>JAKFHU010000100.1:2536937-3805406 GCA_023783475.1 Daubentonia madagascariensis | reverse complement strand
AGCTGCGTGTTCACTGTGTGGACAGGACAAAGCTCCCATGACAGCACCCACCACCCGGAAGCAGCACTTCCTGTATCCTTCTTCCTCCCCAAAGCCAGAAACCCCTAGCATCCCTCTGATGAAAAACTGATATTACAGAGAAATTGCCAATGTTGGTAGCACAGAATTGGGCTACCACTGTGCTTCTTGTCTGGCTCTTGCTACAGCTATTCTGCTGACATCATGCTGACCACTGGAGGGCTGAACCCTTGGTTTTCCTATTGACTCTGGGTGGAAACAGGCAAGACACTTCACCTTGGGTTTTAGTTCATCTCCACTAACAGATAGACTATTTTTGAATGGTGAAATGTAGAATTTCCCTTGGGGATGGGATTTTAGCACTTGGAAATTCTGGGGTCACAGTTGGAAGGAGCCTTGAAAACAGAAAGGAACTGAGATCTGTGGCAGAAGAAGGGAGAAAAGGAGGACGTAAAAGAGGAAAACAGACTTAATCTCTATAAGCAGTGGCTTTGCCTGTCCCCCCACCATATAGTAAGTGCTCATTAAACATGGGCCCAAAATATATAAACTCCTCTTTGTCACTGGTTAATAGTAGTGCAAGTTTTATATAGTTCTTTTGTGCTTAGACAGAGCTCCTGTAGCACAAGAACAAGAAAAAAACAACTGCTCCCTAAGCATCAGCATTGAAATCCACGGTTTGCTGACCTCTTTCTGACCTTCATATCTCTGATATGCTTCATCCTTTCATACTCATTGAAAGTGTATGTGTTTATCCAAGTAAGCAATCAGTCGCTCATAGAGCTAATGGGACAGCTTCTGCATTATCTCCCTGGGTAACACAAAGGATTCCTAAGAAAGAATGCCTGAGGGCTGATTCTTCAGGTAGTTTGTAACTGGTTCTCCATGACTCCTGTCTTTAATGGAGTTTACTGCTTGCTTTTTTGGCAGGAATAACTGAGATTTCTCCCAAGAACAACATCCAAACGTATGAAATAGCTTTCAGGGCCACAAATGCAGATGCATCTAATTTAAGCATCCCTCAAAGAAGAGTTTATTCTCACTCACGTTGGCGTGTTATTATTGCAACTAAAAGTTGTCATTTCTTTATTTTTACCTCTTCCAATTATTTTAATTACCTGCTATAATAGTCCCACATACCAGAAATGTGCTAAAAACGCAAGAATGGTGAACAGGATGTTAAGTATATACCAGAAATAATTTGTCAAACTCTGGACCTGAATGGCCAGAGCACTGGTTTTCTTCAAAGACCTACACAGCTGGGAGTGGAGTCAGCAACTGTTCAACGCAACCACTGAGAATGACCATAAAAGATGAACAATCTATAACTAAAACCCAATCTTCCAAACAACAATTAAATTCTACCTGCACAAAGAAAGAGATCTGTGGGCCAAATTCATCTTAACACCCCCTGGAAGACAGAATTCTTTTACTAAGCAATGTGCAAGGAACATGCTGGGAAGTCACCATCTGTGGTTGGCATGAATAATTCTTCTCTTCCTCCCTCAACTCAAGGAAGAGCACAGTCCATCCTCTGATATCAGTAAGACAAAATAATATTTGTTTTTCAGAACTCAAACCCTTCTTCAGTTTGGATGGGACCTTCTCTGATCTCCTTTCAAGGATGAGAACTGAGTGAATATTTGTACAAGTTATTTTGCCAAAGTTTCCTTAATATCACACATAAGTATTCTTATTACATATTTCACCCTAAAATAGTAAGAGAATGTAATAATAAAATAATAATGATATAAAACAATACAACCACACTGCAGAAAAATGTAGTTTGAAGATATAATTCTAATACCCAAACACCATCAAGGTTATTAACATCATATTCATTTCATTCATTTTATTTTATCATTATTCTTTATGTCCCATCTTTTCCCATGGATCTTCCACAGGAGAGGTAGATTGTGTGCAGGTGCATAGTGTATTAAACTTAAAATGTTGTATCTTGTGCTCCCACTTTTATCAGCACTTTCCTGTGCTTTTGCAGAAGACTGCAACATGCTGAATATTTATTCATTCTTTTACAGAAATATCCTTTGATAAGGGGTTCTTAGCTAATTACCTTTTCAACTGCACTCTCCATAAACAACTGGCGTTTTGACCATCCAAGAACTTTGAAAGGCAGCATCAAAGTGTTTGAAGGTGTGCTCAGTGCCAAGCAGACAAATTTTGATGGTCTGATTTTTTAAAAATAAATTTCAGAAATAACACCCCACCTACAGAGCGTGAAGTGTTGATTATAACCTTTCACACATGATATGCCTTTTTTTATTGAGAGTTCCACCCTAAGAATTCCACCCTTTGAATAAGGCGTGTGTGGGCATCTGACTTTTATGGACTAAAAAGCTTATTTGAAAGTAAAAGGGTATATTTTCACAAGACTATGTTGTTACCTTTCCCCTCTGCCTTAATCTCGCCTGCATATCTGCCTCATGATGCCCTAAACACCGTGTGAAACTTTAGGCAAGGCCTTTCCTGGATATTTATTCTCTGAAGCTGTAGGAATTGGAATATTGATCAGCTGAATGGGGCTTTTATTATTTTATTCCTTGAGTTATCGCTTAGGAAAGTTGAGATCTGTTTGTTGATGTCCCCTACAGCACCGGCTAGTTTCACCGGACAAAGAGAGCTCCTGGAGGGGTTTTGCTAGGGGACCCAGGAGCATCCTAGCAAGGCGAAGGCCTAGAATACCTGGAAGACGTGGGCGTCTTCTTCCTAGGGAGCGCAGAGGAGGTCGGGGATTTGAACCCAAGTCATAAGCCCCCTTTGCCGCTGGGGCTAACCTCAAGCACAGTCCCAGGTTATAAAGCAGCTTTACTACAGAAGCCGGGCAGGACCTAACAAAAAGGAAAGAAAGTGGGGGAGGCCGGCGAAGGAGAGCTTCGCAGGTCTCAGCCCTAGGTGAGGTTTAAACTAAAGCGGGATGGGGGAAACATCTGTTTACAGACAGAGTTTCCCGCGAACTTTTTCCTGGAGAGAAACTCCCGGAGCAATTGAACAGCGTTCAAGCCTGGGGCTTTGGTGCCAGAACTCTGAAAGAACCTTTAGAAACCGGAGCTCCGGAAAGGACCGGGACTGTGCGGGGGGAGGTGGTGCCTCCAAAGACCGCCGCGCGGGGAAAGGAAAGCGAACCCCAGGCTGTTTGAACGTTCCTGCTTCCTTCGCAGCCCGTGGGTGCCCCGCTCCCCGCTGCCTAAAGCGAACTGCAGGCCGCGCTCGCCTTCCCTGGAGCGGGCGCGCGGGGAGTGTCCCGGACTGGCTGCTGGGAGGCCCCAGGAGGCTTCACACGCATCCCAGCCCTACCCGAGAGCTCAGAACCTCTCGAGGGGACAGGAGACTGGTTTGGGTTTGCGCAGAACTTGGGGGCTCCATAAAATGCCGAGCCCCCGGAGGCGTTTTCAGAGCGAGGAGAGGTCGGGAGAAGGTGGCCGGGTGCTGGAGTTGCGGGGTTGGGAGCGCGGGGGTGAACGAGGACTCTGGCCGGTCCCATGGGCCTGGCGGCCGACAGGGGGCGCCCTGTCACTGTGGAAGCCCGTGCCGAGCTCTCCCCTGTGTCCCGATGCCAGCCACCAAAGAGGCTGGAGGTGGAAGTGGGGACTCTCAAGGTTCGCTCGTTAGGAGGGGAGCGCCCCTTCCTCCCGTGGACGCATATCCCCGCTCCTGCTCGCTCCTTTTGGTCGTGGAATAATTTCTAGGGTCACATTTCCAACCAGGAGCAAAACCAGAAAGGGGAGCGGGCACGCACATAAGCTCACAAACACTCTCACATACAACACAGCACGCACAGACTAGGAAAACCAGAATATTCTTTTGAGATTTCAATTCCGTACACACCAGAAAGCTGCCTGTCTGTCGTCGTTTCGCGGGTTTGTCTGTCTTGGCATTTCTTTTCTATCTAATGTAAGAAATGCCCCGTGGGAAGGAGGAAGGGGTTGACGGTGTGTTTTGGGGTGTGCGTGTACGTGTGTGAGTCTGCGTTTCTGCCCTGGCCTGCGCAGAAGACTTTGGAAAAATAGCTCCTTTTCTGAGCTGCAATGCATACCCCTCTTTCCCAAGCCCTGTGGAAAGCAGTGAAGTTGCTCTCACCCATGCTCTGGGTAGGCCCAGTGGGAAATGCTGGCATCTGGCTCCTCGGACTCCCCTGCGCACACCTCCACGCACCTCCCGGCCGCACCGGGCCTACCCTCCTGGGAGCCCTCAGCATTCCCGGGTTGAGTGCGCGCGGCTTCCAAGACACACAGACCTTGGCTTTGCGGGATCCTGCCCTGGCACTTGCACGGCGGGCTCACGAGTGCCCTCGCTATGAATAGTCCACACCATCCGCATTCAGCAGCAAAGGGTGCTGCGGCCGCTGTCTTGTGTTCAAAACCATGCAGACCTTAGAGGACTGGTGCTGGGGGAGGTGGTTCCCCTGTATCTCCTGGCTTGCCTGCCAGCCTGACCCTCACCCAGGCGTTTCGTTTCATTGCTCACCTCCGTCCTGCCACCATCACCTCCAATTCTGGACGGGTGGGCCGGAAGCAGTATTTCCTGTTTTTTGTCTATGTCTGGGAGGGAGGGTACAGGGCTGGATCCCCACGGTCCAGCCAGATTTTCAGAACCAAAAAAGAGCTTCCATATCCAAACATCTGTAATATCCCCCTCCCCCCAAATCTGGGCTCACTGAGGTCTCGGTGGCTAACCCAGGACAGGGGACAATTTTTGAAGCCAGGAGCTGAAGGGGAAATAAAAGAGAAGTATATGGTTGCTGGAGTTTCTAATTTTTATAAAACAGCCCCTCTGGAAGGCAGAGAAGACAGAGACCCTCCTGAAGTCAATTCCACATGCCCCGTTATTGATTTCTTTATTCCTCCCCTCCTCCCCCCGTCCTGTTTGTTTTAGTTACGAAATGCTGTGGGCACCTCGGTTGTGACTGAAAAGTAACCTTGAAACACGCCGGCCTGAATGTCAGAGACAAATCGCAGCCTCCCAACCGTCGGCTGCAGCTAGCGGGGCTGCGTGCGCCCGGCGCCCGGCCGCCCCCCACTTCGTCGCGGGCGGCTGGGCTCGGAGGAGGCCAAAAGCCCGGGCGGCCGGACCGTGCGCCCCGCGCCTTCCGGGGCCGCGCCGGGTCGTAACTGTAACGGGGAGGGGCCTCCCAGGAGCAGCGGCGGGCGAGCTAAAGGTGTGTACACAGTTTTTCTAAATACGACGGCGCTTTGCAAATTGGCTCTGTCCCTGGCTTGTTGTTTTGACAGGGAATGAGCACTGAGAGCGAAGAAACCCGGGATAGATAAATCCGGCGTTAATAAGGCTCTGCGGGGCACGGAGGCCGGACGCGCCCTCCGACAGCCGCACCCGGCGCCCAGAGCTATGGGACCCGGCGGGGGCCAGAGCCCAGAGCTGCTCCCTAGGGTGGCCTCCTCCCAAGTCCCTCTTTCCCCAGGGGACTCCTGGTGGACCCTGAGGAAAGGGGGCTCCACTGGGGCGCCCGCACGCCCTCTATCCCGCCGGGCCCGCTCCCCTGTCCCGCCCGGGAGTGCGGGGCCGGGCGGCAGCGGGGCGGGCGCGGAGGGGCAGGTGCGGGGCGCGGGCCGAGGCTCCCTCTCACCTAGGTGTGAGCTGATTATTCAAATGGGCTGCCCGGGGTCTGGGGATTGGAGGCCCGCGCCAGCGCGCCGCGCTATATCACCAGCCGCCCACGTCACTGCGGCACTTGTCCGCTCCGCGGTCCACACCTCCTCCTCCTCCTCCTCCTCCTCTTCCTCCTCCTCCTCTCCCGCCCCCCCCCCCAGCCCCCGCGCCGCGCGCTTCCCGCCGCCTCGGGGCAGCTCGGCACTGCCAACCTCAGCCTCCACCCGGCAGCCGGGAGCTCGGCGGCGGCGGGCGGCGGGCGGCGGGCGCTCCCTCCGGCGGGGCTCTGGTCCCGGCCTCCTCCGCTCCTCGGCCCCCTCCTCCCGAGACCCACCCCTCCCGCCCACTTCCAACTACCGCCTCCGGCCGGCCGAGGGAGAGAGAGGGAGTGGAGCCAGGGAGAGGGAGCGCGAGAGAGGGAGAGAGGGAGGGGACGGTGCCTTGGCTGACTTTTTTTTAAAAGAGGGTGGGGGTGGGGGGTGATTGCTGGCCGTTTGTTGTGGCTGTTAAATTTTAAACTGCCATGCACTCGGCTTCCAGTATGCTGGGAGCGGTGAAGATGGAAGGGCACGAGCCGTCCGACTGGAGCAGCTACTATGCCGAGCCCGAGGTAAGCGCTCGCCTTTTCCGGGGGGAAGTGGAGTGGCGGCGCCGTTCGCTCCTTCCCCAACCTCAGGACCGCTTCCCTCGCCGGCACCCGCCCCCCACCCCCAGCCTTTCTGGGCAGCCTCCTTTTCCGCCCTCCTTCGACTCAAATGGGTCTCTTTTTTATACGACACACTGTTAGCCTTGAGATAATATTAACTTTGTGATCAAATATTGACTTGCGGCGCCTCCAAATCCTCTTCGTGGCCGAGCCACGCACTATCCTAACAGAGTTATGTTTGGCAGCGCGCGGCTGGGGAGGGGTGGGAGGTCGGCCGGCGAGGGGGTGGGGAGCTGAAGAGAAGGTGGGTAGGAGTTGGGGGCTGAGGTGGAGGCAGAGTCAAAGACTAGTAGACAAAGAGAAAGAAAGTTTGTGGCTGCAAAGCCCAGCCGCGTGTAGTTCAGTTCGGTTTCCTTCCTTATTCCCCCGTTCAATGCCTCGGACTGTCCCCGAACTCCGCGCAGGCACTGCCCTTCAGTTCCCCTGGGGCCAGGGAGGGGGTTCCGGGAGGACGGCCGGACCGAGGGGACCCTGACACAGTCTCCACTTGAGGCTGTCCGGGGCGTCCCGCGCGGTGTCCCGCAGGTTGCTTGCTGGGGCGGGAGGTGGCATCCGGAGGTTCTGGGCCTCGGCGCCAGCTCAGTATGCCGAGAGTTTCGGGAGACTCTGGGGGATGCATTTGGGGTGCCAGGCTTGGGGGTGCTCGAGGGAACTCATGTTCTGGAATCTGGGCGAGGTTCCTAGCAGGGCTAGGAACGGGCCACATGCCCAGAGCAACAGTTCACTCACCACCTCCCCAAGGGCGATCATGGCTCCCTCTGGATACAGAGTCGGTGTCCCGAGTCCGGCTCCCAGGGGAGGAAAAGGCTCCCCAGAAGCCTCCCGGGAGGCAGGGGCCTGGGGTGGCCCAGTGGGTGGGAGGTCTGGGCACGCTTGAGCCACCGTGGTGCTAACGCTGTCGCCTCCCTCCCCGGGCTTGTCCGCAGGGCTACTCCTCGGTGAGCAACATGAACGCCGGCCTGGGGATGAACGGGATGAACACGTACATGAGCATGTCGGCGGCCGCCATGGGCAGCGGCTCGGGCAACATGAGCGCGGGCTCCATGAACATGTCGTCGTACGTGGGCGCAGGCATGAGCCCGTCCCTGGCGGGCATGTCCCCCGGCGCGGGCGCCATGGCGGGCATGGGCGGCTCGGCCGGGGCGGCTGGAGTGGCGGGCATGGGGCCGCACCTGAGTCCCAGCCTGAGCCCGCTCGGGGGACAGGCGGCCGGGGCCATGGGCGGCCTGGCCCCCTATGCCAACATGAACTCCATGAGCCCCATGTACGGGCAGGCGGGCCTGAGCCGCGCGCGCGACCCCAAGACGTACCGGCGCAGCTACACGCACGCCAAGCCGCCCTACTCGTACATCTCGCTCATCACCATGGCCATCCAGCAGAGCCCCAACAAGATGCTGACGCTGAGCGAGATCTACCAGTGGATCATGGACCTCTTCCCCTTCTACCGGCAGAACCAGCAGCGCTGGCAGAACTCCATCCGCCACTCGCTGTCCTTCAACGACTGCTTCCTCAAGGTGCCCCGCTCGCCCGACAAGCCCGGCAAGGGCTCTTTCTGGACCCTGCACCCCGACTCGGGCAACATGTTCGAGAACGGCTGCTACCTGCGCCGCCAGAAGCGCTTCAAGTGCGAGAAGCAGCTGGTGCTGAAGGAGGCCGCGGGCGCCGCGGGCGGCGGCAAGAAGGCGGCGTCGGGGGTCCAGGCCTCGCAGGCTCAACTCGGGGAGGCCGCTGGGCCGGCCTCCGAGACTCCGGCGGGCACCGAGTCGCCTCACTCGAGCGCCTCCCCGTGCCAGGAGCACAAGCGAGGGGGCCTGGGAGAGCTGAAGGGGACGCCGGCCACGGCGCTGAGCCCCCCGGAGCCCGCGCCCTCGCCCGGGCAGCAGCAGCAGGCCGCGGCCCACCTGCTGGGCCCGCCCCACCACCCGGGCCTGCCGCCCGAGGCCCACCTTAAGCCGGAGCACCACTACGCCTTCAACCACCCCTTCTCCATCAACAACCTCATGTCCTCGGAGCAGCAGCACCACCACAGCCACCACCACCACCAGCCCCACAAAATGGACCTCAAGGCCTACGAACAGGTGATGCACTACCCCGGCTACGGTTCCCCCATGCCCGGCAGCTTGGCCATGGGCCCCGTCACGAACAAAACGGGCCTGGACGCCTCGCCCCTGGCCGCAGACACCTCCTACTACCAGGGGGTGTACTCTCGGCCCATTATGAACTCCTCTTAAGAAGACGGCTTCAGGCCCTGCTAGCTCTGGCAGCCCCGGACAAGGACAAGAGAGAGGAAGTGGGGTCGAGACTTTGGAGAGGGGGTGTTGGAGAGATGCAAGGGAGAAGAAATCCATGACATCCCCAGCCCCAAGACAGCAGTCTCCCCTCACCCTCTGCAGCCCTTTTCTCCCAAACAGAGGGCCACACTGATAACTATCATTCTATATAGGAGGAAAATCGGAAAAAATATAAGTAAAAAAAAAAAGCCTCCAATTTCCACTACTGTGTAGACTCTGCTTCTTTAAGCACCTGCAGATTCTGAGTTTTTGTTGTTGTTCTTCTCCATTGCTGTCATTGCAGGGAAGTCTTAACTTTAAAAAAAAAAAACTTTTGTGAGTGACTCGGTGTAAAACCATGTAGTTTTAACAGAACCAGAGGGTTGTACTATTGTTTAAAAAGAGAAAAAAAAATGTAAGGGTCTGTTGTAAATGACCAAGAAAAAGAAAAAAAAATGCATTCCCAATCTTGACACGGTGAAATCCAGGTCTCGGGTCTGATTAATTTATGGTTTCTGTGTGCTTTATTTATGGCTTATAAATGTGTATTCTGGCTGCAAGAGCCAGGGTTCCACAAATCTATATTAAAGTGTTATTGCCGGTTTTATCCCTTGAATCTTTTCTCTTCAAGATTTTTTTTTCCTTTGCCTCACTTAAAAAATAAACAGGTCTGGAAATTATTTCAAGAAGGAGGGAGGGACACCCTGGCTGGTGGCAGGTTTTATGTTAGGGAGGGGGTGTTGCTGTTTTCCCAACATTTTTTTGATTAAAATTTTCAGATGTACCAAAATTGAATGAATTTTACAGTAGGCACATATGGACCCACTGCCAAGATTCTGCAGTTAACATCTCACTATACTTGCTTTATCACAGATTTTTCCATCTATCCACACCTGCGCTGGTCAATCCATCTTATTTCTCTGAACGCACTTCAAAGTAATTTGCAGACACAATAGTACACTTCCCCCTAAACACTTCAGCAAGCACATCATTAGATAGAACTCAATCAATATTGTTTATGGTTACTTTTTGAATTTCGAAGTTAAATTTACACACAGTGAAACACACAGATCCCAGGTGAACCACTCCAGCAGGAGAAAACCACTCTCCACGTATTTCCACATATTTTCCATCAGGCCTATATGAAGGTGCCCTGGTGTTGAGGTTTCTTGGGCCCCAAGGCTGGTTTCTCTAGAGAGAAGCCTGGATTTTACATATTTTTGCTGTGCTTCTGATTTTAGGCCTCCCTTCATGTTAGTGAACCTAGATTGGATTTGCAAATTCCTGGTGCAGCACGTTGTCTTTTCATCACTGTCTCTCTTACCCTCCTGTGGAGCCTCTGTGTATACTTCACCACCCTTTCCCACCTTCCTTCCTGAAGTAGGTGTTCTGCACTACCATACCATGGCAGTCTTTGCTAGCCCAGGAGTGGTGAGGCACCTAGTCTGGGGAACTATTTAGAAGTCGTTCTACTGGAATTAGTTTTAAACGGATAGCTCAGGGTGACAATCCAAATTTCCTTTTTAAAAATAAGGTACATTTGGGGACGAAGAGGTAAGGGGTGTCTGGCACAGCTTGCCAACTGACCGTGACAGTGGTGAGATCCCATGGTCTGACGATTTGTTCCCGCCTCCTGCCCCCAATCTCCAATGTGCTTGCAAAGCCTCCTGTAAGCCCATGAGGTCAGGTTGGCAACTCAGGTTTGCCAGGCCCAAGGCATGAGTGGGTATTTGGTGAGCCTTCAAGGGCACTCCAAAAGTATATAGAAAACCCCAGAATAAATTCTCACAAATCGTGCTGCCTCTCCCCACAGACAACCTCACACCTCTAAATGGGTGGCCAACTACAGTGGAAGCCCAGCCCAAGTGTGCAAAGGGCAGCCCAGCATTGGCTTTGCCTCGACACCTGCTGGCCTGCAAGCTGGCCAGGCGAGGGTAGGAGCCAGTGTCGTCGTGGGCCGGCTGACTTGGGGCCACTCCTGTGCAAAGCTAGCTTGTGGTGGGTAAAAACTCCTCAGGCCTCCGAGGCCAGAACTTTTTGCCTCAGGTTTCTAAGCCCAGGCTCCTGTTTCTGAGAGTAGATCTTTGGGCTTCTTGACCATCCAAACCTGGAGCATTCCCAGCTGCGCCCCAGTCCTGGAGACTGCCTCTCCGTGTGCCCTCTCCCATCTTGGTGGGGTCTCTGTCCGCCCAACTCTGGCCTTCCCAAGCGCTTGAGGGGGGTTTGCGCCTCGCCTCCACACCCCCCAACTCCCGCCATCAAATCCCTTTTTAACATGCCACATTGTCCCGAAGAACACAAGGAAGAGAAATTTGTGTGTGTGTGTGTGTGTAGGGGGGATCCGGAGGCCACAGCCAGCAATCAGGCTGTCTCTCCCCCGGGGCGAGGACACACACGTCGTGAGCCCGGCCTGAAATGTGTTTCATTATCACATAAAAGGCTCCCGTGGCGAAGGAGCCGAGAGGCAGGGCCGGGGGCCGAGTGGGGGACAATAGAGGCTGAAAGCGCTGCCCTAACCTGCTATGTTTCGTAACGCACGCCCATTGTGCGAGGGTCGTTTTAAACTACTTAGTGCGCCCCCCTCCACTGATCCCGGCCGATAAGATATAGTTCTGTCCGAATACATAAAAAGGATGTCGGGGAGCAGGCGCTTTCGGAGGCTTTTTTGTGCTTCTTGTGTCTTTCACACACCCTCCTCCCGTTCAGCCCCCTCCCCCAGCCCGGGTTCCAAGCTTAAGAGCTCACAGATCGCCCTCCGCCCGCTTACCCCAACTCTACGTATTGTGGGGTGCAGCGTTTCTCCCCCCGCTTTTTTCCTTTTCTCTGCGCCTTCTGCGCGCTGGTTTAAGCAACCGTGATCTGTGAATAAACAAAGTCAGTAAACAACCGAAAAAAACATTCTAGATCCGAATTCCAGGAGGGTAAACTTTCCATGCCACGTCACACTTCAGCAAATTTGCACAGATATTATATTGCCTCCCCCCTCCTTTATTATTCTTTTTTTTTTTTTTTGCCAGGATCCCATTGTACTTAACTGAATTTTATAACGCTGATCGATATCTTGGTAAAATATTCATTTTTAAACTAGCGGGCAGTGAAATCTTTGCTTTGTGTGCTAAAGTCAACAGTCGCTCGGTTTGAGCTCAAATAAATGCGGGGATGCCTCGGCTCGGAGCAGTCGGCCGCCTCCCTCCCGGCGCTGGACGCTCCGCCGCCCGCCGCCGCCGCCGCCGCCGCAGGTAGGGAGCGCCCACTCGCTGGCCGGCCCCGGCTCCCCTCCTCGGCGTCCGCCCCCGACTCCCGTCCGCACGCCTCCCCTCCCCCCGCCATTCCTTCTCCCTTGCAGGGGATCCGACGCCTGGGAAGGCGTGGGGAGCCTGGGGCGTGAGAGGCTCAGTCGCTGAAGACCCACCAAGGGTTTGGTCTTTTTTGCGGGGATTCGAAGCGTGCACCTTGTGGAAGGATGAAGGGTGGTAGAGTTACAAACGCATACTGAGTCTGGGCTCTCAGCACAGGCGTTCGGTGGGGCCCCGAGGAAGCCACGACAGGCTCCTGCAGCCTCTCCGGGCTGGGGATTCGATCAGAGGTCCGCGTGTTTCCCAAGGGCAGTGGAGGGTTTAGGGGTGGGGTGGGGAACGCCCTTGGCCTCCGAGTCTAGGTTGGGGGTCAGAAGGAAACCGTGCGCACGGTGCGGGCGAGGCTGGAAAGGTCGAGGCGCTAGCTTGGTGACGCCCTCCTCACGGCGCGCACGGGTTCGAGTCTAGTAACGACCCTTTCCCGGACGCAGTCAGGCCGAGGTGGCTGGCGTAGGGGTCGGTACAAAGCGGGAGCAGGGGAGGGGCAGCGCCTTCCCAAGAAGCGCTTGAACCTTAGCTCCCGCTGCAGGAAGCAGCTGGTGGCCTTTAACGCACAGGCGCGCTCCGCTGCAGGCAGGTTGGGGAGCCTCCGGGGTTACGAGCCGTGTCCTGAAGAGAAAGTCAGAAACCAGAAACCGGCCGCGGGGCCATTTATCACTCCCATTCTTTCGGCAACCTAGTCGCCTGTTTTCCTCGGGAGCCCCAGTCCATGGCTGGCCCTGGGCAGGAGCGCGCTCGGGCGTGCTGGGCTAGTGCTCTGCGGTGCCGAAAGACACGCAGTTCAGAAGACCTAATAGAACCCGCCGCGTCTTTCAGTCGCCTGCGGGGAGGCGCTGACCTCTAAAAACTAGCAGTTCCGCTGCTGCGTGTTGAAACCGCAGGACCCTCGGATTTTGAGGGCAGGGTACGGAAAAAGCGTCTTTCTCCAGGGGTCTACCAGATACCCCCCTCCACCCCTCGCAGCCAATATCCACATTCCCCCTGGGATCTTTGCTTTACACGCCTGGGTATCAGGTGTTGTGAGAGGCCCGTGCCCGGCTCAGTAATTCTGGGTCTTTCGCCAGGCGATGGGACACCCTAGATAGCTGGCCCACGGCAATCGCCTGCCACCCTCAACTGGGAAGCTCTTCCTATCTGCGCCGCAGTCGCCAGACCTCGAACCCAAGTGGGCAGAAATCTGTTTCGCTGATCGGCAGGGTCGGTGTTATGTGGTCACCTCCATGCGTGGAGACCCTGGATGTCCCCTCCCCTCCCGGTCTGTGCGCCCTTGTCCCCTGCACCCGAAGCCTGCTGGGGAGCGCGCCCGCAAGCCTCCGAGACCCGGCTTCGCCTCGCGTGGGCGGTTATCTTCCCTGAACAAGATGGAACGGGTGCAGGACACACGGCAAGGCTAATCGTTTTTAAATAATTAATGCCTCCCCGTTCCGCTGGTAATGCGCAGCCTCGAATCCGTCAATTACTTGTCATTAGACGAGTGTCGCCCCACGGCCTTCCCTCGGGCCTTTGATGGCGCCCGGTCACCTAGCCCAGCCTACTCCACGGCCGAATTAAAAGGTGCCCAGCCTTTGAGAGCCAGGTGCGGAGTAGCTGCGGCCCTTAAATCAGTGCGAGTTTTGAAAGAAAGATCCTCGTTGAAGAGATGTAATCTTCCAAATGGCCAATTTAAACGCCTGATCGTTATCGGCCGCCTTCTCCCAGCTTTATAAAGAGAAGCCGGCCCCCGGCGCTTTGGGGGCCTTTTAATGTGTGTGTGTGGGGGGGTAAAAACCAGAGAGAAGGCTTAATAGGGGCATGGGGAAGGCGTGTGTTTTGCCTGAGGAGGTACCTGGAGGCACCTGGGGGCAACTGGCTTTCTCAGGGGCAGTGCATCCTTCTAAGCATCCGGGGCTCAAGGGGTGGCCTGGGCTTAGGGGGAGGCGTGGCTGAGGGGAGATCATCTGGAATGTGTAGACACCAAGAGTGTTCCAAAAAAGCAGCAGGGCCTTTTCTTGCTATGAATCTTCACCCTGCAAGAGAGGGCAGGAAAGGAAACGTTTTCCAAGTCCCCCCAGCCACCATGGACCCGGAGTTGCAGGGCAGTTGGTTGTAGCTAATGCCCACAAAGTTGTAGGCATCCAGTCCTGCCACACAGAATAGGCCAACCCCCTCCCCTATCCCTCACCCTACCCTAGCGCCACTAGCCCAGTCAACTGTCCCTGCTGTAGCAAAAGAACAAGGTTTCAGACCTGAAATGCTTTTGCTGGGTCGGGGACAGCATGGACACCAGCCCTGAAGGCAGCACCATGGCAACCTAGGCCAGCTAGGGGCTGGCGAGTGAAATTTAAAACTTTACAAAAACAAAGCAACAACAACAACAAACCCAAAAGTTTGCAACTCCATTTAATTAGGCTTCTTGTATCCTTTTCCTGTCAAATGTCCTTTTTTACAGTAAATAAAGATGTGAGGGTCTCAGGATCTTATCTATCCTCTTTTGAGTGAAAACAATGCACTGTATCTTCAACCCTTCTTGACTGCAAAGGCGTCTCCCCTCTGGGCTTTATAGCAGACTTCAGGTCATAAATTTCGAACAGCCTCTATCTCCAGGACTGGTTTTCCTTTGAGAAGAGGCTGAGGAGGCTGCGTGCCTGGCCTGGCCCCTCTCCCCACCCCCGTGTCCTGGGCTGCTTTTTAAGTCTTCAGCTCCGCACACGAGGCCTTTCTAGAGCAAATCACCCTGATTGGGATTTTTTGAAAAATTATTTTTTGATGAGATGCACCGGATGTGGGCAGGATGTTACAGACACCTCCAGAGACAAGCAAACAAAAATAGCATGGAACCGATACACCTCCCCAACAAAGCTCAGCAGGGTCCCCAGCTCGCGGTCTCTTCTCCCTTTGACAAAACTCCCAGGGAGTTCCCTAGGCCGGAGCACTCCAGGGGTTGCCTCGGAAGCCTAAATCCTGGGGCATCTTCCCTATTCTGTTCACAGCCTTCCTGCCCACTCTCTTATCCCTTTTCTCCTTTCTTCTTTAAAACAATCATGTGTGTCCCCCCCTCGCCCCCTCCCCCATTGTATTTGTTGATGACCTAACACGCTCACACCAAAAGCCACACACAGAAAACCAACAACGTGGGATGGGAGGAGAGACCAATTATGACGAAGGCTAACAAGCGGGGAACACCCAAGTTGAGGCCGGCTGTCTCCTGGGAGACTGATGGAGGCTTATTTTACAAGCTGTAATTCTGTCGTGGTCCCTCTTGCCAGACTGGAGGTGAGGGCTATTCTCCCCTCCCCCTCAGCTCCTGCACCCTTGGGGCCTATTCCAGATCTTTTGTACATCCTCTGCAGAAGAAGCTGCCACCTTGTGCTAAAGTCCCTCCCATGGAAAAGTTGAGGATAGGGTTGCTTTTATAAGCATACCTTCACAGCAGCATGCTTAGTTTTTACACTGGTGGCTGTTCCTCAGAGCTCTGAGCTCATTGCTGACATTCGCAGGAACTGGTCAGATGTCATTGTCACCCTCATCCCCCCCACCAGGTTCATATTAAAAAGCATTGACTTATTTATCTTTTATCTCTCTCTCTGTCTCTCTCATTTCACTGTTAGATAACACAACTGACGGGAGTATTGAAAGAAGCAACACAAATTAAGTTACATTCATTCATGCAAAACTCAAGGGCCTCACATGCTCACCAGGGCAAGTGCCTGGGGTTTAACCTTCTCTTGCTAATTAGAGGTAGCAATATTCCCAGCAATATCAAGAGATGATGCCAGCAATACGATATTTATTTGACTTAACTGTCATTAAATTAACCAAGATGGAAATTTTCAGCATCACAAACATATGTTTAAGGGAAAATACTGGAGTATGATGTATACTAGAACCTTGGAGTGAGAATTATCTGCTGTTTTTTTGGTTCTACTTGCTTATGCGGTTCCACCTCTCCTTGCTTAAATGGTTGGGAACTATCTTTTTTTTTTTTCACAGATAAATCAGCTTTTCTTTTGTTTCATTTATTTGAAAAGAAGAAAACACAGTTTGAAGAATAAGCGGGGATATTTTTGAACCACAGTTGGTAGTGACCCCAGCAAATCAAAATAGGGTTGCATGCTGGTAAATTTCGACCTGCTATTTCATTAGAAATATGATCTCAATTCATTATTCCTTCTGTTTTTACAAAGCAGACATAATTATGTATTGGATTATGTTGGGAAATTTTTGCTTGCTTAAAGGACAGCATACAATTCCTAATGTGAATTTGTGAATGTTAAAAGAGCATTACTTGAAAACATAAAACATAATCTTGGGAAGTGTTTGGAGGAGAGAGTGTGTAAGGAGCTAAGGCATGAGGTGAGTAGCTGTAGAACTGGGGAGGGCAGATGATGATTATATGACATTTTTCTGTGAAGGAACGGGGTGAAGTGTCAGCCAGGGCAGGATCTGGGCCGCAGAGAGCTCAGAGGCATCTTTAGCAAAGAAGTCAGGATGTCAACATGTGCATACTGTGGTATAAAATACACAGCACTGCTTGAGCTGCCTGCTTCCTTTGCCTTCTAAAACCTATTCTAAGTTTAAGATAAAGGAGACCATTTTCACTATGTCTTTTCCATTTTTTCTGCAATTCTGAGCTATATTAAACTGAGCACTTCATACACAGAAAGAAGTTGTAACTTCAATAACTCTACGCCTTGGTAGCTGAGAAAATCTGCCCTCTACCCAGAAAAGTGAGTCCATTTCTTGGCAGAAATTTTGCCTTTTGTTCTACCATCTTAGTGTTTCTTGGAGTTCTCCACATCCCCCCACCCCTTCTTCACTTTTATTTATTGCAATTCTATTCAATCCAACCACCACTTGGTGGGGTACCCCTAGGTGCCAGGACAATGTCAGGGGTCTTCATGAGCAAGATCTCTTTCCAGCTTCCTCACGCCCCACTGGTAGAAGTCAGAATTTATGGGTGATGGGCCTGGGGGTGGGAGAAGTTAGGGAACTTGCTCCAATTTCAGAGCCCAGTATTGGGCTCAAGTCTTCAACTTCTTTGGGCTTCATATGACTCTGGGGCAGAGATACCTCTTATTTCAATGCAGTAGGAAGACTGCCTTCACCAGAACTCCAGAGTTTGTGAAGTGAGCTGCCGTTAGTAGCAAGGACACCTGAAGTGTTAGAGAAAGAAACAGAAAGACCTCAGAAGAGTGAGGCTTGGGTACCCCTCAGAAGGATGTCAAAGACCCCACTTACTGTCCCAGAAGAGAGTAGGACAGGTGATGTCTGGGATCAGGCTGGATTCTCATGTTCTCTTTTGGGATAGCACAGCATTCTCATGTGACCACAGCCCCTCCCTCGAAGCCAGCCACAGGTTCATTCAGGCCTGGGCTAAGCTCTCCCCCCACTGGAGCTTCCAGGGCCAGCTGGCTAGTGCTGGAAAGTAGGAGGTTCAGAGAGATGGCTCTTGCATTGTGATTAGAAAAAGAAAATGCCAGAGAAGGGAGAAATGTCAGGGGCAGAGACCATGGGCTGACATATGGGCTTACAACAATACACATAGCCAAATTATTTCTGAGCCACAGCCCGTCAGCCTTACTCCTTACCAGAGGATTCTGGGAGCAGGGGCCAGGAATATCCTAAGAGACTCTTACCTCTGACCTCCCCCTGACCTGCACCTGGTGGCATGACAACACAGGTGACAGCACAGCTGGAATGCACACACCGCCCACAGCTGGTTACCAGCACGCCTGGCCCCAGCCCCCACAGTGGGCCTCCCCCACCACCCACATATATACAAATGCAGATCTCGATAAATACCTGCCTGTGAGGTTTGCCCCTGAATAGGATGCTGGCCAAGGCACACTGGCCTGTAGCCATGATGGAGGGAGGACGTGTCCCCAGCACCCAGCACCCAGTAGGCCTGATGTCTGGGAGTAGGGCGCCACCCCAGCAGACTGCATATGGGCTGCATTTGAGCAATGGCTGAGCACCTGCCTGCACCAGGCCCTGGGGACACAGGGTGGAACTGAGCACTGGCTCTCCTTGTAACGGGGCTCAGGCTTGGTGCGGATGTCTCCTTTTATTTTCAACAGAAACTAAGTTCCCTGGTCTGTCCATTTTTAGTGGTGCGAGATTTCCTGAAGCATTAGCATCTTCCATTTTGGCATTTCAGTGACACTTAGACAAGTGGACTCTAAGGCCAGCTCCACACACAGGGGTGTCTAGGACATGGGAGTGGCCAACTCTTGGAAGTGAGCAGAGTTCTAGATTAAACTGTATTCCCCGCTCTCAACTGGGTGACAGAGTGTTAGACTAAGGTGGGAGCATGAGAATGACACAGTTTCCCACGCTCAGGTTGTGCGCTGAGCCTTCTAAAGACAGCCAGAGCAGAGGAGAATGCAATTTGGGGGGCTGTGCATGGGGGTGGGCCGGCCAGGGAGGGGTATCCAATCTCTATTTTGTCCTCTCTCCATTTGAATTACCACCCCCCTCTCACCAGTGGAGTTTGCCAATTAAAGGCCAATCTCTCTTGATTTCTTTGCTTTAAAGGGACATTTCGATTCACCCAGGCAGACAATTAAATCCCCCTTGTGCCTCTCCCTTCCCAGAGCTCACGAACAAATGCATCCCTATCTCTTCCCAGCATCGAGCAGTGGGGAAGAGTTGATCTCAGGTGCTCACCTGCAGTTATCAGAACACCAGACTCATTTAGGGAGCTCAAGTCTGGAACCCGAGGCGATCCCTTCATTGATTGCGAAAGCGCTGTTTAGGTTTTGCCCTTGCTCAGCAAACAACGAAAGTAACTGCGAGATTTCTCCCTAGCATTCAGCAGAGTCTCTCTCCTCCCTCCCCGCCTCCCTTGCTTCCTCCCCACTCTTCCCCCAACTCCCTCCCTTCCTCAGGCCTCTGGGCTCCTATTAATCATGAAGGAACAGTTAGATCACAATCCCTTTATAACACCCTTAGTTAATCCCCCCACCCAGCAGCTGGGTCTCTTGGGGGTGCTATACCTTCCTCCCAGGACTCACGACTCTCCCAGAGAGCATACCCTCCCAGGTCCCTATGTCTGTAGGGAAAGATCCGGAGAAAGGGGAGCCCCTTTGGGCCCCCTACCCTGTCACCTCCAAAAGTCTCCACCTGGCTAAAATACTTTCCTGGGACTTCCCCTGGCCATTCCCCACCTCCACTGTCTTCCTCCATCCCCTCCCCAAGTTCCCTGTTGGTCTTTGATAAGCCTGTTGTAGCTCAGACCCAGAGAACAAAATTGAGGGTGGGGGCAGACTCGATGTCTGCATTGCAGGAGCACGGCTTCTGCACAGGGCAGCCATGGTCCTCAGTACAGATCTGTTTGGGGGTGAAAGCGAATTAAAATAGCAAAGTCACTTTCCGATGATCAAACTTCTAAGGGCCTCAACAAGATCCCCATTTATTCCTCAATCACTAATAGAGAAAGGGAAAGATGTTCCCTATTGTCCACAATTTGCAATTCTCTGAATAGACTGTGTGTTATCATCAGCCCCCTTCATTAGCTCTATCTCTGAGAATGGGTTTGCTGTGAAGTGATTGGGTTGAGCGTGCGCACTCTGCCATCAATTTGTGTAAAATAAAGTAGACATAATTGCTAGTCACCCAAAACAATAGAAAAGCTTACTACAAATCCTAAACAATGATAACCTAAAATTCAGTAATTATTTCTTAAAAAGTCAAATGATAAAGAATAGTTTTCCTGAAGGCATCAGCCAGTCAGCCTGAAACAAGTGTGGTTTTTTTTTTTAATCAAACAACTTTCTTTTTCAAAGTTAGTATTATTTCAGATGGAATCCTTTTCTTGTTTGCCTAAACGCCTTTCACATGATAAATGATATTTTTCAAATTAGAGCACCTCGACTTAAAATACAGTTCCTCATTACCAGCCAGCCTCAAGCAAAAAGCCTTTTAAGGAATCTCACACATACAACTTCTGGATCTATTCTTCTCAAGATGCCAAAACCCTAATATCTTTTAAGTTTTAAAAAAACCACTAATCTTTTCCATGAGCTCTCCAGTTAAAAACAATCCTAAAAAATAAAACAAATATTGTAATTTGTAAATTCTTAGGATTTAAGATAGAATTGTCTTTTCACAGTGTCAAGTGTTCCACAATAGTCTAAAACAAGCAGATAAAGATTTTTTTTTAAATGAAGGAAAGCTCTGGAAATTGGATACTTATTTTATTATATACAGTACCCTTGGACAAATAAAAAAAGTATATCCTTTTCTTTTCTAGCATAATTTTGTAAATGGGGAATTAAATGCATTTGGAATTTAATAAATTTGTTTTGTGCCAATCTATCTGCACATTTGATGAGACTCAACTATTTCTTTGCATAGTGTCTAGTTTATGATGTGTCCTGAAGAATCCAAAGAATATAGATTGACATGTACTTACATTACAGTTTTTGGTGTAGTTGTTTCCCAGCAAGTCACAGCATCCTACTTTGTCATTGGCAGTGCTATTTTGTTGAATATCAGTTTTGATACGACTAAAGCCAATTACCCAGCTTCACTCTGTATTTTCCACTAAATTTTACCTTTAATAAAATAGCTCAATAGTGTTAATTAAACCTTTCTTTACGAAGATGATTTCTTTATATTTCTCAATATTTTTCTTCCTAGAGATGAAATCTACATTTAAAATATTTTCGGGGGAAGCGAATTTATTTATTACTTTAGGATTGTTTAAAAGTATAAATACAGCATGGAAAATATCTCTGGGCAAAAGTAGAATTGATTCTATGTCCAATATGAATTTGTTTTCTTTACTGCCTTCGTTTTTTAATGTTTGTGTAGGTGTCCCCCACACATTGGCTAGTTCAGTAGGTTAGATATTTTTTAGTAGTTCTCCACCTCTGGAGCGCAGGCCAAGCCGCGCTAAGTTTTAGAAAATAATTCAGGAGAAAGTTACAGCTAATTTTGGGACTCGGGGTGTAACCTCCCATGGCACTCTGAGACAAGCGACATTCTGTTTGGTGCAAGGGGTGAAAAACACGACCTAACGGTGTTTACATGTGTATTCAGCCATGAAATTGAATATTATCAAAGTTGAAAAAATGCAAATCAAATTAAAACCAGAGAAAATTGTCTTTGGAATTACAGCGGCCTGGATCCCCCAAGTGTTTGCTTAAATTGAAGCATTTAGAAATGAAAAACAACTAACCCCTCACTGTTCTCTCCCCCACCCCCAGGCATGAAATTTATTCTTTAATTCTACTAGGAAATGTATCAAAGTTTAGGCACAAATCACTTGGCCTAGGTACAAATCACGTTGGAATATAATTTTTCTTAAAAATAAAGTGCTTTCTTCTACCTAAGTGTCCCTAAAGTCGGGCCTGCTGCAGAAACGGAGCAGCACCCCCCTTCCTCTTTCCGAAAAGATCCCCAAGCCGCTGGCTCCCTGCGAGTGGCCAGGGGACCTCTAGAGCCGCCCAGCCGCAGCACCCAAGCGGCTCGCTCAGGGCGCGGGCGGCGGGCGCCGGGGCTCCCCAGGCGCGCCCGTGCACGGGCCGGGCCGCCGGGTCAGCGGAGCCGCGCGCCGGGCCCGGGAGCCTCCCGGCGCGTCCCGCCCGCCGTCCCTGCGCGGCGAGCTCAGGCTGCAGCCGAGATGCGCGAAACACCGAACCCTGGAAAGCCCCGCGGGGGCTGCTCCTCGCCCCCGTCAGTGCTCACTTCGCTGACATAGGACTTCCCGGAGCCTTGGTGCAGGCGGCCGAAAGAGGGAAATGCCAGCTAAATACTATTTAGGACAAAAAAATTTTTTTTTCTTTTTTAAAGCACGGGGCAGACGGGCGGTCATTGTTGCTTTTTTCCCAAGTTCTAGAGCGCAGAGAACCGACCCTAGGCAGCCCAGCCAACCCCACTGGAGCGGGCCTGTCGCACCCTAGTCGCCGCGGGCGCTGCCAACTTTATTCCTCTCCCGCCCCTCCCCCATCTTCCGCCTGCCTCGGGGAAAACGAGCGAGTCGCGGGTTCTCCTGCAGGTGCCAAGGTCGGCCGAGGTCGGAGACCGCCAGCTAGCACCGCGCGGCGGCGGCCGGGACGAGCAGGTAGAACGGCCCTGGGTCAAGGTTGGGAGCTCGACCGGGCCGGGGCGGGAGCCCGACCCAGGCAGCCACGCCCACCAGTTTTAACTGGGTCGTGCGGGACGCTGGGGACACCAGCAGTGGTTAGGATGTGCTGCCATGGCCTCGGAAACACTTTCATATCGTTTGGTGACCGCTGAGGATTTTCATTTCGCCCCTGCAGCCTGCATTTCCTCCCTTCTAACACTCGTCCACTCTACCCCCGCCCAAGCGGCTGGTCTCAGGCCCAGGTCACGAAAGGCAGTCTGACTTTTTCTCCTCTGGGGAGGGAAGACAGTTGGTGGCCTCGGCGTCATCCCGTCCGCCTTCCTGCGTCCTCCTCAGTCCTCGTCGATTCGAGGGGCAGCCCTTGTTCCAGAAACACAATAACTCCCGTCCAGCCAACCTCCACGGAGGGGTGGGGAGTAGTGGAAGCCAATTTTTATTTGCAACCTTGCCCCCTATTTCCCTTCCAGAAACCCGTGGATCAAGACCTGCTCAACTGTGGCTGGAAAACAGACTCATACTCCCCTGCCCGCCTCTGGGCAGATACTGTAAGTGGTGGTTGTGTTTGGGAGATTCCGAAGAGAGTTGTGGGGGGCATGTTTATGTTTGTTGTTTTCAAAATCAAGCAAAGGAAACAGCAACCAATTAAAATGAAATATTTTTATTCCCCTCGCACGTCGTCTGTGATTTGTCCCCGGGGAGCTACAATTTTCCCAAGCCTGTTAACGGGTGACAATGAGTGAGTGCCCCGCGTAATTTAATTTTCCTGTCACACTAAATAGAGCTACATTGTAAACCTTAGATCTCCTCTTACTGATAGCATCGCCTTGTTTTGCCATTTGCACCATAAAGACCCCCAAAAGGGACACTGTATTGTGACCTCTACTCTTGAATTATTCAAGAACTTAATGACATTTTCCATTTTAAAAAGGGAACTAATTGCCATTGATGCAAAGCCTGTGACCTTCTCTGGGTGCCCAGTATGAGAATGTAACCATCTGTATGTGTATGCAGAAATGCAAAACGCAGGTAAAGATAGGGAAACAATGTAAACATAATGAGCTCAAAATGGACACTGAAATCAAGCACAGTATTTAATTCCGCCGCAAGCCATGACATATAGTTCCACAAAATTCTCTTCATCTGACCTAAAATCTACATAAAATCTCACAGGATTTCAGGCCCATTTTGGGGGACGTGGTGTGACTTTTTAGCTAACATTTAAAGTTTTGAAATCCGCTATCCCTCCATAAATGTGAAATGACTTTGTGTGATGTCAAGCAAGATATCTAATAATCTGCCCTCTTTTGTTTTTTTTTTTTTTTTGGCTGGCTTTTCTTAATTTAATTACTTACTCAAAGAGAAAAAGAAACTCAGGACTGGAAAGAAACTGCACCTCAGTGTTTGCCGTTTGAATCAGTCTTGAGTTTCCAGGAAAGTCGGCACTGAAATTCATCGCTACTAGAGTTCTCACTCTTCAAATTACTTGCAAAGGGATGCTTATCTTCTTTCAAAGTAAAAAGACTCCCAATGTATTTCTTACTGTCCTTTTGCTCTTTCCCTAGCTCTCAGAGGAAAGCAAAGGGGGAGGAATGGGCTTCCAGCAATGTTCTTTGGCTTGGCAAATTCACAGATCAGTGTACAAAGATTTTGAGATGCTGTTCCCAATTTATCTAAGTCGGCCCACAGTCAATATTAACCACTTTTAAAGTGTTAGTTGTGTTGGGAAGTTGGGGAGCAAAACATTTCCTGTGCTCAGATACTTCTTTTGAACTTTTAAGTGATGCTTGAGACCAGGCAGGGTCATTTCTACAGAGAACGGACAGTTCCTTTTAAAATGACACTCTCAATAAACATCCCCTGGCTTAATTGAGACCCATAATAATTAAAAATTAATTTTTAAAATAAAAAGTAAATATCCTGTCTGTGTTCGGCTGTGAATCTACATCTCTATTTTGTACAATTTCTGGAAAAGAAAATAAAGTATGTTTGAACACCTACCTGGATTTTCATGAATCCTACATTTTATCAGTGTATTTGACACAACTGTTACTGTTGCAGCCTGGAGTCACTTATAAAGCAGAATGCCTGACACTCCATCTGTGGAAGTGTCCTAAATGCTATTTTAAAGGAAATTGCCATAAAACCATTATTACCTAAGTTATTTTCATATTTCTTTAAAAGAAACTTGTTTTCTTTCCTGATACTATGTGTTCTTCGTTCCATAAAATAGCAGAAGAAATTGAGTAAGGATACATAGTTCTCATTGTTAAGAATTGTATTTGAAACATTTTCAAGTCAAGAAAAGCTGGGACATGTACGAGACAAGGGGCCAGTCACCTTATTTTTGCATATCTCCCGTGATAAAAGCAATGCTTTATGGGTCAAATGTTAATTTAGTTTTAGAGATTTTTCATTTAGTTTTCCACATTTAAAATATTTTAAAAGAATATGATGTAGAGTGTAAGACATGGGAGAAATTATATAAGCATCTCTCAGGAATGTCTATTCTCTCTAGCATTCTATAGTATTAGAATTCATTAATTTTTCCACAGTGACAGTGGAAATGAAAATTTCATTCACCTTTCAAGTTGTCATGATGGATAAATGACAGTCATGTTTCTTTTACTCTTAAACAATACCTATCTTGATAGAGGACCACTTAAGGACATTTTAAGTACCATGGAAGGTTTGTGGCATCTTTAGGACACAGTAAAGCCCTCTCCTGGCCCCATTTCTAGACATAGCCTCTTCTGAATGGTCATGTGTGTTGGCAATCCAGAGAACCAGGAGGAGAGATTTTATTATCACTGAGTTCGAGTGGATGGTTCTAGAAGGGTGTGCAAGAGATTCTGATTTAGCACCATGTTCCACCCAATTCCCATCCCTACCCCCTACCCTTCCATATAAAAATGGCTTTGGAAAGCATTCTCATGTGGCCTTTACAAAAGGGTAAACAAAGTACCTCACCTGTTTTAGTTCTTCATCTGTAATATAGGTGTCTTGTTTATCCGTCAAGCCTGGTGAGAAGGCATCCACTGGGCTTTGTGGTTGAGGGAACCACGTTTCATCACGCTTGTTTCTGTTTCTTGGTTTTTGTGGAATTCAAGAGTGCTCTGTACTTTGATTGTTTTTTAAAATGCTGTGCACATATGGGAAAGGAAGAATGAGGCCATTATTGAGGGGAAAATAATTCAGCTTATAATACCTAGGAAGATATATTATCAGACCAGCCCACACTTATTCATAGATAATTTCTTCAGTTTTTTAGGTGCCGATAAGTGTTCAACAACTGCAGTATGCAAACAGCTGGGATTCTTGTCTTTGTCCATTATTTTATCCCCAGCCAAGAAGATTGATATGTGCATGTTCTCACCCTCATTTCTGAATAGTTTTACAGCCTTCATCTCCTTTTTCAAAAATCTGAACTGCTGATATATGGTTTTTAAAATGCTAGAGCAAGCAAATGTTGGCACTAACTTTCTATCTTGTTGTATTTACCTGAATGTGTGCACCTACATATATTTACTACACTTCTGACTGTCCATTTTTCTCTGTCTGGGAAATGACATCAAAATAGCTCAACTATGATGTGGTCACTACACTAGGGACACCTTTTTAAAAAACTCAGTTTCTTCTGTTTATTAAATATTTATTTCATAAACATGAATTGCATTTCAATTCCGTGTCAGGATTCTACTTATGCATAGAACATTGTCCCAGCCTCATAAGATGGTTATGATGTCACTCTGCAGTGAGATTTTCCAGCATGAGCCAATTTTGCTGTGAAAATAGTAACACTCTGCTCTGGTGTCTTCTCTTTCCTCATGGAACTTGTGATACAAAACTCCTAAAAGATTTTCTTTATGTTGGGTGAAGCTCATGTGCTAGCGTACTGGTTCTCTAGGATGCAAATTTAAATCACAGAGTAATTAAACCATGGTGAAATAGACCTGGAGTCTACCAAGGCTGAACACTCTAGCCATTGAAGGCATCATTTTTGTAAGGAGAACAGAGGGACTTAAAAGTATGGAGTTCCCTTTTCAAACAAAATTCTGAGAGCTGTGTAACTCTTCTTGACCACGTTCTTACATTTTTTCTGGACTTGCTTATTCACAGCCACTGGAACAAAAAGATGAGTTGGATAAAGGATATTTATTATCCAAAAAGGTCTCATATGACTGAAAACACTTGAGCTTTTCCCTGTGCTGGGTTTCGACCATCACAAGAGTTTCCCCAAAAGGTTATGGTGCTGTATCAGATTATTCCTGGGGGTGTTTTCCTCTGAGTTTTCAATGAATATAAGCTGAGAGATGAGACACAAAACCTATCTCATTAATAGAGAGGCGATGGTCCAAGTCCAGATGGGTGCTGTGCATGAATGCAGAGTTCTCAGGAGAAGACAAGAAGGAGCTTAAAATCAAGAGCTGCAGAATTGTCCTGAAGCAACGGACCTACAGCCATTAGCATTTGTCAACACAGAGCTCTTAAAGTATAAAACTGTTGATTTGTCCTGCTGTTAGAACTTAAGTTGTGACAATCAAGTTGCCCAAGTAGACATTTAAGCTCCCCTGAAGTTACTATGTCTTATGATGAATAAATAATGACGAGTGGCTACTTTTTAGAAATCCCTGGCCTATGACATCAGTACGTTTCAATGACCAGAAAATGTCCAGAAGCTCAGAACGATTGTTTGGGGTGAAAGATGGCCCATTACCCCTACCTTGTGGGCCTTTCTTTGCTGGTCTGTAAAATGTTGGAAATGAACTCCTGCCTCACAGAAAGGTGAATAGTGACAAAAGTGAGAACAAGCCCTGGGAGCCCCCCCCCCCCTCCGGGAAGGGCGGAGTGGGTGTACCTTCCCCAAAGAGCCCTGAATGAACCCAAGAGGGCACACAGACAGGGCACACTCAACAACGCCCCTGCCATCTGTGCACAGATGCAATGCTGACGGTGACACATTCCCAAAAAAGGGAGTCAAGGAGGACCCAGGGTTTGGCCAGTGTGAGAAGAGTTTTACCATTCTTAGTACCATTTCTAATTATTGGGGCAAAGAAAGGTGTAAAAGGAATGGAGGCCAACCTACTGAAAGGAAAAAAATGTCAGCCACAAAGTGCACAGAGCCATCTCTGCCTCCCTTTTGAAGGCTAAGTGTCCTTCACAAGCTGGTATTTGCTGCATGGAGGTTTCTAATATAATGTGATTTTTCAGTGTGCTTTGTCTCTGTGGAGAGGCTTCAGAAAGCCCTTGAAGTCCTCAGCCTTAAATCCATGTTAATAGGGGAAGTCTTTTTTTTTGGTTTTTCTTTTTTTTTGGAGGTGGGGAGCTTTGGTTGGGAGAAACATTGACCCAGACTGCACTCTGGGTAAACTAGGGCAAAACACCTGATACCATCTGCAGGGTACTTATTAACCACTGTTCATTTGCAGGATCAATATTTCCAGCAAGGGAGTCAACACTCAAAATACACCGCTATGTCTCGCTTTTTCCTTGACACAACAATTTATTTTATAAATGCATCTGCCGGAGAAGAAAAGGCAGTACCAAGGATTGCACCTTTTATCTCCGGGATATGCAAAGCGCATTTATTTTCAGCTTTTATCTCTGGAATTGTATGTTGATCCCATACATATAGATTGATTTTGTTCAGGTAGATAATGAAAAGTCAAGTGGAAAATTACACAATGGCACTCACGATCCTAGTCTTATATTGGTATATAAATTGGTTTATTATTTCATTCTATTAAAGAGGCTTTTTTTTTTTTGGTACCAGGAAAACTTCAAAATACATCATGTTGTCGGCTTCACTGAGTTTTTTTTGGAGGAGGAGGTGGGGAGGGGAGACAGAGGGAGTGATTCCTTCTGCTCCTTTCGCTAATTGTATTGGCTAAATGAGCTCTCAGTGGGGTGGGGGATGTGTGTAGGGGTCCTGGCAGCTTTGGGCTTCCCCCACAGCTGACTTCAGGATTATGCACGCAGCTTCTGTAACTCTCTGGCCTTTCTGGGTCAGAACAAAAATGTCCACCATGCACATCCTGTAATATAGGTGGAATTTTTTTTCACCCCAGGCAATTCTAAATTTTGTCATGAAGACCAAAAGAGGCAACCCCCTCCAAGAGACCAGGGGTGAAAGGGTGGCAGCAGATAAAAGGCCACCACCAAGGGACAGCTTGGAGCCACAATCCTGGAGGAAGCGTTATTAATAAACATCTTCTGGACATTTGGTAGCCCGTGGAGCTTGCTCCAGCTTAAAGCAATTAATTCAGGACACTGACATAAACTCTCCAGGTCTTTGACAGCTTGGAGCTGAAATAAAAATGCTAGTTCTCCGGGGAAGAGAAGAGGATGGCTAGCCCTTTTCTGGACTGTTTGCTTATAGGCCCAGAGAGCAACCTTCCTTGCAGAATGAAATGCAAGGGCACAAACAATGTACCAGGGACAGAATAGAAGATGGGAATGAACAGTTTGAACTATTTGCTCAGCAGAAGGGCACCACAATGCTGGGGTAGTGGTTTTCCCATGCAGCCACCGTCCCTTCTTTGGGATCCTTTGTTGTCCCCTCTCTCCTTTGGCCAGATAAGAGCACAGCTGCAGCATTGCAGCTAATAAGTAAGGCTGGACTTATCCCCCTAAATCTCGGGGTGCCTTTACTGTAATGGGTTGTGTTGGGCTCTCTTTTATTTTACAAGGGGATGGTGAGGGAGAGAATGGAAAGATGCAGGGGAGGAGTACAGGACTCTGACATTGCTTATGTCTGCTTTGTGCTTTTTTTCTTTCTTTCTTAAATCCAAGCCATAATCAGACTCGATCTTTGTGGGGCATTTAAATCAAAGGGTTCAGCAATCTGTACTGGTTGCCAAGCCAAAATGTTGCCTTTTGGGGAAAAGGGGGAGAGGTGTTCGTGGAGTGCAGGGAAGGGTGGTTTTGAGGCAGAGTTTTTGGTTTAAACAATGAGACTTCTTCTGGCTGCCAAAAAGAGGGAAAAGTTTTGAACTGTCAATTTAAAACCTGTGTTCAATTATGATTTGCCACATCTGAAAATCATTTGGGACTTCTCCTTTCCATACTCATTTTGTTCAGAATCCTAATGAATAGAGGTGGCTGGAGTCAGAGTAAAAACAGGATGAGCTGGTGATGGGATGTAAAATGTACTTTTGTAATTGCCATAAATTACACCTATAATCAGAATAAATGTCACCTAAAAAAATAATCAAATTGTGCTTTCACATTTATATTTAAAACCAGAGCCCATAAGAGAATCAGACTATAAGAGAAAGTAGACTTGATAATAATATAAAAATATGCACAATATACAGTTTACATTAAGTTGGCACCATGAAAAGACAAATGAAGTTGACTTTTAAAGTCAAAAATCTAACATGGGTTTGCACTGTTGGGTGTGTGTTCCCACTCAGTTGGTTTTGCCACTGATGTTGGTTTTGGAAGCCAGGCTACAATGCTTTAAGTCTATTGCAATAAGGTTTATTTAGCCTGCATGGTTTTATAAGGTGAAAAAGCAAAAAGTTTAACTCCCCAAAAAATTAATGATTTACTATGATTACATTACACATTCCAGAAGCCCACCTGGGAGAAATGCAAAGTTTTAATGCTGTGTTTTTTTTTGTTTTTTGTCTCACTGACAAAACTGGCAGGGAAAAAAAAAAAACAAAACACTTCCGTATATTTTTCCTGCTGGGTGGTCAGAAGGAAAGGCCACGAAGCCAAAGGCCTCCCATTGAGACGCTGCTCTGCAAAGAGCCGACCTCACGTGCCGCTGCCAGAGAAGAGAGCACCTGTTCATCTCTGCTCACCGTACGGCTGAGCTCAGCGCTTGCAGCGAGAGGGGCCAAGCGTGTCCCCCACAGCCACCAAGAAGGCTCCCCTGCAGGGGAATTCCACTTGATATGCCCACACCATACTTAAGACGGCTTCTAAAATGTCCAGGAAGCCATTGTCCAGTAGCACCGCTAAGTAGTTTTAACACCAGTGAGTATTACATTTGGTTAAAAGGGTGCATGTGTATAGGGATGAGTGTGTGTGTTCCAGCTTGTGTGTGATGCAGGAAGAGGGGATGGAAAATGGAGGAAGGGTTCTATTTAGACATTTGCAAATGTTTGATAGCACCATGAAAAGACAAAAAAAAAAAAAAAAACCCTATAAAATATATCATCTTTTGCTATAATTTTGTGTATACATGTACAGATGGATGATAACCTTTTTTTCTATGACTGTAATAAAATTATCAAGTACAAGTTGTTCTACGTTTCTTTTGCAAGTACGAATCTTAAAATTTTGTATTTGTACAGAATAATTCATAACATATAATAAAGGAACAAATATCTTTTTTTTTTTCCTGATTAGGTGCTTAAATGTATCACATCTTTATGAAACCTGAGGCCAAAATGGAAATTATAGTCTGCCTGGGTAAATGTATTTCTTTTCTCTCTCTAAACTCGTGACATAAAGAAAAACTTGCCCAGGGAAATGTTTCCAGCGTGGCATTTTAAGATTAAATTTGAAAATCATGTTGAATCATTGTGGATAACTCAGAAAAACAGGTGGGGCTTTTCTTCCATGAACAGAATTTCCTCCCCTTAATATCAGGGATTTACACATGAGGGGAAATGGGTTTTTTTATTTCCAATTTCTACAAAAAATACACATGCAATTGGTATCCATACAGAGTTGCACGTGTTGGGAGCCCACTGAGGGAGGAGCAACGCTGTAGGGGAGGGCAAATGCACAAATAATGAATCAAGTTTAAAAGATTGTGGTCAAATGCAAGGAGCAAGTGATACTGATCTTATATGTGAGGGGCTTGGACATCACACCAGCTGCCACGGGGTTTGATTAATGAGGCATTAAGGAGATCGAGTGACACTTACAGCTAGTTACTTATGGTGCTAATTTCAAAACACTTTGCAATAGACAAAGAGACTCTGCTCATAATGCGAAGTAATTTGTGGTGTGTTCCTGCCGAATGCATTTAGCGAAGCAAATATAGTTATGCAGAATTTAAATTAAGGTTGACACTAATGTAAACAGAGCTGAAGAACCACTGTCCAATAATTTGATGAGGACACAGGTTTTAATCAAGCCTCTTCCACTAAAATAGCAATTTAAATCCCCATCGTTTAAACTGGATAAAATACTTAAGCCGTGAAGGTTGGGGGAAAAATAGAAATTTACTTGAAATGAAAAATGAAACACAGTATCTCTGGGGGAAACCTTGACTATGCTTTGACCCAGCCTGGATATACATGCCGATTAAATATAGGGTTGATTTCAGGCCCAGATTCCAGGTATTTGAAAGCATTTCTCATGTATCTTTTCTGTTGTTGTGAAGTTACAGTTGGACACATTCTGGTAGTATTGATCTCAGAATAAAAACACGCCTGGTAATGAGAAAGTGAAGACTCTAAGCTGATTCAGAAGCCCCGGAAGCATTGACATCCTCCCCTCTCCCCCAACAACCAATTTCTATTTGAAGTGGAAAATTCCAAATTGAGTAGGGGAGAGAAAAGAGGGGGTTACCAGCCAGGCCAGCTATCTGGAGGGGTTAACTTTTCCAGGGCATACCCACACCCATACATGGCTTTGTTCGGTTTTGCCAGTTTATTTCCCTTACTCAAACTCATTTGGGGAGCGGTGGGGGGTGAGCCCAGGCATTAACATTAATTAAAATGCCAGCAGCCTAGGTTCCTGGGCCTGGGAGGCCTTGTATATGGGAAACAAAACCGAACAAAATAGCAATTTATTCTGTCACTGCTCTTGGAAGGAAAAACGAGTGAAGGTTTGACAGCATTTCCTAGGTAGGGTCTCTGGACTTTACTGTTGGCAAAGGAGTAGGAAGGTAAGGGAAATCACTCCTAAATTTTCTGAATTGTGACTCTGATGTCTCCACATTACATTAGTGACTTATCCTCTGGGGAAAGGAATTTGTACAATGAGGTGTGCTTTTCAGACCTATTCTGAAGAAAGGGCCAAAAAAATCTTTGGGAAAAAGCTTTACGTGTAAAGTGCTCTGAAAATGCTCCTTGAAGTAATATTCACTGTCATCCACCTTAAGGAACTTAGAGTTAAGAGGGAAAGGTAAGTGGAAAACTAGAGACTGTGCCATTTGGGGGATGAAGGGAGAGTCTCCCACAGACCGAGCATTGATCCTGAGCCAGGCACCACGGCAGGGTTAAGAAGAGTGTCTTAAACACAAAGAAAAAACTGAATGCAAGGAGGTTAAATGACATTCCTGAGGCCACACAGGCTGCTCGGGCAGGGCCAGACTGCTCCAATGGAACGTGGGCCCTGCCCTCTCCTCTTTGACTCTGCCCCTCGAGGGCACTCCCTCTTAGGAAAGACACCCCCCTTCTCCCCAGTACCCTTTACTATGTAGTCCTTAAGTGGAAACATCAGCGCTGCTTGGGGAAGACTCCACTTCTCGCATATTACCTGAAGGACCCCCACATCTCAAACTGCCGTCCTGCAAATACGTGGAACTCCATCCCTCTGGAGTTAGAGGGAATGAACTGAAAGGCATCTGTGTTCATCATGGCTTCAGGAAAGCAATCCTGAAACTAGTCTGCAAGGCTCCCTGTGTCTAAAAAAAGATCCTTGTATTTGACATCCGAATGTTGGGCCTTACAGTGAGAGGAAAGAGAAGATGGGGCATCTTTGGCACCCTGTCGGGAGGTGCCTCGGGAGACATAGCCAGGTGCATCCTCCCTTCTGCTAGACAAGAAGCAGCAAAGAGGGTGGAGGGCGGGAGAGAAGGGAGGGGCTGGTGGGAGCAGAGAAGTGTGCAGGCCAAACTTGGAATGTCAGAGCATCTTCCAGAATGATGGGTGTATGTGTTTTTAAGAAATGAATGCAATTTGGGGGCCTCCCAGGTTTGGGCTCCTCCTGGGGACCCTCAGATTCCTGCTGTGACGGTGGAGGACAGTCCCCTACAAAGAACTTGGCTTTGACATAGGATTTTGATTTCTGCCCTTGGGAGACACCACCTGCCTGGCCTGTGTGTGTGTGTGCAGGCCCAGAGTGTGGCAAAGTCACTGCTCAGGGCAAGTTCTAAGCCCTGGGGTGGGGCACAGGCTTCCCCTTGCCTGTGCTCCTTGGGGACAGTTCTGGCAGGTGTCCCACTCAGCTCCTCACAGGGTGCTGGTGGGAGCCCCTGCTGCCCGCGGCAGTGACCAGCCTAACAATGCTTCCCAGAGTTGGCTTTTCCTCCTTGCCTGCCTCAACTTCCCCAGTGCCTCACTCCTGCTTTCCGAGGCCACCTGCCTAAGAATCCACCCACACACTCCCCCTCCCACTGAGAGAGTTGTCCTGTGAGCATCTCTATGAGGTCACAGTGCTGCCCCATGAGTCCGTATCTGAGCAGCAACATAGGAGAGCCATTTGGCTATTCTCTTCATTTTATTGTTCAAACCAGCGTTCTGGAGACCTCATGACTCTAAGATCCCTTGCCAGGCACTCTCAAAAACATCTTATTCTTCCTTGTGTGGATGCACGGACACAGCATTGACTCGAGGTGGCTGCAGTTCCATCCTTGAGGTCCCAGATGTGGGTGAAAGCCTTGGAAATGCCAACTCATCTTTTTTGGCATCAGTTGCGCACTCTCTCTCCATCATAGGACAAAACAAAACAAACAATTTCACAGACCATTGTGAAAAAGTTTGCTTCACAAAGTATTCTGAAAATGAGTGATGCCCGTGATGTGTTGGGGCAGACGAGGGTGTGAGCACAGCCACCGCACAGCCAGCAGTGGGCTCTTGACTGCTGACTGGCAGGTCCTCACATTCTTTCGCATGCTCTGTGAAAGAGATCCAAACCTGTTTCTCCTGCCCAACCTCTCGATTTGGAATCTCAGTGCAAATCCCAACATCAACAAGGTTGCTATGAGTTTTTATGATTATCTTAAGAATTTGTCTCAAGTGAGGCTCAAGCACCATCAGGAGAAGGTGCTGGGGTCTGGATCCGCTTCCCTGCCACTCTGGGCCCAACTCACACCACCCTCTTTCCTGCCTTCTGGTCTCTGCATTGCAAGCGCCGCCTTCTCTGATGCAAATCCTGCTTTCCCACAAGAACCAAGACTTTTGCCATTTAACTCTGGGCCCAGAGACTTGCACTGACTTCCTCTTAAACAGGGAAGAGATGACTAAGTTCTTCTTATCACCTTTAAAGCTCTCTCCGTTCATAGGAAATATTGACCCCTTCCATGCCACACCACAAGACTCTCCAGGACACAGCCCGAGGCCTTGGGATAGCAGCCTGGCCCCGGAGAGGCACACTGGGGAAGGCTCTTTCCCAGCACAGCTCTCCTGCATGGTTATTCCAATTGAGCCCTAATTCATCATGCCTGTGTGAGCCGTCCCTTGTCAAATGCCAGCATCTGTGGTTGGCACTCTTCTGGGAGGTAGCTGGGAGTGGTGAGACCCTTGCCCTGCTGGAAAATGGGCAGGAACAGGTTGGCAGACAGATGTTTGGTTGGGGGGTCTGGGAATGTCCAGTGATAAGTAGGTTTAGTGGCAGGGCCTTCGGAATTCTCCATTGAAATCCTAAACTGAAATGCTGAGATTTAGATAGTTTTTTCTAATGTGCTTCTTCTAATAAGTATTTTCAGGGCTAGCTCCAGGATTAGGTCGTTTCTCTTAGACCTGCATTTCTAGGTTTTACCACCTCCTCTCCCCCTGCCTTCCTCCTCACCCGCAGGGCCTGGAGTGGGTTTCTGGGTGAGCCTCCTGCCTCTTGGTCTGTCCTCAAACTCCCAGGCCCCAGGCTGTGCCATGTGCTGGATCACAATTTTTACTTTATTCTACAGAATTCTCTGTATGTATGGGGGTGTTGGCAGCTGCCCCACTTCCCAGAGGATTTATTAATATAAAACCAATTCATTACTAGGGACTGATGCATTTGTATATTTTTATTTTCTTCCTCTTTTTTTTTTTAAAAAGAGATGAAGTCTCCCTCTGTCACCCAGGCTGGAGAGCAGTAGTGTGATCCTAGCTCACTGCAGCCTCAAACTCCTGGGCTCAAGGGATTCTCCTGCCTCAGCCTCTCAAGAAGTGGGGACTACAGGTGTGCACCACCATGCCCAGTTAATTTTTTTTTCTTTTCTTTTTCTTTTTCTTTTTTTTTAGAGATGGGGTCTTACTGTATTGCCCAGGCTGGTTTTGAACTCCTAGCCTCAAGCAACCCTCCCGCCTCAGCCTTCCGAGTCACTGGGATTACAGGCATGAACCACTGCACCTGGCTTATCTGATAAATAGATTAATATTTTATTCCTTTAAAATGCTGTTTGGCCCATGACTCTACTTTATAGGATGTCTCTGAGCAATGGGTCTACTTGTTATTTATAAGCACTGTTCTCAGAAATGTTTAGAGATGAGGGGCAGGATTCTGATGGCTTAGGGAAATTTCTGGGGTTATCTGGGCACACTAGTTATCCATGAAGTCAGAGCAATGCCAGGTGGGGTGACCCTTGGCCTAAACCAGGAGGACATTTTTCAGGTTCTTATGAAACTTCCAATTCACATTCTTTTATTACTTGAGAGTCAGTGGTCAAGGTATTGGTGATATCGTAACTCTCTCTTTCTTTAATTATTTACCAAATCCTTTTAGTTCTTCTTTTGTAATGTCGCATTTATTGCTACTTTTCCATTCCCTCTGCCAGCACCCTAGTGCAGGCCCTTTATAACAAGGCAAATCTCTACAGTATTTGTTGTCAGCAACTTCCAACACCAGCTTCCAGCACCACCTGTGTTGTTAGCAATGGTTCTTGTCTAGAGGTGTCTGTTAATGTCCACAGAGAGGGGTAGTTTGTGAAAGTTGCTTCCCTGTCTCTCAGTTATCATTCCACACCTATTTATTTTTTGTGAGACCTTCCATACCTCTTATTTCAATTTCAGTGATAGACCACTTTCTGAACTTTGCTTTCATTTTAGAAAAATCAACAATAGTTTGTCACAGAAATGATCATATAATTTTTATATTTAAGAAATATTAGTGTTCTGTATGTCTTGATCTACTATATAGAGAGTCTTGAATTTTCTGCTGATCAGAATATATTAGATTTTCTGTAAGAAAGTAAGAACTTACATTTTACTGCCAACGTAGTCAAAGATATTGGGAATTTACAATGGATGGGTTGGGTAGATGTTCTCTGAACCCACACATCAATGTGAACAACACAAAAGCAGAGACCATAAGACATTTGTACCTACTGGTGTGATGCATTAGGAAACACACAACATTTTTTGACTTTTTTTGAAAATCAAATATGGATTGCACCAAGCCTCAGGATCTAACTCCCAGCTTACAAGAAATACAGAAGACAGAGGAACCTGTTAAATGGCACCACGTGGATGCCACCAGTGAAATCCAGATGATGGGAAACTCTACAGGACATATTACCTTGTTTCTTCAACAAGTAAATATTAAGAAAGAAAAAGAGAGAGGTAGAATTTATAGATGTAAAAAGACTAAAACATGTTAGCCAAATGTCATGTGTGGGCCTTGTTTGGATCTTGATTTCAATAAAGCAATTCCCCCTTCTCCCCAAATAGTCTGAGATAATCAGGGAAATTTAAACAGTTATGGGCTATTCAGGAATTACTTTTAACTTTTTAGATGTAGTAACAGTATGTGACTTCACTTTTTAAAGTCTGTATCTTTTAGAGAAGTATTCAAGAAATTATTTAAGGAAGAAGTGATTTAACATCTGGGATTAACTTGCAAATAAAATAGTTGGTGGAGGTAGTGGATGGAGTAGAGGTGAATCAGGATTGGCGTGGGTTGATTATCGTGCGAGCTGTGCGATGTGATATACTGTTGCCTCCAACATGTGTGAAAATTTCCAAAATAAAAAGTGAAAAAATTGGGGTTCACAGTCATGCAAATATTAGCCCCAAATCTCAGGCATTTAATATTAGAGATAGATGGGAGTCTGGGGTGGCCACCATCCCATCCACTGGGGCCACACGCTCTTCTCCTAGACCCTCCTTGATTTCGTCCTCATGGTGGCTGCCAGCCTAGTTGAAGAAGTCCTCAGTACACAGTGCTGCTACAGCCTTGCTATGGTCCAGGGTTCCTTCCCAAGTCCTTGCTGCTTTGTTTGCTAAAAGGGCACTGGCAAAGGATAATGTCTGAATCTGAAACCCAGTGGCCATCTCTCTGGCAACGATGTTCCACGTCCTTAACTAGCTGTCCCGCCTCCTTCTGTCCACCCCCAGGAGCAGCTCTATGGGCCCAGGGGTCAGCTCTCTTCTTTCTCTGGACTGTTCCATCTTAAGCAGAGGCACCTTCTCTCCCTGCAACCATCCCCTCTGCATAGGAAACTCCCTACCCAGCGCTTCTGGCCTTGCCTCTCGCGAGAGCTTTTCAGACTCACCTCTGCAGCTGCTTGCCAGACATCCCTACTTGCAGTTTCCACCATGTCCTCAAACCCAAGGTTTCTAAAAAGTGAATTCCTTCCCTCACCCTCCCCTTCCTGTTTCCCAAGGTGCCTATTTATTGTCAGCTCCTCTTTTGTAATGTTTACTCTCTCACGTTGATCTCTGGTACCATCTTTACTTCCAACCTTTATGTTCAGGCCTTTGACTCATCTCCTTGCAGCGTTCCCCAGCAAGAAATCCTGGCCTTATCTCTCTACCATCCTCCATCTGATCTCAGACTACTATTTTAGTCTCATTTCTCACCACACTGCACTCGGCATCTTACCTGAAGGTTCTGAATCTTCCCAGTTTCTTCCTCCTGGCCAGTTAGCAAAGACCTACCTATGTTTCAAGACCTAGCTCACTGGGGGTTATAGATGGGGATGCTGTTGTCACATTAGCTTGCTTGACCTTAGCTTGGCGTGCAATGGAAAGACGTCTGTGAACCAGCCAGTCTTTTAAGGTGTGTGGCCTTAAACCAGTGTTCCACCTTTGTCGTCCATTTTATTTTATGTATTTATTTTTGAGACAGAGTCTTGCTCTATCTCCTGGACTAGAGTGCAGGGGCATCATCATAGCTAACTGCAACCTCAAACTCGTGGGCTCAGGTGATCCTCCTGTCTCAGCCTTCCGAGTAGCTGGGACTACAGGCCTACACCACCACGCCTGGCTAATTTTTTCTACTTTTTGTCGAGATGGGGTCTCGCTCTTGCTCAGGCTGGTCTCAAACTCCTGGCCTCAAGCGATCCTCCCACCTCAGCCTCCCAAAGTGCTAGGATTATAGGTGTGAGCCACCGGGCCTGGCCATCTCATCCATTTTAAAAGGGAGATAAACCCCACTAGGATGCCCACCGTGGCTGGATAAAGCCGGGCACTGTGCCAGGACTGTTGGGGCTTATAACTGTTAATTTGTTAATTTCATCTGAAAGTCTTTTCTCCTGAATGACACTATAAACATGTTAGGGTAGGGGCTGTCTCCCTTCCTTCGTGGCTTGCAGGCCTCAGCACCAGTGTGGCCTAACAGCGTTCAATACAGATTGCTGAGTAAATGCATATTTTGCCATTTTCTTCTCCCCACCTAGTCCTAAACCCAACTCCTCTCCCTCAGTCACAGGTGTAAAAATTCATGCACGCCCATGTCTGCAGATTTGCTGGGAGATTCCCACTCTCAAATGCTTTGCCATTTTTTTTTCCCAATAAGTGCACTTGTCAGATACTGTCTTGCATTTCTTGGCTTAAAAAATGTCACCAACATGGTCCCACTTTTGGTTTGTGCGGATGAAGCCCCTCACTGGCTTAGGCAACTTGGGGAGATGTGTGGCCCCTTTGCAGAGAATCGCCCAAGTCTGAGCCCCTCCAAGTCGCACTCCCCACTTCTCCAGCGTGTCTCACGTAAGCTGCCTTTTCCCTTTTCCAATCTGCTCTGAAAGATTGTTTCTAAATTTAATTTTATGTGTTCTAAATATTAAAATTGAAAGAAAAAATTTTCACCTCTCTAACATTTAAAAAAAAAAATCTATCAAACATATTTTGGATACTTGCCCTGTGTCAACAACTGTGCTATACATCGGGGGTGCAAGGGTGAAAATGACATTTTTCCCTGAAGAGTTCCTGACTCAGCAGAGGACAGACAAGCCACAGAAAGTGCATTTACATTTTGTGGGGCCGTGGGTAATCAGCAGATAAGAACAACGTCTTTGGAAACAAAGTGTGTTAGCTTTCTAGGGTTTCCATGATAAAATACCATGAACTGGATGGCTTAAAACAATAGAAATTTATTGTTTCCCGGTTCTGGAGGCTAGAAGTCTTGAATAAAGATGTTAGCAGGGTATCTCTGGACCTATTTCATAAAGTATAAAATCAGGATATCAACATCCCCTTGCAATGTTGTTGGAACAACCAACTTAGTTAAAAAGATGGTGCCTTTAGCATCTTGCCTGGTACACAGTGAGCGTTCAATAAATATTAATTACTATTGTTATAAAATCTACATGCTATATACACATACTTATGCATATATGTCAACTCAATTATCTATTAAATATTTTTACTTAATTTTATCTTTATTTAAATGTTGTGGCTAAAGAAATAGAACTATTTATTTGAAACAAAATGGAAATGTATACATTTTATTCTATATATATGTGTGTGTGTTTTATTAGTAATCAACAAGGCATAGGGTAGGCATTGATGTGAAATAGATTGGGAATTTCAATAGCGCTCTCTCTCTCTCTGACCCTCTGTGTCCCTCAATCCAAGTCAGTTTGTTCCATGATGGAGGTACCAGGATGGGTAAGACACATTTTCTCACCTTCTGGACTTTATATTCTGGGGGGGGGAGGTTTAGCTATATAAATAGATAGTTTCAATTATAACATGGAACGTGCTAGGTTAGAGGGGTGAACAGGTGCTTGAGAAAACCAAAGGGAAGCATGTAGATCAAGCTGGAGGGTCCAGGAAGCCTGTCTTTGAGTTTTGAAGATGAAGCCCCAGCCACGTGAAGGGAGATGGTGGCACCGTGCTTGGTCCAGGCTTGCGAGTGGTGCCACCAACGCAGGGATCCCAAGCAATTCAATAGCACCAACAATAGACATGTGCGTTGACCATTTGCTGTGTTCCCAGCATTATGCTGAATTCTTGATGCGTTAATGTCACAAACCCCCTGAGGAATCATCATTTCCATTTTACAGAAGAGGAAGCCCAAGCACGGCCAGCCCTCCAGCTTGCAAAGGCTACGTAGCAGAGCCCAGCTTCGAAGCACCCCCTGGGCTGAGTGTCAGGCTTGAGGGAACAGCCCACCCAGGCCTGCTGGAGTCGTCTGCAGGGACTCGATGGCAGGGTAAGTGGGGGGTCAGGGCAAAGGAGGGTTGGTGGGGGGAAGGTGAAAGGTGTGAAGCCGGGAATGAGGCCAACTGCACTTTCCAGATGCTTCTATGTGGAGCAGGGATGAAGGGGGCACGTGTGCCGCAGAAAATCAGGCAGGAGCCTTCTCAAGTTGTCCCGAGAGCCGCCTGAGGCTCTTGGTCTTGGGCACTCCCCCAGGAGGTCTGTGAGAAGCTGTCAGAAACGTCTCTGCTGACAGCTACAGGACCAAGAACTGTAGACCCAAGTGCAACGGGTGACCTTCCCTCCAGCCAAGCCATGGACTGTCCTGTGTCCCACTTCCCCTCCACTTCTGGAACCTTCCATTCCACACCCGCCTGTCATTTCCTGGTAGGTGTGCATGCTCGGTTCCTTTGCTCCTGTCAGGGAGTCTTGCCTGAGCTCTTCCCTTGGCGATCACCCAGGCTGAGGACCAATGCTGCCACAGGCTGTGGGTGTGTCTGGAAGTTCACTGGCACCCAGCTAGTTTACCAAATACATTTACCTAGTTATTTATTTCTTTATTATTTACTTGTGCACCTCCCCATCCACACACAACTTCTTCTCTTGTAGATTATTCTTAAGAAAGCTGCAAGTTTTGGGGGAATGTCTGGCCACTGATTCTCCAGGCCAGCTGCAGACCATGCTTGAAAGAAGTGGGACAGGTGTGGACCTTGGCAGTGCCTGCTGTCCACAAGAATGTGCTTTAGGATCACAAGGGTGCCATGGCCCCCAAGCCTGCTGAAAAGTGAGCACATTCTGCCTCCCTTACCTCACTCCTCCCAAATGTCATCATTCCCCAAAGCGCTCGTGACTCTGATATTTTCCTTCTGAATTTGCTTATGTCTGTCTCCAGTCACTAGGATGGAAGCTTTCAGAGAGCAAGGGTTTTCTCTGTTTTATTCACTGTTGTTCACGGTGCCTGGCACATAGTAGGCACTCAATAAATATTTGTTGAATACATGAATGAATGAAACTTCTGCACGCATTTTGTCATTTTTGTCCACTGGTGGGTAACAGGGAAGTCCACCTGGGCCATAGTTGAATCTCAGGGAGGTGGTGATATCTCAGCTGGTGCTGACACTGTCACAGGATCACCCACCAGCTGGAACCACTCCCCTCCTTGTTCACATACACCTGGTAGCTTGCAGATTATTGTTGTCATCAGAGTCTTTCAGCTTCCAGAGTGCCCTTGCTATTCATGTGAATCTTATTTGATCCAAATAAAAGCACATCACCTATTAAATGCCTGAAATGGGCCAGGGGCATTGAGATCCTTGTCCAAAGCCCTGTGGCTCAGCTGGAAGAACCTCAATTCTAACTTAAGCCAGCTTGTCCCCAAAGGCTGTGCTGACTGCCACGTGCCCCAGCCCCACACACACCTGCTACTTTAGTCCAGTGAGTGAGGACTTAAGGACAATGACAAGTATCATCCAGCAAGCCCAGGGACTGTGTGTGGGGGCATCAGGTTGCAAAGCACCACCTCCCCAGGATCCCACCTGGGGTGATGAGAAGGAGGTGGGTGGTGGGCGGGTCCTCTATGTTTCCAAGCTGTTAGGATGAATACTGAGTTTCAACCATGATAAACTGCTGCTATTTTACAGATTTTTGACTTATCGCTATGGCATTGCTAATGGCTCCATCTATTAGTGGAAACAAAACTTCCAAGAGACCTTTCACAAGAGATTGTGATTGTAAAAGTTTTTCTTACCCCTGGAAATCCTAGTTGTCTCACGAGGGAGGTGCCAGAAGAATGAGCAAAGTGCAATGGAAGAGTCAGTGTTTAAATCAAGTGTTACATTGTTGGGGAGTCAGGTGGTTTTGAAGGATAAGCATGAGTTTTCTAGGCAAAGGAGAGGGGAGGCAGGATATTCCAGGCAGAGGAAAACCAGCTTGCCATCTCTTAGACCTGCATTTCCCGCTTGTGCTGATGGTACGAGACTCCTCTTACTGACCCCAGGTGGGAGGGAGACGGTGCTTTCTCTGTTTTGCTTCCTGCTCTGTCCACATAGTCAAGACCAGTGCCTGCCGTGATGCAGTCCCTTCATAAATACTTGTGAATGTTGAATAAATGGCATCCCCCATGCCCAGCAGTGACTGGCTAGAGGAAGAGCCATTTTTCACTCTCTTGGTTCTCACATTGCAGCCTGTTGCCACACCCTTTTCTTCTGTTTCTGCTCCCATCCCCTCAGGCAAGGTTCTTATTACTGAAAGTAGTGCAGTAGCCCTATAAATAATCTCCCCTTATAAGATAAATGGAGTGTCTGTGCTTACTCCATCTACCTTACCCACTGCTGTAAACCTGGTATTCCTGAAGAACAGTTGGAATACTTACTTTCTTCCTGTGCTCAAAAATTATCAATGACTCCCCTGTACCTAATGTGCTGAGTACAAATGCCTCATCTTGGCTTTCAAGATTTATCACAATATGACCATGCTACTAATCTCTAACTTCATAACTTACATCTTATCTCTATAAGTTCTATGTTCCAGTAAAACTGAATTGTTTTTTGCTCCCAGAACACACTCTCTATTTTCTCACCTTTAAACCTTTTTTTCGTATGGTTCCCAGGACGTGGAGGAAGAGCTGTCTCCTGCAAGTACGCCTGTTGAGATCTAACCCTCATCTACCTTAAGCACCACAACCTCCAGGAATCTTTTCTGATTAAGCCCTCCTAACACCACATCTTTCTTATGATACTTAACATGTTCATCCTGGACTTTTATTCTCTGTCCCCATGTTTCTAGCCTGGAGCCTTGGGTGCAGTAGGCATTCTAAGATATTTGTGGGATTGAACTAAGCACCAGTTAGGTGCCAAGTTCTCAGCTCCATGCAGGGGATACCGCAAGGGAGACCTTCTGGGGATGATATATGAGAAAGTATGAGGAATTACTTTGTAAATTCAGAAGTAGTGTGCACGTTTGAGGTAGTATAAAGATGATGATGATGGTGATGGTGATGAACGTGCAGGATGCTCATATTTCCTCCTCCGAATCTACTCTCCACTTTTCTCATTCTGCTTTGTCCCCTGGGAAGCTGATCCCTGTGGACCGTATCAGCCAGGCTCCTACGTGCCTCCGTTTCCTATTGGGTTCAGCTGATACCAGTGGAAAGTCAGAGAATGAGAGGAGAGAGTTCAGGTATTCATTTCCCCAGCTCTCTCTTTGCTGGGCCTTAGTTTGCACTTGAAGGGTCTCGGTTCCTTTCAGCTAGTCCCTCTCTTATAGTTAGAGCTCCTGCCAAATTCTAGCAGCCACTTCCCACCTTGCCCGTTTGGCCTGGGGTGGTCACAGCTCCCTTTGTTGCCAGCCTCAAGGTGTGTCACTGATAGGTTCCCTCAACCCTGCCCTAAACACCTTTTGAAAACGCTCTAAGATTTCCCCTTATCTGTGCACCATCTGTATTTCTTGCTGGGATCCTGACAGACACAGTGACTACTGATGATGGCAGTGGTGACAGTGGTTGTGGAGATCTTTCTAGCAGCTGGGAGTGTGAGTATCCTAATGAGGAGAGCAACTCTATGCAGAAAGGCTACAGAATTGTGGCAAAGGCTAGCAAGATGCTCACTGTATTAGTTATCCATTGCTGCATAATAAGCTATCCCAAAATGTAGTGGCTTAAAACAATAATAATAATTTATTATTTCTTATCCTTGTGCAGGTCAGGAATTAAACAGGGCATAGCAGGATGGCTCATTTCTGTTCCATCATATCTAGGGCCTCCTCCAGAAGGTTGGAAGGCTGGCGGCTCACTAACTTACATGTCTTACACGTCTATCAGATGATCTTGGCTATTGGCTGGGGTCCGTGGGTGAGCATTCAGAGAAAGAGAAAACTATGTTGCTTTGTAACCTAGCCTCAGAATCGTTCAGTGTCCCTTCCACCATGTTCTACTGGTTGAGGTGGTTGTAAAGGCCATCCAGGTTCAAGGGGAAGGAATGTAGAGCTCACCTCTTGATGGAGTTGATGTCACATTGTATGATGTGGACTAAAGTGATTCACGCCACTTCTCCATACATAGCCCATTCTATCTTCCCATGCAGTAGCAACTGTGCAGAATTCATGCTGAAGACGACAATGACCCAAAAGTCAAGGAGCCTGCATCTCTGCATCATCACTCAGAGGAGAGTGACCCAATCCATATTGACCTGTGTGAGTGCAATAATTAAACTTCTAGTGTGTTAATCCTCTGAGATTTGGCAATTCCTACAAGGATAAAATTGTTTGTATATCCCCAAATTTTGTCTGAGCCAATGTATCTTCCTGGATGAACAGCACATCTGTCAGGACTACAAATCTGTACCAAAAGCAAGAGAACAGGGTTAATTTCTTCTTCCTCCTTATAATCTGCACACTTCTCCCCACCCCAAGTATTAGTGAGCGGTAAACTGACTAGGGGAAGGAGGAAGGAAGTCTCAGGACTGCCGAGGTCTCTGGCCGGCGGGATCACTGACTGGCTCTGCAAAGAGCTTGGCCAAATGGTGGAAGAGGGAAAATGTTAACATGAACGTAGTAAATGTTCAGTCCTTATTTGAAGGATCTTGGGGAAAATGGAGATTGTTGTGTTAGAAGTGATTGGCAGGTGTGTCTGCAGGGGCCTTGCCCCACCCAGAACACATTGTCTGAAGGAGAAGGTCGGCCCAACGTCCATCCCAGTAAAAGCCTGGGAAAACCATCTGTCAAGTGATATTTAGAACTGACATTTTCATAAGGATCCAGTCTACAGAGGGTTTCGCAGGGCTTGGAAAACCACATTTTTATTCTTCCTCCTCCCCATCTTCTGTAATTAACAGTGTGCACAGGGTTAAGTGTGTGTTTACAGTGACATGCTTTAAGGACTACATTTTGAAAAGCTTTTTACTTGGAAATAATTTCAACAACAGTAACTTCAATAATAACAGTTTAATCATAATAATGATGATATTTTAGTTTCAACAAATAATATTTGTTTCCCAATTTGGGAGTAAGTTGCATACATCATGGCTCTTTACCCTTAAATACTCCAGTGTATATTTCTTAAAAATAGCAGGCTTTTTACATAACCATAGCACAATTGTCAACCTCAGTAAATTTAACATTGACAATATTTTTTTTTCTAACCTACCATCAGCATTCTGATTTTATCAATAACTTGACTCAATAAGGTATTATGTAGAATTTTGCCTCCTCAGTACACATTGTCATGTCTCTGTGTTCTCTTTAATCTTGAAAATTTCTATAATATTTCTTTGTATTTTGTGATATTGGCAATTTTGAAGAATACAGTCATTTGAGAAAATAGCATTTCCTTATTTTCATGTTTTCTGTTTCCCCATGATTAGATTCCAGTTGTGCCTCCCTGGCTAGATACCCACAGGTAATGCCATGTTCTTCCCAAGGCAACACTTCCAGGGCACACAATGTTCATCTGCACTCCTTGTCAGTGTTGGTTTTAATCAAAAAGGCCAATGACTTTGGTAAAACCCTTAAAAAAAAGAAGCCTTTCAAAAGTATAATATTATATAATTCCTTGAAAACCATTTTCTAAGTTCACATCCGTGGAGTCTCAGTCTCTAAGATTGAAATATTGGGAATGAATGCTATTCTTGAAGGAATGAAGCAAGGTAAATATGTTCTGAGCTCAGCAATTGTGCTTTTGACCCAGACTTTCTAGATACTGCTGGTTCTCCGCTTCCAGTAGGGTGAGAAGATCAGACCAGGACATATACCCGGGCAAATGCTCACTGCCAGCTGGGTTCTCAGACACCTGAGGGGTGCCTATGTATGACCTAAGCCTTGGGATATGGAAGCCCCAACTCTGCATTTGTTCTCAATCAACCAGAAAATTCCTGAAGGAGAGCGATGGCTGGAAGACATCCACTTGGATGGAAGCCCCTGCTCTCTGCCACTGGATCTGCCATGTCTAATATTTTCCCATTCTGCTTGCATGAAGAAATAGAAGAGATGTTCACCTAACTTTCAGGGATACTGTTTGGAAAGGGCTGGCTAACACAATCTCAGCATCAAAAATGATCTTCATAAACTGGACCAGTATGAGGCTAAATATCAGGTTATTAAGTATGAAATGTCCTATTTCCTTAAATACTAAGTTTGACAGTTGATATCTCTGATATCTCACTTTGACACTTCTTGTTTTATTTTTATTGTGAAGGTACATGACCATTCTTTCAAATACACAGTTTGGCTTGTGATTATCTTTCAAAAATTTTTTAGAGTAATTTTTGTGAAACCATGGATAAGTAAAAAATTCATGTTATTTTCGAATATGAGTTCCATCGTGGAACCAATGCAACACAGACAGCTCAAAATATCAATGAAGAGTTTGGGAAGGATGTGGCTAGTGAACGCACAGTAAGTCAATGGTTTGAGAAGTTCTGTTCTGGTGATTTTAATCTTGAAAATAAGCCATGTGGGCAACCTGAGAACAAGGTGGATAATGATGAGCTGAAAGCTGTAGTGGAAGCGAATCCATCTCAACCTACGTACGAATTAGCAGCAAGGTTTCACATTACTATTCCAACAATATTGGACCATTTGAAACAAATTGGCAAAGTAAAGAAGCTGGATAGTTGGGTACCGCATGAATTAAACGAGCATCAGAAGAGAAATCACCTCAAAGCTTGCCTTTCTTTGCTGTCACGACATAAAGGTGAACGATTTCTACACCGTATTGTTACATGTGATGAATAATGGATTCTTTTTGACAATTGCAAGCGTTCGGCACAATGGTTGCATAAAGATGAAGTGCCGAAACACAGTCCCAAACCGAATATTCATCAGAAAAAGCTAATGGTGTGTGTTTGGTGGTCTAGTGCTGGTATTATCCACTATAACTTCAGGAAACCTGGTCAATTGATTACAGCAGATGTCTACTCCAACCAACTGGGCAAAATGATGAGGATGCTTGTGATTGGGCAGCTGAGATTGGTCAACAGAGACAGGCCAATCCTTTTGCAAGACAATGCTTGACCATATGTCGCATGAACAACGCTGCTCCAACTACCGAGGCTGGACTTGAAAACTCTCTGTCATCCACCATATTCACCAGACCTTGGACCAACTGACCACCACTTCTTCCAGGCTTTGGACCACCTCTTGCAAGGAAAAATATTCAATTCTCAAGAAGCTGTGGAAAACGTCTTTCAAGATTTCATCACCACTGGCTCTCCAGGCTTCCTTGCTCCCAGCATAAACAAGCTACCATTAAGATGGCAACAGTGTGCCGATAGTTTAGGCCCATACTTTGATTAACTATACTGCTTCTTGTTTGAGATATAATAAACTAAACCTTTGATTCAAAATCAAACATTTCATATTTACACCGAGCATCATAAAATTAACTACTGTATTTCCTTGATTCTAAGAGGCTTTCCATCACCTTTTACGGTTTCTGAACTTTCGGTGCCTTTTAAAATCTATGTCAAAGGCAACTAGTTAGTTAATCGGTAGAACAGTTATAAATATTAGTAAATATACCTGTATATAGTTAAAGGTTCAACTAATTGGCACCTTATTTTTTCCTATACCATTGCTTGCACTATACAAGAATACACTTTTTATTGAGGCATCATTTATATACACTAAATTCTTCATTTTTATTGTATGGTTTCATCAGTTTTGACAGTGTATATAGTCATGTAACCAACACCAAAATCAAGATGCAGAACAGTTTCACCCCCCCAAAAAAACTTCCCTTGTATCCCTTAGTAGTCAATCCTGCCCCCCAGCCCCTGGCAGTTATTGAACTGTTTTCTATCCTTATAGTTTTGTCTTTTCCAGAATGTCATAAGAATGAAATTATATTTATGTCAACTTTCTGTGTCAGACTTCTTTTGCTTAATGAATACACTTGAAGTTAATCCCTATTATTGCAAAGTATTAATAGTTTGCTCCTTTTTATTACTGAGTAATATTCCTTTGTAGGACGGTACCACAGAACATTTATCCATTTATAATTCAAAGGCTATTTGTGTCATTTTCAATTTTGGGCAATTATGAATAAAGCCACCATAAACATTCATGTACTGTTTTTTGTGTGAGCAAATCTTTTCATTTCTCCTGGGCAAATAGGACTAAAGCTCCTATGTTAGGTCATATGTTAGGTGTATGTTTAACTTTTTTAGGAAACTGCTAAACTGTTTTCCAAAGTTACTGAACCAGTTTGCACTCCTACCAGCAATGCATGGAGTTTCATATCTTGGTATTATCAACATTTTTTAGCCATTCTAATATGGGCAGATTGATATTTCATGGTGGTTTAAGTTTGCATTTCCCTAATGACAAATGATGTTGAGCATCTTTTCCTATACTTATTTGTCAATATATCCTCTTAAACAGAAATGTTAGTTAAGTTCTTAAACTTAAGCAGAAGTGTTTAATTTTGGTGAAGTACTTCAATTTATCAATTTTTTTAATGTGTTGGGTTTTTAGTGTCATATTTAAAACATATTTGTCTAATATGAGGTCACAAAGATTTTCCTATGTTTTCTTCTAGAAGTTTTAGAATTTTCCATTTAGGTCTGTAATCCATTTTGAGTTTATTTTTGTATATGGTGTGAGATATAGATTGAAGTTGTATACATTTATTCATGGTGGGTTTTGTTGTTATTTTCCTGCAAAGATAATATTAAGTCAAGGATACATCTTACAAATGAGAGACCTTTCAACTGAAATAAGTACAAGAAGTAGAAGACTAATGAAGCCTGGCTCAGTTTTTATGAGAAAGACCTAGAAGTTAAGGTGATCTACATGCTCAGTTAATACCAACAGTGTGTCTAATCTGTTAAAATAGGTTGAAATTGTGACATTCAGTTCAAAGGAAGTACTAATCCTGCTGTTTTCCATACTGGTCAAGCAATGCTTGAATTTCTGTTAAGTTTTTGTGTGATTTTTTAAAAAAGGGAGATACTGACAAAGCAAAGCAGGATTCGAATGATCTTGGTGGGTTTGGCCTAGGGGTGGAGGGCAGGAAGGTGAGGGAGGTCAGGATGTGACCATCATTTCTGATAAGCAAAAAAAAGACTTCATTCTTTGGAAAGGCATCCTAGTGTTAAGAACTCAAATTTTGATGTCAGCCAAACTGGTTTAAAGTTCTAATCCTGTATCACTCTGGCTTTTGGACAGTAAGTGACTTGCTTAACCTCTCTGATTTTTTGTTTCTGCATTTCAAAATGTAGATAAGAAAGCTCTCTCTGTCATGATTTTTTATTGTGAGCAATTAACGTAAGATAATCCATGCCAAAGCTTAGTTCAATGCTTGGTGTTTTGTAGATGCTTCAAAAAAATGCTAGCTATTTTTTCTTTTTTTTGCTATTTATTATTTATCCACTCAAGTTTCATTCATTAAGCTTCTACCATGTATCAGGAACGGGGGGTTTCAAAATGAGATAACAATCCCTCAAGAGGCTTAACCTAGTAGAACTGGAAATTGGGCCAGTAAAGACAAGTGAGTCAATATGAAACGCAGGGTTTAGTTGTTTACATCCAAGTTATCTTGTGCATGTGTGTATATGGGGCACACAGGGTGGGCTGTGGATTGAGGCTGTGTACATTTACTATGGTGGCTTTTTGTTTATTTTCCAGTGAAGATGATATTAAGTCAAGGATCCATCCTATAAATGATGGAATCTCCAACTGAAAGAAGTAGGATAAATGCAAGACTAGTGAGGCGCCCGAGTCAGCCCAGGGGCCAGAGGCCAAGCACGGCTTTCTAGAGGGACAGTTGATCCTTAAACTAAGACCTGAAGGAAGTGGCTACGCTGGAGGGAGCTGAGAAGGACGTAGAAGGTGGTCCCCACTGAGCAATCAGCCAGTCTCCCGGAGCATGCTCGTGAAAAGCTTGGATTTGGGAGCTACAAAAAATGGTTTCAGATGATTCTGGGAAACGGGTTGACCTCTTTGAACCCTAATTGCCTCACTTGTGAGGCATTAGTAATTTCTCCATCACACGTAGTCGTAATGGTGAAAGGAGACATTAGTGTAGCTCTGAGTGAGCACTCAGTGCTGGCTGTTTTTAAATTGATATTTATCCACAGAACTCAAGCAATCCAGTTAGTCTGGAGCAGAGGGTGGGCCGGGGGTGGTGGAGAATCAGGCTTGAGCGGTAGCAGGGCCAGATGATCAACGGGCTAGGATTGCACCACAAGGAATGTGCTGTTATCTCTGAAGTAATGATTAACCAGAGGGGGTTCTTAAGCAAGGAACACAGAATTTTAGAAAAAGCACTTGAGCACTGGACAGGACAATACATTATGGGGGGGTCTGACTGGATGCAGGGAGCATGGTTAGGGGGTGTGCAGAAATCAAGGCAAGAAATGGAGCCTGCAGGAACTGGGACAGCGACAGAGGGACCAAGAGTAGGGGGTAGAAGCAGAGAACATTTCAGAGGCAGTGCTAGAGACTTGCTGGCTGTGACAGGTGAGTGGGAGGTGGAGGTGCAGGTGGCTTCCCGGTGTCTGAGTTGGGTGAGATGGGACATGACAGAATGGAATGGGCTTGTAGGGAAAGAAAATGAGTTCACATCCATCTTGAGGTGCCTGTGGGCCATCCTAGTGGCGATGCCCTGCAGTTTAGGCTCTAGACTATTTAGGTCTGGAGCCTAAACAAAGGGTCCCAGCTGGAGATGCCAAGATGGCAGATGCCACCAAATTGGCAGACACAACCTTCAGTGGGGATGAGATTACTCAGACACAACTGGTTAAGAGGCAGCCAAATGGCCTGTATTTATAGCCTTCCCTGAGTGATTGAGCTGGAGCACATTACTTAACCACTCCCAGCCTCAGTTTCCTTATCTGTGAAAGGAGAGTCAGAGCAGCCTGTCCTTATCTAGGAATGAAATGGATATCTATATGCAAAGTGCTTAGAGCAGTGCCTGCCACAGAGCAGTCCTCAGTGACCTTGACTGCCACTTTTACAGGAACAAGAGCAGAGAGCTGAGGGAAGGGGCCAGGATGGAGCCGCAGGTGAGGGAGAATGGACTGAGGCAGAGTGGCCACGACAGACACTGAGAAGGGTCTTCCAGAAAGGAGGGAAGTGGAGGAATCTCGAGAACCTGGCGGTGTAGAAGCCAAGACAGGAACCCCTTGAAGGAAGAGTGGGTGCCGGGCAGTTTCAGAAGGTCCAGGGAGAAACTGAGAAGGGCCCATGGGATTAGGTAACCGAGAGGCCCCTGACAAGCATCTTTGGTGGGAGAGGGAGGCTGGGGGCAGAGGCTGGAGGGGAGGCGAGAACTGAGGGAAGAGAGTCAAATACACGTTTAGAAAAGAAAGAGAAGAAGATGTTGGTATTGAGAAATATTTAAAGCTGTTGTTTAGAGCAAAACTTGTTATCTCATATAATACAACCCGTCCAGGCAGGTTTTGTCAGCCTCATTGTACAGCTTAGCAAATGGAGGCTCAGAGAGGTTGAAAGACTTGCTCAAGGTCACACAGCTGGTAAGAGTGGCATCTGATCTTAGACTGACTTGGGCTTAAACTCCAAATCCAACAGGTGGAGGAAGAAGGGAGCAGATGTGTGCTTAAAATTAGAAAGAACGTTTTAGCCATTACAGACACCTAATAATGGACTAAACCCTATCACAGAGTAAGGAGGCCCCTGTCATGGGAGTGTGTGATCATAGCCTGGATGAATACATAGCCCTTAGGAGGCATAATCACTTTGTATTTTGTATTTAAGTGTTTGCATCCCTCCCTGGAGTTTCTTGAAAGTTTATTTATTTTTGACTTCCCTGATTTACCACAGTGCCTGGGATATAGTGGGAACTGAATAAAGGTGTGCCAGCAAGCTGCGTTTAGAGGGGATTCTTGTACCAAGAAGTGAGACCAGGTGTCTGTACTCTAAGACCCTTCTCTGGTCCAAGCCTCCATGAATCTCTGAATTCTCTGAGTCACAAGTATGAAATCTCCGACAGGAATTGGCTGTGAGCATCGCAGGCTGGAAAGGGAAGCCAGGCAGACACCAGCAAGACAGAGGGAGGGAGGAGGCAGGGTAAGAGTCAAGGCCAGGAGTCCAGTTCAGGGCAAGCCCCAGCATGAAGGCACAGACGGGGCAGTGGAGATCCAGTGCACAAAGGGTTCACCAGAAGCATCCAAATTTCAAAGCAGGTCCCCAACTGGAACACAGGCACAGCACAGCAGGGTTGACACTGAGCTGACCAAGTTCTCAGGCTTTGGTGCATGGGGTGGGCTGGCCAGTGGCTCAGACTCCAAGGGGCTGGGCCATGTTAGCAATTTCCCCAGTGATGTTGAGTGAGTCAAAGTGTGGGTCTCCTGGGGGTAATGGAGCAGATATGAAACAGGGAGCCCTGGCAAGCCTACACCTTTTTCAACTGATGGACAAGGCAAGACAACAGTGCCTCCGAGAATCATTGCAGGAATGCTTCGATGTGAAGGGTCAAGGCGCATTGTATACTTTATAAGATTCAGTGCTTGAAACAAACAAACAAAAAAACATCACAAACAAAATATGTGATGATCCTGACTTGATACAGAAGACTACTGAAGCCCAGAGAGGTTGAGCATCTCCTCTAGGGCCACACAGCCAGAAAATGGAGAAATTGGAATTAAGCTCAGACTCCCAGGGTTAGGAAAAGAGCTGGAGCTTCTGAAGTCATAAAACTTCTTAAAATTGTTCTTTTCTCTTCAGAGATATCAACACCAGAGAAGACACTGACTTAAGATTGAGGCAGCTTTTTTTAGGGCTAGGGAAGTCCTTTGGAGCAAAAGAAAGATTTGCTCTGCTGGGTTGTATCCCTTGATTCCAGACGCCAGTCCAATAATCCCCCCACACACACACCCTGCACCTCTGGGTGTCACTGGAGTCACTTTTGGAAGTCACAGCAGTGTTGGATATCATTGAGGGAACGTGTCACACAGTGGCAGAATGTTGATGGCGGTGTGTGTGCAGTGTTATTCTTCTCACAGAAGAATCAGAATCCGGGATTCTGAAGAATTCTGATTCTTCAGGATGTAGAGCCTCTCCGGCTGGCTTTCCAGACATCAGGCCCGGAGAATGACCTCAGATCCCTGGAGAAGGCTTTGTTCTTCCCCCCCTGCCCCCTGGCCTTTGTTCTTGGCAGAGCTAATTAGGCTCAGTGGTTAATTAACAGACCCCAAAGAGAAAAACAGTGGCAAAACCCCGGTGGCTTCCTCCTCCTGGACTCTCCTCTTCCAGCAGGTGGGTCGTCTGGGCTGGGGTCTTGGATTCTCAGCCCCTCATCTAAGCTATTTCTTAGATGTCCCATGATGTGTAAAATTCTGTCTCTTGCTAAACTCAGCCGTTAGCTAAGATCAACATCACTTTCTTCAGAACTGGGCTGGAGGGTGCTGTGACATCCCCTGTCACCACCGGGACCCATTTGTGAGAAAGCTAAAGTTTTTCTATTTTTCTGGGCTGTAAACTGTCTCTCTCTGGAGGGGTGGAGAAACCGAGGGTCTCCCAGATGCCGCATGATAACATTTTATCTCTTGAAGTCCTCAGAATCTCATGTGGCGGGGCTCTATTTGTTCGAGCTCAGAAGCACGCAGGCATGGCTCCAGGTCTCCAAGCTGCGTGTCGCAGTCATGTAAACCCTCATCCGTGAGAAAGCCCGGTACCATCTCTGCAGATCGGGGGCACAGCTCCTTCCCCAACGTGGGCTCTGGATCATAGGAAGGCTCTGAGGGATTCTGTACTTTAAGATTTTGTATTTTCTTTTTTTACTTTGAGGTTTTGAGATGCCAAGAAATTCGTCTGAGCTCACAGAGGGATAACTAGGACCCCAGTGCCCTGTAATCTTCAGGAGGAACCCAGATAGCCTTGGCCAACTGCCACCCACAGACATGCAGCACGGAGGCAAGGACCTCTAGGCCAAACCACATGCGAGCGAATCTTCCTGTTGCTCTTTTACTTCTCATTCTTCCCCCACCCCAAAACTCTCGGGTTTGTTTGGAGCCTGGTTTCCTTAATTAATTCACATTGGGTGACCAGAGACAATGTGACTCCAATCTTAGGGGCCATAGGTACTATAGAGGTTAAGGTGAAGCTGTGGGGTCACACAGACTGGCTTGGGTTCCCCATTTTACCATTCACTAGCTATAGGCCCATTGGCCCAGTCATGTGATCTTTTTGTGCCTCAGTTTCCTCATCTGAAAGTGGGAATAACAGAGCCTAACTCACAAGGCTGCTCTGGGGATTAGATGGGTTAATCACTCATCTTGTGATTAGATGAGTTAATATGTGTAAAATGCTTGAAACAATGAACTATCGTTATGTTTGCCTTTAAAAAAATGGACGTCTTATGATGTAATTCCAAAAATTAGTCCTTGAGGATAAAAACTACTGGGAAAGGGCCTTCCAGGATCCTTGGTCATGATGTAAGATTGTGTCAAGATGTTGAACACCACAGTCCACCACGGATGCATCTCCTGTTGTGTTTGCTTCCCCCACTGGCAGTTTTCCCAGATATGTTGGCTCTCTTAGGTGATAGTTAGCTAGCATTACTGTCTAATCAATTTTAACAGGAATTTTTTAAAAGAGTAAAACCAAGCAACTATTGTTAGGGTATAGGAAGCTACAATGTAAAAATGTTTCTCACTGTGTGACTTAGACTCTCTAAGATGGGCCCCAATTATCTCCACCTCCTGGTATCCACGGGCTTGGGTAATATCTTTTTCTTGAGTAACTTGCTTCTGAAAAATAGAATATGGGAACATGAAGGATGTCTGTTCCATGGTTAGGTTACAAAAGACTTTAGTCTTGCATTCTCTCTCTCTCTGCTTTGATGACACAAACTGGCATGTTGGAAAAGTCCACCACGGAATGACCTGGGGGTGGCCCCAGCTAACAGACAGGGAGGAACTGAGGCCCTTGAGAACCTGAGTCCTACCAACAACCACCGCAGTGAGCTTGGGTGCAGATCCTTTTCCAGTACAGCTTCCAGTTGAGACCCCTGGCCAACACCTTGATTGCAGTTTTATGAGAGACCACGAAGCAGGGACTCCACCTCGGCCAGGCATGGTTTCCTACCAACAGAAACTGCGAGATAGTCAATGTATGTCGATGAAGCCACTGAGATTTGGAGTAATGTGTTAACCCCGTGAGAGGTCATTAACGGCACACACTAGATTAACTGATTTCACTCTTGCGTCAGTTCTCGGAGAGGTCAAGTAACTCCTGCCAGATCACACAGCTAGTGAGTCACAGACTAGATATTTGAACTCACATCAGAGATGCTTCTCAGAAGAGGCTGCAGAATATAGAATCCCAAACTGAGAAGTCTTCTAAAACTTCTTTTATGTTTCAGTTTTCTAGAATGATTCCCCTGCTTTCATTGACATGAGGAAGAAATTAATACTCACTGACCACCAACTCTTTGCCAGGGACTTTGCGTGTATTATCACATCCAATTTCCCCAAGATAAGGTGGGCATGATTACGCCCAATGTACTGGCTTTCCCAGAGTGGGTTTTCCGGACACTGATCCCTCAAGGTGCTCTGTAAAAAAAATATTCTATTGCTCAATATGTTTGGGAAACACTGTGCTCTTGGAAATTCACTATGCATGTGAGTCCATTAAAGGCTTAGACGAACTGCAGAAAACTGCTTCATGCTTTCTAATCTACGTTCCAATTTTATTAGACTATGAAGATTTTCATTCCTCTAACGACGGCTCACATTCCAAGGAATATTCCACAAAAAATACTTTGGAAATGCTGGCTTATAGGAAATTTCCACACTTGTATATATATTTTTTCAACCAAACCTCAACTTCGTAATGACAGAGTAACAGTTTCCATTTTACAGACAAGAAAACTAAGAGTCAGGGAGTTGTGAAATCATTGTCAAATGATGTTCATCCTTTGGGTGGCAACTGATCTGTGCAATATTGGATGTGGTCAGTCCCTCCTTTTTCCTCCCTCCCTCCCTCCCTCCCTCCCTTCCTCTCTGTCTCTCCCTCTCCTGTGGTCCTAGAAGAAAATTTAAAGGAATTAAGAAAAGATTTCTTCTGGGACCTCGCTCCACTGTCTTGTTTTCTTCCTATTTTTCAGGCCACTCCTCCCCTGGTTCTCCTTTGCTGGATGCTCCTCGTCCATCCTGTCGTCGAACGTGTGCATTTCCGAAGGCTTCTCCCATCTGCCCACTCTGGCCCGCGTCCCTCACAGAGCCGGCCGCCCTGAGCCCGGACGCTACCCCGGCTCCGGGTCCTTCTGCGCAACTGCTCACCAGGGTCCCCGCGCCCACGCGCTTCCAGCGCCTCACGCTACGCGGCCACCTCCTTCCACGCCCCGCGAAGCCTTCCTCCACCGGTGTGTGCCCTTGCTAAGCTGGGTGACATCCAGCGCGCAGCCCGGGCGATGCGCTGACTTCTTGCCTCCTGATCCGCTTGAGCCACGTGTTAACAATCCCGCACCAGGCAGTTCCGGAAGCGGCTCCTCCACCCGCACCGCCACTGCCCTCGTCCCCAGTTAGAGCCCTGCCCCGCTGCTGGGTGGCTTCCCCTGGGCACCGCTTTCCCCGCCCCAGCCCATCCTCCCAGGTCCTCCTTCCTCGGGGACCTTTCCGCCCAGCCGCAAGCCGCCCCTATAGGCTGTCTTGCGTTCCTTTGGGCGGGGTCCCATCACCTTGGAAATCAAGTCCATGTTCTTCCACGTGGAGTGTGAGGAGGTCCTTTCATGGTCTCGTCTCCGCTTCCTCCAGCCTCACCTCCCAGACCTTCCTGCCCGTCTCCCAGGGGTGCCAGGAGCTTTCCCACCTGCTTACAATCCTCCTTCCCCCGCCGTGCACGCTCTTTATATTTTTGTTCACTCATGGACAATTCATTCTTCAAAATTCTGCTTGGTGAGTGACTAATTAAATGGTGACAAAACATGCAGCCTTGTAGTACCGTCTTGGGGAAAATTTGTAGTATGTATCGAACATTTTAAAAAATGTTCCCACCTTTCATCTCTGTAAATTCATCTCTGAGAATTCAGGGCTTGAGAAATAATCTAATACATGAAACATTCTTTAGGTCCGGAGATGTCCATCACAACGTTATTTATAATGAAACGTGTTCTCGAGAATAGGGTAATGATCAAGTTAATTATTCAATATTCACTGAACGTGATGAATATAAAAATGATGTGGAAATACTGTGCCTGCTATAAATGTAAGTGACACAAACAAACGGGAGACAAATTATTATATGTTTTATTATTTCAACTGTTAAATATGTGCAAAAAAGATGAAGGAAAAAGCACCCAGCACATCACTGATTGGGATAGGGCTGGCATTAGAGGAAGAGGTTTTTTCTTCTATTAAGAAAAACTCTGTAGTGGGGAGTGCTGGTTAGGATCCCAGGGGCTAGAGCCAGACTGCCTGTTCTTGTCTCCCCGTGCCTCAGTGTCCTTGTCTATAAAATGCACATAATAATTCCCATGTCATAGAGCTCTTGAGGGGATTAAATGAGTTAATTTAGAGTTAATGCCCATAGAATAGTGTCTGGCAAGTAGTAAGTACCTAACAAATACTAATTATTATCATTGCGTATCTACATCCTATGCCTCTGAATTCCTTGAGGGTCAGAATGTATCTAAGTTTGTTTACCACCTTAGTTCCTTATTCCTTATACATACAAGGACTGCAAGAAATATCATTGCTGAATCACTGAGTTAAACAGCCTGGAAAGAATCTAAGGTTCTCCAGAAACCAAATGGGTACCTACAACCTCTCCCTAGGAAGGTTGAGACCCTGGAAATTTGAGGTCATTGGCAAACCAGCAGAAGGCAGAGGCAGAATTCTAGGTTTGCAGACTTAAAGTGCACAGAGCACTGCCACCCTTGAATTATGGTTCCTCAGTCTTGCCCAGCTCCAGTCGAGAAACCAGGAGCTTTAGCTGTGATCATCTGAGATGTGACCGTGACTCTTGCTGCCCCAGGAACAAAGGGCAATTTATGGCTCTTTTGTGAAAGGTAGTTTAAGTGGAAGAAAAAGGCAGGTTCATCAAAGGTTGGGAGAATTGGTCACTGGCTCAATTTCTAAAATAAACGTTCTGCCTGTGTCTCAGTTTCCTTATCTGAGCTCTTCCTTATCTGAGCTCACCAGCTCTTCCTGACACGTTTCTGTGGGATCATTTTGATTTGGGATCATTTTGAAACATCTTGTTCCCCTCCCCACCCCCACCGCCCTGCCCCCACAAGTCTGTGGTCTCCAATATGAACTTCATGGTCTGAGAAAACAGGCTCTGTGAAGCCAACTTCAAAGCTTGGCGATGAAGGCTCCTTGCAGAAGTGCTGGAAGCAACAATGGGCTGGAAGCAGAGCTGGGTAGGGGCTGCCCAGCAGGCGCTCTTTAACCTGGCAACTATTGTGTTCAAAGTCATTGCTGCAGCCACAGTGTAACAATGCATTTGGCAACCCAACAAGGTTGGCTTTCACAGCAAAGTTGTTCTTGCCAGCAGTGCCAAGCTTCGGACCCTGGGTATAAAAGCTTCAAATGACACTAAATAAAAATAATAAAAACTTTTTTTCTTTTTTTATTAAAAAAATAAATATAATATAACCACATCAAAGGAAAAATTTACATAAGAAAAGTAAATGTCTTCCTGTAATCCCAGCTCCTTTGCACCTCACCGTGCTTTTTGGATGCTTCTACTTTTGGACTTCTGATGTTTCTGTTTTCCTTTTTATTTACTATCATTGTAATCGATACATAAAAATTTGCCTGTCTGTTCTTGTTCTAGTGAACTTTTATAATAGGCACAAGGTCTATCAACTTTTCACCTATTGTTTTACTGGGTATAGAGCATTTCCTCAAGGCAATGTGCCATAACAAATTGGAGCATTTTTCTGTTTTTGGAGGATGATATGCTATTATAAATAACACTGTAGTGAATATCCCTGGACTATAACATGTTTTACTGGGTCAGAATTTTTGACTTTTTTTTTTTTTGCTTTGTTTAGCATTTTGGTAAGGCTACCTTTATTTATTTGTTTGTTTGTTTCTTTATTTATTTTCCAAAACAGAGACTTCTACTAAATGTATTGCCTCCTAGACACGTGTGAGACTGCAGTTTTTAGTTAAGGTGATTTTTTTCCTCCCAATATTTTGTTATGAACATTTTCAAACACACAGAACAGTTGAAAGAATTTTATAATGCACACCCATATACCAATTCGGGGTGACTTTTAAGCACAAACGTATCTTTGAAATGCTGAGCAGAAAACTAGTAGAGAAATATGCGTTATCTTTCAGCTAGTGCTTCTTGGACATAATAATCATGGCAATTTATTATTATAACATTTTATAGCCTTAAGTATTTTTCAAAATGTCCTCAGGTCCATTTTCTTCCTTGATCTTCATCCTCAAGTTATAGACAAGGCAGGTGTTATCATATAACGTCTGTGTGTTTATAGGTGATGAAACAAAGAACAGGGAGGCTAGGGGGCCTGCATAAGGCTACACAGCAACAGAAGTGGCACTATTATCATAGTGCTGGACTCTCAGCTGAGCCACACTTTGACAGAAATGTCTCCCCTTTTCCTTTCTTCTTAACAAATTTCACTGTCTTGTGGAATTTCACCACAGTACAATGTATTACAGGTGCTCTAGGTCCTTCCAGGTCCCTGATGCTGTGCATTTGTGACTTTGGACCTTTTCAGGATAGGAGGGCAGGAGCATGTGTCATAGGTAGCCCAGTGACCATACATGCCAACCTGAGGATTAAAGACTAGCTACAAAAGGAGCTCAAAACTCCACCCAATTCCAACACTTTTCTAAAGACACAATTTATCCGGAAAAGTAGGACTACTATGGACAACGATTAGACTCAGAAAGTAGGTGTAAGCATGTGTCAGGTTGTTTCCTTGGAAAGAAAAGTCCAGGAAGACTCTAAATGATGTCTGAACCACAATTCTGGAAGTTCTGGAGGGCAAAGGGTTTACTCCAGAAAAGTAACCCCCAACACCGTCCTCCCCAAGTCTCATGCCTGGGATCAGCAAAGGCCAAAGACCTTGCCCATGGCTCAGATATAAATTTTCACCATTAATAGTGGTTTCTCCAGAACAGCTCAATGCTCAAGATTTAAATTTCCCTCTCTGGGGATGCAGGTTTTGAGGCTCAGGAACACAACCAGAGGTGGGATCGTGTGCCCTCTTCTGGCATAGCAAAGCACCCCTGGGACCTGAGGTGAAGGAATCTTCACCAAATCTCGCTGGCTGCACTTCAAGTTCCTTTTCTTTGTTTCTCCATAAGAGCAAGTAAACTGTTTCCGCCCTTGGTCTAATAACATATTTAATATGCACTGAAAGCCCATCTCCTGCAGAGGCCTATCCTTCCGTTTTATGGTTGAAGAAACTGGACCTTGAAACCAATCAGTAAGATGGCCATGGGAAATCTGAGGTCCTTTCTTTTTTAACCAGTCCATGGTTCCCACCTTGCATGCAAGGAGAGGCTGTGCTTATGCAATTCGGCACTCCTCCAGCCTGGTTTCATTTTGGACTCTGGAGCCACTCTCATTTTGCATGACAAGAGCTGTCCTGGTCACAGGTATCCTTTGCTGGTGTGGAAATACATCCCAAACCCTCAGAGTCTGTCTAGAGGGTCTGCCGGGCGAGTGAGCGCGCCAAGACAGCTGTGCACAAGGGCACGAGGCTTCAGAGATGGCTTCTTCAACTGGACAGCTTTTTCTTCAGAAAGATGCCTTCTGCCCTCTGCATATTCCACAGTAGCCAACCTTAGGGCTTTTCTTTTCTTTTCTTTCTCTCTTTTTTTCCTTCAGCTTCCAGAAGAGCAGCTGTTCAACATAAAGAGTAAAGAGCAAGTGCTGGAAAACCATTGGGGAGACCTTTCTAATGGGGCCATCTGCTTGTACTTGCTCTTTGGAAAAATCAATAAATTTGATTTTTGGACAGTCAGTTCCTTAAGCCTGAAAATATTCATTGGAACACTGTGGGTGAGCGAAGTCCACCTTTCCAGCCCTCATCGATTTCTCTGAGGTTGGTCAGATGTTGTCACAATTTCCCCAAAACAGGCCTGGGGAAGTTGGGTGGTGAGAACAGCACTTGGGGCTTGAATGAACTAGTAGGACATGACTGCAAAATGGACAGTTATTCTAAGCAAAGGCTTTATTTAGTTTTTCTAAAATTTTTTTATTTTTTAGGGTAACATGATTCTTCGCAGAAACAAGTACAAATCCTATAATGACACCCATTAGGCCAGTGGAAATTCAATGGAGATGCCCTCATAATTTGGAATGTCATAACTGGTAACTTACTAACTTGTCCCAAGATAAATGGTGGAAAAGCTTGATGTATGGATGGATTATAAAATAAATACATAAAATATTATGGATCAATAAAAAAAAATCCATTGCCAAATTGGCCTCTTTCTGGGGCTGGTGGGCTGGGAACCACAGCCAGTTCTGATGGATGAGAGGGCCCCGAGGGAGTAGACATGGAATGCTGCAGAGTGGAGAGAACTGTGTCCACAGCACGCGTCTTGCAGGCCCACAGAAGTCCAGCACCTCCCCAGGGAGTTGGGTGCAATTTTACTCCTCGTGGCCAAGAATCTGAGCTCCCCGAATGCCGGTCTAGCTCTCTTTGTAGTGTGACTAGCTAAACTCTTTCCTTCATCCAATAGCTTCGACTTAATTTTCATCATGTCATTATTTCTGTGGCCCAGACATGCCAATGGGACATCAAAATTATTTTGATAAGAACTTTACTTCATCACTTAGGATTACAGCAAATTACACAATAGCTTTCCTTTCCCCCAGGGTTCTCTGGAAGAAGGGAATAAAACCATATAATCCAAGGCAAGGAGGAAGGGAACTAACTTTTATTGCATTTCCCCTAAATCCAGGTGCTTTACATAGATTATCTCAGATAAGTTAATCCTAGGCAACAAGCCTATAAGGATTGTCATTTAACAGACAAAGAAAGGGAGATTTAGGGAGGTTGAAAAAGTTACCCAAGACCTCAAGACCAGAGCTGAAAAAGAGGCAGATGTGGGGCCAAAGTCCAGAATCTTCCCACTTACAAAGCACCAGCTCTAAAACGCAGAATACCAATGACTCTAAGACCCATCCCCACACCTCCAGATGAGTGGGGGGAAGGGTGATCCCCGCAAGCTAGTGTCTGGGGCCAGGAAGAGGTGTGCACCGGAGGGCCAGGCAACCCAGACCGCAGCCTGAGTGCAGGAGAGCCACCGCCACCCAGGGCCAAGCCTGCTCCTCCAGAATGTAGTCCTGCCCTTGCTCTGTGGGAAAGGCCAGTCTGCCAGTGGACACAACAGGAGATGACATTCCCACTCCTAGTGGTGGTGGCCCTCACCTAGCTATCAAGGTATGCAGGGCTGAATTTCACCTTCAGCCTACTTCAGGGAACAGCCAGATGGCATTCAGGCCAATTCTGTGCCTCTGGCTGACTAATCTCTCCAGGTACAAGAGTAAACACAGAGCTTGGGGACACCATATGTCCCTGACTCACAGATCTTGCCGGAATCAAAATCACTCTATGTGGCATATGCTTTCCTGGACCGAGGCAGGAGATATGTCAATGTAGTAGAGAAAACTTGTCTTAAAATACAAGACAGAGTGATTCAAAACATAATGAGGGAGTGCAAATCTGGTAGTCACATCCTAAATGACATTGATTTTTAAAATGTGCTTTGTTTTGCTAGACAGTGTTCAACGTCCTTCACTCCTGCCAGTGTCTGGCACAGAGCTGGCCACTGTGAGCCCTCAGGGACTGTGAGGTGAGTTGAGGGGTTGCATTCATCAACCGTGTTCTTTGTTTTATGGTCTAAAATTTCAGCCTAAGTTGAAAATGAAGTTGACCCCAGTTTAGTTTGAAGGATCTCATGTTGTCATTGGGAAGTGGCATCCCAATCAGGTGCCTGTTTCTTCTGCCCCCTCCAGAGTGCACCAACGGGAGAACGGAGAGGTAAAGGTGAGGTAAGGGAGGCAAAGTCGGCTGCTCAGGGCTGAGAACGCAGGCATGCTGGCTCAGGAAGCTTCTGGCACCTCTGTTCCTTAGTTGATGAGAGTAATGGGAGGGCAGGTTAATGGAGTCCAGGGTCTTAAGTGTAGGATCACAGAAGTATTGAGCTGAAGAGTTAAACATGTCCAATTCGTTCCCTTCCCAGGTGCAGTGACCGAGGCACAGAGGGGTGAAGTAACCCACGTAGGGTCTCACACTTGTGAGAGGTCCAAGTAGAACCAGAGTTCAGGGCCTCTCAAAGATCCAGAGCTTTTCTAGAAAGACATAATCCAATGGGGTCTCCGGCATTTCTGAGCCACTCTGAGCCACACACCATGGGACCCTGTAAGTGGACTGTCTGCCTTTCGCACTGTAGGCCGGAGATCACCACCTACACTGTGCCACCAGAGCAGTAGGAAGGTTAAGGATGATCCTGAGCTGAGGTGATAATGAAAGGCATTCTAGACCAAACCTCTGTTACTTTCAAGAGCTTTTTGTTGTTCATGGCAGTTTGCCATTTCCTATCCCACCCGTCCTTGACAAATTTGGGAGGTGAGTCTTATCACCACGGCACAGATAAGGAAACTAAGATCTTGAAAGGCCAAATGACCCACCCAAGGGCACACTGTTGATTGCATAGAGGTGGAATGAGAACTTAGCCCAGCATCTCTGATGTTTCCAAGGCTCTACTCATAGTCTTGAGAAGATCGTTCTCAGACATATGGGCTCTTACAGATACAGAAGACAGACTGAGAATTTAATGTGTTTGCTTAAAATACTTTGAAAACTTCCTGTTCTAGGGCAGCAGTTGGTAGGTGGGGCTGGACAGAAATGGCCCAGAGGAAAATACGGGAGTACTTATCCCCACTCAATACTCTCTCTCCAAACCCCTGTCCCACTGGTCCCTGCCACTGAGGACAGAGGGTTTTTCTCAAACTTTCTTTATCTTTTATTTTTTCTATAATCAAGTCTCTGTAGCTTTTCTCCTAAAGCAAAAATTCCAACTCAAATTCAAGAATACTTATAACTGTGGTCCATAACACAATTTATTCTTTACTTTTTAGAAAGATGGACTCCATCGTTGGAATGCCCACCTGTTTAATAGATTAGGGTTGCTTTTAAGAAATGAAATCTTAGAAAAATAATGCTCTCAGAAAAGGTAGGAATAAAATCGCAAGTTTTCTTATCCATCAGAGTAGAATTTTATTGAGGGAGAAGAGTTGGCCCCAAGTTCAATTGAGCCTCTCCAAGCTTGCTGCTTCTGGGGAGAGGCAGACGGGCACATACCAGTTACTATTAACAATGGAAGTGTCTGCACTGCAAGGGATATTTGGAAAAGAAACCATTTTGAAAGGCTATGCTAATATTATCCAGACATGGTAGAGCAACTGTCTCCTGTTTGACTGCTCACTGGAACTTCATATTTGAATACTCTTCTGCCTGTGTCAGCATCTCCATGTGCAGATCTGTCTCAACAGGCACGTTTTAGCTGCAGCTGTCAGTGCCCCTCACAGAGCCCTTGGCACTTGCCTCTCCATTCCCTCACACGCCATACCAGCTTCCTCCCTGCAGCACCTTCCTTTCTGCCCAGGGCTTTCCCAGGCGCCTGCATCAAAGAAAGCCAGCAGTCAGTGCCTCCCTGGATGGAGGATAACTACCCCAGCTCCCTCTCCTCTGGCGGAGCAGCAGGGAGGCAGCTTCTTGGCATCTCCTCAGGGCCACAGCGGTCACCTGTGCAATCCTTCATTGCTTGCATCACTTCCTCACAATGTTTCCCGAGGTCACCTTCCAAACAAGCTACTTACAAGTGAATCCTTCTTTCAGAGTCACCTTTTGCGGGGGATCCAAACTAAGATGTAACTCATACTCGGCATGCTTCACGCGCATTTCTCTCCCTCTGATTTTCCCATCTCAGTTAATGACAACGTCCCCGACAGCTCCCAAATCAGAAACCAGAAGAATCATTTTTTATCCTTCTTCTTCCATATTGGAAAGCCCATCTTTCAATTGGCCATCAATTTCTATGAATTGCACCTCAAAAATTACCTCTCTCTGATTAGTTCTCCCTCACTCCCAATTCTTTCTAGTTAAAACCCTCAAGGAAACACTGGACAATTTTGGTAGCTTCCTAACTCCTTTATTTCCTTTATTTATTTATAATTTATCCTCTTTCCAATCATTCTTTATAGAGCCACGGGACTTATCCTTCAAAAACACATAGTGCCCTGCCCCACACCCTCTGATGGCTCACGGCTGCCTCCAGGAGAAGGTCTCGGCTCCATAGCTCTGCACGTCCTCGTGAGTGGGCCCCTGCTCCAAGTCCCTCTCTAGGCTGGTCCTCCTCCCACCAGCATCCCACCATCCACTCTCTACTTGCAAGTCCCCAAATAACCCACTGTCTTTGTCAACATTGGGCTTTGCACATACTATTTCTTGACTTTAGAATGCCTTTTCACTCATTTTTGCTCTGATGAATTTGGAACATCCCCACATAACCTAATTGAAACCTCCCTTGCCTGCCCCTGGCAACCACATTAGAGCGGTCATTCTCTCTGTCCCTACACACAGGTGCTACCATAGTGGATGCAGTGTATTCTCACACTCACGTGTCTTTCTTTGCCACTTTGCTGTGAACTCTTTCAGTGCAGGGAGCATTTCTTACAGTACAAATTTCTATATTTCCTAGCTAAATGTTGTCTGGCATAAGAAGTAGGTGCTCAGTAGTTACATCCTCCCAGGTCCTTCGGCCCAAAGCTGAGAGTCATCCCAGACCCTTCCCTTCCTTCACACCCCGTGTATACAATCCATGAAGACATCCTGTTAGTTCTATCTTGAAGCTACATCTAGGATCCTGACTTTTTACCACCCCCGTGTTACCAACAAGATCCACCCTTACCTCCTCCTGGATGGCTGCAGGGTCCTCCTGCTGGTGTCCTTGTTTTCATCCTGCCAACCTACAGTCTATTTTCAGCAGAGCAGGTAGTCATCTTTTAACGATGTAAGGTGGTTTAAGCCACTCCCACCCCAAAACTCCCCAGTTTCATTCCCATTTCACTGAAATTAAGTAAAAATTCCTGCACACCCAGCCCCACTACCCCCGGAGGCCACCTACTACTTTCTCCCTTGCTCACTGGCTCTGTCCCCACCAGCCTCAACTCACCTAGAATGCTGTCCCCTCAGTGTCGTTGACACTCTCACCTCCTCCATGTCCTTGCTCCAATGCCACTTTCTTAATGAAAACACCAAATTTACAGTGGTAATCCACCTGCCCACACCTCCCTCATTCCCTGCTTTGTTTTTTTCTCCATAGCACTCATTGGCTTTCACCATACCCTAAAATTCACTTATTTCCTATTTTTATTGCTTATTGGCTGCCTCTGCACACGAGAAGCGAAGCCTCACATTTGTTGGGAACCGATGAGTGCCGGGAACAGAGCCCGACACACAGAAGGTGCTCAGTCGCTTTTATCAAAGGGATAAATGGAAATATGGGTACAACTTCTTTGACTTGAGTGTCACCTTGGATGTCCAGAGCAGTTTGCAAAAGACATGCCTCAGAAAGGTGGCCACCTGTTAAAATCCTGGTTAAGATTCCCTTTTCAGGCTGGGCGCGGTGGCTCACGCCTACAATCCTAGCACTTTGGGAGGCCAAGGCGGGAGGATCACTTGAGCTCAGGAGTTCGAGACCAGCCTGAGCAAGAGTGAGACCCCGTCTCAATTTAAAATAAATTAAAAAATAAATAAAGATTGCCTCTTCATTGAACAAATTGAAAAACTAATATTTGATAAGTACAGAGTGATTTATACAGCCAAACTCTTGAAATATAACTGATATTTAAAAATTTAAAAGTGAAATTAATTTTAATAATATTTTATTTAACCTAATATTTCCAAAAATTGTATGAGTTTATAATCAATATAAAACTATTATTGACCTATTTTATATTCTTTTTTATATTAACTCATCAAAATATAATGTGTATTTTACCCTTATGGTGCATCTCAGTTTGGACCAGACACCTTTCAACTGCCCCATATCTGCCTGTGCTACCATAATGGACAGTGCAAGTCTCTGCAATTCCCAATTTAGGAAAAGGCCCTGGGTGAAAGATTGGTTTTGTTTGCTTGTTTTTGTAATAAATGAGTTACTGGAAATATATCCTAAATTCTAGTGCTTTAAATGAGTTACTTTTTAGGTCAGCCAATATAAATCTTATTAATGATTCCTAAATCTGTTTAACTATCTGTCACATCTAAGCACTGTTGTAAACTTGGTGCCTGTTGGATATATCACTAGGTTGCAGGCCTGCAATAGGCCTGAGTTAGCCCAGCTGGGGATCTTTTGTTATTTTTGTGTAAGAAGGTATCTGTCTAGCTCAGAGGCTCTGTTGCCCGGGGGGCAGCATGATTTTTAGAGCTGAGAAGCAGAGTGTGAGAAGAGATTCCCTGATGACTCCTCCCTCCTAGCCATTGGCAGGTGTGCATGGTTCATCCAGGAAGGATTGCTGGTGTGAACCTAGAGAAAATTGCCTGACAGCCTTGAGTCAAACAACTATACTACTTTCCCATATTTCTACCTCATTGCCAAACTGTGAGCAACTTAGCTGAACTGTGAGAGGCCATGTGCTATCAGTGGCTTTAAGAACTTGATGCATTGATTACTTAAGATTCTTTTTAGAGAAGCATTTATTGAGCCAGTTTGGAGTTAGGCATTTCACACATGCCTTTAATCCCCTCAACAAGTCAGTGTGGTGGAAGGAATCTGAGGCCCAGAGAGCCTGTGGCCCTTTTTAATGAGGATTTACTATGTGCTGGGCCCCATCATGCTTTATTTTATTGGCTCTCCCCAAACCCTAAAAGGGAGATACCTTTATTTTCCTCACTTCCCTGACATGGTTTCAGAAGGTTAAAACACTTAGCAAGACCTCTTTGATTCTGACTTCTAGTTTCCAGAATTTGTTGAAAGTCATGGTGAATGGAAATACAGTGAAATGATACAGTAATATGTAGTTGGACATTTTTGCCAACACTTTTATGTGCGTTTTAAAATGGCATCTTCTGAGATTTTCTTTTCCTGGCAAGATGGTGAACTAACAAAAGGGAGATGTTGGATAACTTTATTAAACCCAAACGTGGTGAGCTGTAGATGGGAGGTAGAAGGTCACTGATTCTCAGAAATGAATCTGGGAACAACAGCCTTAGGTCCAGAAGGCCAGATACCAAGGGGAGGTTGTCTGGGCCTTTGCAGTTATGTACTTTTCTTTTCCCACACTTCCTTGGAGAGGATAAGGGCTTTCCCAATCAATCAATCCCCTGGTGATGGCACAGGACAGGCTAGGGGCAGAGCTGATGACAGAAGGCAGCACCCTGGGGGCCCCTGAGCACCCTCCACCCCAGCTCCTGCCTGAGCTGGGTGGGGATGTTTTCATAGGAAGCAGCTGTGGAAAAAGAGTAGGGCCACAGGAATTCTCTAGAGCAGCTCAGTCACCTAGCACAGGCGGTAGGTCACTCTGGGGGGCTCCAGCCCACTGTTAGCAGGGGAACTCTGCACCCTGATGCCATCCCCTAGCCTTGTCCTCACTACGAGGCAGGGAAGGCCTGAGCCTGGGCTCCTCCCCCCAGGGACATCTGACCAGACAGGGCAGCTGGTGTTCCCAAGTGCATTCGGGCTTACCAGGAAATGAAAAAGTTGGGGCCAGCCCCATAACTGAGCCATCCACAGGAGATGGCACAGCACAGGTAGTTCAGGCAGGGCACAAAGTAAAGGAAGCTTAGCAAATATTCTCAAAGAGATCAGGAAACACAAACGAGAACACACCGCCACAAACAAATTTTAATTGTTGAAATTAAGAGCGTAATTGAGGGACTGAGTAGCAGGATGGATACAGTCAAGAACAGATCAGTGAGCAGAAGGTCAGGCTAAGAATCTCAGAAGACCTTGGGAAAAAAAAGAGATGGGAAACAGAAGAGTTAAGAACATGGAGAATAGAAGCAAACAGGAGTCCCAGAAAGAGAAAAAAAGAAATAGCAGGTGAAAACATACACAACTTCAGAATGCAAAGTCTCATAGATGTGACAACAGTAACAGGGATGTTAATGTGTCTTTAAAATAATCACTGTCTGATCAAGGAGCCAATAATTAGCAACAATTCGGAATATTCAAGAAACAATATAAGCGTGATTTAATGCTGTGTTGCTCAATACTGTAGCTGATAGCCACGTGTAGCTCTTGAGCACTTGAAGTGTGGCTAATGCGAGTGAATTGTAAAATTTTATTTAATTTTAATAAACTTATATTTAAATTAAAAAACCTAATACTTGATTCAGGTATTGGAAAACTTTTAAGTATGTTTGGAACAACTTGAGTATGTGAATCTACTCTTTCAAATCTACATTGAAATCTAAGTACAGATCAAATGTATCTGATGTGAATTTAGTATCTATATTGAAATGTGCTATAAAAGTAAAGTTCACTCCAGGTTTCTAATACTTAATACATAAAAAAGAATGTAAAATAGCTCATTAATACTTATATATTGATTACTTGTTGAAATTATGCAATTTTGGATATATTGTACTAAATAAAATATATTATTAAAATTAATTTTACCTGTGCATTTTTACTTTTTTAATATGGCCATTAGAAAATATTAAAAAATATATATGGCTAGCATTATATTTCTATTGGAAGCACTGATCTAATAGATATACATATAACTGACACCCCCACAGAATATTCATTTTAAATTCCTGAGGAAGAAAGGAAACTTAAATAAAAGCCAGATAATCAATATATACAGATTATGCTTTCTAATCATAATGAAATAAAGTAAGAAATCAGTAACAACAACAAGAAGAAAGCTTCAAACATCTCCTGGGCCTGTAAAAAATAATAACATATACTATATAATCACTGTGGTTAAGAGGAAATTTTAAAAGAAATTACAAAATACTTAGAACTGAACAAAGATAAAAGTGTAAAGTGTTACACTTTATGACCTATGACTTGAGTAGCACTTAAAATTTTGCATAATTTTGAATATATTAATAGCAAACAAAACATATTGAAAACCAAAGACCTAAGTGCATAGCTGAACCTATTAGGAAAAAGAGAAAGAGAAAGAATAATAGAATAAAACCAAAGCAAGGAGAAGGCAGGATGTAAAATAGGTAAGAAGAAAAGTCAATGAAATAGCGTATAATCCCCACTAAAATGTGATTCTTTGAGAAGTCAGAGGACAAAGGTGGCTATGAAATTCTACACCAACACATGTGAAAACGAGGTGAAATGGACAATGGCACAAGCAAAAATAGCAATCCTGGACTAGAGCAACCAAAAGAAAGGAGTTGACATGGAGTCAAAGAAAGCCAGACAGATGCCTTAGGCACATCCCAAACCCCACCTGCACGGGAAACCCACGCGGGGAGGAGCTCGAGGGGGTGATTTGGGAGCCAGAGTACAGGGGGATCAAGGGGAAAGTAACAAAATAAGATGCAAGAAGCAGGGCCTTGCGTGAGCTCACCGTGCCAGGGCCCCCGTAGTTGTAGTATTTCAATTCTTTGCACTAGAGATGCATCATTTCTTTAAATGGTATAAAGAATTTGCAGGTGAACTTCTCAGCCCATGCTTTTCTCCTTTATTGAATTGCAAAAATATGATAACACAAAGTTGATCTCTTCGCTTCCCATTGGTTTCTCCCATTCTCCAATTTCTAAATGGAAAGCTCTTTAGGAAGGAAATGGCTTTCATTTCCTCGGGATATGTTCGCAGCACTTACCGGCTCACTGACGGCTCCTGATTAGACTCTACACAACAAATGCCCGAGGCTAAGTGGAGACACTGAGGCCCAGAGCCAGCGGGATGGATCATTTTCCTAGTTCTCAAGGGTGTGTGTGTGTGTAAGAGAGAGAGAGAGAAAGATCAACTTGGTTTTTTCTTTGCTTCTGTAGATGTAGCCAACAAGGCTAATTTTAGGGCTTATCTGCTGTGTGCAATTTCTTAATTTTATAGCTGGAAATGATCTAATTTAGGCAGCAGAGGCTACCTAAAGTTAATACAGCACTTGTTCGGTGAGGTGGGGTAGACATGCACCACCCATAAAAGAAGATAAAGACATCTGAACTGTTGGAAATACTTCATTAATCAAGGCATCACTTTTTCCTAATATACCCAGATAATGGCTATCCCCCCACTGTGCTTAGGGCCTGTAGGCAGGACCACAGGGCCAGCCCCTTCTGCCTCACCCATGATGAGTTCCTCTGCCTCACCCACCACGTCCTCTCCCTTTGTCTGCAAATAACTCAGAGGAACAGGTTGGAGCCCAGGCAGCAGAGACACGGCCTGACAGCTGACTGGGCCAGGTGTGTTTCCATTGGCTGCAGAGGCTAGGTCGAGCTCTATTTTCTTCTGTACATAAAGATAAGAAGCCAAGGGCCCCCTTCCGAAAGCAAACACGTTTAATTGGAACCACCGCCTCCCCATGGTTCACCGGATGGAATTTACAATGGTGTTTACCCTTTTCCGCAAAAGTAGCAAATGAATCAATCCTAATAGGAAGTATAAATTTAGGACATATAAATCCCTAGCAGATGTATTTTCAACCACACAGGGAAGGAGGAGTGGCTGAGAAGGCCACTGCAGCTCTAGATAGAGTGTTTTGCCCAGAAGTAAGAGTCACAAGTGGTCCAGATCTGTTGAGGAGAAGCAACTTCAGCTATGAGCAAAACAAGTCTTTGCATGTGCCAACTTCTGCCCGGCCCTTCTTAGCGGTGGGAATTCAGACAAAACTTCAGGAATGCTTTCCAGGGCAGCTGTGGTGCATTCAAAGTAGAGAAACTGCCTTAATCTTTGCAAAACCAACAAAGATAAGCAATAGCTTTAGCTGGGCTGAAATTAGCCAATGCACTGCTACACAATGCCCTGGTGACCATTATCCAGGGTCTGACCGCCGAATGGCACTGCGCAAGTATGCTGACAATGTTTAACAAACCATCTGTCTTGTACCTGTTCCCACTAAACAGGAGCCTTTGTTTGAACCCTGGCCCCATCCAGCATGTCTGCTATCTGTTCCCCAGCAAGTGCAATCTCCTCATCCCTTTGTATTAATTTCATAACTCTCTCGATTGCTGTTTGTCCTCCTACGGAGTGGCTTCTGGCCCCTGGACGTTTTTGAAAGGGGGGGGCCGTCTGTCCACCCATTACTTTCCATAGCACCATGTGTGTAAAAGCCTAACTTGCTTGGTTAATTTTCCCCTCATTTTCTCTTCTTTTAAGAGGAATTTCATATTCATTTAAATGTAGCGGTTGTTGATTTTATTTTTTCTTGGTTAGTTGTTCTTAAATTAGAAACCTCTCTCTTTCTTGCTCGTTATTCCTCAGATATACTTTTTATACCTCAGTGAAATATTTTCGGCCTAAATCTCCCACTATCAGGAGTTTACTGATCATGTTACATAGATGTTAGGTGGAACCATTTGGACTTAACGTTTTCATAGATTTAAAACAAACACGGGCATTTTCAAATATTTCAACATATATATTTCTTTGTAAAATTGCCCACTTTATTTTAGAGTAGAGGTTTGAGAGGGGAACCAAACCAATACACTGATTTCATTTTGTTTAAAAAAAGTGTTTAAGAAAATAAAACAAAATTCTCTTTTCCTCCTGCTTTGCCTTTCCCGACTCTCAACCACTCCTCTTCACACTCAGGAGTAAAATGTCCCCATCTTCTTTTGCTAGATGTCCCAGTGTTAATGTAATTCCAGTTATCTCAGACCCACCTTCACGGTGGTGACCACAGGAATCCTCTCAGCCTTCGAGGCTGTCCTTGAAACTCACCCTTAAATCCCTGCCCAGCAGACAGGCGACCTGAGGCTGCAGCCACAGTCACCACCTGAGTCCCCACCTTTCTGTGTTATCTTGGCCTCCCTGGGACTGTCAGGCCACAAATTTCTTTGTCTATCCAAAGAGCTAGTTTTACCAGAGGCAAACACTGAGTTAGATGTATAGAAGACTCCAAGACATGCCTACTATAAAGCTGAAATCGGCTCTACTATAAAGCTGAAATCGGCTCTGTGTTTAGAGACTAGTACAATGTATGAGTCTATTCCATGCCTAGCACCAGAGCTCGGGGTGATGGTCTGTCTATGCCTGATCATTATCTTGGGCACGTCCTAAACACAATTCTGTCTTTAGAGCAGACAGACCTCATTGAAGGAATGCATATACCCATGTTTTCTTTCCAGAGGAAATGTGGAAAACAAAACAGTCAATGTGAAACCAGCAGCCCAACAAATTTTGTCCTTAAATTTAAATCTTCTTTGAAGCCAGGAATTAAAGCAAAGATGGGGATGGGGGAATCTTCATATTTTCATGCTTCATATTTTAAATCTTCAAATTTCCAGACAAAGGGAAACCATTGTGCGAATGTTCTAGCAGATTGGTGGTTGCCACTGGGGACTCTAGGAAAGACAAATGCCTTCATGTTTTTAATCTCATCCTTTAATTTCAATTCTGGCTTTAATTATCTGTTTTGTAAGGTAATCTAACATTAAATGCATGATGTACTAATACAATGTGTGTGCGTGTACAGTATTTATGAATGCATCATTTCATCTGATATTTGAGTTGTTTCTACCCTTTGGCTACTGTGAATAATGCTGCTATACACAAGTGTGCGCATGTATTTGTTTGAGTCCCTGTTTTCAGTTCTTTTGGGTATATACCCAGGAGTGGAATTACTGGTTTATATGTAATTTTTGTTAAATTTTTCAAGGAATAGCCACAGTGTTCCCCACAGAAGCTGCATCATTTTACATTACTACCAGCAATGTACAAGGGTCCCAATTTCTCCATATCCTTGCCAGCACTTATATTCATTAAAAAACAAACAAACAAACAAAAAAACTATGGCCATCTTGCGGGTGTGAAGAGGTACCTCACTGTGGTTTTCATTTGCATTTGCCACAAGTCATCTTTGTCCACATGTCTTTGGAATGAACTTCAAGGACCGGGGTGTGCACCCTCTTGTGTTTGTCGAGAATGATTTGTGGGTCCCTCCACAGGCGCTCCTGGCATCTCCTAAAAGCCACTGTATGGCTGGAAGTGCCGACCTCTCCCTCAACGTTGTCCCCTTTCTAAAGAGAGTCATTGCCACCAGGCAGAGCAGGCCAGGGGGGAGGAATGCTGTGCACCCCGCAATGAGGGAAATCAAAAAGAGGGCTTAGTTCCTGGCAGCAGGGGAACGAGGTCCTGGAGGCCAGAGAGTGGAGACTGCCAGGCTTTGCAAAGTTGGAAGCAAGAGCTCCTCTCGCCTAAACAGGACCAGAGCACCGCAGTGTGTTCTAAGTACACAGGCAGAGGGAGGCATCCCAAGGCCAGGAGCGGGCAGTGAAGTGAGACCTCAGATACAGAAAGCAGTGGGTAGATGCAGGCTCAGGCCAGGGAGATTCAGAGTCGTGGGGTCCAAAATACATGGGCAGGTCCACAAAGAAACAAATCTAAGAACAATTCTTGCTCTTTAGCCTAGAGCTTCCTGTCCCCCATTTCAGGTTCAACTGGTGGTTCTCAACTTTGGCCACAGATTAGGGCTACTTGGAGAGCTTATAAAAATCCTGAAGCCCAGGCCAATTAAGTCAGATCCACCATACGTGGGACTCAGGCATCAGTATTTTAACATTCCCTAGGTGATTCAAATGAGAAGCCAAGTTTGAGAAAAGTAGAATTTTAGGTTTAAAATAATAGGCTTAAAAAGTAGCGTTTATTTCATTGTTGTTTTTGTTATAAAGAAATGCGGGCACACTGTAAGAGTTTGGAGGGAATGAAGATGAGGGAGGAAGACGATGCCACCTGTTGCCTTGTGGCCTTCTGACTGCTACAGCGGATGCGGCCTGTTCCCTGTTTGGGGGCCCCATTCCTAAAAGGACAGATGAGGGCTGGCAGCCAGGGCCAGGTTGTGCTGCTGAGGACACAGGCTGCGATGTATATTCTGTGTCGTCGGTGCTGAGGCAGCCACGGTGAGGGCTGCACTCAATAAATGTTTATAGGATGGGTGAATGGAAGCAGGAAGCCGTGAATTCATGAAAAGCAGCCCAAGATACGGTCCCTGCCCTCTAGGAACTTACAAAGGGGCAGTTGAATAGGCATTACAATGACAATAATCGGATGGCAGTAATAGTTCCTGCATCGGTGGTTCTGTGTGTGTGTGCACACAGCCCTGCAGCCAGGGAAACCAGGGGAGGGATTGTGAAAACTCTGGTAGCTATGGGCTTCTCTTATCTTTATTAATGCCCTGCAAAGCTCTGTCACACTGCCTCCTTCTTAATAAAACACAGAAACAGGAGCAAAGCAAAAGCCAAGGAGGCAGGTGCCAGAGGTGCCTGGAGCCCACCTGAGCAGTCACAGAAACATCCATGAGAGCAGGGAAAACCCCGCCTCTGGGATGTGGAGTTATTCTGTTGATTGTTTGCAGCTTTGCTTGTTTGATAAGAGCTCCCCAAGTTCTCTAACCTACAGATAAATCAAGCAGTTGATAAGCCCATAGTTCCTTGTCAATGAGAGCTTCCTCTTCCGAAATGGTGGTTGTAGGGGAAAGGACACCGACAGGAGATGGCGGAGCCTGAGCTTGTCTGATCGTCCACTATCTACACGACCTTAGGCAAGGGGGATAACTTCTCTGAACTGCAAAGCAGGCAGCAGTCTCTGTTCTGTTTTCCTCACCTGGTGGTTGTACAAATTCAGCAATATAGGTCTAAAAGGTACCTTACACCTCAGGTGGTTTTCGCCTCCTGCCACTCCCAGGGCAGAGGTGCACAGGAGCCTCATCACAGAGCCAGCCCCCCGGGTGTCCTGTCACAGCTGGCCTGAGCCGGAGCCCCGTGCTGGGCTCCTGTCCCGGGGAAAGCAGACAGCCCCAGTAGCCAGTAGGGACTAGGTTTCTACTAGGACACCAAAGAATCCTTTATAAACTCAGCTTCCATGGCCTCTACTGCTATATTAATTCTTCTTCTCTTTCCCCTCTGTTAGGCATTCCTCTTTCCTGTTCAGAAAGAAAATGGCCTTTTCCCTTATAGCTCATTCTAATATTTTTTCGTAGATCCAGATCAAAATTCATGTTGGTGACCTTAGGTGGCCGGTGAGTTGGTGACGCAACTGGGGTGTGGACGTTGACCCCTGCCCGCCAGCCTAGGTCCCTTGCGTTGGTGAGAGCTGCCCATCTGTTTACTCTGAGCCCCTGGGGTGGCTGTCCCCAGGGCGGCTCTCGCGGGCTGTGGACTCCTGGTGTCGGGCGGGGCTGGGCCTAGGCCAGGGTGTCCACATGCCATTTGAAGAGCTGGTATCTCATTTAACGTTTAAAATGTTATACATGTACATATTTTTTGTGTTCAGCCACCGCACCGTACAGAGCTTCTCTGTATTCTTTTGGGAAGTGATTTTAAAATCCGAACTTGTTTCTCAGCCTTTTGAGGAAAGAGAAGCAGGGGATTAAATAGAAATCCGGAGAGAGAATGTTCGACACCTGTGGTGGCTCTGCTGCTACATGGGTCTGGGACTTACTGATCCCTCTCTTTGGGGAGAGGAATCTGTAAAATGGGGAGATGGATCGTTCTTGTGGTTCTCAATTTTTTTTTAAAACTAACTGGTCCTATTTTTAAATAAATTCTTATGCACATACCTCAATCTATAAAGCCAGAAAAGGAGGTATTTTATTAGTTTAATAACTAGCTAGTATACTAGTTCTTAGTTTAAATTTGTAACATCGTAACATTGACCTATCATAAAGTCAAAGAGAATGATACTGTGATTTTATGATTTTATGATTAACACCTAAACATAGTTTTTTTTTTTTTTTTTTTGAGACAGGATCTTGCTCTATTGCCCAGGCTGGAGTGGAACTCCTGGCCTTAAGCGATCCTCCCACCTTGGCCTCCTAAAGTGCTAGGATTACAGGCATGAGCCACAGTGCCTGGCCAACATAGTTTTTATTATATAAAAAGTAAAGTTGGGGGTCTTAGACATTTGCAAGTCGTATCAACTTCAGCATATAATTAAAAAAAAATAATTTTATTGGTTGCACAGTTTGGATAAAATTTTGATTCACAGAGCTGAGCAGTTGCAAATGATACCTTTTTAAGACCAATCTCTCTGCAATCCTGACGTCTTCCTCAGTGACCAGGAAGGGGCAGTGAAGCTGTATCCTGAGGCTGATATCAAAGTACCCACCTGGTGGAGTCAGTAAAATGTCCTAACTTAGTGGACTGTGCATGCCATTTGTAATTCTAGTTTTAGAGCAATTTCTAGAATATAAAAATATCCTAGCAAATGTTTTCTTGCCCCTAAAACACATGCTAGGAAAGTAAGATCAACAAAAAATTATTAAACCCAGAGCTGTCCTTAATAGCTGGTCTAGACAGTAAACATCTGGATGGAAATACGAAGATATTTTATTTGACTTTGATACGTTATCTTCACACTAAGTATGAAGCTTTAAGATGAATAAACTGCTTTATGTTTAACCTTGTGTTCTTCGGGGTCATTTAATGTGACTGTGTGGATCCAATTCTGATGAGCCCCCCAGTCTGCAACAGATCAGTGCAGAAATCACTCCATTCACCATCAACCTCCCCTGGACCCCCACTTTTCCTCATGCTATCAGGAAAGGAAAGTTTTAATCAAATAGCACCGTTGGGCATTCTCACCCAAGGATGCCCAGAACAGTGTGCCTGGCCCCCAGAGCGCCCGGCTCTGCGCTGTTGATACTTGCTTTGCTCCCTGTCAGTGCCTACTTGGTGACACTCTTATTTTCAGTTACCTGGAACAAAGGGCACTGTGCCATTTTGAGACTGTGAGTGGCGTTGCTGGCTTTGTCAGCACTATCCACCTGGCAAGGGGTGGGCAGGGCACAGGAGGGAGTTACTGGGCAGGCTCCACCTCTGCAGTTCAGGCCTTGCCCACTTGGACAGCCCAGCAATCCCGATTCTGGAAATTCCTCCCAGTGGTGGGACAGCAGCGGCCTGTCGGGAGTTTGGCTCAGGGAGACAGGGGACTGTGCGTGTGAGTGTGTGTGTCCATGGCGTGTGTGCATGGGTGGCTAGCACTGGAACCCTGTGACACCACGCCACTTCCGTGAATCTCACTCTGTAGGTTCAGAGACAGCACAGCGCTGCCTGGCCCGTGCTGGGTCACCACTCTGCTGGGGGAAGGTGCCACCTGCCAGTTCTGCTGCTTGTTTAGTTCATATCTCCACCTGTTTCTCCTAGCTTGAACATCTTGTTGCACCAACTGTCAAGATACTTGTTTTTTGGCCAAATGAATACTGGAACTCCAGCCAAATACTGCACCAGCTGCTTCTGGGAAGAAAGCACCATTTTTCTGATGCTAGAAGAGAAACGGGAAGGGTTGCACACACTGAAACACAACACAGCATCCTCTTTCAGGGTCATTTCGGAGATTTTTCCGGGGTTACTTTTAACCACTTTTGAGTCCTGCATACCTACTTGAGAATTCACAAACTGCAGTTCTACTGGGTTCAGAAAAGACAATGCCTGGAGAGACCCTAGAAGAATTAGCACACTCCATACCATGTGCTGCCTTGTCCGGCACAGCATTCTCGCCAGAAGGCTTAGATGAGGTCTCCTCCCTGGAGAATATGAAAATTTTTAGCTCATTTAATGGAGACTGTTTAGTTCTGCCCAGGAAACAGCATGATATAGAATGCTACTTTATTGTGTGTGTGCACACACCCAAGCACACATAAACCATTAACACGTGCATGTGAACCAGGTAAGAAAAGATGTCTGCAGGCACCTGGGAATGAAACTTGCCAATTAAAAGAGGGTCTCCAGGTACCAGAACATTTTCCAGGATTCCCTGTTCCTAAAATTCTGCTTATTGGAAAACAACAGGTCATGTGAGGTGTGGAGAGGCGGTTTCAAACACTTGTTTGTTTAATATTGCTTGTAATGCTATCAAACGTCAATGGCTGGGGCAGCGCTGTTCAATGGAACTTTCGTGTGATGGAAACGTTCTGTGCCTGCCTGTGCAGTATGACAGCCACTAGCCATATGTGGCCATTGAGCACTTGACATGCGGCTCCTGTGGCAGGGCAGGTCCAAGGCCTGAGCCCCAGTCGATTCTGCAGTGGGGTTTTACAGTCACTAACACCTGAAATTTCATACCTTTTCACCAAAGCAGAAGTCTTGGACAATCTCTAGTTCACACTAGAACTCTGACCCATGCCAACATTCCTATGTTGCTTTGAATCTGGAACCTTCCCACCCCAGCGTGGGCCCCTGCTCCACAGCACCCCTGCAAAGAGAGACACTGGATAAATGTGTGAAACTAGACCTCTGCTTCCCAAGCCAATTCCAAAAAGGAACGGCACCTTGAGCCTTGGGTTTTTCAGGTACAATTTAGTGCGTTAAAACTTTGGAATGAAATAATTGTGGTTCTGCTTCAGTGCAAACTGGCCTACAAAACAAACCTGACCATGTAAATGGCAGGGACAGTTCCTGAATGGGGCCCAGTGTCCTGGGGATCAAGCCTGACCTCCTCAGCACAACCTGTAAGCCCTGCACCACTTGGCTCCTGCCATCTAAGTCCCTCCAGTATACCTTTGAGCTCCCGGAAGGCAAGGCAAGCCAAATTCTTGTCCCCAACGTGCGTAACCCTTCTTCAAGTCCTGTGCCTCTGTGGGGGTTGTCCCCTCAGCCTGGGACCCAATTCCACACTTCTGGGCCTGTTCTTTGCTCTGAGCCTTGTTTCCACCCCATTCCCAGCAAAGCCAGGGCCTCTCCACTGTCGACATCAGTCCCACTGCGCTGTGATCAGGGCTCTGGTTCCATCCCGCAAGCCACACAAGGCCCATGAGGCCTGGATCCGGGCGTGTCTGTCTCCCCAGCTGTCACACCAAGCAGGGACTGGAGGAACGTTGGTTGTTAAATTCAATGGAAACTCCCAAGGCTGCCTTGGTCTCCTGAACAGAGTGGGGAAGTTTCTTGCTTCTCCCCCACCCCCACCCCACCCCCACCCCACCCCACCACAAAGGAAAAGAATGACTTCTTTGTTCTTCTGGGACAAACTTTTCAAAAAAAAAAAAATCTTGCTCAGCCTGCCCCCTATAAAGGGCTTATCTTCCCCGCTTGTAGGAGACATTTTAATTCCTTCCTGTTTGCTGATCATTGCTCTTCAAGGCCCCTCTGTGCCTGTCCTTCCCGGCACACCAGGTAACGTCACTGTCACCGAGGAGTGTTGGAGCCCATCTGTTACCTGACATGTTATCTTTACAGCCACAACAGCTTGGGCACACTGGCCACCCAGGCCCTGCGCACTGATTCCAGTGCCACTTCGAGAGACTAGACCCACCTTTCTTCTCACCAGCCCTCCTCCCTCCCTCGCAGGGGAGGCGCCGTCTTGATTATTTGATCCTGGGACTCCTCTTCCTGAATTCCCCATTGGCCATCTCTCTTCCCAACCCCTTATGTTTAGCGTGAATTTATGACCACTATTGTTTTAGAATTTTGCAATGTCACTGGACATTCATGAAGACCTCCCCCCTCAACACACTGGTGTCAGAAATCTTTGACCCCTGCTGGGAGTTACTGATTTAAGCTTTAGTCACCAGTTCTGTTTTGTTCATCACCCTGAAGTTTTCAGAAAATGAAGTGCTAAGGAACTTTTTGGCTAGCCTTGTGAAAGGATTCCTGCATATTTAAAAATTTAGTGGCAAAAAAATAAAAAGGAAGCCTTCTGTTCTAAAGACAATGCAGCAGAATGAAATTCTCTCTTGGACCTGTGGTCCACCATGATGTTGTTTACTTTTTTCCTGTTTCTTGGTCCCAAGCCCGAAGTAAGGGATGTCCCATTGGGTAGGGCCATCATGGATGCTCAAGGAGCGGGATTGGACCTCCACATTGGGACAGTGGCTGGGGGAGAGGAGATTTGGAAGGTGGGGTTGGGAGATCAGAGAAGTGTCACCAGCCAGTCAATCTAAGAAGACAGGTACAGCCTGCCATGGAAGAGGGGCCATGGTGGAATTTGGAGAAAGACCAGTGGGAAGCTATTTCCTTTGTGCTGATACCACTCTCCACGTCCACAGCTGCATGTCTGCTTCCTGGTCAGCTGATGGAGACTATAGAGGATGAGCTGGGTGTAAAGCAGAGGATAATGAGGTGGTGCTGAACTGCACCAGGCACTTCTGCATCTGTCCATCCTTGTGTCTGACCCCCTCGACACCATTCAGAGGGTGATAGACACTGCCTCACTTCTGCAGCCCAAACCTTGAGTAATTCCACTTTTGGCCAAGTCTAACCCAGAATCATACAGCGTGGGGATTCTGGAAAGTATAATTCCCAGGTGAACCAAGCTGGCCCAGCACAAACCACCATGGATGTGCTGGGCCAGGAGAACTGCTGACCCCAAACAGCAGAGCTGGAGTGTGGGCCAGGGCCGTCACTGGGAGGAGAGAAGGAAGAGGTGAGGACAAGGGACAGAGCCCAGGCCGGGCGTACAGCAGAGCAGGGTGGGGCTGAGAGAGTAGTGTAGAGCCAAGGCCCTGGGCGTGTGCCTCAGGTCACCTTTGATGGGTGGAGCACGTTGAGGGTTGCCGCTGAGAGTGACAGCTTACAGTCAGGTGCCCGTGTTGGCCACAGGTGGTTTCCATGGTGAGACACTTCTGAGCTCTTCTGGGGCTGTGGCTGCCGAGGGTTCCCCTTGGAATGGCAGGTCCCCGAATGTCCCATTCTCCACCCCCCACTTTGTGCCCTTGGTTTCCACACCTGAACCACAGACACCTACTTCTCAACTTGTGAGGACTGACTACAATGTATAGGTAGCCTTGGTGTTGACTGTGAAAATCATGTTCATTATTTTTGAGGTAGTTAAAGAGAAAAGGTCAGCAACTTTCCCAAGACACGCAGTTGGCCACTGGCACACCTGGAACTGAAACCCACGTGTCCTGATTCAAAGTCCAGTGCCGTACCAGGTAAAAGGGTGACAGCAATAGCTGTGTTCTCCTGGTGCAGCCTGAAGCAACAAGATCGTCACCCCATTTATAGAGCATGAGCTTGGAGCTTGTTTTCTCATGTTGGAAATACATTCTTGTGATTTTGTTCATATTTTCCTCACAGTGTCCATTGCAAATGGCCAGCGACAGCATCCATGCAAGGGAGAGGCTGGCCCTGGGCTGGGCTGACTGTCAGGAGTAAGCCCTCGAGCCTAAGCCTGCGGCTGAGGCTGGTGGACCTGGGTCCAAGGCTTCTGGGCTGATGGACCCCAAGCGGGAGCATGATGGGCAGTGGTGGGAGAGCAGCAAGGACCCCAGAGAAGGGAAGGAGATGGCTCCATGGTGCAGGAGGCGACGGGAAGCGTCTCATGCGTGGCATAAGGAGAGCTGGCCAGATTGTGACGTGAGTGTTCTGAGCCCCTCACTCACCCCTGTGCACCTTCTCAGCCTCTCTACGGGCCTCCTTTCTGGAAATATTCCCTGTGTGGGCATCCTGCACCCTCCCGCTCTACTCTCCTCTTTGTCCCCTCACAGGGGAAACACTTTCACACCAAACCTTGAGAGACAGGCAGGTTTTGTGGGTAGAAAAGGCAACTATAGGTATAGGGCAAAGATGTTAAGGTGAGGGGGCCCAAGCTACAGGGGATGGCTCAAGTTTCCTGGAGACTCTCTGACTCCTTCAGCGGATGTGGGGGGAGAAGCAGAGGCCTCCCAAGTGGGTTAGGCAGGGATTCCTGAAGGTCATTTTTGCACTGCAGAAGGCTGCAGAAGTTGGTCACCATCAGAAACGCATCTTCAGCTTTGTTCCCTCTGGTGTCCTTCTGGGGAGGGACCTGGGAACGGGGCGTGGAGGGAGGGTACCAGCTCTGAGGGCAGCTCCAGAAGCAAGCTGTGGTTTGCAGAGGAAATGTGTTCTTAGAAGCATAGAGTCCACCAGACAGCCATTGGGGGGCCCTGATATAATTTTTTTTAAAAGAAAGAACAAAGCTTTGCCTGTGAAAACAGCATTGGCAAAACATCTGCCGAGCACACAGAGCACGCCGAGTCCTTGGCAGGGGTGGGGGACGCAGAAGTCTGTAAACAGGCTCTGAAGCAGGTGCGCCCCGAGCAGCCCGTGTTGTCCCTCATCCCTACTCACACCACCCATGTTCTAAACCAGGACAAAGAGGCCACGTGGGAAAGGCAGCTGCTGCAAACAAGAGGATGGGGGCCATGAGATTCCCCGAGCACGGCACCCATGACCTTGCTCTGAAGATGAACAAGGTTGTGAAGCATCGTTGGAGCTTCCTGCAGCTGAGGGAACACGTATTTAGAGGACCAGCTTGGGGCGGGTGGTGGGGGGTCCTGTTTGCTGGCAGGTGTTTCTGGTACACCCTCTCAGCAATTCATTCCCAGCACCATCTGCCTGTGGAATCATTACTCAGGCCAGCGAGTGTCTGAGGCTGTCCTCCACTCCATCTAGTATGTCCTTTGGTAGAGAGGCACTTCCACCGGGTCATGCCTGGGACACTCTTATCAGCTGGTGAAAGAACAATCTCTCTTCCTTGGGATAGGTGGGGAAAATAATGACAACAGAGATTTTCATTTTCCAAAACGTGTTTTCATCCTTTACCCCATTTCGTTGAATGTTCGTGGCACCCCTCTTCAGCAGCCATTGCTGGCACCGCTATCCAGGTGGGGGGCTGAGGCTCAGAGATGTACACGAAGACAGAGGGCAGAGTGGCCAGGAGGACTCACCTGAGTCAGAACCCCCCTCAACTCACGTGGTGGTTCCATGACACTGTTCCCGTCTCTGTGAGCCTCCGTTTCCATGTCCGTCTGATGGAGGTGGTCATCACAGCTATTTCATGAGTTTTTGTGAGCATTAAGAATTAATACACTGTTTGTAAAGTAGTGCTTGACACCCATAAGAGCTTAATAAATACAGTAGTCTCCCTTTATCCAGGGTTTTACTTTCTGCAGTTTCAGTTTCCTGAAGTCAACCTTGGTCAGAAAATATTAAGATATTTTGAGAGACAGAGAGACCACATTCACCTAACTTTTATTAGAGTATATGGTTACAATTGTTCTATTATTATTGCTGTTAAGCTCTTACTGTGCCTAATTTATATATTAAACTCTATCATAGGTATATATGTATAAGAAAAAACATACTGTATACAGGATTTGGTATTCCCTGTGGTTTCAGGCATCCTCTGGGGGTCTTGGAACCTATCCCCCAAGGTTAAGGTGGGACTGCTGTATTAGCAATATTAAATAATATAGCCTAATAAACATTTTTACTATCAGTATCTCTTCCATTCTTCCCTATTGAGCTTTCCAGAGATACTGGAGTCTCTATTTTGTCTCTCCACCCCTTTTACTTATATAAATCTGTGTTTAAGGCTTTCCTAGCTCTGTCCTTGCTCTAAAATCACTTGCTGTGGCCAGTGTCCTTCAGAAGGTGCTCCTACAGCATCTCTGGCAACCAACCACCCAGCACCACTTTCGTGACACTGGACCCAGGTTCCTCTGTCCCTCCCGCCCCTTGGCTCCTGGGCTCTGCTCCCTGACCCATGGTGGCTGTCCTGCAGCACCTGATAGAACTGATAGAACTGGAGAAGGGAGATGTCCAGTAATGTACCAAAGGGGCTCAACAGTGAGAACATTTAGTGAAGCCTAGTCTTTAGAATAAGTCAGTTGCTTGATAGTCCATGAGCTTGCTCCACTAAGCATTGTCATCACTGCAGGCAGAGAGATGAGCACGTGATGTGTCCAGAGGTTATGGAAGAGCCTCACTATTTATACTGAGTCTTACAGTGATTGAGTTTGAGGGAGTAACCCAATTCCATATTGATGCAAAACTGGATTCTGTACAAACCAAACAGTGCCATTTTTTTATATAATTCCAAAGAATTCATGAAATTCTCCTCTCACTCATGTAAGAGTCTTCCAAGAGCCTTGTGTAGTAGAGGAGCCTTTTGGCCCCCGTGGCTCAGGTGTTGTGATCACCAGCAGGGGAGGGGAGTTCAGGATTGGCAGAGGGTAAACTTATTTTTAATGATATTTTTCCAAGCACTATATTAGGAAAAATTTCAAACACAAAGAAAAGTTGAATGAATTATTCAGTGAACACGCATACGCCCACCACGCTGATTCTATAATCCTTAACATGTCCCCTACACTTATTTATTCACATACCCCCCTACCTATTCCTCACTCCTTTTCATGCATTTCGAAGCAAGTTGAACACATCCATTAGTGTCACACCTAAACACGTCAGCATGCACTTTATTATTAATTAGAGTTCAATATTCGTTAGCAGCTTTTTTTTTAGGTAAAATTTACATACAGTGAAATGCACGAACCTTACATTTACCATTTGCTGAGTTTTGACAAATGTAGACACCTGTGTAGCCCAAATCCCTGTCAAGGTAGAACATTTCTACCACCCAGGAAGTTTTCCCTGCCCCTCCCAGTCTATCTTGTGCCCCTCCCCTTCCTTAAGCTGCTGCTTTCATTTTCCACCATTGATTAGTTTTTTTCTGTTTTAGAACTTGATACAAATGGAACATACAGCATGGAGTCTTTTGAGTCTGGTTTCTTTCATTCAGCATGTTTTTGAGAGTCATCCACATCCCTGCATATATCTAAAGTTCATTCTTTTTTCATTGCTGCATAGTATCCCATTGAATAGAGGGACCAGAGTTTATCCCTTCACCTGTTGACAGACTCCTAGGCTGTTTCCAGTGTGGTGTTGTTATGACGAATGGGTTCATGTTTTTATGTTTATCATAAGGGTCCTAAATGGTTGACAAGCACCTTTCAAGCCCAGTCCAGGTGAACTTTCACAGCTGCATGTGGCATGAAATTATCCATGAGATGTGTCTTCTGTCTGAAGTGCTGCTCTGGGGACAGAGTGGGAGAGGAAATGAGAAATTCTCCCCCACTTGACTACTGGAGAGGAAAATTGGTGCCCCCCCCACCCAAACAAAAGTAACTACAACAACCAAAGGCACAAAAGCACAATTTCTTTGTGCTTTTTTTTTTAAACTAGGGAAAGTGAAGTCTTACTTTTTAGCTGATTTTTTTCTCAATAAAAATAGAAAATCAGATGATTTTCCAATAGCCTGTCCAAAATCATAAGTGGAGATCAGGATATGGGGGCAGGTCCCTCTTCCTTGAGGGTGAGTCCCAAAGTCTACGGGCAAGGCCGCTCTGCTGTGCCGGACACTGGGATGGTCAGAGGGTGTTCTTCCTGCTGCTGAAGGTCACTGCCCAGCCAAGGCCACACCCCCTCCAGGGTTTTCTCATGCCCAGTGCATGATCAGCACTGAGGTATAAAGGCCTGGCTTCCTTGCCCCAAGTGGAGATCTCCCCAAAAGTCAACCCAGCACCAGCATTCCCCGTGGGGTCAGCTAGGGCCTTTTTGGGGACTTTCTCTGCCCAGTCCCCTTCCTCCCCTTCCCTCTTGTAGATCCATTCCGCTCCCTAATAAACATCCTGCTGGTTTCCATCTCAGTGTCTCCTTTCCATGGAACCCAACCTGCGACATCTGTGTAGTTGAATTCATCCTTAAAAATCCCATCAGCAGGGCCACACTGGTGACTAACACTGCTGCTGTCAGTGGGGCCAACGGGCCAGTGCTATTTTCAGAGTTAGGATGGATAACCAGCTACTCAGTTGAACTTGAGCACCAGGAGAAGCATCGTGTTTGCACATAAAGCTATTGTGTACGCAGACACCTTTCTAAAACCCAGGGGTGAGATGCTCATATCCCGAGAGGCACAGGGGACTGGGCAGAGTGAGCAGGTCAGTGTGGCGAGCTTGAGGGCCTGCCCCTTTCCCAAAAGCCCCCTCCTTATTGTGCAGAGCACACAGCTGAGCTTGCTTGAGTTCTGTGCCTCTCCACTGTAAGACTCTGTGCTCTTGTGCTCAAGGTTAGTTCAGAGAGGACACAGGAAGAAATACAACCATCCTGCGAGAAACAGACTAAGAGGGAATCGCCGTTCCAAAAGCCCTGGGGTTGTTAGTGTTTGGTATGGGGGATTCCAAATGTCTGTGTTTTTGTGTTTCCCAGATATGTGGATTTCACATTTTCATGGTTTTTTTCACTTGAGATATGTACAGTACAATCAAGATATCCTTCCCCCAACTCTTGGAAAGCTGTTATTAACTGGATATAGTATCTTAAAATTTGTACCATTTAAAACTGAGGAAAGTGGGGGGAGGCAGAGGTTCATAAATTGATATCTCCTAGAGTACCAGGGGTTCTTACAGGTTAAGAGGCCACAGGATCTCCCAGGGAGCTTGTTACAACACAGATGGTTTGTTACAACACAACTCTGCCTATGCAAGAGTTTCTGAATGAGTAGCTCTGAGGTAGCTCAAGGATTTGCATTTCTAGCAAGTTCATAGGTGATGGTGATGCTGCCAGTCCAGGGACCACACTTTGAGAACCACTGATCTAAGGCATGGGTTGTTTCCAGGGGCATGGATTAGTTGAATGCAATGTATAAAAATCACTTTGAATGAAGAGGTTTTAAGAATCAACACTTTAAGTGTGCTGCAAACATGAATAAACAAATGCATTTACTCCACTTCCTGGTTCTTCATTCTAGGATGACCACAGCCAACCCAAATGAGCACCCCAAACTGTTGGGAAGATGAACGCCCAGTGAGGCACATGCAAACCCTTTACGGGGGGAAGCTGTCAGAGCCAATAATGGCTTTCTTGTGCTTTTAAGGTAAACCCACTGGACACCTGTGGCCTCTGGGTCTCCTGGGCCCTGTCTCTCCATGCTAGAGTATGCTTACATTGCAAACAGAAGGCACTAGAAAGAACCATAGCTGATCCAAACAGTAGCATATTTTTTTCCTGCATTTAGGGATGTCCATGACTAGGGGCTCTGCGCACAAGCCCTGCGGACCTCAGTCGGCCCCAAGCGCCAGCCTCCTTTCTCTCCCTGTCGCTTCCCCTTCAGTGAAGTCTTAGAAGCTTTGCCCGGGTCCCCTCGGCCCATCCGAGGTTGCCTGCAGACAGTCCCCTCCATATGGAAGGCTTCCGCTGCCTGAGGGTGTTCTCCAATCACAGGGGTGTGTTCCCAAGAGGGTGGGGCTGTGAGAGTGCTGCAGAGTTGACCACCCAGGAGGAACGGGGGGCAAATAACCTAAGTCTCCTTCCTCTGGTGGAACAACCGTGGAGTGGGTTCCACACAGTTCCTCAATGTGTTCCCTTCATGGCCAAGCTCCGGTCATCCACTGTGCTGTCCTGGCCATCAACACACCCTTCAGTGGTTGTTCTCAACTCCCTGTCTTACCTCTCCTGTCCCTTGACCTGTTTCTTGGGATCACCTTCCATATAAACAATTTGCACTCAAATTCTCAACTTAGGGGCTGCATTTAGGGTATCCTAAACTAAGACACCTATCTTCCAGGAAATGAGACCACGCACGATACACACGCATCTTTCTGTCTTGATTCAATCTGCTTTAACAATTATAGAAGAATGTCAACATGAATTAATATCAATACATCACTATCAATACGTTAATTTGACCTACACTATCTGCCCCTCAAAATAGCCATTTAATTGCTGGTTATCCCAATGAGTGATTCAGATAATTTTGCCCCCAAAATAACAAAATAATCTATCTTATTGCCTTTGGGCACATTGAGATATATTTGATTGAATACATGCTTAGCCAACAGCTTTGCCTCCTTTCGAAGCCAAAGGTTGTGTTCTAGACCAACTGCATGTGGTGGAGGAACAAAGATGGGTTTTTTCAATAGCAGAGTCAACTCCTAACCTTACGTACAAATCTGTAGTTGATGGCCCTGTGATCAAATGGAATATATAGGTTATAATATTTGCTCATGCTACCTGTACGAAGAATAATTTAAAAAGTAAAAGCTAAAGCTGATGACACCACAGAGCTGCTCATTATGTTAAAACTGATAACATTATTTGAATTGGATGCTTTCCACATTCTAACATCCAGGCTTTCTGAAATCACTAGCTTTCCTTTCCTCCGGAGAGTTTTCAGATCTGGAGCAGAGCTCTACCATGATGTAAGTACTTAAGTATTTCTTCATGTAGCAGTTAAATGCCTTATACACTTTTTTCTTGGGCTATATTTATTTGTGGTCCATGTCGTATCTTCTGAACTGCTTGTCAATGGCAGGAACTGTATTGTGTCCATCTTTGTTCCTTCTAGATCCAAGTGCTGTGCAGCACAGAGTAGGTGCCAAATAAATTTGAGGGAGGATGAACAATTTCCTTAAGAATGAACCAGGTTGCAAGGTGCAGGAAGTAGCATGCAATGGCAAGGAGTGCATCTGTCCTGAGACACCAGTCACACAAGCTAATCCTTCTGGGATTCTAATCATCTGTCTCCTTTTTCAGTTCCAAGATGACAAAGTGAGTCAGTCAACTTTCACTTCCTCATCTGTTAAAAAAAAAAAAGATGGCAATAAAATTTGTCATCATCCAATATGCCCTAGATGTTGTGAAGATCAATTGGACAAAATCTTTAAAGGTAGTTTTACTCTGGACAAAGGGAGATACAGGAACACATAGGAGTACCCTGCTTTTAGTGTAACAGCTTTACTGACATTGCCTTCTTACGTGACCAATAGTTACCAGTGAAATTTTTCATGTATCCAACTCCTAGAAAAAAGCTCTGCTCTTTAATAACCCCAGACTTTAAAATTTCTGTCCTTTTATAAGCCATGTTTCAAAGGTGTACCCTATTTGCTTGTTTTCAACTAATCTTAAAGGGCAATGGGCATTTGTGGTTTATATCTTGACAGCCAGTTTACGTTTTTGAGGGGGTTGGCAATAAGATGGTAGCACAAATCTAAAGAACATTTTCAGCATGTCGGAGGTAAAAGCAGAAAGACGGAGGGTTTGGATATCTTCTTCCTGGGAGGGCAACAGCTTTCCAGAGTCAAATAAAAGAACTGGTAGCAGGAAGGTTTTAATGTGGTTCCCACTTACTCTAACTCCATGCGTGCTGACACACACTCTACTTACTGTTAAGGCTATTAAGGTGGGGTTTTCCATAAAAACATAAAGCTGTCAGGGACACCTGCATTCTATTTGCAGGGTAGAAATATCAGAATATACTCATGGGTGACTCTCTAAACTAAATTTTGTGAAGAAAACACCCCATTGCTGTTACAGAAAACCATCCACCCTTGGTCCACATCCAAACAAAAACCATATTCAGTTTAGCTTTTCTTTTCTTTTTTTCCTGGTTTGGGGAAAGATAATACAGGGCAGATTTTGGACTTTTATAATCACACATTTCTTAGCCTTGCTTTGCTGGACTCAGGCAGATGATTTGCAGAAACATGCAGGATTCCAGGCGGGTGGGTGTTCAACCAGAACAAGGCCAGAAGGGGTGGGGGCGCACCCTGGGGTGGGAAGGGAGTGCAGGGGGCAGGCGGGATTCAGGTGGAAGGGCAGCGTCCAGGGCCAGGTCGGTCTCTGTGGGTGCTGCGAGGGAGCCTGGAGCCAGCGGGCTCATTAGTACCTGGCTATGACTGCAGCCGGCTGATGGCAAATACAGGCTATCAAAGCCCTGTCAGCACTCCTGAATGGGACAAAGAAAAGGCGCATTAATGATTAACTCTGCTAAAAGCTCCGGCTTTTGTATTCCCATGGTGCCTGGCCTATCTGGCTGCCATGTGACTGGCCGGGGCCATTTTCTCGCAGATTGGGGAAAGCTAGTGAGCAAACACAGGTGGTTCCGAGTCGGCCACGCTGTCAGGGACAACCACGGACAGCACCAGCTATGCCTGGTGAAATTAGCTGCTCTGTTTGCCTCCAGTTTTGCTTCCTGGTGCTCTTACTTTCTAAGTTGAATGTCATTTTGCACTCATTTTCAACTATTCACAGGAGGTGCTAAAAAGGGGGAAAGAGCCCCCCACGCAAAAATGGGAAAGGGAGACACACAACATCATGTTCTTTGAACTCTGCAATAACATTTGGTAACCAAATGCGAAGGCCGGGTAAACTAATTAAAACCTCTCAGGTCTTTAACTCCCTGCAAAAGCAAATTTATTCTTCTCAAAGGGAATTATTTTAGTGATCCTGACCAAATATGCAAGCCATGACAATGACGTCATAAGCCCGCCAGTGTGTACCCCAGCGTGGCACCCTGTGCCGTGGGGCCTGGAAGGACCTGCTCTTTAAAGTTGGCAATGGCGCTGGTGCCCACCCATATAAGCAGGGCGAGGGTAGGGTGCCCTTTCGAGTCTGACCTTGCCTATCCGTGGTTTAGAGTCAAGGTCCCTCTAGTGGTATTATTTGTTTGAATGCATTTCTTCCTTGGCCTACATCTGACAGACCTTCTTTTTCCTGTTCAAATATTTATATGTGTGTATTATTGCACACGGTTTCAACTGCTCCCAATCACACCAGCAGCCATAAAGCACAGATTATCAGCACGAGGTGATAAAGGCCCTTTGAGTCAACACCAGAAATGAAGAGAAAATGAAATAAAGTTATAAAAAGAGGACAGCATAAATGTCTGCAAAGAGTATATCAGTCTGCAGATATTCAAGCAATTAGTTACACTAGGAAAGACATTTTATCCAAACTAAAGTGCCACTGAAATGTTTGATATTTAAATATAACATTCAGCTGGATTCCTAGTTAAAAAGGCGGACAGTATATGTAGGGGGCAGCCTGTGAAGACTTTTTACTCGAATGCAGTTCAAAGTTAGTGAATATCAGCTCAAACACAGCTGCAGAGTGTGGGGTGTTGCTCTCCTTTTCCAAGTGATGGTGACCATAGGATAAACTAGAGCACCCACAAGCTCCACATGGCCTGAGGAGGTGATAAGACTTTTGTAATCTATCTGTGCTATTTGTTTGGGGTTTGTGGTGGTGTTTATTCTGCATACTTCCCCATGGCTCCTCAATTTTGATTTTTGTGAGATGAAGTTAATATGGTCACAGGTCCCAGTTGTAGGGGAGACTTGGTTACCCCTGGGTATAAGCACCTCAGTGTGGATTTCATTTTAGCAGATGATTGTGTTTTGGGGGGTTACTGATAAATAATTGGTTTTCCCTTGCAAGTGCTTACAGACAGGCAGTGACATCACTCTCGCCTGAATTACTTAGAGCACAAGCATCATAGTTAAATGAAAACCCCCTACTTATTCATTCATTTATTTCAAACCAGAAATAAACAATTATGAGGAACATGTAGCTGAATTAAAAACTCAGCTTTTGGGTTTATGTCCAAGGTCCCCTCCCCCACTGTGGCCTTTATGTTATTTGACAAAACCACAAGCTATTTCTATGATAAGGTCAACATATTGACAAACCTTTAGCTAGACTGACCAAGAAAAAGGGGAGAACTAGACAACACCAAAAACCGACAGGATGTCATCCACATTTGCAGAACACTCTACCCAACAACAGCAGAACACTCATCGTTTCAAGTGCCCATGGGATATATAACAATTTTGACCATATCCTGGGCCATAAAACAAATCCCGCAAGTTTATAAGAATTGATATCACATGGAGTGTGTTCTCTGACTATAATGGAATAAAAGTAGAAATCAATAACAGTAATATAACAGGAAAATCTCCAAATACTTGAAAAGTAAACAACACACCCCTAAATAATACATAGATCGAAGAGGAAGTGCAAGTTAAAAAAAATTGAACAGAATGAAAATGAAAATACAACACGTCAGCATTTGTGGCACACAGCTACAACAGTGCTGAGAGGGGCATTTATTGCATTAAATACACACATTAGACAAAAAAATTAAAAATCTCAACTCAATAATGTAAGCTCCTTCCTCAAAACTAGAAAAAGAAGAGCAAATAAATCCCAAGCAAGCAGGAAAAAGAAACTAATGAAGATAGAAACTAATGAGCAGAACTCAGTGAAAGTAAAAACAGCAAGGAATAGAGAAAATCTATGAAACAAAGAAGTGGTTCTTTGAAAAGATCAACAAACAAACCTCTAGCAAGACCGGCAAAGAAAAAAGAAAGAAGGCACAAATTACCAATATCAGTTATAAAGCAGGATATATCATTATAGATCACGCAGACAACAAAAGACACAGAGGAAATACTATAAACATAAGTTTGACAACTTAAATGAAACGGACAAATTTCTTGAAAAGTGCAAACTACCACAATTCGCCCAATATGAAAAAGATAATTTGAATAGCCCCATAACTATGAAGGAAATTGAAATTTTAATTTAATAACTCCCCAGAAGAGAAAATTCCAGTCCCAGATGGTTTTGCTGGAGAATGCTACCAAATGTGTAAAATAGAATTAACACTAATTTTACACAGTCTCTTCCAGAATACAGAAGAGCAAAAATACTTCTCAATTTATTTTATGAAGCTAGTATTATCCTGATACCAAAGCCAGACAAGAACATTTCAAAGATAAAATCCAACCAATAACCTTCAAAAATATAGACAAAGAAATCCTGAACAAAATATTAGCAAATAGAACACAGTAATATATAAGAAGGATTATACACCATTACCAAATGGGATTTATTCCTAAGATGAAAGATTCACTCAATATTGAAAACCAATGAATACAATTCACCATATTAACAGGCTAAAGAAGAAAAAACACATGATCATATCAATCTACACAAAAAAAAGCACTTGACAAAATTCAACACCATTTTATGATTAAGACAAAATCTCAAAAATAGGAATAGAGGAGAACATCTTCGAGTTGACAAAGACTTGAAGACTCATTTACAGAAATCTATATCTTGCATTTAATGGTGAAATGCTGAGCATGCTCCCCAAGATTGGGAATAAGATAAGAATGTCCATTTTCACCTCTTTTATTCAAAAGAGTGCTGGAACTTCTAGCTTATGCAATAAGGCAAGAAAAGTAAATAAAAGGCATACAGATTAGAAAGGGAGAAATAAAACTGTCCTTCTTTACAGATGACATGATTGTCTACATAGAAAATCCCAAGGAATGTATAGAAAATCTCTTGGAACTAAGAAGTGAGTTCAACAACGAAGAATACAAAATAAACATACAAAAATTAAAAATATTTCTCTATACTGGCAATGAACACATGGACAATAAAATTAAAATATAATACCATTTACAATTGCTGAAAATAAGAGAAATGCTTAAGTATGAATCTGACAAAACATGTACAAGACTTTCATGCTGCTAATTACACAATGTGGATGAAAGAAACCAATGAAGAGATGAATAGATAGAGAACACACCGTGCTCGTGGATTGGAAGACCGAACATAGTAAAGATGTCAATTCTCCCCAAATTAACATACAGGTTTAATGCAATTACTATGAAAATTTGCAGATATAAACAAGATTATTCTAAAATGTATAGGAAAAGGCAAAGGAACTAAAAATAGCTTACACGATTTTGAAAAAGGAGATTAAAGAGGGAGAATTCAGTTTATCAGATTTCAAGACTCACTCTGTGTCTATTTCTTTGCCAACTCCACAGTCTCGAATACTGTCCTTACTTATGTAGTTACAGCGTTCGAACTGGCAAAGGACAGACACACAGATAAATGGAACAGAACAGAGAACCTGGAAATAAACCCATAGAAGTATGCCCCCTAATTTTTGCATGGTTGCAAAGGATGTTCAACAGAGGAAAGACAGCCTTTTCAACAAAAGCTGCTAATGTAATTTAATATCCATAGGTAAATTAGGAACATTGACCTAAGCTTCAAACCACAGACAAAAATTAAATCAAAATAGATTTGGGGCTTACATGTAAAATGTGAAATTATAAAACTTTTAAAGGAAAACATAAAATAAAATCTTAGGGATTTAGGACTAGGCAAAGACTTCTTAGGCTTGGTATCAAGAGGACGATACATAAAAGGAAAATTTACAATTTGGACTTTATTAAAATTAAAAACTTTTGCTTTGTGAAAGCCTCTGTTAAGAGGCTGGAAAGACAGTCTATGTGGCCATACCACTCTGAACGTGCCTGATCTCATCTATTCTTGGGAGCTAAATAAGGTTAGTACTTGGATGGAAGACAGCCAGGGAATGCTGGGTGCTGTAGGCTTCTGTCCAAAAAATAAATAAATAAATAAATAAATGGGGGAAAAAAGAAGAAAGAAAGAGGATATAAAGACAAGCTACAGATTGGGAGAAAATAATTGCAAACACTTATCCAAGCAGGACCAGTATATAGAATATATAAAGAACTCTCAAAACTTAGTAGTAAAAAAACACAAGCAAATCTACCAGAAAATGGGCATGAAAAGCTATTTCATGGACGAAGACATGCAGATTGCAAATAAACAAATGGGAAGATCATCAGGGATTAGGTAAATTATTAGCCATTAGGGAAATGCAAGTTAAAACTATAATGAGAAATAGTGACAATATCAAATGCTGGTGAGGATGTGGAGAAATTGAATGACTCTTAGATTTCTGGTGGGAAAGTAGAGTGGTACAGCCACTCTGGAAAGCAGTTTGGAAATTTCTTCAAAAGTAAACATGCTACTACCATATGACCCAACAATCACGTTCATGGACATTTATCCCAGAGGAGTGAAGACTTATGTTCACACAACAATCTGTGCACAAATGTTTATGGCAGTTTTATCTATAATAGCCCAAAACTGAAGCAACATAGGTTTCCCTCAAAGAGTGAATTGTTAAATAATATGTGGTACATCCATATCATGATATATTACATAGCAATAAAAAGGAACAAAATACTGATACATGCAATAACCCAGATGAATTGCAGAGAATTATGCTGAAGGGAAAAAATTCAGTCCCCAAGACTGCATACTGTGTGATTCCATGTATGTAACATTCTTGAAATAGCAAAATTATAAAAATGGAGGCCAGATTAGTGATTGCAGGTGGTTAAGGAGAGGGTGGGATGGGAAAGAAATGGGCTTGACTATAAAAGGCCAACATGAGGGATTCTTGTGGTGATGGAAATGTTTTACCTCTTGATTCTCTCAATGTCAATATCCTGGTTGTGATATCGTACAATAATTTAGTAAGATGGTTTCTGGTATCGTACAATAATTTTAGTAAGATGGTTTCTGGTTCCCATTGAGGGAAACCAGAAAAAAAGTACATGGAATTTCCTTGTATTATTTCTTACAACTGCATAGGAATCTACAATTCTCTCAAATTAAAAAAAGCATTTGCCAAGTTTTTTAAAAGGGCTACTTTTAAGTTTTTAAGCCAGAAAATATCTGCAATAAAATGTGAAAAAACAACTCTAACCAATGTTCCCGATTCACCAATCGGCTTTCTGGGGCTCACAGGTACCTCCCCAATGCCTGCCTTCACGTTACCTCTCTTAAAGGACAACAGACAACCAAGGCTCTCTCCAGAACCAAAACAGATGGCAAAAATAAAAAACTGTTAAAAGTAATGTCATGATAATTTGTTGTGAAAACAATATGTTAATCACAGTCTGTAACTAACCATAAATTAATCTCTTTAAACTATGTTTAACTATTAGTTAAACCCAATTAGTTAAATACCCTTCTTAGGATGCACAATCATGATTTTAAAATAGGAATAATTTAGCTCACCAGTTATTTACCCTCAAATCAGCATTATTAGCTATAGAAAAAATTGTCAGCAAAAACAAAAGATCAGAGAAAGAGTTGGTGGTAAATCATACATATTTATCCATTTCTTTCTAATTTAAACCCCACCTACTTCTAGATAGGAACTGAGGCCAGTCTCCAATATTAAAACACGCAGGGACTATAGTTATCTTTTATTATAAGTCTTTTGTATATTGTAAATAAAGCCAATATTGTTGGTTTCTTTCTAGTTCTGCCTTCCCATCATTGGCAAAAACAGAAAAAAAGGAGGAAAAAAAACCGTCAAAAAATGGAAGGTTTATTTGCAGCCTATTTTCCAGGCCATTAAAGTAGACATTTTTAGTTGGGATTCTACACTCGGGCAGTGCCACTTCCTAACAACCTTACGAATCCTACTGTGGACTGCACACCTCACTCTGCAGTGACCATTTTGCTTCCTGATTGCTTCCCCGAGTTGAGGATCCCCTGATCTCACACCACCTCTGGAGCCTGGTGGCTGGCCTCTCCTTGCCAGGGGTCGCCAGGCCTTCTCCTAGCTCACAGCTGTTTCAAAGGCACAGTAGCACTCGGGGTCTCTTGAGCCCCACAAAGGTTTAAGTTCCCATGGGGAGCCTACTCCCTCTGTGAAGGTGTAAGGAGGGAAGTGATGTGCTGTTAATCAATACGCCCAGCGATAAATGTTTATCTTGAGCAGAAAGCAAATAGAGGCAGGTTAGCGAGCCCTTTATTGCCTGCAGTGTGGTCAGAGCCACCTTCGGCAGCTGGAGTCTTTTTTCCAGGTCATGAGGCAGAAAAGTTTAGCAACCATTTTTTTGCTGGAGTGCTGAGAACAGGTAGGAGAAAAATTGCCAAGCCTAGTATTTAGTATTTATTTACTCTCAAATTTTCATGAACGTGTGTGTTGGTGCTTTTTTTTTTTCCAAAGGCGTAGTACCAACATTGGAAAACGGTGTTAAGGTTAGCCCCCAAACACCCACTTGCATGAGAGAGAGAGAGGTTGGGATTTAAGACTAGTGCAAGATTCTGAAGGAAAGCTCTCCTGTCCACACCCTTTGGGCTCCCTGTAAAGCAGTGGCTCTCAAACTTTACAGGACTCCTCCTCCTCTGGAGGGCTTGTTAAAACACAGAACAGATGGTTGGATCCTGCTCCCAGAGTTTCTGATTCAGTTAAGTCTGGGTTAGGATCCAAGAACTTTTGACCATTTACAACAAGTTCCCAGCTAATGCCGACACTCCTAGTTGAGGGACTCTACTTTGAGAACCACTGCATTAAGGCATGGTTGCTATTCCTGGGTCATCCAGTTGAACAGATATTTCCATCAGTGGTTCAGTTGATGTTCCTGAGAATGAACACATTATAGCTCCAGTTTTTTTCTGAGCTGAGCAGAATTTCAAGGACTAGACAAGGAGATGGGAGAATGATCCAACACTTGGCAGCAACTGGAGCAGCCGTGCAAGGGCAAAGACTCTAGACTACCACAGATACAAACTCTGGGCAGAGTGGCCACAACCTAGAGAAAAAAGGCTGATCATCACAGGATAAACAAGAGGCCACGGTGTAGGTGCAGGGAGGCTGTTTTGAATATTCTTTTTGAAGATTCCTTTAACATTACAAAGTTCAGTAAGAAAGCCAAAGCCATTTCCTTGACCATTTGGGCAAGTAAATTCTACCTCAGTCAGAGGCATACAAGAAGTGAGCAGGAAGGGCATTAGAAAGCTGGCAGTTTAAACCACATAAACTAATTTAATTCAACAACCCTTGGGAGTTGGTGTTGTCAGCCTCCTGTTGAATATGAGGAAACTGACTGTCCCAGCATTGCACTGCCTGAATATTGCAGAGCAGAGATGGAGCTTGGGTAACTGATTCCCGCTCTCCTGGCTATAGCGCGTGCTCCCTGAAGATTCTAATCACCCACTGGGCATCTGCTCCCACAAAGAGGGGTCCTGGAGTGTCCCGAGGGATTCCTAGGTGAGAGAGGATTGCTGAGCAGAGACAACCTCCATCAGAAAGCAGAGAGGCATTTATCCACTAGCATGATGGGATCAAGCAGCACGTTACAAAAACAGCTGGAGTGTGCAACAGATGCAATGGAAGAGTGATCCTGTCTGGATTTCAGCGGGTCTTTGGCTGGTTCTTCTCTCTGCAAGCAGCTTTGTAGATGGAGATCTGCGTGCACGAGATTTGTTAGGACGTGTTCTCGGGGTCAGTAGTTATAGAGGGTGATGAGGAGGAGGAGGCAGGGTTGGGCAACAGGCAAAAGGGGCAGGAGCTGCAATGCAGGCCCGAGAAAGCCCCAGCCCACCTCTGGGGCCCTCTGCAGGTGGGATGGCCCATCAGCGCTGTCCTTGCCGGGGGCAACAAGGCAGGCCCTGCGCTCCCACAGGAATAAGTCCTTGGGTGTGGGGCTCCCAGGGAGAGAAGGCACGCTCTTGAGACAAATTAAATGATCTATTACAGAATCCGCTCCTGCTAAAGGGACCCAGCATTGGCACAGATTGATTTCACATGTTTCCAAGGCCTTTGTTAAAAGTTACAGTTGAACTCAAATTTAATTTTCACCTTGGAATAAACAAGCCTAGGGCTAAAAGAAATTCTCTTTGACTTAAATAAAAAAGAAACATGAATAATCCTTACTGAAATTAGCCATATCAACATCTTTAGAAATTACCATAAATGCTTGTGGCAGAGGCTGTTTTCATTCCCTGAGATCCTCTGGCACTTGTCCTCTACAGTAATATATCCCCAGTTTTTAGCAGGGCCTTGGTTATTCATGAAAAAGACAACATTTCCCAGCCTCCCTTGGGGGCTAGGTGTGGCCATGGTGACCAAGGTCAGGCCAATGAGATATAAACAGAAGTGTTCCCTGACAGCTTTGTGAATATTTCATTAAAAGACAATTGATCCATCCTCCCACATGGAAAGGGAATATAGTGTTGCCATCTTGGATCATGAAGACCAGGACCATAGCTTAGAGAGAGTTGATCAGTGAGCTGCAAGGAATTTGTGGAGCAAAACCTGGCTTTATGTGAGAGAGAAAGAAACTTCTTTCTTGTGTAATTCACCCATTGTAGATATTGTTACTTGCAGTCAAATCTAGTCTTAAATAATACAAATGCCTAAATGTTTGATTATTTTGAGCATTGATTTTTGTATTTTTTCATTTTTGGGCATGAGAATGGCTTATTCCAAGCATACATAGGCCACATATATGCACAAAATTACAACAGTTTGGTGATTCTTATTCACCATTTGGCAGACCCATTTCTTTTTTTTTCAGCCTTCTTGATGCTGATATTAAATGCTTTTTTTTCTGTTACATCTAGCACAAAATTTAGAAACAGCAATTTATCATCATTTATATGCTAATTTCATTTAAATAAATGATACTGTGAACAAAGTACATCTCTGCTGAACGTGGAAAACATATGGGTGTTAGTCTACAAGGGGTTATTAATTTTACACTTTCCATCTGGAGCCCATAAAGGATCCATTCTCAGAGATAGTAAAGATCCAAGGTCATGCTAAAACATCACATTTGCAGTGAGGATGAAGGTCTTATGATGTTTGAGATTGGGAGCTATCACACTTTCAATAATTCTGAAGACACAATACCATCTCCTAGTCTCCCATTTAAACAAAAGCACTGACATAATTAAAACCTGTATGTGTGTGTATGGGAATTCCAAGATGGTTTATGGTGCCTAAAAGCCATTTGAAAAATCACTGAGACTCAGAAAGTAGTATTTAATCTTCATAATCTTATCAGTGACATGCTAATTAGCTTTCCGTCATTAGCAAGCCAAGTGTCAGCGGAAACAAGAGTAAATTACTTGGGGAGAGTCACTCTGGGATGCTACACTGACCCTGTCAATTTTGAATGGCAGCACACTTTTGAGTTTTAACATTTGTGTCGTAAATTTCCTGGTGGGTAAGAAGATTCTTGTAAAACAAAAATCCAGAAAAAAGAAAGCCATAAATCTTGGGTTTTAGGAAAATTTCTAAGAATATGAAAGTGGGTGAGCTGGAAGAGAGAGATTTAGCAACCTTGCTTTGGGATTTGCCAGCTTTGGGTTCGAATGCTGGTTTTCCACTTGCCTCTGACACCCCACTCAGCACCCCCCGCCCCTGCGCCTACCTTTGCTGTTTCTGTTTCCCCTCTTCCAGGTTTGGTGTGCGTTTGCTTTCAACAGCCCACACCTGTGATGCTTTTCCCACCCAGCAGAAAGAGCCAGAAATGCCTAGGAGTTGTACATACCCCCAGGGGGGGCGTAGCCAGCAAAGGGGTGTGGGAATGTGAACCCCACCTCCTGCTGGGGAAATCCCGGGGGGTAGCTTATATCCTAGCTCCTCCTTGGGATTGGGTTGGAGTCACCCTCTAGAAAGCTTATCCTGAAATGTCACCCTTGCTGTCCTCTTCCCCTTTCATATCCTGCTCCCCTGACTCTCTCATGGTTTCCCCTGGGGGCGCGTCTTTGCTAAATCGCTTGCTCATGACCCCCTGCGTCAGGGTCTGTTTCTGGGGAATGGGATGTAAGACAGTAAGTAGTTCTGTGATGTCAGGCAAGTTATTTCTCTTTCTCCGTTTCCTCATCTGAAAACTGCAGACAGTAACCGTCCTCACTTCATAGGGTGGCAGTAAGCGAGGTAACGCGTGCAGCCAGCGTCTGACACGCATTTAGAGCACAATAACGTTATCCAAAGGGCGCTCACAGAGGAAGGTGTGGCATCTGGTTTGTTCATCTGCATCTCAACTCCTTTTCTTTTTTCTTTAAAGCACATATTGCAACTCGTAATTTCTTTAGAAGTTGTCTGCTTGATTGTGTTTTGTTCATGCCTCTCACCGGGCAGTAAATTCCTAGATGGCGAGACTGCACCTCAGGTGACCAACCATCCCAGTTTGCCTGGGACTGTTCTGGTTTCAGCACTGAAAATCCTGCATCCCAGAACCCTCAGTCCTGGGTAAAATGAGATGGTTGTCACCCTGCACCTCTTATTTATAATTGCGTCTTTCCACCTAAGCACAGTGATGGCATATAGTACATGTTCAATAAATACTTGACAAAGTATTGATGAATGAATACACATGACATTTTATGACTTACTTTTTGATCCTTTTGTTTTAGGGAAGTGTTCATGGACTCTGAGGTGGGTGAAATAATGGTCCCCCCAAAGATAGTCACATCCTAACCCCTGGTACTTGTGAGTATGTTAGATTACATGGCAAAAGGATTAACGTTGCAGATAGAATTAAGGATTACCTTGAAACAGGGAGATGATCATGGATTATCTGGGTGTAACCAATATAATCACAAGGGTCCCTATAAGTGGAGGAGGGAGACAGAGGAGAGTTCAGAGGAAGATGTGACTACGAAAGATGGGCACAGAGGAGGGACCCAAATCCTGTTCCCCTGGCTGGCTTTGAAGACGAAAGAAGAAGCCAAAATGACACAGGCAGCTTCCAAAAGCTGGAAAAGGCAAGGAAATGGCTTCTCCCCTAGAGCCTCCAGAGGGGAAAGTATCCCTACCCACATGTCAATGTTAGCCCAGTGAGACCAATTTTGGCTGTCTGACTTACAGAAATGTAAGAAAAGAAATCTGTGTTTTAAGCCACTAAATTTATGGTAATTGGTTACCTCAGCAATAGAAGACTAATCCAGACCCTTTCTACAATCTGCTGAAAGTTACACAAACTTCCTGCAAAGGAAGAAATGAATGCATTCAATGTTGGGAGTTCCTGGACCACGACCACCAGGTGAGGAATCTCAGCTCTGACATTGAGAGTCATGTTCCAGATGGAAAGCAAGATGGGGCTCCCAGAAAGATTACATCCATGGCTGGGCTCAGAACACTTGGCTGCTGGGCTCGGACTGCAGGCTTATGAAGCAGGGGTCTGGGATGAATGTCACCTGCCACCCTCACAGTATGTGAGATGCCATGGTCGAGCATTACAGAACACCGGCCTGGAGGGAGGGGATCAGACTCTTCTTCTTTATACCAGCGTATAAGACTCAGTTTCCCTCTTGTGCAATATGGGGGTGCACCTTTCCAATTCAGAATTTCAAGTTTCAACTCCGAGACAAATCTACATGGGGCACTGTGGGCCTAACAAAGCTGGGAAAGGCAAGGTTTTCTCATGCTCTGATGCTAAATCAGCTCTGCTGTGACCAGTGCAGCAGAGGCCCTGTCCAGGCTGGACATGGGGGAGGTGGATGCAGACTGGGGCATCCCAGAAGTCTTGAATAGGGTCACAGGGTATTGTGGGCACAGACTGCTATTGGAGCTGAGACTCAGAGTAGGAAAGAACCAAAAACCTAAACAACATCCTGTGAATATATTCTATAAGTAATGAAACTACTATTTAAAAAATTAAGGCAAGAAAATGTAAATATAAATCCTAGGAGGAGCTATCCTCTCCTGTGGGTGTGCTTGCCCAGTACGCACTCACTCTGCCTGTGGTCCGGCCACGAAACATGGGTCTCCTCCCTGCACCAGCTTCGGGGCATCCAAGCCAATTGCCCTCTTGTCACATTGCAGTTTCTAGTGCAGGTGCTTTTGCCCACTTTTCTCACCTGCCTTCTCAAACAGTTAGCTTTGAGTGGCTTTAAACTGTTTTAAGCAAATAAAGAGCTGCATCATTTTGGGTATCGTTTAGAAGCATTGTAGGCTTCTAAATTTCACAACCAAAGGCTGTTTTTAATAATGTTAATACTTACTCTGTTCGAAAACGGAATAGTCCCCTGAGGTTATTGCTTTGAAGGAACTTATATTCATCTCAGTGCAAAAGTTCTGCCTGTTTATTTAAAAACAGAACAAATTACTGTACCTGTGAAATACAATAAACAATATAAGTGAAACCACTTTGTAAATTGCTTAATAGCATAGCAAATGCTGACTCTGTGGTTAGCGGTTATGGCAAAATGAAGGCAGATTAGGAAAAAGTCTACTGTAATTTTTTGTGGTTAAATTTGCATATGTATGCACAAAAGTCTAAATATATATATACACACACACTCACATATATACACACACATTAAAATAGCAGTATTCCTGAGTGTTGGCAGTAATATCTGAGTGGTGGTATCATTTTTAATTTGTTATTTTTATCAGTGATTCCTCACTTTCTTCAGCAAATATTTTATACACCTAAGCCTTTTCCAGAAATCCCTACCAGAGATTTGTGGTCTCATCTGGTTTTTTATCACACTTCCTCCTGGGTAGATTCTGGATAGTCTTTAATGTTCTTTGTCAGCTGATTTAGGGACACCATTTTTTCTAGGGCTTCCTGGCTCAGAGTCTCCATGTGGCTATTTGCTTACAGAACAGACAATGTGCATTATCACCAAGTGAGGATGTTTGTGGAAGCCATCAGATCGGCCCAGGCTGTTCCCATCGCTAGTTCTCCAGGGTACAGATGTGGCCAGGCACACTCTGGAAGAAGAGGGCAAGTGGAGTCCCAGGAGTGGGCCTGGCTCCACTTAGCGTGGCAAAACACAGGTGAGGTTAGCACCTTTCTTTATAAGAGCTTAATATCTACAGCTCTTTCTGTGCCCAAGATGAGGATTCCTGTGCAAGTGTTAATGTGTCAAGAAAGTATCCCCAGGGAAAGTCAGTAAGGAAGTGGAAAAAAAGAAGGCCAGGAAGGGGGAAAGCCAAGAGAGTGTGATCTCAGAGGTGTGCAGAGGGTAGCTTCAGCCTGACCCTGTGGGGACTGCAAGGCAAGGTGACTGTGTTTTATGCTCCCACCCTGCCAATCACTGGCTAAGGCCTGCCCCGGGGGCATGGGAACTCTCAGTCACTGCTGTCTGCATGAAGGGAGCAAAGTGTTGCTGCTAGCTGAGCGCAGAGCCCCAAAGAAGTGCCTTGGTGCTGCCATGCCTCCTTGTAAATGAACACACTGATTCCCTTCAATTCCACGCACCATGTATTCTAGACACCATCCTTGGGCCTGTGTGTTCACGCATTGTCGGGCTCCAGGGGATTAAAATCAATGCAGACGTCAGAGCATCTGGTCTCCTTAACTTGATTGTAAACAACAATGCAGAGGAAAATAACAAATAAAACAATGTTCAAATAAGACAGTGTGTTCATTTCTTCTTGGGCAATAATTCTTCTTGTTATAGTTCAGTATCATAGGCTTGGAACAGGGACAACTGGAGCCTCCCCCCAACAGAAATATCAGTAAGTTTAAACTGCAACTTAGATTGGCTGATTGGACTCCTTCCTTGCCAGGAGTTCTGAGGCCAGGTGTGAATTCAGAGGGGCAGATGGGCATGATCGATTAGTGATGTCTGCCAGGTGTGAATTCAGAGGGGGGATGTGCGTGATGATCAGATGTCTGCCAGGGTCCTGGGAACAGGAGAGTGGCCCCTGGACCAGGTAGGTTCCATCCCTGCTTTCCTTGGTGATCAAAGCTCATCAGGGCAAATTTACCTCATAGTCCAAACTTCTAGCTCAACTTGTTGGTCAAGAAGATGATTCCTTTTCTTTTTTTGTTTTTTAATCTCCCTCTCTCCCCCTCCTCCATTTTATCTCAGTTTGGCGCTTATAGGTTTTTATTCTATAAACACTTTGCCGTCTTTGTGACACGGACTCATTCAGGACATGTTTACAGTACTTAATGACATCTCCCTGAGAAATAATGGGAATGCCTTTAAAGGTTGTCTTCCTCCCCGCAAGAGCAGGGGACGCATGCCAGGCCTGTGAGATGAGAGCCCAGGCGCTGGTGGGGGGGATATCGACTTAATTTCTTTTCACCACATGAAATGGAGTGTCTGGGTGATCTGACCTAAACGCATGGCCTAAAAACCAATTAATTCTGAATTGTGAATTTGTGAGTGCATCAAGCTGTGTGTGGAATTTTCGATGAGGCAGACAATGCATACCTGGCTTACTTGCAAAATGTGAAGATTTTTCCACATAAATATGCCCAATGGCCCATTATTAGAGTGCAGCCTCAATCATATTGCACCTCAGTGCAAAGACCTGTAGCGGCTCCCCTGACCTTGGTATGGACATCCCTGCTCTCGGCCTGGCCTGCCTGCTCCCTTCTGTGTGGCTGAACTCCCCTGAAGGGTCCTTTAAGACTGTCATCAGAGGAGACCCCTGCTTCCTGCTGCAATGGCTCTGAAGTTAGGACACTGCCGGGGCCGTAAGGTACTGAGTCTTTGCCATCATGGAGTTAGTTAAGAAAATGCATGGCCCACCGTCCCTAACTGGGCCCCTGATGCTCTCACTGCTGTGCAATTATTTATTCTGTTTCCTCTGACTGTTAAATTAGCTCTAATTTTATTATGATCAGTTGAATTCATCTGATATTCACTGAGACCACTGTGCATAGGACACTGATTTGTTTGTGGGGAACAAAAATTAACCAGACATAGCACCTGATTTAAGGACCAAATAAGAAAAAGTTGGCCAGAAATATAAATAACTATTACAAACGTTAAATTTGGTGATCAACAATAGTGCAATAAGTAAAACACTATGAGAACACGTAGGGAGAGTTAATAACATATAGGAGGAAGCTGGTGGTGCATGTTTGTGTATGTGTGCTATGTGTGTAGTGTGTATGGCGTGTGTGTGTGTTTTGTGGGGAGGCATGAGGTATGTGTGTAGTACCTATGGTGTGTGTGTGGTGTGTGTGATGGGTGTGTGGGCAAGTATGCATGTGTTGTGCATGTTGCGTGTGTGGTATGTGTGGGGTGTTGGGTGTGTGGGGTATGTGCATGTGTGTGCCGTGGTGGGAGTGTGGTGGGTGGAGTGTGTGTAGTGTCATATGGTGTATGTTTGTGGTGTGTGTATGTTTGTGGGGTGGAGAGGGTGGGGATCATAGGTGGCTTAACGGGAGAGGTGGAGTCTGAAGAACAGGTGGGACATGTCAGGGAAGGAGGCGGTGGAGGGTGGAGAAAGACCACCCAGGTGAGGGTTGTGGTGCTGGCACAGCCTAACGGCGGGGTCTAGGATCTGGGACTCCCTGTGGGACGTGAGTGACGGTGCTCAGACCTCTGAGTAAGCCGCGTTGAGGGGCCTGCTCAGCACAGGTGGAGGACAGGGAGCAGGGGGCAGAGGAGGAGCAGAGGATGGAGAGGGAGGTCACAGCCATTCCCCAGAGAGGTGTGGACCATGGGTCAGGGCTGGAGGGACAGAGGCCCAACCACCAGCCTTGCTCTCCATCTGCTTTGTTGTTGTCTTTGCCTCTGGGCTTTTTCTGCAGCTAAGGGTGTTCACTCAGCTCTGGGCAGGGAAGCCCAAAGTCAGGGGCCTGAATGTCCCCGGGGCAGCCATCTCATAACAGAGGCGGGGAGCCCGCAGGTCTCCCTGGGCGCATTCCACAGGTTCCCGCAGGGTGCCCGCAGCAGTGACCAGCTCAGTGGCGCGGCCTTTATTACTTTTCTCCCTTCTCCATCTCGCCTTCCCAACTGCCTTACTCTGGCTTCCTGGGATCAGCTCTCAAATGATCACAGGCACCCAAATCCTTCTATCAGGCTCAGCTTGGGGGAACCCAAACTAGGACACTCCCAGTAACCCAAGAATGCACAGCCTGGCATAGAGAGAAACAACAGTCAATGCCTATGTCTGGGACAGCTCTTGGCCAGGGCAGGACTACAGTCAGTAGATAAATGCTCTGCCCTCCTGCCCCTCAGATGGGCAATTCTGACGCACGTGCCACCCAGCAATCTGGAGAGTTCTACCAGGTCTGAGCCTCAGTCATCCATACTGGAGGGTTTTCTAACTCCAGAATTCAAGCTGTGGAGGACCCTGGTAGTTTAGACTCCAGGGTTCTGAGAGCTTGTGAATATACTCACTCACTCATTCCTTTATTCCATCTATTCAATACTTGCAAAAGCCTACGTAGCTCTCTCCTGGGAGTCCCACTGGCTTTTGGGAAACCCTTATCTCTCTACAGCTGTTTCTACAACGTCTCTCTGTATAATTTATAAAATTTTCAATATAAATTTTTAAATCCCCCTGTATTTGTTTCTATGACCCTGTCTACACAGCTAGAAAAAGTCTCTTTACATATAACTCTTTTTGAATTCTGTGTAATTCTCTAACTTGATATATAGCTTGACATGACTCTTTTAAGTCTGTATGTACTTCCTTTTTATTTTCTGTAGTTCTTTATATCACACTATAAATCTTTATCTTTCTTTAAAATATAATTCATTTTTCTTCCTAAATTATGACTCTTTAACAAAACCTCTTTGTTAGTCTTTCTTAAACTTCCTTATAAAGGATATTTTTTGTTCACTGATTCCTCTGAGAAGCTTAGAAAGGTGAGGAACCTTGATCCTAACAAGGCACGCTACACACACACACACACACACACACACACACACGACATGTGTATCCTGGGAGGACTGACACCTACATCATCCACACCTCCTCTGCTCCTCCAAAGGTCTTTAAGGTACCTCTAAACCAGGGATGGGGAACCTTTTCATGTTGGAAGGCCACATTAATTTAGCTGTAATCAAATAAGGTCGCACTCAAGAAACTTCAATTAGATATACTTAAAAATCTACATTATTTTGTAAAAATCTAACTATTATGTACTTAATAATTTCAAAAAATGAAAACTATTTGCTAATTTTAAAGTTAACTAACCTTTTAATGACTTTGTTGTGTCTGCTGTTTGTTGGAAAGCATTTGAATATTTGGTTGCAGCATGGAGGTCTGCAGTTTCAGTTGATCCTCTAGATGGGTATCTGTCATCTGTGACCTTAAGGGCATCTTGATTTGGGTTAGGTAGGAGGATGTAGATTCGCAGCAATAAGTGGTTGAAAGGCAAGAAAGCATTTTTCGAGCATGTTGCCGAAGGCGTGAGTATTCTATGGCATTTTTCCATATTTCAATTGGATCTTTCTTAGCATCAAACAATGACTTTAAAATGTCATCTACTGAGAGCTCAATCAATTCCGTCTGTAGTTCTTTAGGTGCCTTGGTGATATCAATTAGGTGAGGCTGAAATGCTAATTTGAGCGTGATGTCATGATCCTCAAAGTCAGTGAACCTTTCATTGTATTCTCCAATTAATAGGTCTATAACAATTGCGTATTCTTCAAATGATTCACATATATTATCCTGCTCATCAGTGACCTTTGCTAACTGGGGAAAACGTTCATCCAAAATTTCCTTTTGAAGAAGAAGTGTTTTGATAAAAGATATCTTTTTTTGAAATGCTTGGATTTTTTTGCCACATATCATATATAGGCTTAGTTTTACCTTGCAAATAAATACTCAAGTTGTTTTGATTTGACATGATATCACACAGAAATGCTGCATTCCTATAGAAATCTTCTCTCAATAATTCACATTGCTGATTCTGTTCTTCATAAAATTTAACTTCATAAAATTTATCTCCATTTTTTCTCATGGAGATAAAATTTTGGCTAACACCTGTCCCTGCAATAGCCAATGCACTTTAGAATGATTGGGCAAATCCACATTTGTCTCATCTTTCAACTTTAGCATGTTATGAAACTGATGATGCCGTGTTGCATTTGCATGAATATACTTAACAATAGTTATAACTTGTTGCAATGTGTCACTTAAAATAGTAGCTTTAGCACAGAGATTTTGCTGATGCAAGATACAATGAAAAGAAATGAGAGCATCTGGATCTGTTAATACTTTTTTCATCTGTGCAATGAATCTTTCATGTTTTCCTGTCATGGAAGGTGCACCATCTGTACATACACTCACTAAATTTACCAAATTCAGTCCAACTTCACCATATTTATCTGAAAGTTGTTGAAGATATCTATTCCCTGTGTTTTGTTCACAAGAGTACTCAACGCAAGTAAGTCTTCATAGCAAAGAAAATCTCCTGTTGTGACCTGAATGAAGTATAAAACCTGTGCTGAGTCAGTAGTATCAGCTGATTCATCCAAGGTGATTGAAAAATATGTATTTTCCTTTTGAAGTATTGCATGAAGTTGTTCTGTTAAGTTGAAGGTTAATTCATGCTGCTGATCAGTTACAGTTCTCCTTGACAGAGGCAGTTGTTTGTACTTTGAAACGTTACCGGGGTCTAAGCATCCTACAACTTCCTTCACAATTTCTACGTCACTGAATGGCTTCCCTTTTTTCTCAAGTATATAAGCTACTATATAATTTGCTTCCATGGCATTATTTCCAGGTCTTATTGCTGCTTGAAAGAATTGTCTTTGCTTTTGCTTTTCATCTTTTAATTTCTGCAATATAACCTTTCACGTCTCTCCTGCTAAGTTAAAATATTTGTGGTCCTTATGAGTGTTATAATGCTGATGAGCCTTGAATTTCTTTAATGTTGATATTGTAGGATAACAAAGCAAGTAAATCATCTTATCTTTAGCTGAAACAAGATAATATTACAGTTCCCAATCCTCATTTAAAAATCTGTTTTCTTCCTTCAGCGTTCTCTTGGTCTTCTTTGACATTATGGGCTGTCAAGTAGAGAGAATTAAAAAATACCATTGAGCTATGCAACTATTCACAAATTCCACTTCAAACAGAAACACAATACACCGTTGTCAAAAGCTGACAACAGACTGGAGTACTTGACCCTCATAAACTCTTGCCAACCAGCCTTGTGTGGTAGGTAGTAGTGCCAGTCAGGCGGGGGAAGTTAGAACCAAATCACGAGTGTAGCAGCTATCAATTTAGCCCTTATGGCTCACTAATGTTCTAATTGTGCCAGTCAAACTGGGAGGATTATTTCGTTGAGACTTATTTTATTCTTTGGTATTTTAAATACATTCATTTAAAAAATAAAATAAAACTATAAAAGATGAACAAAAATGTATTAATAAAAATAAAAAGATTTGTTTTGTAAAATTTGGATTCAGTCAAAAGGTTGCACTTAAGGACCTAGCTGCAGATTCCCCACCCTTGCTCTAAACCCTAAGTGTCTGACTCTTTTTCCAATTAAAGCTCTGGGTTTGGCAATAGAATTCTGAGTGTGGCATGAATTGATGATTTTTTGTGAATATTTAAAATTACAGACAGGTTTCCCTGCTAGAGTGATCAACTTATCTGGTTTGTCTGGGACTTTCATGGTTTTAGCACTGGAAGTTCCATATCCTGGGAACCCACTCAGTCTAAGGCAAAGAGGGACACTTGGTCACCCTACTTCCTTCTCATAGTATATGTGTCCACTATTAGACATATACTTTGTGCTTAACTTATGTTTGCTAATTGACTGTCTGGTAAGGGAAATTGAGTTGCTGCACACACATGTAAACACACTGCCATACCCACTACTGTGGGCCGAATTACGTCCCTCCTACAAATTGATATGTTGAAGGTTTAACTCTCAGTACCTCAGAATGTGACCTTATGTGGAAACAGAGTCATTGCAAATGTTTTTAGTTAAGATGAGGACATATTGGATTAGGGTAGGCCCCTAATCCAAGATGACAACACACAGTGAGAACTTCATGTGAACAAAAAGGCCGAGGTCAGGCTGATGTGTCCACAAGCCAAGAAACACCAAAGATTGCCAGCAAACCACCAGAAGCTAGGGGACAGGCATGGAGCAGATTCTTCCTCAGAAGGCACCAACCCAGCTGACCCCTGGATCTTGGACTTCGGACTCCAAAACTGTGAGCTGTTAAATTTCTATTGTTTAAGCCACCCAGTTTGTGGTACTTGTTACACAGCCCTGTCAAATTAATAACACCAATATCCAAAAGTCCTTTGGTTTACAACTCACAGAAAGTTATCCTTTGAAAAATTTCAGAAAAAATGCAAATTCCAAGACTCATAGGAGTCAAGATCAAAACCTTTTTGAGTATTTTAAGCATTCAAATTTCACCCTTTTTGTTAAAACAATCAAACAGAACCATCCCAGGTCCAACTGCTTTCTGCAGAGATTCTGTGTAGAATCTTTTCCTGGAGCTAGAATGACAGATGTAGGGTTGGGGGCTTGGAGCAGGACAAGTTGGAGAGAAAATAGAAATGAAGCCGGAAGTAGCAGCTTCTGCTGCTGTCCACCCCCTCAACCAACTTACAAAGCACTTCTTGCCTGTCCTCATCAGCCCATGCATGGGAGGAGACTTGGCTGAATCTCAGGTCATGGGCTGACCAGTGGGGAAGAGGTACACTGTGATGTGGCCTTGACCATGGCATTTGTAGAAGGGCAAAAAGGAAGAAGAACCAAAGCAAGTGGCCAGAGTACAACTGTAAAGTTTAACTATGGTGCTGTTTTGTTTGTTGTTGAAATCCCAAGAAGGAACTTTCATTTGCAACTGGTAAGTTCATCTAAACTTTCTTTATCCCCACCTGACCCAAGTCAAGGCACATTCACCCGGGCCCAGAGGTAAGCTGGTTAAAAGTCAGCTGGACTCTCACCTGCTCTCTTATTCCAGGAAAACGTGTGGGGTGTTTTTGTTTTTTGTGTTTTGTTTTTCTTTGGTCTGTTTTTCTGATTTCAGCCTCTCTTGTCTCCTCCCTGCTCAGTTTCCTTTTGGAGGGAAAACCATTTCAGAGCTTTACTGATCTTAACCATGAAGACCCAACCAATAAATTCCTAACTCAAAAGATTAAAGACATTTATGTACAACATACAAAAAGAAAAAGTCTTGCTTACATCAGAGTCCTGGTGTTTGTATAGCTTAACCAAACAGAGAATAATGTTTGAAAGACAAGGACTAACACAGACATTTCTTGTTCTCTAAAATGAGCCCCAATTACTCAAAAAATGTTGCCTGCTTTGTTGGTTTTAAATGCTTTTATCTCTTTCTGATTTATGGCAGTCCTGTGTATAGAAACAGATCTCTCCTTAACCACCTGTAGGCAGGTGTATCCCTTTAAGAGCTGGGATTCATCCATCAACTGCACCCACTTGGAGCCAGGAGCATTCAGCATCTTTTGTCTCTGTGCCCCAGTCAGTGGGTCTACTTCATTATAAATATTTGCTTCTATATGGCAATCACAGAGAGCAGGAAAAAGGAAATTTGGTGGGAGATGAACAAGATCTGAATTCAGAGTAAAAAGAAGAAATTAGTATTTATTAAATACCTATTTTGGGACCAGCAGTTGAGGGAGACAACTTCCTTTTTTTCTTTTTTTTATTCTTAGAAAAATTGTGTGGCTTTGGACAAATTACTGAATCTCTTATTTAAAAAATAATCTGTAAAAGGTAACTACATTAAATTAAAAATTTAGCTATTTCATATAATGCCAACTTATATTTATGAAGTGATTCTGACTTTTTGTCATACTTCCCATGATTTACATTTTGAAATACTTCTTTCAAATTCTTCAACCCCAAAGATATTTTGAATTTTGTTAAACAAATAAATAAATGTGTGACTAAATTTTTTTTAAAAAAGGTATAATGATGAAACATTGTTTTAACCCTGGGAGATATAACTGAATACATATCTGGGCTCCTGTCTTCTCATGAAAGATAAAGATGGCTTTTTATAATTTTGCTGTTTTCCTGTAAAATCAGGGAATCATATGTATTGTTTTACATAAAATTTAAATGTTTTATAAACATGCAAACCTAAAATATAATAAAATATGTAGATAAGTAGTATGCAGGTTTTGGTGGAGAATTAAAGCAGCAAAGTACTATAAAGATTTTATTCGTTATCTGATGCAAAAGAGACTTCAGGATATTCTGTAGAAATCACATGAGAAGGTGGGTGCTATCTTCTACTTGATATAGTCATTTTTAGCTATTTTCCAGGTGAAAGTTCTGAAGATTCATCATAATCAGCAAGATTGCCTAAGGGAAGTTGCCTTTTGGCATTATCGAGTGTGAGGAACAGAATACCAGTCTCGGCAAAGCTGGCCAACTTCAACAGCCACCATTGACAACTCTGTGTTTTCAGTTCATGATTGTTGACTGATCTAGAATTGCCAAGTTTGAGCATGTTTTCTGCAATTGGGGACCTCTCAAGGGCCTCTACTCTTTATCCACATGAAATACAGAAAACTGTACATGGAACTTTCTCTTACTCCAGGAGGCAACAGCAACGGCTCTAGGGGATGATGGATGGATAGCAAGCTCTGATCTTCCAATAACTTCAGAATTGGTGGAAGTGGTGTTTAAAATATACCCCACTCTAGTCTTCCTGGATGAGCAAACAAATGGGGCACTGCTCCCTGCAGGGCCTGACGGTGGGTGGTTGGGGCATCCCACAAGCACATCCTCTAGCTCAACTCACTCACCCCAGGGAATCCAAACAGGTGCAGATAGCATCCAAGCAGCAGATCCTTCTGTGGATTAGTTTTTGCACTATTCCTGCAGAGCAGGGCTGGGGACTGTTTGAGTTGCTTTCTGTCTGCTCCTTTGGGCAGCTCTCATCTGCATATGAGTGTTAGAGAAATCCTGTATGAGGAGAGAGATGTCTTCCGGGCTTTACACGTGCTTGACCCTCTCTGATGCAATCACCTAATCATAGAAGCCCCTTGCTTAAGAGGAGAAGGGGCTGCTTAGGAGAATGGGTATTAAGACTAAGCTTTTGCCCCCACTGTGCAGACTTGGCTGAGCCCATGGACAATCTTTCAGGCAAGGGATTAAGCTTGGAGCTTGACGATAGGCCGGTGTGGAAACTCCACATGGACTTCTCAAAAATGCCCTTCAAGATCTTGACATTTCTGTGACTGGAGCTGAAAAACAGATTTTGGTAGGCCAAAGGTTCCACCCTTCACTGTAAAGCTAAGCTGGATAAGAACTTGGACATCAGAGGTCCTCAAACACTTCAATCTCAAGCTTCTTTACATTCTTAAAAAATATTGAAATCTCTGGAGATCTTTTATTTACGTGGGCTGAATCTACTGATACTGACATTTACCATCTTAGAACTTGAAATTGAAAAAACATAAAAATAGTTATTCATTCATCTTGAATAACAATAAGCCCATTAAACATTAATGTGAATAATATATTTTAAATAGAAATAACCATATTTTCCTAAACAAAAACAATCATGGAGAAGGGTGGCATTTTTTGCATTTTTGCAGATCTCTTTATTGCCTGGCTTATGAAAGAGAACTAGATTCTCACATCTGCTTCCACGTTCAACCTATTGTGTTATGTTTTTTTGGCAGAAGCATATGAGTTAAAGTTAGCCTTCTACAGATTATTGCTCGACAAAGAAGAGCTTTTTTAAGTAACCTTTTCAAATCACTGTGAATATTCTTTCTTGATGCCACACCAAAGCCCAATAAGTGGTAGTTTCTTAGAGGTGAATTGAAATGGGACTTCTAGAAAACTTGTCATATTTTTATGCCTATAAAATTTCCTTATTATTAAAAAGGAGGTTATTGCATTGCAATTATTTTTAAAAACATGAATCATCTTTTCTGTATCAGAATGTTTAAACTGGACCTTCTCAGACTCCCACCCCATATTCCAGAATCCTCCCAGATCTATGCCTCCCCTCCCCTACACATTCACAAAATGTTTCTAAGGGGTAGGTACCATTTGACACGAAGATCCTCTCTACTATGGCAAAGCTCTCTCGCTCTCCCTCTGTCAGAGCCAGACAAAGGCCATTCCAAACTTGAGTTCTGTTAAGTGCTTTGTTGACTAAAATGAGACACGGAGTCAGACGGGGAAAGAGCCCAAGCTTCCTTAGACTTGTCACCTCGTTTACCCAATAGTTTATACAATATCAGGGCAAAGGCTTTCAGAACCTGACCCAGTAACTGCACCACTTTAAGTGATAACACCCTGATTCTGAAAGATTATATTGATGCTGAGTAGAGACAGAGTGAAGAATCATGTAAAATGAAATGTTTGGCTGGGCAATAAGGGAGTATATGAACAATGCCCAGAAGACATTAAAGGTAAATATAATTGTACAGTAAACACAGTGGCTTGAATATGAGCTTTCTTTGTGTGTGAGACAGCTGTCCTCTGCGCACCTGCCTGGGACTCTCATTTACAAGCGCCTCCAGCTTTTGCCCAGACCTTGCTTCGCACAATGGAGAATCACGCCCCATACCCATTCCCCTTCTTTACATTTCATCTCCTTCCTGTCTTTGGACTATTGTTTCCCACCTTTGTGACTGTGTGTAGATGTGTGTGTCCACCAGGGCTTTGCGCTCAATTACCAGCCCTGCTGTTGAGATTTGTCATGAAGCTAAAGGAAAAGAGATTCATAACCAGCCCAGCCATTCCGCCTCCCAAACTGGAGCCCCATTTCATGCATCCGTGTACCATGGAAAGCGAGGGAACCTCGGCATCGCCAGGGTCCTGTTGGCTGGATTTCACTTCTTCATCTGCGTGGGAAGCTTGGTATAAAGTCACTGCTCAGTGAGAGGTTTTGGCAAATGAATTCTCCAGTTCTTTCCCCATCTAGAGTGTCAGGCTCTTCCACATTTAGCCAAGCTCTCAAAGTACTTTTTCCGATGGTCTTGACCAATATGGATATCAGAGTATCTTTCTTTTCCCAAAGATCCCAGACACCTTACCTCAATATTCATTGTGGAATTTTTGTTGTTGTTGGTCTGATTTGTTTCTAGGAAAGAGATCTTTCTGTTCTTGTGGCTTCAGTGCCTGGGGAGCTTGTGTACACTGCTCAGTAGTTGGTTCTCCTGCTGGAGAAGTCTTCTGAAAATGAATAATGAAGCTTATCAGCTATTTGCTACCCCTGAACTATTGCAGATACGCAAGAGACACATTTACCTTATGATGCCATGAAGACAGGTCCGTTGACTTTAGATTGAGGTCCAGAAATTAATCTGACTTAGTTTGCAGGCAAAATAATTTCAAGTTCAAATCAATGAAGATCTATTTTAGGTACTTTTGATCATTGAATTGTAAAGATGTAGTGCTTCTTTGCTTGATACTTTAAACTTGGAGAGGCCATATTGCCAATACAAATCCCTGGGGGAAAGGAAATATCCTCAGCATGGACAGGGCCAAATGCTGAGACAGAGGCTTGACTTTCAAAAGTTGTATTTCACTGTACGTTGTATGCTTGGGTTTAGGTGTCCACTGTTGTTTGAGAATGACTTTTATTGGTAATTAATATCTCTTCTGCAACAGATATTTCCAGGAAAACAACTAACGTTGAGCAATGGAGACTGGCCAAAATCTGAAAAGTCGTTTATGCTGTGCTTTTCTGAGAAGAGCCAAACTGTGTCAATAGAAGTGTCCCCAGAGAGCACTAATCAATATGACCTCCCAAGGAGACAATCTTAACCAGAGGGTGAGGCCAGGGCAGGTTGGAGCTGGAAAGGTGCTTCTGTAGGAAGCTGTGCAGGGAATGTGGGGTGTTTCATGTCTCAACTCCTGTATTTGGTTGTCATCTAGAGATGCATCACTTGTTAATGAACAACACTGACCACCTTCTGTGTGTTCAGAGAGCCCATGGGCAAGACTCCAGATCCAAACTGCTTGTTGGTAAGAGGAGATGAAAGGAAGATCCCAGCAAAAGGTAACTTCTAAGTTTGGTCCTGAAGAATGAATGTCAGTTACCACATGAGACAGTGCTTTGGGGTTAGTGTCCCTAAAAGCAAACCCTGAGACAAGGATATGGGGACAAGAAGTTTGTTGGGGAGGCAATCCCAGGAAGTACCAGGAAGGGGTGGGGAAGTGAGACGGGGAAGTGTTTGCCACCCCCACCAAGTTACTGCTGCGGCTAACCGAGCTCCATCCTGCTGGGTGCCTCTGGGAGAGCTTGTCGTGGCATGCCTCCGAGTCATCCCCCAGAGGAGAAAGAGGGGGCATTTATCCACCAACTCTTGAGATTATTCCCAAGGTGCTGATTCCCTGGAACTCAGGCCTGCCCTGAAGACCTGGGTCTCACAGGTACCTGCAGCAATGTCACATAAGCACACACAGGAAGGGCCACTTGCTGGCATCTCTCCATGGCATCTCCTGGAGGGCACCAGGGGACAAGTACTACAAACCATTCCTAGTAGAAGAAGTAGCCCAGAGACCATGGGCTTAAAGAACGAAGACAGTTAAGATGGCAACAAATGAAACTTGGATGAACCCGATTTGGAGAGCCCAGGCTGCTCTACTGTCTTCCTAAAGACACTTTTTCTGCTGACAGTTTGCTTGGGCACCTCGGGAAAAAAAATCTATGACTGAGCTCAGGTGAGAACTCAGGTCCAGCAAGTTTTTAGCATGTCCCTATCAGTACATTTGCATCTGTCTTGGGAGATACATATATCAAATCCATGGAAAAATTGATGGGAATTTTAGGAGCAACGGGAACTTGGCCAACTATCTTCTGGTCTAGAGCATAGCAGTACCCTGGCTTCAGATTGGGTCTGCCCAATTTGCCATTCCTGACCACGACGTGCTCCTGCTCACTGGGTTTGCATGGGCAGAACTCCAAGTGCAGGTCAGCACACAGGCCTCTTGCCTGGCCCTCAGCTCTGCCAAATGGAAGTCCATGGTGGGGACTTTGTGCCTGCTGTTCCTTTCCCTGCAGCATCCTCTTGGGGTCATTCCATAATGGCACCAGCTGCTAGGTCTCAGCCCCAGAGCCTGCTCCTGAGAGAGGCCTCCTCTGACCTGCTGACCTCAGAGAACCTCTGACCCCCAGCGTCCCTCCCCTCACTGGGCTTGCTTTCCTCTGTAGCATGCATCAGTCTCTAACGTCACATATTTGTGTGTGGACTTTTTGATTTTCTGTCTCCTTCATTTAGCAGGGCCTTTGCCTGTTCACCCTTCCATCCCCAGCACCTGGGATACATTGCTAAATGAGTGGACAAATAATTGATCAAATGAGTAAATGAGTAAGTGAATGAGTGAAGTGTTCAGCACAATGTTTGCCTCAGAGAAGGCTCAGTAAAATAGAGCTTTTTATCCCAACGGAGCAACAGAGGGAAGAAGAGGCCGTTGTAAAGTCCGGCACAAAAACCTCTCCCCGATCTTGGATTTATCTTCCTGTTGATGACTGTCTCCCTTCATTTTGTTTACTTCCTGAGCTTGCCATGCAAAGATTTCCCTCTCTGTTGCTATTTTCTTCTCCCCTCCTCGTCTTTGTTCCTGCGCGCCCAGGGCTCTCTCCCTGCACTAAGTTGTCAAGACGAGAAACGCTCCGCAGCGATGATTGATGCCCAGTAACAACTCCCAATGATTTTTTTGTGCCCGTGTTTATTTAGCAGGTTTAAGTTTCATTTAATCCTGAGGAAAGGTCCTGGATGTGGACCGGAGCTCTACAAACCTGAAGAGGGCCTGCAGGCTTGGTTTGCTTTTTGATAAGCACTGAGACGTTGGATTCTTATTGAGGTGGGGGGCCCACCCACTGGGCCCGGCTCCTTTTCCTTCTAAGAGCTGGTAAAACTCATTTCCCCTCAGTTGGCCCCTCGCTGGCACGAGCAAGCTTTCCCCTGCAAACAGCCTCCCATTGACTTGCAGACAAGGAAAACTGGCAGGTCCGCTGTGAACTTTGCACTGTGCTTCCCACGGGGAGAATCACCCAAGGGAGGTGTGGCCCCCTGCCTGAAAAAAGGCAGATGAAGCCGGGCATGGTGGCTTATACCTATAATCCCAGTGACTGGGGAGACTGAGGTGGGAGGATTGCTTGAGGCCAGGAGTTCAAGACCAGCCTGGAAAACATAACAAGACCCTGTCTCTACAAAAAAAATTTTTTAAAAAATAGCCTGGGCATGGTGGTGTGCACCTGTAGTCCCAGCTACTCAGGAAGCTGAGGCAGGAGATCACTTGAGCTAGAAGTTTGAGGTTGCAGTGAGCTATGATTGCACCACTGCTCTCCAGCCTGGATCACAGAGCGAGACCTCGCCTCTAAATAAAAAAAAGGGCAGATGAGGAAGTTGGTGCCTGACTGCCAGACACCCATAGTTAAATAACCATAATGTCTCCAATGCCACGTGACAATGCAGACAGCACAGTAGGGAGTGGCAGGGGCCATGTGGATACAGCATGCCCAGGCCAAAGAGGTGGCACCAAGCCTGGCACTGGGGAGCTGAATTAGTGTGGGCTGTGCTGACAGATCTCACAGGAGATGTCAGGTAAAGGTGCAGAGTATGTTTATTTCTATGCTGACAGCTAATTCAATTTTTAAGTCATATGCAGATTGAAAAGTAAGTCAGCAGGCCCCCAGCTTCTGACCTTGGAAAGTCTGCCCTGTAACCTCTCCATGTGTTCTTACTTTACTATTTCATTTTCTTTTCAGTCAAGAAAAGAAATGTTCTTGCAAAAAACTTTTCTTTTAGAAAATGTAGAAAATACAGATAGACAAAAATAGAATAAATAAAAATCCTCCATAAATCTGCCAATGAGAGGAAAACCATTGTAATCATCTTAGAAGATAATGCTCCACTCTTAATTCAAAGCATAAGTATACATCTCTTGCTGTGAATTCTCATTTGTCTTCTATAGATAGTGTCTAATGAGGGCCAGAGATAGCCATCAGTATCATGGATTTACAGAGGAAATTGCCCTAAGTTGTGTATTAGGGGTGGATGGAAAAGTTGAGGAGGGCATGGGAGGCTGGACCAGCTTCAGGGATAAAGAAAAGGGGCACCTGAAGAAGTCCTGTGTATGAGACAGCAGAGGAGGTGGATGGACTGGACCCCAGCAGAGACAAGCCGCTGGACCTCATCCCCTATCCACTCAAATGCACTCTGTGGTCATGGACTCCACTGGGCTTCCATTGGCCCTGGGAGTGAGGGAGTGGGTGTTTGCAAATCCAAAGAGTCCCTCGTGTAATAGGACCAAGGTGTCCAACTCCAACTCTGCAGGACCAGGAAAGCAACAATGGTGCTTTTAAACACTATCAAATGTCAATTTATTTATTTATCTATTTCAGTAATAAAAACTCTTCCAAAAAAATTTAAAAACATGCCCTGGACTGGATGGATTCACAGCTGAATTTCACCAGACCTACAAAGAAGAGCTGGTACCCATACTGTAGAAATTATTCCATAACATCAAGAAGGAGGAAATCCTCCCCAACTCATTCTATGAAGCCAGTATCACCTTGATGCCAAAGCCAGGAAAGCACACACATACACACACAAAGAAAACTACAGACCAATATCCCTTATGAATATAGATGCAAAAATCCTCAATAAAATATGTTACTAGCAAATAAAATTCAACAGCATATCAAAAAAATAATTCACCGTGACCAAGTAGGCTCCATCCCAGGGGTGCAAGGGTGGTTCAACATATGTAAATAAATAAATGTGATTCACCATATAAACAGAAGCAAAAGCAAAGACCATATGATCATCTCAATAGATGCAGAAAAAGCATTTGACAAAATCCAGCACCATTTCATGATTAAAAACCCTCAACAAACTAGGAACATATCTCAAAATTATAAAAGCCATATATGACAAACCCACAGCCAACATCATACTGTATGGGGAAAAGTTGAAAGCATTCCCCCTAAGAACTGGAAAAGGCAAGGGTGCCCACTGTCACCACTTCTATTCAACATAGTGCTGGAAGTCCTAGTAAGAGCAATCAGGCAAGAGAAAGAAATAAAGGGTATCCAAATAGGGAAAGAGAAGATCAAACCATTGCTTTTTGCTGATGATATGACCTTATGTCTAGGAAACCCCAAAGACTCCACCAAGAGACTCCTGGAATTGATAAATAAATTCAGCAAAAGTTACAAAATCAATGTACACAAATCAGTAGCATTTCTATACATCAATAACAGTCAAGCTGAGAGTCAAATCAAAGACTCAATACCATTCACAATAGCTACCAAAAAAAAAAAAACCCTAGGAATATTCTTAACCAAGGAGGTGAAAGGTCTCTACAAAGAGAACTACAAAACACTGAGAAAAGAAATTACAGATGACACAAACAAATGGAAAAACATATGCTCATAGATTAGTAGAATCAACATTGCTAAAATGTCCATACTACCCAGAGTGATTTACAGATTCAAGGCAATTCCCATCAAAATACCAACATCATATTTCACAGATTTAGAAAAAATAATTCTATGCTTCGTTTGGAATCAAATTATTTTTAAAAACATTGGCAGCCCTCCACTGCTGAATTTGCATGTTGGCTAACTCAGCTTGGGGGTGGTGTAGGATGGGGCATATTTCAGGTCAAGAAGAGCTTTCAAGTCAAGTACTGTGATTGTCTCCATCCTCTACCCACATAATAGGAAAAATTATCATTTATTGCATAACTGCCTTCTATTAAATTCATTGATGAAAATAGAAATTCTGTCAGTTATATATGCAAATATATTTCATTTATTTTTTTTTTTTAGAGACTGGATGTTACTCTGTCCCCAGATTGGAGGGCAGTGGCATGATCATAGCTACTCACTATGGCCTAAAATTCCTGTGGTTAATCCATCCACCTCAGCCTCCAGAGTAGCTGGAACTACAGGCATGTGCCACCATGCTTGGCTAATTTTTTTTTAAGATATGGGGTCTTGCTATGTTGCCCAGGCTAGTTTTGAACACCTGGCCTCAAGGGATCCTCCTGCCTTAACCTCCCAAAGTTCTGGGATTACAGGCATGAGCCACTGTGCCTTACCTATTGGATTTCTTGGTATAGAGAATGAGAAGATAGTCTTCCAGGGCAATATATAAGAAAAGAAGAAATGCACTAATAAGATAGCAGAAAGCTGGCTACCATAGGAGGTACGAGCTGTGGGAATCAATGATAACAGACGAGGGTTGGCTAAAAGAGCATTTTAAAGTGCTTGGTACTGGGTACAGTATGACCCCTCTGTATTATGTCCAAGTATTCACTGAAGTCTAATTCATTATCAAGTGCTTTATGTCAGCACTTGGGTTAAATGGGTTAAAAAAGGGCACTGATGAAGGAGACATGACACAATATTGGGATGAAATTTGGAAACAAATAGGAGGAGTTGGAGCTGGAGCCTAAGATAGTTTCCCTTGAGAACATAAGCCCTTCAGGAATGTCTGAAAATATCAGGAGGGTTTTGGATTTCCCTGGGGTATGGGATAAAGGTTTATAGTCATCCCTTGGTATCCTTGGGGGATTGGTTTTAGAACCTCCCTCAGATACCAAAATCCACAGATGCTCCAGTCCCTGATAGAAAATGGTGTAGCATTTACATATAACCTGTACACATCCTCCTGTATACGTTAAATCTTCTCTAGATTACTTATAATACCTAATACAATGCAAATGCTATGTAAAAATATAATAGTTGTTCTGCTGTGTTGTTTAGGCAATAATGACAAGGCAAATGTCTGTGCATGTTCAGTATAGACACAACCGTCCATTTTTAAAAAATATTTTTGATCTGAGGTTGGTTGAATCCATGGATGCAGAAACCATGGATGTGGAGAGTCAACTGTAATGTGATTTGACCTGTGTTCAAGAGGCTGGAAGACACAAGTTGACATTAGACTGTGCTGTGATCTCTGCATTTCAGCTGGTAGGCAGCAGCAGCAGCAGCATATGGTGCACTTTCCAGAATGAGATAGTCAATTAAAAGTGAGACATTTTCCTTGATATCAAAGCCAATAGCCTTTCTCATCCAAACTGGTGTTATCTGTGCAGGTAAGGCAGAGGTGGAGAGAAACTCAAATGTACACAAAGCCAATGGAAAGTCTGCTTTGATTGTGTCAAGCTGGCAATCTAAGACTAGCCTTGCACTTTGCAAAGCAGTAGCACTATTTGCGTCTTTCAAAGTTCAAATTTGAGTATATCTGAGTTTGTGCTTGAGTGAGTGATGGACATCTGTATCTGAAGGAGGTCTTCTCCATGGTGGGTCTCTCCAATGGCTTTTGCTCAAGTGCCCCATAAGTTACAAGAAGAGCATGCACCCTGACACATGTAAATGAATGTATTTTATATATACAAATATATTATTGTATCATGAATATTACAAAAATAGATACAAATTTTGTTTTATTTTACTTATTTATTCATTTATTATTTTAGAGATGGGGTCTCACTTGGTTGCCCAGGCTTGAGTGCAGTGGCATGATCATAGCTCATTGCAGCCTTGAACTCCTGGCCTCAAGTGATCCTCCTGCCTCAGTCTCCCAAGTCCCTGAGATTGCAGGGGTGAGTTATCACTCCTTGGCTTAACAAATTTTATTTTTAAAATAATGAGATAAAAGTATTTATCAATATAGGATTTAATATTTTCTTCCCATATCCCAATGGGTATGCTTGTGTACTCCCTGAGGTACAACCACCACTCGGAATTCTCCAAGAGGGTCTATGTTTGGAACAGACACATAAATTGTCAAAGGGAATATTTTGGCTGGGCCACGAAGATTCAGGGAGGGTAAGGGGCATAAGTGAGAGTCAGAGAGTTGGGGGTTTCTCTTTAGTGCCATCCACATAGTGTCATTAAATATTTCAGCAAAGCACCTTGAGGTATGCACACCTATCTGCTGCATATATGAGCATTTCCTCTTCAGAAGCAAGTCCTCCTGTTAGGTATTTACCACTCTGCTAGGCTAGTCACAGAGATAGCTGACTCTTTCTCTGGCGGTTAGGGGGCCAGTATACAGTCCTGTGCTCCCCCATGGTCTCTGTCATTATAGGAGGACAGGGATGCTTCCCAGCCCCCCAGCTTCCTGGGGCACCATGATGTGATTTCCATGGCATACTTTAAGTTGCATGGAGAAGCAAGTTTCTCAAACAGCGAGGGCTATACTGATTTTAACTTTGCTTATAAGAAAAGAAAAGTAAGATAGCATGTATTATTTGTTAAAAAGTTAGTGTAGAATATGGTATAGCACTTTTGCCAAAGCTTGCTTTGTTGTTTTTTTTTTTTATCCCTGGCACCCATAAAATCACAACTAATATTTGAAATAATGACATAATGATACCAAAGATAAACTATACTCACCATGCTTCCTACACTTAACCAAGTATAGTATCACCTGTGTCTGTGAGGCAGTTGGTTTGCTGAGGAGCCCATGTCATTCAGGTCCCGGGCTCCTTTCCCTCCACCGGCAGGTCCCTCAACCTCTCTGGGTACCCCCAGCCCTCACCTCTGCTTCACCCCTGCCTTAGAAATGGCCTGAGGGCTGGCAGTGCAGGTCAGAGCAGCCCTGCTTGCCTCAGAGTGCGGACTCAGCAAAGCAGCTCTGTGTGTTTTACTTGGGGTTACACCATCCCGAAAAATAGCAAAAGTGCCAAGGTATTGGCCTAAAGATTAAACAAATTAAAAAATTTTTAAAAAGGAGAAGAAGTAACATTAATAACTGCTATTTTCATTTCCTTTGAAACAGTGACATGGGGTGGACTCCTGAAGGCTGAGAGCAGCACACCTCCCTTCCACTCACCCAGGGGTTTTGATGAAAGGGCAGCCTCTATGGGGTTTAGCCATCATCACGATCAATAACTTATTAAGCTCTTCCTTAGCACTGCCAGGACCTAGGCAGATACAAGAAAAGAAGAAAAGACACTGCTCATCTTCCGAGGAAGCTCATAGATAGGAAACAATGCACACCTGTGTGCCTGATCGCCAGGATCACCCAGGAGACTTTGGTTACGTATTTTACAATGTAATGTGGCCCATAATTATTGTAGAGGTCCCAAGAATGGGAGGCAGGAAGGGTCACCGGAGTGCAAAGTGCTCTGCATATGCTCCTGTGTCATTCTCAGAACCACTCCAATAGGAAAGTGCCCCCTGCTCTGCTTCATAGACGAGAAATTAAGATTCAGAGCGGTTTCAGGACTCACCAGAGGACCAGTCTGGATGTGGCGTGGCAGAGCCCATGAGCTGCAGCACAGACAGAATATGCTGAGAGGCAGCTCTTTTTCAATGTGTTTTGAGAGACCCCAAAGTTGAACTAAACCTCATAGAGTGGGTTGGTATAAAGTGATGGTGGGGACGTGCAGAGAGAGGCAGACACTTGCCTGGACAAAGACTGTTTAAAGCAAGGGACCAGGAAAAGTAAAACAAAAGGCTGAATTGACTGAACCAGAATAGGAGGTATTCAAGTAAAAACAGAACTCCTTGCATGATTCACTGGAATGATAGATATCTACATAAATATCTATATTTCATACCTCCATAGTTCCAAAAATGCATTTATGGAGGCTAAACATAACATATAAGGAATAAAAAGGTTGAATAAAAGTTTGAGAATCATGCAGAGAAAAAGGAAGTCATGGATACTCTTTATCAAAAACCCAGGCTAAAATTCTCCATAGTTCTCAGACTCCTGGCAGCCAATGCAAAAAGGGAAACTCTACATTATACAATGGATTATAAAATTCTCATGTGATAAAAAAAGAATCATGACAATTTTTAAGAGTTAATCAGATCCAACTGATCCAATTATTAAGAAATATTTTATGATGTACATCTTTATACATAGGACAGTGAAAACAAGTCCTGGATCAAGTCCTCAGCAGAATTCTTTCCCAGAGTGTACTGAGCTCTGTGACTCTCTGCTGTTAACATGCTGAATACGGCAGGACGGATGCTGATGGGGGAGTGTTTGTCAGTGTGACAGACACCAAGCTGCTCTATGCAGATCCCCCTTCAAGTGAGGGCTTTCTGTCCAGCTGTGAAGACTGGGGTGAGCTGACAGCCTCCAGACATACCTCAGTATGTGAGCCCTTGCTGGGTGGCCCCTGGCCAGTGCAGGAGCAGTGCAATGGTACAAGGTCCTAGCAACTTCTGCCTAGTGTTGATTCCTCTTTTTTGCTCTGAGCTCCCCATGGGGTGGGCATAGACTCTGCCAGGTCTGCACTGTGGTCTGACACTCCCTCCAACTAACCTCCTCCCCTTTTTCTTTGACACTGTTATCCCCCAACAATCTCTGTATTACTAACTCCAAGTCAACACCTGCTTCTCAGAGAACCCAACCTGCAAGAATGACTTATTAGGAATAGTATTCCTAATATTATTTATGGGGAATGTGTCGAGAGTGGTCCTTTCTGTGACCTTAAACTGGTTTTAGAGACTTGTCTCTCTATTTATAAACTTCAATAAATGCCCGCAGTTTTATTCCCATCGGAGGGAGACTCCACTGTGTTAGAGACTCCCTAATGAGACTCAAAAAAACTTCCAGGAACAAAAGGCACGGGTACTTTTTACCTTGTTCATTCCTTTGACCAAGCATTTTCCTTTTAACTCCTTCCAACCACAGGTAACACATTTGATAGCCTGTCTTATTTCCTAAACTCCAAATCTTGATGTTTTTTTTCCTGAACTTGGCAATTTATCATTTGCTTCACTCACATTAGCTCCTTGACAGTTGCTGAGGCCTGACAAAGGTGACCACATCTTGCAGCCTCTAGTTGTAATGCAACTGTTCTCCTCCTGAAAATGCACGTTAGCCAACAAGGAAGGTGATTTTCATGAAGAAAAGGGTCCCCAGTGATGGCATGGGTTCCCACCTTCCCCCTGGAGACTGCTGTTGGATGCTACACACACACACACACTCACACACATCCCTGAGGCAGAAAAATGCCAGGATCTTGTTCTAGAATGTCTCCTGACAGGAGTAGGCTGGGACTTGCTTGGCCTTTTAACCCACACAAAAAGGGCCTCATGGGAGCAGCAGCAAGAGCCCTGAATGAGAGGGATGCTCCTAAGCTGACAGGCCACCAGGAGGGCATCGCTTTTAATTTAATGTGACAATGTAGTCATTACAAGCCTTCTCTAACTTGCTGGCCTGCAAGAACAAAGAGTTCTCCCTGGAAGAATGTCAAGGAGCCAGATGGATACACCCCCTGTTTCCCTGCCTTTTCCTACCCCCTCCCTGTCCTAAGCAAAAGGAATAGAGATGTGAATTTATTTCTTCGTGCACAAAGACTGGGAATAAAGTGACTCAAACAAAATGATTTTCTTTTTCCCCTGAGAAGAAAATCGTAACTCCTTCGCTATAGCTCGAACTAAAGAAAAACGCAGGGTGGCCTTTCAGAGTTCTGTTCTAGTTAAAGGAAACATACACACACACACACACACACACACACACGCACAGGTCCTGTTTCTTATGCTTATCCCTTACTTCCTTTACAATAATTTATCAACCAAAAAACCAGATCCTCATGTCCACTATGTTACTAGAAATCCACTCCTATAAACATGTCTTGAGCCATGCATTTTTCTCTGAGTATCGGATTGGTCTCTAATTGAGGATTTGTTGGTCTGCACAATGTGTGTGAATGATCGCCCCCAAGTTCCATGTATTTATTACCAGGGCCAGCCACAGGCGACAGCATCTGACCACACTTGGCCGTCTGGCCCCATTATTCTTGACAATGGGTGGACGGAGGGGAGAACTGTTTAACTGTTTACTACTTCAAGACATTTTAAAAGGTAATGAACGTACAAACAGCATGGAAAAAAAGAGCCCTCTGTAAGGTGGCTTAGAGTCAGGATAGAAAATTCAAACAATATTAGCCTCAAAAAGTCAACATTAGATACCCTTCTACTAAGGACCTACAAACAAACAGAGTTACTCTGTACACACATTAACAAACGCAACTCCACACCCTTGTGGCTTTCACCTTCTCAGAAACTGGGGTTTAAATGTGTGCTTTCACAGGACTCAGAAGGTTGGTCTCCTGAGGATTTTTAGTGTTTGGACTTTCGCACCTGGCTGGTCCAGGCAGATGAGGGATGAGGGCAGGGAGAAACTCAAATTCAGGGCAGGGCTGGGATGCATTTGCCCTAAGACCAGGCCATACTTGTAGGTGCAAACCAGGAGGCACCATTGGGTTTTCCATTTCCTTACAGTTCATTGAGACAAAGTACCATACAACAAATGCTTCTTGTGCCCAGACATCTGAATCCTATATAATTAAAAGGCAAAGTTTACTCTTTTAAAAAGTAAATCATTGATCATGGCAAAGGAATCCACCATCTTGCCCTCCCGCTCACACAAGCCTAGGACAGTCAATTATTTGCTTCCCCTTCAAGCATTGAACAATGATTGAGAAAACAAATTCTAATAATTTTTACTTTTTCTACATTGTGAGAGATTTACCCCACTGCTATTTAAAGATCTCCCTATTTCTCACCAGCCAAGTGTATGTTTATTATCAATGAGGCTGCTTGGTTACTTATGCATCTGTCTAGAACCGTGAGATTGAATGATTTTGGATACTGAGTTTTCTACTCCAACATCAGGTAATCTGCATGCTGGTATGTCTCATGTTTACTGGGCCCTCTAATTCCTTCCAAATAAAACCTGATGAGGCTGCACACAAGAAAAATGGCTAAAAAGATATGCTTGAAAAACATTGTGCTTCCCCCCCTATATTTCACGAGCTTACCCCACATACCTTATAAAATCCAAAACAGTGTTACCTGTACTTAAGAGTTTTCACATTTTTGAAAAATGAAGTTAGTCTTTGCCATGACACATCAAGAGAAAGTAAAACAAGACACAAAGAATAATCTTCAACAATACCTTTTCCATATTAAATTGACCACACGGTTTTTTTCAGCCCTTTCCTTTAAATGCAATTATGCAAAGAGGGAAAATTTAATATTGCAATCAATAGAGTTCCACCCTTTTATAATGCTGTGTCTTAGCTCTCATTGATTTTTTTGGGCTAGCTGCACAAACTTAGCTATGCACATAAGAATTTCATGCCACAAAGAAGAGAAAATGACTTTTCCTTCTCACAGAGAACAATAAGAGCAGTAATTGCGAGCTCACAGAATAGAAGGCTCATTCCCAGCCTTTAGAAACATGAAGGGAAGGCAGCATACATCATCAGATTATTTTAACCGATTCAAAAACAGAGACAATTTGTAAAATCGGGAGAGAAAAATGTAGTGTGTTGATTTTTGCAATGACAAAATAGCACGATCAATGTTGCTGGAAGAATGCTTTTCAAAGGTTCTTTTTATTATGGCACACATTTCCCCAGAAAATTCTCTCTAGCAAAAGGCATGCCTCAAAAAAAAAAAAAAATCCCCCTAATTGTGGTTGGCTTAACGTCTCTCCAGAGTAGGTCAATAGCATGCCCAGTGCAGGTGGCCTGCCGGCCGCTCCCCTCCCTGAGTCTGATAAAGCTAGCCTCCTCCCCGGCTCAAGGTATTAAGGTTTGGGTTATTTGTATTGATTTTATGTGCCACTATGCTGCGCCAGCCATGCTCATATCTGTGGTTCACAAATTCCTCTTTAAAATGTCACCGCCGTTTCATTTCCTCTGCCATCAATACTGCAGCCAGAGGGGCCAGCTGCTTGTTAACCTCCAGGGCTATAGTCTTGTCAGATGCACTGAGGGTGCTGCATATTCCCAAAGTCTTCATAGATATCAACAACACAGAGGTGGGTGGGCCATAAGATTCTTCACCAAAAAAAAAAAAAAAGAAAGAAAAAAAACTTTCAAATATTTTTCTCTGATATTCAAAAAGATTTCCCCCCTTGCCCAGGAAACCCTCGGAAGTGGATAGGCCCTCTAGTGGTTAACAAGGCAGCTCAAAAATAACCCCGAGGCTTATTTGAAAGCATAGCCACACCCACAAACAGGTGTGTGCACAGGAATTTCTATGCCTAAACACAGCGATTACCCGCTACACCTACACCCTCAATTCTACTTGAAATAAATCTTATAGAAACTGAATTTGCTGAAAATTTGTTATCAATAAAGATTTTTTTCTGGAAGTTCTAAAGCAAGTCCTTCTCAGGGAAATAAGTAAATCAAACTATCTAATAATTTTAAACAGATGCTTTTCCTTCTCAGCATAGAATAAAACAAACCTTAACCGGACTCCAGACAGAAATCTACACACAGGCACAGCCATGACTGTATTTATCAGTTGACGGTGATCCTTTAACAAACATGCTGCAGAGTAAAAATAAAACACATGTTTTCCCTTATTTCTCTGTAAGCGCTTACTTAAGGTTTTATTATATTTGGCCATGGGACATTCAGTAAACTTACTGATGATATCAAAGAATGATTTTACAAACAGTAAAAGTTACACTATTGACACCTCCAAATTCTGGAGTATTTACATTGTGTTAGGTGCACACTTGCTCAGGGAGATTAACAAACATTACTAGAAAGGCTGTGGCCAAATCCACCCTGGTTGTTTATAAAACCTTTACAACTCATCAGCTTCCACTAACACACTGGCACTGTTCAATTACCATCAGTGTTAGAGAGCCTTAGCAAAACATCTAGTGCCCATGTAAATAGACAAATCTGAAAACTAGCTGGTCTGTTGGCTTACATACTGTAGGTAATGTTTTCTTTTGCTCAAATTTGTTCTGGAAACTAATCACGCTCTGATAAAGCCATCTGCAAATATGAGAAAGATTGACACCCACATGTCAAAGTTTACACAGCCTGACCAAGTGTACATATAGTACAGATGATGCAAGGTCTCTGCGTACAGAGCTTCTCCGGGGCCATGTTGGAATGGAGCTCTCTGGATAAGAATGCAGGTGCTACTGTCCACGTCAAAGCAAAACTTGCCAGCTTCCTTGCCAAGCTAAAACTCTTCCAAAAGGATGCGTGCTTTTCTCAATGTTCATCATGGAGCTTTAACTTTATTCCCCCAGCATGATCAGTCTAGGACTATAAAATGATTATCACTTAGCTAATTCCAAACACAATTGCTTTTCTACGAGTCCCTAAAGCCTTACCTTTACCCAGAAAATGATAGTAACTTATTCTTCACATGATAGATAGAATAGCAAAGTATTAATAGGAGTAATGATATGAAATGGCATTTGACTAGAAATTCACAGGTTATCAACTCTTTTACTGTGCATTATCAAATTCCCAGGAAAGGGCAGGACGCAGTAGCTCACATGTGTAGTCCCAGCATTTTGGGAGGCTGAGTCAGGCAGGAGGATCACTTTAAGGCCAGGAGTTCGAGACCAGCCTAGGCGATATAGCAAGACCTCATCTCTACAAAAAAATTTTTAAATTAGCTGATCATGGTGGCACATGCCTGTAGTCCTAGCCACTTAGGAGGCTGAGGCGGGAGGATTGCTTGAGCCCAGGAGTTTGAGGTTACAGTGAACTATGATTGTGCCACTGCACTCCAGCCTGGGTGACAGAGCAAGACCCTGTCTCAAAAATAAATAAATAAATACAAACATAAATAAAATTTTCAGGAAATCTTTATATACAGACAGGAAAACAAAGCAGATGGATTACCAAACATGATCAAACACAATAAGGAATTCATCTCCATTTCACCTTGGCAACGAACTTTTCTGATTTAAAGGTATCTGGCACAATCCTCTCTTTGCTGGTGGTTGTTTCCCAGAGATAAACCTAGAGGCTCTATGGTGTGGTCCTGATCTTCATCTTTGGTAACACAGTGCAAACCCAAATCCACAGCTATGTGGAAGGATTTGTAGTGAACAATTGTATTTTGAATTGTTTGTTTGGAATTGAAATTTGTTATGAACTTCTTTTCACCCCTGATACTTACTCCTTACTAAGAGCATGGAAATCATATGTTTGAAATTTTATTTTTGAATTTTTCTAGGGATCATCTTCAAATTCTCTTGTTTATCATTTCCAAAATACAGCCTTATAATTCTTTGAAGAATATGGCAACATTTGCTTCTCCCCAGCCTTCTGCTGATTCTCATGATTGGTGTTTGTTTTTTGTTTTTAATTAACCAAGGGTAGCTCTATGGTTTCATCTGCCAGATCTTTCAGTTCCCATTTTAAAGTTGGACAATTTCTTAGTACTTCACTAATTCTGGATTTTTGATTTTCTCTTTCAAATTTCCAATTTTAAGATCATTCTTCTTGATAGATTATTAAATATATACCCAGTAATAAGTTCCTCTCTTCCTTGTTTTCCTGATCTAACTATAAAGCCTTCTGGTGGTCCCTAGATTTTTGTTTTTTGAAAGCATCACTAATACCTGGTCTTTTGGTTTCCTTGAAACTCTTTGATGTTGTCACAGTTCTGTGTTTGTCCCTGCCCATCTTTTGTATACTATAAAGAGCACAATAGAAATTTCTTTGTTCAGCCACAGCCAATTGTTTAGATGCCTTTATCTTTACAAATCTATATATTCCAATATTTTCCAAGTTAAAATCTTATAATAAACTACTCTTATGTCTTAGGAAATTGCAAATTTTCATGAATAAGACCTATACCTAATTAACTGCTGTGTTATTTCAAATACTTATTCTATTTACCAAAGATGGATTTAATAAACTTGCCAAGAAGTTTTAAAGGACACATGCTTATGCTATATTATATGCATACCTCTTTAACTCTTGCCCAACCATTTGAGCTGTCTTTGATCACAGAATATGACTTCTAGCATCTCACAACCTCCTTTGTAGTTTACTATATGCTTTGATATGAAATGTGTAACAACTTTACAATGTTTCTTGTCAAACAGAAGCCTCTTCTACCTTAGCTCATAAAACTTAATTCCCAATTTCCTCCTCCCAAAGAATAAATGATCTTTGCTCCCAGGGGGATAATTGGATCATGGAGGTAGGGAACAGCTTAACAGTTACTAGGTAATAGTACCTTAGGGGAGGTGATTAAGGGCAGGACAAATTTTTGCTTCTGAGGGGATAGGGCCCGAGGGAAGTGGCAAGAACTTACATTTTTTGAAGGCCTATGCTGTGCCGGACACTGGTCTGGGGGCCTTATGTTACCACCTCTTAGCCCATCCATTCTCCCCCTGACTCCTAATTTTAGTCTCATGCCACTCATTCCCTTGCTTCGTGGCCTTTGATGGCTTCCAGTAGTTCTTAGCACCAAGGCCAAACCCCTCTGAGGCCCAGCATTGTTGGGTTCATGCCAGTGTTGGCAGCCCCAGGTTTTTCCTCTACTTCTTCGTTTTCGCTGCCTCGTTGCTACAGGCCTTCTTTCCGTGGGCCATAACAGTTTGGTTCACCTGTATATCCCCAAGCCTAGTCCAACTGTGGCACAGAGTAGATGCTAAATAAATATTTCTTGGGTAAAGGAACAAACAAATGAATGCATTTAATCCTTTCAACAATTCTAAGATGGGGAAATAGAGGGTCAGATGGATTCAGTCGCATGCTGGAGTCTCAGCTAATAACGAGGAGAGGTTAACAATGTCTTAGCAATGCTATTTGGGTTTCTCTAAGATCCTATGTATGACCCATGTCAAAACTCCTTAGTAGATGAAGAAGCACACACTGATGAAGTGGCTGCCCAAGTGCAATAGGGAGATAAATGGGGAATATGCCCACTAACTGCATCCCAAAGCAATTTCCTTTCCCTCAGATGTGTTTACCACCCATGGTGTTCCTTTAGAGGTTTTATTTATCTGTGGATTTTCTTTGAAGGAAGGCAGCCAGAGGAGGTTTTTTAGAAGCCAAGGTGAGAATTAGTAAGATGCATTGACATGGCACCTTTTATAATATTGAAAAATGATCATTAGACTCACTCTCAAGGATGAGGGATTTGCATTTGGCTTGCATTGTGCAAACAGGGCTTTTGTTGATTTATCAACAGGACTTTGCTTGGGCTTTTGGATTGGATTCCAGAGGTTGGCACCTACGCTCTAAAAAATCTAAACAGAAGGAGAAAATAAATCACCAACTGGCACTTTAAAGGCAAAGATTTATACCAGATTTAATGAACTTCCTGTCTTGCTAAGCATGAGGAAAATGTCGTGTTTACCCCGATGCTCTCTGCTCCTGGCAGTGGGTGTGCCAAGTTGGAAGGGATGTAGAAGTGGGTCACACTCACTCAGCTGGAACTCAAAGAACTCAAAAGAGAGCGAGCACTTGGCAATGACTCTGGCCCTCACAGTGCACCCCCACCCCTTGCTACTAACCCTACTCAAGGCCAATCTAAGGAGAAATGTGGGTCAAGTCATATTGTCTTATGTGGGTTCCCCTAGAAGCAGACCAAAATCAAGGATTTGAGTGCAATTTGTTTATTTGGGGCGTGATCCCAGGAAGCGCTGGTCATGGTGGGTGAAGTGAGACAGGAAGGCAGTCAGCAAAGGGCACGTCATCAGGCCAGTTACCACTGTGGGCAACTGGAGCTCTGTCCTTCTGGGGACCTGTAGAAGCCAGTGCAAACACGGGTCTTAGAGTTATCTCAACCAGGGGACTAGGGAGCTGGGGTGCTTATCTGCTAATTCTCTCAGTGATTGGTCAAGGGCTGCTCCCAGGGGTATTAATTCTTCAGCGATTTCGGCCTGTAGCACAGAGCAGAGTCCTGCAACCAGACAAAATGCTCAAGCAAAGGCACGCAGGTACTGGCAGCTGGGAGTGAGGGGTGCTCACTGAATTGGTAAGGGTCTAGGTGGGTGGAGCACAAGTGTCTCTTACTCAAAACAAATCAAGCTACCTGCCATGGTTAAATCCCTATTTCTTCTGTGACTTTTCTTTTTAACTTTTACGTGATTCATACACATTGCTTGGGAGGTATAAACATCTTGCCATACTTCCCATCATATACAGTCGAAGAAACTTTCTTTGACTCCATCATCATATTTATTCAAAATCATTTGTTTTCACCACTGGTATTGCAAGGGGTTCTAAAACGACAACTGTAGCTCTGTGTGATAACAGGAGTGTGCATTTTCCACCCATCTCCATATCAAGTGAGGAACATCTAGATCCAAATCTATACAAACAATCTACCTGCCATTAGATTTTAGAGTCTGAGATAGATCTGATTTATTTCCAAGTGGGTATAAATCCTTTTGTGAGACTAAATATATACTCAGGTGCTGGAGAAGAAAGAAGAACCAGGGCACATGGTTAAATAGTCCAATTATTAAAGTCTGGCGGCATCACGGAGACATAGTGGCCGTTCAGGATATCCACTGCCTTGTGAACACTGTACGGTCCCCCAGTGTATGCTTGGTTCTACTAGGTAACCTCACCCTCCCTTTCATGTACTGTTAGCCAAATCTTATGAGCCTTAGGGTCATTCATTCCCCGCTTTTGCCCTTTAGGCTGGCTGTCTTTGAAGTCAGATTCACTGCTTTGTCTTGATACCAAAGCCTTTTTATTTTTTGAACCAGTGTCAACTTCACTCAAACTACCAAGGAGAAAAAACTTTGCATTTTCCTCCTTGAAAGAACACTGGGCTAGAAACTAAGGTGCTTTGGTTCCTGTCCCAGGAATGCCACTTGCTAATTTTGTTTGCTCTTATTCCTGAGTTCCCTCATCTTTGAAGTAGGACTTAGATGAGACAGCTCAAACATTGCATTATTCTGGATAACTTGTTTTTAATATGCTTATTCCTATTAACTTGCCTTTTCTAACACTGTCTTTATTATTGTGACCAGAAGGTGGCTTTGATTATGTTGGGATGTGTCTGCCCACCTATTTCCTTTCTTTGGAAAATGATTCCACTGTCTAGTCTTGTTTTGTCTCAGGAGATAGATTCAGTCATGAGCATCACTGAACCTGCAGTGACACCTTTATAAGAAATTTGTTTGTGTCTCTCTATCAATAAATCAATCAATTAATGAGTCATTCTTACATTTTAGGAGACAAAATGTGTAAAAATCATGACCTTCTCTTTGAATCAGCTGTGCGTATTAAAGACATGGATATTCATTACCTAGATCTGATTTATGTTGGCAAAAGTGTGCTTTACCGGATGTGTCAGGTATTAGAGAAAAAATATGTACTGGTCACAGGAAATCCTGGGTTAAAGCAAGCAAGACAAGTTTTGGAAATGCTATAACCTGTAACTCCAATTATCAGAGAATCAAAGGAACAGAGGCCTATTTAAAGAGCTGGGGAGTACTACAGAAAAGAAATGAGCGATCCATGTCATTCTGGTATATCTGGTCTTGGGACAAAATATGGAGAAACACTGCTCTATAAATCGTCTCAAACCCAAAAGGTGTAGAAGGCCAAAATGCAAGCAATGTATCAAGAAATGATACAATACCTTTTAAACTTCTCCTCCAGTCATAAAGAAAGCCACACTAGCAGTGTTTCGGCATCTGGTTGACCCTCTCCGGGTTATGTAGTATGTCACTACGAATTGTGGCATCCGATTTTTAATGTAGATAGAATACAAATTAGAGTGAAGAAAAAGACAATCATATAGTGAATTTTCCTTGAGTACAAAGAGGGAAAGAATATTCATTGGTGCTAGATAGTAAAACTAAAATCCCCCCAGCTGGGAGGTGAGAGGGGGGCGGGTGTCACAAGGCAGTTTACAAGGCAGGTTAACTGATGCTCACTATTTCCAAGTCCTTCTGTCTTATTACACAAGTCACAACGTAAGTAATGGTCAGAATGCTGAGATTTTCATCTCTGGTTGGTATTTCCTTATCTTGCTATTAAAACACCCAAAAGTTGAAGAACAGTAGTCAATATTTAGACATATTATGAAATCACTTCAGTTCTTCTTGATTGGAAGTTTATTTGGATTTGTTGAATTAATAATTTCTAAAGTTGCTACTCGACACTGTGTAAGCACGACTTTTTGAAATATTTCTAAGCAACGTGTAATGGACAATTAATAGAGGGAAATGACAGTTAACCTGATTTTCATTCATCTACTTCTCAGAGTAAAAGAAAATTAAGTAGTTCCCCAGACAGAAGTTTCGGATAAGAATTGTAAAAAAGCAAAACACATCAGTCTGTTAAAAATATTCTTTTTGTAATGATCAATCAATACCGAAAATTAGAGACAGATCCTGGAAGTAAATATAAACTTGTATTCAACATAATAATATTGGTTGAATACCTGTGTGCTTGCACATCCACAATGGATATTATTTGTAATATTGATGTTTTAATATTATTAACACATGACTGGGCTTAGTGACAGCTCACTGAGACTCACCTATGTGTCTTCAAGCCAGCATTGAGGGTGGACTTTCTGCACAGGGAGCCTCTTTTACAGTCTAATTCAGCAGCTCCTAACCCTATACTGGTCATTCTATACACCCCCAAACAGTTCTTCACAAATTTGTCCTTATTTTTATAAACACTGTCTATGAAAAAAGAACTAAATCAATTGTCCTACGCTACTCATTCTTCCACCCTCCACCTCACCCTCAATAAATCAAATTTCTTTTTTAGTGTTTCTCAAATAGCAAGTAGGAATATGGTAGCAAGTTAATAAAGTTTACTATCAGGAAGTCATCCAGTAGTTCCAATGTTGTTATTGTTGTGACCACTGTTCTTGTTTTAACCTGTTCATTCAACTCACCTTCTATGGGACTAGGCCTGGATCAACACTTGGGACAATAGAAGGGTCTGGGCCCAGTCCTTGACAACCTTACAGCTTTGTCAAGAGAAAGACATTTGTTCTCCATACTTCTTAATTTTTTATTTGTTGGATGATATTTTCTCACACCTTTACTCAGGTAAAAAATCTGGGTGCCCTCATGGACACGTACCCACATCCCTGTCCCCGGCCCCACCATCCAGTCAATACTGTCTTCTAGGTTTCCCTTGTTTCTGTCTCTGCAAACTATCCTCTCTTCTCCTCTGTTCCCTCTACCTGGGTTCTGAGCTCACTGTTTCCCACATGGACTGGTGCAAGAACCGCTACACTCACATCCAAGCACATTCTTGGATCACCTTCCACTCTATCCTTCAAAAATGCCTGTTTGATTGTCTTCTTCTCCTGCCCATGTCATCAGTGGCCCTTGTCAGTGAGCAGCCACTTCCAGACCACTCCAAGGAGCTCCGCCTCTCCGCCAGCCCTGCCCCTTTTCCTCTTCTTAGTCAATGGGGCTGCCGTCTATCCAGGGGCCCAGGACAAACCCCTGGGAGCTACCTCTGATTGCTTCTTTTCCTTCAGTCTATTCATGCAGTCCATTGGCTAGACCTGAGGCTCTACCTCCAAAACACATCCTGAGCCTGTTTGCTCCTCTTTGGCTCCTAATTGGTCTGCCTGTATCTGTTGTTCCGCCCACAATCCCTCCTCCACACAGTCCCAGAATAAACTTAAAAAAGGAAACCTCATCATGTCTCTCCTCTGTTTCAAAGTTCTCGGGCATCGTCACTGCTTTTTGTGTCAAATCCCACCTTCTTAAGTCCTTACCTGATCTTGTCCCATCTTACTTTTGGAAATTCACTTCTACCCTTCTCTTGACAAAAAGATGTACTATGTAAACTCTGACATGATGTAATGTGCAGTACATCACACCGTTCACAACACTTTGGAAACATTGGCCTCTTACGCCTCCAAAATGGCAGACTCAGTCTTTGGAATTTTGACCAGATCTTTGCTCTGGAAAGCTCTGCCCACTCCACCTCAACCCCATCCCCATCCCCATATCCTAATACTCACATGGCTAACAATGTCTTAGCCATGACCTTGCATCTCTGGGAGGCCTTCCCTGGTACAGCTCATTTGACCTTCACTCCAGTCTATTAAAAGCTGCTATTTATTTATTTGTGGATATGTCATTACCTAAAATTAAACCGTTCTTATATTTGTTTATTTATTTATTGACTACTGCTTGCTCAATAATGCAAGTTTCTCAAGGATAGGAAATCTGCTTCGTTCTCAACTATGCCTAGGCTTAGGCCTGGTATAAGTTTGGAACACAAAAATATTTGTTGAATAAATGAATGAATAATTATTATCAAACTATTGAAATTTACCAATATGGTAGGGTAAAAATAGTATCTTAATATTTTGATTTGTTCCCTGATATACTGAAACTGAGCCCTTTTTATATTTTCATTGACAATTATTTTTCCTTTGTTTATGAATATCCAATTGGAACACTTTTCTTACTTTTCTATTAGTTGTTTTTCTTTCTCTTACTAATTTGCAATTACTTCTGTCCTAGGTAATAGGTTTGTTCCGTATTTTGAAAATATTTTCTTCTAGTATGTCATTTATTTTAACTTTATTTAGGGAAGTATGTGTCATTACAAAGGTTTAAATGTTGATGTGATAAATATATCCACTTTTTTTCTTAAAAATGCATAAAATGCAAAAGCAACAAAGGCCTCACATCCGTCAAAACATAAACTCTCACTTGAACACACTTAGGATCCGTAAAAGTGTCATGAGTGGATATTAAGTAAGTTCTGACATGATGTAATATGGAATACATGGCACAATGTATAAAGTATTCTTGCAAAAAATGAAAATAAATAAAAGGACATATATTTAATGAGGTCTTTGCATCTAATCTCCAGTCTTTGGGACATATCAGGGATGGAAGAACAAGTAAAATGACACCACAGGGGCACAGCCAAGTAAATCCAGAATGTGACATTCTACAGGCCCAGTGACTTCAACAAGACAATAGTGGGGGAGAATAGTGTGGGATGGGGGAGGGGATAATTTCAGATAAAAAAAGACTTAAAAGATGTAATAAATATGAACATTTAATAGACTGTTAAAAATTCTGATTCAAACAACCTATAAAATGGCATATTTGGACGATTAGGGAAACTTGAAAATGGTTGGATATTAGGAGATATCAAAGAAACATATATTTTTTTATTTTATTGAGTCAATGGCATTGTGATTATATCAAAAGAAGACCCTCTTTTTTAGATGCATATTAAGTATATAGGAATGAAAATATCTAGGATTCTCTTTAAATATTTGATGTCAAATTGTAAGAAAAAAATGTGTTAATATCTGTTACCTATATCGTTGGAATTATAATTTCTTTTTTTCTCATAGTTTTTGTTTTATGTTATTTGAACCTAAAAAGTTTCATTAATAATATATCTTCTTGATACACTGTTCCTTTTATCAATATGAAATATTATTTACTCTTTTGAAGCTTTTTGTTTGAATTCTATTTATTTGTCTGGCATTAGCTATACCTGCTTTTTTTGTCAGTTTGTGTTTTGCACATTTTTTATATTTATTTTCAACATCTCTCTTTATTTTGTCATGTGTGTGTATATGTGTGCATGCACAGATGTGGGTACCTTCAACAGGACATAGCCAGATTTTTTTTTCTTTTTTTTAAAAAATCCAATCTAAGCATCTCTTGACTTTTAATGGGTGAATTTCATCCCTTCATATTGGTTGTGATTACTGATTTATTTGGGCATATTTGTGTTGTTTTATTTTTAAATTTCCTTTTATAGTGCTTACTTACTGTGTGCATGTAGGCCCTTACTGGATTTACAAGTTCATTATGTTTTACATTTTTTGCAATGTTTTGGAAATTATACATTTTGTTCCTATTCTTTAGTGCTTATGCACTTTTACTGTGTTTAAATGTATTACAATTTTATTTTTATCAACGTCTAGAATTAGTTCCCCTCCCAATTAGACCTCAGCAGAACTTTATTTTCCTCCCTTCTCCTTCACATGCGTGCCTACTACCTGTTGAGGTCATCTAGAACTGCTGACTAATTCAGTAGCTACTGGCCACTTGTGGCTACATTAACACCCGAAATATGCCTAGTCTGAATGGAGAAGTGCTCTAAGGGTAAAATATGTGCCATATTGCAAAGATTTAAGACAAAAAATAAATCTAAAAAATCTCATTAATATTTTAATATTGATTACATGTTGAAATGGTATTTTAGATGTATCGGTTTAAATAAAATATATTGTTAAAATTATTTTACCTCTTTACTCCTTTTTTAAAAGTGTCTATTGAAAATTTAAAATTATAGATGTGTCCCATGCTATATTTCAATTGGTCAGAGCTGCTGTAGGATTTTAGTTCTGGATTGTTATTTGTTCTTTTTGAAACAGTAAACAGATTTTTCTCCTTACCACTTCTTGTATTCCATTTTGTTTCCCCTCTTTTTCTGATTCTTTGGTTCACTGTCCAGCCTCTGAATTATAGTGTCAAGTAGGTCTAGAATTCTGGAACACTACGCAATCTTCAGTGTCTTGCTCTGTCTGAAGGCAGTCTGCTTTTCTTTCTAGAAAGTTTTAGGAATTACTTTTCACTCTTAGGGTCCTCCAGTTTCACTCAAAGTGTAGGTGTTTCTCCATTTTCATGCCTAACATTTTAATCTCATGAAACTCTGAAACTTCAAGTCTTTTTTTTTGTTTGTTTTAAGCTCTGGTAAAACATCTTGCACTATCTTTTTATATATTTGTGCCTTTCATGAGATCTGTTCTCCTATTCATTTCTTTGTATCTCCTCCTTAAAGGAATTTGCATCTTTTGGGTCCATTTTCCACATTTAAACTTTCTTTTATACTTTCTATTGGTTCATCTTTCCTTCCTCATTCTTGCTTCTAGCTCACTCATTTGTGCATTCAATGTATCTCCTCTTCTATTCAGCCCCTCCGCTGTGTAGAAGGTCTGATTTCTCATTTCAAAGGTCTCTATTTGGTTTTTTCCCATAACATCCCACTCTGGTGTCACAGAAGTGATTTCTTCACTTGTCCTGCTGAGGATTTTAATTTTACTCCTGGTCAATGAGCCAGCTTTAAGTTATAGATTCTGTCAGCAAAGTTTGGGTCTCTTGTGAGAAATGAAACCCAAACCTCCATGACTCTCAAAATGGATAAACTGTGGCAAACCATGTTCCACACACAGACACTCAGAGCATTAATGGAGGATGGGAGAATGAGTAGGGTAGGACAATTGCTTTATTTTTTTTTTCATAAACAGTGGTTATAAAAATAAGGCACATATGCTCAGGATAAGATCATGGGTGAATTACTTTCACCTGTAACACCACTGGGACCCACCTGTGTGTTCTCAAAATAAGACCACTTACTCCTTGCAACTCACCTAGTCTACAAATTCTGATCAATCTTTGCCTAAACCACCCCATGATTAACACTAGCCCCAAATCCTTAACAGTCTCTTCCCTTAACTCCACCTTTTCAGACAATTGAGATTTTTTGAGGTGGTGCCCAAATGTTGTAGGGTCAACATGTTTCCCTGGAAGTCTTTTTACAGGGGATTTACATTTATACTTTTGCTTACCTTTAAGTGTGAGACAAGTCTTGGTTGTTTTTCTCATATTTGAAGTGAGCTGGTGCTCAGGAGCGTGGACGACTCCTGTGCGTTGGGTCAGCCGCAGCTCCCCATGCCTTGCCTGTATCCTGAGCCAGGCTGTCCCTCCCTCGCTGCTTTCTGAGTGGCCACTTTTGCTAGTGGTTGTTCAGCACAAGCCAGGCCAAGAGGGGAGGGCCGGGGCTGCCCTTATTCACTTTCCCAAACCACTACCCGTGAGTAGCCCTAGGACTTTCTATATCCCCTCTGTCAGCTGCCTCAGAGCTTGGAACCCTAAAAAAGAGCTTGGTCTCTGTCTCCCAGCAGTCCCCTTCTGCCTTTGCTTTGGGTAACTCTTCCCTCATTTATCTAATTTTGTCTTTACTAGGTTGCCTCAGAATTTCAGATCCACTGAGGTTTCTCTTCTTATTTTTCAATGATATTATAGATTTTCAAAAAATCTTGGAAGCTAGAGCATGTTATTTGTCAGCCACCTTGACAGAGCTCCTGCACTGCACTGCTCTTTGTGCACACTATTCCCTCGGCCTGAAATGCCATCTCCACCTTCTCCACGTGGCCAACTCCTCTTCGTCTTTCAAAACCCAGCACAAGAGACACTCTTCTAGAAAACCTTTCTCAGACTCTCTAGGTGGATTCAACCTCTCGTTGCTGTGCCACCTTGATGTAACATATATATTTCTTTATTGTTATTTTTTATTTCTATATATTTTCAATTTATTCTCATGCTATTATAACACATTCATTTGCACATATATTCAATTTTTCCCCTACTAGATTGTGTGTTTCTTGAGTAGAGTAAAAATGTAATGACCTAGTCATTTTTGTTTTCTTTATGTTGGCACATCATGTAGCTCAAAAGAGGATATTCAATAAGTATTTGCATTGTACCCTGTAAGTATGTACACGTATTATGTTTCAGTCACAAATTTTAAAAATCTGGAATATTTGACACTTTCTATTCCTACTTCCCACTGTGGCCAAGAAGCGGCAAGTGTTTGCCTGGTGGCATGAATGGTCTGATCCCAGAGACTACTTAATAGTCTGACGTCACAGGAATTTGTCACTCTGGTCAAGTGTACAATCCAACCCTGTACCTGCTCTCTACTATTTTATTCCCTTCCTGTTATTTGGAATAAAGGGCAGGGATACTTCATTCCCTTTTAAGCAAATAAACCATATTGTTTTCTTTATATAATATTCAGCTTTCTTTTAAAGGTAAAAATATCTGCTGAAAATGGAAATAACATGTTCCACCACAACCATCACCACTTACCGCACCACCTCCCCCTCTCCCTTTGTCTCTCTTCTCTGCTTCCCTCCAAATTATGGGAATATTAAGAAACAGGAAAGCATGAAAAGAGAAAGCATTGTGAGTAGTATCCTGATTTCTCCTTATCTGCAATATATATGTAAGCTAGACCGAGTTGATAAACACAGACCGTCTACCTGACTTCTAAAACAAACAAATAAATATACAGGCAGACGTTGATTTCCCTGTGGAAATTTTACAGGGGAGTTAAGTTATGGAGTGTACACAGATCTGAAATTGTCATGCAAACTGGGTTGGCAGGGATTTCACTGTCTACGCGTGGATGAGTAAACCAGTTCAAATAAGGAGACCCTAGGACTAGATATTTGAATGAAAGCAGCTGGAAAGTTAGGGCTGAGATATTCGCCCTTTACTGTATCTATATACACCTACTATTTCTGGTTGCTTTTGCTTTTAACAAGAGAAATGTACAAGCCACTGTGAAAATGATTGCTAATGGTGTCTGGGCCTGATTGAAGAGAGAATATTGCGTACCACATTAGGGCTGTCCTGAGATGAGAGGTCAAGTAGTTCACTTGGGAGGTGGCTCTGGGAAGCACTGGGAGGTGTGTGGGGAAGGGAAATGGCCAGTACAGCAAGTGTCATCACGCAGATTCCCACTGTGGGCCATGTGAGCTTCATCTCACTGGGGACCTCTGAGGACAGCATGGAACACATGCCTCTGAGTTATCCCACTTGAGGAGAGAGGGAGTGAGGATATTTATCCACCAACTCCTGTAAGTCACTGGCTGAGGACAGCTCCAGGTGGGTGCTAAGTCCTGAGAACTCTGCTCTGCTTTGCCAAATGGGCAGAGCAGGCTCCAGGGCCAAGGGGAAGCCCTCAGGCAAAGAGATGTAGGAGCTGTCTGTGAAGTCAGGCCAGCATGAAAAGTGAGGTTGTGGGAATGGCAGTAAAAATATATATATTTTTTCCATTCGGACTAATTTTTATCATTTTGACAAAATTAGGAAAAATAACCTCCAAATATTCCATTGCTTACGGATTATTCATCTGGAAATATTGATGCCCAACCTCTGAGAAACAGAGTCACCTATTTCAGCTGTTCGGTTTCAATCATCCATCCACTCATTCAATAACCTTTATGACTGCTGAGAAAGTCCTCATTTTAAAGGAAACTTCTCCAGGCAGAGAGAAAGAACAGGATGTTTCATCTGTGGAGAACTGTGAGTAACCGAGAAAGGTTTGGAAGGACAGTAGCAGGAGTTATACTGGACAGGAAGTGAGAGGCCCTGGCGCACTGTTGGTAAATGGCGCCCTCCCCGGGACTCAGCCTTCTCACCCATAAAGTGAAGGGGCTGTGCCGGATATTTTGACACTCCCTAAGTTCTCTTCCAGTTTTGACCTCCTGTAAATTCTATACTCAAGACAATGGCGTTGAGGAAGAGGAGGTTAGTTAGGTTAGATTGAGGCGGAGTAGGGAAGGGCTTATTGATTATTGATTGGTATCAATTATAGTAGCCAAGCGTGGCCTCTGAGTAACCTTCCTTATTTTCAAAGCCCTCTCTTGATGCTGCTGTTGGAGTGGTCATCAACTGTTCTTCCGTATTTTATGCTCTGTTCATGTTTGTCCTGCCTGCCTGTCAGTGGGCTATAGCCTCAGAGTCGAGCACACAGTGGGTGGTCAGTAAAGTCTTGTTAGTTTTCTCTCTTTTTCTTTTTAAATTTTAGAGACCTAAAGGTGTTTTATTTATCTTTAATCCCTACTTCCAACTGTGCTCTGTCTTATCGTCCATCCTCTTTTCTTAATGGCACTTTGGGTAGATTCCATAACTTTCTGGTCCCTTTTTAATTTCAATTTTTAATTGTGGTAAACTGTATAAAACATAAAATTTATCACCTTAAAGCATGTGTCAGAGTTTCTTTCCTTTTTAAGGCTGAATAATGTTCCTTGTAAGTATATACCACAGTTTTTTTAATTATTATTATTATTCATCCACTGATGGGCATTAGGGTTGCAAATGGTTGTGCGTTCGATGAATGAAAATCAAATTTTGCCTGTTGATGGTTGGCTTTCAAACCACATATTAAGATACATCAAACAAGGATTGTTCTATATATAAAATCCTCTTTTTTAAACTTTTGTAATTTAGAAAATTTAGGAGGCAGTTTCCCCTCTCAAATGAAAAGTCAGAAAAGAAACTAACATTTATTGAGTGTCTACTCTGTGCCACACAGTCTTGCAAACATTTCCACATTTTGCAAGTGAGAACAGAACACGCTATAGAATTGAGGTGATCCGAGCTGGGAATGGTAGGGGGAGGGAAGGACAGGGAGAGGTTGGGTAATGGATGTAAAGTTATGGCTGGAGAGGAGGGTAAGGTCCAGTGCTCTGTAACACCGTAGGGTGAAAATGGTTAGCAATCATTTATTGTATATTTCAAAAAGCTAGAAGAAAGGATTTTGAATGTTTACAACACAAAGACATGATAAATGTTTGAGGTGATGCACATGCTAATTACCCTGATTTGGTCATTACATATTGTATACATGTATCAAAATATCCCCTCTGTATCCCATAAATATGTGCAATTAATATATGGCAACTAAAAATAAAAGGGGAAAGGAAAAAAGGGAAAAAACACTCTATAATAATTTGATCAGTGATGCTGTTCACTGAGGGGTTGCCACATGCCAGGCATTGTGTGGTTGCTGAAACTGTGGCCCAAACAGAGGCATCCCATCTAAGAGGTAACACTTCACAGCACTAACATCTTGTCATTTTGTTCTTTTTCTTATTTTCATCCTAACATTGTTGACTCCCAGGACAGGTGAATTACGTATTTGCTATGATAATTTTCTAGCAGATGGCCATAAAATATTATGGTCTAATGAAGTCAGTATATTGCAACAATTCTGACAATGGAAGTAACTTTACTTTTTAACGTAAGGAATTAGCACAATAATCAAATGATCTTGTGAATCTAACAACATCTAAAATAACCTGTGCTTCTAAATAGAACCTGTGAGTAAAACTCATGGGTGAGGACTTTTAGATGTAAAATTTTTTTTAAAAAACCTTATCAGTAATGGTATAGGGCTAATATTTAATATTCTTATTGTTTTAATGTCTAATTTAATTTAATGTTCTTATTGTTTAATATTACTTACTGTTTTTTAACATACCAGAATGAAATTGCTGGGTCTCTAGTTTAAATCGATGACTACCTTCATTACAACATGAATCATTATGTAATAACCATTATCTGTTTGTCATGAATAATCCATAAAGTATTATTTAAATGTATTATAAACATTTTATATGTTGTTATGAAAAATTCATCCAGTAGAAAAACAATCGATCCTAAAATTTAGTGAAATGTAAATGTAGGAATTATTTCAAAATGTTAAAAATTCCAAGATAAAATGTTAAGCTATTTATCCCAAGATACGAAAAAAAAATTTTTTTAAATCATTTGAGTCCAAAAAAGAAAATGAAGACTATTGGAGGAGAAAAAAATGAAAGAAAGCATTGTCAAATCAAGTTTTGAAGAAAATGGGTAGAATGCCAGAAAGAAATATGCCTCAGATCTCCTGTCTCAGCCAGTGCTAGCCCGGGCCCTTTAGTTACAGACAGGGTATGCATTTGACTACTATTCCCATGCCAGTCAAGCTGATGAATTTCTAGAAAAATTGGAAGAGAAAGACCCAAAGGATGCACTAAGCCAAACGTACTTTCTGTCAAATCAGGTGGTGGCCAACTGATCCAAATGTCCAACAAAGGGACACTCAACTCTTGTTGGAAATATTCTACCTCAGGGAGAGTTGTTGGCTTTCCAAAAGGCAGAACAAGAAGGATTCTGTCAGAAATTCATTGCATACGACTTGTTCCAAGAGGTAGGGAAAAAAAATCACTGTAACTTGGGTCCTTTATCACCCTTAAAATTGGATATTTATTTTGTCTATTTTGTAAATAATGAGGAGAGGAAAAATAACTAAGAATATGAACATGGGCAAAGACCAGCACAAACCAGGTGCAGCTGTGGAGCTGAAGGGCCCCTGTAGGGCCATCCTGAGTTGGCGGAGATGACCAGGCTTGTGGTCACCCACAGCCATCAGTCATTGGATGTGGCAGCCCATGACCTGAGGCCAAGGGTTCTGGGCAGCCGCAGCTTCCCTGAAGGACCCTCAAGCAGCCAGAGCGACGTGTCCTACCTTGAAAGGGGATGAGGGAGCACATCACAGCATCCTCCATACACTGTCACCACACCACAATCTCATTTGACTGAGCTTAGAATAGGAGCCAGAGCAGGAGCTAACATACAGGATTTTTATGAAAAAAGGCTGGAATTTCATTAGAGGTAGCACAGACTAGAGAGGAAAGAGGCATGAAGCCAGTGAGGGCAGTTGGCAATCCATGAAAGTCTCTGTATTTATATGCCTACTCAAGTCTTTAATCAGAAACAGGAATTATAATTTGAATTTTCATTTAGTAACAGTTTTATTTCCTTTTTAGGGCAATTATTTAGGATTGGGCTATTTGATTTTAAATACATGAATGATGGCAATCCTATATAAATTTACATAATTTGTATCTAAATTAATATATATGTTTCTATGGTGGGAGATGAAAGTAAATTGATGTTCCATTAGGATTGGGTAGTAGGGAAAATGTGCTCTATATATCCCAGTAAACTCATCTTTACTTCTTAACAGTAATTCCAGACTTTTCCTGGTGAACCCGTTATATAGGTCTTAGGACTTTTGGAAGGCAACTTTTTGCCATTTTAATTTTATTTCACTAACTTTAAATAGGTTGCAAGGCAGGTGGGGAGACAGATCTCCAGGGCCACAAAGACCATGGGGTGGCCAGAGAGATGCCTCAATTTGGAGGTTTCCAAACGCATGAAACCAATTTGCTTCCACTCAACTCTTACCAGCCTTCTGAAAAGTTTGCTGTGGTGAAGGTCAACTGCCAAGTTATACTGAAAACAAATCTCAGAGCAAACTCTCCCATGCAGACATTCAGTACCATTTTCTTTTTCTGTAATTATTGCACGGCCACAAGACAGTTCCTGCTTCCTCCACCGTGGGCTTTCCTTGAGGTCCCAGCTCACTGCCTTTTTAGGTGTTTCCATCTCTGTGCTGCAAGGGACTGCCCTCAGGGCAGGCATGACATTGTTCCAGGAGGCTTCAGTTATCCTAGAGTCCACCCAGGCACCCAGGTATCCTCCTGTCAATGCCTGGCACCAGCTTAATTTGGGTGCCACTCCTAAAAACATGGAAATGGGCTTTACTAGACTTGTAGACCCTCCATGGAGGTGGAGCATCTCTACATTTTCATGTATTTTGAGTACCACTGATGTCACCTGCAGAATCCCACTTCTGACTCAGTGTGCTATTTAGCAAAGCCTCTGGTGTGGGTCTAGGTGCAGACAGCAAGGGTGCTCTCAGCAGCCTCCTCTGGCCTGCCCATGGTGGCTAGGTTCCTGCTCATCACCCCTGGAGTAAGAATTTTAGGTCAGGGCAATGGATGCACTGGGATGCATCAAACTCTCCGTGTGCAATCATGCCATCCAGACTGAAGTATAGTTGACTCTTGTTATGTTCTATAAGGCTGCTGTGAACACTGAATTAGTGAATATAAATTGTTCACTAGGAACCATCGCTCCTAGGGGAAATATAGAGTTAGGTTCCTGCGAGCCTTTGGTCATGACATTTCCTTAGTGATAAATACATAGCCTTGTTTTGTGAGTGTTTCTATTGTAAGAAGACACCTCATTTCCTATATATAGTTGATTCATTTACAGTGAAGTCATGGCAAATGGCAGTACAACTCATGTCTGCATGAAGCTTATCTAACACGTGTGTTTTTCTCCATGAGGCACATCCCAGCCTCCTTGGGCTGAGGAACACTAGACAGCTCTTCAGCACTGTGTGGGCCATTTCAAACAGCAAAATAGTCAACAAAAAAGCACAAAAATGTAAAAACATGGCACTAAGTGGACTACAAAAAGGACATTCATTTACAGCGTGACAGCTGGACCAGGAAGGCAGTGCAGGGCCTTGTTCTACCTCAGCTGGGAACGAGTGCTTGGGGAAACAAGTTTTTCACCACACTATGTGTGTCTGCAAATGGCCGTGAAAGCGCTGTGAATGCTGATTTGGGGGTTACAAATAAATTTTAGAGAATAAGCCAATTCACAAATATGGAATCTGTGAATAATGAGGATGGCCTTAATTAGCGTAACTACAGACATCGAAGCAGTAGGGAAGGGGGCTTAAACACGGGTGTGAGAAGAAATAGTAGCAGGTATGATAACTAACTCTCTTGAGTAATAAAAAAGTTCTATTAAGAACCTGGCTCATATGACCTCACTGCACGTTCGTTTTGAAATATGATTGCTAGATGATGGTGGTGATTGCTGAGTATTTGCTAGACAAGCAATAATTTCTGAATCTCTCCTTTTTCTGTTAAAAATACCTATCCATTATGAAATAAAGATTTAAAGAATTTAGGCTGACATAATGTAGACAGGATATCTTCCCCAATCCCAACCCCAGAGGTAACCATTCTTAACTGATTGGAGTGTTTGCTTTCAGAACGTTTTCCATGGATAGCCCTGTGGACTTACTATTTTATTTAACAATTATTTTATAAAAATGGGATATTTCTCTCGATATGGTTCTTTATTCACTTAAGCCATCTTGGACAATTTTCCATTTTAAGCTATGCAGATGGATCTTATTGATTTTAGCAGATATCTAGTATATAAAATATAGTTTATTTCAACAATCCTCTTTGGAAAGTCATTTCTGGGGTTTCAAACTTTGTTCTTTCCTATAAAGCTACAATGACTGTCTTTGAACAGATCTTTGCAAAATGGGTATGCTTGTTAATAGAACAAACACACAGAAATGGAATTACTAAGTAAAAAAGGATACACCCATTTAAATCTTAATAGCTAATGTCTCAAAAAGGTTTTACCCACATATATCATGACACCTAACTATGCTTGAGGCTGCCTAAAAAGCAATTGCTTTAAAGCCAGGAGCAGTGGCTCATACCTGTAATCCTAATATTTTGGGAGGCCGAGGCAGGAGGATCACTTGAGCTCAGGAGTTTGAGACCAGCCTGAGCAATATAGTGAGACCCCCGTCTCTACAAAAACTAGATAAAAAATTAGCCAGGCATGGTGGCATGCACCTGTAGTCCAAGCTATTCAGGAGGCTGAGGCAGGAGAATCGCTTGAGCCAAGAAGACTGAGGTTGCAGTGAGCTATGATGATGCCACTGCACTCTAGCCTGGGCAACAGAGAAAGACCCTATCTCAAAAAAATAAAAAAAGAAAAAGGAAAAAGAAAAAAAGAGCAATTGCTTTAGAAGCCAGAAACGTCCTCACTATCATGGGATGTGAAAAGGGGAATTGTCATTTGAACCCCAGAATATTGGCTTTCTTACACTTTGCCCAACACCCTGAGAAAGCAAGAGGCTTTCCAGACAACCTCAGTGTGTCTTGTAATTTCCATATTAAAATTCCCCTAGCCATTAAATACTCTCTAGTTTGCGTGTAGTTCAAGTTTGAGAGATAAATACTTTCATGAATTTTACACGCCCATCCCCAGAGTCAGGGCCAGTGTCCCTTAAGGCTGCAGCCAGAGAGTGCTGAGGACAGCCCCCTGGGTTGTCAGAGGACAGACGCTCCAGTCAGAGCCCTGGCATTTGACTCCTCTGTGCCTCGGTTGTCTAAAGTGGATAATATCTGCTTCCTAGATTGCTGGGAGGATTAAAATGAACTTGGAAGATTGGAAGTACTTAGTGCACAGTCCAAAGGAAGCACCATAAAATGTCATTTCTTTTCTATAGTCTCAAGTAACTAGTATGGGCTTCTTTTATAGAAAAAAAGTTCTTCTACCTTAGTTTCATCTGCTAGACTGTTGGGAGTTGGCAGGAGAAGTCCTGGCTTTGCTCACAGCTGGCCCCAGTAACAACTGTGCAATGATAGGAATGTACCCCTGATTCCGTTCTTTCTTCTCTCCCCTTGGAACCCCTGCCTTCTTCCCTGTAGCTCTCTGTCCCCTGTGCCCAGATGATTTTCTCCTTATGTATCCCTCCAAGCCTTATTTCTGTGTAGTGGAGGGCTAGTGATGAGCAGATGCTATCTAGATTCAAAGTGTGAAGTTACAATAGGGGGATATTGGGTGGAGAAGATACCATGTGACGGTCCCACTCAAAGCCCCCCGTCACAAGGCACAACTTGCCTCCCTGCAGCTGAGCCAAAGGGAGGGCAGTTCCTGGGGTTTCGGCAGTCCCAGGGCCCAGATGGGCTGTCTTCTGCAGTCTCTCTAGAAATCAGATTGGTTTCTGCTTTCTCTTATTGAAAAATTTTGCTGTTTTATAAAAAAGGGAAGAACCTGGCTTCTGGGAAAGAGTTTGGAATGTTTATTTTCTAAAGACAAATTGTAGAAGTAAATGCTTCTTCTTGCCCATCCTTTCCCCCTCGGTTGTGCAGCCGCTAAGCCAGCTCTGTCTGCCTTTGTTTGGTATTCAAAGCACAAGAATAGTGGTCATGAATATCTGCTAAGAAAGAGTGAAGGGATTTTAGGTGGAATATCTTAACCCCGGGAATGTGGCCCACGCCAGGGTGGTCATACTGTTTGTTTAGCAGGTTGAGCTAGGGATTGGAAGCCAGGGACTAAAATGCTATAACAGCCTGGATTTGAGGGATTGAAAATATTGCACACTTGGTACAAGCACCGGGGAACTACTTATTTTCTTCAAATATCTTATTGTCCATTTGGTCAAGTGGGGTTAGAAATCAGGATATGCTCAAGAGATCACTTTTCTGCAGGGATTCAGACTTACCTGCAGCAGCTGGGTGCATGAGGGCACATCCTCCAGCTTTAAATTATTCACCAAGATAGGTAGGTGGGCAGATAGAGATAGTTAGATAGATAATCAGATAGATAGATGTATAAACAGATAAATAGATAGATAAACAGAATGGAAACATTTTAGAAGATTTTTTTTTAAAATCTCCTTGTTTATAAGGATAACACACCCTCAGTTATTTCTATGAAGTTCAGAATGGGCGGAGAATATCTCATTGTTAAATGGGAAATTGTTAAGCTAAGAAACTTGTGTGCAGTAAAATAACTGTTGGTAGTAACACCTATGGACAATTTTTAAAACACAGTAAGCTGATGAAAAAATTAATTAGAAACTGGAGGGCTTTAAAATTGGGGGATTTTAGATACCAGACAAGCATGGTCCCCCTGGGTTATCCCATGGTGCCTCTCCACTGGGGCTCTCCAAGCGGAGCAGGACAACCAAAGTCCCTGTCCAGCCAGCCTCTGTCACCAAAAATACAGCCAGGATGGCATGCACAGTTCTCATGAAAAGGTGCCAATCTGGGACTTGGCCCAGACTAAATCCTCCCAAGACGGAAAGCAGTGACCCTGTAATTGGATGACTTCCCCTGTGTCCAGACCACCATAGAGACCCCGTGGGCAGCACAAGCTTCCCCAATCACGGTTCACCAGGGGTCACCTTCACGCTGCGAGAACAAAGTCTGACTGAGCCCAGAGCCCCAGCTGCATGGTTCTGCTGTGTAAACACAGGGCAGACAACAGGATGGCCAAATGTTAGGGTCCCCGTGTGATCCATTGTTCGATTATGGACACGGCCATAGACTCCGTTTCCAACTGCTCCCGACATCTCTCCCTCTCTCTTGTCTTCTGCCTTCTCTTCTCCCTCATTTGTTAGCTTCTAAACATTCTCTCACAGGACACATTTTCTACTGTTTTGCCCTTTTTGTTTCCCAATCCAGGGTTTCCACTGCACCCAAAATGAGCCCAGTTCTTTCAATGGGCATGGTCTCAGCAGAGGTGGCCCCACTGTGGCCTGCACGGTCACTGGATGGGTATTTTCTTATTCATTCTCATAGCCAAGACTCTTAAAATCAGGTGAGGGCAGAGGAGGTTGGGGACCAGTCTGCCTCCCTTCTCACTTTTAATCACCAAACTCATCTTTGACTCCTGCATTCTCCTCTCTGTAAGGCCCTCGCTAATAGAAACTCAGAATGCAAGTTCATACCCCTGCTCTTAGGTGTTCAAGGATGCTAGCCGGGAAGCACCGCAGCGCCGCAGCATCAATCACTGTCGGTGGCTACTTGAGAAAGCGCCTTGATGGACTGGCCCAGCAAACCCCCTCCCCAGCGCCTGCAAGCTGCAATTCAATTAGGCATGGCCAGAGGGAGGCATTATTATTCATACACCACTGATTGTTCCCAAAGTAAACAGAGCTGGGATGAGGTCTCTGATCCTCCCAGTGCCTTTAGCTGGGACACAAAAGAAAAAAACTCCAGAGACACCAGGGTGGGACATTTGATCTGAATTCTGATCTCCTTTGCAGGCTTCCCCATCAGATCTTGTTGATTTCTTTCTTTCCTCCTTTCTCTCTCTCTTTTTTTCCACAGCCTTTACAGATGAGTGTCCTGTGTGTGCCTACGCAAACTCAGCAGGGCTGTTTTATTCCCTCATGGCCACCAATGCCAGAAAGTCCCTTCCCACCCAGGGCACCCCCAGCTCCAGCCCCGGGACCCCCCCCCCGCCCCGACTTTATAATCAGTAGTGCCTCACAAAACTGGGAAGTGGATTCTTTAAATGGTGTGAACAATCCTGTTAGGATATAACAGACCAATAACTTCCTAATTAGCAATAAATAATCCCTGCAGAAATAAAGGGTGACATTTGTATTTTGTAACGTGCTAACCAAATTAGCCGTGGCCTGGCCAACCCCCATCTGTTTATCAGTTTTTCCGGGTGCAAGTGGACCCAAGATAAATGCCAGTTTTCCTTGGATAAATTTTACAGTCATCCTGATACTGCCAAAGCACACAGGAGAGGTAAAAGCAGAGCTGTGCGCTCACTGACAGAAAAGTCAATTTTGCAGGATGGATTTAGGTAAGAGCCTGTGACCCCCCAACTCTTCCCTCCAACCCAAGTTTTGTGTGTTTATAATAGGGCTGTTTTCTCTGGGAGGGGAATAATCCAATTCAGGGAGCCCGAAGTTCAATTGCGCAGGCTGTCCTGGCACAGGGCTGGCTGCAGCCTCCCAGCTGTGGGGGCAGAAAACAGCCTGGCCACCCGATCCCTGTTTCACAGTAGTGAGTAACACACATCCCGCCCAGACAGCCCACAGATAAACTTGGGGCACCCGGACACTCGTTTCCACTGTGCTGTGTCTGCCCTTCTGAGATCACTGCATTCTGACGCTCGGCCCAGGCTATGCCTCAGGATGCAGCCTCCTGGTGCCTCAATTCTCCTTGGGAGGGCCTCAGAACATCTGGCTGGTACATGGGAAACCTGGCTGTGAAAAGAATCACCCAGAGCCTTTGAGAAACAGGGATTCCCAGGCCTGACCCTAGACCTACTGAACTAGAACCTCAAGGGGCAAGGGCCTTGTTATTTGTAATTCACAACAAATCACTATCTTCTGCCCAGAACCGCCTCTAAGAAAGGACTTTGAGGAATGAATCCCAGCTGCTGGGTGTGTCACTGGCAGACAGTCTTCACTGTCAGCCCCTGCAAGGATGGCTCAGCTGCGGAGAGCTGCCTGCAGCTTGAGCTCAGGCCCCTTTTGGTCAGGGCATCCAATGGCCTATGGTGCCTGTGCACAAAGGCCCTGCATCTTGGCCCCACTTGAGACCACTCTGAAGGGGCATTCCATTCCAGAACGCCCAAGAGGATCCACTGTGGCTCCCTTCACAGGTGTTGGTCCCAAAGCCTCTCCTTAATAAATATCCTGGAAGTTAAATTACATGTCACAGGGAGAGTTTTATCTACTGTATCCAGGCTTGGGGAATGGTAGTCTGGAAAACATTGTTCTCATGCAACATTCGACCCATCCATAAATTCTCTCCATAATGTCACAAACACCTGGCCACCCAGCCTCAGCATGGTCAAGCCCGAGGCAGAGAACGTATCAGCCCCTGACCCAGTCCCTCTGAACAAGCCTGAGAAGAGTAAGTTGGATCCCTTAATTCCTTTGTTTTCCATAGAAAATTGGACAGCTTTAGAATTCTACTCCTGGTCCTGCTGTTCAAGATGGATGGAATGATTCAAACTATGTGGCCTCGTTTTTTCCTCCGTAGAATTGCAGTGGAGATGGAAAGGAATTTGGGAAGTGAAAAACAACAGTCTCCCAGACTTTTTCCTGTTCCACCCTCTGTAACCCATAGAAAGAAGACAGGGAGGGAGGGCTAGAAGGAAGGAATGTACCAAAGACTTAGTCAAAGCCTAGCTTTGGAATTTTGTCTTGTGTCATGGTTTAAATATGTCCCAACATTCTCTGAAACTCCTCCAATCAAGAGGTGGCATCAAATTCCCCTCCTCTGGAATAGGGCTGGCCTTAGTGACTTATTTCTGATGAATAGGGTAGAGCATAAGTGATACTGTGTGACTTCCAAGGCTAGATAGTAAAAGGTAATACAGTTTCCGCCCCGCACCCTCTGTTAGGACACACACTTGGGAAGCTATGAGCCCCCATGAGAGACCATATAGAGACCACATACAGACAACGAAGCCTGAGGAGCCCAGCTGTGTGAGTCTTCCCAGGAGCTAACTCCAGCCCCAGCTGCTGTCCAGATGAGAGACTCTGAGTGAGAACCACCCAGCTGAGCCCAGCCAACTTAAAGAACCATGAGAAATAATAACAACAAATGATTTGTGTAGTTTTACACTAAGTTTGGAGTGGTTGTTACACAGAAATAGATACACAGAAAAGTTTGTGTGAATAAGAGAAGGTAAAGAAGAGGACCATCCTAATTCATAATGCTGATGCTAACCTGAAAAATATATGTCATTTAGAAGAAGGTAAAACTATCCAAACAAGATGAACTCCAGTAGTAGTCATGAGATTTTCCTCACAGGCTCCAGTGAGGACAAGCCAGCTCCTATGAAGCAGAGACCAGGCCTTTGTTCACACATACCACCACTGACCAGTCTTCCTAGTCTGCCTGAAGAGATGCAAGGACTGTAGTAATATACAGAAGAATCCTTGATGGCCAAGGAGATGTCACATCCACACGCTCAGTGTATGCACTCGATTCAGCAGGGACACCAATGGGCACTCACCAGAGCCTGTTTTCTCCACCTTACACATTGTTGTCCTAATGTAGGTTGCCTAGTTTTCAGATACATTGGAAATAGCAATTTCCAAATATGGGCAGAGGCTGCTTCACATAAGCCTTGGAAAATGCTTACTAGCACACTGTCTTAGTCAGTTCAGGCCTCTGTAACAAAATACCATAGATGGGGTGTCTTAAACAACACACTTATTTCTCACCCTTCTGGAGGGCGGGAAGTCCAACATCAGGGTGCTGGCACATCGGGTTCCTGGTGAGGGTCCTCATCCTGGCTCGCACATGGCACTGTCTTGTGTCCTCACATGGCTGAGAGAAAGAAAGCTCTGGTCTCTCTTCCTCTTCTTATGAGAACACTAATTCCATCTTGGGGGCTTCATCTTCACTATCTCATCTAGACCTCATCACCTCCCAAAGGCCCCACCTCCTAATCCCATTACACTGGGCATCAGGGTTTCCACATATGAATTTGGGGGGAATACAAACACACAGTTCATAATATACTCTGAAAGCATAATTATAAAATTTTTATTGAAATGGTTCCCAAGGATTATTAAAAATTAACCCAGATTTGGGTTGTCATGTTTAAAATAATAGAATTGTGTTAAAGCCTTTAGAATGATTTCCACCCAAAATTATATAAAAATTTTTGAATGACTTACTGCCTGAAAGGGGACAACTTTTCAATTGTTTTGAAATCAGCTCTGCAGGCTGATACCTCCAGAGACTCCAACTGTGGAAGACTTAACGTCATTCTTGCTGCTGTGTTTCCTGTCACCCCTACAGACACTTGTTACTTTCTTTTTGGTGGTATTATTCCTAGGCTCAAGGTGGGAAGACATCCAAAACTAAGGGCCCAAGAAACACGAGTTGTAGGTCTTTCCTAATGGTACAACCAAGGGAAGGGGCTGGGGGAGATCAGAATAAAAGGTTTAAAGTCAGTAGGGGGCGTCAGTGACATTTAGTCTTCTAGTGCACTCCATGACAGGGGAACTGCGACACGTGGGGAATATGTGACCAGAGAGGTTACAGACCTAATCCCACCCAGGGCAGGGCTAGAACCGTGTGCTCCTGACTCCCAGTCTAGGGCTTTTTCTCTTTTGTGAGTCTCAGGGCAGCAGCAATGATAGAAATACATGTTTTCTCTGCATACTTCTGACAGGTTGGGCTAAGGACTAAAACTTGAAATTCTGGGGACAAAGGAAATGCATTAGATGTTTCTTCCTTTGCTGAATAGTATTACTCACTTACTATCTGCCGTGTGCTATCTTCCCATATTCCACCTCAGCGGCTCACAGGTTCCCCAGCCCACTCTTTCATTGCTGGAGATAGACACTTGGAGGTGGGCTAAAGACGGAGGGCCGCCCTGCCATGGAGGGAGGGCTTTGAAGACAACTCACAGAGGCGTTGTTTGTATCTCAAGCTCTGTCAGTGATTAACTCATGAATGAGCATTGTAGACCAACAGTCAACCTAAATACCTTTCCTAAATTCTTCAAACAGCATGACATTTCCAAATCACAAAGTTGACTTTGGATTTACCTCCAGGGCCCTAGTTTTGTTTTTAGTTGTGCTTTGCTTAGCTTAGCATTATTTATTTATTTTAGAAGTGGAGAAATGCAGACTAGAATTTTTTTCCTCTTGTCACTACAGGAAGGTTACTGTGTCCCTCGTTAGATATATGGACAAATTTGTAATGTCAACAAAATGTGGACATCCTTTAATATCATTACAGTGGTTTAGTAAAACAGTCTAACTGCTTTCTGCTTCTGATTTTCTTTAGTTGAAAACAGTTTGTGGTGTTCAGAGACGCAGCAATTGGCATTCGATCTATAAAAGGAAAAAAGGTTTCTCTTAAGTTTGTTAGAAAATTAGGCCAATTTTTTCCATAAAATAGAATTGAGGGCTGAATGTGGGAGTACTTACAAAAGGGAAATATCTCTGTGTGTGTGTGCATGCATGTACGTACACACGTATAGATCTAGGTACTTTTGGATTTTGAAGAAGATATGTGAGGTATATATATGTATGTGTATGAAATATAAAAATATATATACATTGATTTCTCACATAATTCTGGAGTTTATTTGCCAGTAAACTTTAGGACTGTTAAATGTTAGCATTCCCCATTCCTAACGCTCAGGCATCAGCCCAGCATTCATATAGTAATAAACTGATGTCAACCTGTCATAACCCTGATAATGGTGCAGATTTACAGTCTCTCTTTAGAGCATCCTTTGATGCCTACTCCAAAGGCTAGGGTTCTGTTTGACTGACTTGTCATCATTTCTCCTAATTATTTCTCAAGAAAAAGTAAACCTCTGGTCTGCAGCATAAACCCCATAAGAAGTTTATTTGTGTCAGTTACCCAGAGTGCAGGAGAGAGCTACTATGAAGGGGAGGAGGGGAAGAAATAGGAAACATAGTCGACTGAAGGGAGAATGGGTTCAAGGTTGAAATATCACTAAAAAACCCAGTGCTAGCCTGTGATGGCTGTTTGACTGTGGGCAAGCTTTCCAGTCATTTTAAGACTTGTTTACCTATAACACACACCTCCATCTTAAATAATGCCTATCTTCAAGGTTGTTGTGATATTTAATTTAATATTGTGTGTGAAATAGATTAGCACATAGAGGAAACTAAGCACTCCATAGGTGTGTATAGGTGAGGTACCTCCCTAGCCTTTCTCACACATATGTATGTGTACATGCATGCCTGTGTATGTGCCTGGATGTAAGCATGCATGCACGCATAGTTGCATGTATGTGCAAGTGCAAGAATATATACACATATGTGTGTACCTGTGTATGTGTGTCTTTGTGTGTGTGTGTGTGTGTGTATGTGTGCATGCGTGTGTGCATGCCTGGGTGTACATAGAGAAGCTGGGTAACACTGAGGCTGTCAGGGATTTGAGTTTGAGGAGAGCCTTGGAGATTGAGTAGAACAGAGCTTTCATCGCTCCTTAATTTACCCCTGGCTGGACCTGTCATCAGGAGATTCACAACCTAATTCACAGAGATGTTCAAAATGTTCAAAAGGTAACTCAGTAACATCACTTGGCCTTTAGTTTTAAGGTACATGTAAGAGTAATCAAGGAGTTGGCACTTCTTTTAAGAAGATGTGGAAATTCATTTATTTACTCAGTCAACAAATATATTTGGGGTGTCTGCCCTATGCCAGGAATCAGGAAAACACAGTTGAATCAGTAGAATTGGTTAAACATCTGGTCGCACCTCAGGCAGCACACCTTTTCCTGGGGAAACAGAAGGATGTAGATAAACAGCTCCCCCACTCTGTAACATGCTAGAAGCAAGACGTGTGGCAGTAGCAGAAAAGAGAGGGTGATTAGTTTGGCCTGCCTCGGTCAGCGAGGGTTTCTGAAGATGTGGTATTTAGTCTGAGACTCCAGGGATAGGGAGGCCCCATCCAAGCAGAGGAGAGTTAAGACAGAAGATAAAGGAAATGCAAAGATATGGGGGCGCGAGAAAGCCACGGAGTGTTGAGGGATGGCGGTGATTTGGTGCGGCCAGTGTGTCCGAGGAGGCAAGTGGAGAAGGCGGCTGGGAGGTGATCAGAGGCCCATCCTGGGAGCGCCTCAGGCCCATGGTGAAGAGCTGGGGGTCTTCCTGGAAGAGATCAAGAAAGCCCCGTCGGACATTCCGGGCCTGAGTAGGCAACGCCAAGACCAGCTGTGCATTTTGGGAGGATAAACAGTGGCCATGTGAGGATGGAGTGAGGACGTGGAAGTACTGCACAGCGTGGGTGAGGGACTTGGCAACAACCAGGACAGAGGACAGATGAGCCCATCGGAGAAACTTTGAGACGTCCTCATTAGGACCTGTTGACAAGGCAGAGAAATTACCAAAGCCACTCACGTTTCCAGCGTGGGCAGTTTCCCGATGGTGGTGCAAAAACTGAGGAGGGCCACACAGGGAAGAGGTGTGGACACCAGACAAGCGTGAAGCTCACGATTTAGTTCAAATCATTCGACTCAAAGGCGTAACACATTCTGGTGGAAACACTCAAATCTCCTGACATCACCTCTGTGAGTTGGGTAAACATTACAGCAATTTGAGAATCATTTGAAAACCTAAGACTGAATTTTACTGATGGTAAACCTGTGGAATAAGAACAGATTTTTTTGAAACTCAAATTCGCTGAAAAATGACATTTGCGCATATGTGCACACATACACACGTGCACACACATGTGCTCACGCATACACACACACTCACACATGCACACACGTGCGCGCGCACACACACACGGATATTTGTATATATTTGGTCTCTTGTTTTCCCTGAGTAACCTTCAGGTTTAGCAGTTCCCTGCTCCTCTGTTGAATTGTGTATATTTATATATTTGTGCTCCTCTGTGAGTGTGTGTGCTTGTGTGTAGGGTTCATAATTTAAGGCCCAAAGTCTATGGGACACAAAACTTACAGAAATTATAGCCCTATTTTATGAGTATGGGCATATTCATATTGTGTCTGAGGAGAAAGTTTATAGCTTTCTTAACTTCTCAAAGAAACCATAAAAGACAAAGAAAGAAAAGAATTTCAGAAACACTGTCCTGAATCACTTTGTTCAATTCACCCTTCAATGTATGGGAGAAACTGGAATCCCATTTGGGATGGAGATACTTATTCAGGACAGAAACCAGAAGAATCCCATTTGATAATTCTGAGGACTGGTGATCCAGATGGGACCTTTTATTTCATGTAGTATGTTGAACTTTAATAAACTCAAATATGACCAACTATTGCCCTTGATGGGGTCTGTGTTACTCATTATGGCAAAGGGTAAAAATAACTCCATAACAAGTTTCAAATAGATTTACTCCAGTAGTCATCTCAACACATTTATAGAGATAAAATCTGCTTTTACAGTATTTATATTTTTCCTTTTTAGTATTTGAAATATATTAGAATCTTTAAGCCTAATGATTTAGAATTTGATTGGCAAAATTAATGACCTATGCTAAGTGAATTTGGATAACTCAACAAAATTGTGTCTTGCCTCTGTTTGAGTCATTCAGGGCCCTGGCAGGCGCACTTAATTATGTACAAGGTATGGGAAGAGTGTCGGGAGACCACAGCCATGGTTCAGTCCCCTGGGGCCAGCCGTACAGGGGAGCTGTTAACAGAACGTGGGTCTGATGGGTCGAAGGGGGAAAGTGGTTACCAGAACGCTAAGCAAATACCAGCACTAAGTGACAAGTGCTGCAGCCATCAGTAGAGGAACTACCATGACGACTCAGTGGAGAGGGAGCTGGGGAGAATACTGCCCTCCGCACTGTCTCACCCTCCAGTCTCCTGCTGGTGGCTTCCATTGGCTGAGCCCACCTAGAAGCCAGAAGGGAAGAGAGTGGATGATACAGTCTACAAGGACTGAGCAGGTGGGGAAAAGTGGGCAGTGTGTCTGGAGGGCCAAAGGAAAATAGGCAGCATGGATTTTTTTTTCTCAAGAGGGCTGACTGTATACATTTGACTGTGAATTTAAGATGAAAATCCCAGCCCAATGGACTTTTTATCTGCTCTTTCAATAGCCATGTTCACCCTCAGCCACACACCGTCACAGCCCTGCTGACCGGGAACTGAGTCGCTTGGATCCTTCAGGAAGTAGATGCCAAGAAGAAAGTGAAAAAGCAAGAGATTTATTGTGGTCAATACCTATAAATGGCAAAATGGCAAAGAAGCAGAAGTTGGCAGGGAGACCCTGATGTGGCTGTGACAGCAGTGAGGTGAGGGGGAAGAGCTGAGCAATCTCAGACCATGCACAGCTCTGACCGACAAGGAGCTCTGCCCCGAGGACTGCCCACAGAGTGGTCCCACACTGCCAGGAGATGGCCTAGCCCCTGTACCACTGTCTTGCTCCGTCATTGTCTGGGTGCCACCTAAAAAGAGTGTCATGGCTTGAAAGCAATGCCAGACCCAGGGGAGTGAAGAGCTCTCACCGCTGGGTGACCCCTCCTTCCTTGAAGGGGGATCTGAGTGGTGCATCTCTGTGTCTGCCACAGACACCATGAACGTCACTGCAGAAAGAGCAGCCCATGATACAGGGGAACTCCTGGACAGGCAGGAAGGGGAACCCGCCTTGTGTCTCAGTAGGAAGACCAGTGCAGAGGGAAGAGTGTCCAAGCAGGAGGAGGCAGGGGGTTCAGGGACTGGTGACTTGATCTCCCCTGTCTGGACTGAAATCTTGGGGGGTGGGGGTGAGGTGTCAAGAAAACTAAACTTGAAACCCTGGCTGGAGAGCACCCAGAGGGCACCCTGAGCTCACAAAGTGTGGCCACAGTTGATTGACAATGGCACGATGGCCTGATTAGGCTGAAATAAGGCCTCCCTTAGCCTCAGAGCCTACCCTGGCTGCCATGTGGTGCACAAGGGCTGCAGAGGCCCCACCTGCTTCACAGCAAGCATGGAAAGCAGCTGTGGGTGTGGCTGCCCGGCCTGGTAGGCAGCACCATTGTGTGGGGGAGGGGGAAAGAAGGGGAGGGTAAAATACCCCCTAGCCAGGCTAAAATCTCAACTGCACAGCAGATTGGCAGTTAAAGCCAAAACTTAGGGGATTCTTGTGGAACCAAGCAAAAATAACTTACCTGCTTGCTCCAGGAAATTTTTTTATCAAAAATAAGACTAAATCAACTAAAACAGCAAAGTTATCAAAACCAGTATTTTACTTGTCAAGATTTGCTTTAAGACCCTTGCCCTGTGGGGTTCACCAATCCAGAGCTGTGGGGCTAGAGGGGGAGACCACTAAGCTAGCTTAACAGCAGAACAGACACATGTCCAGGACTTTGTCAGCAGACACAAGCCTGAGGCCACCCCACGGCAGAGAGCAGCAGAAATCCAGAGGATCAGATCGTAGAGCCTCCCGAGACTACAGCCCAAACCACCTGCAGCTGCCATCTTGGGCAGAAGTGGGAGGATTAGACACTGCCCTTACAGGAGCTGGACATTGCTTCAACCAAATATTTACCCGAAATGAGATTGTGCTAGGTGGAAGATACCAAGACACTCTTTCTTAAAAGATAAGACTAAGTTCTCTTGCCCCGGCCTTACTACTGTTGACTGTCAACATCACAAAAAACCTCAGAAAAACATGTTGATGAACCAAAACTAAGTTTATTAGATCTACTGTAGTACAAGAGCACACCACCCTGGTAGAGACTTAATAGTGTCTCAGAACGACAAAGTCATGGTCTGGACTGGGTAATTTTAAGGTAGGTTTTGCAAGGTGGGGAGCAGTTTGGGACTGGGCAGAGTTTATACCCTAACAGCTCTGGATTGGTGAACCTCACAGGGCAAGGGTCTTGAAGCAAATCTTGACAAGTGAGATACTGGTTTTGACAAGTTCTCTGTCTTAGATAATTTACAGTCCTATTTTTGAAAAGCAAGTTTTCCTGGAGCAAGCAGGTAAGTCATTTTTGCTTGTTCCAGCATTGTTTAACACAAAACAGCAAAGAATGACTGGTCCCAATGTTGCTTTAAAACACTGACTGGGAACTATGCTGATGTCAGTGCTCACTACTCAAAAAGTGGAGAATTGAGTGAAAAAACATATAAGTTAGGAAAATAAAGACGTGACTTTTTTTTGTCTTTTTTATCATACATTTTTGAAACAAATGTTGTATTTTAGCATAGTTTTAGATTTCAGAAAAATTTCAAAGATAGTACAGAAAGTTCCTATATACCCCCATCCACTTTCCCCTATTATTAATATCTTAACATGGTACATTTATCACAATTAATGAACCAATGTTAATACATTATTATTAACTAAAGTCCATGTTTCATTCATATTTCCTTGGTTTTTACCTACTGTCATTTTCCCGTTCCAGGATCCCATGTAGGCCACTACATATGTTTAGTCGTCAAGTCCCCTTATGTTCCTCTTGGCTGTGACAATTTCTCAGACTTTCCTAGTTTTTGATGACCTTGACAGGTATGAAGACTGAGCCGGTTGGGCATTTTGTAGAATGTCCCCCACTTGGGATTTGCCTAATGTTTTACTCATGATTATAGTGGGGTTATGGGCTTTTGGGAGGAAGAACACAGAAGTGAAGTGCCATCCTTATCACATCATATCGAGGGTATATCCTACAGGCTGAGCATCCCTTACCTGAAATGCTGGGGACCAGAGTGTTTCAGATTTCAGATTTTTTTTTATTTTGGAATATTTGTATATACATAATGAGATGTCTTGGGGATGAGACTCAAGTCTAAAGACAAAATTTATTCATGTTTCATATATACTTAATCACAGACTGGAGGTAATTTTATATAATATTTTTAATAATTTTCTGCATGAAACAAAGTTTTGACTGCATTTTGACTGTGACCTATTATGTGAAATCAGGTGTAGAATTTTCCACTTGTGGCATCATGTCAGCATTCAAAAGATTTCAGATTTTGGAGCATTTCAGAATTTCGGTTTTGGAATTAGGGATTCTCAACCTGTATCAACATGACTTACCACTGATGATACTGACCTTGATCACCTGGCAGAGGTTTTGTCAAGTTCCCCACTGTAAAGCTACTCTTTTTCCCTCTTTCCACACTACATTCTTGGAAAGAAAGTCACTATATGCAGCCCACACTTAAGGAGTCGGGAGTTATGCTCTACCTCCTTGAGGGCAGTTTCTGCATAAATTATTTGTATGAGAGATTTGTTTCTTCTACCTCATTTTAAAATGTATTTTATTATTTTATATCGACGTGGAATTATGGATATTTATTTTATATTCTGGGTTGTGATCTAATACAATTTTATTTGTTTTGTTGCTCAAATTGCTCCAGCTTTGGCCATTGGGAACTTTTTCAGTTGGCTCCTGTGTCCCTTTGACATTCCTCCATCATCGTGTGCTTTGCTTTTTTTCTAAGCCCTTTCTTGCTTCCAGGGACTGCAAGTTGCACCAGGCTCATTGTGTATGTTTTCTGCCCCAGTCTGAGTATCAGCCATATCCCTAAGGAATCCTGGTTCCTTTTATTGGAGAACGGTATTAGAAACCAAGATCCAGACACTAGGTGTGCTCATTGCTACTGGGGTATCATTGCTTCTAGTGGCATTTCTTTTCTATATCTGAGTACATCATTCATGACCCCTTTACCCATGAATTTACTTTTATCCTTTCCATAGCAGTGTCACTTGGAACATCATGGAAGTCACAGAAGTGAGCCATGAAGAAAGTGTCCTGAAAACTTGTTCTCCCACAATAAAGATATTCCACAGGACAAGAACAGTTTAAGCAGAAGGTGTTTTCTGTGTACCACAGCTCCAAAAAGTTAAAAGATGGTCTCCATTTGTTATATATGGAAAACCACAGAGAAGTTTTCACTTTTTCAGTGCAAATTCTGAGTTTTGAACAAGGTAAATTAGAAGTCTGGGAGACTAAGGCCCATCTCAGTGTGACTGATGACTACTCACAGCACTGTGATGAATGGGTCTCTAAACCAAACACATCAATACCTGATGGGCGTGGGAAGGATGAGCCTTGTTACCTTCAACGAGGTTAAACCCTTTTCTCTCAGACGTCATGTTAAAACAGGCTCCATAGTTACAATTTGATCCCAAGACAAAGAAATAAAGGTCAATGATTGAAGGCAATTCTTTACCATCAAATTAAGATGTGACAAATTTGTCTATTCTTCACTGACAATATTTTGCTTCTTCTTCAAAACCAAGATTAAAGTGAAAGAAAAAAAAAGACTAGGCGTTAAAGAAGGTCCTATTCAATTCTCTGATTGTTTCTGTTTGTTAATGTAGATATTCTCCATAATTGTTTTGAATATAGTAAGATCTTATACCATAATTTTTTAAAAGTAATAAAATAGTTTTAGCAAAAAGAGCTAAGTTTGACTCTAGTGAAGATTTGAGTTTCAACTAAAGGAAGTGAGGCTTAATGAGATAACTATCTAAAAAGAAAGAAAATTCATGTAATTGAAATTTTTAAACATTTTATAATTCTGTTACCCAGGGTGCATTCACCCTGGGAAGTTCATGGGTCTTTGAGGGTCTATCCTCTCCAGGGGGGGTTATAGCAAAGGTGTACCAGGTAATTTCTTGTACAGTGTCATGTGTCCTGTTTGATGAGCCACAGCTGATTGTGCCAGGACTCAGTCATACATCCAATGACACACAACTGGATGTTAGCACTGAGCTAAGGACAGCATTATCTGTGAGTTGGTTGATGAGTTGTCCTGGTGTGAAAACCTGGGGAAATCTTGGCACTCCATACTGAACTGTGACTAATTGGCCAATCAACTCCTCTTCTCCTGGAGATAAGATGGTCCCCCCAGAGTGGCTGTAGGATCACCGGAGCTCCTATAATAGCCTGAACTGTGGTAAAAAATGTTCATTGCCTCCATGAGGCCTGGCTTTTGGCCGCTGAGATAGTTTCTCATGCTTTCTCACATCCTGGAGAGCACTTACAATAGAAATGATCACCTGTTTCATTGTATGTTGAGTCAAAAAAAAAAATCACCTTGGTTACCTGAGCATGTCTTGGCTCCTTGAAACTTGAGTTTAACATAGAAGTAACACACTACAAGCACCAAGAGTATATATTGTAGGTTCCTTGAGGGCATTTATCAAGTCTTATCTTTATATCCTAAGTGGGCACATTTAGCAGGTACAGATGCACCCTGAGTTATGATAGTGTTCCCTTCTGATAAACCCATAGTAGGTTGAAAATATTGTAAGTTGAAAATGCATTTAATGCACCTAACCTACTGAACATCATAGCTTAGCTTAGCCTATCTTAAACGTGCTCAGGATGCATACATTAGCCTACTGTTGGGGAAAATCACCTGGCAACACAGTACATTGTAGGGTATCGGTTGTTTACCTTCCTGATTGCGTGGCTAACTGGGAGCTGGGGCCCACGGCCACTGCTCAGCATAGCAAGAGAGTTTTATATGGTATGTCACTTGCCTGGGAAAAGGTCAAAGTTCATAATTCGAAGGATGGTTTCTACTGAATGTGCGTTGCTTCTGCACCATCGTCAAGTCAAAAAAATTGTAAGTTGAACCACAGAGAGACAGGGCCTGTCTGTACTCTGTGCTGTATATGGTAGTGAAAGGGTGAATGAATGAATGGGGGATAACAAGAGCCAGAGAGATTAAATGACTGGCCCAAGGCTACGATAACAGAAATCAACATAATTTTTTGACCCTGTGTTAAAAAAGACTGAAACTAGTTATTCTTTTCTGCCACTATGTTAAATAACACTGAGATCAAGCAAAGAGAGTTCAGCTGCTTGTTGCAGGGATATCTGTTTCTGGAAGATAAAACCATAAACCAACTAAACAGTTTACTTATTAAGGCTGACAGTTTCCTTAGCAAGACTGGCTTTAAGACCCTGGCCTTGCTGTGCCAACTAATCCAAAGCTATAATATCATAAACTCTGTCCAATTTAAGCCAGTTCCCTACAGCAAGAACCACCTTAAGAATCACCAAGCCCAGGTCCTAGGGTGCTATTTGATATTCTACCCTAATTTTTATTTTCAGGCATTATTAAGACCCATCAAGGTGGTGTTTTCCCTGATTATAGAGGGTCTTATAAACATAGTTTTGTTTAAGTTTTTCTGGTGGTCTTCAGGGGCTTGACAGTCAGTACAGCACAACCAGTTTTCAGTTTGTATTTCCTTCTTTTTAAAACATGATTTCACATTTCTTTGAATGTACAAAAATCTGCTAAGCACAGGGAAATATGTATGTCATTACTTTCCTCAGAGAACTTACAGCATGAAGCAAATAAGCCCTTGTCATTGTTACTTTGTCTAAGGAATAAAATAACTGGACTAGAAGTTGTTTCAAAAATATTTCCAGTTCTAGGATTTGAGTTTCAATAAATCTAGGGAAGTGCTCACTAGATTCTATTTTGAATAAATATCCTAATTGTTTGCTACTGTGTTGAACACAGAAGAAGTCTCACATTGTCTCAACTCTGAAATAGAAAAGTGGCTTATTGTACATGGCAAACTGTGTTAAGGCCCTATGGCCCATTAAACGCTGAGTTTAATTTCTCCAACATACACAAAAATGCACAGCTCTGGACTTGCAGTAAAGTGTTTGTCAGGAGAGTTGTTTTAGCCCAAATGACTCTAAAAAATGGCTGTCAATTCCAGACGTTTCCAACTGGATGGGACAACAGCCACCACATGTCACACAATGCACCACATGCAATGTAAACATACCATTCACATCCACACTCAGATATTTATGGCATTTTCCATGGTTGCCATGTCAACCCATGGAGCAACCAGGCCATTAAATCATGCTGTCAGCAGGCCAAGACAGTAACACTGCAAAAAAATTCCAGTTGCTGACATGAAACATTACATTTATCATTTCAAGACCTGCTTTTTCCAGCTGCCTTTTGCTTTATGCTCATCACTGCTTTTGAGCTGGTCTTTTAGGGTACAAGGAGAATACAAATGAGCTGTTTAAAATGCAGTAGACATCCTAGCCAAATCTGGAGTACTTTTATTTTCATAGAACTTACTTTTTTAAGGTGACAATCTTGAGGTCACATGCCAAGAGAAGGGTTGAGTTGAAAGTTGATATATTATTAATATAACTGGACAATTTTTTAACTTTCCAACTTGAATGCAGTGCCTCCTTTCTCATCTCTGTATGAAATCGTTCTCAGCAAATTCCTGGACTTCGAGCAGATTAACTCTGATTTCTTCTGAAACTCTGATTTCTTCTTGGGACCTTTTGTTAAAATTTTTTTCCAGGATCATGGAGAAAAGTCTAATCAATTGATACGAGGTGTTGGCTTTATAATCAGTAACAATATGACAAAGAGTAGATTTTTCAGGGCAGTCCTGATTTTACTTAATCAATATTAATTTCAGAAAGGGTAATCCATTGAATGTACAACTAAATATAATTGACATTTTCTACCACTCTAAGATTTTTTACATAAATTCACAAGTCAGAAAAAGTTTTACCATCACACTAAGTGCTAGGAATGTTAGAAGATAAGGTGACTGTGATGTTTCAGTGTAAATGATGAAAGAATTCTCAGACCATGGACTATTATGCATACATAGAAAAAGGAGGATGCAAAGTTTGTGCTGCTTTGCTTCCTTTTCCCTTCTCTCCTACATATATCCTTCCTCCTCTTCCCTCTGGCCAGCTCCAAGCACATTAAGCTTGCAGGATTTTCAAGGGACTGAAAGCATTTCAGCTGCTCATGGGCATCGTGTTCTCCTTTTCTTTCTTCCCGGAGAACAATCTTAAGAAAGTACAGTCAGTGAGAGCTTTCAGAGGAGAACAAGTCTGGACATGAATCTTCTCTTAACTGGTCATCAGAATAGCTCTCAACTCCCTACTCATCTCTCTGTGACCCACACAGCTCCTGAAAGGCATGCCGTCCCGCAGGCATTGTTCTGGAAAAGAGGCAAAGAGTAACCAGGAAATGTGAGAAAGAGCCAGCATTATGGGGTGTAAGACACCCAGACTATTGCCATTGAGCAGATACCTGAGCAAAAGCAAGAGGCTGGGAGTAAACCTGAGGGTCTCAGCCATGCAGTCCTCACGGGCAAGTGGGAGAGGCAGGTCCTCACAGAGCCGACTTTGAAACAAGGCAACATTGGGATCATTGCTGGGTCTGAGGAATATGAGCTTCAAGGTCTTCAAGGATGCGTCTTCAAGGTCTTCAAGGATGCATTAGCAATCTCTGAAAATTGTATATGGGGGACAAAGAACTTCCAGGCTGATGAAACCCTTGAACAAAGTGCCCACAGGCAGGAAAATGCTGGCACAGTCCTGGAAAGAATAGAACACAAGGAAGGGCCAAGCCATGGAGGACTGAGTACCTGGACGAGGAGACTGCAGTGGAAAGGGTTTGGGGTGAAAGGGGATGTGGTCGGTTCTGTGCTCTTAGGTGACATTCGTGAGATGGTTCTGATGGGAAGGAGGGTGAAGTGATGAAATCGCTAGAAGTTCATTAGGATAATTGGATTTAATAAAAAGAGGATTCAAAACAGTGATTAGGAGTCTGAATATGTTGGGGTGTGGTGGAAACTCCTCTCCAGATATTTTGAAGGTAAAAACAATACCTTCAGAATGAATAAAAAGTGATCTATTCACACAAAGTAATAGTACACAGCAATGAAAAAGAGTAAGCTACAACTAAGCACAAAAATATGGTTGAATCTAATGAAGATAAGGTTGAGCAAAAGAGGCCAGGTACAAAAGAGTAAATATGGTGTGATTCCATCTATTTTGAGTTCAAAAGTTAATCATGCTACTGGCTGGATAGCTGGAGTCCTTGGGAAGGGTAAAGTGGTTGGTTGGAAGGGAGCACAGCTTAGGGCTTCCAAGGGGCTAGTAGTGTTTTGTTTCTTGATCTGGATGCTGGTTATAGGATGTGTTTGGTTTGCGAAAAATCACTGGGTGGTACATTTATGCTATGTTCACTTTTCTGTGTGTTACACTTTGACAAAAGCTTTCACAAAATGGCACACCTTGTTTTGGAGATTTTAGTGTCAGGAAGGGGATTACCTGACAGGTGATCTTTAAATGTTCAGCCCTTGAATCTATATATAAACAGGTTATCAAGGCCATATTTCCTGGATTCCAGGAAAATTAGGAACTATGATTCAGCAAATTAGACCATTGCATCACGTAGTGAAACTGGACAGCTCCCAGCCCCAGCCCTCCCCACCCTTCAGCCAGACTTGGACGCTAGCTCAGCACCCACAGGCCTGGAAATGGTCACCACAACCAAATCATTGTCTCATCAATTTAAAAGAAGCAGAAGAATAAAAAACAGTAAGGGCACGGGCAGGGGGCTATCTCTTAGCAGCTTCAGAACAAAACCAGTGGAGCTCGGTTCCTGCCAAGTGTTAGGTAGAAATCCATCATTCCTCCCTCCTTCCCTGTGGTCAACCCCACCACGGTGATTAGCAGAGAAGCCTGTAATGATTAACTGGGGCCTGTACATACAATGGTCACCCACGGACACAGACTCCTTATCTTCCTGGAGCTCGGGTACTTTAATACTTAGTCATACCTCATGTTCAGACAAGGAAGTTTGCAGTTATTAATATGCTTCAAATTTTGGATTCAGTGTTAATTCCTGTAGTTCAGTATAACATTTCCCCACTGCTCCTCACCTGGAAGGAAAAAAAGCATTTAAATTTAAAAAAAAAGCCTTAAATTGTTCCCCAGGTGGACTCTTAAGAAGCATTTCTTAATTAGGAGTTTTTGTAAGTGCATTTAATAGATTGTTTATAGATTATTATCTCCTTGAAAAGCAGGGACCAAAAAATGAAGGTAATGTTGGAATTATGTAAGTACCCAGAAAAAAGTGTGATCCAGATTAAAAGAAAACTCTTAAGTAATCCACATTACTTCAATACTACATATATGATTCCTATTGAATTGTGAATTACAATTGATACTTTTAACTTCCCATCAGAACTGGTTTAAGCAGACAATATATTTGCTTTTTAAAAAAAACTTTGATATGGAATGCATTGCATTTATGTAGAACTTGATTGTATTCAGAGCTGTTTCATTGATATGAACATACTTGAGATCTCTCCTACTCACCCCTGCTCCACTTCTGGTGTTTATTCCTCCAGCAAATGTTATCGAACACCTTCTGTGTGACAGGCCCTGTTGAGGTTTTTGGGGACACAGCTAGCCGTAAGTCTGGCCTGATCCAAGCCTGCTGTAGGAACTGATGTTGTTGTTGCTGTGGCCTGGTGTAGTCTCATTCCTGGTGGCACTGGCTTTTGTAAATTCCTCCCAACTTCCCCCACCTCTCGTGTGTCACCTTCCAACCCTCCCAGGACTCTGGATATTACAGTGATATCCTCAAAGTTCAGACCCGATCATTTTACACCACCGCTCTTGCTTCCTATCTGTTCTATCATTCCAGAAAATGATAAAACAAAACAATGCAAACATGCAAACTATCCCCCACCAAACAAAAACAAAAGAAAATAAAACCTTCAATGAGATAAAGGGAAAGTTCTTAGGATAAGAAATGCATTTAGAATCCTTTGAAATGTGACTCTAAATTTCTTTCCAAAGCTCCTATATGGTCTTTCTTCATATCCTCTGAAGGCCCTTCTCTGACTCTCTACGTCAAATTTGTTTCCTTATTTTTACCTTTATTTAAGTGTGTCTTTTGCCAGGAATGCCCTCTTTTTCCATTTTTACCCATAAAAATGTATCCAATCTTTAAAAGCCTAGTTCATATGCTACCTCCTTCATGAGACCTGTAGATAATGATATACTACTGGCATCTCTTCTCAGATCTGTGTTCAATGACATCACTTTGGTAGCTCGAATTCAGCTATGGTGAGAATATTTACACCATGGAAATTGGCAAATGCTACAAATCAGAGCTTGATTTATTGTTTTGCTGACTGTCTAGACTTAAGAAAGTGGTGGAGAAAATGTTAATACAGCAGATTAAGCTTAAAAGCGTGACGTTTTTGTAGTCATTATATTGTGAAAGCACATATTTTTCTCGTATTGGAGAACTACTCTCCAATTCAACAAAGAAGCCATTCATGCCATTGATGAACAAATGAAGTTCCAACATATGTCTGTCATCATTGCTTCACTTTTATTTTACTAGTTGGCATCTACAAAAACACCAGCCAACATTCAGGTTGGAACTACACTCATTCATCACTGACGTGAGCTACCTCTTTGCTGAATCTTAGAATAATGAAGAATTCATTCAGAGCCTGATTTTCAAAATCCAAAACTGTAAGTTGGCTATGAATACAAAAGTTTGGCAAAATCAACAAAAGTATTCTGTTAGAGTTGATTGACTATATGGAATTTATAATAAATAATATTTTTGAAAAAATATTTAATTGACAAATAAAAGTTTAATATATTCAAGGTGCACGGTGTGATGATTTGATACGTGTATACACTGTGTGATGATTACCACAGCCAAAATAACATGTCCATCACCACCCATGGTTACCATTTGTGTGCGTGTGCATGTGTGTTTTGTGTATGTCTGTGGTGAGAATGCTTAAAATCTGCTGTCATCAAATGTCAAGAAAACAATACATTATTATTAACTACAGTCACCATGCTGTGCATTCAATCTCCAGAACTTATTCATCTTATAACTGAAAGTTTGTACTCTTTGGTCAACACCTCCCCATTTTCCCCACCTCCCAGCCACTGGGCAACCGCCATTCTATTGTTCTCTTCTATAAGATCGACTTTTTTAGATTCCACATGTAAGTGAGATCATGCAGTATGTGTCTTTCTGTGTCTGGCTTCACTTGGCATAATGTCCTTCAGGCTCATCCACATTGTCACAAATGGCAGGATTCCATCTTTTCATGGCTGAACACTATTCTGTTGTATATACACCATGCTCTCTTCATCCACTCATCTGTTGTCAGTGGACATGCAGGTTGTTTCCACATCTTGCTTATGGTGAATAATACTGCAATGAATGTAGGGGGTGCAGATGTGTCTTTGAGATTCTGGTTTCATTTCCTTTGGCTATATTCCCAGAAGTGGGATTCCTAGATCATGTGGTAATTCTATTTTTAGTTTTGTGAGGAACCTTCATACTGTTTTTCATAGTGCTGCACAATCCATATTTCCACCAACAGTGCACAAGGGCTCCCTTTTCTCCATACCCTCACCAACACTTGTTATTGCTGGTCTTTTTGATAAGAGCCATCCTAAGAGGTGTGAGGTGATAACTCTTTGTGGTTTTGATTTTCATTTCCCTAATGATTAATGATGTTGAACCCCTTTTTGTATACCTGTTGGCTATTTGTTGTCAACACTGTGATCTGGTACCCAGACCTGTCTCTTTTTTAAGATAGAATTTTGTTAGCAGTCTGTAGTTCCCAGGGTTGTAATGTCTTCTTTGGAAAAATGTCTATTCATGTCCTTTGCCTGTTTTTTAAAAATCAGGTTATTTGGGTTTTTTGCTATTGAGTTGTGTGAGTTCCTTATATATTTTGAATACTAACCCCTTATCAGACATACGGTTTGCAATTATTTTCTCCCGTTCCATAGGTCCTTTTCATTTTGCTGATTGTTTCCTCTGCCGTGTGGTAGATTTTTAGTTTGATGTCATCCCACTTGTTTATTTTTGCTTTTGGTGCCAAATCCAAAAAAATCATTGCCAAGACCAATGCCAAGGGGCTTTCACCCTATATTTCCTTCTAGGTATCTATAACTAGCATATGAACACATACACACACACACACACACACTCTCTCTTACTTTTCTCCAGAGAGCCATTTGTTAGATATAACCACAGTCTCCCCTTATCCACGATTTCACTTTTTGCCATTTTAGTTACCCACAGTCAACCATGGTCTGAAAATATTAAATGGAATATTCCAGAAATAAACAATTCATAAGTTTTAAATTGTGTGCCATTCTGAGTAGCATGATGAAATTCTACACCGTCTCACTTCATCTTGCCCAGGACACCAATCATCCCTTTGTCCAGCGTCTCCAAGCTGCAGATGTTACCGCCCTTTAGCCACTTAGTAGCCGGCTCAGTTATCAGATCTAAAAACATAGTATACATGGGGTTCGGTATTATCCGTGGTTGCAGGCATCCACTGGGGGTCTTGGAACGCATCCCCTGAGGATAATAGGGCACTGCTGTACCACTATCTATAGGCAAATGTCCCAGGGGGTGGTTGCTTAGCACAGGAGAAGGAGGGACGGACTGACCGGCTCACCTGCTCACCTGCCCCTTGTGTGGCTTCTCTGATGCCTCCTGTGCTACCAACTCGGAGATAATGCCTCACCAGCTGCTCCCGTTCCAGCCTCTTCCATCATTATTTTGGCTGGGGCTTCCCTGAGACCTTGTTCTTCCCTTACTGTAATTCTAGATGTGCTCTAAGCAAGTCTTTAACTATTTGTCTTGTGTTTGTTAGGCTCTCTGAGCCTTCATTTCCCCATCTGGAAAATGGGACCAATGTTAGCATCTACCTCAAAACATTATTGTAAGGAAAAAGGGGGCAATGCATGTGAAGCTCTTAGCACAGCAGCCCTGGCACACAGCAGAAATAATAGCAACAAGCATTGCAATGACAAATGTGGCAAATGTCTGTTGGGTGCTTACTCTGTACCAGGCTTGCCCTGGACTCTGTTTATATATTCTTAGCGGCAATCCAATGAGGTGGGTTCTGCATTGCTCCCATTATACAGATGAAGAAACTGAGGCATACACAGATTTAAAAATTTTCCCAGAGCCCCACAGTTGGGGGTGTGCAGTAAGCTACTCTTAAAGAGTTAAATAACATTAAAACATGGTTTTCAGATATGATTCCTTTCTCTCCTCTCTTTTTTCCTCTATCCATTTTTCTTTGTTCTTCCATATAATCTTATTTTCCCTTCCTGTTGCATTTCTGTTTCCTCACTGCAACTTCAGCCACCTAAAAGGATAGGAAGAGGGAACGTCAAACAAGATCTTTCCTCTGTGACTGCTTCACTTTCTTTGGCACTCCCTTTGGGGTTTTACTGACTTTCAAAAACATTACTTTGACGTAACTTCAGCTTGTAAAGGAGCTGCAGAAACTGTATAAAAACACCATGTACTATTTATTCATTTGTTTCTATTTTGTCCCATTCGCTTTATCATCCTTTCTCTTTGTCTCCTCTCCACCTATTTTGTCAAACATCAAATCGATGCTGTCAACTGTTCTGGCCACGTCGGCCATTACAGAAACAACTTATTTTTTTAAATTCCTCTCTATATTCTTGTATATAAACAGGTAACATTTGGCTTCTCCAATTACAGCTTCCCTCTTTGTTCACAGCGGAGTCTTATTAGCTACACATTTTAACACTCATTGTTCACATGAGTGAACCATGAAACACACCTTAGATGCGTATGCACTACATTGTCCAAAACCCTTGGGTCCAAATGTGTTTCAGAATCCAGCAATTTAAGAATTTTAAAAGGCAAGAGGAAGAATATTCCATGTGTTTAATAACATACCCAGTGAGGTCTAGGGGAGCAATCCCATAATCAAACACAAATATTTCTGCAGCAAATGCATGCAGAATAAACAAAGACTCTACATATTCTCAGCTCACTTTATGTCAGTTTTAGCCACCAACTGAAATTTCAGTATTCAGAGCCTCTTGCTTTTTGGAATTGAACAAAAAGGGTACATGACTGTACTTTTTAATATGGTAGGAGTATGTGCTAGATAAATATTTTAGTGATTGATCAACTGTATAGCATCTAAATTGCGTGGAAAATTTAATAAATAAATCTGTTTTATTTTAATTAGCAGTATTAAAATTTATTATAATTTCAGTAGTGCTTAAAATAAGAGGATGTTGACAGCTACATATCCCCCTTACACACACCGAGAATAGAATTAAACTCTTAAAGATGATAAGCAAAGACGAATGCTTTCTCTCTTAACAAGAAGGTCTTCTTTGAAGTCACAGGGAACCAAGGACTCAGCAGTAACGAACATAATGAACTTCCAAGATAGAAGGATACATTATAACCATGGGGATTATAGACTGCTAATAAAATTCTATTTTAGAGAAGAGACAGGTCTGTGTACCAGATCACAGTGCTTATAATAAATTAGTTCACATACCAGTAAATAATATAATATCATCTATCTTATAACAGCACACTGCTTATCACTAAAAATTACCAGCTTCCACGTCATATCACATGCTTCCCACATTCACTAAATAGATAGAATGAGTATTCCCCCACTTAGCAGCCTCTTCTGCAACCTCTTTCTTCTGAAACTTTAATTTTTTTGTATTTTCTATCAAATTCCATCTAGCATGAGATTGGACAACACCTCAAACTCTTGTCAAATGACTACTTCATGGGCATTATTCATTTGGTGCATCTATTAGAATTTATGTATCCTAATGTCAGTGTTGGTACTAAACAAATATTTGAGGCTGGTTGCAATAAATCTAAAGAAACTGGCAATTTTGAGTTGGGATGCAACTTAATAATTATCCTAGATATTTAGAAACTTTGTAATTAACTTGTTACATATAACTTATTCTTAGTATCCATTTATCGGGGTTGATTAATATCACGCCATTTTAAGGACTGAGAAAATGAGTTTAAACAAATTGTCACAGTCATAAATCAAATTAGAGTGCACCAGTTAGTGATGCTATGTTTTAAATGTTCCAACTTAAGTAATGAATTGCACAATACATGACAGAGGATATTTAGGATATTCCTTGCTGGAATGAGAGACCAGGAATCACAGGTTTTCCAAAAGCTCACTCTTTCCCCAAGAAGACAGCAAGATGCCCCCCACCCCCACCCCTCGGAACAAAGGCCTCTGGGCTAATGCTGCCCTTAAAATACGGGGCTGAGGCACAGATTTGAGCACATCCTGGAATTGGGAGCTCTTGAAGCCCGTCTGCCAGCGCCAGATGCAGGGAGGTACGCAACTGGGCTGCCGCCTTGTTTTTTTTTCTTTTTTTTAAGGAGAATGTGCCTACACTTTCTAAGCAAAGTGGCAATATCTGCAGCTGCCTGCCCACCGCCAGACAGCCGGTCCGATGTGAATTATTTAACGGCAAGTATTGCGACCTCCACTAACAATAGAGGAGGCTTCAAGATTTGTGGGTGACACCCTGGCAGGCTGCAGGATCAAAACCAGGCTACTTGGAGAAGACGTGCAGTTTAGCAGCGCCTGCCTGCAGAGGAGCTGTGGTGACCAAGGGGCAAGAGGAAGAATGCCAATCAGTGCCCCGAGGTGGCACATTTCAAGGACTAAACCGGAAGAGGTAAGGCCAAGTCTTGGGAAGATAGAACGGCAAACTAGGATGATTACGTTTTTAAAGCACTGCTTCCCAGCTCAGACATAAAATTATATTTAAATTTCCTGCCTCTGTGCAATCAAAAGAAGCCAACTGAAAGAAATGTGCACTTCAATGCTGTAAATCTGAAACTTCCTAATCCCCGAAAGTCCACACTAGACTTCTTGCCTCCATGGAAACAACAAAGCATTCAGCCAACTGATTGGCCTCCAATGAATTTTAGATAAGACAGCTTGGAAGGGAATGGATGTGATTTTAATGCAGAAGAAAGCGCTGGAAGGGAGGTCCACTTGGTTCATATTTGAATAAAGCAAACAAGGCAGACGAAAGGCTGACAGCTGTAAATGACATTGTCAGTACAAAAATTATCAGCCAGTTTACAATCTGTTTGCTTATGTTGAACAAACAGACTGTGTGTGGCATCCTTCGGCCTGGTGAATGGCAGAAATACTTGCGGGCTTCAGAAAAGCTATCTGCTCTCCTGCAGCCTGGCCACAATTAGATCGCCATTTGACAGCCACACTGAAAAGGAAACTGTGTCCTCCGCCTTTCCCCCACACCCCCTTGCCTCTCTGCTTTCTCTTTTTCCTTTCTTTCTTTCCCTCGTCGTCTTCTTCATAGACAAGCGCTGAAGTTGGGGAGAGACACTCGTCTTGTTGTATCAATGGCGTGAGTTATGTTAGTTCTGTTGCTGGATCAAGTCGTTTACTGATGTGTCTGACATTCCAAGTGGGAGATCTTCAGTAACCTAGCAAGGCTCAGCGCCAACAGTCTTCATTTTTTATTCCTTACAGGAAGCAGAATCTGGGAGCCCCCCAAAAGAATGCCACTTTTTTTTCCTTTGTGCAGCCTGTCTCGGAGAACCTTTACTTTGAACTTGCTAACATTGCATTTGGTGCCAAGAAAAAACGCATCACAAAAAGGCTGCGGAGTCCTGTTCCTCCTGAGCAAGGCACAAACGGCCCAAGTTTCAGGAGGAAATAAAACCTAGTGGGCTCTAACTCTTCTTGGGGCTGAGCTGAGTCTTTAACCCAGCCCCCAGCCCAAAAGGAATGAGTTGTGTGGTCCCATCCCTTAATCCCCTGTGTGTTCTGCAAACTCATAACACAGAAATAGCTCCCTTTGTTCAAAAAGAATGGAAAGCAAACACAGGTACTAATTTTATCCCTCACGTTCTCTGAGGCTCCCCCTTGTTTAACTGCATCAGAGAGATTTAAGACTCTGGTAGTGGCTTTTCATGGGGCCTGAGGCTATTTGGATACTCTTGGCTTCTTACCTAAGAGATTTCAGCTCACCTTGGAGTGAGTGAGTGACACACCTCCCTACCCCGGAGCGGGGGAGGCAATTCACCTCTGTAGAGCTAGCTACAAACTGGAAATAGAATAATCTCATAGTAAGACAAATGCCTACAAAGACCAGAGTTTTGACTTTCATTTTCCATGTTGTGTATTGTTGTTATTTATTGTGTCACCTTCTTGCTGGAGATAGCCAAGAAGTCATTCATTTGGGGAAAGGATCAAGTCTTCCTATTACATCTCTTTGTTTTCTTTCTTTCTTTTTTTTTTCCTTTTTGAATATAAAGAATCTGTTTAGAGGTACTTGGTTGATTTGACTGGAAAAAAAATAATGATGGTAGGTGACTGTGGCGTGTTTGTCGCAGATAAAGGGCGCATAACAGGCACACACAAAGCCGGAAGACAGTGGTAATTACTGTTAAGCGGCTAAGCATCAAAACACCTCTTGTCTGGAAAGTTCATCCAATTACCACTAACCTAGAGAGGAGAGTTATGTAGCACTGTGCTTTTCATTTTAATCTAAATGGCTGTTTCTTTTTCTCTGATATGGCCATCGGTCATAAAGAGTTGACCATCATTAAAGCTGTTTGATTTGGAACCCTGTAGTGTTTGGCTAAGAGGGTAAATGCAAATTTGATGAAAGAATAAGGATAAATTTACATATCAGCCTCAGCTCACATGGAGAGAGTAAACATTCTGTTTATCTCAAGTGTCACTTTATGATTTCAGTAGAATATAAAACTGACCTTGGCCCAGTCATTGTAAAAGGCCTAAATGAAATATACGGTTGTCTAAATACGATTTACTCAAGTAGAACTTGTCGGCAACGCCTGTAGAACTCAGCAAACAGGGCCGGAGAGAAGGCATTTTGTTCTGATAAACTGCAAAATGAAATTCTGGTGCGAGGAGTTGGTGAATAAGAAAGGTTAAAAAAATAAAATCCTACCTCGTGCATTTTATGTAATCACCGTGAATTGGAACATCCTATTTAGCTAGTAGTTTTAGACTTTAGTTATCTAAAAATTTAAAAAAAACCCAACCCAAATAGAAAATCGTCAAAGTCAGTGTTAACACTGTGATGTAGGGTATTCTTTCACCAAACCTTTGTTTTATCATTTGGGGATGAGAGTAAGACCATGATTTGTTTGGTTTCTAGAAATACTATAATTGATTCAAAGAATTTTAACACTCCATAGGTAGTTTACATTGCAGGAGGATAATTCCTTTTGGCTGTTGAAATCAACCACGTTTGCATTTTCCACAACATCTTTAATTAGTTTTTTCTCAGGCTAAGTCAACATTCATCACTGTGGTGAAGCAACATCAGACTTTTGTTCGTAATGGAAGCTTTTGAGTGTGCAGAAAAATATTCCGAGACACTTGCAGGCATCTGTACTGGTATTTTACCTCCACTTTCTCATATTCAAAAGTTCAATGTGGAAAGTGAAGGTCCACAATGAGATTCCAAAAAGGAATCCACAATGAGATTCCTTTCTCTCATGTGGGAAAGTTGATGGCATAAATACAGTAAGGGGAAGGGGGACTAGCACATATTTTTAATTTGAGCTATTCTAGAAATTTTGCCCACTGTAAAGCAGAAAAATATTCTGAATAAAATAAAAGAAAGGTGAAAAGTATTTGGCAGACACAAATGGTTTTAATTAGAAAAATCAAAGAATATTCTTGTAGGGCATATTTATATACTTACCTTCATGGGCCACAAAATAATCATTTTTCAAATAAGTAATTATTTACTTATATCCACATAGAACAACACAAAACGTCAATAGAAGATCCCATAGGTACTTCATATCTGAGTACAGTTTGTGTCTAAGTCACAAATAATGTCAACATACATAGGAACTTCTTAGGTCAAGGTTATGCTGGGTTTTTTTGAGGCTAAGTGGGTGGGGGGTGCTAACGGAGGAGGAGAAAGCACTTCATTGTTGCCTAAGCTGAGGTCAGGTTTTCCAAAGGGTGTTTGAAAGGAGACTGACATGTTGCCCCCTCTGGAAGGAGAGTAAAAAACAACAGCATGTCTGTGTGGGGGTGGGGAGGGGAGGGCGCATATATTTGAGGAAATAAGACTTTGAGACTCCTTCCTTCACTATCCTGTGTTCACATACAGATGAACTTAGAGTATTGCACACAGTGTTGCTTCTGGTCTGAAGCGACTGCAGAATACCAGAGAACAGAGGCGGGCGGCCAAGTAAACCATCCCGTGCACTCAATAGGCCCATCCTTCCCTCGCTCCAAGAGGCTTAGAGTTCATTCGCATTGCAGAGCTTTCAGAAGGCAGAGTCTATCCACAGCACGTAGAGTATTGATGCTGAATGAATCTAAAGAAAATAACTAAGAAAGGCAGGAACCATAGCCCAAGGATGGGGATCTGAGTACCCAGATGAGGGTAGGGCATGGTGTGTGGCAATGGGGCACTCGTGCAAACCATGTGCCATCCTGGCCCAAAACGTACCTGTGTGTGCATCACTTATTCAAGCACCAAAATCGCCCTCTTCTTGCTTTCCTGTACTTCATGAGACCGTATCTGACAGCACTGAAAGTGATAGCCAGGAACAGTAGAAACCACTCCTGTGTTCATCACCTGATGAATGGGTGGAGAAAATTTGGCATGTCCATGCAAGGGACTATTACCCGGCAAAGTATAGACACATACTATGACACGGCTGTTTCTCCAAGACGCTATGTTCAGTGAAAAAAGTCAGTCACAAATGGCCACATGCTGTATGATTTCATTTATATGAAATGTCCATAAGAGGCAAATCTGTGGTTGCTAGGGGGTTAGCGGGGGAGCAGGAATGGGGTGTGACTGCTCATGAATATGGGGTTTCTTTTTGGGGTGACTAAAATGTTCTAAAATTAGATTGTGGTGATGGTTGCACAAGTCTGTGAATATACTAAAACCACCAAGCTTGACATTTTAAGTGGTAAATTTTATGGTATGTGAATTAAATCTCAACAAAGCTGTTACAGAAAAAAAAAAAAAGCACAGCTGACAGCCAGCACTGTTACAGAGCCAAAGGGTAGCTTTCAGAGAGAACTGCACAGGCCCCTGAGCACCAAACAGAAAGCACTTGAACCTTAACTCCAAGCAGGCCATGGGCCATCGTGGGCTGTTTCCACCCACATGAAGGGAATGAATGTCAAAATCAAATCCTAACTTAAATTTGATAAATATTTTTTGGTTATCTATGCTGTGCTAGGCATAGTGGCAACTTGAGGGAGAACAAAACTCCCTGTGGGACTCACAGTCTAGAAGGAAAGAGGCAAATATATACAATTTGCTTGACTGCAAACAGGACAACTGTGCATGTTATTAATAGTGGGTTGGCAGGACAAGCAATATCCAGATACCACCAGGCATCCTTGCTGCAGAGCAGAGACATCAGATGATGAGATTTCTAAGTTTGGGTTTTATTCTGTAGGTAATGCCAGGCCCTGTGTTGGATCCCAGCACAAATGTGTGAATGCAGGCCGAAGGAGCTGAGATTTAGCAAAGCTTCAGGTGTTAGTGAAAGCACCTAGAAGCTTCTTCCTTTGTAAGTTCTTTGTAAATTGAAGTCATCGTGTGGTTTTCCAAACACCTAACATGATTCTTGATCGCATGAATAATGCTGAGTCTCAAATGCAAATCAGAGTGAGTTTGCCACTCTGAGACCTGATGTTCACATCCAAAGAAGTGCCAATTATATCACATGCGGGGAGGTGGAAGAAAATGAGAAAAGCCCACCTAGGCAGGGGTGGATGTCCAGCCTTACCAAACCCTTGCTAAGGACTGGGCACTGGGCATCATGACAAGCATCATTTGATTTAATCCCCAGAACCCTAAGAGGGAGATGATAAGTAATGATGTTATCCCTATTTTACAGATGAGGAAACAAAGGGATAGAGAAATTAAGGACTTTGTCTAAGGTCAATTAGTAAATAGCAAAACTACTCCAACATCATCCAACGTTGTACCTTTAATCACTGTGCTATTCTGCTTTTTTGTTCCAAATAGTCCCAAAGTATTTAAAATTCGCCAATAAACAGAAGCTTCAAGAAGGCAACAAATTCATTTTCTGAGCTCTGTAAAGAAGAGATATACTTTCAGAAAGAGTGTGTACCCAGTCATTGCAGATGTTCATGCAGGAGCCAAAAGACCATTTGTTGGAAAAGTGGATGGTCTAAAACATTACTGAGATCAAATGACCTTTATGTGCTGTGTCAACCTAGTTATTATGATGTGGTGGCTGTGGGATCTTATGAACAGAACCAGAGCCCCTGCGTATGGTCACGCGGGTTGGACATTGCACAAGTCCTGTGGGGAGGATGCTTCACATTCACAGGTACTGTGGATTTGCATATAGATTATGACGATTTTCCTGAAGATGTTAGTCAAGGGTTTGAAGGGACAGCTGCTCTCTATTCCTCACGTGCTCCAGGCTTCCATCTGGGCCCGGAGGGGTGCTGACCTTACCTGACTTAGGCAGTTATAGAGAAGGGGGATGGGCGGACATGAGGCCAGAGATAGGAAGCAGAGTTAGGGGGTTGTGGTAATGAAGTCGGTGACAGGTGAGGAGTCGGGGTGGGACGGGGATGGAAATAGGGAAGTGGGGGGGATCAGGGAGCTATTTCAAATTTCCATCAGTGCAGGAGAGAGATGAGCTGGAGATCCAAGTTTAGGAGTCACAGAGATAAGAAGACAGTTGAGGCTGAGAGAACCAGTAAGTTCACGCGAGAAAGACCAAGGAACAAGAAAAGATTCATGTTGAACCATAACCCCAATCCCTGTGCAAGTTTGAGTAGCTGGTTAAGAAACTGAGAGCATTTGTGCAGGCAGCAAGTGATGGGCAGAGAGTGTTCAGCGAGGGTTTTGTGGGGGGGGGACGGAGAAGACGCTGATGGACCTCACAACCGCAGATTGTTGTTGGCCTCCAGGACACCATTCGCAGCGGACTGTTGATGGAAAATGGGGCGGAAGCCAAACTGGCAGATCATGGAATAATTGCTGCTCGGGGAGTAGATACAGTGAGTGCTGAAGGGTAGCACTGAGAGTCAATCCATGGAGCTGTAGTTTGAGAGGGAAGGAGGTCACGGGCAGCTTCTTTTGGGGGGATTGAGAAGCCCTGTTGGCACAATAGATGACGGATCTTTAGTAAGCAGGAGCCAGACCTTACATATCCTTGTGATATCTAAGGCAAATATGGTGCTGAATGATTATGTCCCATAATTCTTAGTACAGACACTTAATATAATAAGACATCTTTTTATTGGGAAAATAATCTATATTTTTAGTCCTGAATGGTTTGGGAGGATGGCTCTGCTCTTGTAGTATTGGGAACCACACTTCATGTCTTTATAAGATGGAAGAACGCTGAAAGCTACAAGCAACCCCTAAGGCACAGTGCCAGGACCCAACCTTGGTCTCAGTGAGTTCCAGTCCCACATCTCTGTCAAATGCACCATGTGGCAGAGAAACTTGGGAAGGTTGGGATTTGGAAGACCCAGAGTGGCTTGGAGACTCAGAGGCCAAGGCAGGTCCTGAAGCCACGACCTGCACTTTAAAATCTTTCTTCTGCTGTCTCTGAACCAGCCAGCAAGCTGTGTCTAAACCCCCTGGTCATGCACCAGAGCTCTTAAACTGGCTGCGGGCGATTGGTTAAAAAAAAGAACAGGAAAAAAACCAAACAGCTGGAACTATTTTTCCTTCCCATTGTATCATCATTACTAAGCTCTTACGGGAAGGGGTTTTGCAAAATAAAAAGCATGACATGTTACTACTTGGGGAAAAAAAGCATGACAATAAAGCATGACACGTTGAAACAGCATGACATTTTTTAAAAAGCATGACATGTTACAGCATGGCGTGTTGTAACTTCATTATTACTCTCTGATTTCCAGAGTAGTACATGATTAGGACAGTGAACAATGGTGAGACCACGAATGATTTTCATTGTCTTCTTTATAAGTTTCAATGCTTAAAAGTAACCTTTGTTATTATCCTTATGTCTTTTCTGTATTTTCTTTACATATATACATAGTTGTTACTTATGTAATTACAGCCAGCACTCGGTGTGTTGGACAAATGAATGACAGCATCTGCTTTTTGCTAATTTCCCTTGGAAATACGTTGCAAATTATTCTCATGGTTAAATGTGTTCATCTACTGCAGGATTTGTGTCATCTTCATATTCCAATCCTGTGCACATGCCCCAGATTTGCTTAGATTTTTTAAACTATTGGATACATAGACTGTTCTCTCTTCTTTCAACTATGTGTAATGCTATGGTGAATATCTTTTCCTCAAACCCTTTATATTATCCTTAGGATAATCTGATAACCTAACATTATATGACCTACTTCATAGAGAATGCATTTAAAAAAAATTATTTTTTAAGAGACAGGGTCTCACTCTGTCACCCAGGCTGGAGTTCAATGGCATGATCATAGCTCACTGCAACCTTGAATTCCTGGGCTCAAGCAATTCTGCCTCAACCTCCTGAGTAGCTGGGACTACAGGTACACACCACCACACCCAGCTAACTTTTAAATTTTTTGTAGAGACAGGGTTTCTCTATGATGTCCAGACTGATCTCAAACTCCTGGCCTGAACAATGCTCCAGCCTTGGCTTCCCAAAGTGCTGGGATCACAGGCATGTGCCACTGCACCTGGCCGAGAATGCTTTTTTTTGTTTGTTTTGTTTTGAGACAGGGTCTCACTCTGTTGTTCCACTTAGAGTGCAGTGGCATCATCATTGCACACTGCAACCTCAAACTCCTGGGCTCAAGGGATTCTCCTGCCTCAGCCTCCCGAGCAGCTAGGACTACAGGTGTGCACTACCACGCCTGGCTAATTTTTCTATTTTTTGTAGAGATGGGGTCTTGCTCTTGCTCAGGCTGGTCTTGAACTTCTGACCTCAAGCAATCCTCCCTCCTCAGCCTCCCAAAGTGGGATTACAGGTGTGAGCCACTGTGCCCAGCCCCAAAATGCAATTTTAAGGCTCTTGTATTTATTGTCAAATTTCTCCTTAGAATGGTTATTCTAATTGATATTTGCACGAACTGGCATGAATGCTTATTTTTCTGCACTTTTACTAAGTGCTGGGCATATTTTTAAAAAAGAAAAATGTTGGGCAATTTTATAAGATAAATGTTGAATATGTGTGTACACATATAACACGATAAATTTGTTGAAATTATTAAAATTTTCATTTGATTACAAATGAAGTTAAAAGTAATTCTTTTGGATATTTACCACCTATTTCTATCTCTTCTTCAGTGAGTTGCCTGTTCATCTCTTTTGCCAAATTTTCTATTGATCTATTATGTGTTTATCTTTTTCTTATTTATTTCTATAATTTCTTTATATAGTCTTTTCTCTGCCATGTATATCGTGGCATGTTTTGTGTGTGTATTTTGAAATTTGATATTTCATGTAATCAAATATGATGCTTCTTCACTTGGCGGTCTCTTTGTTTGCTGTTATGCTTACACAAGACTCTCCTACCCTGAAATTGTATATTCCTCTACTACTCTGGTTTTGATTCCAATTCTATTACAAGAAAATGTTTATCTTTTAACTTTTAAGAAATCAAAATTCATATGGAATGTATATATGATACTATATAGGGCTCTAATTTTGATTTTTCTCCAAAAATTTAAAGAATTGTCTCATTAAGCATTTGTTCCTTTCTTCTCCTATTGCCTTGGAAGCTGCTCATCTCAAACCAAACTTTTATACATGGGGGACTTTCTGGGTGTCTGTTCTGTTCCGTTAACCTGTTTTCATGCTGATATCATACTTCCGCAATGATATATCAGCTTTGCCCAGCAGTGATCTTTAAAGGAGAAGAATGACCTGACAAGATGATAGCAGTAAATTTAATGTGGTTCTGCAGTAAAGCCTGGGAACGGGCATCAAAAGTCTCAAGTTCTAATTTAGGCATTGCCACCAGTTTTCTGGGTGACAGTGATTGAGCCCCCTCAATTTTTAAATATATTTCTTTATTTAAAAATTTAGATTCTGCATGCCTAAAGTTGGAGTTAAAATGCTTCTTTTGCCAATCTCATACCACCGTCCCAGAATCAAATGAGTGAAATTACATCAAATCACTTACAGTTCTGACTCAAATGTTGTTTATGAAGTCTTTCCTTTGTATGTCAGAGTGAGTGGGACCTCAGATTTTACAATGTTGTTTTAAAAAATGAGTAGCCCTGGACTGAAATAGGGGAAAGCAAGAGTTATAGGTTTAGTTTTTGACCCTAATTAATAATACAGAAGAAACATCATTATAACTTGCCCTGGAACCACAGGACCTGCTTAAAGAAAGAGAAACCAAACATGAAGCATATTTGGTTATATTTTGGTCTCAGGAGGAAAAGCCTATTTCAAAACTAACCTTCATCCTGAAGGCACGCATTGCATTTGGCATCATCCTAAAGGAGATTCGGCAATTACGGGTTTAGGGGATTCACTACCTACTGAGTTATTAAAGGGGAAAGGCTGTCTTCCAAAAGTATTTTTTGGGTAGTAGTTGCAATAAAAAGTGTCTAAATAAATACTTCCTCTGTGTTCATATTTGGATAAAATCCCTCAACCACAGAATGGCAAATTGGGGAGTGGGGGAAAAGGCTCCTAAGGGAGGAATGAATGCAGTGCAGGCAACAAGCACTGGGTTGGGAGTCAGGGAGCTGGGAGACACACTCATCCCGCCCTTGACTTTCTGCATGCTTTGGCTAGATCTGAGCTTCAGCGTCCGTGTTTGAGAACAAGGGTGCTGGCTGGATTACCTCTGCAGTCCCTCCCAATGCAAGCTCCCTGTGAACTGGGAACAGCCAACATCCAATTCACTGTTGTCACGCGGGAGCAGTGGCCACCACACCTGCTCACCCAAGGTTTGGGAATCACATTTCATGAAAAGGAAAACAGGTGGAGTAGCCTGAGGTTTGTTAAGCCTTGGAGGCAGAGTGTGAGCTCCCTGAGGGCAGAGACCCTGCATCTATCTTTCCCCAGCATCTAGCGCCACTCATGAAGCAGTGAATATCGACTGAAAGAATGAGGACATGGAATTATCTATTCAGGTGGGCAAACAGCACAGGTGGTGCCCAGTCAGGTTGGGAACCTCGAAGAAGATGTTTACCCTCTGCAAGAAGTATCAGAATCTGGTTTCTTGTTCTCACAGGCTCAGCTTCAGATTCAAATCTTCTATCCCACCCTGGATAAAAGGGGATAGGGCTCCTCCCCCAGGCAGACCTCCAGCTGGGCCATATTTGTCCACACAAACAAGCACCCCTCCTTGTTTATTCTGCCAGCAGGGTATGGGCCTGGGAGGCCACACTTCAAGGCCAACACCTCCTCTCCAGGAGCAGTGTCTCCCCACCCCCAACACCAGGGAGCCATTTTCCCTGCGCCAGGAAGGGGTTTCCACCGTGGGAGCTGGAGGCAGTGGTGGAAAACGTTCCATTTAGACAGGTGGCTGAGCTTTCTATCAAGTGGCAGCAATTTTCTTCTTTTGCTACAAGCTCCATCCTCCTTGCTGCTTGGCTCTGGCCAGAAATGGGGGGTAGGGTGGCAAAGGGGTGGGGCACAGCAGGAGACAAGCCCATTCACTAGAGTTGCCTTTTGATGGAATGGTATTATTCTGCCTTCAACTGCCAAGAAATGGAAGCCAGAAGATTAGGGGCAGGTGCATTGATCAAACATTCTCAAGGACAGCCCAGACCTCCAGAGGCAAGCCTGGGAGCCCGTGAGCTAGGAGGTCCAGAGACGGTAAGAAACCCTGGGCAACAACCATGCTGCTGGCTTCTAGCAATACACCCAGTTGCCTGCTCGGACTGCCCCGTGTGACGTGTGTTAAACGGGCAGGTGTTGCACCTTGTCCTTAAGATTTAGCCATCCAGGTATTCATAATATGCAGGGGGGACTAGAAGAAGTCAGATTCACCATGGCAACCGACTACGTGAGTTTTGCAAAGATGAACAGCCTACCTTGGCAGAAGTCTTGCAAGCCAACAGAAGAAGAGGCCACTGTAGGATATTATTTACTTCAAGCTAGAACTCTGCACAGATGGCAGTTTTCAGGGGGGGAAAAAGTGCATTTATTTCTTATGCCAATAATGAAGTCATTTATTATGGGCTCTTTGGGTCTGATAGAAATGTGTCCCAAGGTGGTCACAAATCTCTAAATTTGAAAATACCACTATAGCAAATAATGTCCCCCAATTCCTTACAATCAAGTATTATGTAACTCAAAAGGTAAGGTGATTCCCATCACTTCTTTAATACTTCTGTAACCAGAAGATGGAAGTAAATCAAAATAAAAATCTTTCAATTGTCACTTCTTTAAGAGACCCGTTTCCCATGTCTAGCCTCTTGTGGTCAGCACTCCACTTTTGGGGAGTTTCTGAATGAGCCAAGCAGGTGAGGGCATTTGGTGCACAGCTAGCTCAATTCAGTAGTTCAGATGTTTGCTTCTGTACACCAGTCTCTTAATTTGTTCTATTCAAATTTGTCCCTCTGTAAAATGAGCAATTAATGCATGGCCACTTGTAAATGTTAAATCTGCAAATTACCAGGGCAACTGTATAGAATATTTCCATAAATTGCAGACTTCTTGCCAAATTATCCCCACTTATCTTGGGAAAACTAGAGGGTTAGGGAGGACCACTTTGAAATGGGAAGTCAAGGCACAGGGAATGCAGGTGTGCTCTCAAGTCTGAGCTCATTTGATAGAATCAACGCAGGAACTGTGTCACACAAATCCCAGAGGGAGGGAAAAGGGGGAAGAGACCCCCTCATGAACCTTTTCAGCCATAAATACATTCATATGCAAACATATTTCAAAATGTGAGCGAGAGTGTGCACCCATCTGAATGAGGTTTTATTCACCAAGGGGAAGGTCACATTTTCATACGTAAGACTCCATGGCAGGGGAAGATGAGACCATCTTCCATAAAAATGGGGTCATGTAGGTTACGGCTTCTAGAAGATTTATTAAAAGAGAAATAATTCCTATTTCTCATTCATAGAAAAACTGGAACATTCTTAAGAAAAAAATTTAACTTTTAAATATCATGGTGTGATCTGTCTTATAGATAAACTGTGTTTGTGATTTTATAGAATTGACATACATTTGATCTGACAGAGCTAACAGGCTGAATTTTTTAGGTTGGCGTTTTTCTTCCTTGATAAAATAAGTAGTTTCTTATTCATGAATCCTTTCTGAAATTTCACATTCTGAATAAAGCTAGGGGAAGAATCATATTTTTAAATTTTTTAAAATGTTTAACAATTTTTTCATTTTACTCTTTATTTCTGCACAGGTGATCTTATCTTATACCTGGATGTGTTGAAATGAATTATTTTTTATGTTAAACATAGGCAGAACTTCTATATACTTTCCTAAGTCAAATGTTCATAATAGGACATTGTTATGCAATGAACTAGGAGGCTCTTTATAAACAGAACTTCAGAAAGTTGAATGTCATAATTTTCTTTTTAGCTCCTTAAAATTACAGAACATCATTTTGATTCTTTTCTCTTTATACAAGTAATACGCAGTCATCTGAAAATACAGCTCAGATGTCACCACTGTTAGCATTTTGATATATAAATATACTCATACACATTTTTACAGATTTAAGATCATGTTGTATGTAGAGTTTTGTTTTTGTTTTCTCCTTTGTTCCTTTATAATATATTTTGAGCATTTCCCCATGGCATTAAATATTCTTGGAAAACATGCCCTTTAATGCTTTATAAATATAAACAATTTAGGATGCCATATATATGATATCATAATATATTTTACAATGCACAAAAGTGTCTAGTCAATTTGTTGAAAAACAATACATTTCATGAAATCAGCCAGTGTAGTAGGAAAAATAACATATATTTAGTATGGTATTGAATTAATAACTATACAATTTGATCAACAGGTTGGCCTTTCAGCTGCTGTTATACTATATTTTTACAGCAGATCTGGGAGTCACCTGAGTCCCTTTTCTTCTAGGAGTCAATTGATGACCACATTTTATTTTAAGCAGAATTCACAAGCAGAGAGGCAGAGAACCACGATGGACAGAGTAAGATGAAGAACAAGAGCGTTATGCTTTGGAACACTCTGATAACTGGGTTTCTCATGAGCTTCATACAGGGCACTAAATTTTAGTATATGAGAAAAAGGAAAACCCAAGATGAAAAGCAAATAGCTTCTCAGTGGGACAGGTGCAAAAAGATTTTTTTTTTTTTAAAGAAGCCAGTGTTTTATAGCTTTTAATTTCCTAAGTGAAATTAGTCCCAACTAAGTCATGTTGCTCCAGGTGCAGTTCTACCAGCTGACTTCTAGTCTAGTCTTTCACGCTTCTTCTCCCTTGAGTTGGCCAACTGGTCTCTCTTCCTTTGAAACACCTCCTACCTAAATGATCTCTTGCATATTTTAGGATGCAGAAATGTAGCATTTTGGATGAGGGTTTAAGCATTATTTAATTGGTAGAACTTTAATAAGAGGCCCCAAATCCCCATTGCTTCTGCTTTGCAGCGTCTTGGAGCTTTAATGACTTCAAGCATTATAGAAGATTATCATGAATATTTAAGGGGAGAATGAAGGGTGATTGGAAATCAGGGTTTATATTTAGGCATCGACCAAGAACTTTTATTCTTTCCAAACCCGCAATTTATTTCCTTTGCCATACTGATAAATTTCCTTGAGTCTCATCCGAACTGGCCCCTGATCTGCTCTTTGTCACACATTGACCTTTAGCATTCTCTTTAAGGTGGAAAGTTATAAAGTTTCCCCTGTTTTAGAAGATGTGGGAGTTGCATTTACTTTTCAGTCCTAAGTAGGTCCTTAGTACCTGTGTAGTGAGAACTAAAAGGGAGTTAGTTTCATATGATGACATAGAAACAGAAAGGAGGGTGGGAGAATGCCTATTCAGAATGAATGAAGTAAAAAACTTGGCTCTTTCTGACCTGAAAACACACTATTGCCTTGGAAGCAACTCCTGTGACAATACATTCTTGGTGAGTCAAGCTCCAATTTCCCCACTTCCTTCCCTGAATCTCAGATTGGGCCACTCAGGTGTGTGCCAGGTATCTATGCCAGCAAAACCCTCCCCAGAGCTTGGCAGAGTGGCTCATTGTTATCCAACGGACGCTCATGGATCAGCAGGTCCCCCACGTGTGGTCTCTTAGGACACAGCTACCAGGCATCCGAACAGTTCATTGCTGACTGCCCACAGCTCCAGCCAACAAACGCTACCCACTAGTGAGCAGTCATCTTTCTCTAAGGGGAGCATGGTCGACTTGAGCTCTAGGGCTAATGATGGAATAAAATCCTCAACCAGGTAGATACCCTGCCCCCACCCCAAGAAGGCTCAGATGTTCATTCTGGAACTCAGGCTGGTTTCTGAGCTAGGTCACCACATGGAAACAGGACGAAAGTGTCTGCTGTAGCCATAATGAAATCTCTCTGGCTGTTTGCCTCTGGTTATTTCTTCATAACCACGTAAGTATAAAGGACTAACCGTAGGGCAAGACCTTTCTGACATCCCTGCACGTGTCCATCTGTCCATTAGCCAACAGCTGGTTATGTTATCTGGTCTTACATGTGAGCTTTGTATCAAACACTGAGGATGCAGCGATGGATGGGACCTGATCCTGGAGAACTCCGTCAGTGCAGCGGGAGGGATGGCTTTCTAAGCTCACAAGTGTCCTGCGGTAATGAAATGCACACAGAAGAAGTATGAACAAAATGCTGTGGGAGAAAGATTGGGTATGAAGGAAGAATTAGACAAGCTCTCACAGAGGAGGTGGAAACGTGGAGCTGGGTGTTTCTCTGTTTTTTTAAAAAATAATTTTAATGTGTATGTGTAAGGTATACCACATGATGTTGTGGGATACACAGAGATAGTAAAACGATTACCGTAGTGAAGCAAGTTAACATATCCGTCATCACACGTAGTTACCCTCTTGTGTGTGTGTGTGGCAAGAGCAGCTAAAATCTCCCAATTTAGCAGAAATCCTGATTACAATACAATATTGTTAACTCAGTCCTCGTGTTGTACATTAGATCTCTAGGCTAGCTCATTCTATATACCTGCTACTTTGTATCCTTTGACCGACATCTCCTCATGTCCACCCCCACCCCGTGCCTGGTAACCACCGTTTTATTCTCTATCTCTGTATATTTGACCTTTTTTAAAAGATTCCACATATAAGTGAGATAGTGCGATATTTTTTTCTGTGTCTGGCTCATTTCACTTAGCATAACGTCCTCCAGTTTCACCCATATTATGGCAAATGGCAGGATCTTATTATTTTTTAAGACTAAATAATATTCCATTGTGTGTGTGTGTGTCTGGTTGCACGTGTGTGTCACAGTTTCCTTATCCATTCATCTGTTGAGGGACTCTTAGGCTGTTTCCGTATCTCGGCTATTGTGAATAGTGCTGCAATGAACATGAGAGTGCAGATATCTTTACAAGATGGTGACTTTGTTTCATTTGGGCATATACCCAGAGAGGGATAATTGGGTCATATGGTAATTCTATTTTTAATTTCTTTAGGAACCTCCAGACTGTTTTCAATAATGACCATACCAATATATTCCCACCAGCAGGGTACCAGGGTTTCCTTTCTCCACACGTTCACCAACACTTAGTTTTTCTTAGTATTTTTGATAATAACCACCCTAATGGGTGTGGGGTGATATTGGAGTTGGGTCTTGAAGGGTGAGTAGGAGCTTGGCAGAGAAGAGGGTCAAGTCCATTTCTGGCCTAGAGAGCTACATGTCCTTTTGCTGCTACTTTTTGGGACCCCCTCCTCCACAGTGAATTTGGGCACAATTCATTGCAGTTTCGATCTCCAAGCAACTTAAAAGGGCACAGATAAATTTAGTTACAGACATTGTTTTGTTATAAAAGCACTTTGTCACAATATTCAACAGTAGTTCCACTTTTTCGTGTTCACGTCTCTAGGTAAAAATTGTCCTTTCTGCAGCCACTTAAACTCTGAAATGTCAGTAGGTCGCCTAGAGTGTGCTCCAACTTGCTTCATTGTATAAGGGGTGTTTACCTGGGCACCACCATCACCATACTTTTTTCCTCTCTCAGGATTTTCACTTGTCAGTGAGGGTTCTCATGTGCTTCCCTGTCATTTACTGCAGGGCAGCTACCCGGGCTTACCTATCCTTGTCACATGCCTTACCTTACCGACCCTTACTATCTCTGGACAACTTGTCTCTGCGCCTCTGTCTCAACCTCCCTTTGGGAGAGCCCTACCTTGCTGAAGCTTCCTGGTGATTTATCTTGACATACATTTAAATGAGCATTTCAAAATCTAGCTATTTTTTTTTAATGTTGGGAAATGGGGGTTGTGGTCTGAAGCCAACACAAGGGAGAGAAGGGAGTTGTTTTCCAAATTTGTATCAGTTACACAGAAGTAATTCTATCCACATTCTTATGACTCATCTGTGAACATGTTTTTAAAGGCATCAGATATACTCACAGGGAGTAGCACAGACACACAAGCCGTGGTGTGTGGCTCTTTCTTCCTGCTTTTCACCTCTGGCTCTGCTCTCTTGCACAGTCACCATAAGGTGCCCAAGAGGGAAAGCAACCACTTAACTCTGGCTTGCAGCAAGGATTGGTGCTAGCAATAGGTGTGTGTTCAAATCTTTTGTATTCTCTGGAAACTGGAGTCATCGATCAGTCCCTGTGCCTGATTATCATGGAAAATGGAGGGTCTGCTGGATATGTTACCGAGTTCTGAATTGGTCTGAGATAGAGGTTGTGGTTGGAAATGATTTTGTCTCATAGTTACAACAGAGCCTGCATAATTTTAGCCCCTCCCTTAAATAAAGGCCACTGGGCCACAGTACATCCTCCCTACTCATCATCAGGAGCCCCCAACTGTACATGGCTTCCCCTGCAAGATTTTGGGATCTTCTTGGCATTCAAAGTAGTCACCCCCACACCCCCACATTGTCTGTGTATTTATGAGTCAATTCAAACCCAGGCCAAACTTGGAGACTGAAAAAATTAAAAAGCAAGTCCAAGTTTACTATTTTACAAGAAGTGGAAATATAAGAACTGATACTGGTTTATGGCAGCTCGTCATACAGAAATAAGCCATTCGGCTCTGTCCTCAGGAGAAAAATCTTAATATGTTCTTTTAGTCAGGACCCCCGTATCCAGCAACTCATACCCCCTCTTTCAGGGACTTCCATCCTAGTACCTTTAAAAGTGCCCAGGGACATGGCAGATATGTCTCTTCCAGTCTCACCTCCAACTCCAGGATGCACAACCTCTCTGGAATCCAAGTGGGGCTTTTTAGATGTACAAATCCTAGAATATTTTTTTCTTACAACTGTGACCTGCTCATGTTCTAATTCCCAACTTGCCTTTCAATCAAGCAAACTGATGTCATTTAACATAAATAGCATCTAGCAGCAGACAGGGAAGGTCAGTGACACACGTTCAAGCCTCACTCTTCTACGTGGGTCAGTTCAAATGTGTACCTGGAACATTTTATTCAGATCACACAGAGTGAGTATAGATCAGAGAAACATTATCATTGATGAAAACCTGTGATCTTGCTATTTGATGTTAACTCACAAATTCCAACTTTAATGACTTTCTCTTAGAAAGTTAAACAGAAAACATTTAAGTAACTATCAATCTCAAATAATTTTAAAGGAAGGGAGATGTGTACAGACAGTAGAAAGCCACCATTGATTTGAGATTTTGTTTTGGTTGGTTCATGTAGAAGCAGGGTGTGAAAATGTACAGGTATTTTTCAATAGACTGGAATACCCACTCTGGCCAGATATTTTCCTGACCAGATATTTTTATGACCCAAGGATAGGATGCATGATTTGATACAATACCTCATAACAGGACAGAATATTTGGGATGGAGAATACCCGGGGGTCTTGATGTGGGCACAGGAAGAGAGTGATTCCCAGACCCCATCACTATGGGTGGCTGAGACCTTAGATAGTGGAACCCTTCCCTCTGCATTTGTTCCATGATCAAGTTTCTCCTGAAAAAGTAAAGCAAGGAAATGCAGTGATTATTTAGGTAATTCCTAAAGGAATGCACTACACACAAAGTTCTGGTTAACTGTCTGAGAAGTCAGCTTTGCCATATTGCAGCGGGTTTGACCAGAGACGCAAAAAGAAGGTGACAGAAAGGACTACCAAGCACTCACATCTTTGGGAAAACAAGTCTCAATTCAAAAGATTATATTCCTCTCTGTTTACTATTGAAATACCTCTTACAATTTGCATTTTATTTTTATGCAAACTGACACCTTACTGAAAATACAAAAACCCTACATAAAGATCTAATTTCTTTTTGGCCACATGGAGAAAAAAAATCCTTAGACTTGACATATATAATTAGGACAAAGACAGACCCTCTAAAAGCTAAATGCAATGTTTATTTTAAAATATCCTAAGGTTAAGGCCTTGCTAGCAAGTTTTTATTGCTGAGCTACAATCCTATGTGAGAAGTGGAGTTTATAATGCAAATGCTGATGCACCACCTTAATTATCAGATTGCCACCGGGCACCAGCATAATGAAGGAATTTTCTTATTTTTGCACAATGAATACTAATTGAAGTGGGAGAAAGGAGAAGCTGGGTGGCCACACTGCAGTAAAACGGCGCCATCTAAAGGAGGAGAAAGCAAAGCCACCCGGGTGGCATTTGCAAAAGGAACGGAGGATAGGCTTTCTAGTCCCTGGACAGCTGGGTTTCTGAACTTGGATTTTTCACTCAAAACGCAAAACTGAGATTCTACTGTGTTACTGACACAGCTGGTTATCAGGTGGAGTTAGGGGTGGGGCAGATGCTACCATCCTGTCTGAAATATAGCGGACTCCATATAGCGAACTTCCCATCTGACAGTCTGCAAAGGAGGGGTTAGGTTCCGATGATGAGCGTGCCAGAGCACAGGGAGGAGGGCACAAGTAAGGACAGAAGAGGGAAGGGGGAAGGGTAGGGGTGAAAGGGGATGGGGACAAGAGAGGAAAAAGGGAGGGAGCGATGGAAAGTTTATTTCATGCCAGATATTTTGCTTTCAGGTATGCAATGCAAAATCCAGCCTTTAGTTCCACAAGCTGTCGCATTTGTACATATGTACAAGGAAAGTGAAACTGAGAGGTACAATAAATTACCCAAAATGGTACAGCTGGCAAGCCATGGAGCTATTTATCTGCTTCTAGGACTATGGTGTTTCTGCAAGCATGGGGTCATGAATGCAGCAATGCCATGCGCTGGCTGTTCTCAGAAAGGGAAGCACTTCGTTCCTGAGGCTTCAGAGGGACAAGGGGTGGAGAATGTCTCTGGAGGGCAGAGAAGGCTCCCTCCAGGGGCTCTGGAGTAGAGGAAAGGGGGTTGGGAGAGCGTGGATTCTGGGCAGGGGTGGGGAGTTTGCTCAGGGGCCTGTCTCAGATGCGAGAAATATCCCAGATGTCTTGTGCTTGTTTCACTGAATCAGCCCGTCTGGGCTGGAAGGGACCCTGGTGATGGTTATCACTGCCCAGTGAGCCAACGAGCTGAAGCTGCTAATTCCAGATCAAGCTGGTTGGCATCCAGTCCGGCTAGGGCTCTAGGCCCAGGCCCTGGAACGCAGGGTTTCTACTTCCAAGCCTATAAATCCTGAGTTGTGGAAGAGTAGAAGGTTCCTTCCGAGCAGGTGGGGGCAGTTAACCATTGAGTACTCTGTCCCCTGTCCCAGGCACAGAGACCTCCCTCCTATCCTCAGCCTGCACTCCCACGGTGACCCCACCAGGCAGCACTGTGCTGTCTGTTGGCTTCTCTCAGTCCCAGAATGATCCCTGGTTGCCTGGACCTGGCACCCAGAAGGTGCTCAGCAAATATTTTTGCAATGAATGAATGAAGGTGGCGTCTTCCTCTCATTGCTAGCTGGGGTTCCGTTTTTCCATAGAAAGTGTTTCACATGGGAGTTAGACTTACCCTTTGTGTCCAGGAGTTTGGGGGAGAAAGCCCCTGTGCCCCACTAGGGCATGACATGGGAGGGCATTGTGGCCACACATCTGGGAAACCAAGGACACTGCCCACCTGGGAAAGGAGGGTCCAGGTAAACCTCATACCTGAGAATCGGAAATGGGGAAAAGGACACGTTAGGGTGGGATGGGGGAGGGAGGAAGAGAAGAACTGTGTCTCTCACGGCCCCCCACACCCCCAGCGCCCAAGGCCAGAGATGAATGAGACCCGAGACCCGTCACCCAGCCAGGAAGCCTCCTCCTCAGCCGGGTTTCCAGACCTGATACGATGACTTGAGTGGCTTTAGAGATCAGCCGCTGCCAGACCAGCAGATACTCCGATTGAATCTGCATCCAGAAAGCACCCTGACGATCTGAAAAACAGGTAGATTAATAAAGAAAGTAGAGGTATCTTAAAATATTGCAGGTTTTGGTGGATGGCTTGGAATGAATCCCACAGCAATGAGGTTGGCGGTTTTGGGGGGTAGGAGGGAAAGGGACATGTAATCTGAGCCAGTGTAGGTTGGGGGGGCCATCAGCACACAATTAATATGATACGTAATGTGGTCTAGGGAGGGGAAACAAGGCTGTGGGGTGGAGGTGCTTGAGAGACCCCTCCCCCAAGAAAAGGGACCTACAAAACCCCTCGACGCTCCCCCAAGAGGGCCCTTGGGGTGGGGTGGAGAGCAAGGAGCTATTCACTCAAGTGTTATCCCTATGCTCTATCATCCTCCCCCTTCCCACCCCCACCCCCACCCCCAAGTAAGTCCAGAGGGAGGTTTTCATCCAGTGATGCACCCAGAATGTCCTGCTGTTCAGTGGGCACTCGAATACCACTGAGTGAATGAATGCATGAGGGAACGGGGTCGGGTCAGGCTGCCCCTGCACTGGATTCCAACCTTGTAATCCCTATTGGTTTCTAAATAATAAAAACCCTTTAAAGGCATATATGTGTATGCACCACACACACACGTTTACTTTCTCAGACTCCCCTAGAAATACTGTGTTTGCACAGTAGTCCCAATATAAAATGACAAGTTGTATATAAGTCAAGAAAAGGGAGGCACTTATTGCATTTATGTGAATATTCTCATATGTAACTTCAGGCTCCATTGAAAGACTGAATTAAATCTTCCCATTTAACAGACTTAGAGATACAAAACACACCCCCCCTCATACTCACGGTTCCAGTTAAAATTCTTGCTTCACCCCACTTTCATGCCTTTGAAATGTGATTTCCCGATGCATCAAAAATTCTTGTGAGGACAGGGGGATTTCAACGTTAACTTTGACAAACTGTCTCAGTAAAATGAGGTTCTGTTCATAAACCAGGGCAAACTTGGCCTTTGGTGTTCTGTTTCATGGCAATAGACGGGAAACAAATGCCACTTGGTGACCCAGGGCTATTAACAGATCTCAAAATATATGGACTTGAACTGTCGCCTACACCCTGGAGATTTGGTTAACAGTTTTGAAAGGGTGTGGGGTTTGAGGCTAAGTACAGTGTTTCCAAAGTAGCTGAGAATTCCAAATGTGGCAAACCACAAGAACATTCCTTGAATGGAGGGCATTTTTGTACAACCATAACAGAGACGACTGAATAATTTTAGTAATTCTATCAACCAAATTAACCCATCACAAAAGCTCAGGTGGTGGAATGCACAATGACTTTGCTGAGATGGTCTGCAAAGTCACCTTGCTCACTCCCCTGCTGACTCAGTTGTATTGTCTAGACACAGCCAGCCTGAACGGAACTGCAGTTTTCACCACAATCAGCTAAAATCATGGGCAACAGGCATTGGTGATTGGGGCAGGACTTCTTCACCTTCACCTGGGCCAGCCTCCGAACCAGTGAGCCCAGATGCAACGTCTCCCCTTGGTTTAGCAGAAGGAAGAAATAGAATGTAGCATTTCGGCTTCTTACAGATCGAACATGGAAGTGATTCAGGTCAAAAGAAAAGTACAATTACATGTTGCTGAATCATGGGTATAAGTTCTGAGAAATGCATGGTTAGGTGATTGTGTCGTCATGTGAACGCCAGGGTGTACCTAGACAAACCTAGATGACAGAACCTACTACACCCCTAGGCTGTATGGTATAGCCTACTGCTCTTAGGTTATAAGCTTGTGCAGCATGTTACTGTGCTGAATACCATAGGCAATTGTAATGCAATGGTGTTTTTGTATGTAAACATAGCTAAACACAGAAAAGGAATAGTAAAAATACTATATTACAATCTTATGGGATCACTGTCATATATGCAGTCATCTATCGTTGACCAAAACATCCTTAAGGGGCACGTGGCTTGCGGTCTCTTTTAAAAATGTATATTGACATGTCTTAGGCTCTTAACAAGGCTCGAATATTTCTTCAAAGGGCAAAAAACTTTCCCTTTAAATTACAGACAACTGGGGTGAGATTTCTAGATTTTCCACTTTTTTTTTTAGGGGCGGTTTTGGCTTTAAAAGTTTACTTCTATCCATGTTGTTCAAATATGGTCCATTAACTTTATATTATACAAAGCAAATCAGAGAGGAAGAGGGGAAGAGAATGATTAAAGAGTTATGAGTACATTTTTTATTGCAGAAAATGCCTAAGACTTCTGGGATTTGAAGGCACACACAGGCTAAGGAGGCCCCACCCCGTCTCCTTTGAGGAGGTTGACATTATTTAATCCAGAACTTTTCAAAATACATACAGGTGTTCTTTGAAAAAGAGTTTAGCAGTCAAGTGAATTTGGGGAGATTAAACAAAGTTAAATAGGTTTCTTTACTGCAGGACTTTTCAGAGCCTTTACTCTGCTAAGAGCGTCTGACATTCCCAGTGGGCAGTGAGCAAGGCCTGCCTTCAAAACTTTCACACACAGCGCTGCAAGGAGTGGACCCCAAGGAGGGGTGGTGGAGCAAAAGGACGATGAGGCTGGATAGGGGCCTGATGAACTTCTTATGAGACTATATTTCCCCAAAACATTGAACTATATAGAATGCTTTCTGTGGAAATATTAATAACATAGCAGAGAAAACACACTGGCACAACTGAAGAATGAAAAGCATCTTTTCTCCTAGAGTGAAAGGGAACCCCAGCAGCCCACCATGCCCTGAGGGAGAGGGGAACCAATGTATTGAGCTCTTTTTAAGCATCACATTAGCTCCTTTACAATTACTATGAACTTTAAACATTAGGGACTTTAAGATAGAAAGTTGTCCAACCCTTGGCTTTATAGAAGAGGACAGTAATCCAAGAATGTCAGGTGGCCTGCAGCAAACACGCAGGTACCTAGAGAGAGAGCCCTGTTTGTAGGAGGCTGGGGCTTCTCAGGGGGTGGCGTAGGAAGGAGACAGTACAGGGGTCCATGAAACCATACGTGCTCCAAGCATCATGGATAGCCTGCGTGCATAATATGTCTGGCACTAATTTGTGCTATTCTATCCCAAACATAGATAAATGCTTCTGTGATTGATAAAATACAATTAATGTAAATATCTTGCTGAATTCATAGTAACAGTTTCTCTTTAGGTATTTTCTCAATAGATATGAGTAGAACTAATATGTGTATGTCTTCAAACTTTTAAAAATTTTGAATAAGCAATAACCATGGTTCAAAAAACAGAAATGTCAAAAGACATAGAATAAAAATATTTCTCTTTCATCACCATTCACTCATCTGTCAAGACCCCGCAGCTCTGATTGGATGGATAATCCTTGATCTTAGTTTCTTAAGTAATCTTTCAGGTTTTTTCCAGCACACACAACCACATTCAAATGTAGTTTTACTTTCCCCCTTCTTACAAAATAGGGGGCATATTTTACATGCTATCCTTCAATTTTTAAAGATCAGGTACGACTGCATTGCTATAGCTCCTCTCTGTTGAAAGAGACTCTCTCACCCTCACATGGCTCCTGATCACTGTCAAAAAGCTCCTGGAACCTCGTACCATCCACAGAGAGGTTGGTGTTGTGTCTCACACCCCACTTTCATTCCCTTCCTTCATTGATGACCCTAGAATACTTCTGGTGACACATGGACTGAGCCTCCATCATCTCTTTGTGACAGTTATTCCCATCTACCTGCAAGGATAGGCTGCCTCCTCTGTCCCCTGTGGAATGACAAGGTATCTTATCATCCTGAATCTCAGAACCTGCAGAGGAGCTCGTCTCTTAATTTCCAGTGTCACCAGGGCAGAGGGTTACCAATGGGGTCAGAGTTAATGCTCTAAACTGGTCCAGATGAGTTGGACTAAAAGATTACACTGAGAATACCAGGTGCTAAAAATGTAGCAGAATCTAAGTCATCATGCCAGATGCTCTGGGCTGGTCACAGCCCCATCTGGACATCAATCTCAGGCTGATTTATCATGAACAAGGAGCTGTTCCACCTGAATGGCATTTAGGTCGCCCCTGGCTGATGGTGAATTCAAGCAGCATTGGTTCCAAATCCTGTTATTTATCAAAACCTGAGAAGCCACAGAGCTTTTGAAAATCACAGATCCTGGGCTCTACCCAGACCCATCACCCATCAACCTGGTCCCCAGAGCCGTAGACATCACTGGGCATGTGTATTTCTAAATTCCCCAGGTGATTCTAATGATCCTCCAAGAAGGAAGATGGGAAGGCAGGTCTCTCTGCTTTCATGGGTGCTGTGATTGAAGGAAGGGTGCAATGAGCAGCCCTTCTGCAAATATGAGTAGAGTTTGGTTGTACCCCCTTTTGGTACCACTTTGAAGAAAATCATCTTCACTTCTAATTCTACTTGGTTTGTAAATGTGGACCTGTCTTAGGCAGGGAATCACTTAGAAATGGAGAAGAAAGAAATTAAAATAATAGAGGGGCAGAGAGTTCTTCAACCAAAGAAAAAACATCTCATTTTACCCCCCAAGAACCAATGAATATGACAGAAAGAAAAAATGATTGCCTTGAGCTGGGTGAAGTTAGAAAGAAAATTCAAATTTCGGTGAAGCTGAACTCTATGCTCATATTGCTCTTCTGGGTGCCTATGAGGTCTCCCCACCTCCACGTCTCCTGCTCACACCATTTGACAGCCTTAGAGCCTGGTGTGGTGTGGGGCTGGCAAGAAGGGAAATCAGCATGAGGAGAAAACAACCATGCAGAAGTGGGGGAGAAGCCAACATCTTTTTCCGAAGGATGTGAGAAGATCCAAGTGTGTGTCTAAAGACGTTAGAACCATGCAACTGTATCTGATCCAAAATATACACACAGAGGGAACAATGCTTAGGGCAGTTGACATGATTCTCAGCCCAGGCCATTTTTAGTGGATTAAGGGTAGATAGATTAGTTGCAAAAAAAAGGCTCCAATGTTCTCTACATCTCCCACTATTTACAGCCTCTGCAATGTGACTTTGTAGCTCTTCTCATCAAGAAATGGAATCTGTTTCTCTTCCCCTTGAATTAGGGCTGTCCTGTGACTCACTAGGGCCTATAGAATATGGTGGAAATGCTCAGGGGACCACAGTAAGTTTAGGCCTTAAGAGGCATTGCATGCTGTCATCACTCTTGTGGAACCCACTCCTGCCATGGGTGTGTGCCCGGGCTAGCCTGCTGGAGCATGAGAGGGCCTGTGGAGCAGAGTGAAGGCAGCCCAGTGGCCCTCCCAGGTGGTATTGAATACTCCAAGGGAACAGCCAGTGAGACAGGAGGAAACCCACAAAATGTGCTGCCAGAGAAGGCCAGAGTGGGGATGCTTCAGGGAGAGTGTGGCTGACTGTGTGGGAGGTTGTTGAGAACTCAAAAATGACGAAGACAGGAAGAGGTTCATTGGGTGTAATGTCGTGGAGCATGTTGGTGACCTTGACAAAACCTGTTTCATTCTTACTGGTATGGTGAGGATAGGACCCAGCTCGGAGCTGTTTCAAGGAGGTTAAAACTGTAAGTAGAGACAGCTCTTTTGAGGAGGTTGTTGGTACACTTTCTGATGAAACAAGCTGAGGTGTAATGATATGGTGTGAGAATTATGCAATAGAGAGACAGCGACATTGAGGTGGAGGAGAACTGCATAATCAAGGGACATAATCAATGAACTGCCCTCTTCAAAAATGTCAGGGTCATAAAATACAAATAAAGATGGAGGAACTATTCCAGATGGAAAGGAGACTAAAGGACCATGATAAGTAAATGCAACATGTGAGACTGGATTGTTTCCTAACTAGAATTTTCTTTTTAATACAAACAAAAATTTAGGGACAATTTGCAACATATGAATAAGGTCTCTAAAACAGGTAATAGTATTGTATCAATGTTAATTTTCTGATTTTAATAATTACATTATAGTTCTGTAAGAAAATGTCCTTGATCACAGAAAATACATACTGAAGTATTTAGGGGTGATAAGGCATTATGTCTGTATCTTACTCTCAGATGGTTCAGGGGAAAATGTATACATACAGCAGAATTCTAAGACAGTTCCCAAGATTTCCTCACCTTGCTGCACATGCCCGGTTCGATTGCTTCCCCTTAAGTATGAGCAGAATGTGTGAATATGATGGGATATCATGCCCATGATTGGCTTCCTCAGCAGCTGACTTTGAGTTAATCCAGAAGGAGATCCTCCAGGGTGGGCCTGACCTAAGCAGGTGAGCCTACTGAATGACCGTGAATCATCAGAAAGACACTCTGCTTCTGGAGAGCAAACTGACACGATGTGGGAAGGGCCACGTGGCAGGAAATGACAGGAAGCCTCTAGGAGCTAAGCGTGATCCCTGGCTGATACCTAACAAGAAAAGGGGAACCTCAGTCCCACACTGAATTCAGAAGGTACTGAATTCCACCAATACTCAGTGAGCTGGAAGAGGGCTCTGAACCTCCGATGAGATACCAGCAACTCCTTGATTGCAGCCTGGTGAGCCCCTGGACCAGTACCTGGACTCGTGGAAGCTGTGAGGTAATAAATGTGAATTGTTTTAAGCCACTAAGTTTGTGGCAACTTGTTAAATAGTAAAAGAAAACTAATACAATATCTAAAGCAAATATGTCAAAATATTAACAACTGGTGAATCTTGGAGAACAACTTACAGAAGTTCTGTGTACATTTTTGCAACTTTTCTGTAAATTTGAAATTATTTCAAAATAATATGTTGTCCAAGATATAACACATATAGGGCTTACTATGTGCCAGATGCTGTTTAAAGTATTTTTTAATATGTTAATACATTTGAGTGTCATTAAAAAACAAACAACCCGTCTCCTTGATGATTTGTTTTATAGATAAAGGTACTGAGGCACGGAGAATTCAGGTGACGTGCCTGAGGTCACACAACTAGCAAACGGCAGAGATGGGATCTGAATCCAGCTTCAGGGTTCATACTCCTAAGCACCGTGCACTCTCAGTGATACTGAAATGGTATAACACCAATTGAGCCAGGGGACACAGTGAATGTAATTAAGCATGACCCTACAGGGCCCTGACATCCACGCAAATCATTTTTGCTTTACCCTCTCTCTTATTTACCACATAAGTGCTTGTAGCCATGGTGTGAATGTAGGAGCAGAAAGACTCACAACATTGGAATTTAAACAATAGTGTATTTGGCTTATAGTGATGATTTTATATGTTAGCAAATGTATTCATGTACTGTAACTTGTCTTATCCATCCCCAAATCTAAAGCCTCCATAATCTATCAAGCTAACAAATTGTAAGTAGATGAAAAATATGACTAGAGGGGAGAATAAATTGAGAGTATGAAATGGAACCAAGAATGAAAAACATAAAAATAAAAGCATGAAGTTCAATGTACTTAACAAGAGTCAGTCAAAAAACGTACTTCCAACCTTCTCGCGTACTGATTTTATACATTTATCATATTTCTGTCTTTGGAATAAGATGAAGTCACCCAAACTCCATTGTGGAATCTAGTCTCCTCGAAATCCATCTGACCTCAGAGAGGCAAACAGTGAGTAATTCAAAATATTTTTGAATGAAAGTGTCAGTTTAAGATCCTCAGCATAAAACATACCTACAAAGCCTATTTGCAAAGTAAATTTACTCTGGATTCTTGATACCTATGAAAGTTTTTTCTATTATATTTATTTAAAATTACAACAGTTTACATTAGAAACAAGCTCAAACAATTAAGGTAAAAGATAAATAACTGCATACAGTTTAATTTTACAAAACGCAAACATACATCTTTCATTGTTCCATTATCTGAGTATTAAGCGCCACATAATTGCACAAGGCATTTTCAAATGTCTTAAAGGCTCTAAAATTACAGAGTTGACTTTCGTGAAATGGTCTTTATTTTCCTCCATTATTATACAAATAATTGACCACACAGATTAAATTTAAATCAGAATTGGATATGTCCCCTCAGAGTTCATTTCTCTTTTGCAGCTAAAGGTAGGCAGCTTATGACAGCTCACAGAGCTTACTCAGGCCCTGTGGGATATAGGATGTGGGCTCAAATTTCCATAATTTAGGATGTTTCATCTGAGAGAGACTTTAGAGTCCCCTGGCACTGGGGTGACATCACATCAAGGTTTGCCCAAGACCATCCCCCTTCTAAGCCATCCCAGGTTCCTTCTAATTGTGCCGCTTTCACTCTCAGAAATGTCTGTTTAGGAGATGGTACAGGTGAGGAAGTGGACGCCTCGGGATGTGGATTCTTTCTGGCCCAGACTCCTGCAGCAGAGACCTGAGGTCATCCCTAGGGATGGAGAAACTCCACTCCCAGCTGCCTTCAGAGGTGCTGCCGCCCTCCATTGTGGGGTGGAGGTGGAAGACCAAAGGAAGCGTCCCTTTCATCTTCACCATAGAATGCAAAATGATTCATCCCCACGATTGCTCACCACACCTGAGAGGAGGACAGAAGAGAACATGTTTACATTCCTTTGTCTTTAATTAAAAGGCAACATGTGCTTTTGCCGATCAATTGGAAAATGCAGATGCATGAAAAAGGAAAAACAACCTCAAGAAAACCTCCCTCCCCCCGCTAGAAATAGTTAATTAACAGCTACTCATTGTAAAGGCACATAGGAGTTTCGGGAAGTGACTCGATTTCTCGGTGTGTTCTACTTTTAGAAACCTAATCCGGTGACTCAGAATTATTTCTGAAACATTATCTCTGCCCCTCAGCTCAATTTCTTCTAATCATAGCTCTTGGAGATATTTCCCTCTGATAACCACAGGGGAAGAAGAGGAGGGGAAAGAAGAAGAAAAGAGTCGTAAAGTTCAGTTGTTAACATGCTGAAAGTGGAAGGATGGACTTGGGTCCCCTCTCGTGCAGCATCAGGGCTGCCTGGCACGCGGTGGCCGGGCCCATGTTGATGCCCCATTGTCAGACACCTCAGCGGGGAGGAGCCTCCTCAACGTACAGCCCTGCTCAGCTTGTTGGACCTAATTTGGGCTGGGGAAAAAGTAGCTGATTTCACCATTATTCCTGTAGTACCAAACATGATACCAAGCATGTGCTACACACTAAGTAAACTTTTATCGAATGAGTTAATAAGGCTGGTTTTCACAGTTTCATTGTTGTTGTTGGGCTTATCATAGTCGAAGTTAAACTATAGACCAAAGTGTCTCAAGGTGGTTTCAAAATTAATTATTGAATGTCTAATTTCTCTGCTAGACACTGGAGATACACAGAGTGAATAGCAAAGGGCTGCTACTCTTGAGGGTCCCAGAGTCACATAAGTAACCAAATACCGGAGGCAGTGTGATGTATTTGACCAAGTTAGTGAGAGAGACTTGGGTTCAAATCCCAGCTCTGTGCTTGCTAGTTTTGTGACCTTGGGCAAGTTACTTATTACTATTATTGATAATATACCCTCAGCAGGGCTAATGATAATGTTAACTGATAGATTATTTGAGGATTAAATGGGATAATTGATGTAAAGCACTTGGAATACTACCCGGCACACGGCAACACTTCACTGAATGGTGTCTGTTACTATTATTTAACAGCTGTGCAATCTTGGGCAGGTGACATTTGCTGAGTCTGTTTACATAGGTGAAATACAGGTCTAGAAATACAATGACTCATAATGATTCTTAAACTGCAAGCTTCTTATTGTTTGCATGAGCCTGGAAGGTGTGGGTCCCTATCGTAGCCCCCACTTTAGTCCTGCGGACACTAAAGCTCAAAGGCTTTAACCTGGGCCATCGCTCAGATAGTCAGAACCTAAGGCAAGAATTGAGGCAGAACACCTGTAGTGGAGACAGAACACCTGGGCCAACGTCTGTAGTGGGCAGCTGGTCCTGGTGCCTGGCCAGAGGCTCTTGGGTCATTTTTGCCAGCTCTGGGCAGCCATTCCCCAGTGGCTGCATGCTTTGCTGCTAAGGATTCCTCCGCAATCTTCGGAGATTGCCTGTGGGCTCTGGGATGTTCTTGAAAACACAGAGAAAGACACCCTACTCCTTGGCCAAAAACGCTGAAAGATAATTTACAGCCTAGAGCTAAGGGGATCAGGCAGAGGCTGGGATTTCACCTGCAACCACACCCTCTCTGTGCTTCCTTCCCTTCCCTCTTCCTCTCCTTGCATCCCCTACCAGCCTCTCCTGGGAGTACAACCTCTGTACAAACTAAATTCAGGCTGTAGGACCTTGTTCACTACAGAGGGACTCTTCGTTTCTACTGACTCACTACAGTCTCAGGCACACCAAAGACAGCTTCCTCTTCCTCCTGCTTTCTAAACACCCCTCTCATCACACTAATGCCGGGGAGCTATCACAGGGTACCAAGATCGACGGGTCAAGGGAATCCTAAGTTTGGGGTTGCCTTTGCTGTTTTTGGTAACCCATTCCTTTCATTTTCCATTGTGATACTGGCCTCAAGTCTATGGCCTTCCCCTTCCTAATCACTCTTTCACTGTTATTCATCATCATCTCCTGTACTAGGACAACTGCTCAAGACGGACAGGGCCTGCTGCAGACTCCCCAAAGGCCATTCAGAAAACCTGTCGATCAACCAAGTTGTCTCCGGGACCGCGCCTGTAGGGGAGAACACTGCCTTGCTGGTCTTGGCAATGTCTTGGAAAGAGGAAGTCACGGGAGAGTATCTATAGAGTTTTAAGACCTGGGAAGTTTTGACAAACAGGTTTGGATTGGTGGGCACAGCAAGACCAGGGTCTTCAAGTGGGTCTTGATGAGCAAGTGTTAGTCTTGATTAATAAGCTGTTTAGTTGATTCAGAGTCTTATCTTCCAGGAGCAGAAAATTCCTGGAGCAACTACTTTTATCTGTTTCCCATATTGTTTAGCACAGGCACAGGGAAGTGTATCAGGTTGACTATTGTTTAACTGATGTTGGGAAATTATCTTGGTTTCAGTTCTCAAGAAGGATAAATTACCTGCAGTGGGATAAAAACATAGAACGTGACTTTTAGAACAAACCTCAGGAGTATGTGTTCAATAGCCACAAACTCTAAATTCCAATGCAGTTGCCTTCCCAGAACCCCGACTGCCTAATTTCTGTAAACTTCTACCCAACGTGGTGTGGGAGCAGTAGCACATACCCCAGACATGACGTGCTGAGCTAATGGACTCCATGACAAGGTAAGGACACCCAGGGATAAACCATTGGAGACCAGTGGGAGGAAGGATGCTTCAGCAATGGGCGTAAATGATGGCATTGGCCAACATTCCCTGACTGCCCCCCAGTGCTGGGGGCTCCCAAAGGACAATTTTCCATCCTCAAGCCTGGCTTCTCCCTGGGAGAAGCATGGCTGGGGATGCTGAGTTAACCTCAATTTCCTTTAGACACCAAATACAATGGGGGCTGAAAATAATGTTTTCTCTAAAAATAAAGAAAATTATATTTTTCACATACCTACTCTTGTGCCCTGAGTTTGTTCAAAACGTGTGTGTGTGCACGCGTATGTGTGTGTGATCTTAGTTGGAGTTGCCTAGAAGCAGACCTGTGACAGGGTTTGAGTGCAGGTAATTCATCTGGGAGATGATCCCAAGAAGCACCAGGAGGGGAGCAGGAAAGAGAGAAGGGGAGGTAACCCATGTAGGCTGCCTTGTCAAGCCTGGGGGGAGGAATGCATCAAAAGAGAATCAAACAGAGTGCTGGTTCTCAGGAGGTTTGCACTCACAAGCAAGTTAAAACACAACAGGAAAAGTGCACTTCAAATAGGGTGACTTGAAACAATTAGGATCCTTTGTGACAAAGAGAAATGCAACCAAATACCACACCAGCCCTTTTCTTCTCAGCCAGGCTTTGGAAGCTGTTTGCGAAGGTTCAGGTTTAGGTCACATTATTGACTTTTGAGCTCTTGACTCAGATGTCAAACCCTGGGTAAGACTTTCCAGCTTCTTACCTAGTTAGCAAAAGTGGCATTTGGTGGGGTTGGGGGAGGGGGTGGGGTGCAAACCAACTATTTCTCCTTTCTTTATTCAATAAGAATTGCACTGGACCAGAGGGACAGTGACATTTTCCCAGTGCATCGCCAGTGGGTCATCCAAAGCAGGAAACAACAGGAGCCTCTGGCCATGGAGTTGCCATGGATGCGGATGGGTGTGCATGCCACAGTGAGAAGCACATGATGCTCTCCTGTTCACGCCCACTGTCTCTCTCCCACCTGGGCTTGGGAAAAAAAAGTGGGAAATTCATTGTCCAAAGAGCAGGTGCTAGAAAACATGACAGATTTATAAAGATGGTTGCCTCTGTCATTTTACAAAAATTGCTAGCAGTAAAGGAAGACTTTTCTCCTTTAGAAAAGGGGCCAATTTCTCCTTCCCTCTTGTGAGGGCAGACCATCCCCACCTCAGTCTCTGCATACAGAGCTTCCTTCCCTTAGAAAAAGTAATCTTAGGCAAACTGGGGTGGAATAGAAATGCAGATTTTTTTTAAAAAGATGTTTATTTTTTAATGAGCAATGAATTCAATCCTATCTCCATCTTTTATGGTTTATCAGAATGAAGATTTGGAGACACTGATATTCTCCAATATCAAAGAAAGTTGCCGAGAGGCTCAGTAAACAAAATCACTGGGTCAGGAATGAAAACACAGTCTTACAACAAAGGTTTGCATTAAAAAGTAACTTTAGGTTAGACCCCCATTTAACCAGAAAAATGAATTAATAAACCACGTGCAAAGCATAAAATTGCTAGAGTGCTGGGGATCTGGGCTCCTCACGCCTCTGTCATTGGTGGCTGCACCTTTCTCCAACCTCCCGGACCACACACAGGTCCAAGGCAGGAATGGAGTCAGCATTTCCCTCTTTTCCTGATTTATCGCTTGCATACACTTACTTCTTCTCAGCTTTTCATTCCAAGACAGCAGTCCCTGATATTTTCATAAGAAACAGCTACTTTTTATTTTCCCACGGCTTGAGATCATGGAGGGCTGTTGACTGGGGTGGAACAGAGTGAGGGGCCCCAGGAAAAGGCAGGGAAGGAGATTCTCCTGCTGGCCACCTGCACTGGGAGGAGGACAGGCTATGTCACTGTAACCAGGGGACGCAAGATACAGCGGCTGCTGTAAGAGGGTAGACAATTTTCCATCCTCAAGCCTGGCTTCTGGCTCTGGGTCCGAAGTGGCTGCTTTACTCCTGTTCATCTCTTGGCCAGTGAAAAAGAGGGAAAGGCTCCTCTCCTGTGTCCCCAGGGGACCATTCACATCCTTTCTGCTCACATCCCATTGGACAGAACTTAGTAATGTGGCCACTGGACCTGCTAGGGAGGCCGGAACCCAATCTGCACCTTTAACTAAAGAAGGAGCAAACGTATATTGACAAACACCAGCAGCTTCTGCCACTTGGCGTATCTCTCTTTACTGGTAGTTTTAGCAAAGGCTGGGTGGGAGGGCGTGTCAAAGAGGTTTCCCCTCTTGGGTAATTCTGATCTCTTGGCAGTCACCACCTAGCGCCACTTCATTATGAGGCCAGTCCTGGCTTAGCAACAAAGAGAGTTATAGTGGATGAAGGTGCCTGCCATCAGCCTGGGACTGCAGAGGAGTGACAGGCACCAGTGTATATTAGATCCTTCCGTGTGTAGGGGTTAGAGACTGGTGTATTTGAGCATCTTGTTTTCACAGGGAATATGATAGATGTGGTCACTTTCCATATATTAATGTTCCTTTAATTTGGTATCCCTAGGTTGCTTGCCAGAGAATATACAAGTCCCTGAAGAATAAAGGCTGTAGCTCGCAGAAATACACAGTGTTAATCTCAGGTAAGATACTCATTTGCAAGTCAGTAGAAATTCAAAGCACTGTCTAAAAATATAATTCATCAGTTACATTAAAATGAAAGCAAAGTGGCCAAACTTTCATTCAAAACCACAGAATACAGGATAATCTCAAAGATCTGCAGGTGTTTGGCTGCCATCCTAAATGGCCCTGTCTCCTTTTCTATGGCGGCTCTTGGAGATTTTCCTGCCAGTGACAAGAAGCAGGGGAAGGCCACCTCCGCTCAGCTTTTGAGCAGCAATTGGGTAGTACTTCTTTCTGCCAGCACACGTATTGTTCTCCTGTATTCATCCTAGTCAAAAAGAGACCACAGCACAGGCTTCGGAAGCCTTTGTGTCTTTCTGTTTTTAAATTTAAGAACAGTTATCTCCTTCACCAGCTGTTATAAAGATGCTACAAGCTTCTAGTGAGGTACACAAAAAAAGACAAAGCACTTTGTACAGAGAGCTGAAGAAATCCAGGTGCTATCTTTTTATCCAGGTGAATTTCTTAAGTCATCCCAACTCCAGCAGAGATTAGCCAAAGCTCTGCCCCGAGTGGAGAAGCTCGGTCTCAGGCAGGCCCGGAGCATTCATCTCTGAGAGAAAGGGCAGACCAGCAGATCATCTGAAGGTTGACTGCACAAAAAAGCATTTTGTTTATAAAATCATCCCTTCTCTGGCTTTCTGTTGTTTACTCTTGACCAACTTTAATTTTCAAAGATTTTATCCTCCTTTATAAGAGTGATTCACGCTCCTTGTAGAAGAATAGAATACCACATAAAAGTAGAACAAAGAACAAAATAGTCACTCAAACTTTCATCTGAAGTCACTCCAAACTCTTGAGTATGTAATTTTTTCATTCTATTAGAGTAAAATGCATCAGAGTAAATGTGTGTCTTTTTTTTCATTTAACATTTTAGCATAATCATTGTCTATGTTATTACAATTCCGTTGTAAGCATCACTCAAAGTTGTGCCTGAATGTCTCTGGCCAATGTCATTTCTTTCCTCGGCTAATACCCTTTTCCCATTCTGACGAGCATGGTCTCGGCTCTGTCTAGAACCTCACCCTCTTCTACGTGCCCTCACCTCCCACGCCACCCCCTTTATTCTTGGAGCCAGGCTCAGGCCGGCTCATGCAGCACAACAGGGGCCACTCACATTCCAGGTGGCAGTTCTGCCACCAATTAACTTATGACAAGCCACTCAACCCCCTCACTCATTTATTGTTTTGCTACAGCAGCAGATATTTTCTGATTCTCAATGCCAAGCATTACTCTCGCATAAACAAATACCAAGGGGAAAAACCTTTCTGCGGCCCTGTATCAGGCGGCAGTCTTTGGTCACATGCTGGAGAAAGCACTCTGGTTAACTTCAGCGTAAAAGGGATCCTTACACTCTGTGGGAAGAGAGGGGCCAGGACAGGAAATAGGACGGGAACTGGAGGGAAGAGGGTCCCTGGTGTGACAGCACCACCACGATGCGGGGTGTGAACTGCAGCCCTCGCCCCTCCCTCCCTCCTGGAAGCAACCCACTCGAGATTTACAGTGCTGAGAGCCAGGCGTGGTGGCTTGCGCTTGTAATCCCGGCTACTCGGGAGGCTGAGGAGGGAGGATCACTTGTAGTCAGGAGTTCGAGACCAGCCTGAGCAACACAGTGAGACCGCTGTTTCAAAAGAAAAAAAAAGATTTAAAGTCCTAGGAAGGAGTCTGATGGGTCAAAAGTAGGTGGTCCTTTGGTGGTGAGAGGAAGCAGGCAGTTGAGAAGACTCCAGAGGCCCACGCGTGTGTTTCTCTCAGGGGAAGCTGTTTCTTACAGTCTCGAGAGTGGAGAGGAGCTCTTTCCCCACAGCAATGTGAGGTGCTATTAGGAGGAGGAAATAGATGCTGGGAAGTCAAAAAAATGACAGATGCCCACATGGGCTTCTTCCTCCTCTCTCGCTCCATGACTCTGTGCCTGGCTAAAGCAATTCCAGACTCGTAGTGCTCTGTATTTTCTCCATCTCTGGCTTTGCCCGCCATGCCGGCTCTGTGCCTTCACCCGCCTTCGCCAGCGCCGTTCACTGCAGCTCACGCCAGTCACGAGAATTTCGTGGATGTCATGGATTATATTAGTCACACTTTTTTACTGCCCCCTTCCCCACAAGAGTGTCACATACCCCAGCGCCATTCCATGCGATGATCAAGGCCTCCTCCTCTGTGGTGTGTACATCCCTGCCTCTTAGACCCTGGGCTTGGCCTTGTCACACGCCTGACCAATGGGATGGGAGGAGGAGACATGATGTGTGCTGTGTGGAAGCAGAAGTTTTAGGAAGAATGCTGATATGCCATCAGCCCTCTTGCATCTGCCTCTCATGGGAGATGCTCCCTCAGGAACAGGAGGGTACCTGGAACAGAGGTACAGCCCATAAGCAAGAAATACATGTTTGTTGCTGGAAGCCACTGAAATTTAGGGTTTTTGTTAATAACTGCAGCAAAGTCAATTAATATAGTGGACAATGCAAGCCATCTGAGCCACCTGTAGGTGAGCAAGGCTTTTCTCCCTTAAGGGCAGGCTGTGGTCACACCTGTCTTTCCCCTTCCTCTAGCACCTACGACAGTGCTGAGCACACAGTTAGTATCTAATAAATACTGACTGTCCCAAGAGTTAAATACTTATCTCCCTCATCCCCTGCACCCCATATCTAGGTTCTAAGAAACAAAACAAAATATAAAGGTACAGCACAACTTGGCAAAGACACGGGAACTAAGGCAAGAAGACAGCATTAAGGACTTCAAAAAATTAAATAATGACATTTTAAAATTCACAACCACTCAGTATGTTCATTGTGTGGAAGAAAAATAACAGGTCACAGAGGAAGTTCGCAATAGTCATCATAACTCAGTACACAGCCTCCCTGTCTTAAAAAGATAATGTCATGGGATGAGGAGAATGTCCCACCCGCAACGGGAGACACAAGTGAGGAGGGCAGAGGTCGGAAGTTGTTTGTGTTGTTCAGTGTGCTGTTGGGAGCCACACACACTGGCCTGAAACAAAATGTTAAAGGTCAGTTTCATCTGCGCCTCTGGCTCCCTGCCTGCACCTGCCTTTATGACCCTCTGCATACAAAGGAGGGGGCAAGAGGCCTTTGGAAAAACCAGTACCAAACAGGTTGTTTCCTGCTGTAAAATGAAGCCAACCACTGGCTTTTTGTTGAATTCATACCAAAGAAGGGGTATTCTTCCTAGGTCTGGTCCCAAAACATGACCTTTTTTTTCTGGAAAGCCCCCAGCAGGAGGATTTCCAGGACGTATAAATCCTAGAGAGCATGTTATTTGCAATGAAACTTTGAAAGGAGACAGGAGTCCAAGATTGTTTTTCTCCCCATGGAGGAAATCTGAGCAACCCTATCACTAGATCCTGAAAGGAAAATCAACCAACCAAACAAATAAAAACCCAGAAAACCAAAACGAGTATGGAATCCCATGCACCTCATATCAGGATTTTATTCTTTTTTGACCCTGGAGCGAGTTCCATTGTAATGCTGACATCAAGGAGCCAGGATTATGTCCCGTGGAGGAAGCAGCTATGACCATTGCTTCACCTTTCTGAGGTCCTCACCTGCAAAATGAGGAAGACAGTTGGGATTCCACAGGGCTGTTGGGAGATTCACCAGGACAACGCAGAAAAGTGCATATTAGAGTGTTTTGGACAGTTGTCTCCAAGGAGACATAACTTCCTTCGCTCTCTGTAGGTCAAACAAGTAATACGTGTGCAAGGATGGGTTTAGAAATGTGATTATAAGGAAACATGGGCATGCTGTATAGTATGAGGTCATTACATGAATTTTGTGAATGGCTTGAGGGATTAGTGTCATTATGGCACAGTAACACACTTAGGCGTCTAATACCATCTATTGTTGTATCCCTGGGATGTGCACACATGAGATCACTCGATCCCAATACAAGCCCCATGTCAGGTGGAGAAGGGGGACCCCCAACAGGGACACAGGGAGGAGGCAGGAGGCAAAGGGAAGAAGAGCAATCAGTTAAAAGTAAATATAATAACATATTATTTTAAGTCTACATCTCCATATACATTCACAAGCTACATCTTTAATATATTCACTGTGTGAAAAAAATAACAGGAAGAAGTACGTTCAAAATTTTCTAGATCTTTTAGACTTTCTAGCTAAGTGTTCTTAGCCTAATCCTTTCAAAATTATTCCCTAAGAGGTAAAAATTAGAGGAGCCTGGAAACATATTTAAACTTTGCCAAGGTGGAAAAATTAGTTGCAACATGACAGGGAATATCTGGTTATTTCAACATCACACTGCTGACCCGAGACTATCAAGCTAAACGTTATTGTGGAAATGTTATGTTTCCTTCTGAGGAAAGGATAATGACAAATCTCCTTGGCTCTTAACCCAGAGGATGCCTGCACAGCGGTAGCCCATCGTGGATAAGGGAATGAGTTTGGTCAAAGGAGGAGGAAGGAGAGGAGGTGGGAACTGTTGCTTCAGGGAGTCTCATAAGTGACCATGGTCCCACTATGTAAGGGAATCAGTGGTCCACCAAGGTCATGAACGACAAGAAGAGAATAAAGAGAAGACTTGGAAGAGCAGGAATCCATTTGGCTCTTTTCTGGGATCCTTTCCTTGGAAGGAAACATGGCCCTTTCCAAGATAGCATTTAGTTTGATAGTCTCAGGTCAGGAGTATGATATTTGGAAGATACTAAATATGCAGACACCCATTTCCTGCTCTTTCTTTGCACGGAGGAATTAATTAATTAATTACTCACTGCACATCTAGGATGCCAGGAAGTGGAAATGCTGCATATTGTACGTGATATTCCTACAGGACAGAGATTACAAACTGGAGCATAAGGGCTATGTCCAGTCCACAGGTAGGTTTTGTTTAGTTTGCCCAGAGTTTTTAAATTAAATTAAATTCCTGTATTTAAAAAATGTGAATATTTCACATCATTGTATGTTTTTCTGGCTTAAGATGAAGAATTAAAATGAAGATAGATTGAACCCCACCTCTTCAAGACTGCCCTTTTCAGGTCAGGTGCGTACATTACAGGTCTGCACCCAACAACGCCACTCTCGTAGGGCACCTTGACTTTACAAGCCCTGGTTTATAATCTACTTCCACAAGTGTTAATTCTGCAAACCTACAGCAGAATTTCTATCTGGGCTGTATGTTCTCATGATACCCACTCTACACGAGAGGACAAAATCCTCAGAGCTTGTGGGGTTTGATTCATAGGTAGGGTGAGATGGTAGCTCTCTGCCTGCCGCAGGCTCACATCACCACGCTGGGCTCAAAGAGTTTACAACACGTTGGAGGCAAGCAGAAGTTGAGTCAAATAAAGTGAATGGAGGTATGTAAGAGGACAGATACTTCTGTTTCACTTGTGAGTCACATGTAAGATGTACTAGCCTGATTTTTCTTTAGTTGCCCTGTCCTTCGTAAGGGAGGTTGAACTTGTGAATATTAGACTTTATACACAGAGTGAGTTTAAAAAAATTGTTGTAAAATATACAGAACAAAAATTTAGTATTTTTACCATTTTTAAGTGTACAGTCCTGTGGCATTAAGTACCTTCACATTGTTGTGTAACCATCCCCACCATCCATTCCAGAATTTTGTCATCTTCCCCAACTGGAGCCCCCTTCCCACTAAACAATAACTCCCCATGTCCCGCTTCCCCAGTTTCTGGCAACCACCATTCTACTTTCTGTCTCTTAATTTGACTACCTTTGGTACCTCATAAAGTAGAACAATATAATATTTATCCTTTTGTATCTGGCTTATTTCACACAGTATTATGCTTTCAAGGTTCATCCATGTTGTAGCATGTGTCAGAATTTCCTTTCTTTTTAAGGCTGAATAATATTCAATTGTATGTATACACCACATTTTGTTTATCAATTCATCTGTCGATGAACATTTGGGTTGATTCAACCTTTTGGCTATTGTGAATAATTCTGATATGAACATTGGTGTTCAAGTACCTGTTTGTGTCCCTGCTTTCAATCCATTTGAGAGTACACTCGGAAGTGGAATTTCCAGATCACATAGTACTTCTATGTTTAATTTTTTCAGGAATCACTATACCATTTTCCACAGTGGCAGTACCATTTCACATTTCCACCAGCAGTACTCAGGGGTTCTAATTTCTTCACGTCCTTGCTGACGCCTATTCTTCTCTCTCTTTCTCCCTCTCTCTCTCTCTGTGTTTTATGATGGCCATCCTAGTGTGTGGGAAGTGGCATCCATTGTGGGTTTGACTTGCATTTCCTTAATGATTAGTGATGTTGAACATTTTTTCCTTTGCTTATTGGCCATCTGTGTATCTTCTTTAGAGAAATGTCTATTCAAGTCCTTTGCCCGTTTTTACGTTGGGTTGCTTTGCTGTTGTTGAGTTGTAGGAATTCTTTATATATTCTGGATATTAATTTCTTACCAGGTATATGGCTTGCACATATTTTCTCCCATTCCATGATTGCCTTTTCACTCTGTTGATACTGTCCTTTCATGAATAAAAGTTTTGAATTTTGATTAAGAACAATTTATCTATCTTTAATTTTGTTGCTGATGCTTTTAGTATCATATCCAAGTAATCATTGACAAATTCAACGTCATGAAAAATTTCTGCTGCATTTTCTTCTAAGAGTTTTATGATTTTGGGTCTTATATTTAGGTCTTCAATCCATTTTAATCTAATTTTTGTATAAGATGAGGGTCCAATTTCATTCTTTTGCACATGGATATCCAGTCTTCCCAATACCATTTTTGGAAAAAACTATTTTTTCCCTATTGAATAGTTTTGGCATCCTCATTGAGACACCATATATGTGAGGGCTTATTTCTGGGGTCTCTATTTTATTCCATTGGTTTACATGTCTGTCTTTATATCAATACCGCAATGTTTGATTACTGTAGCTTTGTACTAAGCTTGAAGTCAGGAAGTCTGAGCCCTCTAACTTTCTTCTTTCTCAAGAGTTTTTTGGCCATTTGGGATTACTTGAGATTCCATATGGATTTTAGGATGGATTTTTCTACTTATGCAGAAAATAAGGTTGGAAACTTTATAGACATGACGTTGAATTTTTAGATTACTTTATTTTTTTTTCCTTTTATTTCAGAATATTATGGGGACAATACTTTGGTTATGAATATTGCCCATGCACTGCCCATGTCAGAGCTACAATCGTGGTCATCCCCCAAACTGTGCTCCCCGTACCCATTCAGTGAGAGTTTTCCCATCCCCTCCACCCTCCTCCCACCTGCCCGCCCCGGATGAATATTGTTGCCATGTGTGACATAAGTATTGATCAGTTAGTACCAATTTGATGGTGAGTACCAGTGGTGCTTGTTTTTCCATACTTGTGATACTTCTCTTCAAAGAATGAGCTCTAGCTCCATCCAGGATAATACCAGATGTGTTAATTCACCATTGTTTTTTATTGTTGAGTAATACTCCATGGTATACATATACCACATTTTATTAATCCACTCGTATATTGATGGCACCTGGGTTGTTTCCATATCTTTGCAGTTGTGAATTGTGATGCTACAAACATTCGTGTGCAGATGTCTTATAGAATGTCTTTTTTTCCTTTGGGTAAATACCCAGTAGTGGGATTGCTGGATCAAATGGTAGTTCTACTTTTAGTTCTTTGAGGTATCTCCATATTACTTTCCATAGAGGTTGTATTAATTTGCAGTCCCACCAGCAGCGTATAAGTGTTCCTATCTGTCCGCATCCCTGCCAACATTTGTTGTTTTGGGACTTTTTGATATGAGCCAATCTCACTGGAGTTAAGTGATATCTCATTGTGGTTTTGATTTGCATTTCCATGATGATTAGAGAAGTTGAGCAATTTTTTATATATTTGCTGGCTATTATTCTGTCTTCTTTTGAAAAGTTTCTGTTCATGTACTTTGCCCATTTTTTAATGGGGTTGTTTGATTTTTTCTTGTTGATTTTCCTAAATTCATTATGGATTCTGGTTATCAGCCCTTTATCAGATATGTAGCATGCAAATATTTTCTCCCATTCTGTAGGCTGTCTGTTCACTCTACTGATAGTTTCCTTGGCTGTGCAGAAGCTTTTTAATTTGATCAGGTCCCATTTATTTATTTTTGTTGCTGTTGTGATTGCTTTGGGGGTCTTCTTCATAAATTCTTTGCCTAGGCCAACATCCGTAAGAGTTTTACCAAGGTTTTCTTCTAGAATTCTTATGTTTTCACATCTTAGGTTTAAGTCTGTTATCCATCATGAGTTGATTTTTGTGAGAGGTGAGAGGTGTGGATCTAGTTTCAGTCTTCTACATGTGGCCACACAGTTTTACCAGAACCATTTATTGAATAGGGATTCTTTTCTCCAGTGTATGTTTTTGTCTGCTTTGTCAAAGATCAGATGACAGTATGAGGATGGTTTTATATTTGGGTTCTCAGTCCTGTTCCATTGGTCTATGTCTCTGTTCTTGTGCCAGTACCATGCTGTTTTAGTTACTATAGCCTTGTAGTATAGTTTGAAGTCTGGTAGATTGATGCCTCCCAATTTGTTCTTTTTGCTTAAGATTGCTTTGGCTAGACGGGGTCTTCTCTGGTTCCACATGAAGCATAGAATTGTTTTTTCTAGATCAGCAAAAATGATGTTGGTATTTTGATAGGGACTGCACTGATTCTGTAAAGCACTTTAGGTAGCAAAGACATTTTAACAATGTTGATTCTATCAATCCAACAGCATGGTAGGATTTTCCATCTGTTTACATCCTCTGCAATTTCTTTTCTCAGTGTTTTGTAATTCTCTCTATATAGGTCTTTCACCTCCTTAGTTAGATATGTTCCTAAATATTTAATTTTCTTTGGTGCTATTGTAAAAGGTATTGCATCTTTAATTTGTTTCTCAGCTCGGCTGTTAATGGCATATATGAAGACTATTGATTTGTGTGCATTGATTTTGTATCCTGAGACTTTGCTGAATTCATTTATGAATTCCAGTAATCTCTTGGTTCAATCTTTGGGGTTTTCTAGATATAATATCATATTGTCCATGAAGAGTGAAAGTTTGACCTCTTCTGCCCCCATTTGGACACCCCTGATTCCTCTCTCTTGTCTGATTCCTCTGGCATGGACTTCCAGCACTATGTTGAATAGAAGTGGAGATAGTGGGCAACCTTGTCTGGTTCCAGTTTTAAGGGGGAATGCTTTCAATTTTTCCCCATTTAGTATGATATTGGTTGTGAGTTTATCATATATGGCTTTAATAATTTTGAGGTATGAGCCATCTATGTCTATATTTTAGTTCTTATCATAAAAAGGTGCTGGATTTTGTCAAAAGCCTTTTCTGCATCTATTGAAAGGATCATATAATCTTTGTTCTTGCTTTCATTTGTGTGGTGAATTACGTTTATTGATTTGAGTATGTTGAACCATCCCTGCATCTGGGGATGAAGCCCACCAAATCATGATGAATTATTTTTTTAATGTACATTTGAATTTGGTTTGCTAGGATTTCATTGAGAATTTTTGCATCTATATTCATAAGGGATATTGGTCTGTAGTTTTCTTTTCTTGCTGTGTCCTTTCCTGGCTTTGGTATCAAGGTGATATTGGCTTCATAGAATGAGATTGGGAAGATTCCATCCTTCTCAATGTTTTCAAATAATTTCTGCAGTATAGGCACCAGTTCTTCTTTGTAGATTTGGTGGAATTCAGGTGCGAACCCATCTGGTCCAGGACTTTTTTTGTTCGAAGATTTTTTATTACTGCTTCAATTTCGGTGCTTGATATTGGTGTGTTTAGGGATTCTATTTCTTCCTGGTTGAGTCTAGGGAGGTAGTGTGTTTCTAAGAATTTGTCCATTTCCTCCATGTTTTCATGTTTTTTGGGCATAGAGATTTTTGTAGTATTCGAAGATGATGTTTTGTATTTCCATGATATCAGTTGTGACCTCTCCTTTTTCATTTCTAATTGAGCTTATTAGAGTCCTTTCCTTTCTGCTTCTTGTCAACCTGGCAAGTGCCTATTTTGTTTATCTTTTCAAAGAACCAACTTTTCGTTTTATTTATCTTCTGTATTGTTCTTTTGTTCTCAATTTCATTTAATTTTGCTCTGATCTTGGTTATTTCTTTTCTTCTGCTGGCTTTAGGATTGGTTTTCTCTTCCTTTTCCATTTCCTTAAGATGGGAATCTATAGATTACTTTAATATTACCAGTATTACATCTTCCAGTTCATGAACATGGGCCGTCTTTCCATTTATTTGTGTCTTCTTTAATATCATCTAGCAACATTTTGTAGTTTTCAGTGTATAAGTGCTTTGTCTTCTTGGTTAATTTTATTCCTAAGTATTTTATTCTTTTTGAATTTGTTAGAAATGGAATTGTTTTCTTAATTTTGTTTTCATATTGTTCATTGCTAGTGTATAGAAATACAATTTATTTTTGCATGTTGATTTTGTGCCCTCCCAATTTGATGAATTTGTTTATTATTTCTACCAGATTTTTATTTTTGTGTGTGTATGGAATCTTTAGGGTTTTCAAGATATGAGATCATGTCATCTGAGAACAGAGATAATTTTATTTGTTCCTTTCTCTTTTGGATGATTTTTGTTTCTTTTTCTTGCCTAATTGCCCTGGCTAGAACTTTCAATATATGTTGAATTGAAGTAGCAAAAATGGACATCTTTTTGTGTTTTCCTGATCTTACAGGAAAAGCTTTCAATCTTTCACCATTGAGTACGATGTCAGTTGTAGGTTTTTGATATATGGCATTTATTATGTTGAGGTACTTTCATTTTTATTCCTAGTTTGTTGAGTGCTTTTTTAAAAATCATGAATGGGTGTTGAATTTTATCAAATGCTTTTGCTACATCAAGATGATCATGCATTTTTTTCCCCTCATTCTGCCAATGTGGTATATTACATTGATTGATTTGCTTGTGTTGCACCATTCTTGCATTCCAGAAATAAATCCCACATGGTCATGGTGTATGATCCTTATAATAAGGTGTTGAATTTAATTTGGTAGTACTTTGTCGGGGATTTTTGCATCAATGTTTATAAGGGATATTGTTCTGTCGTGGTTTTTTTTGTGTGTGTGTCTTTGTCTATATTTGGTATCAGATAATGCTGGTCTAGTAGAATGAGTTAGGAAGTGTTCTCTGAGAAGTACTGGTGTTACATCTTTAAATGTTTGATAGAATTTACCAGATAGAAGTAATCTTGTCCAGAACTTTTCTTTTGTGGGAAGTTTTTGATTACTTTGAATAAGAATGAAAGAATAAGATTGAGTATCTCCCTACTAGTTATAAGTCTATTTAGACTTTCTATTTCTTCACAATACAGTTTTAATAAGTTGTGTGTTTCTAGAAATTTGTCTATCATGATGTCATTTTTTAATTTGTTAGCATAAATTTTTTTTTTCGTATTCTCTTATAATCCTTTTTATTTCTCTAAAATCAGCAGTAATGTGCCCACTTTCATTTCTGATTTTAGTTATTTGAGTCTTCTCTCCCTTTTTTCTTACTTAACCTAGCTAAAAGTTGTCAATTTTGTTGATTTTTTAAAAACCAATTCTTGGTTTCATTGATTTTTTTTTAATAATTTTTCTCTTCTCTATTTTATCTGTGCTCTACTCTTTATTATTTTATTTCTTCTCCTAGCTTTGGGACTGATTTGTTATTTTTTCCTAGTTATGTAAGGTGTAAAGTTAGATTGTTGATTTGAGTTCTTTCTCTTTTTTAAATATCAGTGTTTACAGTTATAAATTTGGTTGTTGTGTTTTCATTTTCATTAGAAAGATTGTTTCTATTTTCCCTTTGATGTCTTCTTTGATAAGAGCATATTGGTTAATTTTCACATATTTGTGAATTTCCTAGGTTTTTTATGCTATTGATTTCTAGTTTTATATCATTATCATTAGAAAAGATTCTTTGTATGATTTCAATATTTTTTAATTTGTTAAGACTTGTTTTGTGGCCTAACATGAATTCTCTCATGTAGAATATTTCTATGCACTAGGGAAAAATACATATTTTGCTGTTGCTGGGTGGAGTGTTTTATATATATCTACTAGATTCAATTGATCTACAGTGTTGTTCATGTCCCCTGTTGCTTTATTAATCTCCTGTCTGTTTGTTCTCTTTATTATTGATACTGGGATACTGAAGCCTCCTACTGTTATTGCAGAGTTGTCTATTTCTCCTTTCGATTCTCTTTCTTTCAGAGATTTTGGACCACTGGTATTTGGTGCATATAAGTTTATAATTATCATTTCTTTTTGAAGAATTGGCATCTTTATTATTATATAACCTCCTTCTTTGTCTCTTGTAACAATTTTTGACTTAAAGCCTATTTTGTCTAATATTAGTATAGCCAAACTTGTTATATTTTGATTACTATTTGCATATTGTTTCTACCCTTTCACTTTCAATGAATATGTGTCCTTAGATCTAAAGTGTTTCTCTTGTAAACAGCATATAATTGGATCCTGTTTTTAAAACTCCCGTCTTCCTATCTACATCTTTTGATTGGGGAGTTTAAGTCATTTACATTTACAGTAATTATTCATAGGGGAGGACTTACTTTTGCCATTTTGTTATTTTTTTCTGTGTGTCTTGTCTCTCATTCCCTCCATTACTACCTTCTTGTGTGTTTAGTTTAGTTTTGTGTTTTAGTGTGTATATGTGGTGGCATGTTTTGATTTTCTTCTGATTTCTTTTTATATATATTCTATAAATACTTTCTTCGCAGTTACTGTGGGGATTACACATACCATCCAAAAGTTATAATAATCTTTTTAAAATTTACGCCAAGTTAATTTCAGTTGAGTAAAAAACTCAACTCCTTTACAGCTCCATTAATAACATGAATTTGTGTTATGAATGCCACAAATTACATCTTTATATATTGTGTGCCCATTAACATAGATTTATAATTTGTGGCTCTTTTGACTTTAAAATCCTATAGGAAATAAAGCATGGAGTTATAAGCCAATATTAGAATAAAACTTTTAAAAATATTTTCCATGTATTTATTAATACTTTACTGGAGATATTTATATTTTCATATGGCTTTGTATTACTGTCTAATGTGTAATGTTTTGTTTCAACTTGAAAGAGTCTTTTTACCACTTCTTGTAGAATGGGTCCAGTGGTAATAAACTCCATCAGTTTTTGTTTATCTGAGAATGTCTTAATCTCTCCCTCATTTTTGGAGGACAGTTTGGCTGGATACAGAACTCTTATTTGACCTTTTTTTTAACTTTCAGCACTTTACATATATTATTCCACTGTTTTCTTAGCCCCAGGGTTTCTGCTGAGAAATCCACTGATAATTTTATTGAGGATTCTTTTTACCTGAAAAGTTGCCTTTCTCTTTCCCTTTCAAGATTCTGTCTTTCCCTCTGGATTTCAACAGTTTGATTGTCATACAGCTCAGTGTGGGGCTTTTTTGGTTTGTCCTACTTGGAGTTCTTTTATGCTTCTTGAATCAGTATGTCCATGTCTGTCTTCAAATTTTAATTCATAATGTTTTGTTTATTCCCTTAGGCAAAACATAAAACACCTTTGAATGGGAGCCTTGCTGAGTATAAAGATGGTCTTGTCTGGCTTTGTACCTGATGCCTTCCAAGTCCTCATACACTCAGGTTAGTCTGAGGAAGTAAAAACAAAAAAGTAAACCAAAAACAAAAACCAGGATTTAGAATCAGAGAACTCAAGTTCAAATCCAGATTATTCTTAGTTTAATTGTTCAAACTCTGCAAGCTTCAATTTCTTCACCTGTGGCATTCAAACATACCTTCCTGAACCTCAGAGTCATTGTGAGAGCCAAACAAGAGCAGGTAAAAGTTTCACTCCTTTAAATATTTATCATTATTAAATATGTAGCAAAAGTAGTCACGAGACTAGGTCTCTTTAAGTTCTAGTATATGCCATTTTCAACATGCAGCTTCCATTTAGTGGACACTCCCTTCACAATGTCCTCATTCTAACCCATGTCAAAGAAAGGAGATCAAGGGGACAGAAGCCTCCTTACCTGCAAAGTCACAACCAAGAAGTTGTACCATGACTTGCACTTTTATCCCATTGGCCAGAAAAGAGTTGCATGACCACCCCTACTATATAACAGGCTGGGTGGCCATATGCTCCCATCTAAGACTCAGTAGCACTATTACAGGGATAATAAAGGAGCGAATAAGGGGAGAATGGATATTGGAAGACACTTGGTTGTATAATAAAAACCAACTGTTTTTCTCTATACTCATGCTCAACACTTTTGGGACCAGATGAGTGGATGTTTTCCCACACCAAACAATTCTCCAATTCTCTGCAGATAACAACTGGGTGTCTTATAATTCAACGAAATTCTGACACTAGCTACCTGGAGTTAGCGCAGATCCCACGGGTTAAGGGCCCAGTCCCACAAGACCGCCCCCACTTCAGATGCCAATTATAAGTGGTGGGTGGGTCCTCAGGTTACCCACAACTTCTGTCTGACTTTGCTACAAATCAGAGGTTCTCACAACCCCCTTCTCATATTCAATCACTTGCTAGAATGGCTCACAGAACTCCGGGAAATATTTACTTACCTTTACCAGTTTATTATATAATAAAGTAAAGGATATGATGTAGGATACAAAAGAACGGCCAGATAAAAAAGTACATAAAGTCCAGAAGGGTCCCAAGTGCAAGAGCTTCTGTCCCTGTGGAGTTGGGGTGTGCCACCCTCATAGCTCATGGACCCAGTCTTACAGGGATTTTTATGGAAGCTTCGTCATATGAGTATGATCGATTATTAACTCAATCTTGAGCTCTCTACCCTCCATGGAGAATGTGAGGTGGGGATGAAACTTCCAAGCTTCTAATCATGGTTTTGTCTTTCTGGTGACCAGCCCCCACCCAGGAGCCCACCAAGAGCTGTCTCATTAGAAGAAAAGACACTCCTATCACTGGGAAATTCCAAGGGATTTAGGAGCTCTGTGTCAGGAACTGGGGGTAAATATTAGAAGAAAAGATGCTTCTAGCACCCTTATTGCTTAGGAAATTATAAGAGTTTCAGGAGCTCTGTGTCAAGAACTGGAGGCAGAGACATATATTATATTTCTGATTACTTCACACCAGTTGTCACACATACTGTGTTATTGAGCCTTTCTGTGTGTCAGCTGCTGAATGAAGTAAGTTCATATGTGCTTAGCACTTGGAAAGTTCTCAATAAACTGGAGCTATTATTATTATTAGATTACCGATAATAACATGCATATCTCACTAAGTAAGCCTCTCCTACCCCCCACATCTTCCCCTATTTTGCTGGAATCCTACATTACATGGCTCAACACAGTACTCCATAGAGTCTGGGGGCCCAGGTCAATGGGGAACAGAATTCAGCCATAAGGTTTGCCAGATGCTTGTGCCCCAAACAATGCTAGATGTTCATTGAGCACCCCTCACTTTATCAAAGAAACACTATTTATGATAAATACCATACCTGCCCTGAAACTCAAAGTGTGGCCCTCAGACCTACAGCATCCACGTCACGGGACTTATTAGAAATACAGAAGTTCAGGCCTTATCCCAGACCTGCACAGTCATAATCTACATTTTAACAAGCTCTCCAGATGATTCATCTGCACATTCAGGTTTGACAAGTGTGGATTTTAGCAATGATTGAGGGAACCGAGGCTCCCTTGGCTGGAGAGTGGACTTGTGGTTGGGACATTTCAGAAGCCAACCGACCACGCTGCAGTGTGCCGCCCCATCTGGCATGCACATGTTCACGAACCAACCCAGGGTGATGTTGAGACAACTACCCTCACTAGATATCACGGGGTCATGGATGGTGTATTTAAAAGTAAATGAGAAGTGATAAAGAAAATTCCCCTCAGGTTTAACCTTCTGTGAGGGGACCAACATGTGCCTCAGCTGGGAAATCTTGAAGACCCCAGGTCACCTGTCAATACCCTCATGGAAAGTTTTCTGAAGCCCTTGTGAAGAAATATGGAAAAAGAGAGAGAAGAGGCTTAATGAGAAGAATAATTCTAAAATCTACCTCTTGCCCCACTGTCACCAGATCTGTGACTTTAGACAAGACACTTAACACCTCTGAACCTCCATTGTTAAATGGAGACTTGCCTTGTTAAATGGGGTTATAAAAGCTCTCCTACCCATTTCATGGGGTTTTCTACTGCTGGATATCATGAAGTAAGTCCAGTTCCAAGATTTCTAAATTTGAGAATGTATCACAAATGACTTTCAGCCTCCCCTTAGCCACCAAAAGTATCAGAGGGAGACCCACAGCCCAGGTCCTCAGCTGTAGGGTCACTGCATGATAACAACTAGGGATTTCTGCCACCTTATGCTTTTCCAGTCTTTTGCAGGTATTACACATGCAGTTGCCCATTTAGTACCTCCCAAACCATGAAGAAAAAGTATTATTCTTCTTCTAATATAGACACGGACATGAGGCTGAGAACAAGTATTATTCTGAAATGAGTATATTTGTCAATTGCCATTTTCCATTTTTCTTTTCCAATCTGACTTAGAAACAGAGATGCATTTCATATGCTGCAGCTCTTCTTCTGGAAATAGCCATCTAAAATGTGACTTCAGACATCTGCAAATTGTGCATATGCACTTTGAGCAAATGAGACAGTCCATCTAGTCCTGAAAAGTTTATCTCTTAGAAAGACTGCTAATGGCATCAGAATTCCAGAGCACTTCCCCTCACTTTATCTATAGCTCCCCAAGGGAAAGAACTTTTGATGGAAAAAGACTTCTCAAGTTACAAACAAATTCAGCTCTCAAAGAAAGTAGTGGTGGAAATGAATGAGAATCATAGTTAATAGGGCAAACGTCACCACTCTGCAAAGGAATTCACATAATCTCCTGAATTGGGTGGATGTCAGGAGCACCCTTCATCCAGATCTCAGTTAGGAATAAGGCTTAGAATCATAGTAGTTTCGTGCTAGAGGTGACATCAGCAATGTTAGTTAAACTCTCATGTTACAGGGGAGGGAGCTGTGCCTCATGGAGACCAAACAACTTGTCCAGGTTTACAAATTCTGGTGCGACAGATGTGCCATCAGAAAGTAGAACTTCTGACCCCCAATATAATGCTTTTCCTACTGACATGATTGGAACTTGTTCCTGGGAGTTATGTTTATTAGGTTATAAAGGTGTCACATTATGAGCTGGTTCATTCCCGGCTGTGAGCCCGGGTATGGCCTCACAGAGGAGTTCCAGAGGCCACCACCAGCTCACTTGCTCCATTTTGCAAGGCTTCTTAAAATTCCAGAGAGGTATTACTTCATCTGAGGATTTGATACCACCATGGAAAGTATACAAAGGGACACAGTTAAGAGTGGGTAGAACTCAGGGAGTGAAGGTAGACAGTAGGAAAAAGGAGAGGGCAAGGGGCTGGTAAGACAGATTAGTTTAACTTTTAACCATTTCTCATTTTTAAAAAAAAGGGCCTGAGCTTTATCAAGACCAACCTAATTTTTTTAAAAAAAGAAAGTAAAGTAAAAGACCAAACTTCCATATCAAAGAAATTACTCTTCATTCAATCATTGTATTTTTGACAGTTTTTCTCCAGTGAAATAACTGGTTTATTATTTTGTTCATTAGGTTTGTAAGTGGAAGGCACCGGAACTATGGCTCATCCTCTTTGTGTGGGACAGTCACAGGTGGATGGTATTTTGCGTTCTATTTTTCATTGCCCTTGGACTCCATCTGGCCCAGATGTCTCTTCCAAGAGTTGACGGTTAAAAGGCTAAGATGAGTCCCAATAGGTGACCACTATTTTAATAAACATTTTCCTACTCATAGAAATATTCATAGATGCTTCTCTAACCTTGAAAAGGAGATTTACATTTTTAAATATTACATTTAGAATTAGGTTATAGAAGAAATAATACATTGACCAATTTTCCACTTGCCGTTGGTTATTTGACTACTAATTTGATTGTAGAATTGTTCTTATGTTGTAGTTGTTGTTTAGGCTAAACTAAGCATTCAAGTGGGTTTTAAATTGCTGCTTTCAAATTGACTCATAGTCAAAATATACAGAAAATACATTATACAGCTACTAATCAGGTTCAGTAGTAATTTTTTAAATCCCTAGATTCTATTTGAAAAACAAGAGAATTGTAGACATAGAATGAAATGGTTTTTACTTCCTTTGGCTGGAAAATATAAAAGTTAAATAATATACTAAAAAAAAGGTACTATAAAAAATGAAATAGCAAATACTTGCCTTTATAATTTTTTTCCTCGTAGAACACACATCTAGTGAAACACTTGGGATGATTCAGTGAAGAAATACAAATTTATAGCATTGTATAGTAGAAATAGCTTGGTTCTATGGCATAACCATCACATCATCTGTTTGTGGAAAGCAGACATTTAAATGGAGCTCAAAACCTCAAAGTTTAGATACCTTCTAATCTCTAATCTCTAAAACATATTTTAAGTCTAGTTAAAAGTAGATTGCAGAATAAACTATTTTGAAGAATAAAGCACAACTTAGTTAAAACAAGAACTAGCCCTGAACTTTGGGAATGGAGCTTATTATTGAATACAGGACTTTATTAATATTTATCCTTGAGAGTGGGCAGAACAATGTGTGGGGTTCACCAGCTACTATAGATTTTACTTCTGAAGCTTCTGAGATTTATGGGCAGATACGACCATATGTGCCCTCTTCTGAAGGAGCAGGACCTCAGGGAAAGTTTCCAAACAGCTTCATATAGAAGGGCCCCCAATGCCAGTGGAACTGCTGGGCCACCTTCTCCCCTTCCCGTGGGTTCTGGTGCTGGCTCAGACTCCAAGACTGAACATCCATCATAGGACAACACTCCTTTTCTGAGGACACAAGGAGTAGAAACGACAGGATTTGCAGTGCTCACCCATTCTTCCAATCAACAGCCCAGCCATTTTGCTGGCTATGTGTAGAGCCAGAAATATCGCTGAATGGTGAAAAGCAACTTCCCCATACTCAGCCAACATCGCTGAGCCAGTGCCTGATGTCCATGCCCTTGAGCCTTAGGGTGGAGATGCAAAGGTGAGCGAGGAAGTCTTCATCCCTCCCTTCATGGAGTTTATAGAAAAAAATGTTCTCCCAGTCACTGTTTGGTCTGCTAGTAGTAACCATCAGCTTTTCTGGAAGCTGAACCATTTACTCCCTTTGACCTTTAGATGGAAACCTCTGCCAGCAAATCCCTTAAAATTCCTTAAGAGAAACTTTATGTGTGAAACTCATCCAATAAATTCTCAATAAGCCAGTTATGGGATCATGAAACCGCTCAGTTGTGCAGCTTCCTCCTTTGCACAGGGAAAGAAGGTCTCCTTGTGCCTGTTCCTGCTCAGGAAGCCCAGCTCCTGGTGCCTGGGCATTCTGTTGCCAGCCTGAGCCAGCACACAGGACACAGCCTGATTTCCTCTCCCTTGAAACATAAACCTCTCTGTTCAGCAGCAGCTTCTGGCTCCCGAGTCTTTTCATTTCTCCAAACTGCCACCCCTGTTTGGATGAAATGGCATTTTAACACATTTGAATTCTCTGTTTGAGCTATATTTTCAGACACAGAATAGAGAAAACACTCCCCTGCCCAATATATTTTCCTGAGACTCATTTCTAAAATAGTCTCAGAAAAGACAGATTTATTTTTTATGGCAAAAAAATTATCTATTCCTATATGTTTTCTTGGACTAGAGTTTAGGATTTTAATAGTTTTCTTGGGATCCTTTGTATTTAGGAAATTTCTTGGTGATGAGATTCCAAGTTATTTTTTAAATCTAACAGTTACAGCAGGGGTGGAAAAACTATAGCCCCCTGGGCCAAATCCTGCCTATCACCTCTTTTTGTAAATAAGGTTCTATTGGAACACAGCCATATGTTCAATTACAGGTTGTCTACTGCTGGCTTTTCTGCTACAATAGCAAAGTTGAGAGGTTGGTCCAGAACTATATAGCCCACATGGCCTAAAATACTTACTACTTGGCCTTTTACAGAAAACGTTTGCTGCCCCGTGTTGTGTAGCCTAAAGGCCAGCCTCCCCGTGCCCTGCTCATGCCCTGCTCTTGTTCTCACAGCAAACTCCCCGCACACGTTTGCTGTCCTTTCAGACTCTTCTTTCTTGCTCTTCTTCTAGCTTCGGTCCAGGATATTCTGACCACCGAGCCTCCTGCCTTTCCCATGATGATTACTGACATTCTGCCCCAGCCTCAAATTCAACTTCTTGATGAATGTGTAGTGAAGGAAGTGGTATGTATGAGTAAGCTGCAGTTCCAGCCCCATGCCCCACACTGGCCATATTCTCTTGCCTAAAGAATATAAAAGTATATGTTTGTGTGTATCTGCGTCTTAGGAGGTGTTTTCCAGATAGATGCATCCTTTACCCATTATCTCATAGACCTAATTTCCCATCTTGCTGTGTGCTAGATGCATTGCTGGGAGCTTTCTGCTCTACATTTTACTATTTGATGCCTCCCCAGCATGGGTGGCATTATTAATTCCACTCTATAGATGGCAGACTGAGGTTCAGAGAGGTGAGGGTATGTGCTCACGTTTACAAAGCTAGTTAGCAGCAGAGCCAGAATTTATTTATGTATTTATTTATTTACTTTTTTTTTTTTTAAACTCTGAGACTGTTTAATCCGAGGGCCTTCACACTTTTGTTTGACCAAGACCAACAGTGGGAAATGTATTGGTACTACAACCCAGTACCCATACAATGGAAACGACAGTTTAAAGAATGGTACTTAATACCCATTATATATGATGCATTCCATTTTCTATTCTTTCCTTTTCATTAAAAAGAAAAAAAGTACTGGCCATGAACAGTTAAATTGATTTTTATGGGCCACTAATGTACAGATCACGTACTGTAGTTTGGAAAAGCCAGATCTAGTCCTTTTAGCCCAAATGTGATTTCTTATTTTCCCTTTGCATCATTTATGCTGTGTGTTCATGCAGTTTCATTTTAAATACCAGGATGGCCAGAGTTCATCACATCATGAGGGAGCACATTTCATTTTGAACAACTGGATCACAGGTAGACGTTTCTCACTGTGCCACTCAGGTTAGTTGGTCCCAGGCAGTTACCCAAAGCAGCCTTGAACCCACTTTGACCAGTAGAAGCCCCATGGAGAAAACACGCTTCTGTGCCTCAATAGAGGCTCAACCCGAGCCTCTGCCTCTGAGAGCCCAGAAAATGGGGACGACTGTCCCGTGGGCCTTCTGAAAATCTTTCCTGTGCCACCTGTAGAGTGATGTCCATAAATATCACGTCTTTCTTCTTTCCAGGCTCACAGCTTCTCTGTGGTATACCTCATTCCACTGCCTTTCTTATCTCTTCCAGCACTATGTTGAAAAGAAGTGGAGCTAGTGGGCAACCCTTGCCTGGTTCCAGTTTTAAGGGGGAATGCCTTCAATTTTTCCCCATTCAGTATGATTTTGGCTGTGGGTTTACTGTATATGGCTTTAATAATTTTGAGGTAGGAGCCATCTATGCCTATATTGTTAAGAGTTCTTATCGTAAAAGTGTGCTGGATTTTGTCAAAAGCCTTTTCTGCATCTATTGAGAGGATAATATAGTCTTTGTTCTTGCTTTTATTTATATGGTGAATTACATTTATAGATTTGCATATGTTGAACCATCCCGGCATCTGGGGATGAAGCCCACCTAATCGTGATGAATTATTTTTTTGATGTACATTTGAATTCGGTTTGCTAGGATTTTATTGAGAATTTTTGCATCTATTCACAAGGGATATTGGTCTGTAGTTTTCTTTTTTTGTTGTGTCCTTTCCTGGCTTTGGTATCAAGGTGATATTGGCTTCGTGGAATGAGTCTGGGAGGATTCCATCCTTCTTGCTGTTATGGAATAATTTCTGCAGTATAGGTACTAGTTCTTCTTTGTAGGTTTGGTAGAATTCAGGTGTAAACCCATTTGGTCCACGACTTTTTTTTTTGTTGGAAGACTTTTTATTACTGCTTTAATTTCAGTGCTTGACATTGGTCTGTTTAGGAATTCTATTTCTTCCTGATTGAGCCTAGGGAGGCAGTGTGTTTCTAAGAATTTGTCCATTTCCTCCATGTTCTCATATTTTTGGGCATAGAGATTTTTATAGTATTCAAAGATGATGTTTTGTATTTCCATGATATCAGTTGTGACCTCTCCTTTTTCATTTCTAATTGAGCTTATCAGAGTCCTTTCTCTTCTGCTTCTGGTCAATCTAGCAAGTGGCCTGTCTATTTTGTTTATCTTTTCAAAGAACCAACTTTTTGTTTTATTAATCTTCTGTATAGTTCTTTTGTTCTCGATTTCATTTAGTTCTGCTCTGATCTTGGTTATTTCTTTTATTCTGCTGTGTTTAGGGTTGGTTTGCTCTTCCTTTTCCATTTTCTTGAGATGATTCATTAGTTTACTGATTTGTGAACTTTCTGTCTTTTGAGTGTGGGCATTTAAGGCAATAAGTTTTCCTCTCAGGACTGCCTTTGCTGTATCCCACAGATTTTGACAGCTTGTGACCCCATTATCATTTAGTTCAAAGAATTTTTTGATATCCATCTGAATCTTCTCCTTGACCCAATAGTTATTCAGCAATAGATTGTTTAATTTCCATGTTTTTGAATAGAGATGTGTGTTTCTGTTGGAATTGATTTCTAATTTTATTCCATTGTGGTCTAAGAGGATGCATGGTATAATTTCTATTTTTTTAAATTTGTTGAGATCTGTTTTGTGGCCTAGGATGTGATCAATTTTAGAGAAAGTTTCATGAGCTGATGAGAAGAATGTATATTCAGTGTTATTTGGGTGGAGTGTTCTATAGATGTCTGTTAGGCCCAAATGTTGTAGAGTCCTGTTTAGGTCCATTGTTTCTTTGCTTTTTTTCTGCTTGGAGGATCTGCCCAGTTCTGCCAGTAGGGTGCTGAAGTCCCCGGCTATTATGGCATTGCTATTTATTATGTTGTCTAGATCTAGCCATATTTGCTTTATGTATCTGGGCACTCCTGTGTTGGGTGCATAAATATTTAGGATTGTTAAGTCTTCTTGTAGGGTTTTTCCCTTCACCACTGTATAGTGACCATCTTTGTCTTTCTTTACTTTTGTTGCTTTAAAGTTTATGATATCTGATATAAGGATGGCTACCCCAGCTTTCTTTTGGTTTCCATTTGCCTGGAAAATTGAATGCCACCTTGAGTCTGAATGAGTCTTTGTGTATAAGATGCATTTCCTGGAGACGGCAGATACTTGGCTTGTATTTTTTTATTCATTCAGCCAGGCTATGTCTCTTCAATGGGCAATTCAAGTCATTCACATTTATTGAGAGAATTGATATTTGGGTAGATTTCTGTTTATCCTGTTGGGTAGACTCTTGTTTTGTTTTACCTCTTGAGCCATTGTGAAATCTGGGTTCTGGACTTTTAGCTTTTGGGTAATTTTACACTGGTCCGTGTCTGTTGCACTGGTTAGTGTACAGTGCAGGTCTTAGTACTTCCTGCAGGGGGGTCTGGTCATCACAAATTCCATCAGTGTTTGCTTGTCTGGAAAAGTCATTATTTCTCTCTCATATAAGGAGCTTAGTTTTGCAGGATAAATAATTCTGGGTTGGCTGTTATTCTGTTTTAGAAGACTGAGGATGGGTCCCCAGTCCCTTCTGCCTTGTAAGGTTTCAGTTGAGAAATCTGCAGTTAATCTGATAGGTTTTCCCTTGTAGGTAACCTTCTATTTTCACCTTACTGCTCGAAGGAGTGCCTCTTTCATGTTTACTTTGGACAGCCTAATAACTATGTGGCATGGTGATTGCTTTTTCACGTTGAGTCTCCCAGGAGTCCTATGTGCTTCTTGTACCCGGATATCAAGATTTCTGGCTAGGCCATGGAAATTTTCCTCTATTATTCCTTCAAATAGATTTTTCAGCCCTTCTGAATTTTCTTCTTCATCCTCAGGGATGCCTATGATGCTTATGTTTGGCCTCTTTACATAATCCCACATTTCTTGTATGCTTTGTTCATGTCTCTTGCTTTTGTGTTCTTTCTCTTCAACTGATTTATTTAGCACATAGGAGTTATCTTCTAGCTCCGAGATTCTTTCCTCTGGGTGATCCAGCCTATTCTTAAGGCTTTCCACTGTGTTTTATAGGTTCTTGAATACCTCTTTCATTTCCAGTATTTCTGTTTGGTTTTTCTGTAATACTTCAATTTCTTTAGAGAATTTTTCATTCATTTCTTGCATTGTTTTTGTGGTTTCTTTGTGCTGGGATTGAATTTTCTCTTGAATTTCATTGACCTTTCTTACAATTCATGAACAAAATTCCTCCTCTGTCATTTTACCCATTTCATTTAAGTTGGTACCCCTTGCTGAAGAACAAATGATTTCTTTTGGGGGTGACTTTTCATTCAGATTTTTCATGGTTCCTGTGTTCTTTCGCTGATTTTTTCTCATCTGGTCTCTTGGTCGAGAGCTGGGGGTGTTAGGGCTAGTTTATAGCCCTATCTCCAAGACCCCGAGAATTGTTCCCTGGCAAAGCCAGGGAGAGGAGTACTGTTCTGTATTGCCTTAGGTGTATTTTAGCAAGTTTGGTAGACCTCTTGGGTTACCTCTGGCCTGTCTTCACCCCTTCCCAGTGGAGTGTAGTGAGTTTGTTCTCCCAGCTTGAGCTCCAAGCTGGTGGATTGTACTTGAGGGTATGAATCCACTGCTCCCTAATAGCTTGAAATGGAAGGTAATATTTTTAGCTATCTTGTTGTCCCTGCTGTTGTTGATTGTAGTTTGTGTGGAGGAGCCAGTTACCTAGGTAATCTATTGTGCCTGTGGTAGGCTTTGTTCCCCCAGGTGGGATATACAAAAGCCCCAAGATTTGGGAGGGGCCTTATAGCTCCCAGGGGTTACTTTGACCCTGCTCTCCCTGAGGTGGGGAAAGATAGCTTACAGCTGCAGTGGGACAGCTAGGGTGGGTAAACTTCCACACAGCTCAGAGGTTGCTTATCCGGCCGCTGGGGGTGCCATTGTCGAGTTCAGAGCTCTCTCTCTCCAGACTTGGAGAACTGCTTCTGATGGGAGGGACCAATTGGTGAGATTGCTGAAGTCTCTAGCCAGGTTTTTCCTTCCCTGTCCACAAGCTTGGGCACTTTCCCCTCCAATTGGACCACTTGTGGGCTCTTGAGATTCCCCACAATCCTGGCCCTCTGATGTGCATATCTGAGTGTCACTGGCTGATAAGGGGATCTCCAATTGTGCATCCCTTTTCCACCACTAGACCCCAAGGCAAGGCAGGTGGGCCTCTCTATCCCCAGAAGTCTCTTCTGGGGGAATAGTGGCAGCTGAAGGCACTCTTGGATCAAGTGAAACTCCCTAATAAAGTGAGTAGGGTTAGGGACAGCTGCTAGGGTTCAACCTGTGGCACCTGAGGCATTTGGTTGCCACGGAAACTGGTACTTATACAAATTGAATCATTATGGCACTGCAACCTTCAGTATGACCGTTCTCTAGGGTGGGGGGGATGCCTGGAGAGTGGGTACTAGGCCAATCATGTAGGAGAAGGCCAGAGCCAGGGAGGCAGGACTGGATGGATGGGCAAGAAACTGTTTCTAGTACACAAAGGTCCCACCAGTACAGGTCAGGGACCTTGTCCCACCTGGAACCCACAGCTGTCCGTGGCCTCCAAGGGTGTAGCCTCTCATGCCCAGGCGGAAGAGCCCCTGGGCCAGTGGGGGGGTGAAGCTGGAGACCTAGCTAACAGTCAGATCCAGGCAGGGGACCTTAAAGATGGCTGCCAACCTCCAATCTGGCATACAGCAGGGTTCAGATCACACCATCAACACAGCTCTCCTCAACGCGCCTGGGCCCTGTGGAGGCAATTGCTGGCAGCCACCAAGGGCATATCCCATTGCTCTCTGTTCAGCTCCTGTGCCCTGGTCCCACTGACTTCCAGGGGTGAGGTGCCCATCTCCAGATTCCCACGTACTGTCCCGGGAAGCTGTATCTCAGCCCAGTCCCTAGCCGGCCCTGTGTAGTCCCTGTACAGTGCACCTGAGAGTTCCGTATGGTTTCCACAATTGCTTCCTCTTCACAGAGCCTGCTTTGCACCAACTCTGGGCTTGTCCCTGACTGAGTGGATGGGAAGTCTGTGGGGATGCTGCATAACCACCTGTAGGTCAGGTCTTACTGTGCTGACCTGGCGAGTGTGTCCTTCCCGCACTCTGATCTCTATTGTATTTCCTGTGCTCTCGATCTTTGTGAATGTACCTCCCTGTCACCTTTTTTTCTTGCGCTGAGTGTCCCACAACGCTTCTCTGCAATTTCACAATGCTGTTTTCAGAGTGAGCAATCCATGTGCGGGCAGCCATTGGTGCTCTTCACCTCCTTCCCTGGGAGTGGTGAGGTAGGAGGCCTCTACAAGACCTCCATTTTTCCAAATCCCAGAGCCAGAATTTAAAGCCAGGTCAACCTCACTCCCAATTGCTTACTAAAGGACGTCATTTACATTGCATCACCAGGAAACAATGGAGAACAAATTATTTTAACTAGTCTAGTGAAAATATTTCTAAAACATTTTATATACTTCTCTGCCATCTCAATTAGATTGCACTGAATGTAAGTTAATCTCTTCAGGACCACCTAATATCATAACTATTAATATAAGTTTTGTGGTTGTGAATTTGAAATTTTTTTGTATGTGTGTTCCAATAAAATTTTATTTACAAAATACAGGTGGCAAGTCAGATTTGGCCTGCAGGTTATAGTTTGTCAATTCCTAGCCCAGATATTCATCCAGCATTTAAAATAAATAAAATATTAGACCAAAGAGTCTACAAAAATATCTACCTGTTTGTTAAACCAATGTCAATGCTATTTATTGTTTCAAAATAATATACTTCAATAAAGTAATCCCTGGCTAAGAATACATACACAGATGTTATTATTTTCAACAAAGATCAATAAGATAGAGAAAAGCAAAAATAGGCTTTTGAAGGTACAAATTTTGACTGCATTAACTTCTTTAGCTCACCCTTTTGAAGACAATATGTTTGTGCTTGTGGTGTTTAGTCAAAATCTGGCAGGTAGTAATACTAAATAAAAAATATTTTGTATTTCTTGCCAATATGCTGGAGCTGCCCTTTTAACTTGAAAAATTAACTCCATTAGAAAGTAGGGAGTAAAGGAATAAACTAAATTTCAAAAGAAAAAGGCACCTATTTTTCATTGTTCTGTTTATATTGATAAATATCCAATCTCATGGACAAAACAATAAAACTATAACAACCAATAAACAATCAAATTTTCCTCCTTTGTTGCTTTACATCAATTACTGAGACAGGAGTGTTGCAGATCTGCCCATTTCTCCATTCACTTCTATCAATTTTTGTTTTGTATGTGTTAACATTCTGTTGTTATTAATAGATGCATGAACGTGAATTTGAATTTGAATATGACTTATTTTCTGTGTAAATTTAGGCAGGTAATTTAACCTCTCTGAGCCTCGGCTGCCCCGTCTGCATGGTGGAGTCAGTAATGCACTGCATGGGGTGATATAAAATGCTGGGATGACTCAGGTACATAGGAGGCATCTACTAGGTAGTTATTATTATTAGATTGTTGGATTATTAAGGATACCCTTTAACTTGGCTGCCTGAAGAATATTTAGACTTACTTCCTTGGTGCTTAGAAGTACTGCCAAGTATGTCAAACAAGTTTAAGTGATATACTGATATTTGCACACCTGTGGCCTATCTTATGGACTAGGTTATATCTTGTTGGAGGTCAGTGCCTATCATCTGTATGTTTTCTGCTGCAGCTTGTATCTCTAGTACTGAGTATTGTTTCATGAGGATTCACTATGGGTGTTGACCAAGACTGGGAGAGCTGGCTGTCACATGGACAGCAGGCAGAGATGATAGCATCTAGCCAGCCACAGCTCTCCCCTGGACTGCCTGGGAAACAACCAGGTAACTATAATGTCAACAACACCCTAGTACATCAGAAAAAGGTGAAGGGGCCCACATCTCACCCTGCTGATGTGGTTTCATGTGGTCCCACCAGCAGAGGGGGGGGTCCAGGGCCATTGCAGGAATACTGTTTCTTAAGGAAGTGATTCTGAACCTACCAGAGCTCTTTAGAAAGGAACTTGATGTAGGATCAGACATGGGAACCGTCTTAGTGTTCCAAAAATCCTTCCCAGGGAAAGGGACTTAATCTTTTCTCTGAGTGGCTCTATAAAGTATACAATAGGATGGTGAGTGATAATTCCAGGGAAGCAAGTTTCCAACTTGCCCCAAGGATGCTCTGTTGCAAAGCCTTTCCCAGAGGGTGGAGCTCCAGAAGCACAGAGTGGAGCCCTCCAGGTGGGGCCACTCACAGGGAACTTTTATATTAATTAAGGTTGAGGGAAAGTTTTTTCAATTCTGAAACCCTCTCATTCTGAGACTTTGGAAGAGTCATCCCGTGAATTCCAATGGGCCAGGGACAAAGTCTTGACACTTACACCTCAGAGTGCTTTTGGCAAAGCTTTACAAGGCACTGTTCTTAGACTTGAGTGTGTATGCGGTCACCCGGGGGGCTCTGTTGAAATGCAGATTTTGCTTCTCTAGGTCTGGGCCTGCCATTTTGTTTTTCTAATAAGCCCCTGGGTGCTCAGGCCCAGGACCACACCTCAAGGAGGTAGCGGGGGTTTTGAAGGGCATGTGCGTTAGGAAGGGTTACTAGGCAATCCCCTTCACACCCCATCTGGAAATCAGAGGGCTGCACCAGCTGCTACTCTCTCCTGCCATTACTTCGACTTCACCTAAGTTTTCTGCTTCTAAGTAACGCTACTATGTCATTTCTCACTCAGTCCACAACCCTTTCGGGCTGAAAGAGGCATCATTATGCAGGGACATACATTGGAACTGGGATCTTTTTCATATAAGGCCCTCTGCTGAGTTTTCTTTTTTCTTTTTCCATAAAATTTATGGTCTTACATCTTTCTTTATTCCTAAGACAGTATTTCCCTTGCTTTTACATTTGTTTTTGTGGGTAAAGGAAGCAACCTGGGTTATCTGTCCAAAGGGAAATGGGACAAGAACCACAAATCTGTTCCAACAGTAAATAAGCTATTTAGGATTTGATGTGTATTCATGAGTCACGGGGGTAGGAAGAGGAACTTAACTGAACTAGGTCAGTAAACCACAAACCCTCTGAATCAATAGTATTCCATTTGCTGTTCTAATAATGGCAAACACCAAGGTGTACCAGAGTGGGTGTGAGGGGTTTCCTTCCTTTTTTTTCTTACATGATGTTTGAACACAGTGTGAACTTCATTCAGAGGAGGCAGGAAGATGCTCTGCCTCACCGTCAAGGCAAGGGGATGGGGCTGGACCTGGGGCTCTGGGAAGGAGACGTGCGGGAGAGAAACCGCATCTTGTCATATGGAGGGCGGGGTGCCCCCCGTCCTGCTGGACGTGGCCGAGATCACACACCCTCATAGGGTGGCTAGAGGCATTCCCATATTTCATTTAATCCTCACAAAGAGACATGGAGTTGGCAATACATACCGTAACAGAGGAGGAAGCAGGGCTTCCAAGGAATGGACCACCATGGGATGAAGTGGGGGTTCAAACTCCAGACTCCGAAGCTGTCAATCATGTTTCTCAAAAATGGCTTTCAAGTTGCAAGAGTCTGCTGTCGTCTTCCAGGCATTTATCTTGTAGATGAGGAAACCTGACCCAGAGGACTAATGATTTTACAAGGAACATAACACACCAAAGAGCAACAGACAAGAATAAGAAACACGTTTTTGATTTCTGGATTCATGTTTCTTTGGTTCCACGATGCTCCTTCTAAAGAATTCATGGATGCACGGTGGTGTAAAGGGCTACCATTCTTATTTGTCTTGGCCCCCAGAATGTGCAAATGTTCGCATATACGTACTAGCACTGTGTGAGCATGTATGTGTGTGTGAGTGTGGTGTGTGCAAGGGTGTTCTTGTGTGTGTGTGTGTGCATGAGTTTGTACATATGCATGAGTGCATGTGCATTTTGGGTGGTAAAAGGAGGAAATAGTATGTATTGAGCCCCCAAGCGTGTGTCTGGTACTGAGCCAAGAGCTTCACCTAAATTATTGCACTTACCCACACTTGGGGTAGATATTAGCATCATCTGCATTTTTCCGGTGACAGAACCTGCGGCATGGCATTTTTAGTCAATATTTGAGTTAGACAGTATAGATTACCAATTTGCAGTATAATACATTGTTTTCAGGACTCATAATGGGTGTCATCTAAATTTTCCTAGACATGAGAATGTGTTCTAAGGACCTTGCAATGATTTACATTAGAAATAAAGGTTAGCATCACACTGGAGTATGGAGATGGCCAGTTAATAGACTGCTGGTTAATTCCATGTGTGGCCATCATTGTTCAAGAGCACAGACTTTGGAATGTGTAGACCCTGGTTGGTTCTCAAGCTTGACTATCCACCAGCAGCAAGGTCTCCAAAATTAGGCCAAAAAGCAAAGGCTTCCATCCTTTTTAAGATGTCTTGCCATTGTCAGAATTACAGTTTTTGGTGGCCATTCTGTATACAATTTCTTGCCTGGATTACATAAAACACAATATGACAATTAATGTCATGTAATTTATTAGATTATATCATATGAAATTGCTAATATCCAACTATGTTCTTTTCCTACAAAAATGATCATTTTATATGGCTCAACCTGATCTTTGACTAAACTGTAAGAAAGAGAGAAATCGCCATAAGGGATTGGCAAACCTCTTAGGAAAATTAATCTAGGCAACAGGAAGGCAGTATTGTCATCAGTTTTCCAAAGCAGATCCCGACAATCAAACACTGTCAAAGAAACCCCCCCTTGCTCTTTGTTCATCATGAGTTCATCTTGTACAAAGAACAGGGTGCGTAGCTAAGACTCAGAATTAGGGGCTCAGTATTTTACACCAAATCCAAACTTCTGGTGGATGGGAATTGGTGAGGAAAGAGGAAGGAGTATCCCAGTGGCTGCACCTGTGGACTTTGTGGATCTGATTTGCTTGGACATCAAGGGTCTATTAGGGCCCAACCTTCTGTAAATGAATATTTTAAAACCTCTCCTTCAATCCTTTGTTGGCTAACTTCTAAGCCTACTCTTTATCTTTTAGTATTATAGTCTAGACCAGAGGTTCTCAAATTTTGTGATCTCAGGATCTTTTTACACTTTTAAAAATTATTGAGGACTTAAAGAGTTTTTGGTTTGTGTGGGTTGTATCTATTGATAGTTAATGTATTAAAAATTTCAACAGAGACCTACAAAATACTTATGTATTTATAAACTCATTATATGCAACATAAACAGAAGAGTTTTATAAAACATACTGTGCTTTCCATAGTGAATAGAATGGCACTGCTTCACATCTTTGCCTTCTCCTTAAATACTGGCTTAACAAAAGACAACTGGATTCTCATGTCTGCTTCTGCCTTCTGTCTGTTGGAATACTCCATGTCACCTCACCTCTGGAAAACTCCACTGTACGCTTGTGAGAGAATCAGAGTGGAAAAAAAGCAAGTAATATCTCAGGGGCACAGTATTGTGAATATAGTTTTGAACTTACAGACTTCCTGAAACAATCCTTAGGACCTCAGAGGTCTCTGGAACATATTTTCAGAACCATCGATCTAGGGTGTTTTCTTTTTTAATTAATAGACTTTACTTTTTAGAATAGTTTTACACCCATCACAGCACTGACTCTGCTGTGCAGCCAGGATTGAGAGTCACCACTCTCTGTTTTCTTATTGTCTAAAGCACATCCACTCTCCAAATTAAAAGCCCAAACTCCTTAGCAGGCGTACGGAGTCTTTGAAGGCCTGATAGCCACCTCCCTGCCATGCCCTCCCAGATCCCAATTTTAGCTGCACAGAACTATAGCCAAATTCCTGCCTCCTGCTCAGGAAGGTCTGTGTTGTCCCAAGCCACTCCAGCCTAGGGACAAGCTTGGTGTTACCCTGACCATAGTCAACAGAATTTCTCTGGCTCCCTCCTCCGTGCAACGCTGTGAGATTTCCAGTTCTCTGCAAAGTTTCCTCATTTCTACGTGAGTTCCCCTGGTGGGGTCCAATATGCCCCACTAATAATTCTCCCCTAGTCAATTGTGATTTTCAGGAGGGCAGGGACAGCGTCTTTTTTACAGGAATATTGTCAGCACATTTTTTGCAATTGCTAGCTCGGTAAACATTTGTTGAATAAATGGATGGATGGATGCCACACGAGCACAGCCACAATGATGCTGAGTCCACCACCCACGTACCCTATTGTCATCTGCCCGGTTTTACAGACTTCAAGGACGTGCTTCTCCCTCATAATGGCTCAGAGAACGTGTGTGTGCGTCTCATGGAACAGCCTGTGGGCTTGCCCTGCTTCACCCTGAGGGAGTTCTCCAAGTCGGCAGGCTCCTTCCAGCCTGGCCGGGCCAGGCCTCTGCACATACCCCGGTCATCGGCCACTAGAGCACGTCCATGTCCTGTCGGAAGGTTTGATGCTGGATGGGTGTTGTTTGCCGATGGCCTAGGACAGGAGTCATGGGAGGACTGACACCTTCAGGATGGGCTTTTCCTCCTACAGGTTCCCAGGTGGGGGTTACCTTATGAAATGACGACACACCAGAGTGGTGACCAGACGCTCATCATAGTCAACCTGAAGGATGCACTGTTTCCACCCCTACTCGTCTGTTGTTGGGTTGGCATCTCCTTCCCCTTTTGAAAGACATGGCTGGGATGTCCCATCTGGAGTGCCACACTGGGCATAGGGTAGCTCTTAGTGAACGCTACATCAGTGGATCATAAATTAGTGAATAATTGATAGACTAAATGGATATTTGGAGAGTTTGTCTTGGGTTAGATACATTTTCAATACGGGTTTATCTGTTTATCATTCAGAAGTGAAAGAGATACTTAACCTTCTGTTTACCATACATGGGTCCTTAAATATTCACATCAGGGGCGGACCAATGGGGTCTATGTAGAAGGTTCTGAGGCCCCTGGAGTGTCTACGTTAAGGTCTGAGCTGCCCGGGTCACCAGCCCCTGACCACATGTGGCTGCTCAGAAGCTGAAATGGGGTAAGTGTGACTGAGGAACTGAATTTGTAATTTATTCAATTTTAATTATTTTTAAATTTAAATTTAAGAACTGATACTTAATTCAGTCATTGGAAAACTTTTAAGTACAGTTAGAGCAAGTATATGAATCTACTTTTTCAACTGTGAATTTTATGAAACCTAAATACGAGTCAGTATTTTTGATGAGACTATCCTAATTCAGAGGCACTATAAGTGTAAAAGACTTACTAGATTTCTGAGACTTTGTGTGAAAAAAAGAATATAAGAATGGAAGTTATCTTATTAATATTTTGGGAATTGATTACATGATGAAATGTTAATATTTTGGGGCTATTGAGTTACATATAATTTATTATGAATTAATTTTGCCTGTTTCCTTTTACTTTTTTAAATGTGGCTACTGGGAAATGTGACATTGTCTGAGTAGCTCGTGTCATCTTCCTGTTAGACAGGGCTGCTGTGGGACTTGCACGAGGCTGCCCTGTTGGGACCCCCTGGTAGATATAAAGGAGCGGCCTTGTCTCCATCCCAGAGCAACTTCAGTTAAAGCTTCTCTTGGAATTGAAGCAGGAGGTTTCCTTGGTGGAGCGTATTTGTTTGCTTTGTGTTGGTGTTTGCGTGAGAACTAGAGCAGTGTGAAACTTGACATGCACTGTAAAGCCAGGTGACATTTGTGATCTGAAGATTGTCACCATAGATTAAGCATTTACAAAGGGCCAGGCAGGGTGTGAGGTGTTTTAGGTCCCATACAGCATCATATCTTCCTGGCAATCAACCCTATGACATAGGTTCCATTATTATCCCACTTTAGAGAAAAGGAAACCGAGACTCAGAGCAGTTAGGTGATGTGCCCAGGACTCCAGGCATAATCTGAATGGGCATTTGTCTAACCCAAGCCCTTCCTTCCCCTTCTCCCACTGGAGGAAGGACCCCTTTGCAGGAGGGAGACGGATCAAGGGGTCCTGCTTGATGCCTTCTGCGTTTCTGGTTCTAGGCCTAGAAGACCTTCTGTTTCTTTGATGTCACTTACACCTTGGTTTCAGACCCAAGGGTTGGGGTAAAACTGAGGTGGGCTCAAATGCCAGGTCTGCCCTGTTCTAGGAAATTGTTTGGCCTTTTAATTGTTAGTTGTCTTATCTTGAAAAAGGGCTCATAATCTCGACAGCTCTGAGGAGAGTGAGTAGATTCATGTTGGCTACCATGGTCCTGGCTCACGGCCCTCACAGAGGAGCTGTGGCTCATATTTGCTTACCATGAGGTCAAAAGAGAATTCCCTGAATATAAGTGTATTTCTATACTATTCCTACTGTTAAATTTCCATTTCTTAGACTTTGAAGTTAATGACCATGAATGGATTTTTAGAAAGTATGTAGTTACTTTAAAGCTTGGGTTTTGGAACTTCAGATGGCTGAGCTTTGCTTCTGCCTTTGGCATGGAAAGAACAAAACAACCCAACCACTCAAAACACACTGAGCTGCCCTTCACCGTCCTCCCCACAGCTGATGGAAGGAGGAGATGGAGCAGCCGACACTGCCCGGCCGCAGTGTGGGAGGGTCAGTCACCTCCGGCTTCTGCTGTCCTGCACTCTCTGTGTTGGTGGAGCAGCATGAGAGACTCACCCCAAGATTTTTTTCTTTTTTTTCCATCATAGGCCTCAGTACTTTCAGAAGCTCCCTGGAGACAGACCTCCGTCCTGCTTCCACAGACATGTTCAGCATGGTTGGGGTCCAGATGATCTTTGGGGTCGCTTCTCCTACTCCCATGTTCTACCAAGAGGCAAATGGGGCACCACAAGCCCAGTGCCCGGCCCTGGTACAGGTTCACAGGAGAAGCAGGACCAGAACTCGGGGCTCCCAATCCCCCTGTCGTTGCTTCTTCCTCTGAACCCTGCAGCTTGTGTGCCGGTGCAGGTGTGCATATGTGTGTGTGTGTGGTGTGCGAGTGTGTGTGCAAGTGTGTGTGTTTATGTGCATATTTGAACCATTTAAAGTTAAAGAGAGCACGCCCTTTGCCCCATAAATACTTGGGTGTATATCTCCTGAGAACAAGGATATTCCTCAGGAAAGAGGCAACACAAGTGGGTAACTCTGTGTTTTGCCTCCCACTGCCACCGCGCTGGAACTGCCCTGCAGAGGCTGAGCCCGGGAAAGCTGGGTTCCCGGAAGCAGCGAGCACGTGCAAGCCCCGAGCGGCTCGGCACAAATCGTAGCCTCTTCTGCTTTTTCTTCTAAATCGTTGTCTCTTTTTTGTAATGGAGGGAGAGGGAGAACCAAAGCTGTGCTCTGAAGTTTCAGAAGAGCACCCTACACCTCAGCCGCTGCACGAAATTCGCAAGTGGACGACGGGCAGGAAAAGGAGGGAGAAAACACAGCCACCGGGCCGGAGCCGAATTTAACAACAACAACAGAAGATCTCAGCGGTCCTTTTTAAAATTATTCTCCCCCTCCCGATCTCCCTGCAATCACATGCTCCCAAGCTCACCTTCGTCTCTATTTCATCCTTAACTCATCTTAACAGGCAGCTCTCCTTCATCAACCTCCTAAAAGGTTCCGGGACGGGCGTCTCGTGCCAATTTGCTGGTCTAACACGCCCCCTGGTGGTCAAAACCACCCCAGGTCTTAAGAGGAATTAACTGCAGCCTTTGATAAGCATGAAGCCAAAAATGGGGGGAAAAAGGTATGAAGCCAAAATATGATACAACTGACTAAAAAAAAAAAAAAATTACATGACACCTCTTTTTAGGGATAAAAATGCATCTATTTTTAAAAGAGCACACTACAGGTCTTGTCACTCCATTTTTTCTTAGATTAGTCACATAATCTTGTGATTTTTATTAATTCCTTGACTTCCAGGCTCTGTTTGTAATATTTTGCTACTGTCATAGAGTTTTGATTGTCGTACAAATAAGAAGGAATGCCATTGTGAGTACTAAAAGTTAAACAAAGGTTGCATAGCGACCTGTAGTTGATGTAAAGCAACTGTTCTTTATTGTTCAATAGGCCCCATTTATTTCCTCCCCCAAGGATACTTTATGGATAATTAAAAAGATTTAAATTCAGTGATCTATAGGTTAATAAAGTCCATTAAAACTCCCACAGGCTTATTGTAGAGATAAGCCAGGTGATGGATATTCTCAGGTTAATCTATGATATAGTATTTTTCTGGAATCATCTTCTGAGTAAATTTCCACAGGAGGCATTTTCTTTTCATTTTTAAAAACCGCTTTATTGAAGTATGATTGACGTGTATAAAGCTGTACATGTTTAACGTACATAACTCCCAACGTTTCCTCTCACATTTATTATTATTATTTATTGTAAGAATACTTATCATAAGGTCTACTTTCTTAGAAAATTTTCAGTATGCAATAAAATATGATTAGCTACAGGCACTATGCTGTATCTTAGATCTCCAGGACTTGCTCCTCTTGTAAAACTGAAACTTTGTATCCTTTGACCAGCATCCTCCCTTTCCCCCTCCCCCCAGTCTCTGGCAACCACCCTTCTACCCTTGGCTTTTATAGTTTAGTGATTTTGGATTACACATATAAGTGAGACCATGTGGTATTTGTCTTTCTGTACCTGGCTTATTTTACTTAACTATGTCTTCTAGGTCCATCCATGTTGTCTCAAATGTTAGGATTCGCCTCCTTTTTCAGGCTGTATAATATTCCACTGTATGTGTATACCAAATTCCTTTTATCCATTCATCCATGGGTGGAATTTAGGCTGTTTCCATACCTTAGCAATTGTGAATAGTGCTACTGTGAGCATGGGGGTCAAGTATGTCTTTGAGATCACAAGGGCATCTTCTTTTATTTCAATAGATTTAGGGGTACAAGTGGGTTTTGGTTACATGGAGTGAATTGTATAGTGGTAAAGTCTGGGCTTTTAGTGTACCCGTCACCCAAATAGTGTACATTGTGTCCGATGGGTAATTTTCATCCCTCACCCCCCTCATACTACCCCCACCCGCCCTTTTGAGTCTCTAATGTCCATTACACCACTCTGTATGGCCAAGGGGCAACTTCTTCTCACTATGATGACCCTGCTCTGCGATTTCCCTGTCTCTTTGGGAGATCAGAGAAGTGAAGGAATGTTCCTGACTGAGTGCTGATGTTTCAGAGGCTGGGAGCTCAAAGAATCAAAAACTAAGTCCTGGATTCAAACTCCAGGCTCAGCTTTCACTGATGACTAGAAATTAGAATATTATTATTAATTTCCCTTCATTTTCTACACTGTCCAATAAAGACAGTGGCTGCCTCATAGGGGACACTGCTCTGAGAGAGCAGGAATCTCTAGTCTGTCCTTAGTGCCTGAGACCTGAAACCAACTCGCCATGTTAAACAATACTGAGAATAAGCAAAATGAACTTACCTGCAAAACTGAGAACAGGCAAAAACAACTCCCAGGAAATTTCTGCCCCTGAAATTAGGACTCTGAATCAACTACAGAGCTTACTCATCAAGACTAATGGTGGCTCATCAAGGCTCATGTCATTCCCCTCACCTTGCCGTGCTGCTAGTCTGTAGCTGATCAGGTCAGAAACTCTGCCCAATCCCAATGGCTCCAGGATCTGCCTTAAAAACTACTCCTGCCCCGACACCCAGCAAATATCCTTCCCTGACCTGCCCTTCTGAGACCGGGGTCTGCCCTCCCTTACTGCAGCAGGTGTAACAAACTTTGCTTTGTTGGACCAACAGTTCTTTCTGGTGTTTCTGGGTACTCAACAGAAGACATATCTAACACGCAGTAAGCCCTGGCAAACATTGGCTGCCTTGCCTTCCTAGCCCTGTCTTGCACAATGCGTTCCCTTTATTGGACGGGCTGTGAGAGGAACGTTATTGTGTACCCTATTTCTATGACTTACCAGCTCTGTGACCTTGGGAAATTTGCCTAACCTCACCAAGATTTAGTTTCTTTTCTGTAAACTGGGGATTAGTAATAGTCCCTACATTACATATCTTCTATGAGGATTAGAATTAGTGTTCTCAGTTATGGCTGCTATTCCTCAAAATTAATTTTCTTCATTGGGGTGTATCTAACCCACCAGGCTGCAAAGGAAGTATAGGCATTTCAGTGAACTTGGGCTTTCTTTGTTTTTCTTGAAGTTTTACTATTAAGACACCCAAAAAACCAAATGCAATTTTAGGTTAACTTACAGCTAACCTGGAGACAGGTGGTCACCTGAGCCTGCACATTGCCCAGGGAGTTAGAAGGCAGATGGGGTGCCTTCAAAGAGGTGGAATTCAAAGAGGTGGAAATACTCTGAAGCCTAAAGAGGAAGGTTGAAGGTCCCCAGAAAAATAAAGCCTGCAGGGTAGATTTACATGACTTGGCCAATAGAACCCTTGGCAGTGGCATTTAGTTCTCCCACAAAATGGAGGTTTGAGAAACCATTTCAGAGTATGAAACCGTCTGTGTCCAGGAGGATGCCAGGGCCTCTGGAATGGCTGGGTTTGCTCTTTTTAAAAAGGACATGTGAGCCTTGGATGGGTTGCGTTCTCCACAACAAGCCTCGTACTTTAGGATTCTGGCCTCACCTTCCTTATTCCTGAGAGCACAGTTTATGGGCAACTGGTCAACAAGGCATGGCCCCTGGCGTTCTTGGTGTGAGGTTGTGAGGTCTAAGTTTAATGTAAATGGTAATAACCAACTGCCGAGTGGTAAGTTAGAGAATTCAAGTGAAACTAGCAGAGCATTTGGAGATTTTACTAGCAATTTAATGGTCTCAGTGGGACCAAAATAATCTTGATATTCTCTTCTAGGAACTGCTAAGTCAAGCCTGGAATACCTTTTGCCACTCAAACCCACCCAACCGGAGGGCTGTGTCTCACAGCCATTTCCTGGTTGTTAAACAATCTAAAAAGTAAAAACAAAAACAAAAAACAGGAAAAGAGAAAGACAGGAAGGAAGGAAGGAAGATGAAGAGACAGAGAGAGAAAGAGGGAGGAAGGAAAAGGAGGGAGGAAGCGGGGACTTGTGTGAGAACACCCCAGAGCCCCTCATTAAGTCACAGAAGTGAAGGGCAATTTTGCAATAGAACCTCTGCTAAAAACAGGTTTGTGAGTAGAGATGAAAAGTCTCCCCAAAAGCCCCTTTCCAGTAACCCGTTCAGTGAATCCAGCTTTGAGAATCTCAGGTTCCCCACGAAACCTGAAAGCAATTATCTTGGATTAGCAGGAGATGAGAAACAGCTCACCTCAAGTATGGTTTTCTAAGCCCAGAGGGCTGGTGAAAGTATTACCCGGTAATAATTCCCAAGCCCTGAGACTGGCAACATTTGTCCAAACTGGGGAGGGGAATACAAGACCATGACAGGGCACACGTACGTTGGATAGCACAATAAAGTTTAAATGGACTTTTCTGATATTTGTTTTTATTTCTGAAAATGCACGAGGACCCCAAAGAGAGGACTCCACCTTAGCTCTTAGGCAACTTCTCAGAACCAGGTGCATCAGGGAAAGGTTTGTTCAGACGTAGATACCAGACAATTGATGGCTTGAAACAACTCAGATATGTCTGTTTATGGTTTTGCTTCATATGTTTCAAGACTGTGCTGTTGAAAGGAAAGCAGGCAGACTGTTAAAGTAAACTAACTCAACCCTCTGACAGATAGTCAAGGAACAGTAAGTATTGGGCCAGATATTATGAAATTAGTCATTTAACTGTGAGAAATTCTTTTAAATTAAATACCCTTTCATATATATTTTATGAGACAAAATGAGATATGCAAGTGACAGACTGTGAAAATGATGAAGAGCTATAAACAATTAAGGTTATGATTATTTCTAAATATTTTCCAGGTCATAAAGAAGTCCCAATGACATGAACAGTTTACTTATCAAAAAGATACCACTGGCATGTGACTTCCAGTGAAATTAGGGCCACTCAGTTTTCTTGCTTCAGACTAGGCATGCATTTGGTTTAGAAACTGGACTTTTAACAGCCCAGTCCAGTATGAAATGGCGCCTGGCGCACCGTGAATGTGCTCCTTCCAGAGGCGGCAAGGTGGTGACCTCCAAACACCCAGCCGATTCTCCAAACCAGGCAGAGGGTCCAACTGAGTCAGTTCTTCCAATTCCCTTACCTGAATGTGGATAACATTTCAGTCCAATTCCTAGACTGGCTTCTCTGTCTAGACTAAAAATCCATTTTATCTCAATAAGGAAATTATCAGATCGTTTTTATTATTGCATTTGCAAAAGTCACAAATTTGGGCAGGCAATGCGGACATTTATTACATCTGACTTGAACTGGCAATTGAGGTGCTGTGAGTTGTTGGTTTTTAAAGTAGGCTATGACACAGACATTGTTCTATGGAGCCCCCAAGTGGACACATGTAAGTATGTCCACTCTGCATGGCACTATTGGAAAAAGGAAAAATTAGGTCTTCAGTTTGCATGTGAGGATGTCTACAGAGCCAGTAAGGAAAACATATATTACTCAGTGATGGAGAGGATGGTGATATTGGTGTCATGCTTAAAAGCCAGACCTCAAGGAGTCAATGTTAACACTGATGGGTGAAAATGGGCTGAAACCAGGTCAAGTTGGCATTTTTCAGCCACAACTTCATGTAGGATTGCATGTATCCTTTTGCAGCATGTTCCCTATACAGTCCCGTGTTCCTAACTGGTCGTGTTCTGACTGGGGAACGTGCTGTCTGACCATGAACAGTTTGTTCATGTTGTAGAGTAGATGATCTATTCCTTGACCAGATCTTTTCTATAACATAGGGATCTCTCTACAGGGAAAAGGAAGTCATACCTGTGCTTACTTTATCCTGTGCACGTTTGATCTTCTGAACAACAGCATAAAACATCCACTTGTTGTTTTGGAAGATTTTTGGAAGATAATTCAAGATAATTTAACACTCTAAATCAGGCATTGGAAAAAAACTATAAAGTAAATATTTTATGCTTGTAGGTCAAGAGGGGAAATTCCAGAATATTATCTAGGAACTCATATAACTGTTTAAAATGTAACCATTTAAAGATATAAAAACCATATGAGCTCCTGAGCCATAGGAAAGAGGTGGTTGGCTGGATCTAGCCCATGGATCCAGTTTTCTGATTCCTGATCTAGACTATGATTTACTATGAAGATTAATGTATAAAGTTTTGTGACTCAATGTTATTGCAAATACTGCAGCTCTTTTGTTTTCAGAATGAGCCATCCTTACATTGGGCAAAAATGGCAGTGTCCTTCACTCCATAAACCACAGAGCTTGGCCTCTGGACCACAGAAAGGGGACCTGTGTCAGACTTACCTATTTCCTGAACACTTGCTGCTCACTAGTCAAGTCAGATGTCTAAGGCCCATCTCTGAAAGCTCTGACCCTCCAATTGATGAAATGAGGGGGCTCATCTGAGGAGATGACAAGCAGACAGATGTTAGCCCAGTGAGCAGAGACTGTAGTGGGCTGAACTATAAGCTTAAGAGGCTGCACCCTGGAGGATGGGAACTACATCTGGCACACTGTGGCCACAAGTAATTGCACTCATGCTTTAGTTCACTGCACTAATATTGATGGGGACTCTACTGTGTGCTTGTACTGTGCTAGGTGCTGGGAGTGAGTGGTAAGCAAGACAGAGAAAGTTCTGGATCCCATGGAGCCTATGTTTAAGTGGGGCAACGCCAACAATATGCAAGTTGACAAAAAATCAAGATGGTCTCAAATGGTGATGCATACTGGAAGAAAGTAAAACAAGGTGATGTGATAGTGTCACTGGAACAGTGGGGAGAGGCTGAGACTTTCGAAGGAGCAAGTTATGAGAAAGAGCAGGAAGACTGCACAGCAGAACAAATGCAAAGGCCCTGAGGCAGGAACAGACAGATAAATAATAACATAGGAATTTGGATCAGAAAGTGCTCTCAAGAGCAGGATGTTTGGTGGAGATGGAGCCTTTTATGGGGGCACTGGAAGAGGAAAGACTGGGAACTGCTGCCTGGAGAGTTAAGTTTTTCTAAATCCTGGGAAATGGTGTGAACAAAGGCACAGGATCCTGGGGAAATAATTAAGTTGGGAAACAATTAATTAAAAGACCAGTTCGGCAGGCACCAGGGTTTGTGAAATGCATTAGTATGCAATAGCAAGCAAGAACTAAGGGCTGGCCCAGAGATGAGCAGCGGATCCCAGGTCAAGAGTTCTTTGTCCTGGAGGTGATGGGAAGGAAGCCAAGAGGCCGTCCTGCAATGAGTTTTGGCAGATTCACTTTGCAGCGCTGTTTAGGATGGGTTAGGAAGGATAGATAATGGAAGCTTATTTTTTCTTATTTTACAATCCCCAAATTTAATCAGAGCTTTGTGTCTGGGAAAGCGAAGCATCACCAATTCCCTGAGACGTTTTGGGGTGCCAGCATGACTCTGTGGGTAGGCCTCCACTGCACTGCCCTGGGGAAGCTGACTCTCCCATGGCTGAGTCTGACAGCCCAGGCTGAGAACCTTGGTCTTGACTTTCTGGAGATGAAACTCCAGCATGTGGTTCAGAAAGCTCTGAGGATGGAGGGTCCACACTATACCCATAGGTATCCCCAGATGTCAACAGCAGGAAAAGAGAGAGAAGAGGGACAGAGGTAGCCCCTGAGGTGAGGCAGCGGGGTCGAGATCCAGCATCTCAGGCTCCAGCCTTAGCTCAGGGACGGGTTAGGCTGTGCAACCTCTGGGTAAGTGACTTAACCTCTCTGAGCATCAGTTTCCTCTCCCTTGGGCTCCCCCAACCCCAATTCCAAGAACACAGAGCAAGGATTGGTGTCCATGTGTGTCCACTAAAATTACCTTGGGAATTTAAAAAAAAATACCAATTCCTGGTCCCACCATAGAAGAGCTGAATCAGTTTCTGGGGGAGGGGCCCAGCATTTGCATTTTTTAAAAGCCGATGATACTGATTTGCAGGTGGAGTTGAGAACCATTAGACAAAACTGTCAAGGGGGTGACCAGTATCTTGGGTGCCCAAGGAAGCACCAATTTCTAGGCCAGTTTGGAAAATACACAGTTCAGCGCTGATTGCCACTCCCTCTGCAGGCTGGGCAGGTGACCGCCTCAGGTGGGACTGGTAGTGATGTGAATTCATTTCATTATGATTTTTGTTATTAAAATGTACATGGGTTTATTTATTTATACATTATATGATATTAAACAAAGAGTCTAAAGGGCCCCAAAGCATATCACTTCTTTGCCTAACCTCACTGCCTGCTGCAGCCTGTGCCCTGGAGGCTTAGTCAGGTAAGCAGGTGACACTGTCTAACCACACCTGGCTCCACACAGAAGATGCAGAGGCAGACCTGGGAATCAGGGGCTCATTTTATGCCCAAGTCATTGGGTCCAGCTGGGACAGAGGTTGACTTTAATGTGTTGTCTCTAAATCTGAGAAAAACCATTTACAATGTTTTAATTATGATCTTAGAAATTCTGTTTGATGCAAATCTGCTCAAGGATGGAAAGCAAAGTGGAAGGACACCCCAGAGTTCATTCCCAGGCAGGGGGATTCAGTCGTCATTAGGGGGTGGATGAGGACAGTTTATTTCTGCTTCACAGCCTGCGGTCCCAACAGGGTCCTGATGGCTTCCTCCCATTCCTAAGGGGGAGAATCTCTGGCTCATTCCTACAGCAGGCCAGCAGTGCTGTTTCCTTACCTAAATGCATCACTTTCCACCCCTTCTAGCTTCTTGTGCTTTGCTAGTTCTCTGTCCCTCGTTGCAGCTCTTAGGTGCAATTGAGACACTGGGAAGCAGGAGGCACAATAACCACTGCTGCTCCACTGACCAAAGAGCACTTGCTGGGTTTGGGGCCACAGAGGACAGTGAAAGATCCTTAACTATTCATCTTTGTTTCTTGGCCAGTGACATCTTATCTGATCTGAGTTCCTTCCCTGACTAGCTCGACCTGAGCAGGAGTGTTTTGTTTTCCTTCTATTAATAGATTGCCTTCTGGACACTCAGTGCAAATGGAGTTTTCAGGGAAGTGGAGTCATTGCAGGCAAGGGAAAGAACTTCCCAGAGACTGGGTGGCAAATCAAAATAGCCCTGGAGTTGGTGGCAGCAACCAACCCAGACAACACCAACAATTGGTAGGAGGACAGCTTAAAGCCAGGGGGAAGCTGCCTATGATGCAGGCCTTTGAGGAGACAGAAGACCCTACCCCAACCACAGGATGGCCTTATTGCCCACCACATCAAGAGCTGTTCCTTTAGGGCAGCACATAAAAGGCCCTTAAAATGCTAGAACAAGTTGATTATCCAGATTAGCCTTTTTGTTTTATTATATTTTTGATTAATAAATTATAATTATATATATTTATGGGGTACAATGTGATGTTTTGATACATAGATACATTGTGGAATGATTGAATCTTCAAATCAAGCTAATTAACATATCTATGACCTCAAATATTTATCATTTCTTTGTGGTGAGAACATTTAACATCCTCTCTTTTAGTTATTTTGAAATATACAATACATTATTATTAACTGTAGTCACCATACTGTGCAATACATCACCAGAACCGATTCCTCCTGTCTAATGGAAACTTTGTACCCTTGGACCAATGTCTCCCCTTTCCCTGTCCACCCCCACCCCTCGGCCCCTGGTGACCATTCTACTCTTTGTTTCTATGTGTTTTACTTTTTTGATTCCACAAATAAATGAGATCATAAGGTATTTCTTGCATTTGACCCCAAAAGCATAGGCAGCAAAAGAGCAAAAATAAGTAGATGGGATTGCATCAAACTCAAAAGCTTCTGTGCAGCAAAGGAAACAATCAACAGAGTGAAAAGACATCCTCTGCAATGGGAAAAAATACTTTCAAACCATACATCCGATAAGGTGTAAATATCAAAAATATATAAGGAATTCAAACAACTCAATAGCAAGAAAACAACCTGATGAAAAATTGAACAAAGGATCTGAATAGACAATCCTTAAAGAAGATACAAAATGACCAACAGACACATGGAAAAAAAAAACCTCCCCATTTTTTAATCGCCAGAGAAATACAAATTAAAACCGCCATGAGATATCACCTTATACCTGTTAGACTGGCCATTATCAAAAAGAAGAAAGATAACAAGTATTGGCAAAGATGGGGAAAAGGGAACCTTTGTATGCTGTTGGTGGGAATGTAAATTAGGACGGCCATTGTGGAAAACAGTAGGAAGGTTCCTCAAAAAAATAAAAATAGAGCTAAAATATGACCCAGCAACCCCACTGCTGGGTACATATCCAAAAGAAATGAAATCAGTATGTTGAAGAAATGTCTGCACGCCCATATTTAGTGCAGCATTATTCACAATAACCAAGATATGAAAACAGCCTAAGTGTCTATAATTGGATGAGTGGATTTTTAAAATGTGTTGTATATACATAATGGAATACTATTCAGCCTTAAAAACACAGGAAATTCTGTCATTGTGACAACATGGATGAACCCAGAGGACATTATGCTAAGTGAAAGAAGCCAGGCACGGAGAGATGAATACCACAGATTAGCTTTGTCACCCAGATTCAAACAGAACCTTAAAATATTTTAATGTGTATCTTATCAATACTTCTCAACTTCCAATGTTCAATCATTCAAAGAGACCAACCTCCTTCTACCACTTCTCCTAACTTTTACGATTTGCCAAGATGTTGTCTCTAACTTTATGGAGGACAGACTCCTATTGCTCCCAGGAGCTCACAAGGGACAAAAAGTGTGTGTGTCACTTTTGAAATCAACTACATTGTGACAGAATTCGCCTACACCAGAATGCACCCAATTAAGTGAATAGTGTGATGAGTTTTCACAAATGTATCTGTCGCGGAACCACCACCCTGATCAAGGTATAGAACGTTTCCATCACTCCAAAGGAAGAATGTATTTCACCTTGGTAGAGATTCCTACACGTGAACTCACATGTCAGCCAGCATTTGTGGGGTGTGGCCAGGTTGTGGGGACTTGGAGGTGAATACAATTCTCCAGGGGCTCATGGCCAGTGTAATGGTCACACACACAAATTAAAATTAATTCCTACTTATTCAAATCTTGCCAGATTTGCAAGGCTCAGTTTGAGTCAACCTTACCCACAAAGTTGATTCTGATTGTCGTCCTCTTCCTAAATTTCTTGAGCTCTTAGCTGAATGTGCCCTAAAATCACATCCGGTCCAGTTGGCCCCCAGCCAGACCTCACAAACCCAAATTCTTTATAGCCTACAGATTTTTAAAATTGATTAGTTTACCCTCATGATCCTCTCTGCCAAAAATAAGGTTTTTTTGAGGCGGCTTATAAACCAGTATGATATAATAAAGTATAAATAATAAAGTAAAAATAAAGAAGAATAAATCTGAGTAAAGAAAGAGTGGAGATTGAATGGGACTATCTCATGAGGGGTCCAAGGTCGAGTCGTGTGAGAGGAGACCCCCCCCCGCCTTCCTAGAGAATTATTAAATCCATTAAGATGAGCTGCTCAGCTTCTAAAGCAAAAAACTTCACTTTCCCATCCTCACAATTGTCTATTTATTTATTTCCCCCCAAAAGACCCTCTCTCCATTTCTACTTATCAAAGTCGTACCGACATTTTAAAGCTCAGTTTAAGTCAACGTCATCCACAAAGTTGACCCTGATATCCTCACCCTCCTAAATTTCTTGAGCTGCAGGTGCCCTTAAATCCCATCCAGAAAAAAAAATCCCCTCCAGTCCAGCTGGGCCCCAATTACCTGGGGTGGGCCCTTGAGTCTGCAGGTAATTCACATCCAGGTGATCCTGACCACCCTCCAGGGTTGGAAACCTCAGGGCTAGTCCACGCCCACCCTTGCTTTACCTATGAAGAGAGGGAAGCCCTGGAAGCTGCAGGTCCCACAGGCAACTGTGGGGACAGGAACTGAGGGCAGGACCCTACCCCACAACTTAGTGCTCTTTCTACCTTACCAGGCATACCAACTTCAATGCTAGTTCAATGTGACAGTTGCTGCAGTCACAAAATTGAGTAGAATTATACCAAAAGCTTACGGACATATAGCATATTTAAGGCACTCATAAATTTTGCAAGATTTTAATAGAATCCAAAATAATAGTGGCAAAGTTGCAGTCCAATATGACCTAATACTGCAGATAATGTCATATAGAGCATGGTCTAATAATTCTGAGAATGGAATGCATCAACCACAGAAAAGCTGCAGTCCAGGAATGTCTTCAATGTAGCCATGATTAGCCCCCAGCCAGTCTCCATCTTCAATAAGCCAGGGGTGGAGATGTAAAATTCCACGGCAGGAGAGAGCACTGGGGGCCACACACAAGGAGGAACAGACTGCTGGTAGAAATGGGTAGAACAGAGCTTCCCTTGAAATGGAGTAATTCTTGCTTTTAGTTTATGTATCATAACTTAAATGTATCCTACTGCAAGAAAGAAAAATTTTTTTGAAAAATTAAGATTCCCTTGACCTGAGTTGAGGGCTTCCCATAGAAAAATATTGCACATTCTGTTTTGCTCATAAGAAGCCACTGCAACTTTCCAAAGTATTTCCAATTTAGCTGGAAACTTTATCTAAAAGGAAACTTACAAAACACTCTCTGAAGATCTTATTCCTGGTTCCAAACCAGAGTAGACTATCAGGACTGACTTACTAGTGGCCACTGGCCATGGACAGACCTCATCTCTATGTCTCCCACCTCTGAACTGCATCTAGTGACAGGAGCACAGCCTACACACACCGTCAGGTCAAATGAATGTGCTTTCTTTATCACAGTCTCGGTGGAGAGGTCCCCAGACGGAGGGCAAACTGTACAAACTTGCCGTTGAGTGTGTGTTCACTGATGTTGAATGGTGCAGACTGTGGTTCATTATTCAATTGACTGAAGGACAAGCTGAGGCATGAACCTCTTCTGCGAGCTTTGGGCCATGTGGCTTTGTGTGTTACCCAGCATCCGAGCATACCTGGCTTAGCACATATATATGCAGAGGGAGTGTGTGTCCCCCGCACTGTGGTACGTGCAGAAAAATGAAAATAGACAATTACTCAGCTCTTACGTGTCAGATATTTGCACATGCAGTAACCTTCCTTCACACACTCACTCGCTCACTTATTCATCATTAGTTTATTAAACAAATATTTATTGAGAACCTATGATGTAGAGGCATTGATTCTGTGACAAATAATACAGGCAAGATCCCCATCCCCACGATGGTTAACAAACATATGCCAGTAACTATTTACTGCAACTCTGCTCTGTTACCAGAAGTGCAGGGTGCCCCAGGGCAGGTGACAGGAAGACCGGCCCACTGTGGGGGTCAGGGGAGGCTTCCTGCAGGACAGGGGTTTTCAGTCAACCAAAGGATGAAAAGATTTAACTATGTAGGGGGTTGGCTGGCTGCGATGTGGGTTTGTGAGAGCTGATGTGGGGAGACGCCTGCAGCCTCAGAGCAGAGCTTCTCAAACTTTCTCAAACTTTTACCGGCAAACCTGTCTCCTGGGGCCCAGTTAAAAGGCAGGAAGTTCAGAGGTCTGGGGTGGGGCGCTGGTAGTCTGCATTTCTAACAGGCTCCCAGGCTGCTAGTTGGAGCCAACACTGAGCCCTGAGGGACCCAGTCTGGTTCAGGAAGCAAAGAGGTGAGAACTCGAGGTCCCTGAGGCATTTGTTAATCTTGATTCCAAGATCCATGGGGGGCCTAGCAGAGTTTGCTGGGGGGGCCAGGAGATTAGACTGTGCTTGGAAAACCTCATTCTGGAGAAGAAGTGGAAAGTGGGCTAGGCCAAAAGTTGATGTGTGGGATGGTTTTAATCCTCATTGCCAAGCCTTTGAGGAAGGAATTCTGTCTGCATTTTGTGGACAAGGAAACTGAGGCTAAGAGAGATTAAACAACCTGACAGGGGTCACGGATACATGTAAATGGGACAGGATTGGGAACCAAATATCCTGATTCTGAATCCAGTGTGCGTTCTACTCTGCTGAGACCCCCAGGAGCTAGGAGACAGGAAAGGATGGGGGGGAGGAGAGGGGAGGTGGGGAGAGGGGAATGGGGGAGGAGAGCACGAGGAAGGGGAGTATGGGGGTTTTACTTTCCCAGTTTTATGGATAAGAAACCTGAGGCTCAGAAGGTGTGAAGGCTTGGGGAGCGTCCCACCCCACTCTAGGGCCCTCCCCAGCTGTTGAACCAGCTGCATTTGCAAGCTGCAGGGAGCTTCCCAGACACTACCGCAGCCCTCCCCTCAGGCCTCTTGGCCTCACCTTTCCAATCCTGTCCACTCTTCCAGGCTGACTAAACTCTGGCCGCTGCAGCCTTGGCAACCCCCCACCCCCATATTCCTGTCACACCACGGAGCCCTGGACCGTAGATGGGTGTGAGGTCTCCACTGCTCTTCCCGCACTACACAGAGAGCTATGGTTCTACAAGGAGACGGAGAGCTCCTTAAAAGCACAGTGTGTCTTATATGTCCACGTGGCTCAGCAGTGCCACAGGCACCAGACTGAGAACCTAGGCCCCAGCTCCGCCACTTGCCAGCTGCGTGACACTGGGCAAGTTCCTAAACCTCTCTGAGCCTTGGTTTCCTGGTCTGTAAAATGGAGAGAAGTATTCCCTGTGCTCTGAGGTGTGCCTGATCGTCAAAGGGCTGTTAATACTAAAAGTACCCACCTTTATGGAAAGGTAAGTTAGGTGATTCTGGTACCAACACATCTAGGACTATATGTGCTACATAGTAGAGGCTTAATCAGTGGCTGTCAACCTATGCATTAATCAGCACTCTTTCAGTTGGAAGGGACAGAAATTCTATTTAAATTTGTGCAGGCAGAGAGGCGAATTTATTGGCTTATGTAAATGGGGAGCCCAGGCACAGAAGGACCTGGCAGCCCAATGACACCTCTCTCTTCCCCCATCCTACACCTCCTCTGTTTTGCTGTGTTGAATTCATTGGGCAGGTTTTTCCACATTGGAGGAGAGATGAATACCAACAGCCTGAGCCTTGGTTCTTCTGCATAGCTACCCAGGAGGCCAAATCTCTTCCCAGCAAGAGTCCTGACCTGGGGCTGACCTTGTCTTGTGAGGAAAAAATAGAAATTCACTAAAAACCTTTTACCCTGAAACGGACAAGCTATAGCCTTATGTATGTTAATTGCTTAATCTGCTTCTGTAAGACTGCTTGTCACCACACCCACAGGAATGTTTGTGAAACTGATGTTATAAAGAAAGAAATTGAAATTGACTAACGCCTGCAGCTCATGCTCCGGGTAAACAGCTCCCCCTTGCAGCAGCCACCTTGTAAATTACAGTAACTTCCGAAAGTGTACACTTCCTGGTATAAGCCGCTCTGTACCACCTCCTTGTTCTTGAAGTATAAAAGATAAAGTCCCCCTGATGGGGAGGGAGGGGGGAGTGCTCAGATTTTGGCGGAAGATGCCCTCTGAGCCCGCCAACGTTAATAAACCTGATGTCTCTGCATCCTCGTGTACCTCTCGGTGTTTTTCTCGGCGACGTGACTCAGGTTTTTGCCATTACAGTCCAAGCCTGGATCAAGTGCTAACCCCTGGGAGGTGAGCCAGCCCCAACCCAAGCAAGTGCCTTTCCCCAAAGGACAAGGAGAGTTATCAGAAGAAGGGCTGTAGGTTAGGCAAGACAACAGCTATGGACTTCAATACGTGAAAGCACTTAAAAAATTTACGTACTGTAAATAAACTTATATATGTTTTATTGTCATAATACAAGCTCAATAAATTCTTGCACATTTTAGCAAGAACGAGTTCAGAACCTCATCAGCAGGCACTAGGAAATGCTGAGGGAGTGGCACTGGCTGTGTTGAGAGGAAGATGCAGAGAGACACAGGGAGATGGTGGAGAATACTTGTGTCACCAAAAATCAGAATGAGAACCGACAGTAATTACCTCTGGGGGATGGGGGAGTGGACAGGGTGCAGGCCTTGAAAAAGAAAAGGACCAAAGAAAGGGCAGAGATGCAAAAATAACATATTTCCTTTTTAATGATGTGCCTTTTTGAGTAAAACACAGAAAGGTAGATTACAGGTACAGAAATTAAAATAGAAAAAAAAAAAGAGTGAAAAGGTGGTAGACATTGGGGACTTCTCTGTCCTGAGCAAAATTATTTTTAGTATTTAGTTTGGTTCAGAATAACTTTTGTTAAGCATTTTTTATTTTATATGGAAAAAATTGGAGACAACACTGATAATGTGAACAACAAGATATTCAACCTCTACTTCGTGAGGCTTCCTGGCTGAGGGATTATTTAGAAGTGGTTCCTCCTCCTGAAATGAAGGCTGTGATCTCAGGTGGGCCCTGGCATGTTATTCTCCCACCCTTTGATACGTGCACTTTTCATTTGACAAGGCCCCTTTCAATGATTTCACAAGGCCCCTTTCAAATCTCGTCCCTGGGTTGACGTGAATCCCAACTGCAGAGGTTGGCGTGATGCATCACTCATTCCTGCAACCAATATCTAAAGGGTTCCTGGAGAAAACTTTCCCAATGAAATTTAACCCTGATATTTAAAGGGACAGTAATAACAAGATGCATTACAAAGTAGATATTCTAAAGGTTTCACTGGATCCTGACACCTTGACAGGCCAGGGGTTGATCAGGTATGACCTTAGTGGTTCCTTTGAGTGGACGGTGTTGGTTTGCAAAGCACCCCTTAGGAACGTGAGTGCCTCTTCATGCAGTGCCTTGTTCCTGCCACCTACATGGGCCACCACATTGGCCATTGAGTGACAATGTTAGGAATTCTAGGGGCTAGAAGGGAACTGTTCTTAACTATATAACTCATTTTTCCCACTTAGAATCCTGATTTCACAGCTAAGCACAGCAGGAGACGTCCAGTTCCTTTAGATGGAATGCTCTGAATTGGCTTAAGACTATAGTCTTGCTTGCTTGTGAAAGGCTGGCAGAGAGAACAATATTTCTAAACTGAACAAGCCTCCATTTCTTCCAGTCTATCCTTACATGTTGTGTAAATATAGCACTAAACAGCCTGATTTTTAAGATTTTATGGAGGAGGGTAAAAGTGTACACCTGATAGTTAACACCCAGTGGTTTGCTCGTGAGCTCCATGAGCAGTCAGCTGTTAGCCTCCAATGAACATGAAGGCTTCTAATGAACTTGGGCATTGGCCAAATCTTCTAGGACAGGTTTGGAAAATTCATGTGGACAACTAGGTTTGAGAAGACTGATTACAAGTACAGCTATTTGGAATTTGCCTTGGTGTGGTAGTCTAAGGATATAGCCCAAACTTTGTAAACTTGGGTGCCATCAAAATTACAAAATCAATAAATCCAAATTTTGTGGGATTTATAATCTGCTCAGTCCTTCCATCCAGTTCCTCTTGTGGGTTAAGTCCCTCAAACAGGGTCCATATTTTCTAATTCACCTGGGCCCAAGTGCTAGGGTGGATGTTGGTGACTTTGGGATTTATGTGTCTGTGAGCTGGATAAAAGTGGAGAGAGGCGGGAACAAGGCCTTGCAGGAGGAAGTCCCTATCACCATTCCTAAGCAGTGCTTTTGCAAACCAGCACCATCTGCTCAACGGAACCCCTAAGGTCATACCTGACCAACTCCTGGCCTGTCAAAGTGTCAGAACCCGGTGAAAACTTTAGAATATCCACTTTTTAATGCAGATGGCTGATAGCTTCTCTAACTTTGAGAGAAGTCCAGTTCCCAGTTAATTAACTTGAGGCAGAAACATGTTTTATTCTAACCTCACCACCCCCAAGGCCCTAAACACACAAGTTTTTCTTTCTCTTTTCTGAATCATGCATGTGATCCACACCCCAATTCTCTTGTAGGATATCCATGACTTTGCAATCACCATGACATAATCTTGTACCAAATCCATGGCTGCCTTTGTTCTTGGCAAGACTGAGGTCCACTTGAGCACGCTGTGTGGCATAACTGGTCCCTGCATTCTTTCTATTTCACTTTCAAGATGTTGGCCTGAGAGCAACTCCCACCCCAAGATGCAAGTTGGAAATATAGTATAAAAAATAAAACTACTTTATCCACACACCAAAACAGGAAAGGCAAAATAAACTTCCATTCTGGTAACTAATGAGCACTTTTGACACCTTTATTAGCATTTTTAATGCCTTTTTAAAAAAAGCTATCTAAATGTTAGAAAGTCTTAACAATTATTTTAGGTGCAACAATAAATGCATACATTCCTAACGAGGAAAAATTGCTCTGTCGTACAGCAGCCCAAGAACGTAAACACGTGTTTATTACACATCATCCCAATTGTGTGAGCTTGATAGTGGGGACACCAAGATAAATTTTGAATTCCACTTTTGAAAATTTCCTTTCATCACTCAAAAAGATTCTGTAAGAAGAAAACAAAAATACCATGATATTGAAAGTCTTCACTTAAACCCCATTTTGCAAAATCTCTACTTAAATTACATAGATTTGCATAATTTTAAAAATAATCATCAAAAAGTACAACACTGGAGTCACTTTACTCATTTTTCTTACAAATATTTTCTTGTGTAGTTTCTTTTGTTTATTTATTTTTTTAGAGTTTTCAGCTCTAACCATACAACAGCATCCCTGAACCTCAGAGAATAAAGTTCCTTGCCATACACTTTTTTTTCCACTGTTACTTTCAACAGTTTGAAAATTGCTTTGAGGTTAAATAAAAAATCTAAGCCTTGCCATTGGTATTTTGTTTTCCCTTGGGGGGAAATGCAGTTGGCTTGGCTCAGTCCTGACAAGGTAATGAAAGTCATTCTAATTTTTTTTTTAAGAAAAAGCAATTTTCATAAATGGTGTACCACTAATGGATCATGATCATCTATAAGCCCCACAGCAAATTACTCTTAATCCAGTTTGCTGTGTTGCCTTACCTGAGGGAAATAATACCCACCCTTCCTCTGGGCTGGCATACTGTTCACAGGGACTTCTTCAATATATATTAATCCTATCATTTATCTTTGTCAACTGAGAACAAAAATAATTTGTGGAAGAGTAAACAGAAGCACATAGAAAAAGGGAGCTCGGCATTATTAAACAGCGGAAAGCAGGTGCTCGCAAAGCCGAGCTTATTTTTATTGCAAAACTTGAGTAATTCTCCTTCTGCATCTGTGCATAGTAAATAAGAGTGAGGGAAAAAATCTAATATTTTAGAGGAAACTGAAATCACTTCAGAAAAGGAGTGAGAGCAGGCACGGGCGCCGTGGCTTGCTTTTTAAATCAATCTGAAAATAGGAGATTAATGGCCTCCAAAGGGCAGAAAGGAAAATGGAAGAGGTGAGAGTCAAGGAAAACTTCCATTTGATTGGAAAAGTGCAAAATAATAAAACGTACTTCTGATATTCATTTTTCAGGACCAGCTCTGGGTCTTGGCTGCGTCTTCCCTCTTACCCACAAACTTTCTTGATTACTGGAACTGTTAGCACTAGCACTCCTATTAATTAGTATTAAATTTAAGAGTACTAGTACAAATAATGCTAGTAATACTAAGATTACTAATAACCTTTCCTTTAGAGCCACCACGTGCCAGAACCCCTCGTATGCGTTTTGGGAGGGTCCGCACAATACTGTACAAGAGAGTTGAAGGGGGAGCGAAGAACATCAATGAGGATCAGAGAATTAAACGACTCTTCACACGGTTGACAACGACAGCCAGGCCTTGCGAGCACAGGCTGTGTGCCAGACACTGGGCTACCAAGCCTTGTGAGACGTTACACCGTTTATTCCCACTTTACAAATAAGGAAACTGAAAGTTGGGAAGGTTTAGAAACAAATCCAGGTTCACAAAATAATTTAAGTAGCTGAGCCAGAATTCTAAACCCAAGTCTCACCAGCTTCTAACTATTCCAGTAGTCTGCTGTTAAGTCGGGAGTAATTTTCAAAGAGATTTATTGGGCTGCAAAATCCATGTTCTTTCCACTACTCTGTGGTGTCTCATTTAGGAAAACACAAAACAAAACAAACACTTCTGATTATTTCAAAAACCCCAAGGTCAAACCCAGCTCAATGCTGAGGCAAAGTAGATCTTTGGAAACTGCCATTTCACATACCTCCACCCCTGCATCACCTCTGTCCTTCACCATCACCTCCTAGTTTTTGTTTGGATTATGGTTTGTGCCTAATGCTGGCAGTGGTCTCCCCTGGCAGTGACTCCCAACTGATCTCTGAGAAATTGCAACTAAGAGCTGATGTAGCATCATTGAGAAATAAAGAGTTTATGCCTTTTCCAGCAACCCTCGGGCTACTAAAAATAAAAAAAAATAGGTCAATAATGTCTATTTGGCAGAAATAGAATATCTCATCTGCAATGAAAATGAGCAGGGAGCATTGAAGAGCTAGCTAAAAGTGGGGAGTCTTGTTTTAAGCCAAATGAAACTGAACTGGGAAAACTTTTTTTTTCAGTTACTTACCACAAAGTTGGGTTGTGTGATGGGGACACAGGCACGTTGCTATCTTGGTCATATATTTATTCATTTATTCATTCAGTTTACAACAGTTTATGGAGGAACAATCACTGCAGGAAACCAAGTGAAATAAAACTAGATCTTTCTCTTAAGGGACTTAGAGTTTATTTTGTTCCACGTCTAATCAGCACAAGCCACTTAACTCCCACATAAAATTAGGTGTGCACTAATAACTGGTCTACATCTCCTGTCAGTCAAGTTCAATGACAAATCAATAGGTTTGGGGATTATGATAACTGTGCAGCGTGCTTACTAGCACCAGTGGTAAAGAGCGAAGGAAGGAGGCGTTCCTTGGTTGCCAGGCTTTGCGAGCGATTTGACGCTTGAGACCCTAATGGAAAGGGCCTAAGTAAACACCTCAGCTGGTCTCTGTGGGAAAAGGCCTTTTTGTTTTTAATTGTCCGGGTTGGCGACACAAATGATATTATGGCCCCTCTGCCCTTAAATACTTGTACTATCAGCTAGTCTCCAACAGCATAGGCTGTTCATCCACCGTATATCCTTCAGAATATCCCAAGAAGGCTCCAAATGTGTGTAACACGCTTCACTCCTAAGAGAAGCCAGGGAAAGACAGAAATCCCCCTTGAGTTTCGTAAGGGCTGATTAATCCTTGAGGGAGGTTTCCCTTCTGCCTGATGCCTGGAAGGCTTTCACCCACTAGCAGTGCAGCACAGTCTGATGCAGAAGGGGGGACTGGGATGTGGCTATGACAAAGAGCGTCCGACTGACCTTGGGACACTCTGTCATGGGGCACAGATGCAGAAGTTGATTTTATTAAACTACCCTTGCCTGAGCATCTGTGGGAAAGAGTTCACATTCCTCCAGGGGTGTGAGTACCCCAGTTTGAAGATTGCTGATATAAAATGCATGACCTCATCGTTCCAGGGTTTGTGCATTGAAAAACCAGTATTTCTTATTGATGTATTGAGTACTCAGGGCAAGAAGGAAGGAAGGAAAGAGAAGGGAAGGGCAAAAAGGAAGGTGGGAGATGCCAGAGACAATCTTTGACTGCCCTACCAATGATTGTCCATTTGTGAATATGATATTTGCAGTAGTAGTTTCTAAGCATGTCATTAAGCTGTGCAGAGGTATGATGACAGCCAGCAGACCTCCCACACTGTGTGCGAAGGCTCAAGGTGAGGATGCTTGATGACAGGTGGGTTGTCCTTGGCAGGCGGCCACTGTCTGCAGATCCTGTCACATGTTGCAATTCTGCTACCTGGGCTGGCTAAATGCACAACCCCAGCCCTTTCTCAAAGCATTCTGATGACAAATGTCCATCTGAACCATTTCCCATGGCTCATCTTTGGGGCCTTGTGGTCACCTCCATAAGTCTGAACTCTGATATTATTATATAATTATTATATAAAAAGATTTTCCAGGTTTTGAACTCTTACTCTATACCTGGTTCTGCCAAGTTGTTCATAGAAATAACTCATGGTTCTTCAGAACAACGCTTTAAGATAATTCTTGCTATTTCCATTATGCAAATGAGGAAACTGCTGCATAGAGAAGTTGGTCAACTTACTCAAGGTGACACAGTGAGTGGTTTGAGCTTAAATCCAGATCTATCTGATGCCACAGCTGAAGATGGGAACCATCATGCAAAGTTATTTTGTGCGCAATGGGATATCAGTCAATAAATATTTTTGAATGATTTAATAATAAATTTTTAGAAACTCAACTCTTGGTTCCAATCCTCATTGGTCTTGACATCTCAACTAGACAGAAATTGTGATTGTTGCTCTACCCTTGCTAACAGATGACATCCAGGCCTTGTTAGGAATCCCATTTTTCACGCTTTCATTTAATTTTTAGTTCCGATTCATTCTTCCCACGTACTGGGTTCCAGGTTTTGTTCTAAGCAACAGGGATAGAACAGGGAACAAAACAGACACACTTCCCTGCCCAGTGACACGGATATGTTCATGGAGTGTTATTATTATTAGTGTGGTATCAGGTCAAAATATCAAAAAAAAAATCTAGGTTTGACTTTAGAATTTCATTATAGAACTAAACAGAGAAAAAAAGATTTGATTTTAGGGAAGGAGAACTCTGTGGACTCCGATTGCTTTTGGACAGATGTCATGTATTGCTTGATGCTGTAACAGCCCAAAGTGATGAAATTTTGGTATTTTATTCTGATAGAACACCTCTATTTTTCTCAAGATGGAAATTTTAAACATTCTTAAAACATTGCTGTGAGCACATATCAACCCACCACCTACCTTCTAGGATTAACATACACACATACGTACTTGCTTTGGCACTTGGCCATTCCTCTGTCCACCCATCAGCCCGTCTTACCTTTTGGATGCATTCAAAGAAAATTGCAGACATCAATATCCTTCACCCCAAAACACTGCAGCATTCACACCATAGTTAACCAAGTAGAGCTCCTTTATTTACAGTTCTCCTTCCTCTCTCCCTCCCTTTTTTCTCCTCTTCCTCTTTCTTTTCATCCTTGATGTAAAATTTATGCAGAGTAAAAAGCACAAATCTAAGTGGACCACTTGATGAGCTTGGACAAAAGTACACCCCTGAGAATACATCTATCTGTTTAGGCCCAAGACAATTCCAGGCCTAAATAAAATGTGAAAATCCAGGGAATTGGTTTATCAAGCCCTCCCCCTCCGCTATCAGAGATCAGTTTCTTCCTCTTCATATCTCCATCTTCCATACTTACTCAGTCCCTGCTGGTTTGATGTTAACTCGTCACGAAGTCTCTAACTGAATATACACTGGCTAATTTAATTTGGAAAGGGATTGTACTTTGAAGGAGACATTTACAACCCAAAGAACTAAAAGAACAAAGTGATAATGGCAGAATGGCAGCCATCAATATATTTGAGAAAAGCTTCACCGAAATCTTTCTAAAATTGTACCATGACAATAGTCCCTGGGGCTCCACCATCGAATTTCCTGGCATTAAGTTTTATTGTAGGAAGACGATGCATGTTTTACACAGGACGTCGAATGGGTTGTTGAACTGCGCAAACTGATTTGGAGGAAACCCCCGTCTGTCTTGATGGGATTCTGCACACTGAAAATTTTACTTCTCTGAATCTTCATTTCAGTCTGAGATTAGATCAGTGGTATGTGTGAACTGCTGTCACAACCAATTTGATGTAAGACAGGCCATTACCGAGCCCGATCAGGAGGAATGCAGGGTTGAGGGTGCCTGGTAGGAACACTTAGGTCAGTGTGATTATCATGTGGCAAGTAGGTTTTCAGTAAAAAGAATTTATTTTTTTCCAGTATACCTAAGTGGAAAGGATAGAGTATTTTAGACTGGCCTGAGTTACTGTGTGGTAAACTGAGGCAGGTATGGACCAGATGTCAGATTTCTACTCACCCTCTTCATCTGAGCAGGGAGTGAGAACAGGACACTGAGGGCCCCGTTTTCTCAGTTCCAGCCCCCATTTTGCCAATTTCAGGTATGTGACTCTAAGTCACTCCCCCTCTTTGCACTGAAGTTTTTTTTAACCTTTTATTTTGATATAATTTCAAATTTACAAAACTTTGCAAAAATAGTACAAAGAATTCTCATACACCCTTTAGTCAAATTCACTAATATTTCACTTTTTTTTCTATTTACATTATCATTCTATCCATCCATCCATCCACACATCCATTCATGCACAAACACACACACATGCACAGAGGCAAATATACACCACATACACATACATACACATTATTTACAAATCATTTGAGAGTAAGTTATATTGTTTCCCTTTATCCCTAAATACTGCAATGTATATTTCCTAGGAATAAGGACATTTGCTTATATGACCACAGAATTATTAAAATTAGGACATTTAATGTTTATATAACACGGTTATCTAACTCACAGCCCATATTCAAATTTCAAATTTCATCAGCTGTCTCAATATCCTTTCTAGTATGGATGTGCACGCATGTGCGTGAGCTTGTGTGTATGTGTGCACACATGTGCATGTGTGTGTTTATTAGTCCAGAATCTGATCCAGGATCACACATTGCATTCAATTGTCATGTCTCTTAAATCTTTTTTTGATTTGAAATGATTTCTCAGTCTTGGTCTTTGTCTTTCACGATCTTCTCAATTTTGAAGAGCCCAGGTCAGTTATTTTGTAGAATTTGCTCAGTTTGAGTTTGTCTGATATTTCCTTGTGATGATATTCAGGTTATGCATGTTTCGACAGGACTATCCCAGAAATGATGCTTTGTTCTCAGTGCATTGTATCAGGAGGCACACGATGCTGGTTTGTCTCCTTGTCAGCTCTCGTTGGTCACTTGGTCAAGGTGGTTTCTATACTGTAAAGTGTTATCTCTCTCTTTTAAGGTATAGCTATGTTGGAGGAGTATTTTGAGACCATATAAATATTCCATTCTTTATCAAAATTTTACTTACTACTTTTATCATTCATTGGTAATTTCTGCCTGAACTGGGTACCACTAAAATATCACTAAATGATAGCTGTGATTGTCTAACTCCATCATTCCTTACACCGATTAGCTGGCTTTCTGCAAGGAAGAGTGCTCCATCTCCTCTACTTTTAAATTTATTCATCCATTTAGTTATATTAGCATGACTGCATGGATTTTTATTTTATTAAAGGTTATACTCTGTTGCTGTCATTATTTATTTTGATGTTCAAATGGTTCCAGATTTGGCCAGCCGGACCCCTTCATGTGGGCTCCATGGTACTTTGACATGAGTTATGGACTGAATTGTGCCCCTTCCCTAATTCATATGTTGAAGCTCTAACTCCCAATGTGACTGTATTTGGAGAATGGGCATTTAAGGAGGTAATTAAGGTTAAATGAGGTTATAAGGGTGGGGCCCTAATCCAGTAGGACTGGTGTCCTTATAAGAAGAGGAGGAGACTCCACCAGAGATCTCGCTTTCTCTGTGCACACACATGGGGGAAAGGCCCTGTGAGGGAGGACACAGTGAGAAGGTGGCCATCTGCAAGCCACAAAGGAAGCCCTCATCAGAAACCAACCCTGCCTGAACCTTGAAATGGACTTCCAAACTCCAGACTTGTGAGAGATAAATTTCTGTTTAAGCTACCCAAGCCCATGATATTTTGTTAGGGCAGCCTGAATAGTCCAATACAGCATGTCCCCTATCATTCTTTGAGTACTTCTATACTTCATGGCTCAAAGCGAAGTTACAGAGTTACAGGCTCATCTTGACTTTTTTTTTTTTTTGCCCAGCCATTTCTCCAAAAATCCCTAATGCCTTTTAGTTGAGAATGGTATTTAGTAAATGAGATCCTTGGGCAACGTGTGCTTACTACTGCTGAAGATCCATTTCTTCATGGCCCTTTCAGTGGGCAGAGCTAGGACAGATGTATGCCGCCTCAAACGAAGATTTCCTCATGCACACCCAAATCTTCCTGATTTTAGCTTCTCGCACTAAAGGATGAGGCACTGATTCCTTAGACAGTCGGCTCCTCTAATTTCTCATTTATCACACCATAAAGTGTTCAAAACTTATTTTTTGTGGGTACAGAAACCATCTCTCAGCACAGGCACACTGTGCACTCATGAATGCACTCATATATGCATGCACAAATCCAGTTGGGGAGGCAGTGGGGGATTTATTTATGGACTTTTTAGTTGATCATCCCCTCTGCATTTGAAAATCCAAATACCACCCACTGGCAGAGGGCATAGTCAAATGCTGACAGATTTAAATTTTGTTGATATAGGTGAAAAAACAGAGAAGAACAGTATGAGACTAGGAGCACAGGAAACTCAACTCTTGGAACAGAATGTGAAATATTAGTGAACTTGACTAAAGGGTATGTGAGAATTATTTGTACTATTTTTGCAACATTTTGTAAATTTGAAATTATATCAAAATAAAGGTTTAAAAAAACTTCCATGCAAAGAGGTAGAGAAGCACTAAAATTCTCCAGGTTTCTACATTGGAAGCCTTAGAGAGAGATGACTGGCGGGGTTTAACTTCACCCAGAGGGAGGGATATAACCTGCAGGGAAGACTACCCATCTTCAACTCTTCAGCTGATGCTCCCCAATGCCCTCCGGCCAAGAGTAGCAGGGCCAATAGCGGGAACATTACCTGGGGGTTGGTAACCACAGAAGCAAAGGATTTGTGACTTGATCCTTCTTTTGTTAAAAAGAAAATTGGTGGGAAAATGTGCCCCTTTCCCCTAAAACATGCATATGAAAACACACAGGCACATACATCTTCTCTGTGTTACGCTTGAACGTTGTCAAAGGCACATAAATGATTCTTATAATTGATTCTTATAATATCTGGGTCAAAGAAAATCTTGAATAAAAATAAGAAACCATCATGAACATTTCCTTTATTTTAACGATATTTTATATTTTTGTCAAAAATGTTCTACACCCATTTGTTAGTTTGCATTGAGATGACCAGTACATTATAGTCATTACTCCCAACCTCTAAGATTGTGCTTTAAAATTCCCAATCCCGTGGCCTTTACACCCCTTTAATTCCTGAACTTGGTCTTGATTAAGTCAATACTTTTTTATAATAACCTACATTATGATCGTACTCGGGCTGCACACGACAGAACACTCCTACCTGCTTTTGCTTTTTTTCCCCCCTCATTGACAGATTAGCTCAAACTGAGTCTGTCTTTTAGTCCTAATATTTTTCCTGATTATATATGAGTCTGCTATTTGTTTTGTTTTGTATTTTTTTTTGGAAGTCCACTGCACAGAAAATAAAACGCAGCCTCTCACTGTCTGATTCAATCTCCCTGTGCCTCTCATTTCTTCAGACCCTAGAAGGCAGAAGCTGAACTAGGCTTTGCCTTGGGCACAGGCCTCTGGCACATTATCAAGACCCCATTATGGGGAGTGGAAGAGCTGACTCAAGATTTAGGTTCACTCTGGCACAGAATGCAGGAGACCTCAGCTCTGATACTCTGACCTCTCAAGGTTCATTCTCTTGAGAGAAACTCAGGACGGAGCTTTGCAGGGGTCTTTCTCAGGCCTCTGGTTCCCATACCTGCACATGGGCATGGAGGTGGGGGCATAAATTGAACTCGTATTTGGTTAGAATTCTGCAGGTAATTTTCTACTTTTCTCTGGCCCACATGGTCAGGCCTACTGGACATCTTTTCCCTCTGCTATTGTTGGAATCTTCAAATGTCTGTACCCCAAAATTTCCCTGGTATATGCTCATGTCAACCGGACAAGCGGAACCAGGCAGAACCCAACCTAGACCAAACAGAATCACTCTTCCCCAAAATTAGCAGTTGGGATAGAGGGACTGACCAGTGACTCTCAACTCCAGCTTCATAATGGAATCATCTGTGAGCTTGGAAAAAATGCAAATAGCCTCATCTTCTGAGATTCTGCTGCAATGGGGAGTGGAGGGTATTGTTTCAATGTTTCACTTTTTAATTATTCCAAATACATAGAAATACACAGAAAAAATATAGCACATATCCATGGGCCTACCACCTAGATTTAGCAACATGTTACTTTTTTAGGAAAGAAATAAAGGAAAGAAAGAAGGAAGGAAAGGAGGGAGGGAGACTTAAAGATAGAAAAGGAGGGAAAAAAGGAAAGGAAATAACATTTCTTAATGTCTAAGATGGCCAGGTTATATAACCTGTGCTTTATGCTCTGTATTCCATTTAATTCTCATACAAGATGGGAACAGGTGAGGAAATTGTTTCTTGGTTGGCTAAACACCATCTCTAATGTCACACAGCTATTAGGTGGCCTCTGGATTTGAAGCCCATTTGTTCTGGCCCCAGAGCCCCCTCAGTGCTCCCTGCCGCTCATAGCTTGCCTTGCAGAGAGGAAGAGGAGCCCAACAGAAGGACGTGTGTGCACTTGTGGAGGTGACCACCAGCTCCAATGCTTCCTGTGGGCTCTAACCATCCCCTGCTCCCTCACCAGGGCCTCGAGCTATAGAAGGAAGTATAAATGGAGCTGGGAACCCTCACAGCTGGGCCGAGTTTTCAGATAAATGTATATTCAAAAGGTGAGGGAGACCACCCGATGTTGATGCTGATTGGTCAGATGAGGCTTTAGGCAGCATTTCCTAGTGAGGCTCATCAGACCAGCTGTGAAATAGACCTGGGCTCAAACCTCCACCTCAGCCACAGCCAAATGACCCTCCCTCCCTACCCTTCAGGGCAGGGTGGCTGGGACCACAGACAGAATTTTTATCTCTTCCATTTTGGCTGATAAAGCAAACACCAAGATTAACCAGGAAGAAAAAAATAAATGTGATAAAATGCTTATCAAACATCCACTGGGATCTGAAAATGAGTTACAATGAAGAGACAGGGGAAGGCTATTTCCCCTAGGAGGTCACAGGTATTAAAAATGACCTGTCAGAAAGAAATCTAGAAGAAAATGTTGGAAAAAGTCTTATAGACATTGGCCTAGGCAAAGAATTTATGAAGAAGACACCAAAAGCAACCACAGCAACAACAAAAATAAACACATGGGACCTGATCAAATTAAGAAGCTTCTGCACAGCCAAAGAAACCATTGCTATTGCTAGAGCAAATAGACAATCTACAGAATGGGAGAAAATAGTTGCAAGCTATACATGTGATAAAGGGCTGATAACTAGAATCTATATACAACTCAAGAAAATCAGTAAGAAAAAATCAAACAACCCCATTAAAAAATGGGCAAAGGACATAAACAGAAACTTTTCAAAAGAAGATAGAATAATGGCCAGGAAACATATGAAAAAATGCTCAACATCTCTAATCACCAGGGAAATGCAAATTAAAGCCACAATGAGATATCATTTAACTTCAGTGAGAATGGCTTTTATCAAAAAGTCCCAAAACAACAAATGTTGGCATGGATGTGGAGAGATAGGAACACTCATACACTGCTGGTGGGACTGCAAACTAGTACAACCTCTGTGGAAAGTAATATGGAGATACCTCAAAGGACTAAACGTAGAACTACCATTTGATCCAGCAATTCCACTACTACAAGTAGTATCTACCCGAAGGAAAAAAAGACATTCTATAATAAAGACATCTGCATTTGAATGTTTATAGCAGCACAATTCACAATTGCAAAGATGCGGAAACAATCCAAGTGCCCATCAATACATGAGTGGATTAAGAAAATGTGGTATATGTATACCATGGAGATTACTCACCTACAAAAAGCAATGGTGAACTAACACCTCTTGTATTGTCCTGGATGGAGCTGGAGCCCATTCTTTTAAGTGAAGTATCACAAGAATGGAAAAACAAGCACCACATGTACTCATTGATCAACACTCATTGATCAATCATTGGTGCTGATTGATCAACACTTACGGGCACATACGCAAGTAGCAATCACTGGGTGTCGAGCAGGAGGCGGCGGGGGGAGGGATGGTAAATCCATGCCTAATGGGTGTGGTGCACACTGGCTGGGGATGAGCATGTTTGTAGCTATGACTGGGTTGGCGCACAGGCAATATATGTAACCTCAACGTTTGTACCCAATAATATTCTGGAATAAAAAAAAATGACCTGTTAGAGAATACCCAGGTGAGCTTTCTGAACATTCTCCTTCACGCGCACGAAGTGTGGGGGCGCAGAACCATCCAAGTTGGAGGCGGCCACAGAAGGGTTCGTTCCTGAGTTTGGGCAGAAGATTCACTGTGCTAGGCATTGGGGGAAATGACTCAGAAAATCCATTCTTTTTCTCCCTCTCCCTCTTCCTCCCCCTCTTTTCTCTCTCTCACCTTCTGTCCTCTGTGTATTATCTTATTTCATTAGTTGTTAAGCTGTTTAAAATGTTCCATAGAAAATGATTATTCTTGATTTGAACTAAATTCAATACAGCAGTTTAGAGCTCAAAAACGATGCTGATTGAAAAGAGCAACTTGCAAAATGATGGAAGCAATAGAATACCATTTCGCTGTTAATAATCCAGGAGAAAGGAATTCTGGGTGCTGGTAACTTCACTTGCATGACCTGGGTGATGGTGCATGAGTTTATCCTCTTTGTGGAAGTATGCGGAGCTGTACACGGAAGACCTGACACTTTTTAAAATCTGCATTATACCTCAATAAAGTTACAACAAATTATAATAAATAAATATGCTAAACAATGCTATGTAACATTTGTGCACATACCTATGTAGTTAAAAGCACAAGATCATGAGGAAACTGAGACTCAGGGATGGAAAATGACTGGAGCTAAAGTCTGTCTGCTTAGGAAGTGACAGAGATGAGATGCCAATCCAGCCTGGACTATTTCCAAGACACAGGTCTTTCTGCAATACTATGGTTCCTCTACTAAGTGAGTATCTTGAATCAAAGCAAGGAGGAGTGGACATCCATGAGACAGTTGGCCTGTTAACTCACACCAGCTCTTTCCAGGACTAACTTCTACAAAACAAGATTGAGGTGTTGTATTTCATGTATGAGCCCCACTTTCATCATAAATAAAATATAGCTTTTACTATCTCTTCTGCATACTTTGCAAAGTCATTGCATGAATCTGAGGAGGTAATATAGAGGGAAATGTGCTGCAAGATACAAATGCCTGATAACTGGCTCTGTTTAGTCATCTGACTTTAGTTCATGAAGACACATAGACAGTTTCTGTCTTCGGGCTACTCATGCCTTCACCAACAGAGGGTGTTCTGTATTCCATTCTGTCCCCTCTCCACCATGCAGGGGCTTAACACATTCTTAACTAACTTTTATACTGCTGTCTAGTTTAACCTTCAGAGTATGACTGGGAGGTTAAGGAAAGCAGGTCAGAGAATAACCATTTCCCCTTATACGTATATAGAAGTTGAAGGACAACGGAGTCAAGCCCACATCCAGGAACCACAAGACTCAGGATGCCTTGTCTGGACAACTTTCCTTCTTGCACCACCTATGAGCAAGCTGACCTCAACACTCTGCGTCTTTATGTTGATCTAACTCTTACAGATTTTCTCAAGGTGTATATTTCCTATGACCGAGGACATTTTATTACATACCATAGTATTATTATCAAAATAAGAAAATTTAGCATGGACATAATGCTAGTATGTAGTCCAGTGTCCATTTTCAAATGCCATCACTTATCCAAACGATGTCTTTTTTAGCTATTTACCATGGTCTGAGATCCAATCACACTTGGGTTTGTGTCTCTTTTGACATCTTTGTTTTGGAGGAGTTCCTCAGCCTCTCTTTGTATTTCTTGACCTTAATTTTTTTGAAGAGTAGAGCCCAGATGTTTTGTAGAATGTTACTCAATTTGGATTCTCCAATGTTTTTCATTTTTGGCAGTAAAACCACAAAAGTGATGTTGTGTCCTTCTCAACGCATCTTTCTAGGACACACATGATGTCTACTTGTCTCAATTTTGATGGTGTTAGCTTTGAGCTTAATTAGTTTTTGATTCATGTTGAGTAAAATGACTTAGTGCAGCTCCCGTACCTAGAAGGCTGATTCTGGATTGTCTGAGGGCTTATTTTACTTTGAGGATTAGAAATAATGTTGGATGATGCCCTTTTGCCTCTGCTATGTAAATTTCAAATATTTATCAGTAACTGAAGGAGGAAAATAGAAATTAACAGCAAACCAGCTCAACTTGATGTTTCTTAACAGATTAAATAGACAGTCTAATAAAGGATAGGGTGTGAAAGCTGCGGATAAAATGATTCTCTTTTCATATAAAGTGCGTGAGTATTTGGGATAGGCAGCAAATGTTAATATTCTGTGAGAATCTTACCTGACTCAAGCTATTTGCTAAAGGGAATTTCCAAGAGTTTTTTGCCTTTTCCTAGTAAACCGCAATGTGTGAAAAGACCATTAGGTGGCGCACTAGTTCTAGTCGTTTTATCAGCAAGTTTCCCACTGGGAAATTTGCTTGCTAGTGGAAAACGTTGGTTGCTCAAGAGGTCAACTCAATTAGCTCCCTGGAATCCAAAGAGAATAATTGGTTTGCGAAAACCTCTCATTGTATATACATTGTAAGCTGAAGTCGGATTCTTTTTCATGAGAACGTTTTCCTCTTCCTCATTTTCTGGCTCCAAATTTAGGAAACATATTTAGGTGCATGATTAAAAAGAGGGGAAAAGATTATATCAGTAACTCAATAGAATTACTAGACTTTAAGTTTTCAAATCTTGGGAATCTTTCATCTTTTAGAGAGGTTTCGCCTCTACCATTTCCCTGATGACAAGAAACATACAAAGAAAAACCCCTGAGACTCCTGTTTCATGGGTGGCAGCATGTGCTCGTGGGGCGTGGGGGGAGTGAGTATGATAGCGAAAATGGAGGAGAGGAGAGCGGAGTTAAGAATAGTTTTATCAAATCCTTTTCCCGTTCACACTAAAGTTTTATGTGATTTTAAAACTTTTAACCTCTAGTAGTCTGAGTTGTAGGTATGAGAGACTCTGACCAAATTTTGACACATTACAAGGCAGACTGAACATTTCTCGCACGTCTGGTAAGGACGGCAGGGCTCTCTTTCTCCCTGAAATTATCTTTCTTTTTTTTCTTTTTGGCTTTTAGTAGACTGAAATTTTTTTAAAAATTAAGTATAAACCTATTCATGTGATTGCACTATACACTTAACAAGTTGACTTTCACGTGTCATTTAATACTTGCTCGAGGTTGAAAAGGTCTAGAAATCTCCTATATAGAGTTCACCTCCAAAGCAAGGTATGGACCAAACTGAGGTGTGTTCGCTGAGTGTTGCTTATATCCCTGATTTTTGTTAATGATGTCGTAAGAGTCACTTAAATAAATAGACAAGTGGGTTGCAAAATTTCTGTGGTGTGTCACTGCGCTGCTGGAATGACATAGGGAGGGGAGGGAAGGGATGGAGTAGCCACAAATTAACCACACTGCCAAGACCACGTGGCAAGCACTTCCCTACAGATCCAAGGGTCAGTCATCTTGGAGCCCTGACTGTAGTCACTTCCGCTTAATTTGCCTGTTCAGTCACTAGAGGGCAATATTCAGGGCTGTGTCTATTTTGAAGTTCTGCACTGAATGCTGGTTTATATTTATGAGAGAAACTGGGTAGCTCCCGAATTGGGAGAAAAAAAGACCTCACAAATCCTTTTTTCCCCCAATCCTTGCATAATTATAATTGAACCAAATAATTTTTGGTTCTACTTTAAATACAACAATTTTAATAAATATTTTATGAATAACAACAAAATCCTCACATTTGACAAATTATGGTATATATATCTGCAAACCAAAGTATTGATTCAAACTCCATGCACAAATGGACTTTCAGATTCCACCAATAACTCTTTGCCTCTCCAGGAATGTTAAGGACAAGGAAAAATATTTTTCACTTGAGCTAAGTCCACATGTGTTATTTCAAGACATGCAAGCCAAGAAACTTAATCTTTGTAGTGGGGGATAGACCTGTGCAAGTCTTTCTGTCATCTTGCAAATTCCCTGTTCCACTGACACTGTGTTTCTCAAACTTGGGGGCAATTGCTTGCAGATCCAGGGATCAGTCACAGATAGATGGATCATAAGAATGGTACAAGGAATCTGCTAAAAAAGCAAACCTGGTAGAGTTGATTCAAGGTAGACAGGCTCAGGGATCTGCATTTTAACGAGCATTCAAGGAGATGTAGACCATGATTAAATAAGAATGTTTTATAAGCAGTGGCCACTTGTCACAATTGATCATACTACATGTGCGTGTCACTTTCAAGTTTACTGTGTCTTCAAGCAGACCACAGGTTTTCAAACTGTGCCTGTCATGTGCCCGAAGGAGTCACAAGCATGTCCAGCAGCTTCTCAGGAGAACTGCCCCCGCATCTTCATGCACTATTCAACCAGAGCAACTCTGCCCTCCTGAGTTTCCCATGCAGTCAGCTCTTCCTCTCAGCTGGTTCCCCAGGGCTGACCATGGGACTTGAGCAGCCACAGATTTCAGCATCCTTGAGGGGCCCTGGGACCAATGCCCCACGGATGCCAAGGGGTGCCTGGACAACCTGTGTCAGCCACCTTGAGTCCAATTCTGGCAGAGGATCACAATCAAAGAAACACAATCCAGTTACAAGACAACTTAAATCTCTACTTTGTTTTCTCAAGCAATGCGTGAAGGGAGTTTTATATATAAATATATAGTTTCTTTAAACCCCTTTTTCGTCCTTCCACTTTTGTTGACAGCAGGTACTCCAGAGCCTCTTTTCTTGTCTGAATAAAAAAAAAAAACCTCTCTCTTGAATAGAGAGTGGATTCTTGTCTTTTCTTCTCTGCCTTACTTACTTTCTTGATATAGCCTTTCATTTTTAACTAGTAATTTTCTTTTTCGCATTAAATTACTCAGTCTCAGAAACTTCTGCAGTTTTCTCTCCTCTGTTGTACTCTTAGCTGTACTCATTACCTGGATTCTTCTACCCCTTAGACTGGGTAATTTATAGAGAACAGAAATTTATTTCTCACAGACCCAAAAGCTGGAAAGCCCAAGATCAAGGTACTTCCAGATTCAGTCTGCTGAGGGCTGCTCTTCTGCTCCCAAGAAGACGCCTTGTTGCTGTGTCCTCACACGTGGGAGGTGGAAGAGCAGCCTTCTTATAACATCACTAATCCCATTTACGAGGCCCCCCTCCGAATTCATCACCTCCTAAAGGCCCCACCTCTCAAAACTATCACATTGGCAATTAAACCTCAACATAAGAATTTTGGGGGCACACATTCAAACCATAGCATCATCCATACAGAAAAAAATGAAGAAATGAAGTTAAAATTCTACTTCATACCATAACAACAACAACAACAACAAATAGGTGGATAAAGACTTAAATGTGAAAATGCAAAACCATAGTACCTTTAGCAGATAATGTAAGAGAATATCATTATAAATTTGGGTTAAGTAAGAGCTCTTAAACAATTCTCAAGAAATGCAAACTGGAGGGAAAAAGATAATTCAACTAGATTTTAAGTAGGAATGAATAAAAAATTGAAATAAACAAAAGACAAAAACAGACTGGGAAAGGAGTCCTTGCAGTACATGTAACTGACAAAGGGTTAGTATACAGAATACATAAACTATAACAAAAATGCCAAAAAAAAGAAAATAACCAAACAGATGAATGAACAAAACATTTGCAGAGGATCTTTACAGAAGAGAAAACTTGGATGGCGAACAAATATATGAAAGTAGTTCAACCTAGTTAGGAGTAAGGGAACTGCAAATCATAAAATCAAATGAAATACCATCTCACACTCACAGAACTAAAACCAGTGTAAGACTTTGGTAATATTAATTGTCGGCAACGTTGTGCAGAAATGGGAATAAATATGTAGTGCTGGAGACTGTTGAATACTGCAGACTCCCTGGAAACAACTTGGTATTATCCAGGAACTTTGAAAGTGTGAACACCCCAGGACCAGTGATTCTGCTGTCCACATAGGTTCCATAGAGAAACGCTTGCTCTCACATTTGTGCAAGAACACACACAGCAGCTTCATTGTGACAGTGTGTGCACACACATGCACACACAGACACACAAACCAAAAACAACTCAAATGTCCACACAATGAAAATGGCAAAATAAATTGTGGCATATCCAGAAAAAGGGAAAATCCTCCATTCTTGTCAATGGTTGAACGATGGCTTTGTGAAAATCAGGAATAAATCTCAGGAACATGGTATTGAGTGAAAAAAGGAAGTGACTGCAAAGGACACAGGCTGTGATTTCTTCATCTTTCATGCTATCTAGGAAAGCCTGGAATGGGAGGGATGAAAGGAGACGGGTGGGTGCCCACGGGACACCTCCAAGCCGCTGCTGCTGCCCTTTGTCCCCCCTCCGTGTGGTGGCTTGAGGGTGCTTGCTGTATTATTACCCCTTATGCCTTCTATAAATTTTACTTTATTTTTCTTACACATACTTTATAAATTTCCTTTGCATTTACATAATATTTTATTAAAACAATCCTAAAAGGATGGGATATAGATGAAACAAGAACTCAAAATATGAAAAAGAGCCTTTTCAACTTATCACTTACTCTGTTTTTCCGGGTCCACCACCCATGCTTTGCTTCCGTCCCCATACACAAGTGTCAGGGACTCCACCCGCCCCAGTGATATTTCAGTGCTATTCTCTGCCCTTTGCAGTGCATAGTCCATGTCAGTCTGGGTACATTGACCTGCAACACAGGTGTTCTTACTTTAGAACCCACAGTGGCTGCCCATGGATAAGGACCTTTGTTCCCTCCCATTTCCCGCGTTATGTGATCCCTGCTCACCTCTGTTACTGCTAGGGGGACAAATGCACCTTAGAAGATGAGGGTCCTGAGTGAGATGCAAGGTGGTCCACTCCTGTTGAGTCATGCATTGTTTGCCAATCTCCCCTGAGCCCCAGCCCTGCTCAACAGGTAATGAAGGGGATGTGAGCCTGACTCAGACAAAGCAAGCTAGTAAGGGGGGCTGGAGTGCAGGGACCAGACCCTAAGGTGCACTTGCAGTGCAGCCTTCCCCACCCCAGCCCCTCAGCCATTCCCCAGGGGATGACATGACATGTGAACGTTGGTTCTAAACACAGAAAGATTTTTTTTTTAAAAAAGGTATTGTTTAAATATCATTGTTTGCACCAGTTCTAGAAATTCTGTAATTAAATAAGAATTGACTAAAATATTTTATGTTAAAAAGATAACTAGTTAAGAAAAATAACCACCTACTCATTCTGAAATGCTGTTTGCCATCACCCTTTTGCTGTAAGAATGCCCCAAATAAGAGATTGTCCTATCATTCTCATGACAGCCCACAAATAGAACATGTAGTTTGCTGAGGCAGAACCCCAACACTTCTTCAGCTGTTTCTTTCTGTGTGGGGGATAAAGACACAGGCAGAACCTGACATTCCTGCTTTATGTTCTTGTCTTGTTTTTACATCTTTTCTGCTTTCAGTCCAGTGAGACAGGCCAACCCTTTTAAAGCAAGCCCCATTACACAGCGTCTGTTTTAAAGGGCCATCCCATAAAATAATGTGTGACAGGATTAGACACCTGCCTTTAAAGGCACTTCCTCCCTGTCACATACAACTTGATTTAGCATTGGTGCACAGGATTTCCCTGACAGCTTGAGCACCTTACGAGGCCCATGTACAGGTGCAAAACAGATCTTCCCAGGACTGTGAACTGGTTTTGAAGCAGAGTACAATGAAGCATCAATGGACTGTGGCCATTCTCGATGAAGAAATCGCTGGGGAGGAGGAAGGATGAACCAGTGTGGCCAAATTTTCAGGGCTGAGTGCAAATTTCCCTCATTTATACAACAGAGAATAAATATCTGTCTGGCCGAAGCAGGTGACTGTATACACAGGTGCTGACTTGACTATCCCTTATTTTATTTGTGCACGTGAAGGGGAGGCTGCCATAGAAACACAGATGTGCCTTTAGGCCCATTGGCCATGCTCAGTATGAAAAATGTAGGCCCCAAGTCTTCATGGAAAAGAAGAAAGAGGAAGGGGTCTCCTGGGACCCCAGAGGTTTTCAACCACAGGCCCATAGATGGGCCCTGAGTAGTCCAGATGCCTGGGCTTTGATCACATTGGCCTATGTGACCTTTCTGAAACTAGCCCTTGTATCAAAGCCCAGAATTAGAGCAGAACCATTGTTTGCATAGTGTCCTCCAAGGTTACTTGCCCCCTAGGATGGGTGAGCTGAAACCTGGACCCAGAAGCTGCACAGCGTGGACTCCGAGGTCAGACTGCTACCTAACCTGCTAAGTGCACATACTCAAGGAAGCTATGTGACATCTCTGAGCCTCAGTTTCTGAAGCTTTGAAACGGGGGTTTTACCAACCAATCAATTTACTGAGAGGATTAACTGAGACGAAATTTGAAAGTATCTAGCAAGAGCTTGTCACCTAGTGAATAGTTATAAACAGCAGCACTAGTAGAATTACATTCTTACTGACCGTCTGACATTGTGACAACTGACCAAGTTTGCTGTGTGGAAGTTTTCCAGCACCACCCAGAGTTTTAGGGAGTCTCTTTGCATTAGGTGGAAGGTCTGATTCTACTTTACATAGGCTGGTGTGGGGGGGAAATAATGACTTGTCCGTGGGCAAGTTATCTAAGTGTTCATAGACCATGAAATTTAAAGGCTGAAAAGCTGAGCAGCCTTTTGAGGCTACCTAGACTAAATGCCTTTAAACTGGAGTAGAAGTAACTCCAGGGGGACCCCAAGTCCTTTGATGGGGTGCATGGGCATGGCCAGTTATAAGATAAGCAAACATCCAACTTCCATGTGGCCTCATATCTAAAAATCCTGGCAACTGAGATGAAGTGCGCTGGTGAGACAGCGTGCGGGGTGCCCCTTCCCAACTCCCCTTTCACAGCTTCGTCCTTCCATTTCATTCGTTCACTCACTCACTCATTCAGTATTTACTGAGGTGCATTGTCCACACACCAAGCACTGTTCCCAGTGCTCAGGATACAATGGTGGAACAAGTAGACAAAAATTTCTGTGTACAAGAGAGGACAGACAATAAACAAGACAAAACTAGTCGAATCAGTAGCATTTTCAATATTGGCATGTGCTAAGGAGAAAAATAAAGCAAGAAAGAGGAATTGCAAGAGTTGGCATGGAAACAGTTGCAATTTTAGATAAAATATTCAGGAAAGATCTCAGTGAGAAGGGGTGTTTGGATAAAGACCCCGATATTGCAGATTTCTGGGGTAAGAGTGTCCCAGGAGGAAGGGACAGGACCACTGTGTTCAGGGAAGAGCGAGGGTCACCCGGATGAGGTGAAGGGCTTACGGGGAAGCAGAATCCACCCTCACAGAGCATCTTTTCATGGTGGGATCTTATCCGATGGAACAAATCAGGTGCTTCACCAAGACTGCCCTTGCCAGAGAGACTGCTGTCAGCAGACTGTCCCACGATGTCTCCTCTGTGGATCTGTGCTTGTCGGTCTCTATTGTCACCTTCTCCCAACACAAGCCCAGGACACACGTGGCCATGGACATCAGGTGGAGACCACCAGGGCCTTCATAGCTGCTTGCTCTCAAGAGTGTGCAATTCCTGAGGATGTGGAGAACGGAGCTGGGCCCATGGAGATTCCTTTGACAAAGGGATATGTCCTGCTTCTGGAACAAGAACTAGGACTAGAAAGAAGGTTCTTGTGGGGGTGAAGTGCGCCTGCAAGTCCTGGGTGAGCAGAAGAGCATGATTCATACTAGACAAATAAGGGGCCCTTGAGGACATGACAGAAACCAAAGGATGGCCACAGGTACTAGACCATTGCTGGGAAATGGTGGACAACTTGGAGAAAAAGGAATTCCTCAAATTTTATTTTGCTGCAGAGTGAACATTGATTAAGGGAGTAGATACCTAAAACATCTGTCACAGGCAAGATTCTGGAATACATTACTCATTCTGCTTTCCTTTTAAAAGGAACCTGTGATCACAAGAAGCTAGTATGAGTTCACTGAGAAATAGCAATTTCACACTGAACCTTATTTCTTTTTTTAAAGGAATACTGGATTAAACCATGTAGTGGGCATTATGTTGTGGGGAAATTTTTGGCCAAAGATCAGAGAAGATCCCTCTCTTCTTGCCAGAACCTAAATTAATCAACAGGATCTATTTATGAGGCAATGAGTGAAAAAAAGTCACAATTTTGATGAGAGAAGATAACAATCGAAGGCTTTTTTGATCAAATCTAAAGATAGCATTAAGAACTAGTCAATTAACCTGACTTTTGAAAACAAGGAGAATTACTCAGCCCTCTGCTGGAGAGATTTCCTATTTGCATAGTCTCAAAGGTGTGAGCAGAACTGGAGATCCACCTCACTCTCTATGCTTACCACTTTCCAAATTGAGTGGCAGAAAAAAAGTTTGTCTAAGGCTGTGGTTCTCAAAGTGTGGCCCCCAGGTGAGCAGCATCCGCATCACCTGGGAACATGTTAGAAATGCAGATTCTCGGGTACCACCGCAGACCTCTTGAATCAGAAACTCTGGGGTTGGGGCCTCAAAATCTGTGCGTTAACAAGCCCTCCAGGGGATTCTGAAGCTCACTGAGTTAGAGACCCTCTGCTGTTTGGTAAAGCTCGGTGGACACCATGTGATGCTTGTGTAATTTGCCTTGTGTAGTGGAATGCCTGGTCCTGCTGTATGCTGCTCTTTAGCAACCATTCAACAATTCCCTTTGTCCACTGATGACGAAGGCATTTTCTTCTGGCTAATGGCCAAGAGCCTCTAGACTACAGTGGCCTGCTAGACTACAGTTAGGTATTTTACAGGGTAGATCATAATACATTTTAGAAAATAAGCAGAAATGGACAAAGGATCCAATCACAGTTGTTTGGATCAGAAGCTAGTTGAATGTGCCTCAAATATTCTATTGATGGAGCAGTATCCATCTACATGGAGGACTCCAACAGTGTGTCTCAGGGCTCTGAACTTCATCCTTTTAATTTACATGTTTTGTTAGTAAGTTAGAAGAAAATTCCAACGGTGCATTTCTCAGATTATCAAATAAGGCAATAGGTTATTGATGACATTATTTGATAAAAATTAGGGTTCAAAAATGATAAGCTACTTCAAAGGATTAGCAGGAATAAATGAACTCTTCTTTTTTTGCATTTGGGACTCAATTGTCAGTAATGCTAAATACAAATGGTGAAGCAAAAAGTGGCCCAGAAGCTAAATTTCTGAGGAACTCTTGATGGTGCTTGTTCACCACGAGCTCTGCTGGAGAAATCACAAGATATGGTGGCCACAAATTTGACTTTGATATTCAGTTACCTTAAGAGAACAATTGGATCATGAATGAGGAAGGTCATAGGTCTGCTTCACTCTGTCCTGACAAATCACACCTGCAGAATTCCACTCAGTCCTAGGTACCATATTTTTAGTGGTATAAAATCAATGGAGCATGTTCAGAGGCTGCCAACCAGAGAACGGAAGGTGCTCAGAGCCATGTCTCAGGAGGTATTTAGCCTGAAGAAGAGAAGATTCAAGGAACCTTGCCAATTCTCTTGAAGTTCTTGAAACACTCTACTGAAAAGCCAGATTTTTTTGGTGCAACCTTCAGAGAGAGAATCTGAACAAGGAAGAGAAAACTGCAAAGATGTAGGTTTCCATTCAACATATGAAAGATTTTTCCAAAAAACATAAAGGTTTCCCCAGGTTGCAGTAAATTTACTGTTGTTGGAGTTTTGCAATCTGGAAGACCACTTGGGGGATGAGGTTGAGAGGATTCAAGCAGGGTAAAAATAAACTATCTTTGAAGTCTTTTTAGCTCCCCTATGAGTATATACATATCAATAAGTTTCCTGATAGCATAATGGGGTGCGCATCATAAAAATATCTAAATCTTGCAGAATGCTTAATGTGTCAGGCACTACTCTAAGCACTTTGCTTATATAAACACTCATTTAATCATAATGATAACCCTATGAGAGAGACACTATTATTATCTCTATTTTACAGATGAGGAAATCAAGGCCCAGAGAAAATGAGTAACTTACCCAACACTATACTGCTAGCACTTGGTTGAGCTGGAATTCAACACAGGCAGCCTGGCTTTGAGGCCATGCTATGCCATCCTGCTGTCCATCACAGGGATGAGCTCTAGATTGTCCACAACTGCACACTGGTCAAACAGGCCAAGCCAAGTCATGTCATGGGAAAGACATATGCACAACATGTATACACAGATATAAACTTGTATGTATATGTAAACATGAGACCCTTCATTGTGTGTGATCCACAGTCCTTGTGATCACAAATGCTCTAAGCAAGAAAATCCTGGTAAAAGTCATGAATAAGTCTGGAAATTCATGCTAAACAGAGGGGAGGCAGCCACTCCTTTTTGCTTCTTGAGGGTTTTGTATTTGCTATTCCCTCTCCTGGAACACTTTTCCTTGTGTTCCTCCCAAGACAGGTTCCTCATCAGGAAGGCTTTTCCTGACCATCTGATTAAAATACCCCACACTTCTCAGTCCCTCTCTGTGATGTTATCCTGATCTATTATTTAATAGTTCTTGTCTCCATCGAGTATCATCTTATTTATTTACTTTTTATTTTCTGCCCTCTCCATTTAGAATATATCTGAGTGTACAAAATCTAGACATGTTTTGAACTAGTAACGGGTTGAAAGGCTATAACCAAAGGGTACTAATTAAAAGATGTGGCTCCAAAATATATATGTAGTTGAGTATGTGAATGAATGAATCAATGAATGAGTGAACTTCTCACATGAATTACGATGCCTATTGTCAAAAAATAAAGGAAGAAAGAAAAGAGAAAACAGCAAGCATTGGCAAGGATGTGGAGAAACTGGAACCCTGTGCACTGTTGGTAAGAATGTAAAATGGTATAGTCACTATGGAAAACAGTATGATGGTTCCTCAAAAATTGAAAAATAAAATTACCATATAGTCTAGCAATTCCACTTCTGGGTTTATACTCAAAAGAACTGAAAGCAGGCTCCCAAAGATATATTTGTATATCCATATTCATAGCAGCATAATTCAAATTTTCAGATTTGGAATGTTCAACTGGTAGGTATTAAAGCAAATATTCTAAAATCTGAAAAATACAAAATTAGAAGCACTTCTGGTCCCAAGCATTTCAGATAAGGGATACTCAACCTATAATAACTTAAAAAGATATCTCCTCCATGAGCTGGTGAAGGCTTTCCATTTTTAATATGAGTGAAGTAACTACATTTTTCTTTGACTGGGTACCATGTAAAAATGTCTCGGGAGATGGACTCATCTGTTATGCGGTTAGTATCTAACATTTGTGTCCTTCAAAATTCTGCACAGCCCTGGTCTTGGCCTCACCAACTCAAGTTCTTGGCAATTTTCTTGCCTAGAAGAGTGATGATTAAAAACTCCAGGAAAATTTTTTTCCCACCCATTTTTCTTACTTGGAAGGTAAAATTTTTCCAGAATAAATTCAGACCAATGAACTTGTCAACATCAAAGTCTTACATCTCTTCTTCTGAATACCTTTTCAGCCTGCTAATTGGACTTGATTTTGAGATCACATGATTTCTGCTGCCTATGCATACAGTCATTCATTTTCTTTTATCTGAGTAATTTATGCAGAATCTTACAGGGAGGTTAGTTTCTTCTTGGTTTATTCAGGGAGAATGAGTATTATTTGAGTTTCATGACATAGATCAGTCAGCATAAATGCAGGATTCACGTTGCTCACGTGGCCTCAGTGGCATCGCACTGTCAGGGCACACTCCTTGTGCAGCCAACGTGTGCACATCACAAACGGAATGGTGAACACCCTGGTAGGCTTTGATCTTTGACCCCTACTGTGTGTGTATGTGCTTTTGCCCACATATGTTGTCTCCTGGCTTTCTGTACCTGGGAGTGTACACCTGTTGTCTTAGTTTGTTTGTGTTACTCTAAAGGAACACCTGAGACTGGGTAATTTATAAAGAAAAGAGGTTTATTTGGCTCACGGTTTTGCAGGCTGTACAAGAAGTATGGTGCTGGCATCTGCTCCTCGTGAGGGCCTCCTGGAGCTTCATCTCATAGCAGAAGGTGAAGGGGAGCTGTTGTGTGCAGATCACATGGCAAGAGAGGAAGCAGGAGACAGAGCAGAGAGAGGTGCCAGGTTCTTTTCAACATCCAGTTCTAGTGGGAACTGAGAAAGAACACACTCCCTCCTGAGAGAATGTCACCGAGCCATCCGTGAGGGGTCTGCCCCTGTGACCTGAACACCTCCCATCAGGCCCCACCTCCAACACTGGGCATCAGATTTCAATGTGAGATCTGGCGGGTACAAGCATCCAAACTATATTACCTGTGAAACAGATAGAAGTGGGACTTCCCCCCACCCTATCCTTCCAGATCTTTCTTGGCTTCACCTTATTTCCATCTGTTCAGGTTGCCTTGATGAGATGACCTCGGCCTCATGCCTGGCCCCATCCCCACATCTCATATGTAGATATCACAGGTTTTTCTTCCTGCTGTGGCTTCTTTTTAATTGTTTACCATGGAGGTGTCACCGAGGCTGGGCAGGGGCCCACCTCGCTGGTCCTCTCCTGAGGGCCCCTCAGGGCCCAGCTTTACCATCTGTGTCACCCTCCCTCCTTCTACTTTGGATGCTGCTTTTGCCTGCATTCTAGGGCTCTTAGAAGTTTAGGAGGAGGTTGGGCTCTGATGACAGCTTCTGTCCTTTTCTGCCTCAGACCATTTCCGTAGGAGGCTCAGGATAGGCCACTGCTCCGGCCGATTTCCGCATGCACACCCCACTCTGCTAGCACCTGCACCAAGCTCCCCATTCTTGACGGATATGTTCCCCAGAGTGCCGCAAATGGCGAATTTACTTGCAAATAGTTGTTCCTCAGGCAAAAATGCGTCAGAGGGCTTATCATATTCTCCCTCCATTCTGGGCATTTCCAGAAGAAAGTCTGGCTTAGGGTGCAGTGCCTGCCTCGGTTCTCAGTCTTCTTTCTCGCTCCCTAATTGTCCCCTACACCCATCTCCACTTGTACCTGTCATCCTTCGCTTCATAAGGCACCCTTGCCTTTGTGTCTATTTTCAGAAACAATTGGTGAACAATTTGCTTCTGGATCCCCCCTCTGCTAGCTAAAGAGATAACACTGTGTGAGTTAGTCAGGTTGCTTATTTCTCAGTTGGCTGTTCTTTCCTAGACACCATCCATCTCAAGTTGAAAGGTGTCTTATTGTTGGACGGAACAAGCAGAACTGAAGAAGACGTCCTGAATCTATGAGGCTTCCTCTTTCCCTCTTCAGCAGGGAAACTTTCCCTAGCACCTGATCAGTACGATTAAGTGACCAAAACTATCCGACTAACTGGTCCTCTGGCTTTGTGCAAAGCCACCCAGGCCACTGCCTGGACCTTGCAGAGCACATGCATGTTTTCTCAAATTTGCACTCTTTGCCTTGTGTTGATTAAGTTTGGGAAGAGTCATAATTACTGGGACATAAATGTGTTCAACTGTGGAAATCCTGTCCTTAGAAGAATCTGGCGTAGCCTCCTGTAGTCAATCAAGGGCTTCAAAGAAAGCACTAGGGGCATCTAAAGTGACAACAGTTGCCTGACAAATTGCCATTTCAAATCCCTTTGAACTAAAAGAGTGAGCTTAATAACTTTCAGCCACCGATTGTTATTCTTTAAACAGGGCTTTTCTTCTTGTCTTTTGGGTCATCTGCTGAGCCCTGCTTCTGCAGTCTTGGAGACTGTCCTTGCCCCCAGTTTGGGTTAAAATTGAGATATTTCATACTGGTTAGTGGCTGCCACTTGAATTTTGTCTTTGGCCGGCCAAGTCAATCATGGTGCTGGAAGGACTCCAAGAATGTCATCACTACCAGTGGGGACTGCTGGCGACGAGCCACACTGGAACCAAACACACTCCTGTTGAAGGCAATTTTAAATTAGTATTGGATATAAAGATCTGACTTACGACACCAGGATCTCACCCCAGGGCAAGGGTGCCAAGGTGGATGGGGCACTGTTCTGTGCCAGACATTTTAGATAAAAAGAAAAATTCAATTTAATCCCTAAAACCACAATTTAAAGCAACATTCTCCAATATGGTAACCACTAGTCACCTGTGGCTGTTTAAGTTTAAATTAATTGAAATTAAATAAAATGCAACATTCAGTTTCTCAGTCTCAGTAGATGCATTTCATGTGCTCAATGGTCAGAGGTAGCCAGAGGCTGCTGTACTGGATGGCACAGATACGGTATTTCTATCACCCCTGAAGTTTCTTTTGGATGGGGCTGCTGTAAAGCAGGCACTGTTTTGTTCATAGTTCAGATGCAGAAGGGGAGATGCAGAGAAGTCGAATGACTCAGCCAAGGTCACATCCCAAAACCCCTGGAGTAAGGAGTCCTCATGCTGGCTTCGTCCCACACTCCCTCCTGCCACAGGACCTCTCGTACCATGTCCTTTCCAGGTCCCCCCCACGCCCACCCCAGACTTATCACGTAGTCCATTGCCAGGCATCTGTAAGCGCTCAGGCCAATGCTACTTCCTCCGACGATGCCCCTTCACCTGCGTCAGGACTCACCATTTCATCCGTCTCACACTTCTCAGTGTGTACTTATCCTTTTCCTTGTGATAATTGGACATTCTGATTGGTTACTTCGCTAACCTTCTGCAGGGAGCTTTTGACATGGGCTTATTATGTGAATACATATATACACATATACGTGTGCACTTTCATGCTTCCGTACTCTATGTCCTCAAGCTAACCAGGCTTCTAAAGAAGTCTCCTGGCTAGATGGAAATAAGATCTTTAATGCAGTATCGAGATTATTTTTCCCCCTCTTGTCAGCAAAAGCAGTCCACAACTAACCCCATGCATTGCACAAAGGTTAATATTTACACTCAAACTTTTTGTTTCAGAGCCAGTCTTAATCATGGACTCTTTTCTTCACTAAACGCACCTGTAGCAAATGCTGTCAGTGCTCACACATTTTATTTACTTTGGGCCTGACCACCTTAGGGCAGAATGTCAAGGAGCCAACAGCTGCATGCATCTCTTTACTTGGGTCTTTCCCTGGAGCCTTGGAAAATGATTTTGTCTGAGAACAGACCAGGCTAGAAGTGTCCTGGGATAGCCCTTAGCCAATGACTGATGGAGGTTGGTGCACTAATCGGTCCCCAGCCCCCCAGGCCCTCAGACTGGATAACTCTGAGGCACATGCTTTCCGACATTTTCCACAGTTTCTTCACAGCCTTCAGCTCTGATTACCCACAGTAGCAACTTGCTTGCTAACTCTCTGGAAGCACCTTTCCTTCTCTGCCTCACTTCCCCATTACCCTCCTGGGACTTGCTGGGACCTCCTCTCAAATAAGCCATGTACACTCTGACCCTGCACTCATAAGTAGCCTGCAATGTAGTTGAGAACCACGGCACATATTCCCCATAAAAAAGATGAGTAATATGAAGAAGGCAAGGAAGGGGGGAGGGCAAATATGTATTGAGAGTCTACTCTGTTGGGCTCCAGGGATTCCATGCTTCACTTAATCTTTGTACATAACCTTGTAAAAATATCAGGGTCGTACAGCGGAAGAGGCAGGTGTGGCTCAGGTAACTCAGGTGAGTCCTTCAGGATCACAGTACATCCTGGGGCCGGGGTGTGAGCCAAACTTTATGAAGCTATGCCAGCCAACTCAGCCCTGTTCTCCATGTGATACCATTAGATACAAATATGCGATATAATTAAAGGGAGATCAGTCAAGTAGGGAACGTTTGGGGTTGGAATGACCGGATAGTGTTTCTTGGGAGTCTCGGCCTGAAGGATGCTTTTGTGAAAGGGTGGACAGGCTTCCAGGAGGCAGGATCTGCCTCAGCAAAGACTCAGAGGCCAGAAGGCACATTTTGACTTCAGATGTTTTCATTTGTTCTTGAGCATATTTTGCTTTTAACTTCTCAGATCTTAAGAATTTAAAAATAACATATGTCAAAATGCTTATCTTTTCTGCTGTTGCTTTTGGGGATCTTGAATGAAAACACATTAAAAGAGAGGCATCCTTGAGAATTCATAGGCCAGCTTTGAATAAAACATGAAAGGAGATAGTTGTCACTTTTAGAATCAGATAAAGAAAGCAAAACTAATTGGGGTCATCTCTTCATCTTTAAAACATCGGAGTGAAAGCAAAAACATTGCCTCCACTGAGAGTTGGAGAAGGGCTCACATCAGGACGTGTTCTATGACCAGAGCTAGCTGACAGGTAGTATATGCCACCAAGCCAGCGTTCTGTTGTCAGACACCAGTGAAAGCAGGCAGCAAAGCTAACATTATGGGAATGGTGCAATCACCAAGAACAAAAAATTATTTTGTTCACTTTGAGGTCCCATTGGCTGTCTGAGAGAGGAAGAACTCATTTCACCCAGGAGAACACAGATCCCATTTCGACTGTGCCTACTCATCTCTTCAGATTGGCACATACAGACCATGAGGACCTTCAACAGATTTAGAGTAATTCCAGAATGCAAATCTCTGTGCCAGAAAGATGGCACGGCCGATCTTTGCATCTCAAAAAGAAAGCCAGGCCTTCCTCACGAGGAGGTTTTCTTACGTTGAGCTCCCTGGAAGGAAAATCTGAGATGGAGATTCTTGTACAAGTGATTGATTGAGGGATTCTCTCTGGAGACACTCTGGAAGGGAGTGGGGGGAGGAGGGAGAAGGGGAAACTGAGCAAGGGTGCAGTTGCTGGTGAAATCCAGCCTGAGCCCAATCCTGTGGGGGCACAGGCTGCACGGGATAGTTATGCTGCTTCAGGCAGGGGAGCTGGGCTTTCATACGCAGTGTCAGTCCGTCATGGGTGGTGCTCCGGGGTGGTGAGGCACAGCTGGAGAAGTTGTCATTGAGAACCTTCATAGCCACTCCCAGAGCAGCCAGCACAAGGCTCCCTGGAGACCCGGGCCAGCCTCCCACCATCCAGGTGTTCTGCGCATATGTGCCCACATCCCCCTTGGTGCTTCAGCATGCAGATGGGGGGAGAGGGTTGTACCCCTTACTGCCGAAATCTCTCCAGGAAAGTCTGCCCTCTGCCCCAGGAAACCCAAGCCTTTTCCCAGGAAGTAATCTCCTCTTCATTTTCCTGAAAGTCTAAGTCCTGCCATCTTGAAGGGTGGCCAGGCCCAGCATAAAGCAGTAGGGTCCTTGTCCTACACTCCCACCATCCCGGGGCACAGGGAGCTTCATTCACATGAGTGAGGTTGGACACGCTTCCTCCGATTGGCTTTTATTTTTTTCTCTATTCCCACTAAAGAGAGCTCCAGGGCTGTTGGGCTCTCTCTGACCGGCATTAAAGAAAGGACACCTCCTAAGGACAAATATTATTAATTGTCTAGAGAAGACAAAGCTTAAATGCATCCTGAGTAACAGCAAGGTATCCACACCTCCCTTGCAGTCGGAGCACTGACGGCTGTGATTCATTTCTTCCCCGCTCCTCCAGGGGGATTCCAGCATCCCTCAGAATGTGCACTGGTGCCTCATTGCACTCTCGATGCCGTTTTTGATGAAATTCTTACTAATTATGCAGTTTGCCTCGTACTATATTGGCAATAATAATGGCAATCTCTGACATTTATATAGTAAAAGGACATCCTAAGTTTCTGTTCATGTCATGATGAGGCTTAGCCCAGTAAGGCTGATACTGTGAGGCTCTGTTCATTCAACAGGTAAACGCGATCTCTTCAGCACATCTCTGCACCAGGACGCAGGGAGGGTAGAGGCAGATGAGAGGGGAAGAGCACAGGCCAAAGGTTGGGTTGAGGTGTGGTGGGAGATGCTCCAGAGTACTTTGAGGGAATTTCTAAAGATTTTTGAGAAGTGTGAGTATAGGTAATAAATTTAATCCCCTTACATGGTAAAATGATAGACAGAAATGACAATTGGAACTCTTTCTGAGTCACTACATAGTGACTAGGCTGAGGTTCTTTGAGTTCACCTCATGTAGAGAGTGGACCACATGGGGTTGTGGATTATTTTCATCTGGATGCAGGTATACGTGCACACACATGCACACATATGTGTATGTATACACAGATGCATATAAATATATAAATATTAACATATGTATATGTATTGTCTTATTTAATCTTCAGCTAACCCTCTGATCTAAACTTTCCACTTTGCAGAAAACGGGAACTCCATGATGTTAAATAGCTGTGCACTTCACTTCAAATTCCGTGCTTTTCTCACTACATTCTTCTGAAATCTCTTGAATTCCTGAGAACCATGCTTCTCCTTCAAGAACTTTCACCCAAATTGAGCATATATGAGATAGAGCCTTCCAGCAACAAGGGACAGGAGTCGCAACCCAAATGGCCTTACTCAGCAGGAACCGTGTTTTCCATCACAGGGGGCCCCAACCCCTCTGTGGCCAGCATTGTGGTTGTGTTGACTTTATCCTCAGGCAAGTTCTGGGCAAAGGCAGGCTGGAACGGAGGAGACAATGTGGATGTTCAACTGCCTGATTTATTGGCCTTAGGGACCCCCACCCGAGGGGAGAAAGCAGAGAGGAAGCTCTGCAGCCTGCAAACCTAGCTCCCTTTCTGCAGGAAACTCAAATGGTTGTTCTTCCTTTTCTCACCTTTGCTCTCATACTCATTTTTGAACAAACCTCTAGATTTTTCCTCAAGGCAAAGAGAAGGTTTGTCCTTCCCCCATTGACTCTTCACTCCATCTACATGTGTTTTTCTAATTATAACATCGGGACTGGTTATCTGAGTAACCAGGGGTGTAGCCAGTGAGGTCTGTCTTTGACAAAGCCTTAATTGTACTCAGTAAAACACTCTGTTCCTGGCTTTCTCTACACTAAGGTTTGTAGGAAGGCAAAACAGGCCCCTAGTCCACTGGCTTCTTCCCCAAGTACTGACTGTCATCCCCAGTGTCTGCTTGACCCTAAATATACTAACTTAGAACATTCTTTTTCTACCAGCTAACTCTTTTTCCCCCTAACACAATGACTTCCCCACCTGCCTCATTGGTGAGTGTCGCTCAGCAAAGCCACTCTGGCTCTGGAGAGCAGGGAGGGGGCTATGGGCAGACCGGAAGCATGAAAAGTTCTGATAGATGATGAGAAGATGGGAATATATTGAGAGAAATCCAGAACCAAGTGACTTGCAGCCCTATACAAGGAAAAGCGTGTCCTTCCAAACAAAGTGAGTTTTCCCTGCAGCACCCCAGAGTTACCCCAAGGTCAGAAGCAGGGACTGGGCCGAGGAAACTGTGGGCCGTGAATCACTGCAGGTTAGGACAGCTGTGCTAGAGCTTGCTTCTCGGAGGGACAGAGACATGAAGGGGGTAATATTTATAAAAGTATTGAGTAAACTTGCCCGGGATCAGCTCCCAAATAAACTACTTGCTTGAGCATCCTTGTCTCATGCTCTGTTTTGAGGGTGCACAGTCTAAGACAGCATAATGCAGGCCCAACCAAAGACTGGAAGGGCTAAGAGGCAACAATGACTCCTGCCTGGAGGGGGGATCCCTGCAAACTTCCCAGAAGTGGTGTCATCAGAGCTGAGGGAAGAATGGCCATCAGGGCCTGCTGGGGATGAGAAAAGGCAGACATGTGAATCAGAGGATCAGCATCCAGGATCTTCCTCTTTTCAAATATTTTATATATATTTATGTACACACACACGTATGTATCTCTGTGCGTATCTGATGATATTCATACTATCTAGCTCCATCTGTTAATGTTTGCATTTTAACTGTTATTAAACACTCAAACTAAAGATGAAATATTGGATGTTTAATTACAAGTGAAAATGGATTTGAAGTTTTCTTCTCCTAGTTCTGCTGTTGGTTATAAGGGATACCGGAGGAAAGACAAATATTTATATTTATAATCCCCCAATTCTTTCTAAAGATTTTGGATACTTGTAATTTAAGGGTCCTGTATGGTTGAAAGGAGCAAAGGGAGGGATCGGCATGGCAATGGGCATGGATGTGTGGCCAGGGCTGCGGGGACACCACGCCCGTGAAGCCAGGGGAAGGCGCAGAGCAGGACTCAGGAGTGGGACGCTGGGAGCGGGAAGGCTTGGCACTGCGTTGAGGGAAAAGAAAGATTCAAAAAGTGATCTAGCTTCTGCATGGCCAAGAAGGAGACCCAGGAAAGCTTGCTTTATGGGGACATCCACCAATTTTAGTGCCCTCACCTCTAACAAAGTCTTCAGGAGAATCTGTATGCTGGGCACTGCTGTGATGTAAGAGCATTCTATGTGGTGAGCATGGAGGGTGAGGTGGGGCAGGGCAGAGAGTCAGGAGCAATCCCTGAGTATGGAAGGAGGCCTGGAACAGCAGCCATGAACCAGCCCCTTGAGAAGACACATTTCAGGTCTATGCCTCCCTTTCTCCACTCTGGTGTCACCTAGACTCTCACCTGTCTGAGCAGTAGTTCTGTACTTACGGGGTCATAGCCCAGTGACTCAGGCAACACTCCTCTTATCGGCACGGGTCCCAAGGCTAAGGCAGGAGACCCCTAACATCCTGGGTAGCAGAGCTCACAGACCTAAATTTCTACCACTTGTACTTCCCACATGGAAAGAGGCACTGGGACTCTTTGCCTGGGGGATGGCGTGAGCTGGGAGACACAGGAAGCCTTGGATTAGCCATAGAAAATGAACCTAGAGCATCAATTTCTCAGCAAAAAAAGGTACAAAAAATAGTTAATAATTTTAACTGGTAATTTAAATGTCTTAAAATGAAATGTCTAAAAGAAATGTATTAATAGATGCATTATGGAATAGAATATAATTCATAGAGATTTAAGAAATAACATTGAAAAACTAAAAATAACTGCCTTGCTGATGACAGGTTACTTTGGTCTAAGTCCCCCAAGACTCAAGGGATATACATCCAAACTCCCCTGATGTTAGCAGAAAGATGATCTGGTTGAAAATCCTGAGAAATACAGTACTTTGTAAAAACACTGAGTCTAGGGCCCAGCTTCAAGTTTTACATCTGTCCCTTAGTTGTGTGAGGTTATTAATTAGTTCAATTCATTTTTAAGGTCAATGAAAATGAGAATGCCTGTTATAGAACATATCTTTGGGATGCTTAGATGAAGACAATCCAGACTTTGTTTCTCTGGGGAACATAGAAAAGTTAGCATCTGGAGAAGACACTGTTGGTCCCTCAGACCACGCTGAAAGTCCCCTGCACACAGTTGCAGGATATCTTTGCCTGACAGCGTCCTCTGCCTAAGGAGAACACTTTGACATGAGTTTGAGGGGGCTGGAAGTGCCAGACAATTTACGTTCAAGAGCAGCCCCCCCAAATGGGGCATCAAATTCAGTAGACAAATGCACCAACTTTCTTCTTCTGTACTGTTCTGAGGCATGTTCTTCTCAGGCTAGTCAGAGGGTCCCAGAGGGATTGAGCCCCCAGTGTCCACTGGCAGAACCTGCTAAATCCGCCACCCTTCATAGGTTTTCTTCCCACCCCATCTCCCACTGGTGGTTCCCAGTGTTGGCTCCCAAGTCAGGTGCTGGCACTAGAATCCTTGTCTCAGGGTTTGCTTTGTGGGAAAGGGAACAAACCAAGAGAGCATCTGTACGTCTGATACACTATGAGAGGCTGTAACGGAAGTGATATGTGACACCGGGTGCCCGAAGAGAAAATAATGAATTCCATGGGAGGGAGCAAAGAAAATTCCCCAGAGGTGCCATGACAGCTCAGTGTGGAATGGTGAGCTGGAGTTCACCAGAAGGCTGCAGTGATAAGGGGTATACAGAGAAGACAGAGTGCACATAAGCTATGAGGCTTAAGAATGCTTGCTTGGCCCAGGAGCAGCAGGATCCTCTTGCAGACTTATTTTTATCTGCACAATGGGGCGATGGGGCCAAATAACCATACAGAACCTATTTGTTTCCAATATACTGCAATTCTAGCTGTCCCTCTCATGCAGGGGAAGCAAGTGGAGGCCAGGACTGTGGATGAGCAACTTTGCCAAGAGTTCCTCAAAGAATTCTGCTCAGCAGCATGAAGAAGCAAAAAGGAGAAAGAGGGAAGGCAGTGAGTCGGTGGCCCCATCCAAGGGACCTGATTATAATTTAAGCCACACTGAAGGACAAGGCTTCGCTGACCAGAACGCAGAGGGAGAGGTAGACAGGATACACATGGCTGTGCCATTCAGGGAGAAACTGAGTCCAGAAGAGGGGAAGAAGGAATATGCGGGCAGGAGAGAATAAGAGAATGCCCACGCCTGAGTGCAAAGCTTGCTTAAAAAAATGAGTGAGCTACGCGGAATGACTAGCAGAAGGAACCTAGATGACAGCTGTCTCCGGAGGCTTTGGGGTGTGCGGTGGGTGGAGATGTCTTCATGCTGCTGTCCTTGGAGTGGTCCTCCCTCGTGAAGGAAATACTGTCATGCTTGCTGGAGATCTCACCACAGTGGGTTTAATAGCCATGAGCCAAGGTGCAGAATTTATACAATATTGAAATGGAAACTTCTGGGATTTATTCAGGTGCACACCAGATGTTGTCCTGGCATTGGTTCCGCAAGGAGTGACTCTTGGAAATCAACTGCAGGCCCTGGAATCTCACACGCCTCTTCCCACTTAACCTCTTAGGAGACCATAGAGGCCCTGAGACCATCCATACTCAAGAGGGGCTGGTGGTCTGTATTTATTCAGTGTTGCTACATGCGGAGCTGTGCCCAAGATACAACAGGCAACATGTAAGAAGTAACCCAAGTGTCTCTATGTTGTAAAGAATCTGTTCAGTTAGTGCATATCTTTTCCTCATCTTATTTGTATGTGAGTCAGGTAGCATGGCCCCTACCCAGGCATAACTACAAGTCACTTGCAGATTGGTGTCACTGAACACAAGACAGGACAGGGCACTGTGGCCTCAGCAAAGCCCCTGAACCTTAATGTTTTGGGTAATGTTTGGATCAAGTGTTTGCCTTTAAGAGACACCTAGGCCAGAAGAAAGTTCAGAGCATGTATAGTTATTTGAAATGACAAGTAAAGTGATCACTAGAATTGGAAGACCAAAAAGGATTCTGTCACAGAAGAAAATTCTTTTCTATGTAGCATTCGTCAAGGTAAAGCTTTCTGAGGCCAGGAAGTTCTGGCATGTTCTGCAAGAATCAGAGTATATCACCATGAGAGGTGGACAACAATGATTTTCTCTGTTTGGAACAGGACTTCCTGTCTTTCAGATGAAACGTTTATCCCTCCTGTTTAACCATTTGCTCAGGTTAAGACTGTCGATCATGATTCTCTGAGGCCCTAGAACTGGTGGACACCCAACCCAGGCTGAACCAGTCAGACTTCTGTATGAGGACTGTTTCAACTGGGATCAATGTGGAAAGTCCTGCTTTCTCTCTGGTCCCAGTGTTGTACAGAACCCCATGATTCTATGCAGAAGGAGCCATTACTCCAGCTTCACTCTGACAGCCAGCCAGGGGAAAAAAGGCAAGCACGCAGAAGCAGGGAGTTCCTGTCCCTGGTCACCCCTAAGGCCAGCTCCACTTCCCTAAGCCACACCTGGTTAAGGTTCTGTCTTCTTTTTTCCTCTCTCCTATTTTAAAGTATCTTTCTTTCATTTGAAAATGAAAGAATCTGGAGCTAGAGAATTTGTAAATGAAAGAACCCCTGTTCTGTGGGTCTGCACACACCTCCCTCAGAGGTGCGGGAGCAATAACTTGCTATTTATTGTGATCCTAAGTGTCTAGTTTGTTCTGTCTCTGGCACAACTTGTGACTATGACCTAAGGACGCTGGAAGAGAAAAGTAAGTGGGTTTGCCCAGTCAGAAAAGGGTGCTGAACATTCCTTTCTGAATGAAAGTGCTCTGAAAAGGAATTTGGAGGAAAGAAACTTTATTGCAGTGAACAGTTTGCAAACCAGGCAGACACAGCCTTCTAAGTAAATGAAGGTGCTTTCCAGAAAACAAATGGAGAGTTGGGTTTTTTAATAGAAAGTTCCTGCTCAGGTTCCCATTCAGGTCCGTTTATGCAAATGAAGGCTTCAAACTCCCTTAATTCTCACTGGTTGATACACCAGAGCTTTGGTTGGTCAAGGTAGATGAGCTCTGATTGGTTCATTCAGGTGAGCTTTGATTGGTTGATTCAGAGGAGCTCTGAGTCCTGAAGTTAAACAGAGATGGGGGTTTTTGGGTAAGTCAGAGTATGTGTGTGACCTCTAGTCAGCAAATGGCCACTTGGCACTATTTTAAATTTAGGCCCAATTAGCCAGTCAGGATCCATCTTGAAGGATTGGCTCTTTCAGGTTCACATTAGTTCACACCTTCTAATGAAACAAAGAACTGTCTCTAGGACAGGTGAGCACTCCAGTACATGAGTATCCAAGGAAGGTGAACCAATTCAGACGTCCTGTTAAATAACCATCCTTCCTGGTGCCTGTCAGAAGGTAAGGTCAGAGATGCAGCTTCAGAAGATGGTTAGCTCTGCCTTTACCCAGAACCACAGGTGACTTTTAGGGTAAAAAGGAAGAAATGATGACGAGAGACCAAGAAAATATTTTCTGAATGGTATCGGATTCATCAACGTGGAAATAACCACGTTTGCCTGGATTTAACGTGTGTGGCATATCAATTTTTACAAATTGCTTTGGAAACCTCCAAAGAGTTGTGGGTATGTGCGACTTGTTCACTGCTGCAGATTCAGCATATAGTAAATGTGGGATGAACATTTGTTGAATGACATTGTATTGTGATTTTCCATTTGTTCCCCTCTGTCTCTGGATTATGCGCTTCTTGGGGGCAGGAGCTACATTTTATTTACCTCTGTTTCCAGCACTTGACAACCATAACCCAATAGGTGTACCAGGAGCTCTGTTTGTGTATATTAAGAGCTTTATCTGCCCTTTTAGACGTGTTGAACTCCACTTATATATTAGTCTAGTTACCCCTTCAAAAAAGAAATAAAATTGTCTTGGGAAGATTTATTGTTAATGAATGTATATTAAGCCTTATGCAAAAACACTTTCCTTACTGATAAAGTGTTTTTAAAAAAATCACAGTATGTGAGCATCATTTTTAATAGCTGCATAATATTCTCTCATATGCACATACCATAATTAATTTAACTAATGCCTATTATTGAGCATTGAGGTTGATTTAAATTTCTTTTGGTTTTAAATATCATTGTCATGAACATCCTTTGTATAAATCCTTGACTGAATCTCTGATTGTTTCTTTAGGATATACTGCTTAACGTAATTTATGGTATTAATGAGCATTAAAGTTTTAAGGATGAGGAGACTGTACCAATTTAAATTCTTATCAGCAGAGAATAAGAATGTTCATTAGAATGTACCTTTACTGAATTTGGTTTATTTTTAATCACTAGTGTGACTGGTTTTAAAAATAAATAATTTTATTATTTTAATCAGCAAAAAATTGTTGAATAAAAGACTGGATAAGAAATGAAAAAATATCAGTATAAGACTAAAAAATAACCAAATATTACCAAATGTTACCAAATATTTAAATATTTGGTATCATGAAAATAGTATTCTCTGATTGATTTTCCCATTTTATTTGCCTTTGATGGCGGTAGCTGCGCAACCCTGCAGTGGTTTCCTTAGTGCCCCTGGAGGCAGGGACACGCGGATGACACGCTGATGCTGAGGAGCAGGGCTCCCTCACCTTTGTCCCTGCTGGGTTCCCAGTGGGAAACACGGCGCTGGGCAGGTCGTAGGCACTCAGTAAATATGTGTTCCATGAATGAACTATTGAAGGGGAATATAAGGAAGCTTGTGTCCCTCCTTACCTTGTGTAGAGTCCTAGCCTAGGCCCTGAGAATCGTGTGATGGAGAGTCAGATGTGACGTTTTGTGCATTTCAAAGCAGCTTATAAACCTAAAGTGTGCTTTCCCTGTGGCCAGCTTAAGCCATGAGTGGTATCATCACAGCAGAGGCCACAGGATCCTTGCTCCCATGTGTCATAGCTGTGCCTGCTTTGGCACACAGGAGCGCCTGGAGCCATGCCTGCTGGGATGCTTACTATAAAATAAAATAAAAATAAAAATAGAAATAAAAAGCTGAAAATCTACCATAAATTTAAAACAACAACAACAATTTGAGCACCAGACAAAGTAAAAATAATCTCTGTTATGGGGACTTAAGACAAGAGAAATCTTTGTGCTGGAGATGAGGAACTGTGACTGACCCCAGCCACATGGCCTGGCACACGGTAGACATGCACACACGTGCACACACACATGCACGCACACACGTGTACACAGGAACACACACACGCACACACACTGCATCAACAGCTGACTGAGTGACGAGTGGATGGTAATGTCTAGATAGAAATAGACCAGGAGAAACAGCAAAGTTCTCAGTCTCAAAGGGCAGAGAGTCTTGAAGTTTGGTACCTTTACAACCCTCCCTCAAACAGAAGTTAAATGCTGGCGGGCTAGTGTGAGTCAGAAGACCCAAACTGAAATTACGGTGGTGGCACTTCCATTCTTGCAACCGCTAACCATCACAGACACAGTCACAGTCGTACTACTGCAGATTCATCCACGCATCCAGTGGCACTGCAGGTACGTGGGGGGGGTGAACCGCATGGACCACCAGCCCTGCCAGCCCTGCAGCTTGTCCCAGATCCATCTACTCCTCTGTTTATCTGGCTCCAGCTGTCCTGCTGTCACCACACTGGGCTGCCCACCTGGACGCCTTCTCTGCTGAGGGGACAGAGGAGCAGGTGGGTCAGCCACATAGTCTCAGCAGGCCTGGCCCCAGGGGAGACTGGGGTTGGCTCCAGCCCTGAGCTCCCCTCCCACTCTGTGCGATGGTTATGCATTGGCACTCAGTTTTCAGAGCAAGGGCCTTTTATCTCTCTCTTTAATTTGATATGCCTTTCAGTCCCTTGTTGCTGAGCTAATGGGGGCATCTGTTACCTCGGGGCCTCAGAGGGAAAAGACAGACTGCAGGGAAGATCACAGACAAAGGCCTCAGGCTCCACGGCCCCGTTAGTGTTTCTCGTTTGGCATGGTTCTGGGCTCCTGCCAGCAGAACAGAGCGCATTTTATGTTGGGGATGTCAGACATGGGCCGAACGCTAGGAACAGAGGAGAAAAAGAAACAGATCTTATCTTCTTGCAGACAAACCAGAGCAGATGGGACTCTAGGCAGCCACTTCCCAGCCCTACTTTTTTATTTTTTTCAAATTACCTAGCTGAATTCATTTTAAATTTATTCAAATTCACTCAATTTCAAAATAAAAATAAACTCCCACAACTCAATTGCAGATAAGATAACCTGATTCAAAAACAGAAAAAGGACCCAAATAGATATTTTTCCAAAGAAGACATAAAAATGGCCAACAGGTATATGAAAAGGTGCTTGACATCACTAATCCTGAGGGAAACCCAAGTTAAAACCACTATGAGATACCTCACACCTGTACGGATGGCCATTATCAAAAAGGTAAGGCATAACAAATGTTGGACAGGGTGCAGAGAAAGGGAACCCTAGCACCTTGTTGCTGGGAATGTATATTGGTGCAGTCGTGATGGAAAACAGTATGGAGGTTCCTAAAGAAATCAAAAATAGAAGTACCATAGGACCCAGCAATCCCTCTTCTGGATATATACCCAAAGGAGATGAAATCATCATCTCATAAAGGTATCTACACTCCCATGTTCATTGCAACATGATTTAGCCAGGAAACAACCTAAATAACCTAAATGCCCACTGACAGAAGAATGGATAAAGAAAATGTGATATATATGTGTATACACACACACACACACACACAGAGTGGAATATTATTCAGCCTTAAAAAAGGAGATCCTGCCATTTGCCACTACATGGATGGAACTGGAGGACATTATACTAAGTGAAATAAACCAGACATGGAAAGAAAAGTATTATATGATCTCAGTTATATGTGGAATATTTTTTAAAGGGCTCAAATATGCAGAGATGGAGAAGGGAGCGGTGGGTACCATGGGTGGTGTGGAGAGGAAAGAGGAGATGAAACCAAGGAATACAAACAGCAGATACGTAGGATGCACATACCAGAGATCCAGCGCACACCCTGAGGACCAGAGCCAATGAAATTGTATTGCATTAGGGATTTTTGTAAAATAAGTAGATTTTAGCTGCTCTTGTCACAAGAAAAGTAACTATGTGAGATGATCGATGTGTTGGACTGCTTCACTATTGTAACCATTTTACTGTCTGTGTGTATCCCGTAACATCACATTGTAGACCCCAAATAGACACAATAAAATTTATTTTTACAAAGAAGAAGATGAAGAAGAGGGCAGAGAGCTACGTATCTAACTCTCTTTCTGCCATGGGAAGGTACAAGGAGAAATTGCCAGTTTGCAGCCTGGAAGAGGGCCCCAGACAGGACACTACCCCGCTGCCCAGATCTCTGATTTCCAGCCTCCAGAACTATGAGAAATAAATGTCTGTTGTTAAACCACCCAGTTTATGGTATTCTGTGATGGCAGCCCGAACTAAGACAGAAATAGAAAAACTTTCTGTTCTCGTGGATTTTATATTCTACTAAGAGGAAAAGAACAATAAATAAAATATTCATGTCAGGAAGTAAAAGGTGCTATGAATGAAAGTAAAGCAAGGGAAGAGGGGCGGAGGGGTGGGAAACTCTACGAGCCAGTCATCAGGGAAGCGGCAAGGCAAGGCCATCTGAGTGGAGATGGGCATGAATCATTCCAGGCAGAGGAAGCAGCAAGTGCAAAGGCCCTGGGGGGTGAATGTGGCTGATGTCACCCAGGAGTGGCCAGAGGGCAGGGGCTTGGGGAGGCCAAAGGAGATGAGGTCTGAGAGGTCGATGTGGCCCGGAGGATTTAGGGGCTTGGAAGCCACAGTAAGGACTTTCAATTCTATTCTCAGCAAGGTTGGAAATCATTGAGAAGCTTGGGCTGTGATGTCACGTATCCTGCCTTAAGGAGCACTTTGGCCGCCTCACGGATGTCAGCAGAGGGTGAGAGGGCAGGGAGGAGAAACCAGAGGCCCTCACCAGGGCCCAGGTAGGAGCCATGGGGGCGGCAGAGGTAGCAAAATGATGGGACTCAGGGCAAGCAGGCAGAATTCCCTGCCGGATTTTGAGTGTAGGCTGTGAGGGAAAGAGTTAAGGAGACTCCTACAAGGAGTGGAAGCTCATTTGCTGGAGTGAGTGAGCCTGAGGGTGTGGCGGGCCTAGGACTTGGCCATCCCACTGTCAGGCCAACAGCCGGGCTGGAGCTCTTCCTTCCAAGGCCTTCCTTGTGTTATTCGAGAGCTGGGCATGGTGAAAGGTGGCAAGTCACTGTTTCCTTCACTCTGAGACTCTGCAATTAGGGCCCTAGTTTCAAAACATTATGGTATATTTGACCTACCCAGAGAATTAAGAACACAGATTCCAGATGCCAGCAGAAATTCTGATTCAGTAGGCCCAGGGAGGGATCCAAACATCACGTGGTTTTTAGCAGCCACCCAGGGGATGCTGATGCAGGAGCCTGTGGCCACACTCTGAGAAGTCCCATCATGGGGAAGATGCTTCTGATGGTTTTGTTGCTGTCAAAGACAACACCTGTCTTGTGGGCTGATGAGGAGACTTATGCCAGCTCATCTCTCCTGGATCACCCTGACAAAGATCCCATAGAAAACGGGACGCTGTGTAAGACAAGAGAACAGATGCAAGCATGGGTGACGTCTGGAACACATCCTCTGAGCCGCACCCAAGTATGAAGAGGTGGCTGCAGCAAGCCTTGCGACACGTCCCTGTCACTAACTGACCAGGGGGTGGACACTTGCTGTGAAGTCCAACATGCCAAGCCGAGAAAGGAGTAACCTCAGCTGAGGACAGCCTTCAGGCTCTGTTAGATAACTGCTCTGACTTTTCTGGTCGGCATTTATTTGTAAGTTGTGGGGCATAATGAAAAAACCTCTAATAAGGCCCTTTTATATCTATATATCGACCAAGGTAATTGCAGTAGTGATCAAACTGGGTAAGCTATGTGTGACCAGTGACACTGCACAGGATAGTTATAAGTGCAAAAACAGTTTCCACTCTAACCAGGCAATGGAACTCTGCATCATTTATAGAGTTATCATATCACAGACCTTATTCCTCTGTCCTGGTCCTATATATTAGAAAATACTATATATTTGATGTGTATCCCATAGCAATGCACAAGCAACACTGGTTAAAAATACAGATTCCTGGGCTCTAAGTTGGATGTTTTGAATGTTTGGAAAAACCAAAGTCTCTGTAATTTCAAACCAGCTCCCCCACATGATTTTGATATGCAGCCAGACTTAGGCACCACTGGTAAAGACCTTTCCCAGATTCTATTGAATAGACTTGAGATATGACTTAGAAAACACAGCGGCTAGCTTTGGAAATACAAATACAATTGTCTCATCTTTTATAAGTAGGTGATTCATTGACTTGAAGACATGCCGCAATTCCTCCGCTAGCTACCCCTTCCATGTCAAGATAAGACAGAGGACAACATGGGATGATGCATGGATTATTTTGCAATTTAATCATCATAAAGAGGTAGATAAAAGATTTGTGTCAACATGAAAGTCTCTAATGGTAGTAGCAGAGTATGATATAGAATCTCCAGATGAGTTGCTTGTGAGCCTCAGCTTCAGGGTAGTTCTCCAGGCTTATAGACTGGTGTAAGTCATAAACCTTAACCATAAGAGACCAACATTGAATTATCTACAGCAATATTGGGAGGCCAGTGACTTAGAGAAGATCGGGCTCAAATTGTGAGTAAATGGAGGCAAAGAGAGCTTCAGAACCACATGAACTGTGAATAGTAATAGTAGTTTCTTGGCCACTCTGTGCAAGCTCCCTTTTTTTGGGCAGTTGGTTCTAGAATAAAAAGCCACCGTGACACATTGGCATCTGGCATTTAACAGACAAGCACAGTTTCAGAATGTGAAATTGCCATGGTAATGCTCTTTGCAACATACTCACTCAGGCTGAGAATAGCATATGCTTAACTTTCTGGAATATAAACCTCCTGCTGTTGACCTCTAAAGCCTCCAAACACCTTTTCTCAGGAGGTTGCAAAGATGATTAGAAATGTGTGCTGCTTCTGGAAGTGAAGCACAGCTTGAAACTCTGTATTTGTCTTTTGGAGGTAACCAGGCATGCATTGCATAGACTTGACTTTAGACAGCAGAATGTTACCAAGCTCAACACCTATGAAGGGTGCTTGCCAGTCCAAGTTCACATTTTCCTCCCCACTCCACCCCCCACCCCTTCCCCACGCCCACTCGGTATTTGATGCCAGACTCACTGGAGCCTTTCTGAAGTTCTCATTCCACTGATTCATTACAGACATGGTGCAATATCTGACACTTTAGAGATTTTTGAATTGCTATGTTTCCTACCTGGATAAACCACCTTCTTGCTCTCTAGACGTTGGAGAGCGCTGCAGCTCCACCCTGGGCCTTCTCTCTTTCTGTACTCTCCCTCTTCATGACCTCACGCATGCTATGGCTTCAATTACCAGCTATATTAATCTTTTCTTAATTTTATTCTAACTGCCCACCTAATATTTCTATTTTTCTCAGCTTCCAAAATGTAACATGTCTCATTACAAGGACAGCTGCAGGTTTTCTGCAGAGAAGCTGTGGTTTGTAGCTACATCAGAATTTCCAATGATGTCCCCTGGGTAGTCTTTGTCCTAATGAAGAATAACAGAATCTTGGGAGAAAAATTGTGGGTGGGAGTGTTCCTGATGATGGATGCTCTAATCCTGAGTGTGTCACCCCAGAGTTAACTTCCATCATGCAATCAAGCTGGGCTTTGGTGCCTGTGGAAATATGAGAGCATCTTGAGGCACCTCCTCAAAATCTCCACACTTCTTTTGTCTCGTAGCATAATCTACAAAAATGGCAATAAAAGTGAGAGCACAGATGCATAAAGAGAAAAAAATTCTGGCCCAAGTTCCAGGTACCTTGTGTGGAAACAGCTGGGTAAGCAGTGATTTTGAGGCATTAGCACATCCCATTTGTACGGCAATGAGAGTTTTCAAAATAATTCATCTTTTGCACTCAAAGTGAAACCAGATATAACATTTGCTGAAGAGCAGGAGTCTAGTACAGTGCTGTAGATGCATTCTGCCTCTCCCAAATTTCCAAATGCTTGCTCTCCTCTTTCTTAACCAACATCTCAAGGGATCTTCAACAATTTTTCAACTTGTTTAATGTGAATGAAAGAGACTATCCCAATGCTCTGGAAAAAGCAAAGCCCCCGTCTTTCCAGCTATGTGGCCTCATGGAAGCATAAAGGTGGGTGAGTAATTTCTTCAGTTTCATATTCAAATGTCCTGATGTCATTCTATGAAGAGAGTTATAATCAACACATTTATAAGTCACTAGTGAACATGAGTCTTCAGAACATATCTTGGAGTTTGGAATCCTCACCCAAATTTCAGTTCTGAGGGTTTGTTTTCAGTTAAGAAATCATCTAGAAATACAAAAGTGCAGTTTCCTTCAGTACCACCTTGGCCTTCCTTCTGCCTTGGGAAGGTGACAGCTGTTCTGGGGAAGAGCGAGTTTAGGGCAGGAATGGAGGGAGGGAGGGAAGGGCAGACGCTGCTGTGGTGAGTGTTACTTGGCAGTGAATTTTAGCTAAATGACAGGACTCTGAGGATCATTGTTTCCTCCGACCTCCATTCAAATTAAACAAATAAATTTTTCTGTCCCTCCATCTCCTTTAGGTTTTTGTGTGCAGCAAAGTGGTGCATGGTGTTTCTGATTTTAAATATTTCACCAAAAATGTGATATGAGTATGTTTATTTTTTTCTCTCTTAAATGAGGCAGGTGTTTCCATAAGACCTGGAAAACAAGACATGATTTTAGAGCATGAAGGCAGAGGAAGGCATGTTACTCATTCTTTCTTCTCCGCCATTTCCTGAAATGGGCAGTCCTTCCCTTCTGATCCAAATCCTACCCGTCGTGTCACGTCTAGCTAAAATCCTGCCTTTCCCACGAGCATACCTTTTCTCCATGACTCCAGGACATTCTAGTAACAGTAAGTGTATATATCCATCAGCACACATTACAAAGCACCAAGCACAGCACAGTCATGGCATTTCATGTTCACAGTAATCTCTGAGGCAGGTACCACATGATCTTCACTTTTCAGATGTGTAAGCAGAAAGTCGGAGGTTCTGAAATGTGTCCATGTGTCAGGGCCATACCGTCAGTAAGTAGATAGCCAGAGTCAAGAGCCTAGCAGTCCACCCTCAGTGGGGTCCACTCTGAAACTCCCTCCAGTGCTCTGTCCCCTGTGGGAACCTCGCTCATGGACTCCTTTAAGGCGTATTCTTTTCATCTCCAACTAGACTGTGAAGCCTTGGATGCCCTTCCTGTCTTGGACTTTTTTTGCATCCAGATAACAACCTCACAACAGCATGCTTGCAGGAGTATGCCACAGATGCCTGCTGGTTGAGATCTCATGAGGACGTATGAAACCAGAGACTCGAAAAATAGCAAAGTCAATTTTTGGATAAGATAATCATTCTATGGCTTATTCATTCTAGTTTATATTACTGGTTGTTAAAATCATGTTGTTTCCAAGCAAATATCAAAATAAGAAAAGAAAACAACCCAGTAACACACATCAGCTTTGTGATTGTCTTGTGATCTTTTATTTATGACCACACTGGAGTAAGATATGGGGGGGCCAGATACCCCAATGTGAGTAGTATCAAAACCTAGTCTCACCCCCACCCTGTGTCTCTGCCTTGGATCCCACCCAGGAATGACTGCGAAGGCCCCACACCTGAGCATGTGAGATGCTCTTATTTCAGACCCCACCTGTCCCAGGGAAGCCCCTCAGTCTCTCAGAGGTTCTGTCAATCCAGACAGTCCTGGGGCATGGTCTTTTCCCAGGTTGGGTAGTGTGGGCAAGCAAGGATGAGGAGGGAGCATGGAACAGGCCACCTGGGAAAATCTGAGAAGGGTCTCCAGGAGTCTTTCCAGATCCAGTTACTATGCAGTAGTGATGCAGACAAAACTGGCCCTAGAATTAGTTCACTGTAAAAACCAAGTGCCACAAAGAAAAGATCAGGGGATGGGACGGAGGAAGTGAGTAGTGTCTGGGCCTGGGGGGAGTGGGAAGGGTGGCAAGGAGGGAAGCAGCCCCATGGGATGGGGTGGAGGCCCGAGAAGAGGTAGGGTAAGGGAGGGAGCTGGCCCAGAAGAGATGACTCCAGGCCAAGCCAAACTCTGTGGACCCCACCTTGGGCACAGCCCTCGGAGGAGCTGCAGCAAGGGGAGTGATGTCCCAGTTTCAGGAAAGCTGCCTTGACAGGTAGGGAATGTCAACTTTCCGTAGAGTAACGCTCTGTTCGCCACTTGTCCAAATAGTAATAAATCACCAGTAAATTCCTGGTGCTGTTTGGAAGGTTCGGACTTCAAAGCTCCGAATTCACAAACAGGAACCTTTCATTAACTCTGGAAAAAGAATTTCACTTTATTTCAATTTGTGTATTCTGGTTATTTAGTGGAAGCACATATTGCTGACCAACACGAGGTACTGTTTTGAATCAAACGCCTTTTTACTAGAACCGTCAGACACTGAAATTATGTGTTTAAATGCTTGACCAGCCTTCATCTGTACCAAATGTTTGAACTTGCTTTTATAAAAGATGAGACAACTTTGCTTTTCTGTTGTTTTTTTTAAAGCTAGTTTTATTCACTAGATACCATAAGACCAAAAAAAAAAAAAAACCCTCAGAGCTGTAACATTTTGATTTTCCTGGAGTTCAAAGTACTACCTTTCTCCATAAAATAATTTAAAGCATCTCTTTTGAGAGAAGGGGATAAGAGCGAGATGTAATCTGGAATTGAATGCCTTGTGGTGCGTTGCTTTGCTGGGGCCAGTCGCCTAGTTATTCCTTTATTTCTTCCCTTCTCTCCCCTCCTCAGCTGTGCTTTCGTATCCAATGTCAGAATTATTTTTTCCATCAGACCCATGCAAATAGAATAATATTCTCTCTGCTGAACATCACTGCTGCGTGGACCTTTAAAGTTCAAGTCAAAAATCCCTTTTTGTTTTTATTAAGAAGCACTGCATCACACAAAGAAAATGTTAAACATTGATCTTCAGCAAGAGCATTCAAAAGCAAATTGGGATCTATCCTATTTTCAGCTGGGACAACCATTTCCTTCAGGCCTGGCCTGAGTATCAGATGTTTGACTCTTCCAGGAATCAAGGTGAAGAAGGATAAACATGCAAGTTTGAAAGAAAGAAAAAAAAAAAGGCAATCCAACGTGCATTTACTTTCTGTAAGCTTGTGGCAGAACATTTAACTGCCAGCCACTGACAGGGTTTGGAAAACTCATCAGTGGGAAAGTAGCCAAAACACAGCTCCAGCATGGGTGGTCACCAGCAGTAAGAGAGGGGATGCAAGCAAGCAAGCAAGCAAGCGTCTTCATACAAAGGTTTTCACTTGATGTTCTAGTGATCTGCTTTTATACATGGCTAAGACAGCGTAACTGTCATCATCCTGCTGAAAGCTCAAATTAAGGTGATGCCATGAGGAAGCATTTCACGTAAACTGCAAAAAGCAGAGCTGACACATTGTCATCCCTGCAGGCTTGAGTGGGTTGGTATGCACCTTTCTTCCTAGTTTCAAGAATTAAATTATCACACTACGTTGTATATTATGCCTCCAAAAACTCATGGTCAGGTGCATTTGAATATCAATCTAGGGTAAAACTTCTTTCCATTATCAAAGACTTTTTGTTTTGTTTTCTTTACTGTTAGACTGGCTATGCATGAACAGGGGGACCGAGACACCAATAAGCAGTACCAATGTCAACCAACTCAACAGTCAAAACAGCTAAACCTAACACCCTTTAGAAGCACTTACATACACTACCAATTTAAGAAATAAAAAGTACATTTTTGGGTTAAGAGAAGAATTCTCCATTAAGTTAACCATGATGATAGTATTGATATACATCAGGTCTTTGTTGTTTTTTGTTTTGCTTTGTTTTTTAGTATAAGTAGTCTGCAAACACTTTCCTCTTTGATTAGTAAGTTATTTTGTTAGTGATATTTATAATCATCAAGTAATACGTGCAGATGTTGTTTGCCTCCCTGGAGAGACAGCCGACTGCCCTTGCAAGGCAGGCCGGTTTCAGCGCCATGCAGATTTCAGGCACTGCACTCGTCGTGTGCCAGGGGGCAGCTCTATTTCATCCCAGCATCTCTCCCTGCATTGGCATCAGAAATAGTTTGAAGGTGACTCCCAAGCAAACATTTACCTTTGTACTCAAAAAAGAGCTGTTTCTCCATGAGGGCTGCCTCAAGGGCCATTTTTTTTTAAAAATGAAGCTCTCTGATACCTCTGCCCTTGGGACCAAAATACAGGGTTCCATGAAAACCTCATGATTGTAATATTTTTTGTTATGTACATATATATATCTGTGTGTGTGATTCTTCGAGCCAACCCGCTCCTCCTTCCTACTGTGCTTTGCCCACTTACAAGGAAGCAATGGAGTGCCCGGTGTCTTCGTTTAGAGGGCGGCAGGAACAATGCTCACCTTCGTACCAAGAGCAGCCCACTTCCTATCTTTACTTTACGAGGTTGTCTGCTCTACAGGCCCTGGGCAGGGTGTAGAACAGCTTCCCAGAGGCTCTTCTCATCTTTTCCTCTGTCTGTAAAATCACAATATTCAAACTCGAAGAGTCAGTAATGGCCTATATTTTTGGAAGCTCTACATGTTAACATATAATTGGTTTCACTGGGTTTGCTCAACATATTAACCAGTTGTATGACTGAATGGGTCTCACTTTTTGCACAGATGTGGCTTCTGGAAGCTTATAGCATTTTGGAGTCATTGTATTGCTTTGGGTGCTACACATCTTGAGAGGAAAACATTGCATAGATCAAGAAGTGTAACTGTTAGCACTCAATCACACTCTTGCATCCGTTTCAGGCATTCACTATAAGTATACACATTTCCAACATGTGGCATTACTTCACCATTGAATCTATTTTTTTTCTTACAGTGTTGGCTCAATAATGGCATATTGACCTGATTTTGGAAGAAACACAGGTTCTATTTTAAGTCACATGGTAATGACTGGCTTTTGATTTTTAATTATACAATCTAAGTTAATAGCAAATCTCCTTTGTCTTTGTATATGTGTCTATGAGTGTACATAATGATCAATACCATATATTGCAACCCTTTTGCTAGGAAGATCATGGTCTACATATTGGTAGTGGAAAAAAAGAAAAAAAATACAAGTATAGAGGTCATCAGAGAATCCTGGATTTGGGTCCTAGCTTTGGCTCTTGTTACCTGCACAACTTTGGAAAAGTTACCTTGCTTACCTTATACAATTGTTTTAAGGACTGAATGATATAATCCATATTAACATTTAGACCTGTATGACAGTGAAAATATTAGGAAGTGATAGCTAATATTAAGAAGTGTTGCCTAATTATTGTTGTTACAAAGTTCTCATTCCTGCATTTAGATGTGCGTGTTCCCAGATGTTCAGTAAAACCATATCTCAATGCAGACTTCTTTGTGAGGTTGCCAGTTAGGGACCCTTAAGACAATATCAAGGCAAAATATTCTGTTTCTATGTTTTCTGATAATTTGTACACAATATAAAAATATGAATAGAAGTCAGTTAAATAAAGTCTTTTTTAACACTTCTCCAAAATGACAAAATTACTCATTAAACACTTTGATAACCTTTAAATGGATATTGGTGTCTAGCAAACAGACAGAAACAAGGGCAATATATCATAGAGGAAAATGCTCTGCTTAAACACCAGGAGAATTGAGTCCATGCCTTTTCTTTGCCCCTGACAAGCTGTGTGATTTGAAGCAAATTAATTCTCCAAATCACATTCCCTTTATCTGTAAAATAAGAGAAAACATACCCATATCCCGGGATTTCTACAAGGGCTGAGATAAGAGTTGCACAGTCACCTTTCCCATAACATGGAGAAAAGGCATTGTTGAAGCTGAAGGCGATTTCAGATGGCTATTCCAAAAATATTTTTGTGATGGCCTCATATTTTGAATGATATACACCCTCCCAGGGCGATGACAAAGAATGGATGACAGTGTGATCGACTAGCACTGGAATGCTTTGAGGGAAATCCTCTTGTGACTTTATGACTTTCACAATCACTACCCCTCAAGCCCCAGGACAGCTGTTAATAATTATTAAACCTGACACCCTCTTTATATCTCTTTGGATTTCAAAAAATATTTAGTATTGTTATTTGTGAGCAGGATTCTCTTGATTATAACTAGCAGAAAGCCCACTGGAGGAGCTTTGGGAATAAAAGGAGGGAAGGTTGGTTATCAGGTGATGGGGACTTTTGGAAATGGTGGGCCAGGGTGCCTCTGGGTCTCCCCACTGCAATAAACCACAGTCCGGAGTTTTGGTGAGAACCCAGGACATTTTGTCTCTCAGCCGGCTCTATTCTACCCAGCTGGAGTCGAGATGTTGCATGTGTGCTGTGGCTGTGAAAGTACAAACTCAACCTCCCATGATTCTTGCAATTTGTTATTACAAAGCAGAGTCCCAGGCTCAGCACTGAGATAGGAAGAGGTTAGATTTTGTAGTTTGCCATGTGTACTGGAGTTAACTAAAGTATATTTGCTGATCCCAAGCAATGCATTGGAGTCATTACTTCAAATGATAAGAGAAAGCAGTTTGGTTTTTCTAATAAAGCAATCCTTTTGTTAAATAACTGCTAAATTTAGAAGGATTGTGCCAGCTTACAGTTTGCTATGTACAAATTGTAAATAGGTTTAATATATACAAAAAACTTGGTTTTGCAAAGTAGGCATGCTCTTTTTGTGAAAAAGAGTGAAAGTTCTTTTCATCACTGTGGACAAAGACATTATTTTGTACATAGAGTAGATGGTGTGCTAGAACATAGTAGAAAATTATAATTTTGGATAATGAGAAATAGAAAGTATAAAATATAAAATTATATGATTAAAAATTATGTGGATATTAGTGAAACTGGTACATAGAAATAAGAAAATTAAAGTCCTTATCATATTTGCAGTATCCTAAAAGCAGGCAAGCCTTAGCCTAGGGTTAAATTGAATAACTAAAACTACAATGAGATATCATCTCACCCCAGTTAAAATGGCTTTTATCAAAAAGACAGGAAATAATGAACGCTGGTGAGGATGTGGAGAAAGGGGAACCCTCTTACACTGTTGGTGGGAATGGAAATTAGTGCAACCACTGTGGAGAACAGTATGGAGCTTCCTCAAAAAACTGAAACTAGAACCACCATATGACCCAGCAATCCCACTGCTGGGTATCTAGCCAAGGGAGGGGAATTCAGTATATCGAATAGATATCTGCATTCCCGTTTACTGAAGCACTATTCACAATAGCCAAGATATGGAATCAACCTAAGTGTCCATCAGTGGATGAACAGATAAAGAAATTGTGGTACATATACACAACGGAATATTATATAGCCACAAAAAAGAATGAAATCCTGCCATTTGAAACAACATGGATGGAACTGAAGAATATTATGTTAAGTGAAATAAGCCAAGCACAGAAAGACAAATCTCACACGTTCTCACTCATATGTGGGAGCTAAATATAAAAAATAATTGATCTCATGGAGACAGAGAGTAGAATGATGGTTACCAGAGGCTGGGAGGGGTATCAGGGAGAGGGGGATAAAGTGGGGATGGTTAATGGGTACAAAAATATAGTTAGATAGTTAGATGGAATAAACAATAGTTGATAGCATAACAAAGTGACTATAATCAACAATAAGTAAGAATATACTATAAAATAACTAAAAGAGTAGAATTGGAATGTTCCTAACACAAAGAAACCTTAAATGCCTGAGGTGATGGATACCCCAATTACCCTGATTTGATTAATTCACATTGTATGTCTGTATCAAAAATCACACATACCCTATAAAGATATACAACTATTATGTATCCATAATAATTAAAAATAAAATCATTTAAAAACATTGAATAACTACTTCCTCAACATGATATGTGCATTCAAGCATGTATTATGGCTAATTATGGAGCAATTATGTCATTTTGCCCATTTTTATTGACCGAATTAAATCAACTATACAGTATTTGGATTAAATACTGATGAATGTTTTCTGATTGTTTGTTCAAATCAAATGAAAAGTGAATCTTCTGGCCCAGGTGTGACTGTGGACATATGTTTTATTCTCACTTTATCTTCCCATATAGGAGATGACAAATCTACTAAATATGAATCTGGTGCCTCATTCTCAGAGATACTTTTAGAAAAATGCAATTTCCTTTAGGACACCCCCACTCAGTTAACTGCTGCTGACTCACTTTTTTGACCAAGGATTTGGTTTCATTTTCTGAAAGAATATTATCCATTTGTATGCTCACCTTCATTCTTCATTGAAAACAAAACAGAACATCTCACAAGCTTTGGTGCCTTTAGTTCCAAAATGTTTCTTGATTTTGAGGAACTTCAGGAAACTTGAAAGGGGCTCCTGGAGCAGGGATGGTGTGCACCTGTACCGCTGCAGGAAATTGTAGAAGAGTACAGACAAGTCTGTGGTTAAACCAGTGGCCAGAGTCACAGCTTGATTAATTCCATACAGCCCACAGAATGAGAGATGAAACGCCATGGCAATTTACAGAATGTACAGGGACCTGGGCTAACCAGAAATGATACCATTTTCTCTCTATTCCTCAAGAGTTAGAGGCTTGTGTAGAAATCTGTCAATGGCCATTGTTGCTCCATAGCTAACAGGATGACTGGCCCCTTCTGTTGTGATTATCCACGTGGGTGTTCTCACCCTACCAGGGAGTACCAGAGGGGCTTATGCTTCCAAACCCTGCAGTGCAAATGAGGTAAGATGCAGGCATCACTTCTCAGTTATAATATCTTAATTATCAAATTATCAATACAGTATTAATAGTGATATTAATTACACATATATACTGCATAATTCTCTCCACACATTTACCAATTACTTTTACAACATCCCTAAAAGTAGATGTTATTATTTCCATATTGCAGAATATGAAACTGAAGCTCATGGAAGTTGAATAATTTGCCAACGTCTCTAGCTAGTAAGTAGTAGAGTCAGGATTGAAAATAAATTCATCTAAATCTGAAGTTTGTATTTTTTTCACTATGTTATATTTTCTTATTTTTAAAGCCACCATCTTTTCAAAATTAAGATATAATTGATATACCATAAAATTCACCCTTTTAAAGTATACAATTTAGTGGTTTTTAGTGTGTTGCAAAATTGTACACCATCACCACTATCGAATTCCAGAGCATTTCATCACCCTAAAAAGAAACCCAATACTTATTAGCAATCACTCCCCATTTCCCCCTCCTTGTAGGTCCCAGCAACCACTAATCTGCTGTCTGTCTTTATGGATTTGCCTATTTTGAACATTTCATATAAATGCAATTGTACAATGGGCAGCCTTTTGTGTCTGGCTTCTTTCACTTTGCTTAATGTTTTCAAATTTCATCCATGTTGCAGCATGTATTAATACTTTATCCTTTTTATGGCTGAATAATATTCCATTTCATGGATATATCACATTCTGTTTATCCACCACTCAGTTGATGGACTTTTTGGTCCTTCCTGATTTTTGGCTATTCTGAAAAACGCTACTATGAACATCATGTATGAGTTTCTGTTTGAACACCTATTTTCAATTTTGACAGGTATATACCTGGGTACATTTTCTTATTTTAATGAAATAAGTCTTGTGTTTCAGAGATTCAAATCTGGATTTCAGTTCAGAAAATATTTATTGAGTGCCCACCAATACCAAGCATCTGACTAAGCATCACAGGTCATAAAAAGAAGAGATAGAAAGTCTGCCTGCCTTCCAGAGAGTCCTGCCTGTTCATAATCTCATGTTTTTAAGTGGCAGGCATGTGCACATGCATGCTCTTTTTCTTTTTCCCTAATTGAGAAAAAAAATATGTAAACAAGTCTGAAATTAGCTTATCAGCAATGATTTGGGAGTTGCTAGATTGTGGTGCAATTTTGATGCTATTTTGTCAAAGTGATCTGAGTCAGACTACGTCATTAACTACACAGGCCTTTAGCCATGAAAAAGTGTATCTTCATCCAAAATAAGGAATAGAAATATTAAATTTTATTAGGGGGTTAATAATTCATGATTTGCTCCTTGTTTGGCAGTAATTTAGTTCATTCATTCAGTTTGAGAGCTCACCTGGCACTGGGCTAGGTGCTAGAGAAGTACTGGTAGCCAAGACAGCCTGGAGTCCCTGTTCTCTCAGAGCTTCAAGTCCAGAAGATGCAGTCGAGCAAATAGGGAAGTGTAATGGAATGTGATAGAGGTTTTGGTAGGGAAATACAGGATGTTATTGGAGGCCAGAGGAGGAACCACTTACCTTGATTTGGGGAGGCAAGGACGAGTTCATGGAGAAGTGATGCCCAAGCCAGATCTGACGAATGAGTTAGTTCAGCAAAGAATTCATAGAGACTGGTGACCAGTGTTCCAACAGGCAGAAAACACATCTGCAGGCCTGCACCTTTGCGGAACTGCAGAAAGTTTAGAAAGACCAAAGACCTCAAGGGGTGTGAGGGTGAGACAGGAAATGGTACCTGGGAGCAGATCATTAAAATGTTCATAAACTTTGTTGAGGATACGGGAATTTATTCTAAAGGAAATAGGGAGCCATAGGAAATTAATTATATGCAAGTAAGTGAGATGATTAGATTTGCTTCTGGCTGCAATATGGATAATAATTGGAGACTGGAGGCAGAGAGACAAGTTTGGAGCCCCCTGCAGTAAGCGACAGGTGAGGGACTGTGCCCTGAACCAGGGAGCTGGCTATGGCTATGGAGAGAATTTGGCAGGTATCTGTTAAATAGGATGCAGAATCTGCAAGGCTTGCTGGTTGATAAAAGGGCTGGAAGGCATGAGGAAAGAGAATTAGTCAGCCGTGGCCCCCATATTTCTGTGCCCCTCCCCATGGAGGCTTAAAGCAACTCTATCTTGGATGCTAATCCACCATGTTGACTTCCGAGTAACCTCTATTCAGGGAATTCTTCTAAGATTTATACTTTACCTATTGTAACTACAAATCCTGCCCTTGGGCAGAGTCACACAGCATTCTTGCCTTTCCCTGAGGGGTCCACATTTCTTTCCTGTAGTATATAAACCCCAGGTCAGGATGTAATGGTGTGGGATCACCATCTCATGGCCACCTAGGACATGGCTTCTGTTCATAAGTACCTATTAAATGTTTCTTTCTGAGAAACTGGATATGCCAGCCTCTTCCTTGGGCATCTCAGCTTCCTCAGCCTTTGCAGGTCTATGCAAACCTATCCACCACAGAACATTCCCATATTGCCCCAACCCTTACCATTTGTTGCACGCCATCCCAAATTTTAACCGCCAGCATTTGCATGTCTTTGCCTGAGTGGGCTGCCAGGTCCACTCTGTGGCCATGCGACAGGCCAGAAGTTTTAGGAAATTAACACCCCCAAGGAGGAGCTCCTGAGATGAGAGTTGGTGGATACACACCCCACCTCCCTCACTTTGTGGATGGGCCAACCCTGAGGCACGTTCCAGTGCTCTCCCAGATTCCCCAGCAGTTGGAACCCCAGTTGCCCACAAAAGGGACTGGCTTGAATGTACACCCTTTATTGGCTGCCTTCTCTTCCCTGGCTCACTTCTTTACTTCCTTATTGGTGTTTTCTAGAATTGACTCCCAAATAAACTACTTATCTAAAGATCTACTTTTGGGGAACCCAACCCAAGGCATCTGAATTGTACACATGGATGGAAGACCACCCCAAAGTCAGGGAGTGCCCAGGAAGAGACTCATTTGTGTTGATGGTGGTGGTGGTGATGGTGGGTGGCATTAAAGGAAGTGGAGGAAGATAGCAAAAGACCCATTCTGCAAGCACTGAGGCTGGGATTCCAGTGGACATTTGAGCGAAGGTGTCCTCTGGACCATTGGTAAGTGGGTGTAAGGTGCAGAAAAGAGAGCTCAGCTGGAGGTGGTGACTCAGGAGTGCATGGGAAGAACAGAAAGGATTGGCAGCCAAGGACAGACTCTTGAGTAAAACCACCACCCAAGGGCGGGCAGGGAAAGCCTTGCTAACTGAGGAGGTGGGAAGGGAATGACCAGAAATAGAAGGAAAACCAAGACATGGGGGCGGCACCAAAGGGTGAGCTTTTCCAGGTACATATTATAGTGACTCATTTAAACTGTCAGCTCCACAACCTTCTCCAGGCTCCTGAGTGGACTCTGTAGGTTCAGTTCCTACTTCTTGATGCTTATCACAGCTCATCATTTCCCTGAGTCTAGTCTCCGTTTCCTGATTCTGCCATCATAAAATGTTATTAAATTGGAAATTTGTAGAAATGCCATACAAATTCTTGCCTTCCAACCCCCCCTGCCATAACTGAAAGAACATTAGAATTATAAGAACAAATTTCCTCTGATACAGTTACTTGCTGGCTAATGCACATAAATCAAGAAGTAAGGGAATTTTAGATTTAAAAAATCATTTTTGATTTTTTATGACAATTTTTTTTCCTGAAAAATATTGCTTAAAGATTCCATATTAACATTAATGAAAAATGCAAAGATCAGCCCCCAATCTTTTCCCACCCTGATTTGCAATGCAAGCTTTATCATCTTTGGGATTTTTATATAAGCTTCTCTTTACTTCCTTTCTTTTGAAACTTCTTCCTTTGCTGAAATGTTGAAGATACATATTTTGATATGTTATGATAGTTGATGTGATGCATGCTCTTTTTTTGTCAACCACTTAAAAAAAGATAGCTTTTTGTCCACTGCTTTTCCAAATGAAAGGTAGAGTCATTCTGTGAACGTGCAGAGGAAACCCTGAGGGGTCTGTATTAAGTCTGCCTTTGTTAGCTGGGTTGTTTGTGGCTTCTGTGGCTTCATACAAGACCCAGGATTTCCCTAGAGCAGTGCTTTGCTTTTGTTTAAAAAATCCCAGGTGTGTTCAATTTTCTTTTTGAATTTTCTCTTGTTTTGTTAGTTTTTTGTATTTTTTGTACTGTGGTTGGAGCATATGGTGTGGCCTGTGCGTTTTCTACCTTTTGGAAACTGCAACAGCTTTTTTCTTTACTTCGTAGCCTGCCACATGGTTGCTTTTGCCAATGTTCTATGGCCATTTGGGGGCAGAAGTGATGAGTATGTATGTGGGTTGCAATGCAATGCACACACAATGCAATGCAGTGGAAATATTTTATATAATATTTTATATATATATATATATGACATTTGAAGTCACAGCAAGAGGGTCAGAGGGGTGCTTGCAGAAAGGCTGCTTATAAGGGAGGACAGGTAGACCCCAGAGTCAGATAGCTCAGGAGTAAAAACTGGTTCTACCACTTACTGGCTGTGTGACCTTGGGAAGTTGTTTGGCTTCTCTGATCTGTAGTTTCTGCATTTGTAGAAACAAGTAACCCCTCCCAATGGTGAGGTAGAGAAGAAAAGATTGGTTTAAACCACATGACAAATGGCCAATAAACATATGAAAAAATGTTCAATCATCAGGGAAATGCAAATTAAAACCACAATGAGATATCACCTTACCCCTGTTATAATGGCTTTTATTAAAAAGTCCCAAAACAACAGATGCTGGCATGGATACAGAGAGAAAGGCACCGCTTATACACTGTTGGTGGGACTGCAAATTAGTACAACCTCTATGGAAAACAATATGGCGATTCCTCAAAGAGCTAAGAATAGACCCACCATTTGATCCAGCAATCCCACTACTGGGTTTCTACCCAAAGGAAAAGAAGTCCTTCTATCAAAAAGACATCTGCACTCAAATGTTTATTGCAGCACAATTCACAATTGCAAATATGTGGTATCAACCCAAGTGCCCATCAATTCATGAGTGGATTAACAAAATGTGGTACATGTATACCATGGGGTACTACTCAGCCATAAAAAGAATGATTTAATGCCTTTTGCAACAATTTGGATGGAACTCGAGACCATTCTCCTAGGTGAAGTATCCAAAGTTTGGAAAAACAAACACCACATGTACTCATTATTAAACTGGAACTAACTAATGAGCACACATGTGCACAGAGGGAAGTAAAACTCAGTGGAAGTCAAGCAGGGGCGAGAGGGGAAGAGGCGATGGGTAAAATCATACCTAATGGGTACAATGAACACTATCTGGATGATGGGCACACCTACAGCCATGACTCAGGCATTACAAAAGTGATCCATATAACAAAAAACATTTGTACACCTTTAATATTTTGAAATAAAAAATTAAAAAAATAGCAAATGGGTAAACTGAAGCTGGCTTTTGTCAAACGAGATCTTTTGGAAAAAAACAGATCTTGAAGTTTAAACGAAGAGCAAAGTAGAGACTTTGATATTCTATGAGGGTAAGAAGATACGTAAATATGCAAATGATGCAATTGCTTAAGGACATGCTTTTAAGAAGGGAGCTAGAGAGAAGATTTAGGCTGGGGGCCAAGTGCATTCTCTCTCTTTCTCAAGTTTGGCAGAAACTTGGTCTTTGGACCAAGTAGGGAGGGTAGAGAGTCTCAGCTGGCAAGCAACAATGAAAATGATTTAAATGATAGATTGTGGTAGCTTTATGAAGGAATATTGTACACCTCTTAAGTCCTAGCTTATAAGAATGTGTAATAAATATCTTTACCATTTTAAAGTGAAATAAAACAGATTTACAAAACACTACAGATGATTTTATTTCCAAATCTGTATATACAGATATGGATAAAGAGATTGAAATGTGGAAATAGATATAAATAATAATAAAAAAAAGAACTGTAGGATACATGTCAAAATATTGGATGTTGTCATTGTCACGTAGTAGAATTGAGTGGTTTAATTATTCCTTTATATTTTTATGTAGTCATTCCCTAATTTTCTACAGGTAGAAGGACACTGTCTGAATGGAATGAAGGCTTCTGGGGCTTTTGAACCTGGGGATACAACACCAAGGAGTTCTGACCCCTCAGAGCCAGTTTGGCATTTACCGGCAGCCTAAGGATCTCTGCCCGACTCGCCCACAAAACTGAGCATTGGACAGTCAATGAATGGTTACAAGTGTTTCTGGACTGCAGCTGGTAATGTTGTGCTGGAAAACAATGGGGGCTTTCAAGCCACAGGATATTTAACTAGTGGGCGAGTTAATCTGAACATTTCAATGTATGTGTATCTTTACGCTATGTACAATATTATGCATCTATGAAAATGATCATTGGCTCCAGCCCAAAACTAAGGGGTCAAATTTGAAGCATGACTCACTGGATCTACGCCATGCCACTGTATTAAGCCTTCTCTAATCATGAGACAATTTAGCACCATTTTCAAAGATCTCAGGAATTCACAACTGTAGTTGGATTAACCACACATAACACCACCAGTTCCCAGCTTGTCAGGGAGCTTTTTTGGTGTAGTACCTTAGATTGCCATTAGAGGTCAGCAGTGGTCAACTGGCTGAGAGGCTGCTCCCACAGTACCAACATTCTGAAATCTAGAACATTCCTCAGGAAAATGTATCTCTGGTTTTAGTGTCCTCACCTATAGCATTAGTAAGGCTGTCGGTAACTTGCGCTTCCCTGATGGTTACATTCCATGTTTGCTTCTATGCTCAAGAATCCAACAATCTGCTAAGATGCTAGGTTTTCCTTAGGAGATGTATTGGTGCTACTAAGGGAAATTGTGCCCAAAAAGGAAGCTCAAAGTGAAATATCTGATAGAGCATGAAGAGAGCCTGGCCATAAAATCCATAACTCAATACTGATCTATAGGAAGGCTGAGCGCAATTGTTTAAATACCTTGAGGACTTTCTGTAATGTGCACTACTCTACAGCCTCTGAAATAATTTTAAAAGGAGGCCCCAAACGTATTGACGTGAGAAGATGCCCACGCTGTATTGTTGAGTGAGAGAACCAGTTGAAAGAAAAGCCTATAAAATACGAGCTCATTGTGTACATACATACATACACATATACCTTTTTAAAATGGATTTTTAGAGTTTAGAACATAATAGTAATTATGTTAGGGAAATGCAGTTGTGATAGGTTTCTAAGGTTGCTCTATGCTTTTATATGGTTTAGACTTTTGCAACTGTGTATTTCTTTCACAATTAAAGTTTTCCTTTTAGATAACAGAGCAAGTGTCACCTTTCTGATGACTTCCCTGGGACTTCCAGGAGGTCTCAGCTCCTTCCCTATCATCCCTGGATGATAAACCATACGGCTGCTACACCTCCACTCACATGGCACAATGCTTCTCTAATTTTGTCTCAGTCCCCCATGCTACTGCGGCCCCAGAACCCAGCACAGTAGCTGACACAGGTAGGTGCTCTAAGGGCATCTGCTGAGTGAAGGAATAAAACGCAGGGTGTGTGGAAGTTTAGCCGCCCCTCCCATATCTGGGATGTGAGCCAATCATGGAGCTGCCAATGGGGGCCGCTTTCCTTTCCTCCCATAGCCCCTCTCTGAAGTCCCTCAATCAGAGATTCATTCACCCAGATGACAGTGTGGGAGTGATCAGCCTGGGACTGGCAGGTGCAGGAGTCACAGGGGGCGACAACCCTGGTAGGGTGGGCAGGACAGGGCGTGATGCAAGGTGGGGCATTGCTCAAGTTGGTTTTCATCTCTGGGCTTCACAGTGCACAGATTGGCATCTCAGCAGCCTCTAGTTTTCAGCAAGTGCTCCTCTGAGACTTCATGGCATCATTTGAGTTTAAAGCACTGTGTTGCCTGCTGGGAGCTACGGGGTGGGGGTGGTGGGTGGGGGAGGTTGCCCATCAGTACTCCTGCCCCAGAGGGCAATGGGCAACAGATATAAAAGTCTAAGTATACAAGTGACCCCATAATCCAGCAACTCCACTTTGAAGGAGTTGGTTCGAAGAAAACAATGTATAAAGACGTATGCGCATTGTATAGATGGCACCATTGAGAAAAAAATCAGGAATTGCCTAAATGTCTGTCAATAGGACACTGACTGACTAAATAAGGCTCTAGTCTCAGCTTTCCTGCAGTGCAAGGTTCTGATTCCTAGAATGAAAAGTCTAGGAATCTGCATTTTTAAAATGGACCTCAGACAATTTCCTACACACACAGTGAGGATCTGTCTTTGAGAAACATGAATGCAGCTGTGTATGAAGGGACATAGAAAGGTAGGCATGCCAAAAGCAAAGTCCATAACCTGGATATGGACAGAAAAGTATCTGAACAATCACAGGTGAAAATGTTTATTGCTGGTGGTGTATTAGTGGAGAATTTTTACAACAAATTCATTTATATATTTTGGGGATTTATCTGTGCTTTATAAAATTTTAACAAGAAATTGGGGTGACTTGTGTAAAAAGGAAATGACAAAATCTAAAATAAAAATCACTGACTTGCTTCTCTGGTGGGAGTTTGTAGCAAGGCCAGACAGACCTGAGAGGTGACATGGAGGGAAGCGGGGGAGGGCAGGGCTTTCACCTCCTCACTTCCCTCCAGCCTTGAGTAGGAGCCTTCTCTCACCCCCCATGTCTTGAAAACACAGTGGTCCCCAAGCTGGACATGGGGCTTCTGTTTTTCTTCAGTTTTACAGGTGACCTTTTTTCCTGGGTCACAGAAAAATCAAATCAATAGATTGTTCTCAATGTCCTGTTTTTCTCCTGCAATTTTTAAAATCAGTTAACACTTGCTAAATGGAATCTATGCCAGGTGGTACTGTATCTGATTTAAGGTGGAAATAGGTATTCAGCTATTGTAAGTTTGACCTATCCATTATTCCCAAGTGATCCACACATTACAAAGATGGCTCAGACCTTCTAGTTTCTCTGGCACCTGAGCAATTTGAGAACCTCCAGTAAAATAGAAAACGCAGACTTTGGAAACCAAAATCGAACGTGAATTCTAATCTCAATTTTGTCTGAGTGACATGGGAACAGAGGTGCACTTGACCATTCTAAGCCTGTTTTACTTCCACGTACAAGGGCAACTATGATTAATTGAAAGGGTGCTCATCAGAATGAAATGGGGTGGTCAAGCTCTCTGCACAGCCGCTGATGCTGGGTGGGGACTCAGTAACTCCTGGGTCCGCTCCTTGTCCTGGAGGTTGAGCACTACCCTCCATAAGGACAAAAACTCTGCCGCAATAAAGTTTGCCTCAGACACACGTGCCTGGGCCTCCATGCTCTGCTCAGCACTGTGCACACCCAAGGTCCCTGGGCACAATTCCCCAGCTCTCCCTGGGCCACGCTCAGCATCTTCCTCACCTGCTTTATTTTCATTCCTCTTCCTGTTTATCTAGTCTGTTTATCTAGTTTTGGCAATTAAGGGTCCTGTGCTCCACACCTCCCTTTCCTCAGCTTCAGGATGTTATTAATTGAACAGGGAAAGAAAAAGGAAGTACTTCTGCGTGGGTCTCTCTTAGGGCCCCTAGATGCTTGGGATAGGGAAAAATGGAGGGAAAAACATGTTTCTGATTTTTCCCGGAGATTCATGCTGCCTGGAAATGCATCTTGCAGTCTGTACAGTGCTGGGCACAGGGGACACCCCAACGGAGCCTAAGGGTGTCTCCAGCACTGTCTGTGGACACAGAAACACAGGCGCGTTGAATCCTTCAGTGGATTAGATGCCAAGGGCTGAGAGAGTCTAAGTACACACAAAACAATAGTAAGTGCAGGATGCGGTTAAGAGCCATATTGGTTATCAAGGTATTTCCTTTCCATATCAGAGTAACTTTGGTTACCAGAGAAGAGCAGAGATGTGCACCCGTGTTCTTGAGGGATCTCGAGGCATTTATGCCCTTGTCTGCCAAACTGACAAGGAAAGAGCTACAGGAACCTCAGAGCGGCCAGGGTGACTTCAGGGAAAGGTGTGGGCAAAGAGGATTAGGAGTCGGGACATGGTGTGGGCTGGAGGTGAGGCAGGTCTGTGGACTCTGAGGAGGGCATTTGGCCTTGGCAGGGAAGGTTTGTGAAGAGCTGGTGAAGACACAGCAGCATGAAAAGGTTGGACGCTGGGAGAGAATCTTTGAGCATGAACATTTGACTTTGAGATCGTCAGAATGACCGCAAGAGTTGTAATCTGCTTTATGAAAGAGGATCATTATTACTATTATTATTTGTAGTTAATATAGATTAAAGGGGTCTTTCCAAAAATGTTGACCTATTGGTCCAGAAATCAAACCTAATACCCTGTCAATACCCATGTGCATCATAAATAGTCCTAAGGTTAATCATTCATAGAACATTGATTCATGTTTTTGCATTATCTGGGCATTGGTGTAAAATATTAGTTATTCTGTACTTTGATATGAAAGGAAGACCACTGTGGTCTTTCCTCTGTCATGTTATTAAATATCCTGCAGTTTGCTTTTATTCTGTTTGATGCTCAGTTTTTTTTAGTAGACAGAGCTCACCTGCTCCAGGTGAACCCTCCAAAGACAGAATCATGCAATAAATAAACTGCAATCTGTAAAAATCTGGAGCAACAAGCCAGAGATCGGCTTTCCTTAAATGGTTAAAATCTAGTCAGGGGTTTTAGATGAGGAACAGAGTTAGGGGAAGCTGGCTGTCACCACAGGGCACACTCCAAGCTCAGCTGTCACAGGGGGCCAATATTCTTGCCCTTCCCTGACCTAAGTGCTTTTCTGAGCCCTTCCTTAGGGCTAGTCTACAATATGACAAAATGATTCCCACCAAGATGTTATCATCCTCTCTGTTAATGGTGCCACTAGTCGGTAGAAGTAGAACAGAGGCAGAGGAAACACTGCCAGGGTGTCATGTCAATGGTGGACGGCCATCTGGCCACCCGTCCTGCAACCTTTTTGTGGTCAGGCCCTCAGAGATCACCTCCCTCTTACCAAATTCTTAAGACACTTGGATATAGGTGATGTTGTCCATTTATTCTTCAATAGATGCATGCCAAACCACCAGACCCTCTTTCCTTCAACCTTTCCAGTGGGTGGGTAAGGTACGCTCTGCCCAAAAGCTTCCTTGGTGAAGGGAGAACAGGAGGGGTGTTTTGCCTAGGCCAGGGACTGTCTGGGGGCATCTTGCCTGCCAGATTCACACACGCTCTCTCAAAGAGCATTTGTATCTTGCGTCTTCCCCAGCTCCAGCACATTCTTTTCTATATCTTAATAATTCGGATTTGGCTCCAGTCCTCTGAGTTCTAGCTAGAGAGTCCAGCTGGCTTGTTAAGGTCACTGAAGATGCCTGATCTCACCCCATTGGGGGTTGACTCAACTGGTTGAACATGCAGAGTTCGAAGGTTAGGAAAGGGACAGGATCCCCAGAGGAATTATCTCAGACACAGGGCCATTCAGGTGGGGTGATCTTTTCAGGATTGCCACGCATCGCTGGCCATGCGGATCTGTGGCCTTCATGGCTTTTCTCACATTACATCTTCAGTGTCCACATATAGTATAGTATAGTTCACTTGGCAGTCAACAGCCCACTGCAATTGAAAACATTATTGCTACAACTTTGAACAATGACAGGAAGAAAAAGAACTCACTTACTGCGTTCTTACTAAATGCCAGACACTGCCAAGCCTCTTCATGCACTGTCTCACTTAATCAGTATCATGAACTTGGCCTCATTTAAAAGGTGAAGAGTCAACACACACTACACGGGATAACAGGGTCTTTGGATGCATATATATGCAGTGTTTATTATGCTCATAGCTTTATTTACATTTCATTAAAATACTCGGCAATGGCAGCCTGATAGTGACATCCTTTCAAATCTTTTTTTGATGACATCTTTAAAAATTTTTATTAAAATTGGATTGTTCTTTACTTTCCCTAAAACAGAGAGGAGAAACTTTTAACCACCAAGTAACTTTAAAAAATGGAAATCTACTTTTGAACTATTATTCATTTCTTATTTTTTCTACTTGAGAAAGCATTAAATAAACTATATTGCAAAAAAAAAGTGGAATTAAGTAAAATAAGCATATCTTCAGTTGGTGCCACTAAATGATCCTTAAATCAAATCTTGAATTGACCCTTTTCTTGAAGACAGAAAAGAAAATATTTGTGGCTTACCCATGAACTCTCCCAGGTTTCTTTGTGCCAGGCAGCCCGGGGGATTCCCTCAGAGCCCTGCCATGTGGGAGGTTTGTTGGGATCGTCAGCTACTGTTGTGCTTCCATACCTGTTTGCAAGAATGGAGAACAGTGTCTGGTTTCACAGAGTCACCAAGGAAGTGATGAAGTACACTTCGGGTGGTCTAGGCTTCACCACGCACTGCAAGCCTGATACTCAATTACCTTTGTGTTTTGCTTTCTGTATTTTCTTCTCTTCTCTCAGCCAAGGAGGCAGTTCAGTACCTTAATTTTTCCTGACTCGAGAGAAGGTGAAGAGCCAGGGCCAAACTTGGGTGTCCAAACTGAGACTGAGACCAGGAAGACATCTAGGATTTCAGGAGTGTTGGAGACTTGTCCAGCCCAGGACCGGGGGATGACAGGGACTTTAGAGGCCAGAGCATGATCGTGGGACCTTCTCAGGAGGCTGGACCTGGGCCCTGGGGTTCAGGATGGCTGAGCTCCCAGATGGCAGGACCTCCAGGCCTCAAGGGGACGTGTGCACTGGCAGTGGGAATCCCAGAGGTGACCGGCACAGCCTGAAGACAGAGGGGTCCTACAGAATATTTTGCTAAGCCTGAGATCCCTGCACTCTTTATACTGACCTGGGCTGGCGGGTGGTGCCAAGAAAGCCCTTTCCCTAGGTTTCCTGCCGGCCAGACTCAGACAGCCTAAAATCACATTTAATTTAACTGAAAAAAGAAAATTAAGTTACAGGACTTGATTTTCTTTCCCAAGTTTGGGGACAAAGATTCATGCTCACCCCACATCTACATGTGATCAGTCTACATGCATCGTTCCAGGTCTTGGTAGAAACCTGATTTCTACTCTGAAAGTTTTAACCAACGTGATTTCAATGATGTGAATCTTCACTAAAGTGTGTGCATGGCTGAGGGAACCAAGAAGGAAGTTTGAGACATTCAGAGAAGAGCAACAAGGAGAAGTCAATACAACCCCCACATTTCTTGCTGGCTGTAGGCTGGGACCACTCTCGGCAACTAGAGGCTACCCTCAGTTGGCTTCCTCCACGACATGGTGTTGTTTCTGCAAGGCTGACAGAAGACTCGCTCTTTGCAGTGTGCTAAGGTGGAGACTTCCTTACATAAGGTAACCATGAGTAATATCCCATCATATTTACAGGTCTCTCTCACATTCAGGAGCAGAGGAGGATCACACAGGGTGTGTACACCAGTGGCGGGAAATCTTGTGGGACACCCTAGAATTCCACCTGCTACAGATGGACACAGCAGGACCTGCACTCACTTGGGCTCCCTCTATGATCTCTCTCTCTCTCTCTCTCTCTTTCTGTTGTCTTTGTTCTCACTCCTACACAAGGCCTTGTCCAAGTGGCATGGTCCCTGGAAGTATGGGGCTTATATTAGCAGCTTTAGGACCAGAGAAGAAAATGACTCTTACTCTCCAATTAGGGAACCCCAGTGCAGGACTCTGACTGGCTTGGATGAGGGCTATGGTCCCCTGATCTACGTGGCCATGAGGACAAAACTGTTGCAAGAATAAATGGGTAAAACCAATGGTCTTTACATTAGAAGACACTGAATCACACAGATTCTTTAGGTCTTTTAGAGGTAAACTCAGCACGTCTGAAACCAAAAACATCCAACACCCTCGGATGGAGGGAAGGGAGGCAGGAGTGGGCAGAGGGGGAGGGAGCTGCAAGGACCCCCATTGTCAGCCTCTCCCAGGGGAACCAGCAGCCCTGGGGCCTGCGTGGCCCTTCAGAGTTGATCCAGGTGGGGCCCTAATGCCCAATCCTTTGCACTCTCAGCTAGGTCGTTACACATGGGCCACTGGAAAAGGATGTGTTTTGGGGTGAGGTGTTTCTCTGAGGCCCACAGCCCTCCCAGCAGTTAGCGACAGAAGACCTTCCCCAACCCGGGACCTGGGTGGTGTAGTGAGGTTCCCACCACACCCCTCGTATTTATTCCCAGAGAGACCCACCCTCATGCAGGCCCTTAACGTCTTTTTCTTTACTCTCTTGTCTACCAGGCTCCTTCCCACCCTGCCAAATACTAAATCCCTTCAGTTTTCAAAAAACACTCTATGGCTTCCAATTTCCTACCAGTTCAAGTGCCATCTCAGCTAAGCTGTGAGACCCTTTACAACCTGACCCAAGCCAATGGTTCCAGGATTTTCTTCTACTATATATCAACCTGCTTCTTCACCATATTATCAAGTTTCTGTTTTCTGAGCCCACTTCCCTCACCCTCTCTCCCTCCTGACATTTCCTATTCCCTTGCATCCTCCCCCTCCCTATCCCACTGTGGAAACCCCACTATTCCTTCAAGGTCCTGCCATTAAAAAAAATAAAAACAACTTTCCTTCATTGATCACCATAGGCCTAATCTCACTTTCCCCAGCAATGTTAAATTCTTACCTTGGGCAGCATTAATTCTATGCTCCTGACTTAATGCTTTGCACCCTAGGTTATCAATTCCTCTGTACGTTCTTAATGTAGGTCTCCCTGAAAGCAGGCCCTGAGGCAAGGACTTGGGGGCTGGTGACCTATTTCAGGGGCTGACAGTGAGATGGGGAGAAGGAAGGAGGAGGGTGAGGTAGAGCAGCACACACCCTGCCTTGCCTGTGTGAATGCGCGAGTTGCCGTGTGGGCACACAAGGCTGGCTGCGTCCCGCCCAGGAACCCTAAGGACCCTTGCAGACCCGTCTCAGAGTTGCCCACTGGAGGACAGGGAGCCCGAGGCCTTGACCCAGTGACTCTCACCCACTGGTGTTCCCAGGACTGTTACCTCCACTGAGCCACCAAGTTGCGTGTGTCTGTGAAGGAGCAAGTGGGGAAAACGCTCAGGCAAAGAACACAAGGAGGTGTTTCTACTAAGAAGTCATCGCTGGGCCGGGAACGTGGCCGGCACAGTAGGTGGACTGGGGGGGGCTGGCGGGGCACAGGGGAGGCAACAGCCGGCCTCCTCTACTCCTCCCCACAACTACAAACCGCAATTTCGTTCTTTCTGTGTTCCACACAGCACTTGGTTTTACACGTAATAGACACTCAATAAATACTCATTGATGTGGAATGGACACCTGGGGCTGGAATGATGCCTCTTAGTCAGTGGTCCCTCGCCCCCTCTGCCAGGTTGTTGGCATCCTCCTTCCTCAGTGTCTCTGCTCGTAGCTCCAGGACACCACTTTCTGCTGACTCCCCTCCTGATCCTCTGACCAGGCTTTCCACGGCCCCAGTGCCAGCTTTGCTCTCCCCATCCACGCCCCCATCACTGCACTCTGTTCTTCTTCCTTCACAGAAACAGAGTCCTTGTTACTATTCGTCCCTTAGACAGGCTCTCACTAAGGCCTACTCAGGGCCAGGCCTTGTTCCAGGAGTGAGAACACAACATGCATGGGCTTCACCTCCTACTGTTAACAAATCAACAAATAGAAATGCAGCATAATGTCAACGATAAAAATAAAAAAGGTAAAGAAAAGAAATTTTTATAAAAAGCATAGATGGGAGCCATTATGGATGAGATGTCTAGCTTAGGTATCTCTAAGGGGGTTATATTTGAGCAGAGATCTATCTCCATTTTTAGGTGAGAAAACTGAGGTTAGGGAGTGACTTGTCCAAGGTCACACATCTAGGACTGTGATAGTCGGAATTTGTTGCCAAACCTTTTCATCCAAGCCCCAACCTGCAAAAACTATCCTGAGGGGGAAGAGGGGCAGATAGGTAGAGGCTAAAGTTATCTCTTACCATGAGGGAAAAGGAGAATTCTCTCCTCTTTTTGTCTTCAGAGAAAGAACATAATGTCACGATAATTTACTGCTCATGTTTGAGATCCAGAAGCATTCACAAGTTTCGAATGATAAAAGAATCAGTCACTTCACAGCAAGCTCACACAGTGAGAAGGAGGCAGGAGCAGAAATCAAGCCATGCCTTGGGTGTCAGGGACCCCAGTCGAGCTGATGGAAGAGCTGCTGCCCTTGGGCAAGGAAACCCAGGGGTAACATGAACTCCGATTTCCTCTCCATATGCCGCATTCTGGTATTTGCGGCCTCAAATGTAGCACATGAGAAGTCCTTTAAATTTCCAAGCTTCCTGGTTATGTGATATTGATTAGGTTTTTTATATTTTATGTCCTGTAATTTCATTTTCAGGCTCATAAACTATATAGCACCAAACCAAAGCTGTTTCATATATAGAGAGACTTTTCAAAACCTTAAAAATGATTCTGTTTTTCTTCAGCATCGTTTTACAATAGCTATACCATCTCATATTTAAAAACATGTCAGGGTGGCTTTGTTGGGTGATTTCTTCAGCTTGTATGCGTCGTATGCCAGCCGATTCCCACAAGTTCCTGCTTCATCCCAACACGCACTGACAAGTCAAGTCAGAACGTGCCAGGTCTGTTTTGAGTTTACAAATATATTGTGTGAAGCAAGTTCAATTCATTAACAGCTTGTGCTGAGTTTTATGGAATTCCATGGGCATTGGATATTTCATTTGACTTTCTCTACCTGGTAGATCAAATTTTTAAAACATGAATGAACGAGAGGTAAGAGACAACAGGCTGCAGCATCCAGTTCCTCCTACAGACAATGGGTTTGTGCTCTACCCAGAGGCACGTGCCAACCCCTACGAATTCTACCTCAAGCCCATACTGAGGAGGACCCAGCAGACACAATTTATGGGGAGAACTATGTTAGGAGAGACTATTGCCCCAGGAGGAGTGGAAGTTAATTTTCCTACCTGCATTTTTATTTGTTGTTAGCACCTGTGCCCACACAGATCAAGGCTAATATTCTGTGGCTTCTCCCAGCTTGACCCCCTGAGCTCCTGAGCTGTCAGTGGGGACCCTGTGAGATCCAGCCCTGGGCCATGGTTACACAGCTCACCAGGTGTGCAGAGAGACATCTGTGCCACACTGAGAGCGAGAAACCTGGGCTAGACTGTCAGCCACTAAACAGAGACCAGAGGCAAAGTTCTGTCTTTCAGGTTCTTCCCCACCCTCGAGAAAGACCTCGCCTCTGAGGTTTCAACAAATCAAGGCCATCCTGACCCCCAGGGAGGCAGCCGAGCAGCCTGCTCCTGGCACACGGAGCCTCGGAGGCTGTCTGCTAATGACATACGAGCTGTTGACAGTACTGCCAGTGTCTGAATTAAAGTTTATGTACTGACTCACAGGCGAAGAGAGAATTTTAGAGTCAGGATGTGAAAGTTCTTTTTCTTTCCACGTTGGAGGTAATTACGGGCGAGCCCTGTCGCCGGGCTGCCCGGCTGGCAGAGTGCCAGCCCGATGTGCGCAGCGCCACTTACTGCCGTTCCAGGTGAGCTTCTTGCTGAGAGCGCTCTCCGTTTTCATAGTGGTTGTCACTAAATCAATTAACAAACAGAACACAAATCATGCCTGTTACTCAGCCTAGGAAGTCAGGACTGACCCATCCTCCCCTCAACTCTCAACTCCTCCCCTGATCTGCCCCAGGTCCTGATCTGATGTCACCTCCTAAGTATTTCTCCCAGGTTGTCGACCTCTTTCCAACTTTCCCGTCACTTCTGCTCTTGTCCTACCTAGATACTTGAATGGCCTCCGGCTGGTTTGTTTGTCCCTTGTCTGTCCACAGGGAGCTTTAAAAACGGGATTGTCTAAGTCCACCCCAATGATTCCGGTATAATTGGTCCAAAGCGCACCCTGGGCAAGAGGATGTTTTTAAAGTCCTCCCAGTGATTGGAATGTGTACCAGGGTTGAGAACCACTGGGCTAGAACACATGTCCCCATCTTCGGTTGGCCCATCCTTCACCAGCCAAACCAACAGGGTTTTGTTGGGTGTTACTTCCTCCAAGAAGCCTTCCAAGTCCCCCAAACCAAATCTGTTTCTCAATCTTTTCCTTCATGTCCCTTCTTACTACACTGCAATTGAATATTCACAAACGTCATTTTTTGTTGAACATCGATCTCAATCAGGGGTCCATGTGTCAGGAACCACACCCACCATGTTAACTGCTGACGTTTCCCATGGCCAGCAGAGTGGCTGGCACATGGTGGGCATGTCAGTACGAACTGACTGGAGGGGATGCTACAGGGGCATGCAGCCCTGTCCTGGGTGGCAGAGGATGCAAGTTCACTCTGTGGACTTGTCCTGCTACATCTTTCCAAATAACGGGCAAAGAGTTGTGGGCTGTGTGACCATGGACAGGTACTTTGTTAACCTGGGGTGGGGAGAGGGAGAGAACTGTGAAGGGAAGATGGGCCCAGTGGAGGCTGAGCCACGTGCTAGCCAAACGATGCACTAAAAAAAGACCAAACTCAGAGTCAAAAGGCTTAAGCCCAAGTAGCAGTAGCCACCGTGCATTTGCTTTAATATGACAATGACATTTCAACTATCCAGTAATAGTGACTTCTCCAGAAAATGTGTTTTGCCTATACCTCATACGTAGCACACCGATGGGCACTGTATCCATTTTTAATAGGCATGCTCTTTAGAGAAAATATATCCCATAGAGCTACTCTAGTGGGCAAGGAGAAAGGGGTGGGCTGCTTTTCAAGGGACAGCTGGTGTTGTGATTTAAATTTGATTCTCCAGACTCAGAAAGACCTGGGTTCAAATAGTGTCTCCACCAGGTACTTCCTATTGGCTTTAACCAAATTACTTAATCATTTTAAGCCCCTGCTTTCCTTCTTGTCCATAGATTGGATTATTTTAGCAGAACCCTTGAAGAGCTCTTGGGAGGATTATTTGAATCAGCCCTCATAAGAGGAATTTATCCCACTGCCTGGCAGTTGGTAAACCTTCAGTAAATGCTCAGCAGTTTAAAATAAGGAAAAGCCAATGCAACATACAACAGTTGTTTTTGAATATTGCTGTGTTGATGGTGCCAACAGGCAGGGTGGTATGAGCCAATGTTCCCGGTCATGTTTCTGATTAAGAATAGCAGTTTGCTATCACAGTTGAAAGGAGAGCCAATCTGGGGGTGTGGTCTCCAACCTGCCCTTCTTCTTTCACTAGATCCCGCCCAGGAGGAGTTCCAGTAGATGAAAAGGATGTCTCCTGCTGCAGTCTACGAAATCTGCTCACCCGCTTTGTTCCCTCCCATCCCCTGTCTTTAATCTGGGCTCCCACCTTTCAGCAGGCCTGCAGTAAGCGGTATTCCCTGCCAGTTGTTTCAGATGCTGCAGGACACAGTCTGCAAGATGCAAATATCCTGGAATCAAAGCTGGTTAACATTCCATGAAAGCCAAAGTTCAGGTATTTTGGAAGGAAAAACCAGATTCATTTACATATTGTGCTTACAGATATCAACATGGAGACTCTTTCTAACCACAACGATTTATTTTTGCAGCCATCTGCACTATACCATTTAAGCAGGGAGAAAAGAGGCCAAATCCCAGACACAATTATTTTGAGGGAGGGATCACAGCACTTGGGACACCCTTTCTATTACCAATGCCAGGAGCGAGACCCATGGAAATAAAAGAGCGCAGATGCTGTGTGCAGGAGAGCATGTGTGGTGTGTGTGTGTGTCTGTGTGTGAACGTGTGTGTGTGTGAGTAAGCCTGTACGAGTGAATGTGTGCATGTGTATGCATGTGTAACATGCACATCTATACTTTGGCCTGGGTTCCCCCTGAGGCCAGGATTCAAGTGCAAGAAGTTTATTTGGGAGATGACCCCGGAAATCCTCGGTCTGGGAAAGGCGATTGCATGAGACGGGGCAGGAAGCCATTATACAAAAGGTCGGCCATCAGGCACTGCGGGCAACGGGAGCTCAGTTCCTCTGGGGACTGTGGGAGAAGGTGTAGACCACACTTAAGAATGATATCCATCTTCAAACTTCTTGTCTGTCACTGCTTCTGGCTTACCCTGTGGCCTAGAAATAAGCCTTCAGACGGAGATCCCAGGTGACAGCAGCCCTCCACCTTCAGCAGGGAGAAGTGAGTGCCCAGGGGAAACAGCATCTGCTACAAGGGACAGGTAGATGTCTTGTGCATTGAGTGTGGCCCAAATGTTTCCTAGGCACATGCAAAAATAGTAACAACAGAAAGAAAGCATCTGCTCTTACAAATGTGACAATCAGATAATGTCACAGAATGAGGCTGCCTGGTCTCTCCGGCATCAGTAATGTGTTCTTCTTTTATTCTTTTTAATGGGGACTCCTTTTCATTCATGAGCCCATCAGACATGTGACTCTCGTTTTGTAGCTAAAAGAAAAGACAACAACGCCAGGTTTAACATGACATCAGTGAATTGCCTTACTTTAGGCTGAATGCTATCAAGTTGGGGTTTTTTTGGTTTTGGTTCTTTTTTAAAAATCAAACCCTCAAAACCAAGGTGCTCAAAAAGAAATCTCAGGAGAACAAAGGGAGAGAACAGGAGGAATACCTCCCTGGCCACAAGAGGCAGGGAACACAGCTTCTCCAGGAGCTTCTGCGGCGGGGTGGCCAGCCCCAGAGGCCTCCCAGGCCCATGTGACCCCAAGCAGCCATGCTCAGCACCTGCGCTGTCCCAGTGGATGCAAAGTCTCTGCAACCCACACCCACAACTTGCTATGTTTTGATTTTCAGTTTCACATCAGTAACCTTTCTAAGTCCTAAGTTAAATAAGGACAGTAGATTTTCCTTAACTCCTCACAGAAATTTTTGGGGAAAACAATATTTTCTTATATTTTTCTAGGATTCAAGGAAGATTTAATAGCTTTCCTCTTGTAATTAACACACAGTAAAATTGACTTTTTTCCTGGTGTACAGTTCCATGAGCATAAACCCCCGTAGCCCCCAGCACAACAAGAATGCAGTATAACAACTTTTTAACACTTCTTCTATCTCAGATAAACATTTATCATTTTCCTCTTTATTTATTTTACTGTACCTTAGGAAAATATCTAATTAGCATGAGCCTGCGTTTGTCCTGATCTTATCACCTAAGAACCCAATGAAGTTAGTATTTAACTAATAAAAATAAGCTGATTTAAAAGCTAATAAATGGCAATATAAGCATTATTCAGACAGGGCAAAACGTACGAGGATGGGAGACAAATGACCGAACTCTTGGAAATGACATTCTCTTCACCTTGTCTGAAATGAAAACGATGTCGCCTGTGCTGGGTATCGTCTGAAGGGGAGAGTGTGGGTGCAAGACGTGTCGCCCTCTGGGATGCTGGGAGTTTAGTATGTCAGAGTCAGTCTGCTGATAAGCCTCGCGGCGCTCTGTGCACCCAGTTTTGGTTCCAGAAGAAGCCAGTGAAAGTTCGGGACACGACGCGCTGTAGTGTGAGGCACAGACGCTGACAATGGCTGCTTCACCAGAGCCTCTCATGCAAAACCAGGTTTTTATGTGACTTGAAAAGCATGACACTAACAGAAAGCGTCATTCATCTTACGAGTTATGGTTGGCTGTAAAATAGAATGAAGAATTCTTTTCCTTTGAAAGACAAAATGTTTATCTTCTAATTCTTTGGTCTTCTTCTGGCCTTTTAAATTCAAATCCCTGTCTTCACTTCTCCTAAGCTTTATATTTAAAATTCTAATTTAAAATAAGAAGAAAGCTTAGGCTTTCTAGTTTAACTGTTTTTGACCCGAAATGGTCCACATCAGAAATATTAAATGATTGAGCCACATTTCCTCAGGCTGTGATACTAAAAAAAACAAAGCAAAAAACACCCAGCTGGTCAAACTCCATCTGTGGTTGCTTTATTACTTGTAGGAAGTCTCTGCATAGCGAACTGAGAAAGCTTTAGACCACAAGACGATGGGACTATGTTCAACCCAGTTTTGCCACCAAATTCTACTTTTGGCCTTACAAAAGTCCCTGCCTTGGTCAGAATTGCACTTTTCTTGTTCGTAGAATGAAGGACTGGACCAGACAATTTTTTCTAAGCCTTTCTAATCTCTGACAGTGTGTGACACTGTCTTACTCTCAGCTTCTTTGCTTTCTTGCTCTGATGATGAGCAGGAAAGAACCATTTGTGGAGCTCTCTCTACATAAGGAACTGTGGAACTTGCCTTACATGGGTGGCCTCATTGAATCCTCAATCTTAGCCTGTAAAAGAGGCGTTATCTCCCCTGGTTCCAAGTGGAGAAACTGAGGCTCTGAGAAGTTCAGGCATGCCCTCTAAATCGTGCCGCTCATAAGCGAAAGGGGCAGACAGGGCTGAAGCTGAGGCCCCGTGTTCATACCTACTCTGCCTACTGCCACCCCTTCCCTTTCAAAAACAAATATCTTAAAGGAAATGACATTCCGAGGCCAGGGACCCCGGGATCATTTATTTTTCTAAGGTGTCTCAGGCAACTAATGTACTTCGGGTTTGGAATGAACTCCCTAGAAGTAGCCCCCCATGTGAGGGGGAATTCTTCCAAGTTTGCATGCTCTGTGTGCAAACTTCACGTCCACAGCCCTTCCCCAGGGGAGCAGCTGTTGGAATATTCAGTAGACTAAAAAGCCAACAGGAACGCTGGTACTCGGGCTTTGTTCAGTTAGGGAATCAGGTAAAGGAAACACAAAGACCTGGAATTGTTTCTCAAACAGAAAGCTCACGCTGGGACAGAATATTCATTCCCTGATACACGTTCAGGGGCTAACAGGTAGTGAATTGTGTCAGACAGACCCTTTGCCAATTTCCCTCTGACTCCCAGCATTTGAGAAGGGCTCGCAGTAACTTGCAGCAGAGAAAACAGAGAAACAGGGAATGAAGTATCCCAGCTGCATGTTCTTGTGAATGAGGTTAACCAAAAACATTTTTGCTGCTGTTTTAACACCTGCTGTTAATTTGATTCAATTCCAAATGTATTTATTGAGGTTATGAGAAATAAAAATATAATTCATTTTATAAAGAAGAATATAGACTTATTGACATTTATAAAATGGCTTTGATTATTAGGAGCATTATAATTTCATATGCCACCAAAGAAGAGATCTTACTAATTAAATTTGACACCAGTATTTCTTATTTCTTGGAATTTTTATTTTATAATTAGTGAGTTTCTTAATACTTTTTAGACATAGATTTTTATCATATATCACTCTTTTATGTATAGAAAAGTGTAAATGTAAGTTAAATAAATTGGTAGATGCTTTTTAAAAACCTGCTCACATTCTGAGTTTGACTTTTTGGGATCACTTTTCGACTCAGAAACACTGATGTTCTTGTGGGGCTGGTTTGTTTGTTTTTCCACATAATATCATCCCCTATGCCATTGAAAACATTGGGAATACAGCATTTCTTAAAAGAATCTTCCACTATGGAGCATGGACAGAAATGAGGATTATATCCTTACTACTGTCTGGCTGAGCAGAATTGTAAAATGCGTTCCAATTTTAGGGGTGGTAAATGGTTAAAAAAAAAAAGAGTACTCACACAGCAGGTAGGAGTGTAAATAAATTGGCAGAGCCTTTGTAAATAACAATCTGTCACCATCACATGCCTTAAAACTTCCAGAGCCCCAGCTGTCATCTAAGATCTGATCCCTCACCCTCACCCCTCACACTGTATGCTGTCACCCTCCTCATCTGTCCCATCCTCTTGGCTAACCTTCTGTTCTTGCCTCCAGACCTCTGCACATGCTCTATTTTACCAAGATAATGTCCCTCCCTTATGCCCACCCCTGACTCACAGATACTTCTGTTGTCTCCCCAATACTCCTTTCATCACTAACTCTGGATATCTTCCCCTGGGGCTCCACTCTGTCCCCAGTGCCCGGTGTAAATGCCTCCCTAGTGCTTGCACCCCCCCATAACCTGACAGCGTAATTGCCCACTGTTCTGTCTGCGTCCACCGCTAACTAGTCAAGTAGGCTCTGTGGGAGAAAGTATTCCAGCATGTTCACTGTCACATGCAAATTGCTTACCACAATGGCACATGTGTTGCAGGTTCTCGAAAATACTATTAATAATTAATGATTTTTAGAACTCATTTGTGATTTTTAAAAATATTTGTTTTAAATATATAAATAGATATATAATAAATAATATAATAACTACAACAAACACAGAAATAAATAATGTATAGTAAATACTTACATATGTATAGAAAAATATATCTTTGACAGCAACAAATGAGCAAGCAGTCCCCCTCTGCTGACCCCTCCCTACCCGCAGATGCACTTTTCCGAGGCTGCCTCTTCTGGCCAGTACTGTGCTTGGTTATCGTGCTTTCTGGTTTGTTAGCTTGTGCCACTCCCTGTGGTGTAAGTGCTCCCCGCAAGGCTGATTTCAAGTTTCCACTGGTTTAACAACCAACCCAGTAAATTCCTGAACATTTAACAAAGTTAGACAAAAATCCATTGGTCCTTCGCTGTGAGAGATCTCTCTGTGCCTTCTTTCTCCTGCTGCTTCTTCACAATGCTTGAAAGTTACAGTTTTTTCCTTCTGTTTACCATTACAACTTTTAAAAATATCACTATGATATTTATAGATTTATATATTATGTATCACTTTATCCTTCATTTTACTCAATTAAGCCATTGTTTTTTTGTCAGTAACCTGATACGTAACTGCGAAGATCTAAATTAAAAATAGAAATGTCAAATTACTATAATAAAAAGTAGATGATGATTTTATAATATGGAAAAAAAAAAGAGAAAAGGCTATTTCCTGTCCTTCCTGCCACCTTTCCACTTCCCCTCCCCCCAGAACTTTACATGGTTAAAGTCATTTGCATTTACTTATGCTTTGCTCATGGTTTGGATGGTTACATCATGCCCCTTTTTAATTTGTTTTCTATTTGCAATATGACTTTATTATTTAGTTTTTGTTTGTTTGTTTTTCCTGGAGTTTTTACTTGCTTTCTTGTTTCTTGTTGGCAAAAGAATAACCTGTCTCCATCATATTTTCAAGTTGCTCCATCTTCTCATCTTCCCTTACGTGGTGTTCCCCCCACCCCAACTTCTTCTCTAATTGAGATGCTTCCTCCTAGAGCCTGGGCCCTTCAGACCCAAAGCAGCTGACACCTCGATCTCTGACTTCTAGCTTCCAAGATTGTAAGGAAATAAATTTCTGTTGTTTAAGCCACCCAGTCCTTTGTTATGGCAGCCCTAGCAAACTAATACAGAACTATTACAAATGGTGCTGCTATGCGTATTCTTACATATGTCTGTTAGTGAGCATTTGTACAGATTTCTGCTAGAAATATGCCAGGAGCGGGATTGCTATGTCAGGGAGTATCCACATGTTCAGCACAATTAGATACCATCAAAGAGGTTTCCAGAGTGGTTGTATTAATTCACATTCTCACAGTCCTTCCCATCACCTACTTAGCCTAACACCTGCCCCACATATAGCCCAGACTCCTGTCCCTTTGTGCTGTCTGACTTCTTCCTCCCCTGTTTCCTCATTGCTGGGTGTTCCCATAGCCCCTTCTGTGCCATCTTATAATCAGATTTGTCCTGGTTTTCTAAGTTCAGACTTTTTTAATGTTTCTTTGATTCACTGATTGCCTTAATCCTAGGATGACTTTTTCCCTTTCATCAAAGCTTACCTATCCTGACTTCAGCTGGGTGATGGTGAGTAACTATGAATTAATCAGATAAATGATTCAGTACAAATGGGAGAGCCTTCTAAGGTGTTTGCGGTTACATCCTGCTAAGGTTTAGAAATACCGGACAGTCTTTTGGGGAGCTTTCCCATATGGGACACTTTCATGCTTCTCAAAGTCATGACTGTCCTATGAATGAGGTCATTTTTGGACGTGGAAGGAGAGTTCATTGATTTTCACTTCTCCCAGCTCTGAATTTCTTCCCCACATCTACAAATACATTCATTTTCATGCTCATTTTATCATGTTTCATGTCAACATTTATTCAGATGTTCAAGAGGCTTAAGATAGGGTATAGTGCTATTAACACCACCACCAAAAAAAAAAAAAACCCAAGCTGCAGTAGGGCAATGTTGCTCATATTCCTTACAAATCCAGACAATTACAATCACAAATATGTGTGAGTTAATCTCTGGGATGAAGGAAAGTGTTTAGGGAAAGACACAGCTTCCCCAAAAGCCTCTTGCCTCTGGGAGCTGTTTACTTGATGGATGACTCATAAAACTAGAATAAGAATCTACTCTGTGCAAAGCTCAGATAACAACTGGAAGACCTACTTAATGCATAGGACAAGGAGTGTGGAACTGACCTTGGTGCAGGCCCTGCATGTAAACAGATGGCAATGAGCTTTATAGGTACCACACTTTTAGCCCTCACACAAAGCCACCCATTGGTTCCCTCACTTTACTCAGGAGGAAACCAAAGTTCAGAAAGGCTAAGTAGCTCATCCAAGATCACATAACCCTTCCCTTATAGAGCTGGGGCATGAACCCTGGCCTGTCTTGCTCTGTAATCCATGCCTTTTTCACTCTAAACATTCACTCATACTCAAAAGAACTTGAGGAAAAAGCCACCAAAATAAATGTGATGCTATTAGAAAGAAATAAATGCAAGATGCACGATTGCACAAATGCAGGATGGGGAAAATTTGGAGTAGCTCACATTCTTAATATAAGCTTTCAATGTACCACAACCACCCAGCCAATTTTGAGAAGTGTGTTTCGATATTGTCATCCCAGCCAATTTTGAGAAGTATGTTCATAAAACCATACTCTCTCCTCGGGAGTCTAAAGGAATGGTTTAGCATGGAAGATCTGCTGTCTACCTTGCTTCTAACACATATAGTTTAGGTGACCTTGAGCAAGTACTTCTCCTTTGTGAGCCTCAGTTTACTAATCCACAGAATGGGAATAAGCATAGTTCCTGATCCACTGCTATTATGAGGACAAAAGAGTTAAATGTTTAGCATGATGTATGGCACATAGCTACAAATATACACTTCCTGGTCTTATTATCCCATCTGGATTTTCATACCTAGTTCCAAAGTCCACACCTTAAGAGTTAAGAATGCCTCTGAGTTGCCTCTAAAACGAGGTGCATGGAGTTTGCCACTGGGATCCCATCTCAGTGACTCTAAGGAACAGGTAAATGCTGCTAAGTTAAAAGCAAGGAAAAAAGAAAGATTGTTTTATTTTCTCTCTTCCACCAGTTAACAAATACTTCTTGAGTGCCTGCTATGTGCTAGGCATGCATTTTGAAGAAAGTGGTGAATGCCATGGTACCTGTAGTCAAGGGACTTCCATTGTAATAGAGGAAACAAGCATAGAGCAGCTACATAAAGAAAATGAACAGAATGATGGCAAATCAAAGGGCTATGAAGGAGAGCACCACCGCTGAGACAGAGGGTGGTAAATGCATGGACTGTGTTAGGCAGAGTAGCCACAGAGGCCTTTTTGAAGAGGTTGCAGTTAATCAGAGAAGTGAAGGCCAGACATGGGCAGAAAGCATTGCCTAGCGGAAGCAGCAGTGTGGACAAAGGCTCCAGGGGTAAAGAGCCCAGGCTGACCGGGAAGCTAAGAGAAGAACAGGCAGATGAGTGAGGTCGGGCAGCAGTGTCAAGTGGGGTTGAGACAATCTGACAGTGCCTATGTCATGGTAAGGAGCTTAGATTTTATTTTTCAGGCAATGGAAAGGTGTTGAAGGGTTTTAGGTGGAGGCCAATGTGTGCCGAGTGACAAAACTCAGGCAGAGACTGCATCTGGAGGAGGATGTATAGAACCTGGAGGTAATTTACTCTAGATATGACCGTGGCCTGGGCAGGTGGTGGTTGCAGTGGAAATAGGGAGATGGATTGGAGAAATGTTTTGGAAAGAAAATCAACAGGAAATATCATACTGTCCAACCATGACTAAGGACTCTCTAACATCACAGAGCTCCCTGCCTGTCCTATTTAAAGGATGGATAGCCACCCGACAAGGATGCTGGTCAGCGAAAAGTTATAGCCAGAGAGATTCTTAGAACTTTTCTGGTGTTAGTCAGTCTAGGATTATTGAACATCTGAAATTCTATATCAGTTGCTCACTTGGGATAAATATCAAAATCCTCTCATAGTGTTGATGACAATAGAATCATATATGAAACCATCATATGAAATATTTTTGGGTTACTTAATCAGGACCACTCTAATATGGCACCTCAAATATCTGCTGGAAAAAGCACTGGAGGGAAGAAATTCAACATGTGAATTGTTACTCAGGCAGAGCTGCCCTTCATGGGAGAAGGCTCTAGAACTTCTGGGGGGTCACAGATACCTGAGAAGGGGGTGCACAAAGGGGAAATGTGCTGTGCTGAAACCTCATGACACCCTCTTGGGCAAGTTCTGGCCCTAGGATTCCCTTCATGTGAAGTCCATGAAAAGTCACTTTTTGGCAACTCTCTAATTCTTGTGTCAAAATAGAAGAAGGTCTCAAACCAGTGGTTTGTGACCTGGGCTATACATTAATATATTGGGGCTCTTCTGCGAAAAAACCCATGCCTAGGCAGTACTCAGGGAGGGTGAAAGAGGGACAAACTGAGCATTTTTAGTATTTTTAAAGAGTTTTCCAGGTGATTCTAGTGCCATCAAGGTTGAGAAATGGATCACAAAGCTTTTGGCACTGTCCTACTCTATTGTTTTATTTTGATACTGGTCTAGTCTGAATGTTTGTGCCCCCACAAAATTCATATGTTGAAATCCTAGCCCCCAAGGTGACGGTATTAGGAGGTGGGGCCTTTGGGAGGTGATTAGGTCATGAGGGTATAGCCCTCATAAATGGAATTAGTGCCCTTAGGAAACAGACCCCAGAGAACTCATTTGTTGCTTCCAGCATGTCAGGATGCAGCAAGAAGGCACGATCTATGAACCAGAAAGCAGCCATCACCAGACACCGAATCTGCCAGCACCTTGATCTTGGACTTTCAGCCTCCAGAACTGTGTTAAATAAATTTCTGTTGTTTATAAGCCACCTAATTTGTGGTATTTTGTTATAACTGCCTGAACAGACTAAGACAGACACCTTTCTCTTCCCAAAATGGCAAATATTCACTTGAATAATACACACGTATATTAAGGGCAAGAGAAGGTTCACATAATGAAGTTAGTGTATAAAAGGAGAGGGCCAGGCCCCTATGCCCTTCCCACCGGCCATGGGAGGGGAGTGAACTAACACCAATTGATGCCTACAATTTTCTCCCTTCCGATGGACTCAGTAACTGTCCAGCAGCTGGACAAGATAGGAGGCCAGGGGGTGGGCACACAGATGCCCCATTCACTGTGCTCCTGGGGGCAGCTCTGCTCTGCCTTTTTAGTCTGATATTTTTTTATAGTCTTAAAATTTTCCATTTCAACTTTTAGTCAATAGATTCTCCAACTTTAACTCTTCTCAGATGAGGATGGTGACGAAGAAGAAAAATACCTATCTGAGCTTAGCAAACATTTTTAGCAAACCCACACAGAGGGTGGGTATAGTCTAAGGCACATAGCTAAGCCCTTTGTCAATACGAGGCCTCGTTCCAACTGCGCACTGCTTGGCTCAAGATCAAAATGGCTTCATCTTATTAGAAATCTCCAAGGCTTACAGAGTCAAAACTTGGACGTTTACTGTACACATTAACAGAACTTATTCCACAGGCTCATAATAAATCTTTATAACCACATATGGCCCAGTTATAAATATCAGCTGGGAAGAGCAATAAAAGCACAGCGTACAGAAATGTCTCTGCCCAGCTTGGAAGCACTTTAGACTTTATTAATTTACTTATTTTATCGAACTGTAACATTTCAGATGGTAGAGTGAAGTTAATTCACTATTGATGTGAACTGGAGAAACTAATAAAATGCTAAAATTGCTGCAAGAAAAATAATGCAACAATTAGTCACTTAGTTCATTCAAGTGGGAGTATAGTCTTCAGACAAAACAAAGCAAAATGAAACACAGGAAATTCCTCAGGAATTATTTCTTCATGCCAGGTGGTGGTGGTGGGGGGTTCTTGTTGTGTGTTGTGGTTCTGATACCTCCCTCTTGAAATAAATGAGAGATTGAGTTGGATCTTTATCCACTTGGAGATGGAGAAAACAATAAAGAAAAAAAGAACGGAGGTGCCCTGACTTCCCCTCAGACACCCCAGCACTAATACAGGCCCGGGCTTCTGTTTTTCTAAAAGACACATTTCAGTTTTAAATATTGTTTGGAAACACTGTAATTGCTAACATTATAGGTATAATTGTTGCTTTCTTTTGGGAGGAAAGTGATGGTTGGTTGTATTAACCTCTTTCTATACCAACTACTCTCCCCTTCTACAATACTTGAAAACAACGTGTCACCTGGACAAGAACAGATTGTGTGTCGGGAATCTTTTCGAGACTTAGGAGGAAAAAAATTCTCAAACTTCAAGCTATTTAAATTTAATCAAACTGGTTATTATTCAAAATTACCACTCCACTTTTACTTTCTAACATTTTTTTACTAGAGAACTATAAATGTGGGTACTTCCCGTGTTTGCTTGTTCATTTTCGAGATTACTAAATGTTTCTAAAGAACCTTCCTTTGACTTTCTGACTTTCACTCTCAGGCATGCTGCGCCTTGCTTTGTTGGAATATATTTGCAGCTGAGTCAAAGGTAGGACTTAGGAAAAGGCAGAATTTAAAATACGGCTTTGGGAACCAAACCTGCAGAATTACTTGCTTATGAAATTACACTCACCCTAGATTAGATGCATATAGAATGTATTATACATCTTCTTTTTTTCTGTTTACATTTAAAATATATTTATCAATCAGATAAATAGGATAAATTTTAAAAATATTTTATGTAGTATATGTGAATCTCCCAAAATTATGTTGCCCTAAAATGAATAATCATTCAGAGACATAAAAAAATTAATATAATATATATTCAGGCTTAGCATAATTCACTAGCTGCATATTATAAAAAAACTGGAAGTCAAGGGTTTTTCAAAAATATAAATTCCTAGAGAAATTTTAAAGGAATTAAGGAAAATATTGCTTTGTTTGAATCTGTTAGAAAAATAAAAAATTATTTTCTTTGTAATTTGGGAATATTATAGTACTTTTAAATTATATATGCCTGAGTAGTTAAAAACGAATATATGTGTACTATGAAATATGTATAGTATTTTAGGGAAAAAAATCTATTTTACCAGTATTAGAGCACTTCCTATTTCTAACCTAAAGAAGAGGTGTTCCTAATGTTAGAATAGAAGAAAGTTGCAGAGGAATGGCTTTGACCATGATCTACTTTCTGAGAAGTATCATTATATTAAAATTAATTATCCAAATACTATCCAGTGAGACATTATATTGTGGTGGTTCTGTCACTACGTCTCATCAGAAAAACTGACCCTTTTTTTTTTTTTTAATGTGGGCACAGCTTACATTTCAGGAAGTAAAGGTGGACATTAACAAAAGTAAAATACAATACCACATATTATTCCTAATTATAGCTTGTAAGCATTGTTACAAACTATGTGTTTAAAAAATACTATGCCCAAACTTTGAGATAGTCTTACTCTATTTTTCAGCAAATAAAAATGATTATTAGACAATTATTATAAGACAAAATTATTAAGACTCCCTCACCGTCTTTAAACCCCGTGCACTTGTGGGCACTTGTTATACAGTTTCTATATTCATTCAGAGGGCTTCTGTGATAGATAAGCAGCATGCATTCTGGAGTTTTTCCATGTAAAATTTGTGGAAATTGCAACTATTATGAAGTATAATGACGTGTTATAAATTGTACACATGCAAAGGTCAACACGGGTCATTTAATCTTCAAGTTGTATCATTATTTTTGAAATGATCTATTTACAGTTTCAATTGGTAGATTTCTGTAGAAGTCAAATGTCTACTATATACCACCTCATCCCATTTCAGACCACCCTCCACACATTTTATCCTGCAGGGTTTACAACAGAAATAAATCCTGAGAGCCTTACATGGTCAAGCTGCAGGCGAGCAAAGTTGCAGCAGCCAGAGATCGGGGTGAGGCTTTGGTAGGATGGATCGCAGTCTGTGTCAAAAACTCGAGATATACACGGAGAAGAACGAGCCATTACCCACAGTTCGCAGATCTCTATAATACATCGAGCCCAGAGGGTTAGTTTAGAAAGAAAATTCTTCCCTAACTTGGAGTTTCCTGGATGAGGCTGTTTTAAGAAAGGCTCTAAGAGCTGTAATAACATAGAGGAGTTTTTACATGACATTAGTTGACTTTCTCATTATGGGAGATAAGATAGATAGAATTAAACACAAATTTTGCTAATAGGATTCTCCTCCCTGCATCTTAGAACTGGTGGCTTTCACTTTTTGGAAATCTCTGCTAGCACATAGGTCAGCTTATAAACAATATATCAAGATTTCAGACATAGGCTTTTCCTTCAAAGCCTTGAGAAGGGAAACTTTGATTTCCACTTGGGCTTCCCATTGCAACTCTGTGTCAAGACCCTTTGAAAACGCTTTTTATTTATTTATTTATTTATTTATTTATTTTTTGTTTCAGAATATTATGGGGGTACAACACTTTGGCTATATACATTGCCCATCGAAAACGCTTTTGTTACATTAGCAACCTTCTTTAATGTATCCCCTCAGATAAGAATCTCTCTACTGCCAAAGAAATCACGTGTAGAATAGGGGCAAAGTTCTTTTAAGGAAAGAGAATCCGGAGAAGGAGAAGATCCCAGGAAGGAACTAAGCACCAGCCTGTGCATTTTGTTGTGACCCAGGAACCAGTTCTGTAAATTTCGCTTTTTTAATTTTTTTGGCTCTTGAGAAATAAAACTGAAGTGTGTAGTACGAGGCTCGAATGAAGGGCACAGGATACCTGTTGGCTCACTGATTCAGGGCAAAACATTGAACATGTTTTCAACCCAATCTCCTAATTAACTCAGGCGAGGGGGGTGTGCATTCTGAGGGTTCAGATATTGGAACAGCCAGTTTTATAGATAGTCCGAGACCAGGCTTTTGCCCTCAGTGTCAGTTAATTTTTTTTTATCTGGATAGAGGAATGTTTATATTAAGTTCAATTCCTCTCTGAATAAGTACTCCCCTCTCAGAAGCCAGCCCAGTTGGAAAGAGACTCCTAAAAGTAGCTCTGGTGTAAAACACATGTGCTAAAAATAAGCAGCCCTTTCAGCACCATGTTCGCCGGAGCCGGTACAATTTTAAACACACTTTTCTTCTCCGGATCCAAAGCCTTCAATGGGGGGAAGTCAGGGGTGAAGCCAGTGTATTTTAGAAAAACAGAAGAAAGGATGGGAAATTAACATGCCTGTGACAGCACAGATGAGGTGTCCAGCCGTGGCCCTGGGGAAAAACTTTGGGGCACCATCGATTTGCAGGGGCTCTCTCTCATTTAGAACTGTATCCTCAGAGCCTACACTGGGCCAGGTCCATAGGAGGCACTTAAATATTTATTGAATTGCAATGAATTGATAACAAGTCAGGTGAACATTTATGTTGATTTATTAACTCATCTACCCACTCTTTTAAGAATAAAAAGTAGGTCCTAATGCATATCTAATACAGAGGATATAGAATAACATGGAAATAAAAGGCACAGTTCTTATCCCTGAAAGGGATGTTGTAGGGGAAGGGGGTGGGTGGATGAGAGAGAAATGATCAAATGTAGTGGGTGTTCATAAATCTCCTGCAGGAGGTGAATGAGCAGAGTCCTGGGGGACTCCTAAGAGATGGTCTGGGAGTATTTTGGAATTGCTGGAGCACGGGAATTTGCTGTGACAAAGCGGATTGCAGGTTCCTGTGTTTGAGAGATGGAATCAACCGAAAGGTTAACAGAAACTTATTTCTCAAGCTTGGCCACTACTCACTGGAACTATCTGCAGAGCTTCAAATTACTGAGACTGTGATTTAACTGTTTTTGGGTGTGGCTTGGGCATGGGATATTTAAAAGCTCTCCCTAACCCTAATGCACAGAAAAGTTTGGGAACACTACCCTAGGAGAAGATACCTATTTTCAGCTGTGCCAAAGTCAGTAATTGTTTATCCCCCTCTACCTTTTATTTTTCCTGTATTTTCCCATGGAAAACAAGAAGCTTATGCTTTCTATCACTTATGCAAGTATACTGGAAGTATTTATGAAGGGTAAAAGTGCTTAAAATACTTTGTGTACTGGGGAGAAAATTCTGCCTAAATAATTTGCTGTTCAATTTTGTACTGCATCAGACTAGAACCCTGGGCCTCTATTCCCTGGTGACTGGGTTTCTAACTGGCTCTTCTTACTACTCTTCAAATCATTTATAAAAGAAGATACAGGTGCATGTAAGTGGGTCTTAAAATATAAATCTCTAGCTTGGAATTGGCACCCAACTCACAGCAGCAAACAAAACAAAACGCTTGTTTTTTCAACTAATAAGTAGCCCCAAATGAACAGCCTCTTCCTGATGGTGTTCACGAGGCACAGAATTAACACACACAGATGTTGGAAACCTCAGCCAGACTTTTGAGTTGGCCGAACCAGGTCTGGCTGCCGGCCACAGTGGTGTATCAGCTGAGGTCTGGAGAGACTAGCTGCCAATTACACCACTGTATAGACAGAATAAAAGTGATTTGTTCAATGGAAGGTTATGTTTGGAAACATTCTGCCCTGTTTTGGCTGCCAAGATGTGGACATGGCTCAGTCGAGCCGGGGTCTGGGAGGAAGCCCACCTTATGGAACACAGGTGCTGTCTGCCTCTCCCTGCTCGGGCCAGAGCTGGGCGCCAGGGAGGGTTGAGTGAGGATGATATGACGTGCGCACATTCTGCAATCTGGAATCTCCTGTATCAGGTGCTGAAAGATCCTGTCCTACGACGTGTCAGCTCCACACCTACTTTCCTTACAGTATTTGGGGCACAATTCCATGACCACCTACTGACTTTGAGGTTTGTCAGCCACACAGCATGGTAAAAAAAGGCACGTAAGACATGAATTAGCATGGTGTGAAAAGAAAAGTCAGTAAAAAGAGTTCAGTGTATGAAGAGATACGAAAACATGTTCTGCAAGAAAAGGGATTTTTGATACACTAAGAGACGAGTTCTGGGAAAATTGAAATTCCCATCTTTTACTGAGCAGCTACCACCATTTCCACTGCACTATGATATTTACAGAACCCCACAAGCCTCACCCATTTAACTCTGGCAGTCTTTAGCTGCGATCAAGTGCAACTGCAGCAGTTAATGGCAACAAATTATGTTTTCAAATGCAAACATAGATTAAAATTTTCAGCAAAGTGCCTCCAATCACGTTTATGTGGAAATCTGTTCTTACCTTCAAATTTGGAGGCTTCCGGCAATGCTTACTCATCCCTAGTGCAGGAAAAGGAGAAGAAATTCTACCCACTCTCATCCGGAAGCTTTTCCTTGGATCAGGGTTTACAATGTCCAGCTCCAATCTGACACTCTTCTGGAGACAATCTTCTGACCAGAGTTTGAAGGGAGGGCCCGGCAGCACTGGCTGGCCAGGCAGGGCCTGTCTGTCTCTGCTCTCACCACCTGGCCAGCTAACCACTAACCTTCCACCGAAACTGCAGAATGTGATGCGGGGCAAAAGGGCCCACTTCTCCTAATTCACACTACACCCACCTACACCTGGACATTTAAACGAGACATTTGCAAGGGGAAGTGGAATGGCTTCTGTATAATTCAACACAGAGACACAAGTATGTGAAATGGCTTGTCCACACATGCAGTAAAACAAAAATCTGCTTGCAGGCAGCCAGGAAGCTGAACTATTTTGTGACTGTATTTGCATTAGTACATTCTTTATATTTTATTAATAGCAAAATGAAATAATCCATGTTAGACTTTGAAAAATACAAAAAATTAGTAAAAAAAGAAATAGAAAATTGCCTATAATTCTTCCCCTCAGATAATTACTATGATCTTTCTTGATATATTTACTTCTATGTATATATATGCAAAAATTACAATCATATTGGATATGCAATTTTGAATCTACTATTTCAATTTTTAATTTTTTTCTAATTATAAATGTGGTTTATTTTCATTAAACAAAAGTAAAACATTGCAGAAACAGAAGACATAAAAGTATGTCCTATAATCCCACTCCCTCCCATAACCAACAATAAAGGTTCAGTGCCTATTCCAGAAATTGTTTTTCTCTTTTCCAGATAAACATATACTTTTAAACTTTTATCTTGAGATCTTTGCATGTCATTAAGTGTTATCTGGAAGTTGTATGCTAATGATGACATAGTGATTCAGAAATGCACAAAAATTAGTTAAACATTTTCCTTATTGAGTTGGTTCCTACAATTAGATTATTTCACATCTTTTGCTGTTATAAAGCTTGCTTCTGGGCAGACCCGTTTTATCTTTGACCTCATTGCTGATGGTTTCCCCTGGAATAAAGTCCTTGAAGAAGAATTAGGAAATCGCAGGACAAGAACTTTCGATCAGCTTGATATATATTATAAGCTCTTTCACAAAATATGAGCACTTTCTACATTATGTGCGTGCATTTTATTGCAATGTTAACCTATTTATGATTTTTTAATTTGGCTAAGATACTTTCGACATTTTGGGTAGTTAAATCTTCCTATTACTTTTCCCTTGTGATTTCTTTCATATTTAAAAAGCCTTTCACCAACAGGAGAGGAGCTAGACTTTCAAGTATTTTTCTGTATTTGATTTTAATTTTAGTTTTAACTTTTTTCATTTAACGCCTTAATCCAGGTGGAATTTATTTGAGTAGGTCACATAATGTGAGGATGTTTTGTTTTATTTTTCCAAAATAGGTAAGCCATCTTTGAATAATGTCGTAGTCCTTGACAGGCAGTGGCTCTTTTAACAGGGCTTTCATTTCTGGTCTCTTAATCCAGCACTGATTATGCGCCAAGGCTACACTGTTTTACTTTTTGTAGCTTATGGTATAGTGGGCAGGCAGGTGGGTACTGAAATTGTATAACGCTATGCTCTATTCCACCATCAAGTTGGTGACCTTCTGAAAAGTGCTCAAGCTCTCTGGCCTCTGCTAAAAGGGAGTAGTTATAGTCCCTTCTGCATAAGGTTGTTGGAAGAAGAAAACTCACCAAAGACAGAGAACAATGTTTGCCACAGATCAGTTGCAAACAGTAGCTACTGTTACTGGCATGACCCCTGTTACATTTCATATCTGCTAGGAAGAGCCATAGCCAGCATTTTTGTTTTTGTTTTTGTTTTTGAAGTCTTGGCTATTTTTGCCTACTATCTTTCCGGAAAACTCTCTTTGACACTTGCAAAAGAAATTTCATCAAGATTTTGATTAAAGGTATTAAACTGTTGCATTTTTTTAGGAAAAACTGATACTGTGCCATATTCCATTACCCTCTGTACCACATGATATGTCTTTCCAATTACTAAGATTTTATAATCTTCAGGTAAATTTTGTGGTGTTTGTGTTTTGCATTTGCACATTTATTCTCAGAGTTGTTCCTTTGTTTTGGGGGGCCTTCTTTGACTCATGTGATTCATATATTTTCTCATTATGATTTTGAATAAATTATTGCTTGCACTATTTGAAAGCTGTTTGATTTTGCTACATTTGTTTTGTATTTAGCAACATTGCCTGATATTAGTATTAGCTGTCAAATTTTAACTGATTTTTCAGGCTTTTTGAAAATTCAATTATGTCATCTGCAAATAATAATAACTGTGCCTTCCCTTACAGAATCAGCTGCAACGTCTGGACTAATAGTGACAACAGTAGTGCTAGAAGTCATCCTGGATAGCAGGGTGTTACAGGAGCCCTTTCTTTGTATTCTGTCTCTGCCACGTGCTGGATGATCTTGCATCCACTCTCCCCTGTGCCTCAGTTTCTTCATCTGTTTAAGGCAAATAATAATAGCACTCATTGCTGAGTCTCTGATTAATCCTGCCTGTATCTCACTATTGCATCTGTCTGTACCTCCTCTTTTACCTACTTGGCATTTTTCTTCCACCTGGGCTTCTTCCCTGTCTTTTTCACAGCTGGTCCCTCATTTGGTCCTCATTCCCAGGGCCATTTTTTAACTGTCTCTCAGAAACTGCCCACTTTTTTTCTCTCTCTCATAAAAGAACAGGCAGCTACTTGTCCACACTATTGAGCTAGGAGCTTCCTCCTGAGGATTCAGTTCAAGGTTGTGGAGTGAGAGAAAGAATTGCAATCCTTCGTGGCATGGGAAATTCAGAATTGTGGCATCTTGTAAGTGTCTTCCTTATAGGAAGTTCTAGAAAAACATAGTCTGTCTTTGGACACAATGATTTTAAGGAACCACAAATATAAGCTGTGTTGAAGTAGACAGCAGAGGATGGCAATCTGCTGAGAGATTATTTCCACCCTGATGTCTCTTGTCTTCAATTCAGCAATTCCTTGGTGGAGTGTCAGTCCATCAGTCAAGAATATAAGAAAGAGAGGTGACAGCAAGTTGGATGAGTCTGAGTGATGGATATAATAGTGTCCTTATTACCAGGTCTTATGTTTGAACCTAAAAATACATTTTTAGATGAAAAGACTCAAAAGTTGCTGTCATTCCTCCAGGTTATTTGGTTTAAAGTGAGGGCTGGGTGGCTCATGTTGAGGCTGGGGAGGGAGGAAGACCTAGACAAGGAGGTCCTTAGGGGTCGGGCAGGGAATCTGACCATGACCCCAAAGGCAGCCCCACGTTGTGGCCAAGAAGCAGTGGCAGCTGGGCTCCCTGGCTTCCACACTCACTGGCTGTGTGGCCCAAGGTAAGTTACTTATTTTTTCCATGCCTCAGTTTCCACATTTGTCAAATGGAGATAATATTGAGATGATAGGGTTGTTACAAGAATTAAATGCCTGGCACAGGGTCAGTGCCAAGTGAGTGCCTTTTAAAACTTCCAACAAGGCTTCTGGGTGCTGTGGGGCATGGTGACAGGGCACGGTGACGACATTTGGGGGCAAAGAGGATCCTGTAAGGTCCTCCATCATACCCAATCCAGGCCAGTGGGCGCATCTCCAAAACAAACAGAAATGACCCTGTTGCCAGGAACACGGCTGTTTCTCAGCAACAAGAAATGAGCAAACATAAGGTGGGAAAGAGACGAGAGGAGAAATACCACAAAAAACACTTTTCTTGACTTTCTTTGCTAATTGCGGGAGTCCGAAAGAAATATCTGTGAAAAAGAATTCCACTAAATATGGAGGTACCTGAATTTGTATGGAATGAGCTACATGAAAACAAATCTCTCTTTACTAAATAAAAATATGTTCTATTTATTCAGCCATTATTTCAACAATGAAGTAAAACATGACCTATTACGATACGTATCTTTTTTTTATAATTTTTGAGGTGACAATTGCATCCCTCATAATTAAGCTATGAGTCTAATTTTTGCTAACTCAACAACAATAAATAAACAGCCCAATTAAAAAATGGGCAAAGGACTTAATACACAAATAAGCAATAAGCACATGAAAAGATATTCAGTATCACTGATCACCAGGAAAATGAAAAGCAAGATCCCAGTGAGGTACCACCTCATACCCATTAGGATGCATATTATTAAAAACAAAAAGAAAAAAAATAATGAATGTGTCAGTGAAGATGTAGAGAAATTAGAACCTTCTCTCGTTGCTGGTAGGAAATGTAAAATGGTGCATCTTCTGTGGAGAGCAATATAGTGGTTCCTCAAAAAATTAAACATAAAATTGCCATATGACAGAGCATTTCCACTTCTTGGTATATACATAAAAGAATTGAAAACAGGGAGTTGAACAGATATTTGTACACCTGTGTTCCTAGCAGCATTATTCACAATAGCCAAAAGGTCGAAGCAACCCATGTGTCTGTGGACAGATGAATGAAAAAATGTGGCATGTACCTACAATGGAATATTATGCAGCCTTTAAAAGGAAAGACGTTCTGACACATGCTATGACATGGGTGAACCTTGAAGACATTATGCTATGTGAAATCAGCCAGTCATGAAAGAACAAATACTGTATGATCCCACTTATATGAGGTGCCTAGAGTAGTCAAATTCATAGAAACGGAAAGTAGAATGGTGGTTGCCAGGGGCTGGGGGTGGCGGGTGTGGGAAGTTATTGTGTAATGGGTATGGAGGTCCAGTTTGGCAAGATGAAAAAGTTCTGGAGATGGGGGTGATGATAGCTGCAGAACAATATGAATGCACTTAATGCCACTAAACTGCACACTTAAAAATAGTTAAAATGGTCAATTTCGTGTTATGTATATTTTACCACACACACAAAATATTTCTCTGTACTCTGACACATCCCAGCTGCCATCTGCCTGGCTGATTTTTTTGTAAATGTTCTGCTGTCCTCAGTGGACCTTGCCATTGTGAATTTTCCTCCCAGTGAGTAAAGGATTAAGGAGGCACAGCAGGGGAGATTGCAAAACGTGTTAATAAAAAAGCTCTTCATAGGAGTCGAAGTCACTCTCACGTTGTTACCCATTTCCTTAAATAATTTGACTGATTAATATATCTGCCTTCAGAACAGTCTACTTTATAAAGTTCTTATTGCTATGTATAAAATTTATAAAATTTCCCATACCATAGGCTCCCAGTTTGCCTTTAACGTTTAGGTTTTTTGGGGGGCTCAGAGGGATTAAAGTGGTGCCAAAAAATAAACAAGGAATACCTGGAAATTATTGAGAATTTCAATGTACAGTAAGAAGAGTTTAAATATATCTTAGATGAATAGATTTGCATAGTTTACTCACCCTGACTCAAGGCATCTACATTTAGAAATACAAGCCCACTTTTAATTCATTTCAAAAATTGTCAAAGCATGTTTATGGATCTTTCTATAAGAAAAGCAGCATTTTCACAGGCAAATTTTTCTTCTTAAAAAAAAAAATCCAAATGTTGCACTTAAATTGAGCTTGAAATCCATCCTTGACTTAAATATTACCCCAATGAGCAATTGCAGCTACATTTCCTTCTCTGGCACAATAAATGAATCTTGGAAGGTCACAGAGCTCGCAGAGCTCTTTAAGGAAATGCCGTAAGCCCCCCCAGGAAAGGCCAGAGGAGACTGTTTTTCCCTCCTATTTATTCCACCTTTTAAAAGATCATTTCCTTTCCAACACTTAAAGCAGAGTAGTCATAGCAGGGGTTAGAGAAGCTCTACTTATGCTTCGAAACGTTGAAACTTCCCATGTGATTTAAAATTCTAACTCTGTCTTTTAGATTTTAACAGCAACAGAAATTGCTAATTTGGGCTGGGCAGGTGTTTTGTGGAAATGTGAAGCCCTGGGAACCACCTTAGCCTCAGGGACAGGGCAGCTTCACCTACTCAGGTAAATAAATGCAGACAGAACATCAACTGTCACCTGTCTTTCCAGGCTTCTACTCTGGGGTGAGGGGATAGAGGAGGTTAGTGGAGAAGGCTGGGGATCAGGAAAATTTGAATTTAGTAATTTAAAAAAGTTATTTGGAAAATAGATGAATTCATCCAAAAATAGAAAAAAATGATACAAATGAGTATTTTCTCCTAAATAATCTGTTTTTTTAATTAAAATCAACTTGTCCTGTATTTCTTAACCCTACTGTTTTCCTACTTCCAATTTCTCTAAAAAGGATTTTATGGAAATAGACCTTTAAAAAATATCAGCTACCATTTATTGAGCATGTGCTGTGTGTCAGGCATTGTGCTAAGCCTGTTCTGTATTTCAATTAATCCTCACAACAATTCTACAGTGTAGCTATTATTATGATCCCCGTTTTACCATTAGGGAAATTAAGTCTCAGAGAATGTACACGATTTTCCCAAGGTCTCTTATCGTTTAAGTGGTAGGGTTAGTATTTACATTCAGGCTTGTCTGATTCCAAAGCCCACTCAATTATATCACCAGTCTATATTAAAGGATGTTACCACACAGTCATGCTGCAGCTATCATTGAGTAGTTTGAAGGGATGGGATGTTTGTAACCTTAACCCTCTGCTTTCAAAAAGACAACATGTGGTTTTAAAAAAAGTCACTCTAAAAATTTTATTTTTAAGACAGTATTTTCTCAGATCACATAAGTCTAGTGCCAATTAATTTTGGGATCTACAGAGCTTATTAGCATATTAAATGTCCTAAGAAGTCTTGTGGTTAAGAAGGTGTTTAATGTATGAATTAATAAGCTTTTGCTATGAAAACACTGCATAACAAAAGCACCCCAAGTCTCGGTGGCTTCTACCTATCATGTATTCTTCACGAATCAGCTGTGCTAGCTCAGCTGGCAGGTGCTGGTGACATACAGATCCGGTGCATGTGTTTGTTCTTCTAGGACCCAGCGTGAAGCAGCAGTGCTCACCTGGACAAAGCTCTCCTTAGGTCTTCTTAGGATGGTGAGCAGAAGTGAGGAGGCCAAGCCAACCACACATTTGACTTAGGTTTAAATTCTCTGCTTGGAGTGTCATATATATATTACATCCACTCACATCCTATTGGTCAAAGCAAGTCACACGACCAAGTCCAACACTTGTGTGGGGAAATAACTCCTCCTACAGAGTCAGGACATAAGAGAATGGATATTTACCAAGCATTAATGCATTCTACAACAATGGTGTACGCTCAGGCACTTTAAAAACTTATCTGACAACACAATACCCTTTTTTTAAAGCTTTGTTTTCCCCAAATCTCTTACTGCTCAAGATACTAGTATTCCTTGAGCAAAATTTATGGTGATTTTGGACTACTGATGTAATAAAATCTCCTATTTGTAAAGTAGTGACTATGTTTTAATTAATAGAAAAGTAAAGTAACCTCTGATATGATGCTTTTTTCAGAGAAAATAATGAAAACATCACTGACACCATGAATTTATAAAGTCACTTTGCCTGGTGGAATTGCATTGACTGATATAATTATGTCATTTTGTTCTATTCTTAAAACAGGCTGTGGCTCAGCTGTTAAATCCATGTATTACAAGCAGAAAATCTGAATGCCGTAGATGTTGGGATTTTTTCTCAGGGTAGAACAGTGGAACCAAGTCTAAAATTCTGGGTTCCCATCTCCCAGCCAGTTCAGTAAATCATGCCCTGTGGTCATGTGCATAAAATTGCACCATAAGGTTATAAGCTACACTTGGTAGGTTTAAAACTTACAAAATCAGGTTTTACATGGATTTTATTTTTTAAATGTTTCAAACAAATACTAACTAGGAACAGGATTCACTAAGGAAAAACCACAGAGATATCTAAACAGTTGTTAACATGAAAATCAAGACCACTAGCCTGAAAATCTATTTATTATACTATTAATATATTTGAAGCATAAAATGTTTTCTTGATCTGGTTGGGTTTGTTCCAAAGATAAGACTGTTGTCCAAAAAAAATGATAGTTGTCTTTTCTTTTCTTTTTTTCTTGTTTGAGAATCACCTGGGAAATAGTGGTGGCTCTCACCATGTTTTCTCTTTTCTCTTTCAAGTGTGACAGAAAAACGTCCCTTCCTGTCTTTTCCATCTACACCCAAATAGATACACAGACACAGACTTGCAAATATTGACTCTGCAGGTCCTATCTTTATTGAACTTTTGTAGCAAAGAGAATCTAGGGCAATAAGAACTGGTTATAAAGAATAAATAAGAAAAACAAAACACATCACAAGATGGCAATCCTAAAGGCATGAATAACAACTTTGTGCTGTGTGAATTGGCTGGGGAAAGAAGCCAGACTAGCTTGGCCTATGCTAGTTATGGGTCTCTCCTACCCCAAACTTGCACTTGAGTGCAGCCCTGGGAAAATCGCCTGGGGCAAAGGCTCATGGCTGACTTCCTTAGTTTAATCATTTTCGTTTTGGGACCCAAGAGAATAAATAAAGCTGGAGGTGAGGACTGGAAGCGAAATGAAGTATAAGAAAAAGAAAACAGCATCAACTGGATAGAAAAGTGCAAGAAACTAAATCGCCTTGGAAATATTTCTAAATAAGGCAGAAATAGGAAGATTAAATGAAGCAGGAAATAATCTGTCTTCTATATTAAGCTTAAAAACATGGTATGGTATAGGGAAAAGCAGACACACTTTGCTGAGTTCATGTCATGACTGTACTTCTCACTGGCTGTGCTTCTTTGGACTAGTTTATTCACTGATTTTTAGGTTTTCTGGAAAATCAAGATACCAACAACTAGCTGCCAGCATTATTGTGACAATTAATTGAGATATGTAAACTGTGGCCAGAAGGCCAAAAATGACATAAAGATGTTTTATGTAACCCAGAGAAGGTATTTTAAAATTTGGTATTAGTTGCTATTTAAAAGTCAGGGGTTTCACTTGAAAATTTAGATTTTTGACTTTTCCTGAAAATGGATTTCCTGAAAATGCATGGATTGTCTATGGCTATGGAACAAACCGCTACAAACCAAGTGACTTAAAAAATCCCAATCATTTATTTTTTTTCCAAATCTGCAATATGGGTAGAAGCTTACGTGCTCATGCACTGTCCTCCGGAAAGGTCCACTTCTAAGACGGCTCTGTCACTTGGCTGGCAAGTTGGTGCTGGCTGGGGGCTGGAGCTCTTTCTGGGCTAACAGCCTGGGGCTTCATTCACTCTCCAGTGTCCCCTCCAAGTGTCCTAGGCTTAGTCACACCAGAGTGCTGGGTTTCCAGGGTGAATGTCCAGAGAGAGAGTCAAACAGAAATTGTATTATTAGGTCATTAAGTATGAAATGTCCGATTTCCTTAAGTACTAAGTTTGACAGTTGATATCTCTGACATTTCACTTTGACACTTCCTCTTTTATTTTTATTGTGAAGGTACATCTTCAGTCTTTCAAAGACATGTTTGGCTTGTGATTTATCTTTCAAGTTTTTTTTAGAGCAATTTTTGTGAATTCATGGATAAGTCAAATATGAGTTCTGTTATGGAAAAAATGCTGCACAGACAGTTCAAAATATCAATGAAGTATTTGGGAAGAATGTGGCTAATGAACACACAGTACCTCAACGGTTTGAGAAGTTCCATTCTGGTGATTTTAATCTTGAAAATGAACCACATGGGAAACCTGAGACCAAGGTGGATAATGATGAGCTGAAAGCTGTAATGGAAGCAAATCCATCTCAACCTACACATGAATTAGCAGCAAGGTTTGACGTTACTATTCCAACAATACTGGACCATCTAAAACAGATTGGCAAGGTGAAGAGGCTGGATAGATGGGTTCCTCATAAATTAAACAAGCGTCAGAAGAGAAATCATCTTGAAGCTTGCCTTTCTTTGCTGTCTCGACATAAAGGCGAACCATTTCTATACTGTATTGTTACGTGTGATGAAAAATGGATTCTTTTTGACAATCGCAAGCCTTCGGCACAATGGTTGGATAAAGAGGAAGTGCCGAAACACAGTCCAAAACTGAATATTCATCAAAAAAAGCTAATGGTGTCTGTTTGGTGGTCCAGCACTGTTGTTATCCACTACAGCTTCATGAAACTTGATCAATCGATTACAGTGGATGTCTACTGCAACCAATTGGATGAAATGATGAGGATGCTTGTGAATAAGCAGCCGAGATTGGTCAATAGAGACAGGCCAATCCTCTTGCAAGACAATGCTTGACCACGTGTTGCACAAACAATGCTGCTCCAGCTACAGAGGCTGGACTTGGAAACTCTCTGTTACCCACTGCATTCACCAGACCTTACACCAACTGGCTACCACTTCTTCCAGGCTTTGGACCACTTCTTGTAAGGAAAAATATTCAATTCTCAACAAGCTGTGGAAAATGCCTTTCGTGATTTCATTGCCACTGACTCTCCAGGTTTCTTCACTGCTGGCATAAGCAAGCTACTGTTAAGATGGCAAAACTGTGTCAATAGTTTAGGCACATACTTTGATTAATTGTACTGCTTCTTGTTTGAGATATAATAAACTAAACTTTTGACTTGAAATCAGACATTTCATATTTAATGACCTAAATATCTTTTAGGTCCTAACCTTAGACATTATTGTGACATCATTTTCACTGTATTCTATATTTTTAAACCCTCTCCTCAGATTTCAAGGGGAGAGGCCTTAGATTCCCCTTCTTAATGGTAGGAGGCAAGGTTCTAGAACAGCATATTAATAGGAAATATTGCTGTGGCCATTTGTAGTAAGCATAAGCTATCATACCTGTACCTTTGGGCCTGTGTTTTTACATGACCACAATCAGTGAAAGCTGAGCAGTGGCTGTGCCTTTAATTAGGTCATGAAACCACTGCCCATTCTGGCTCCCAGATACGAGTCTGAGCATTGGTTCCACTTGGTAGGCACTGACACTGTTCTCTTGATATGCCAGAGTTCAAAGGAAAATGAAGTGTCAGCCTGAAGCACTAATTAGGGTGGATTTGCTGTACCAGGCCTGTGAGAAACAACTGACCAAATAAGTAGAGGGTGGAAGTTGGAAAAAGGATACTGTGACCCGGAGTCCCAAATACACTTTAAAACTACACTTTGACCTCTGAAAAAGCAAGAGGCTAGCCAACATAATATTTGAGAAGAATGAAGTTCTTCAAAATTGGAGAACACATACTTCTCACATTATGGACCAGTGGGCTCTGCAAAACCAGATAGTGAAGACTAAGCAAGAATTATAGGTGACCTGGCTTAGCAGTGAATGAATGCCCCAGCTTAAAGCCAAGCTTCAAATACTGGGAGAAATGTATTTTTTTCTCTCTTTTTGGCTGAAGACATTTAAGGAAATCTCGGACAGGTCACTGGCCGACCACTGACATAACGAAACAGAGACTTCAGAGACCACATACAACCAGGACAGTCTTAGCATACAATTTCAAAAAGTAACTAAACAAATGAACTACAGTAGCCTTCAACAACAAACAACAGCAAACTTTAGGGAACAGGGAAAATCTGATTTCTAGAGTTACCACATTATAATATTCAAAATGTCCAGTTTTCAACAAAAATTGCAAGGCATTCAAACAAACAAGAAAGTATGGCCCATTCACAGAAAATAATTATTTACAGAAACCATCCCTGAGGAAGCCCAGTTATTGGACTCACTAGAGAAAGCTTTTAAATTAACCATCCCAAATATAAGCAAAGAATTAAGAGATACCAGGAAAATAATGTATGAACAGAATGAAAATATCAATAAAATATAGATTATAAAAAGGAACCAAATAGAAATTTTGGAGCTGAAAAGTACAATAATTGACTTAAAAAATTCACTAGAGACATTCAACAGCAGAGTTGAGCATGCAGAAGAAAGAATTAGCAAACTTGAATATTGAGCAATTGAAACTATCCAGTCAGAAGACCGAAAAGAAAAAATAAGAAAAAAACAGTGAACAGAGTCTAAGGGACATGTGGAACGCCATCAAAAGTACCAACATACATATTATGGGAATCTATTAGGAGAAGAGAGAGAAAGGGGAAGGAATAGGAGGAGAAATAGTAGCTGAAATCTCCCCACATTTGTATAAAAAAGGTATTCCTTTCAAATAGTAACCAAAAAAGAGCTGGGGGTAGTTATATGGCACTAATATTGGACAAAATAAATTTTCAGTCAAAAACTGTTACAAGAGAAAAATAAGGACATTGTATATTGTTAAAGGGTAAATTTATCAAGAAGATATAAGCATTATAAACATGTAAATAAAAGAACAGAGAAACAGAATATAAGCATACATTGACAGAATTAAAGGGAGGAAAAGAATCACACAATAATCGTTGGAGACTTCAATACCCAACTTTTAATAATGCATAAAACAAAGTAACTGAAAATCAATAGGAAATAGAAGATGAACAACACTGTAAAGCAACTAGATCTAACAGACATAGAACACTCCACCCAACAGCAACAGAATGCTTATTCTCAAGTGTACATGGAACATTATCTAGGATAGACCATATGTTAGTCTACAAAACAAGTCTCAATAAATTTAAAAAGATTGAAATCACACAAAGTATATTCTCTGACCACAATGAAATTAAATTAGAAATCAATAATAGAATGACAACTGAAAAACTGATAAATATGTGGAAATTAAATGATTCACTTTTTAAAAAAACAGATCAGAGAATAAATCACAAGGGAAATCAGAAAGTCCTGAGACAAATGCAAACAAAAACTCAGCATACCACAGTTACAGGATGCAGCAAAAGCAATGCTAAGAGGGAAATTTATCACTATAAACACATACATTTAAAAAGAAGAAAGATTTCAAACCAATAACCTGACATTACACCTTAAGGAAATAGATAATGAAGACTAAACTTAACCCAAAGCCAGCAGAAGAAAGGAAACAAAGACTGAAATAGAGATAAACAAGATAGAAAAACAGTGGAGACTCAACAAAACCAGAAGCTAGTACTGTGCAGAGATCAACAAAATGACAAACCTTTTGCTAGAATGAAGAAGCAAAAACAGTGAATACACAAACAACTAAAATCAGAAATGAAAGTGTAGACATTACTGTAACAAATTAAATAACATAGAAAAAATGGACCAATTCTAGAAACACAAATTACCAAAACTAGCTCAAGAAGAAATAGAAAATCTGAACAGACATATAACAAATAAAGAAATTGAATCAATAATTAAAAACCTCCCAAAATGAAGAAAATTCTAGGACCATATGGCTTCACTGGTGAATTCAACCATACATTTAAAGAACTAACATCAATTTTTCTCAAATGCTTCCAAAAAATAGAAGAGGAAGAAACAGTTCCTAACTCATTCTATGATGCCAGAATTACCCTAATACCAAAGCCAGATAAAGACATCAGAAGAAGAGAAAATTACAGACAGATATCCCTTACAAATGTAGATGCAAAAATTCTCAAAAAACTACTAGCAAACAGAATCCAACAGCATTTAAAAGGATTATACACTATGACCAAGGTGGGATTTATCCCAGGAATGCGAGGGTTGTTCAACATACAAAAAGCAACATAATATATCACATTAACAGAATTAAGGGGAAAAACACAAAACATATGATCTTTTCAATTGATTCAGAAAAGGCATTTGAGAAAATATAATACCCTTTTATGATTAAAAAAAAAACTTGGAAAACTAGTGATAGAAGGGAATTTACTCAATACAATAAAAGGAATTTATGAAAAACCCAAAGATTTCACAGTGGAGAAAGACTGAAATCTTTCCCATAAGATCAAGAACAAGACAAGGATGCTTAGTTTTACCCCTACTATTCAACATTGTATTAGAAATTTTAAACCAAAGTGCTTAAGCAAGAAAAAGAAATACATGCCATCCAAATTGGATAGGAAGAAGTAAAACTACCTCTATTAGATGACATGATTCTGCCTATAGAAAAGCAAAAAAAAAAAAAATCCACAAAAATCCTATTAGAGCTAATAAATAATTTCAGCAAAGTTGTAGGATATAAAACCAACAAAAAAAGAGCAGTTGTGTTTCTTCACACCAGCAGTAAACAATCCAAAAAGGAAATTAAGAAAAAAATATTTATAATAGGATCCAAAAGAACAAAATACCTAGAAATAAATTTAACCAAGGAGGCAAAAACTTGCAAACTGAAAACTACAAAACATTGCTGAAAGAAATTAAAGAAGACCTAAATAAATGGAAAGACATCCATGTGTCTGGGTTGGAAAACATAATATTGTTAAGATGGCAATACTATCCCAAGTGATCTACAGAGTCAACGCAATATCTATCAAAATTCCAATGGCCTTTTGGGGAGGAAATGAGAAAGCTGATCCTCAAATTTATATGGAATTGAAGTGGTCCTGAATAGTCAAGGCAACGTTGAAAATGAAGAACAAAATTGGAAATTCACACTTTCCAAACCCAAAACTTACTGCAAAGCTACAGCAATCAAAACAGTGTGGTGCTATCGTAATTATGGATGTATAGACCAATGGAATAAAGTAGAAAGCCCAAAACAAACCTACACATCTGGCCAATTGGTTTTCAACAAGGTGAAAACAACATTTGATGGGGAAAAAATAGTCCTTTCAACAAATGATGCTGATAACTGGATATTCAAATACAAAAGAATGAAGTTGGACTGCTACCTCATGACATATATAAAGTATAACTCAAAACTAAACAATAACCTACATGTAAGAGCTAAAACCATAAAACATTTAGAAGAAAATATCTTCATGACTTTATATTTGGCAACAATTTCTTAGATATAAGGACAAAAGCACAAATAACCAAATAAAAAATTAGATACATAGGACCACTACAATTTAGAATTCTGTGGCTCCAAAACATTAAAATGAAAGTGAAAAGACAACCCACAGAATCAGAGAAAAATATTTTGCAAATCATATATCTGATAAGGGTTTAATATCTAGAATATATAAAGGAACTTCTAAATTTAACAATGAAAATGGAAACAATCTAATTTAAAAATGAGCAAAGACTTATGTAAACATTTTTCTAAAAAGATATACAAATGGCAAACAACACATGCAAAGATGTTCAACACCATTAGTCATTAGGAAAATACAAATCAAAACCACGATGAGATACTACTTCATACCCATTCGGATGGCTATAAATAAAATAAAGAAAAAGAAAAGAAAATAACATGTGTTGGAAAAGATGTGGAAAAATCAAAACCCTTGTTCATTGCTGGTAGAAATGTTAAATGGCTCAGCTACCACGGAAAACAGTTTGGTAGTTCCTCAAATAATTAGACATAGTTTTTCCATATGATAAAGAAATTTTACTCCTAAGTATATACCCAAAGGAATTAAAAACAGTTACTCAAACTAATTCATGCAAAAACATTTTTCACAGAAACACTATTCGCAATAAACAAAATGCGGAAACAACCCAAATGTTCATTACTTGATGATTAAATGAATAAATAAATTGTGGTATTATAATACAATGGGATACTATTCAACCATAAAAAAGAATTAAGCAGTGATACATACTACAATATCGATGTTTCTGGAAAATGATATACTAGGTGAAAGAAGGCAGACACAAAAAATCACATATTGTATAATTCCATTTATATTAAATATCCAAAATAGGTAAATCCACAGAGACAGAATGCAGATTGGTGTTTGCTATGCACTAAGGGAAGGGAGGAATGTGGATTAACTGATTAGTCGCTATGGGATGTTTAGTGGGTGGTGAATATGTTCTGGAACTAGTCAGAGGTGGTTACACAACATTTTGAATTTCTTAAACACCACTAAATTGTTCACTTTAAAATGGTCATTTTTATGTTCTGTGAATTTCACCTCATAAAAAATAAATATTAATAAAACAATAATGTATGCAAATTTTAAAAATCATTTAGTAGGTCAGAGATCCCAGAATGGAATGCAGAATGTTACAAAACAATTCGAAGATATTACAAATGGATGAAACACCTCACTGAAGAGGGTGGGGAAAAATGCTACCCTAAGTAACATGAGAAATCAGTGGAGTCCAAGATTAAATGCAAAAACATTGCACATAAGCACTGTACTGTGGTTGATAAAGTTGTTGCCATGGGGGCATGGGTTGGTAATTGTGATACTGCTATGGATGTACACTAGATTTGAACAATTAAGCAAATGGATAGCAGATGGTGAGAGCTAGATTTTTCCTGTTGGAGTAAGAATTTACAGATAAGCAAGGGAAGGAGGTAGAATGATTAATGTGGTGATGGATCAGAGTTGATGATCCCAGTATAAACTCATGTTTAGCTTCATATAGATACTGCTGGTTACATATACAAATATTTGTAGATATATGCATATACATGGCTTGATACACATATATATATCTCCTGGCTCAGTCAGCAGAGAGGCCCTAAAAGCAATAACATCCCAGTGACAAACTTATGCCCAGATCTTGGTTTCTAATGCTGTTCTCCAACAAAAAGAAGCAGAGGTCTTTGGAGACATGGCTGATTCTAGGACTAGGACAGGTATATAAAATGAGCCTGGACCATCTTGTAGTGCCAGAAAGTAACAGCATGCTCAAAAATAAAAAATAAAATAGAATATAAATCCACAATGATCAAGGTATGTGAAAGCGATACAAGAACCCATTGAAAGAACTTGCAATAGCTAAAGGTGGAACAATCTAAGTGACAAAGTAAACAAAGTACTATTGCATTATAACCCAAAGTATAAAACAAATCAGTCCATGATTCAATGATTAAATAAATTAAATAAATAAATAAGAAAAGATAAATTTTCCATATGAGGAATTCTAAATAATTTATATAGGTATTCTACCTATAAGGAAGTGGAGCATATATCTCCACCCCTTAAATGTGGGCTGTGCGTAGTGACTTTCTTCCAAAGAACAGTATGGAAAGGGGTTGGGGGGAGGTGTGTAATTTTACAATGGAGAAAACTGGCAAACACTACCTCAGCCAGGTTTTTAAAGCCAACAGTGATATCATGTTAATAGTATATACTCTTGATATGACGTGATGAGAATGGCAATTTATCTCTGTGGTCTTTCCCCAAAAAGCCTTAATATCAGTCTATTCATCAGAAAACCATTATACAAATTTCCCATTGAGGGACATTCTATAAAATGCCTGACTCCTCAAAATTGTCAAGATCATAAAACACAAGGAAGAGAAACTGTCACAGCCAAGAGTAGCTTAAGGAGACATGATGACTAAATATAGTGTGGTACCTTGGATACAATCCTGAAATAGAAAAAAGATGTTAGCTACAAACCAAGGAAATCTGAACAAAGCATGGACTCATGTTAATAGTAACAATAGCATCATCATCATCATCATCAATGTATCAATATTGGTTCACAAATTGTAACAATTGTAATAGGGAAAACTGTGTACAGGGTATATGGAAACTCTCTATACTAACTTTGCACTTTTTCTGCAAATATAAAAGTGTTCTAAAAATAAAGTTTACTTTTAAAAATGAAGAGGTAAGACTAATGATTGTCAAATTTTATTTTATTTAAAGATTAGCTAAGGACATTTTGAAAAATACCCGTTTCAAAACCTTACCTCCCTAGGGTCCTGATTCAGTGTAACTGGAAGAGAGTGCATGAAGCCCCCTTTTTAATATGCTCCCAAAGGGATTCACATTTTGAGACACAGTGGTGCAGAGGAAGACTGCCAGTATTCCATCTCAGCTTTGATTTCTCACATAATCCGCAAAGGTAACAGTGACTTTCCCCTCCATGCAGACAGAAGACTAGTGTTGTGTTCATGTGAAATTTGATGTCTCCAAATCAAGTTTGGGAAGAGACTTGCAACTCTCTGGATCCCCCCTGTCATGAAAATCAGAGGTGGCTCCCTATAGAGGAGGCTGGAGTATTGTCACAGCAGGGCTGTTATTGTGCATGGAAACATCAGTCATCTTCCTGTATCTCCCATAAGCAAAGGGCAAGTGCACATCCTAATATGCAATATCCTAATATGCAATATCCTAATATGCAAAGCCTATCATGATCTGGCTCCTGACTACCTTTCCACTCCTATTTCCCATTCCCTGTGCAAACTATACTTAAGCCCAAGTGAAATCATTTCCTAAATGCCCAGTGATGTTTCCTAACCTCTGCAATCATGCAATGCCATTCTCTCAGCCTTAATTGTTTCTCTTCTTACTATCAACTTATACTTCAAGATGCAGCAAAAATATGACTTTTTCCATGAATGTTTTTTCCTGACTTCTCTAAGAAAATGAAGGGAACTTTTCCAATGTTTCCTGGAGACCAATTATATAATACTACACCTCTGGTAGCACTCACACCATTGCTGAATGGCTGACTTCTCCACTCCCCATGTTGGAGAGCAGGACCCATGCTGAATTTACTGAATTCATCTTTGAAATTGTAGTTCCTGACATGTGGCCTTGTCAGAGCCATAAATGCTTGTGAACAAATGAATAGAATGCTGAGTTCTTGACTCTACCCATTGTTCTTCAGAGGAAAGATGCTGAAGAAATCCAATTAATGATAATGATGCCACTCAATGCACCATTGATAGTGTGTGATAGTGTAACTAATTAGGAAAAGGGATCTGTGACAAATAAGATAAAACTATATAGCCAACAAGGCCTAAGGAAAAGAAATAATCATACGTATATCCCCAGAAGAGATTTGACACAATAATATCAAAAGAGGTACATCTTGTAATTACGAAGCATTCGATGGGTGCCCTGAGGATGTTGAAATAAACCCGAATGAGGTTTAAAAACTCAGAACTAAAGAACAACTAGCTGCCAACATTGAGGGTTCAACCAGCTTAACAGTTTCTCTGTAATTGAATTAGAAGCTCCTCAGGGGAAAATAGCATTACTGTAACCTTGTGCCAAGTCCTACAGGCACTTTTTTTCCTTCAAATAATCCAACCATTCTCAGAAGCTTGTAGGGAAAGTCTCAATATCCTCCATTTTGTGGTCATGAATCCTGAAACTCAGCAAGTTTAAGTGTTGCTCAAATTCACTGTTTAGCGAGAGGCAGAGCCAAGATTTACAAGAGAATTTCTCACTGACTTATCCCCCTTCTCTCCCACATGCCCACCCCAACAGGACCCGGCAGAAAACACCAGGCTAATTGACCAACTATTATACTATTATCACTATTAAGCATGATGTTAGCTGTGATTTTTGTAGATGCTCTTTTCCAGGCTGAGGAAGTTTCTTTATATTGCTTGTTTGTTTAGTGTTTTCATTATGGAAAGGTGTTAGATTTTTTGAAATGCCTTTTTTGCGTCTCTGAGGATGATCTTGTCATTTTTGCTTTATTCTATTAATATTATGTATTATTGATTGGTTTTCCTACATTGAACTAACCTTGCATTCCTTGGATAAATCTTACTTGGTTATGCTGTATAATCTTTTTTATATGATATTAGATTATTTAGGAGTATATTGTTTAATTTCCACATATTTGCATAATTATGTTATTTATTTCTAACATCATCTCACTGTGGTATAAAATAATTATGTGATTTCAATTGTTTTAAATTTATTGAGATTGTTTTATGGCCCAACATATTGTCTGTTGTGTAGATGTGCACTTCAGAAGAATGTATATTCTGCTCTTGTTGGTTGGAAAGTTGTTTAGATATCTGTTAGGTCTCATTGGTTTATGTTGTTTATTCAAGTTTTTTAGTTCCTTATTGATCTTCTGTCGCATTGTTCTATCCACTATTAAAAGAAGGGTACTGAAATATTCAGCTATACTTGTTGAATTGTTTATTTCTCCTTTTAATTCTTTCAGTTTTTGCCTTAGTTATTTTGGGATTCTATTGTTAGGTGCATATATATTTATAATTGTTATTAATATATATTCTTGATGGACTGACTCTTTTGTAATATGTAATGCCCTTCTTTGTCTTTTGTAACAAGTTTTGCTCTCTGACTAATTTATTTCCAGTGACCAATCCCCAAGTTTGCTGATCCTTTCTTCTGCTTGATCTAGTCTCCTATTGAAATTTTTAGTTTAGTTATTGGGTTCTTTAGCTCCAATGTTTCTGTAAAGGACTTTAAAAATATTTTCTATCTCTTTTCTGAAATTTTCACTTTATTCATGCATTGTTCTCTTGATCTTAGGGAGCATCTTTATGAGAGTTATTTTAATTCTCTGTTAGGTAAATCATATAACTCCATTTCATTAGTGTCAGTTTCTGAAATTTATCTTATTTCTTTCTTTGGAATCTGGGTGATTCTTCATTTTCCTCTACTCTCTGTGTTGATGTCTGCATGTTCGACAAAACAAGTACCTCTCCCAGTCTTCAAGGGGTGGCCTCCTGTAGGAGAAGACCCCCACCAATCAGCCCAGCTAGAGATACTTTGGGGACCTCCACCAATTCTTTTTCTCCCCAGGAAGAAGCAGGCAGCATAACTTTTGTCCACTTGCTCTGTGCTGAGCATGACAAAGGATTAATGAATCTACCAGCCCAAGCTGCCATCTCTGTTCCACCCCAGGCTGCTAGATTATGCTAGACTCATCAGAGCTCCAAGACAGGCAAGATAAAAGCCAGTCCTCTGGGGACCCTCAGAAAACTTAGGGTTCTAGACACATGCACCAACCCCTCTACTTCCCTGGGTGAAGCTGGAAACTAGGATCTCTTCCTGATCATAGGGTGCTGAACCACATAGCAGGGTCTCCACCAAAAGGGTGTCCTGAATGTCCCTACCAGCTTTTGGTTTCACATTATTCTGGGGTACAGCAGCCCTTCAATTAGATTCTGATTTATCACAAAGGGAATTTGTCCATGAATTGTTGCTGAATCAGTGCGTTTATGGGAAGAGGAACTGGGGCTTTCTTATGCTCCATCTTGCTCAGTCACTCCTCTGTGATTTTTGACTTAAAGTGTATTTTATCTGAGATTAGTATGGCCAGTCCAGGTCTCTTTTGGTTATTTTTTGCATGGTAAATGTTTTCATAGATTTACTTTCAAGATAACAAGATGGGCACTCAGATCTTCTCCACAATAAGATATTTAAAAAGAATCCACAAACACATAATATACACAGCCTTAGTGATATTGAATTCACACAAGGTGATAGGAACCATGAATAAGGGAGCAAATATCACAAAGGGACAACTTGTCAAAAATGAAATAAAAGTTAAATTTGGGAATACACTAGCTACATAACTAAAATTAAAGAAATACAATTAGTGCTATTCAAGTGAACTGTTACCAATCCACACAAATACAGAAACTGAGTGTAAATATTGAGAACTTTTGTAGCAATTTGGCATTGCCTCAGAATCCAAAGGTGAGCTTGTCTTGTTGAACATGCAGATGCATTCAGGTGATGTCAAACTTGTGTGGTTGATAAACAAGTGGCCTGTGTAGGCAATAGACATGTGCTGTAGGTCCACATAGCAGTCCACAACACATTGGAATTCAAATATAATATTGATGCTTTCCCATGAATGATTTAAGACACATTGAATTACAAATATGTTTGGAAGATGTTCCTTGTCAAATTCCAAATTTACAAAAGAAAAAAATCGCTCCTCAATACCATCATTTTTGTGGAAGAATAAGTGCTCTTATTGATAAAAGTGTAATTGATAGAACCATTAATGAAACTGTGCAATAGCATTTATATAGTCCTAAAATATCCATAATCATTGAGTAATTAATTCTATTGACCTTATGGAAATAATCGAACTGCTGGGTAAGAATTACACATGATGACAATCATTACTTTATGAAAACAGTAGGAAGCGATAACTAACTTGAATTAATAACAATAAGGAGAGGTTAATTTATTTATACTATATATTCACAGATTGAAAATTAGCTCATGTAATATAAATTATGCTTACAAAGAGTTAAAAAGCAGATTTTATAATTATAAAATAATATGCATTTATTCTAGAAATTACAGAAAAAATATTAAAAATTAAAATTCTATAGTCCTGACACCCAGAGGTAAAAACAACATTCTGGTAGGTTTTGGGGCTTTTTAAAATTTTTGGTATTTGTTACTTTATTTTCCCCACACACTCAAAATTGATTTCTCATACATACATATATAAAAAAATATTTTTACCCTATTTTCCCACTTGCTATTATTTTGTGAGACTTTCTTATCTATGTTAATCAATAGCTAGTGGCTAGTGTTTAGTGGCTTAAAAACAAGGCATGTCTATTTCTCTGTAAGCCACATTTCCATTTCTGGTTAGCAGAAGATCTGTATTTATTATCATCACTAAGATACGTCATTTCAAATATTGTTGGTCCCCTTGCTAAATCTGGAGTATTTACCTTTAGCAATTGAAGGCTCTGGCCTGGAAATGACACGTGTCATTTCTGCTCATGACTCGTTGTCAGGCAGTCCCACCGCCCCACAGCCCCACCCAATCACAAGGCATCCAGGAAGCCTGAGCCTCCCACGTGCCTGGAAGGTGGGAAGCCGACCACATTTGGCAAACAGCAACAGTGATTTCCACGCCAGCTCTACGAAGCACTATTGCACTAAGGAAACAATATTCGATCCTAGGAATGTACCCTAATTTATTCAACCATCCTCCTGGTTGGAGGCATTTTCATATTTTCATTCTTTTCAGTACTATAAAATAAACCTGCCACATTTTACATACTAACCTTTGATTCCACCTCTGATTATTCCCTTTGGATACATATTTTGAAAAGAAACCGCTAGATCAAAGCATATAAACATGGTAATACTCTTAAAATATTTTACCATTTTTTTCCAGAGTATTTGCAAAAATAGATGTTACTACTAGCAGTAATGTCTACCTTCCAATCAAAGTTCAACTTCAACAGTGCTGCATATTGTCATTTCAGAAGCCTACATTAATTTTATATGAGACATAACATCCCATTGTTGTTTTATTATAATTACTAAGACGGTTAGTGATATATTAAAATGCTTATTATGTGATGAGATAAGACTGGGTAGAATATCAGCCATACATAATAATACTATGGGTGGAGAAAAGTCATCTAAATACTACAAGGTAGTTTAATGTGCTGTGATTACTGATCATTTTTGTCTTACCTATATGTTTTTGTATTTTGTAATTTTACTCCAATTGTCAAAATGAAATATTTATTAAGTTTATGACGAAGTGGTATTTCAGATCAATGAGGAACAGAAGAATTACTCAATAAATGGTACTGGGAAAATTGAGTAGGAAAAAAATCCTTACCTACACTATAAAAATTAAGAAATTCCAGAACAAAATCTATATATAAAGAAGCAAACAAATAAAACAAATCTCAATGTAACTATGTTATAATAAAATGTAGAATTATCACCATTTGTAAGAAGGAATTTCTTAGCAGTATAAAAAGCACAGAAAAGATCTGTTCCCATAAGCCTTTAAAACAACTAAACAATAGGAGTCAACAAAGTTTAAAAAAAAGTAACAGAATAGGAAAATATATTAACAACATATGTCACACGTATAGAATTAGTTTCCAGAATATATAAAGAATCTCTACAAATCAATTAAAAAAAAGGTCAAAGTAAATTCCGCTATAATTAGGGCAATGCAAATTAAAACTATCAACTACCCTTTTCGTATCCTTCGTACTCATAACATTTCAAAAAAAGATAAATAATGTTGGTTGGTGGAAGTGATAGCTAACAAAGACTTTTGCAATCAAAATTTAGCAGCGTATATTAAAATGTATTATTATATATAACCCTTGGCTCAGCATTTTACTTCTAGGTGTATCAGTCAGAAATATTGCCACATAAGCACAAAGAGCATGCAAGAATATTTGTGGTAAATTTATAATAGTAAAAGACTGGAATCAGCTTAAATATCCATAAACATGGCAATGGCAAAATAAATCAGGATATATCCATACTATGGAATATTAGCTATAAATAAAAATAATGAATTATGGTTATCTATAAAGACATGGAGAAATACCTAAAACATATCATTAAATTAAAAAAAAATGTTGCAAAGATGTCCATTTGGTATGGTCTCATTTTCAATGTAGCAGAGCACAGAGGTTAAGAGAGTGTGCTCTGGATCCAGACTGCCGGGTATCCTGTGCTCAGTGTACCTCTCACTGCCTTGGGCGAGTCACTGACTCTCCCTGGCTTCAATCTTCTCATTGGTAAGATGGGTATAATAACAGCATCTATTGCATTATCAAATGAGTTAACCATGTTGGGTGCTTAGAAAAATCTCAGGAATATTACAAATGTTAGCACCTATTTAGTTAAAAATAAAACCTACAAACCAAGATAAAATAATTTACCTACATAGAACATATGTATTTTCATAAATAAAAAGAAGAAATTGTGGGAGATCATTCATAATCTATGAGCTCTGGTATCTTCAGAGCAAGAAAGTGGGAATAAGAGAAAGCCAGGGAAGTTGATTTCGACTTTGTGTGAATTGTTAGAAATGCTGCCAATGAGGGTCTTTCTATGTACTATTTGTGTAGTTTGAAAATGCAATTGATAGTTTAAAAATAAAAAATTTTAAAATTCATATAATTGGCCTCTTCATATATAGTTACTACTTCTTTGAAATAATTGTATAACTACGCATGTCTTATGGATTTACTTTTACTTTACTTCATGATCTACTGTAGCCTGACTTATGTCTGTCATTACATAGTTGACTTAAGGATCAATTTTCTTTCACACATTCAGTAAATTTTTGGTGAACAACTGCTACGTTCGTAGCACTCAAGTACTGGAATTTAAAAAGTTAATATAATCAAATCAGTTTTATAGTAGAGGGGAAGACATAAATAACCAAGAACTTGGCAGTGTAAGGAAGCGCGTGAGAAGAAATGTACAAAGGGAACTTGGGGAGTGCAGAGAGAGACGAATTCTGCCAAGGAGACTACAGTCCCCGAAAAGAGGGGTCCTGGGGTTTTGATCACCATCCTACCCCAGCACCAGACACTCTGTAGAGTAAACGATCAGGTCGGGGAGGAGGTAGAGTTCTGGAAGATGAATAAAAGTGAGTGCGGGCAGGAACAGCCTTGAGTATAGGACGGCTGGGAGACACTGAGGGACAGGCGGTGCCTCGACAAGGCCCAGCGGACACCCCCTCAAATTTCCAGCACTCAGGAGTTGAGGTATGGCCCTATCCATACAATCGACATAAACAGATAAATGAAATTCACCACAGCCATCCCAAAAAGTGCATAAGAAAAGGAAGTCCCCGGTACTTATTTTGATGTGAAACAACACTGTAAGGCTATTCACTGTAAGGCCATTCTATAAGGCTATTCTTCAATCTACAGCCTGAATACTTAACGATAATTAAACTTTAAAGCCAAGAGAAAGTCTTTGAGGTCAAGTGTTGGCTTTTCTCATCTCACTGGCTTTAACATGACTCTTGGCATCTCCTGACGCAGCGAGATGGTGGCAGCTATTGTCTAGAACGGAAATGGCCTCTCTAGCTGACAGCTCCTTCAGGAGTGCTGCGTGAAAAAACACATGCACATGATTTTCTTTCAGTAGTTAAAGAAAGGCTAATAGCTAAGTAGACCACAGCTGTAAGAAAACACTCATTTGGTTTGCTTGGTTTATTTTTTCTAGATGTCAGTTAAAATTAGTTATCATTCACTTATATTTTTCCCTTCCCAGGATAAATGTACAAAGGTTGAGTGTCAAATGAGGCTGAATACTGCTGTCTTTGCAGCACCATATGAAGCTGCAAATGTGCTGCCAATTGGACCAATACCGACAGTTTTGTGTTGGTTAAGCCTCAGGAATAGCCATCAGATTGGTTAAAATGTAATTTCAAGTCATAGCAGAACAATATTTTGACTTTATAAAACACGATGTCTTCTGACTTTTATTGCCCAAATGCTGATTTGATCAACTGTAAAACTGCTCTTCATTATATCTGAATTTTGCACTCTTAATTTAGGGAATAGCAATCTACATTTCCAGTTTTCAAAATAAAATGAAATAAGACACAACCTCAGAGTTGCGAAAGTTTGTGAAATGAAACTCAACTTTCATCTTTAGAATTAAAACTAATGACATGTTTAGTTTTAATGTTTAAATGTTATCAAGCAAGTTAATACAGTAATAATGTTATGATAATTGAACATGGTAATTAATAACAAAATACATAATTTCTTAACATATTTTCAAATGTGTTAAAATTCAAGTACCAATTTAACTAAAATTAGCTATGGATTTACCTTGTTACTACAGGTCTCAAATATCTTTCTTTCTTCAAAAAGAGATGGGATTATTTCTATTAATATTTCCTTTTAGGTAAAATCATTTAATAGTCAAAACTGTATTAAACACTTTAGTATTAATTAAGTAATTTTACATGATAATCCATTTATCTTCTAAAAAGGCAAAATGATTTGTGAAGTAGAAACTCATTTGTTTAAACAGAAACACATTTCTCACAAAAAATACATGCCCGTCCCCAAGTCAAGGTATTTCCTTTGAAACTCCCCAACTGCTGATTTTCAATCAATCATTTTATTAAAATAAATTTGTCAATTGAAATGAAAACAGCCACCAATGCCTTTATATGGTATTATTTGGATAATGATGAACATATTACATATACCTTAGAAAAGTGTTTTTTAATTTAAAGAAGAAAAGCAGAGTAGAATCCAACACATTCAGAAGGCACAAAATGACTCTGGAATATTGAGGCTTAGAAACATTCCCCAATATCACTTTCACTAACTTACTCAGGAAAGAAAAAAGTGCATCGTGCTTTTCAGAGCCTGGCCGTCCCAAGGAAGACCTCACCCAGAGAGACTGGACGCATATGGACGCCATTTGTAACCAGGGCAGAGAACGGCGCAGTTCAGCCTAACCTTTGGTGTCTGCCTATCCATCTATTTTCACATTAGCTGCAAATTATAGAATCCTCCAGACCCAAATGACCATAAATCAGTACTATGAGCATGTACACTTTTCCCATCTGTCATAAAACAATGAATTAAATTCATGCCTGTCAAAATAGGCTGCAGCAAAATGGCCTTCTTCTGCAGCCGAAGGAATACAAAGCTTCACCTCATCGCTGTAATTTATGGCCTCCGTGGGGCTTCGGGGTGATTAGGCCTTGGCCCACCAACACGCAGAAAAACAGTAGGAACTCCAATAACTCCAAATGGAAATCTTGGGTCAAATTTATCAAACAAATCAGAGAGAAATCTATTTCTGTTTGGAAAAGGAGGAGATATATTGCATGTTTAGTGTTCATGCACAGCTTTGGAACTTTTGGCTATTCGGTATTTGTGAGTTTTGGAATTTCTCGCTTAAATAGTATCACCAAAGGACATGTAATGTATTAGACATGAGCCATTTTTAGCCAAATAAAATATACAACTGCAGGCAAAGAGGTTTTTCAATGTTAACATCAACATATTTGTGCAAATGATGTAACTGCAAATTTTCTAGGTAGACCTAAAAAAAGCATAGCTTTAATACTGGAAAAATACACCGGGAGAAAAGGAAATATGTTGGCAATAGGAACCAAAAAAGGTAATAAAAAGGAGAGCACAGCCAAAGTGATAAGGTGTATGGACTTTAACTATTCCATGCCAGTGGGTTTATATCAATCCCACTACACAGTTAATGTTTCTTTAAAGCTTCGCTTCCATAAAACTGCCCTACAGTCAAATACCGCTTTGCATCTGAAAGCAAAGAGACAGAGAAAAAAAACGGAGAACAGTGCAAGCAGGCAAAAACACTGATGTTCACCATACAAAAATTATTGGTCACGGTCAGATCTGATGAAAAATAAACGGAGATAATTTGGCTGGGGGGAGGGGAAGGGGTTTGCACACTCATCTGGAGGTTTTGGCACTTGTTCCTCATTGTAAGCCACAGCGAGCTCGAACTGGTGTTTATCACGGAGGCCCGCAGGCATTTGTTCAATCAGAAAGTCGTATTTCACCAAACACCCCTGCTGTATTAGAAATATTCGCCAGGGGTAGAGCGAGCGAAATGAGAAGATGATGTGGCAACACCGTATGTCATAGATCTGGTTAATATCCAGCCGTGAATTATTGCGTCTTTAAGAGAAATTCCCTGGGTGTTCAATATCACTTCCAAACTAGAACCCGAGTCCAACCACAGCTCCTCAGGTAGTCTGCAAAATATTGTTCCTGCCAGGATAATGAAGTTCAGTCTTCATCTCTGATTCTCGGGCTGAGTCGCCCTGTGGGTCCCCAGCGCTGTGAGCCGCGCGCCCGGAGACGGGATCTGTCTCCCGCGGGCAGCGCTCAGCGGCGCGCAGCTGGAATACCCGGCGCGCAGCTGGAATAGCCGAGCTCCCTCTTGCCGCCTTGCGCGCTGGGGAGATACGGAAGCATGTTGTGTGTCACGCTGGCGCAAGGTGCAGCAGAGGGATCTTGAGTTTCGGAAGCTGTGATCGACTTAAAAACCCAAGCAAAGTTAAGAGTCCCTGTTTGTTACAGATACTGTTGAGAGTAAACGTAAGGTGCTTGGCAGAGTTGCAGGAGGGCAGTTTTCCCACAAATAAAAGCCTTCCCTCTTTCAGTCCTTTTCTCTCTTTCTTTTCTTTCCTTTCTTTTTGTCTTTCTTCTGTACAGGGATCCCAACCACTCACTCCCGCACGCAGTAACCCAGTTGCACAAACTGAGTAGGACTTGTCCAGGTGTAGAGTTTGGTTGTAGAGTACTTAGAATTATGGAACACTGAGCTATTAGGCAACACGTTACACACTTAGTTATTAATTAACTATGGCTGTGATCATTGCTGAGAGTTAAATCTTTCAGTTGCTATGAGAACCCCGACCCAAAGGGGGGAATCTCATCACATATTAGTTTTCTGTATCATTAAGCCAAAAAGCTGCATCTCAAACCAAAGAAAACAATCAAGGTTGTTTTCTCCTAAGATACATCGTAGAAGTTATCATTATAACCACTGGTTTATTACTTCATACCCAATAAAGTGACTCACTGTTTGCTTTATTGCAGTCTTGTATTATTTTTTTTTAATGGGAAAACTGTAGTAGCTCCTATTACATGAAACTGACCACCAATAACTACAGGCTTATTTTATTTGAGAGAGAATGTATTAAATAAGAACATATGTTTGAAAGAGAAGAAAATGTGCCACTGAGTTTCTGTTCTCCTCCTATTTACTTCCCAAAGCAAAGGTTATAGAAGCCACTTGCAATTGATTAAACCTGTTCCCTTGCCAGCTGAATCTATTACCAACAGCACTCATCAAAATCAAGTGGTGAAATTAAAAAAAAAATTAAAACTTCTAAAGGTAAAGTTTCAGATGGAAATTGTTTAAGGAGAGTTACTGAAAAAGAATTACTGAATAGAGAAAAATCATTTCATTTTGTTTACTTTAACATTGGTACTATTTTATACATTTCTAACAATGGATACACACACACACAAACAAACACACCGCTGCCAAAAATTAGACCACGGCTATCATCTACAACTATGTCAACAGGTTTTAGGAATATGAGGGAAATTTTCTAGTGTATCTAGACAAAATTTATATTTGATTCACAATAAGCCTATTTTCATTTTTAACCTCTATCTTTGAGTATGTATGTTGATAAAACATATTTTTTCTCAAATTAAAAAATATTTTTTAAAATTTTCATTTTCATTTTGTTCTCCATTCCTATTTGGTTTACTTCAACATGAAGACTGAAAATTTGAATTACCGGTAGATTCTTGAAACCTTGACAAGAAGGGAGGAGAAGCATGTTTATTATTTCACCCTGGATGGTGATTAGTGGACATACACCATCAAAGGTTTCATGAAATGTGGAGTTCCTGCGCTCCCACTTCACCTTTGGCAAAAGGAATAACTCTGAGAAGGTATTGTACATTGTTGGTGTCAGATTTCTGAGCCGAATTCTCTCAGAAGGCCTTCTTCACCCAGAGACCCAAAAAAGGCATAGGAACCACAAGCAGGAGAGACGCACAAAGACCTTCCCTAAGCAAAACCACACTTCTCTTTAGGTTCCATTGCAACGATCTAAGATGACTTCAGCATGTCTGCAGTTACAGACTGACGAGGCCACAAAGTCTTAGTGAGCCACGATTGGAAATTATTTATTTTCCTCTTTCTGTATCCATAATATTTTAAATATGAGGTTTGGCCATTAAATTGTGGCAAGGTAGAGAAAACACTGTGCAGCAGCATGAAGCAGGAAGAGCTACAGGAAAGCTGTGTAAATCCAGGCTGACGGGGGAGAAAGGGGAACGGAGCTCAGGGCCATGCCCTTGGGAATGGCAAATTGAGGAGCTATCCTGGGCACGTGACCTGGCCGGGCCTGGAGCGCAGAGCCAGTTGGAGACCCAGGAAGCTTGGTAAAAGGGAAAAGTGACCCCCTCAGTTAGCTCTAAGATATATACAAATAAAATATAATAAAATAATCCCACGGCATATGTGTGCTGTTAATCTGCAAAGAACTCAACCATCCTCTGGACAAATATTTTCTTGCCGTTATGTGTTGCTTGAGGCTACAGTTATGTGACTTTTTTTGGGTGATATTTTTGTTCTTTGAAGCTAAATATTCAGTCGAACGTGTATGAAAATGACCATGACAATGGAGAGTTGGAGACGTAGCATTATTCCCTCCTGATCTCAGCTCCTTAAGGCACTAAGCTGGTTCAGATGTTTGTTTCTGGAATTAACTGAGTTGTGATAATAAGAATGCATAGCTATAATATTATAGGTGAACTTGAAACACCAGACATTTCTATAGTCGCATAAAAAGAAATATAAACATGAACCTTCCTCAGCCACTTACAAAGAAGTTCTCACATTTCATCTTCACAACAACAGTGAGGTAGAAATTCTTGTGCAGCTGGTTTTATAAATGATGAAACAGGCTTACCAAAGCGACTTGTCCAAGCTCCTTATCCTAAGTCACACACTGTCCTTTCACGGCACTGCGAAATAGGAAGTGAAACTGCTGGAAAATATTGTTTCTGTTTCGCTGGCAGAATTTGGCAATCCGTTGTAAGCTATTTATTTCACTCCGTTGCAGTTCTTCTGCTGTTTTCTCTGCGTCCAAGGGTATTTCTTCTTAGAATTTTCAAGCCAAAAATCTCTGACACTATTTGATCCTTTTATAAGCCTGTGATTTTTGACCTAGACCTTTGCGATTACAAAGCACTCTGTCCACCAGAGCAGAACTTCCAACCCGTGTGTGATGGGAACGAGTTGCATTTCTGTCCCCTCAGCTTGAGATATGGCTGGTTGAATGTGACCCTGAGGCAGCCTGGTTAGAGTTCTGGGACAGTAGTCCAGCAGAAGCAGGGAACTGACCTCCCCTGTGGTCCCCACACAATGAGTGGCACCCTTGCTGGAGCCAAGTCTAAGGTTACCTACCTGCTGTCTCCTCATGCAGGGCAAGGCTGTGCCCAGCGAGCAGGACTCAGGGGCCACCATGGGCAAGACTGTGTTAGGGGTGCCCCAGGAGGCCCGGGAGCTGGGAGTGGGGAGGCTGGAGGACCTCCTGTGTAGTGTCACTCCAGGTGACAGCCTGAAACTGCTGTCCTCCAGTATATCAGAAACTGATGTCTTTTTGGTTAAACTACCCTTTTCATCCAAACTAGCTGTGGGATGCTTGCTCTAACTGGGAATGTGAATCCTGCAAAATGAAGCTTTGTCATTCTCTCAAAGTCCTTGCTAGACCCATGAAAATCTTAGAGTAGATTGGAAATCTATGCTGATAAGAAATTGTAATAGTTCATTTGTCCATTAAAGAAAAGAGATTTTGAGTCCTTAATATTTCAACTGTTGTACATTTTTGAATGGGTGAACAATGACTAATTTTTAATCCACTTGAGTGAGCAACTTTCTTATATACAATGACTATGAAACATTGGAATTATTGGGGGGCTAATCAAGTTTAAATGTGGCTCACTTCCACCAGCCCCATGAGTGCTGGCAGAGTTGCGAGGAGTTATAGAATATTCTAGGTCAGGCGAAGAAGCTAGATTTTACACCGAAAGCTTTTTACATGAACAGTTCTGATAATGGCCTAAAGATATTGTAGAAGAAAGACAGCTATGTCTCCAAGGCTCCAGTAATTTATTATGATTTCTTTTCTGATTCTAAAGAAATAATTAACTTTTGTAGCTGATTTTATATTTGCAATTTTTTATTATCTTGCTTAAAGTCTCCCCTCTTCCTCAAATTGTGTAAGATTCAGACCCATGAAACCTGGTCTGACCCTCATGAGGAATTCCACGAAACCGTAGCAAGCATAAAACTTGACAGGGTTAGATGTACATGGGCAAGTTCAAGTTTCTATTAAAAAGCAGGAGGAAAAAAGAAAAAATTGAAAAATATTTCATGTAGAAGATTTATGCAATTCCTGTATTTAATATTTTTCTAATAGGATCATATTTTATTTTTCTTATAATTATACAATATAAAGAACGTGTCATGAAAATCTCACCAAGTACTATATAAATGTCACTAAATCTTCTCCTGGATGTTGCCCTGTAAAAATATGATTGTTTTCTGTTTGTCCTGACATGAAAAAGGAGAAGCTCTGTTTCCTGTAACTCCGTGCTGTCCCTGGAATGTTTTGCTCTAATTTCTAACCACATCCCCACGGGTGCCTGATGCCACACCTAGCCCAGGGTGCTGCAGGTGGACCTCATATGCTGCGGGGACAGAGCAAAAGCTTCCCCCAAGCCAGAGCAGTCAGACAGGCAGCTGGACTGACTTGGCAGGATTGGTCAAACAACCAGACTCACAGTTTACATTAAACTGGTGATGTGCTAGTCAAAGCTGTCTGCGCTGTCACAGGGAGGGCAGTGTGGAAGTGTCTGTAAGTGCCAGCTACTTTTCTTAAGAATTAGTGAGGGCTTGCTTTTCTGGGACTTCGTCCAGTTGTTAAACCATTAAGTTAACCTTTATGATGTTAAATCAGGAAGTTAATGATGTTAATCGTTACCATTAAGATGTTAACATCTCAATGAGGTTAAATCATTAAGTTAATCTTTATCTATACAAACAACTCAGACTGACAGAGTTTCAGAGACTCTGTTAATTTGAAAGTTTCTCTTTTTTTAATTTTCGTTGAGGTTGTCACTTGCGTGTATGTATTCATGACATTGACTCTTTGGGAGAGTACTGTCCAGTTATGTTATAGAATGCCCCTCACTCTGGATTTGACTGATGTTTACTCGAAATCAGGCGCAGTTTATGCATTTTGGACAGGAGTATCACAGAAGCTGAGCAATGTTCCTCTGGGGACATCACATCAGAGCTCAGGTGGTCCATTTGTCCCATTACTGGTGATAACTTGGATTACTTGGTTGAAGTAAGAATGAGTTAAAATGCGAGCATTTGGAAGAATGGGCGAAGATGTATGCACATTCTTCGTACTATTTTTGCAACTTTTCTTTAGTCTGAGATTATTTCAACATAAAAAGTCAAGCAGAATGCAAGAAACAATCCGCATTGTTTCAGTGGACCTGATACCAGGGTCAGACCTGAAGGGCTGTTTCCATTTCTATTTGGTGGTGTTCAGGTTGTTTCATAATCCAAGCGATTTTCTACCAGAGCCGTGTTTTTTACCCAGTTTTCAATGAGGCATCCATCAGCCTAGAATGATTTCTACAATGAGGTTTCTGTACAAAAATTGAGGGATGAAAAATTACAATTGCCTTCTCAGTCCATTTCTGAACACCTGGCTTTGAATCAACTTTCAACTTTGCGGAGATCGACTAAAATATGTCTAAAAATCATGTGCCAAAATACACAACAGAACTGGACTGGTTTAAAGAACATAAAATGGACACTGTTAACTCTTCAATTCTCACCTCTCTGTCTTTTTCCCATCCTCTGTCTGCTTTTGAGAGGAAGTGACTTTCCAAATTTTGAAAGGAAAACTACGCACGACTAGGTTAGGATAAAATTCCAGAACATCCGGGAGGGATGTCAAAAACAGCAGTGATCCCTAAAGTAATTGACTTAGTTGTTCACGTTAACATATTAAGAATGGTAACATCTTGTTCAAATGTTTGTTGTTTTTAACATTTGGCCCAGCTGAGTTGGCTGAGGGCACACTTTTTTCTGAATATCCCAAAGACCACAGCTTTGTTTTGTTTTGTTATTTTAATCACAGGCCATAACTTCAGACTTTTTATGTCACAAAGTTTGGGTACATTAGAAAGCCAGACAACAAATGCAATTTCTGAATGGCATGTTTAGATAATCCTGTGGTGACTGCTTTTTTCCAAAAATGAAATATACTATGCCTGGTGTCATGCAGTGAATATCGCATATAAAGAACTGTACAAACCTAGCCTGCTGGCCTCCACACGTTATCAGGAGAATGGTCTGAGGTATTTAAAGGAGCAGTGAATTTGGAGTTGACTAGATTTGGATGTGCCGACCACCTCTGTCATTTACTAGCTCCGTGACTTTGGGTTAAAAACTCACCAATAAATAGCGGGACAGCTGTGTAAGGTTGGACAGGTTGTCTATTGCAACTAAAATACTTGGCCAAGAAGGTGGGCCCACAGATCTCACCTGCACACTGCTCACCTGGTTGTGTGTCTGGCAGGGCTGCGCCTGAGCAAGGAAAGGGGCACTATTTTCTAATAGGTCTTCTAAAAGGAGGCGTGACATTGTGATCCATCCACCCAGAGGGCAGCACTTGGCAGTCTGCACAGGGGATATACATGTGTTGACAGCAGTCTGAGGTTCCTTTACATTTCCTGGTTCCAGTGCCCTCATTTGTGAGGTGGAATTGAGCTAGAAGAGGTTCAGAGACTCAACCTGGGGAATGTTCACCACAATGATGTTTGAGATAGGGAAAAGTTGGAAAACAGACTAAAATGAGCCAATGAAAGGGAAATGGCCAAGTACATTATCATGTATGAGAGGGAGGGGACCATTAAAATCATCTTTCAAGAAATATTTAATGACATAGGAAAATACTCATATTATAATGGTCAGTAATATTAATAAAAGAAGCAGAAATATAGGTGTATGAAATAACATGTGAGTATATGTCACAGTATTGATAAATAATTATCTCTAGATTACAGGAAAATGTATAATTTATATTTTATTCATTTCAGTTTTTATATTTTCCAAATTTTAGAATGACAATATACATTTTATAAGAAAAAAGTTGCAATGAAAAAATTCTAATAAAAATGTTCATGTTCTTTGACCTATGTCTTTGGCTTAAAACCATTTATCCTAAGGAAGAAATCAGAAATATACCCAGGCATTAATTAGACAGTTACACAAAACAAAATAGGAACAATCTAGAAAGAGAAATGGTTGAGAAACTTGTAATTCCTAGAGATGCAACCATATAGTGATGTTTATATTCCTGTTCTTCTTCGTAGTCTTATTTTATACTCACAGTGCTTCTCAAGAGCCTGTGTGCACTGCCTTGGAGATGAGAGAGGCCTCTTTGTCCAGTTCTCAATGTCAATTAATAGATTAGCACTCTAGTTCTATTTTTAGGTGTATTTCCTGAGAATGAAACATGACAATCTGAAAATATTGAAAGAATAACAGAATACAAAAATGAATATACTGTAATATCTCAGCTATGTAAATACAGAAATATTTAGATACAGAGCCAGCATTTAGAGAAAATCTGGAAGGAAAACACAAAAATATTGCAATGGTTATCTCCATGATGGAATCACGGGCAATATTAATTGTATTCTTTATAGTCTTTTCTGTATTTTCAAGTTGTCCTACAATTAGCAGATGTTAGTTTAATTATGGAGGGAGCATGTTTTAAAAACAAAACACCATTTATGATTTGTCTGATTTAGTGACATCATTTCAATCTTTTCCCAAAATGTCTCACCAGGTGACAGTGCAGAGACATAAACTGATTATGTTTTTTGAGGATTGTATGCTATTCGTTTGAGCAGTTAGGGAAACCTCTGGAATGTTGCCAAACCAGACTACAAGTCATGCTTATTCCATATAACTTTGCTTCCTCAAAGCTTTTCCTCTCCTTCCCTGTGTATCCTAATTCCATCAAACATCTTCTGTTTTATATTTTGAGAACATATCAATGAGCAAGTATCTGTAGGGTTTTTTATTTGTTTGATTGTTTATCTGCTCTGTTTAGTCTGTAGGAGGGTGACTCATGAGAAACTCGCCAGTGTCTTATATTTTTATTGCTCCTATGGACTCACCAGAAAGAATATGGGCCCCTCTCTTACCTGCAAGTACTTGTGACGCCAACACCCTAGAAAGATGACCCTGAAGAAAAGGGGAATATTCCATGGGTGCAGAAGGCCAGATCTAACTCCATTCCTGCACCCAGAGCGGTGAGTCCCCCTAGGTGAAGGGCGCACAGCCTGTGTGGGTGCAGCACAGATCCCGGCGGGTGAACACAGAGGGAGCTGGCCTCAAACAAACCACGGAGGCCTGAAGTAGGAGCTCTGGGACTGTGGGACAGGATGGAGGAAGGGTCTCCCCCAAATCGGCAGATCCTGGATTTCTTACCTAGCCTGGTGAGTGGGAGCTCAAGCTGTATTTAATTTGATATTTTTTAAAAAATAGAAAACTGTGACATTTTTATACCTTGAGTGTCATGGGAAGATTTATGCCAGTCTTAATAAATAAAAAAGCATTTAATAAAATAAAATGATTTCTGAGCCATAATTAATAACTATAGTTCAAAAAAATCAATCTCTGAAAACCTCGGTCAAAGGTCTAGGCTGAACCATTAAAGCCAGGATTCTGGAAGCTGAAGGCATGCTTTCCCTTGCCAAACCAGAGTTTAGGTGCTGAACATGACTCGGACATCTCCCCAGGGCTGAGCTGTGCTACGTAGAGTGATCCTAGGCAAAACCTCACTCCTCTGACCATTCTTCAGTACATGCTGGAGTTTTCAAGGGGTCAGGGTTTTCTTGCTGAAAATTCCATTAAAACTTCAAAGATCATGACCTTCCCAAGTCCACCCCCATTTCCTTATCCCTTGAGGGTCCAGGTTCCAAACGTCCATCTCCAAACTTGTCCTGTCCACTGACCTTCAGACTTCCACAGAACCCACAGATCCTTAGCGAAATCCCAGAGCAGAAGAAAGGGAGACAAATATGTTTCAACCTGGGGACTATAGAAAAGTAATTTGGTGCACATGGCATGTTACAGCACCAGTGGGGTCCGGGACACCACCCTGTAATCAAACACATTCATAGCTCTGCTGTGCACGTATGAACATTCCCAGAGGGATAAACTATGACTGTCAAGAGCCTCATATTGGTTCAGGTCAGATTTTGCTGTCAAAAGGGTTATAAAGAAATTCTCATTTCTTGGACATTTACGGATTCTTGAATTATGGATAAGTAATCATAGACCTGTATCTAATCTGTCTGCTCAAAACTTCAGCCTGGATGCCCAAATGATATCTCAAAATTAATATATCTAAAATAATTCTCTTGAACTTCATCCCTAAAATCCCTTTCCCATCTTACTCATCAATCTCTTTGCCAGCCAGGTTGCTAAAGCCAAAACCCTTCTTTTGCTCGTCCCATCAGGGACATCACAGCCAGTCACATTAGTTCAGCTTCCAAACCATCCATTGCACTCCCTCTCCATTGCGATCCCATGGTTGTTGCCACCGTCCTTACTGGCTGGGCCACAGGAGCTTCCTAATTGGATCTTCACTCACTACTGCTCCCCCCTCCAGCCTCCATCCACCTTGGATGGCAGATGAAGGAATCTTCACAAATCATAAATTGTCTCATGTCACTGCCCAGTTTTCAATCCTTGCATGCTTCCCATTACTCTGCAAGTCACACTCAAAGTCCCAGGCCCTGTGTCACCCCACCCCACCCCGCGCCCTGTGCAGCTGCACCTTGTAACACTCTCTCTGACCCTCGCTGCACTCCAGCCACACTGGCCTCTTTCTCTTGGTGACACCCGTCATTCTCTGTCCTTGTGGGTGGCTCTTCCATGTCCTTCCAGCCTCAGCTCCAAGGACATCGCCTTCACAAAGCCTTTCCTCTAGATTCCGGCTAAGGTAACCGCCCCTCCACCTACACTTCTCTCTGTGACACAGCAGTATCTGGCTCTGCCAGGGCACCTGCCTCACCGTGCAATCCCTGCTGACTTCAGCATGTGTCGACTGTCACTCCCCTCGCAGTGTCAGTTCTGTGAGGAACTCGTTCACCACTCACACTCGGCCAGGGCCCGGCCTGTAGTGGACGTTCAATAAAAACTCATGAATGAATGAAGGAATGAATGATGGGGAAATTAGAACTAGTTCACTTTAAGTATCTCACATGGTGCCTAGCATAGAGCAAACGTTCATTAATTGGATGTTAATGTTATTATATTATGCAATTATTACTATTGTTACTATTATTGTCAGGAGGTAAGCGACCTTGGGTTTGTGGTACAGACAGTGGGCTCCAACAAGTGGGGATGAGGCTGAGGCCTCTGATCTATGGTCACTCACTTTAAAATTCCAAACAGGCTGACCCAGAAGGTACCGGTCTCGCCTTCTGCTTGCCTTCCAGCGCATGCCTGCATCAGGATCATGATCTATGGGTCTTGCGGCTTCCTTCAAGAACTCTAGGGACTTTTAAGTGGGTAATTAAATCTTGAGAGATTGGTCTTGGGCATTTCATTCAGCTCAAAAAATATTATTTTCATTGATATTCACCATACGGACCCAAGAAAGGGTATTCATTGCTTAATGATTAAGCTTCACATATGTTACAGATTAAAGTCAATATATCCCATGACATATTTAGATAACACATTTCCCAATTCTTCTGCTACTCAAGCCCACATTTCTTTTTTGAAATCAGATTAGTTATCATCTTGACTACTATATGTTACCTATTCATCAATTTTTTTTTAATTTGCTCCAGTAGAAAAGGCCAAAAATGTCTGTGTGCCTGAAATCATAACTTTATTTTATTTAAGGTAGAAGAGAATTATTTCGGGTTTTTTTTTTTATCTGAGAGAGAATTAAATGGATCAACTGTGCTTACATAAACAAATAAAAAAATACCTCGTATTGGCTTAAACAAGGAAGAGATACCTTTCTAGAGAAGAATGTTATTAATGCATTAATTTAAAACACATATCAAAAGTGCTTTCCTCTAATGTAAAGGATATGGGCATTTTAAAAATGAAAAGGACATGAAAGATGTGTTTCTCATGCCATTTGATGAAATGTTTGACAGAACATAAACCCCTGAGATTATTTGGATTTGATGTTCTTGGAGGCCACTCACCGTGATTTCTGCTTTTGTGGCTGCTTTAGGATAAAGTATATTATGAACATTCACCTAATGTGAATAGTCATATCTGATCATCTGGCTCTATTTCAATGTGATCTTCAAGATTGCTTCTCACAATTAAAAAAAATAAAACACAAGTTACAAGTAAGTAGATTTATTAATGCACTTGAGATGTGGTGAGGGATGGATGGAGTTAACTGTGTTTATTTCAGAAATATCTGAGAAACATACCTTTAATCACAATTATATAGCAAAAGAAACAGTAAACACTTCAAATGAATTTAATAATCATCTTAGAGGTTCCCGAGAACAGAGGTTTAGAGAGGTTAACTTGCCTAGGATCACACAGCTGGAAAGAGACATGATTTTTATTCCTGAGTTTTATTTCCGTCTAGTCTTAGAAAAATGTGCTAGCCATTAGCTTGTGACACTTTATGCAAATTTTCAAAATTAAACCACATTTTAAAATCTGCAATATACACTGTTCATCTGTTCAGAATAACTTTCCCAACAATATATCCAAACAAGTGAGGATTCATGTGATCAAATATCTCAACTGTCAGTTTGGGCCAATGTTTTCTTAATTGTACTTTTACAAATATTATATCATATACATCTAACTATCTTTTCTTTTTCAACCTGTTTTAGCAGAAAGTGTGGTTTTCTGGATGCTAAAAAGACTACCAAGACACAGATCAACCCCTTCAAAATAATCAGAATGTGGGTTAACTACAGAGTCTAACACATCAGCACTTTTGTCCTTTGATTTAACATGTGGCTATGTTGCCTTTGAATTCCCAGGAGTGGATGTTGTCATTATTTAAAGCAATGGCCACTGATGCCTTGTGTTTAATCCCAGACTTTCTTAATATCTGAAGATTCTTTTTCCTTAGACAGAGAGGCTGTGTGATGGAGCATGAGTTCTAATCAGGCATGCCCTTCCTCACTGGTAAGTATGGTGGCTGCTAGATTTCTTAGACATCAGATTCTGTCCCTGAGTTCCAAAGATAACAAAAAATATTCACAAATGATGCTTGACTAGGGTCTAAAAACAACAATACTGTGATTAGTAAATCCTTCAATGGTGGAACTCCTTTATAATAAAATTCATGGTTAAAATACTGTCATGTGAAATCCATTTGGAGCTTGGGTCATTGGGCTTAACAGTATTACTCTATGATAGTCCTTTAGTTATCCAACTACACACAGCCCAACAGATAATTCTTATGGTACTTCAAATGCAACATAAACTTTGGGCAACCTAGTAGCTTTCAAGATCAGGGAGTTAGAATGAGTCAAATAAAGAGAAGTCTATTTGCTGACTCTCAAGTGCAATAACAAGAGCTGCAATCAGATTTCCGGGTTGCTCTGTGGTTCTCCTGGCCCTTTGGCTGGCAGCCCTGTGATAGGAGATTAAGTACAAAGCCAGAGGGGGAGTAAGTTTTGTTTTGCCTTATTTAGTGTATGTCAGTTGGTTCCTTCAGGAAGCAAATTCCAGGGCAGAGCTACAATTACAAGAGATTTATTGGGAGGAATACCTGCGAATGACAGGGGTGGGGGGCGGGCAGGAGTAGGCAGGGAATGTCTTCAGATCACAATTGGAGTCTTACACCTATGGAAGGAGCAGGAGAAAGAAGGAGGATTGGGCAATAAGAGCTGAGCCTGCAGAATAGTCCTGAGAAAATAAAAGGGAGCTCCAGTGTTAGGCAGAAACAGCCAAGCCCTAGAATCGCTGCCATAGTTCATTATTGGCCAGGGGCTGCCTGGAAGGTGTGAGGCTTCAGTGCAAATGCTGTGGCGGATTCCAAAAGTGCTGCAGCTTCAGTCTGTCTGCTATCTGCACTTTTCACAGCTGGTCACCAAGTTCCTTCCTGAAGGGAGATCTGAGTGACACACCTTCATGCCTGCCTGTGATAGTTAATTTTGTGTGTCAACTTGACTGGGCTAAGGGACGCCCAGATAGCTGGTGAAACAGTATTTTGGGGTGTGTCTGTGGGGGTGTTTCTGGAAGATATTTGCATTTGAATCAATACACTGAGTAAAGAATATCTGCCTTCACCAGTGTGGGTGTGCATTGTCCAATCCATTGAGGGCCAGAATAGAACAAACGCGGAGGAAGGGGAGCTCTCTCTTTCTTTCTCCCTTTCTCTCTCTCTCTCTTTCTCTTCCTGAGCTGGGACATACATCTTCTCCTGCCCTTGGCCATCAGAACTCCTGGTTCTCAGGCCTTCAGACTTGGACTGAATTATGCACTGGTTTTCCAGCTCTCCAGCTTGCAGATGGCATGTCATGGGATTTCTCAGCCTCCATAATGGCATGAGCAAAATCCTGGAATAAATCTCTTGTTATACATCTGTATATATCCTAACCATTCTGTTTCCCTGGAGAATCCTGACTAATGCACTGCCTTACAGTGTTTTAAATAAAATTGTATTATTAGTTATAGAGTTTAATAAGATCATTGCAAGATTTAAACCACTAAAATTCAGTCCTAAGTTTTAATTCTACCTCTAGTTACAAGGTCCTTGACATTCAACCAAGTGGGTAGAACCATCCTTTTTACTAACAGAGGTGTTGCCATTTAAAAGCCACAGTTGTCGTGAGTTTCACCCTCACATATCTGCTGGTAGCAGCAAATAGTCAGGCCACATCTACTAGCTTCTGTAGCACCATGACACTTTACTAGTTTTCTGGCTTCTTGATGCCACTCCTAACCCACAGAAATATATCCCAATGAAGCAAATCACTAATGTTCTCCAAACACTTCCTTGGTTCAAACAATTCTGTCTGGTATCCTACAGCTGATCATTCAGTGGGGCCTCAATGTATTTCAAAAACAGACAATGTGGGGAAGTAACATAGCAGGGCTTTTTGATCTCTTTCCTCTCCTTCCATAGACTCTGTGTGTATATAATTCACTGAAGTGAAGGCAATGTCAGAAGGAAGAGATGACTCACCAAATATCCATAAATCCCAGCCACATCAGAAACCAGCTCCACAGTGAACACCTCTACAGCACGTGCCTGCTCATAGCTCAGCCAACATCAGAAAGGTCATCAGATCATCAGGAATCCAAAATGTCTTCAAACTGAAAAGCTCCCCCCGACCAAGTACATACCTTGCAAGATTTTTCACAATTGATTTTTTTCTAAAAGATGTAAATTTTGATCTCAAGTGTCATGCAAAGCCATGAAAAGACATTTTCAGAGCAGTGTCCAAAATAGCAGAAGAGACAAAATGGATTTTGTATACACCCCATTCTCTACCTTCCAGGAGTACAGAACCTTATAAAAAGCCAGAATGTGGTGCAGACCACATAAATCCTGTTGAATGTGGAAAGCCCAAATATCTGAAATCTATACACAGTGTGACCAGCCACATTGTTGAATCACAGATAATGTCAGGAATTAAACCAAATAACACTTCCTCAGTCTTATAGCCATGTTATGTCCTCATTATCATGATGAAGCTTTGAGAAGGACGTAAATAAAAATTGGTCCTTGGCTCACTTATGAAATCAGTAAATACCTCTCCTTTTTATTGCCCACTGCTAAGAACCACAGTGGGCTATTCTTTTCATAGCTGGATGGTATCAGGTCTCCACCACCCATTCAGTGAGTTTATAGCATCTATGGTGCCAGGACACAGGACTAAGATTCTGATCTTATATGCCATGTCTAGAGAAGAAGATTAAACATCAGGAGAACATGAGTTTCAAATTGCTCCCATAGCTTTGGTGTCTTTGACATTTGCTGAGGGCAGGAGTTCTTTTCTCTGCAGCTGCTAAGAGTATATCCTTGAGTGACAGATTAATTTAGTTAAGCTATTTATGTGATGCTCTTCTGTGGTGCTGCCATAGCACGTAGTGGCTGGGACCCCCATCAGTTCTAATAGTGAACAAAAACCTGGGTTTCCAGGGGGCAGGGCGGGAGGGTTCAGGATGGATTAGTGCCCCTCACTAGAGCCCCAATCATGAAGCCATGGCTAGGTCATTCCAGGTTAAATAAAGATGCTGGTGTGCTGAGCTCTGGGTGGGATGGGTGGTGGTGGCTAAAGGAGAGACCACTTATTCACACTGGGTGCTCTAGGGCCTTCTTTGGTTTTGCTCAATGTTGTCCTTGAACACACAGAATGTGTGTCCCAGTAATTTATTGCTGTGTAACAAACAGCTTCAGAAGTTAGTGACTTCTGATAACCATTTTATTTTTCTTATATCTTTGTGGGTTGGATGGTTTGTCTCTGAACCACCAGGGCGGCTGGGGCTGGAGGACCCACTTGCACAATGATTTCATCACTCATGTTTGATACCCTTCCCCACATTTGGGCTTCTCACAGCATGGTGGTCTCAGGGTCGTTCAACTTTGTTCATGGTTGCTGGCTTGCCCCAGAGGGAACTTTCTGAGAGAGAGTACACTAGAGCCCAGAAGGGGGTGCAAGGTTCTTAGGGCCAGCTGCAGAAGTAGCATAGCATCATGTCCACTGTATTCTGTTGGTCTAGCCCAGGTTCAAGGGGAGGGGAGTCAGATTCCGCCTCTCAAAGGATGGAGGAGCAAAGACTCCATGGCCGCGTTTAATCTAGCACAAGGTGTGTGTAAGAAGGAAAATCTCACGACGTATGGCAGGAAACCTGCCTGCTACACTCACTTTGATGTTCGGGTGTAAAGTTGGGAAAGTGGTGTAAACAGGCCTTTCTTCTCCATGGTACAGAATTTGGAGCCAGACGATTCCACTGTCACTGGTCTTACACATTCTCACAGCCTCAGATTCCTTACCTGTGAAATAGAAACACTAATACATAACATTGTAGTTTTTTACTAGAATAAAGGGATACCATATACAAAAGCACTTTTAAAATAGTTAAGAGCTAAACATATAAGGGAATCCTCTTGTTCTAGAGGATGCACTGGAAAAAAATATGGATTTTTGGAAAGAGATGAACCTGGGTTCAAATCTCTGCGAGGAGTATGACCTGGGGCCAACCCTGTCTGAACCTTAGATCCTTCATCTGAAACGTAAAGATGAAGATGTGGACACCGAAGAGTGCGTGCAGGGACTGGATGCAATCTTGCATGTGGACTACAGGGTGCTGGGCAGGGCTGGTTGCTGTTAGTTTTCTCTCTTCCTTGGCAGTCTGGGACTGGGCTTTTTCTAACACTTCAAAAAAAGCTGAGGATCACAGGGAGCGTTCATCACTGGTGACGAAGGCTCAGCCCCTGGCTTGGCACCAGGAAGAGCCATAGCACACTGTCCAGGGAGGGCTGGCGGAATCTAAATGAGCACAGGAGCCCGCGTAGAAGGCAAACTGAAGGCTCCTCTGGAACCTCCCCTCCTGCCAGTTCTGCTTGCCAAACCCTCTGTTCAGGTGGATTTAAAGGGAGCTCTGAATTGAAAGCAATTGCAATAGGTTGACAAGCTCACATACACTACTGCGGGGCTGCTTATTACTTCCTGCTGTTTTAATACTTTGTAAGTAGAGCCTTGTTGTGTTGTGACCAAAACTCAACTTTCACCAAAGGAGTCTCAGAACTGTTTAATATCTTTAGAAACACTAATGTGTTTGGAGGTGACAGGAATATGGCAGTTAATCTGAAAGTGTAGATGATTTTCTCAATTTTTTCCAAATACTAGGGGACATTTTTCAAACCTAAGAAGCTGTGACATTATGCAGAGTCCTTTTCCTTGGGGGTCACACCACTATTGTTTGTTCAGAGTAACACTGACATACGTTTGGCTCTCACTTGTCTGTTGGTGACAAGAAGAAGTTCACAAACCTTTAAGGATAAAGATGGAAGGAGGAATCCAGGAATGCAAGGGATGCTCTCACTTGCTGTGACACACCAACTAGCAATGTTTTTCTTTTCTTTTTCCCTACTCAAGAAGCACAAGCAAAGTATATTATAAAGAATTCTTTGTGGTTATAAGACTAATACAAATGAGTTGTCTATGAACAAGGCTGATGTTCCATTCACCATTAGTAAGGCACGCATCATCATATGGGATGGTATTTTTTAACCTATTTTAATATATATGTTAATATTTTTGCACACATATTCTATGCTCTTGCTTGGCATCTCTCAAAAGCAATAAATAATGCACAACTATAAGGTGAAGGAATCAGGTTTGGAGTACATCATTCTGTTCCTGGGATGGAAAGGTCATGATACATTCACATGAAGATTCAAATGGCGTCTTAGCCTCACGCCACCGTCATCAAACCAAGCCAACTGACCAAAGCTCACCATGGTTATTGCACTCATAGTGGGAGGGCTACTCTCACCAATTAAAAGGACTAACAATATTGTTCTACACCGACATCCTGTTAACAGTGGGGGTAGCAGGCAGGAGGCCTGGAAGAGATGACATTTTTTCTCCATGACCTATGTCTTCTTTGGAAAATATGTGCCAATAGCAGTGGAGGCCTCATAGCAGATACGGTCCATACCCCATCTATGTCTCTTTGACACTCATTGATTCTATACATGCCCATGGCTTTACTGTAAGCCCCTCTGACTCCCTGCCTGTGGGCTTTCTCTGGCCAGAGGAGGATGACTTGCTCTCTTGGGAAAGTCTGAAGCATCAGCGTGTTGATGTCCTTGGGAGCATACCTTAAGAAGTAACACACAGGATTTCACGTATAAGTACCCCAGCTTCCCTGTCCCTTGAGTGGGACAAGTCTGAGATGTTTTCCACAGTTTCTCAGAGGTGTCCAGCAAGATTAACCCCAGTTACCACAGTAAAATTCTCTGTTGGCTTCCTCCCCTGCCCTGTCTACCTCCCCCACACCCACCACCATGCTTCCTCAGATGCCCTCTTAATAAACTTCTTGTGGAAGGGTCTGTTTCTGGGGCAGTTCCTCCCTGACAGAACACAATCCATCCCTCTTTCTATTTGTTCCCCTTCTTTACCCCACTGTCAGAAATTTTTTCTATTTTTCTGACCAGTCTTAGTAAATTCAGATTCCATTCAATGAGATGGATCATTATATTCACCTGATTTTAGGTGATCATAATTTGGGGATGTAATTTCAGCAAAATCTGCTGACTAGTACCAGGACGCCCAGCAATTTGGGACAGCGTGTCTGTATTGTTCCCCTGTGTCCGGGCTCTGAGCCAGAGGCTGTGGATTGCTATTGAGGAAGATATTTTTTCATCCTGTTGTCGACTTTTTATGGGGATTATCCTAGATAAAATGTTTCATGCCCTTCATGCTTTTATTTCTTGACTCATTGCCTTTAGTTATCACTTTGAGTCAATTTTGAATCAACTCTTTCTAGAAATAAGACTTTTTTGCAATTTGAAAAATCACACAATAAATAAGAATGCATCCTGACCTCTTGGATTTCCCCCACAGAGTTTTTATCTCCAAATATTTTGGGAATGACTTTCATGTTTCTTCCCTTTATAGTTGACCATGACCAAAAGCACACATGTAACTCTATGTAAGATACTTTTTCCTTTTTAAGCTTCAGTCATGCAACCCAGTCATACAAATGAGCTCCAAGATTTATAATCAATTTAGCCTTTGTACCCAGTTTCTGGCTTTGCTTATGCTAGCTTAGCCTCCATCAAAATGATGTCTTAATTAAGTCTGAAAAATGGGCATTTGCCTTTACCAATGACTTCATTCTACTATGGATGTCTATTGAATGTACTAATAACACACACACAGTTTTTATTTTGTTTTGTTTTGTTTTTTTCTGTAGTGAGTCTGTATTGTCTTTTTTCAATAATCATTTTTGGAACTTCATCATATTCTAAAAACACACCCTAATAGAATACCACAATGATCTTAAACCAATCTCTGATTTGAAACTTATCCTTGATAACATTCTAGCTCTGACATTGAAGGGAGAAACTGGAGGAAAATAATGTCAAGAAACCACATGACGAACCTGATCTTCTCCACGCCAGCTCCTCGTATTCTCAAGAGCTGTAAGTTACTGCTCAAGCGAGTCTGTTCTTCATGCCTCTCGAAGTCTCCTACCCCCAAATAAGGAACAGAGGCAGTCAAAATGTGGAAAATTAAGAAAATGCAGAACACATCATTAACTCATATGCTCAGGAAGCTGCGGCAACTTTACTTCTCCTCATATAAGGCACACTATAAATGAAATATATATTTTAATTGTTTCCAGTTTAAATATTCCCAGTGTGCAATACATAACCTCAACTGCTCTCTGTAGAAGAAAGAAGAAGTGGGCAGTGAGAAAACAAGAAAAAAGTTGCAGTTAATGCGGAACAGTTGCAAGTCATCGTCACATTGCCCTGAGCAAAACTCTTCTTTTTATTTTGTAGAAAAACCAATGAATTTCCTCTAGGAACAGCCTCTGTTTTCGGATTGTGTTTACTCATGAGCTCTGACAGGTCTACCCCAAGCAGCTTTGCAAACCAGCTGCTCCCCTCACCATCTCTGTGGTTATAATTCTTTTAAGTTGCAGGGCTAACTTAAAATGTACACGGCTCTCCAGGATGTGAGTCAAGCAGCAGGAACTGTTGACATATTTTATTTTTTGCATAGCATTTTCAATCACAGAGAATGGCATTACTATGAACTTTCACTCATTGGCCTTCTCGTTTGACATTTATCAGGCAACATAAAGCATGCAAAGTCGCTTCGACTCAGCCTCTCCCCAGAATACCCTGCACACTGGCCGATCATATCCTCCTGTCATTCCTGATGCAGTGAAAACCAAGCCAGAACCTTTTAAGTACACTGGGTATATGGCCTTTCCAGTTAAGCTCTGGGAGGGCTCACACAGGGAAGGGAATCTGGAAACTGCAACACAGTATGCAATATAGCTCTCAGCTGCTGGTTGGCCACTTCTCCTCCCGTCCCTGAAAAGAAAAAAAAAGCCTCATTTCTTTGAAAGTTCTTGTAACTTTTTATTGTTTTTCAAGCTTAATAACTCTCTACTCTAAAATGTTATCACCACCGTTGCTTCTGCTGAAGAGTTTTGACATCTGTTTTAGGCAGTGGAGTTCCTGAGATGAGAGTAAAATTGGTCTTGTGCAAGACAGGTTTAGTACTGTGAGGAATACAGGAAGGCTCTTCTTATTTTCTGAAAGTGTTCATAAGCCCTGTTTTGGCCTTTAGCCAAAATATGATTACTAAATAAACTTATACTGGTGTCATACCTAAATATGCATAATGGTGAAAAATATCCTAGGAAGTTAAACTGTCAGGAGATAGAAAAGAATGGTCATAAACCACCACAACCTGCTCAGAGGGAAATGGCTATTAAAATGAATTGAGGTTGAGAACAGCATCCTCCCCTTCAGGAATTGTACTTGCTGGTTGCAGGAATCCTTGCCTGTTCCCCAAATTCCATATGCCCAAGAGTTATCATTGTCTCTTCCCGGCTTAAGCACTCATCCTCCAAAACTTAGATCAGAGGGCACTGTCTGCACAGCCTCCCCGGCCTCCTCCAGACAGAGGCAGCCCTTCCTCAGCTGCTGTGCAACTGAGGCTTTGCATAAGGCGCGCAGCCCATGCTCCATCCCGCTCTGCCCACGCACCCTTCTCCCCGGCAGCCATGTCCTCAAGGAAATGCTCTTTTCTGCTGTCTACTCACCTTACTCTCGCAAGCTCTCTGCAAGGTGCCAGGCTAGGAAACGTGTGTTCAGTGAATAAAGGTAAAGTAACAGCAGCAATACATATGTACATATATATTTATATACTATTTTGATTATATGAAAATTTCTAAATTGGCTGCAAGAAGAGACTCAGCATGCTGCTCTTAATTCACTTCGAGCTGCAGCTCACATTTTTCATTTTTCTGTGCAAAAGACCAGTGTTTTTCAGGGGAAAAAAAATGCTTCCAAAATAATCACTTGAGTACCAAAGTTATTTTTAAAATACATGTATGTTCTTATCAAATTTCATGCTTCATTGAATTGCTACTTCCATCTTTTCTACTTGGTTTATGGCCTCGCTGTTGGAAAAAATAACGTCTATTTGAATATGTGCATGTGCTTGTAAAATCATAAGCACTTCCCTGGTAACCCCTTCCAGTACAAGATGGGTCAGATTTCCTGAAATACTTAAAAAACAAAACACAGGGAAACCAATGCTGGCTCTGAGGAGGAGGAAGTGGGGGGAGGGGGAGTGAAGGAGTAGAAGGAGGAGGGGACGGGAGAGGAAGAGGAGGGGAAAGTGGACAAAGACGAGGAGATGGGGAGGAAGAAGGAGAAGGAAAGGAGAAGAGGACGAGGTGGAGAAGCGAGGAAAGAACAGACGTAGAAACCTCTGAGCCCACGTGCGACGTGCACTGACAGCTAACTTTTACCAAGCCCTGGGAAGCCCGGCGTTGCTTGGAGCACTCTCCAAGTATTGCCTCCTACAATCCTCACCGTCACTCTCTGAAGCGGGTCCTACTTTGTTCCACTGCTACATGCGACAATCGAGTCACAGAGGGCGATCTGCCAAAGGTCCCAGCTGACACATAGCAGCGTCGGGATCAGAACTTGGGCTCGCTGGTTCCAGAGGCTGTGCCGCCCCCTACGCTCTTGAAAGAGACCTCCACGCTTACTGTCTCAGCTTCCTTGTCTCCCAGTCACCCCCCAGCAACTCCAAACTGCCCTCTGACCCCCACGCTCCGAATGAACTAGCCCTTGGGGTCGGTGACCCCATCACAGGGGTTATCGTTCAGGCTTTCTTGGGCTTGATCTCTTGGCCACATCTGTTACGGTTGAGCTCTGTGTCCTGCTTTCCTTTATTATGAGTCACAGTCTTTATCTGTTTTCCTCCTACTTCTCTGCTGGCTCTTTCTCTGGCTCCTAACCTGGTGAATTCTCAGCCCATCCATTAAAAGTTGCTGTTTCTCAAGGTGCAGTCCAGGGACTCCTTCATTTTTTCCATCTTACTCAATGCTCTCCCTTTAGAATTCAAGACTCAGGTCATCACATCTTTGCCCCCAGCTTCAATAATCACCCGCATAGAAGTGACACATACATGTGTAGTTCCAACTCAGAATTCACACCTAAGTTCCAGACCACATATGTCCAAATGCCTACTTGATAGCTCCTGTTGGGTGTCGGGAAGATACTTCAAACTCACTCATCAAACTATGTATTGCTGAGTCTCCGGAACCTGCAGCAACATCTGACAGATAGCAGACAATCAGCACATCCTTACTGAATGACTTAATAAATAAATGGATGAGATGCAACATGTCCAAAACCAAATTCTTAATTTCCTGTCCCCTAGGAATAGGAGTCCTCTTCCAGTGTTCTCTAAATGGTACCATCTTTGAGAGCTGTGTTTTCCTTTGTCATCTCAACATTGACGTCTCTCAATTTCACTCCCTGTGTTTCAAATAATTCCACTCTCTCCAAGTCTATAGCCATCTACCCACTCTCTCTCTTTTCCTGGGCCACTGGGCAAGTGCTGCTAACAGGCAAATCCACATTCACTCACATTATTCTTAATTCATTTTCCACAATGCTGGCAGAGTGGTCTTCTCAAAAGATAAATCTGATCATTTGTCAACAGGCTTAGAACTCTTCACTTTTTCAATGCTCTTATAACTGGGACCCAAATTATTAACATTATCAATAAGGCTCTGAGCTGCCTGACCCTGCCTGAGTATCCAGACCATCTTATGCCAACAAAGTGTTCAATTTCCTGTATAGGCCAAGTTCTCTCCCGTCGGGGAATTTTTACTTATGGAGTTGCTGCAGCCTAAAACCCTGAGCCTCTCCCACCACCCCACTTCAGTGAACTGACGCCCCCTCATTCTTCCCTGGCTTTTCAGAATGGGTCCATCCTCCTATTAAAGCCCTAAGTTGCCTGCCATATTACATTTGTTTGTGTGATAATTTAATGAAGAGCTGTCTTTCCCACTTGACTGTAAAATCCATGAAAGTAGGGTGTATCTTTTTCCTGCTTAATTTTAGCCTTATTTCTTGTTACTATGCCTGATCAATAAATACTTACCTGTATTGTAATTATTGAAGGAGTGTATTGATGAGAAATTCATAAAGGAAGGTCAACACCAGCACATAAGTTGACAAGTTACCTTAGCTTGAGAAATGCAGAAAGAATACAACAGCCATAGAAACAGAAGATCATCAGTGAAGGAAAAAGGCTTCCAGTCTGGGCTCCTTATCTCTAGATACAATTTAGGCTAGAAGACTTTGTAATAACATGCTAAGCTTTGAGGGGAAAAAAAGTCCAGCCAAAAAAATCTAGTAAAGCTATTGTTCAATATGAAGGCAATAGAAAACCTTCCTCAAATATGTGTGGAACAGAATCATGTTCACCATGCTCATTTCTGATGATTTATTATGTGCCTCTGCTATGCAAGAGGTGAGAAAAAGGCAGAATGATCAGGGAGGCAGAAAAACACAAAAAAATAAAGTGAATTGAGATACATAAAAGTCAACATGCCTTTCACCCTAGTAAATTTAAAAAATAAATTCATTGAAAAAAATAATAACCCTCAAGTTGAATCCAAAAACAAACCTAACACACCTGAAACTAAATGATTAGAAAAGTTTGCAAGCAAAAAGAAGGGAAAAGAGGTCAAAGACCTAAATGTATAACCTAAAACCATAAAACTCTTGGCAGAAAACATGAGAAAATCTTGAAAACATTGCATTTTGCAATGATTGATTTTGGCAACAAAAGAAAAAATAGATAAATTGGACTATGTTAAAATTTAAAATTTTGCATCAATGGACACAATCAGCTGAGTGAAAAGGCAACCCATGGAGTGGGAGAAAATATATGCAAATAAAATATCAAATAAGAGGTTAGTATCTATAATATATAAGGAACTCCTACAATTCAACAACAACAGAATCTGATTTAAAAGACAGGCAAAGTATTTGACTAGACATTTCTCCAAAGAAGATATACAAATGACTAAGCACATGAAAAGATGCTCAACATCATCAATTATTAGGAAATTTTAAGTCAAAACCATAATAAGATAACCCTTCACACCCATTAGGATAGCTACTATAAGAAAAACAGAAAATAACAAGTGTTGACAAGGATGTAGAGAAATTGAAACCCTTGTGCATTGTTGCTGGGAATGTAAAGTGGTACACTGCTATGGAAAACAGTATGCAGTTCTTTGAAAAATTAAAAATAGGATTACCATATGATACAGCAGTTCTATTTCTGGGAATATACCCAAAAGAATTGAAAGCAGAGATTTAAATAGATAATTGTACACCCATGTTCATAGCAGCATTATTCGAAGTAGTCAAAAAGTGGAAACAACCCAAGTGTTCATTGACAGATGAATGGATAACCAAAATGTGGTATATACAGGCAATGGAATATTATTCAGCCTTAAAAAGAAAGAAGTTTTGACACATGCTACAGTAGGAATGAACCTTGAGCACATTATGCTAAGTGAAATTAGCCAGTCACAAAAGAACAAATACTATATGATTCCACTTAAATGAGGTACCCAAAATAGTCAAATTCATAGAGACAGAAAGTAGAATGGTGGTTGCTGGGGGAATGAGGAATTATTGTTTGATAGGTAGAGGGTCTCAGTTTTGCAAGACGAAAAGAGTTCCGGAGATGGATGGTGGTGATGGATGTGAATTACTTGGTGCCAATAAACTGTACACTTAAAAATGGTTAAGATGATAAATTTTATGTTATGTGTATTTCACCATAATTTTTTTAAAAGAAGGGAAAAGACATATCATGTAAATTTTTTTATATATACCATATAAATTGGAAGTAAGAAGACAGCAAAGGCCACAAAATGAATGTCAAACAAATTCAAGAAAAAATTATTTAAATTGGACATAGAAGCCTGCTTTATAATCATTATGCTGATAGTCCTCCACAGTGAAGAGAAAACTGTAAGAAATTTCTGTGCACCAAGTATCCTGACGTCAAAATATAGAAGTAAAAGCTGCAGGAATCAAAAGGAAATCTTTACATACCTTTTTTAGTTCTTGGCAGATCAAGTAGACAAAGCATAATAAAAGTTATAAAGGGCATATTTTTTAATTAAATTGAGATACAATTTACATACAGTAAAATGCATGATAAATTTTGACTTATGTATATACTCATGTAACCTCCAGCCAGGTCAAGAAACATACAGAGTTTCCCCAGGTCCCGTACAAGGTAATCTGTAAAGTAATCTGTATTCTGACCTCTACCACCACGAAATAGTTTTGACTGCTTTTCACGTTCATATCCATAGAGTTGTACTATATTTAGTTTTTTGTGTCTCACTTCTGTCACTGATAATTTTTTTTATATTCATCCGTGTTCTATATATAAGCAGTTTGTTCATTTCCATTGTTGTCTAGTAACAATTGTATACATATAACACAGATTGTTTTGTGCAAGTTCTTTTTGTGAATATATTTTTGCTTCATTTCTCTTGGGTATATACCTAGGAGTCGAATGGATAGTTATTAGACTAAGTGCATATTTTTCTTTGTTAGAAACTACCATGCAGTTTTTCAAAGAGTTTGTTTCATTTTAAACTCCCAATCAGCAACCCATGAGAGTGTCAGTTGCTCCATATCTTTGAAGACACGTGGTATTGTCTGTCTTTTTCAGCTGCTGTGCATAGTATCTCAATATGTTTTAATTTGCATTTCCTTTATGAGTAATGATATTTGAACACTTTTTCATAGGTTTATTGGCCATTGAGACATTTTCTTGTAAAATATTTGTTCTAGTCTTTTTCCTTTTCTTAAAAATTGGGCTGTTTGCTTTTTCCTTACTGATTTACATTTATTCACATATTCTAGAAAAAACTTCTTTGTCCATTGCAAGTATTGAGAATATTTTTTCCCAGTCTATGTCTTGCCTTTCACTTGCTTGAAGGTGTCTTTTAATGACCAAGAATTTTTAATTTTGATGAAGCCATATTTACCAACTTGTGTTCTTTTAGGGTTAGTGCATTTGCATCCTTTCCAAAAAATCTCTATACACCCCCTGTTATGAAAGACATTCTTCAATGTTTTCATTCAGAAATTTTATGGGTTTAGTCTTTATATTTAGAAATATGCCCCATTAACATTTTATTTATTATAAGCAATTGAGCTGAGAGGTATAACATATCAAACTTTCTACTTGAAAGAAAGGGAAATAAAGGTTTTCTATATCAATAAAAACTTACAAAATGACCATAATTTAGGCCATGCAGGTCTCTAGTACTTATTCATCTTGTAGCTGAAGATTTACACCCTTTGATCAACACCTCTTTTCCATCACTCCCAACCCCTGGTAACCATGATTCTACTCTTTGTTACTGTGAGTTCAAAAAAAAATTTTTTTAAGATTCCACATATAACAGAGATAATGCGTTATTTGTCTTTCTGTGTCTGGCTTATTTCACTTAGCATAATGTTCACAATTTCCTCAAGATTCATCCATACTGTTGCAAATGGCAAGACTTTTTTTCTTTTTTAAGGCTGAATAACATTTCATTACATAAACACACACACACACCACATTTTCTTGATCCATTCATCTGTCAACAGAAACTTAGGTTGTTTACATACCTTGGCTATTGTGAATAATGTGGCGATGAACATGGGTGTAGAGATATCTCTTCAAGATTGTGATCTTATTTCCTTTAGATTTATACCCAGAAGTAGGATTGCTCAATCATATGGTAATTCTATTTCTAATTTTTTGAGGAACCACTATATCATTTTCCATGATAACTGTACCAATTTACATCCCCACCAGCAGCATAAAAGGTTCCCATTTCTCCACACCCTCCCCAACACTTATCTTTTGATTTGTTGTTAATAGCTAGGTATGACATAATATTTTATTGTGATTTTGATTTGCATTTCCCTGATGATTAGTGGTGTTAAACATCTTTTCCTATACCTGTTGGCTATTTGTATGTCTTCTTTGAAGAAATGTCTATTCATGTCTTTTGCCCATTTTTTAATTGGGTTAGTTGATTTTGGTTTTGAGGTTTTTAGGTTTTTGTTTTTGCTATCGAGCTGTGTGAGTTCCTTATTTTTTTAGATGTTAACCTTTTATGAGATATATGGTTTACAAATATTTTCTCCCATTCTGTAGTTTGCCTTTTTATTTTGTTGATTATTTCCTGTGCTGTGCAGAAAATTTTTTAGTTTGATATGATCTCACTTGTTTATTTTTGCTTTTTTTGCCTGTGCTTTTGATGCAAAAAAAATCATTGCTAAAATTAAAATCAAGGAGCTTTTCCCTGTATTTTCTTCTAAGAGTCTTACAGTTTCAGGTCTTATGTTTAAGTCTTTAATCCATTTTGAATAGATTTTTGTGTATGGTGTAAAAGAAGGGTCCAATTTTATCTTTTTGCATGTGAATATCTAATTTTCCCAACACCATTTATCAAAGAGGCTGTCCTTTCCTATTGTGTATTCATGGCACCTTTGTTGAAAACTAGTTGACCTTCTATGTGTGGATTTACTTCTGGGCTCTCTATTCTGTTTCATTGGTCTATATGTCTGTTTTTGTGCCAGTACCATATTGTTTTGATTATTATAGCATTGTAACATAATTTGAAATCAGGAAATATTATGCCTCCAGCTCTGTTCTTCTCAGTCAAGATTGCTTTAGCTATGCAGGGTGTTTTGTGGTTCCATACAAATTTTAGGATTTTTTTTCCATTTATGTGAAAATGCCATTGGTATTTTGATAGGGATTACATTGAAATTTATAGATTGCTTTGGGTAGTATGAACATTTTAACAATATTAATTCTTCCAATCCATGAACATGGGATATCTTTTCATTTATTTGTGTCTTCTACAATTTCTTTTATTGATGTTATATCATTTTCAGTGTACAGATATTTAACTTCCTTGGTTACATTTATTCCTAAGTATTTTATCCTTATCCACACTGTTGTACATGAAATTGTTTTCTTGATTTCTTTTTTGAGTCATTAATTATTAGTGTAGAGCAATGTAACTGATTTTTATGTTGATTTTGTATCCTGAAGCTTTATTGAATTTGTTTATTTCTTCTAATAGTTTTTCAGTGGCAACTTTAGGAGTTTCTATACATAAGATCGTGTCACCTGCAGAGACAATTTAACTTCTTTCTTTCCAAACCAGATGACTCCTTTCTTTTTCTTGCCTATCTGTTCTAGCTAGGACTTCCAGTGCTATGCTGAATAGAAGTGGTGAGAGTGGGCATCCTTGTCTTGTTCTTTATCTTAGAGGAAAAGATTCAACTTTACACCATTGAGTATGATGTTAGCTGTGGGCTTGTCATATATGTTTTTTATTGTGTTGTACTGAGGTACATTCCTTCTACACCTAATTTGTTGAAAGTTTTATCATAAAAGAATGTTAAATTTTGTCAAATTCTTTTTCTTCATCTATTGTGATGATCATTTGATTTTTGTCCTTCATTCTGTTAATGCCTTGTATCACTTTTATTGATTTGCATATGTTGAACCATCCTTGCATGCCTAGTGTGAATCCCATTTGGTCATAGTGTATGATCTTTTTAATGTGATGTTGAATTTGGTCTGTTATATTTTGTTGAGGATTTTTGCATCTGTGTTCATCAGGGATATTGGCTTATAAATTTTTTTTCTTTTAGTGTACTTGTCTGGCTATGGTATCCAGGTAATGCTGGCCTAGTAAAATGAGTTTGGAAATATGATCTCTTGTTCAAAGTTTGTAAGAGTTTGAAAAGGATTGGTATTAGTTCTTTAAATATTTGGTAAAATTCACCCATGAGGCCATCAGGTACAGGGCTTTTCTTTGTTGGGAGACTTTTGATTACTAATTAAATCTCCTCACTCATTATTGGCCTGTTAAGATTTTCTATTTCTTCATGATTCAGTCTTGGTAGATTGTATGTTTCTAGAAATTTATCCATTTATTCTAGGTTATCCAATTTGTTGGCATATAATTGTTCATATTGGTCTCTTATGATCCTTTGTATTTATACATATTGGTTGTAATGTCTTCTCTTTTATTTTTGATTTTATTTATTTGAGTCTTCTTTCTTTTTTTCTTAGCAAGCTAGCTAAAAGTTTGTCAATTTTGTTTATCTTTTTAAAAACCCAGCTTTTCATTTTATTGACCATTTCTATTGTTTTTCTAGTTTCTATTTTCTCTATTTTTGCTCTGATCTTTGTTATTTTCTTCCTTCTACTAACTTTGGGCTTAGTTTGTCCTTCTTTTTCTAGATTGTTGAGGTATAATGCTAGATTGTTTATTTGAGATCTTTCTTCTTTCTAAATTTTGGTGTTTATTGCTGTAGTCTTCCCTCTTGGAATTGCTTTTGTTGTATTCCATAAGTTTTGATATGTTGTGTTTCCATTTTCATTTGTCTCAAGATATTTTTAAACTTTTAAAATTTCTTCTTTGAACCATTCATTTGTTCAGGAGAATGTTATGTTTAATTTCCTCATATTTGTGAATTTTTAGTTTCCTTCAATTATTAATTTCTGCTTTTATACCATTGCAGTCAGAAAAGGTACTTGATATGATTTCAATCTTTTTAAATTTGTTAAGAAATATTTTATAACCTAACATGATCTATCCTGGAGAATGTTCCTTGTGTACTTGAAAAGGAATGTGTATTTTGCTGCTGCTGGGTGGAATGTTATGTATATGTCACTTAGGCCCATTTGGTCTAAACTGTAGTTCAAGTAATGTTTCCTTGTTGATTTTCTGTCTGGATAATCTGCCATTGCTGAAAGTGGAGTATTGAAGTCCCCTACTATTATTGTATTACAATCTATCTTTCCCTTCAGATCTATTTTCTTTATATATTTAGGTGCTATTTTGTAGTGTGCATATATATTTACAGTTGTTATATCCTCTGGATGAATTGACTTTTTTTCATTATACAATGACCTTTGTCTTGTTTTATAATTTTTAACTTGAAGTTTATTTTATATGATATAAGTATAGCTATTCCTGCTCTCTTTGAGCTTCCATTTGCCTGGAATATCTTTCTTCATCTCCCCAATTTCAGTCTATGTGTGTCCTTAAAGTTGAAGTGAGTCTTCTGTAGGGAGCATATAATCAGGTTTTGTTTTTTATCAGTTTGACCACTCTATGATTTTGATCACAGATTTTAGTCCATTTCCATTTAGAATAATTATTGATTGGTAAGGGTTTACTATTGCTATTTTGTTAATTGCTTTCCGATTGTTTTATAGATCCTTTGTTCTTTTGTTCCTCTCTTGCTATCTTCCTTTGTGATTTGAAATTTTCCTGTAGTGATATGCTTTGATTCCTTTCTCTTTCTCTTTTGTTATCTACTACAGGTTTTTGCTCTGTGGTTACTATGAGGCATAATGTAAAACATCTTATAGTCATACCAGTCTATTTTAACCTGAGAACAACTTCACTTTAATCACATACTAAAGCCCTGTACTTTTACCTCACTTTCCCCTCAGATTTTATGTCTATGATGTCATAGTTTACATCTTTTTATATTGTGTATCTGTTAAGAAATTCTTGTAGCTATAGTTATTTTTAATACTTTTGTCTTTTAACCTTTATACTAGATTATAAGTGGTTCACACACCATAGTTACAGTAGTAGAGTATTCTGAACTTGATCATATATTTACTTTTTACTAGTGAGTTTTATACTTTTATGTGTTTTCCTGTTAGTAATTAGCATCCTTTTGTTTCAGCTTTAAGAACTTCCTTTAGCATTTCTTTTAAGGTAGGTCTAGTGGTGTTGAAATCCTTCAACTTTTGTTTGTCTGAGAAAGTCTTTATTTCTAACTCATTTATGAAGGACAGATTTGCCAGGTAAAATATTCTTCATTGGCAGTTTGTTTATTTTAATTTCAGCACCTTGAACATGTAATTCCACTCTCTCCTTGCCTGCAAGATTTTAGCTGAAAAATCTGCTGATAGCCTTAATGGAGTTTCAACATATATGATATGCTTCTTTTCTCTTGCTGCCTTCAAAATTCTCTTTGTCTTTGATTTTTGACAGTTTGATTATGTGGTTTGGCGAAGTATTCTTTGGGTTGAATCTGATTGGAGACCTTTGAGCTTCATATACTTGAATGCTTATGTATATTTTTTCCCCAGATTTAGGGAGTTTTCACCCATTGTTCCTTTAAATAAGCTTTCAGCCATTGTTCCTTTAAATAAGCTTTTTATTCTTTTGTCATTCTCATCGCCTTCTGAAAAATCTATAATGGCAATTTTAGCTCTCTTGATGACGTCCCATAGATCTTGTAGGCCTTCATTTCATTTCATTCTTTTTGCTTTCTTATCCTCTGACTAGATGATATCAAATGATCTGTCTTCAAGTTTTCATATTTTTTTCTGTGTGATCTACTCTGCTGTTGAATCTCTCTATTGCATTTTGCTGTTCAGTCATTATATTCTTCAGCTCCAATATTTTCATTTGGCTTTTTTTATGTTTTCTATCTCTTTATCGAGCCTCTTTTTTATTCTTGTATTGTTTTTCTGATTTTGTTAAGTTGAATAGCTGTATTCTTTTGTAGCTCACTGAGCTTCTTTAGAACAGTTATTTTGAATTCTTTGTCAGGTAATTCATGGATTTCCAATTCATGGATTTCCAATTCTTTGGAGTTGGTTACTGAAAGTTTACTGTAATCTTTTGATCATGTCATGTTTTCTTGATTCTTTGTAATCCTTGTAGCCTAGTATAGGTGTCTATACATTTTAAAATGTAGCCATCTCTTCCAGATTTTATAGACTGACTTCAGTGAAGAAAATCCTTCCCTTGTGTGGGACACACTGAAGCATATTGTGGCACTGGCTCTAGTGACACAGAAAACCAAGTGCAGGGATGTACAGTGGCTTCAGGTTTAGGGGGGTGCAGTGTCTCATTGGCTCAGGCAGCTGAGGTTTGCAACATTGTCAACTGTATGAATTATTGGTGGCAAGAGCTGCAGAATGTTTGCAATGGCTGTGAGTGTTGTTCGGGGTACTCAGCAGTGCTTATAGATCTAGTGGCAAGGTATCAGAGCAGGCAGGGACCAGTGGGGGGCCAGGGCTGGTGGTTTGCACATTCTTAGCTGTGGGGGCTGGCTACAGGCTTGTGTTTGGTGGTGGAGGCTGGTGACAGGATCAAGCATCTACATGCATGTGCACAGACACAGGGATTGAAATTGGCAGCATGCACACACATGGTTGTACGGAGTAGCTGCAGGTGCAAGCATGGTGATGTGGACCAGTGACAAGAGTCAGGTCCAGCTGCTTGTGCATGGCAGCTGCAGGGGCCATGCTGGCAGCATTCACAAGACCAGCTTCAGGGGTCAGCTGTGGGAGCACGCACAGAGTGTTCTTGACAGCTTTCTTCCCTCTTCTTGCCTTGACAAGGACATAATGGCCAACTTGTTGCCATGTTGAAAAGACCAAAAGAATCTCAAAGAATTCATCCCTGACAGAAGTAAACTAAAGAAAGAGCATCAGCAACCATTTCCCTTTTATCTTCTTGTTTTGTGAGGAAAAGAAATTACTATTGTAGTCATCTGAAAGCATTCTTGACTGACACGAGTGAGTAATAATGAGAATGGATGGTCATATCCATAGAACTAAATAGAGTTAATAGATAGATGCAAGTACAAATAGGAACTTACTTTGTAACAAAGTTGTTTCAAACCAGTGGTGGTAAATTGGAACAACTTCATGGCCAGTTGAAGTAAATAAAATAATAAAGATGAATAAGGATGGAGTCTTACTTTGCTTCTTAAAGCAAAATATAATCTAAAGGCTCAACGTGAAATTCTTCCAAGCAAATTTTGCCGAGCAGAAATTAGTAAATGTTAGTTTCTCCTGCATGGCTCCTCCATTTAGAAAGAAATATTTGTCTTAATGTCGATTTGCTAAACAGTTATAACTGCAGGCCAAGTATTAAAGAAGTCAATGGGAAGTACTATATTGGCTTATTGTGCATTTAAAATTACAGTCTTCTTAAGCTTTATTAACCACAAAGTTAAATTTGTATTAACTATGAAGATGAATCAGTATTTCCTTGATGCGAAACCAGCAAGGAAATAATTTTTGTTGTATTTATAGTTTTGAAACAAAGGAATGCATTCTTTGTGTTTTTATTTTCCAGTTTTCCTAACAGTGTTATTCAATCCTTATAAAGTGACTTGTGTGGTTTTAATTTTTTTCATAAGCAGTTAACATATAATGGGAAATATATGTTTGTTTAATTGGTGCTTGAAGTTACTGGAAAAATCATATGGGCCTGATGCCTCTGGGAATAAAATATCATTGGCCACCATTTCAATTTTTATTAATACTTTTTTTTATGGCTGTGAGTCTTCTTGGTAGTCTTCCTCTAAGACCAATCTTGGCATTTATACTTTTCTAGAAAAGTGCCCATTTCATGTGTTTTTAACTTATTGGCATAAAGTCGTTCATATCAAGTCTTACAGTTTTTAAAATACTTCAGCATCTGTTTGTGCTCCGTTGTGTGTTCCTGATGCTGTTTGTTCATGTTCTCTCTCACTTGCTGTCTCCCATTCTCACTGTCTCCCACCGTCAACATATTTGTCTGTTTTATCAGCCTTTTAAAATAGTGTTGGGTCTCATCAATCAACTCTACTTTTTGTTTATTTGCTACTTAATTAATTTTGTCTTCTATTTTTATTTCCTTCTCTCTATTTTATTTAGATTTTTCTGTTGTTCCTTTTTTCACCTTTTGGATTTGAAATACTAGTTAATTTATCATAAATTTGTCCTTTAAGTACTGCTTAGAACTGCATACTATTGGTTTTAATATAGGGTGTTTTATTTTAAATATTTTACAACATTTCCTTAGATTTACTCCTTAATGATTTTTTTTAGAATTACACCTTGTAATTTCTCAAGCATGTTTCTGCTATTATTTATGATATTCTAATTTTATGTATTTTGTAGTCAGTGCTTTCTCCCCAAAATCCCAGTCTTAACCATAAGAAATAAGCCCAGTCTAATCATGAGAAAAAGATCAGACAAACCCAAATTGAAGGATATTAAACAAAATTCTGACCGACACACTTCAGAACTGTCAAGATCATCAAAAACAATGAAAGTCTGAGAAACTATCACAGTCCAGAGGAAACTAAGGACACAACAACTAAATGCAGTGTGGTGTCTTGGATGGAATCCTGGGCCAGAAAAAAGACATTTGGGGAAAACTAGTGAAATTTGAATTAAGTGTGAGTTTAGTCAGTGGTAATATACCGATACTGTTTCCTTAGCTGTGACAAATGTACTATGGTAATGTAAGATGTTAACAATAGAAGAAACCAGGTGAACACTATATGGGAACTCTCTATAGTATCTTTGCAACACTTCTGTAAATCTAAAGCTAGTTTTAAAAAGTTGTTTACATTTTAAGGAAGATAAACAAAACAAAAACTCTCCTATGGTTTGTCTCCCCACTAATAATATGCCCATATTCCCACGGCGGACGCACGGTCTGTCCCTCTGCCCCTGCTACCTTGACCTCCTCGCACACTACTTACCCCTGCACGCGTTTTACCCCACCCCCACCCACGTGGACCTTTCGGTTGCTCCTCCAACTTGCCAACTGTGGTCACTCTGGGCATCTTCACACACCATCTCCGGTCTCCACGCATCTCACTCTCTCGCATACTTCATAGTTTTGTGCAAATGTCTGCTTTGGAGTGATGTCTTTCCGACCACTTTATTTAAAGGTACAACTTCCCCAAGCCCCCTCCTCATCCTCTTATCTCATTTATTTTATTTTCTTCCTCTATGGCACTTACCACTTCCATCTCTCACACACACGCTCTATTTATTTTCTGTATTGTCTATCTCCATCCATTAGAACGTATACGTCATTAGAGTTGAGACCTTCTTATGTTTTATTCACTGATGTATCTCTAACACCTAAAAGACTTTTGACACGTGAGTAAGAGCTCAGTGAGTATTGACTGAGTAGAATTAATCAGGTAAGAACCGTTAGCAGTAGCCCAACAGAAATGGTGGTAGGTTAGGCTCGGTTTACAGCAGCAAAGATGGAATGAAGTGGGCAGCTTTGGGGTGTATTTTGTGTGCTGAGCAGGCAGGACTTATGGCTGAATTAAATGCAGGTTTTTTGGGAAGGAGAAGAGTGAAGGATGGCTCTTAGGTGTGTGTTGAAGTTGGCACCATTTAATGAGATTGGAAGGATTTCAGAGGAGCATGTAAGGCTGGAGAACCCAGAGCAGTGTTTGAGATGCTGGATTTGAGATGCCTCTTATTTCTTGTTTTTTTTTTATTTCAGAATATTATGGGGGTACAACACTTTGGTTATATATATTGCCCATGCACTGCCCGTGTCAGAGCTACAATTATGGTCATCCCCCAAACTGCACTCCCCACATCCATTCAGTGAGAGTTTTTCCCATCTCTTCCACCCCCCTCCTGCCTGCCCGTCCCCTGATGAATATTATTGCCCTGTGTGATGTAGGTGTTGATCAGTTAGTACCAATTTGATGGTGAGTACCAGTGGTGCTTGTTTTTCCATTCTTGTGACACTTCTCTTCGAAGAATGGGTTCTAGCTCCAACCAAGATAATACCAGATGTGTTAATTCATTATTGTTTTTTATTGCTGAGTAATACTCCATGGTATACATATACCACATTTTATTAATCCACTCATGTATTGATGGGCACCTGGGTTGTTTCCACATCTTTGCAATTGTGAATTGTGCTGCTATAAACATTCACAAGCGGATGTCTTTATTATAGAATGTCTTTTTTTCCTTTGGGCAAATACCCAGTAGTGGGATTGCTGGGTCAAATGGTAGTTCTACTTTTAATTCTTTGAGGTATCTCCATATTACTTTCCATAGAGGTTGTACTAATTTGCAGTCCCACCAGCAGTGTATGAGTGTTCCTATCTGTCCACATCCCTGTCAACATTTGTTGTTTGGGGATTTTTTGATATAAGCCAATCTCACTGGAGTTAAGTGATATCTCATTGTGGTTTTGATTTGCATTTCCCTGATGATTAGAGAAGTTGAGCAATTTTTTATATGTTTGCTGGCCATTATTCTGTCTTCTTTTGAAAAGTTTCTGTTCTTGTCCTTTGCCCATTTTTTTAATAGGGTTGTTTGATTTTTTCTTGTTGATTTTCCTAAGTTCTGTATAGATTCTGGTTATCAGCCCTTTATCAGAGGTGTAGCATGCAAATATTTTCTCCCATTCTGTAGGTTGTCTGTTCACTCTGGTGATAGTTTCCTTGGCTGTGCTTGAGATGCCTCTTAGACATCTAAATGGAGATGCTCAATATGATTTGGGGGTTTTGAGGAGATTGGGGCTAGAAATAATGACTGGGGAGTCACCAACATACAAATGATCTTTTAAATCATGATACCAGATAAGATCACCTAGGAATAGAACACAGAAGAGTAGAGGACCAGGCACATCCCACAGATTTAATCACATGATCAGAAGAGGAATAGACAGCAAAAAATACCAGGAGGCAAGACAGAGAGGGTGGGAGTAAAAGGCTGGATAGAAGTGGCACCATAGGGGCTTTGAGAAGATTTTTTAAGAAGAAAGCAGTCACCAACATCAAATCCAGCTAAGTAGTCACTCAGATAAGGACTAAAGCTTGTCCCTTGGCTTAAGTAAGATGCAGACCACTGACATCCATAATACAGCATGTTTCACTGAAGTGTTGGGGAAGAAACCATAATTGGCATGGCTCAGGAAGAAAATGAGAGGTGAGGAAACTGAGACAGTGACTATAGCTGGGGAGGGGGCACAGAAATGCATTTGGGGTATCTACATTTTTAGCATTTTTATGTTTAAGAGGCTGGTGGCTGGAGTGTTCCTCATAGCGCAATGATTAAGTAGAGGATAGAGTCCGTGTGTATAGAAGCACGAAGCTTGGAAGATTTGATGGTGGAAAGCTAAGAGACTACATTCTATATGGCAAGAGAAAAAAACAGAGATGGAAAATGAAGGACTCATCAAAGAAACGTTACAAAGAGATTACAAATTACATGATAGAGACCAAGCTATTAATTTGCACAGCAAGAAAAAATGGGTTAAATAGCCCTATTAATACAAAAGTTTCTCAGTTTGGATTTGAAAACTGCTTTACTCAATTTTGCAGTCTATAAAAACATTGCCATACACAAAGTAACACAGAACTGTTAAAAACAAAATGATGAATAAAGATTAATTATACAAATGCAAACTAACAGAAAGCTGGAATGTCAATAATGTTGCAATAATTCTACCTCTAGGTTGGAGTTTGAGGCAAAGGGTAACCAAAAAAAGGTACTAACTTTATTGGACACCCCACCCCCCAAATTACCTAGCAGTGCCTGCATGGACTGGGGCTACTGAGGCAGTGGGGGTAGAAAGATGTGCCCAACTTTAGCTCTTGCCAATGGGTAGTCACCATGCTACTTCGCTTGGAATTCCAGAGAAGAACAAGCCTTGGGCACACAGGACACTCCTTGCTCTGATTACAATGGTGGTTAGTTCTAGGATGTATGGCGGGAGTTAGTCAGAGTTAGGATGTGTCTGGGAGGTAAAACTTACAGGAATTATGGATGTATTGGATGTATTCATGGGTTCCATATCCACTGATTTAACCAAGCATGGATCAAAAACACAGCATTGGTGGAATGCAGAACTCTTGGATACAAAGGGCTGACTTTCTTTATCTGCAGGTTACACAGGGCCAACTGCAGGACTTGAACATCCACAGACTGTGGTATCCACAGAGATCCTGGAACCAATCCCCAGTGGAGACTGAGGGATGACTCTATATTTGTAATACCTACCCAGTACAAACTTTTTTTTCACTGTCCATGGAACATTTATAAAAATGTGAAATTACAAAATCTCCATGAAGAATCTTCACAGATTCCTAAAAGTGGAAATTTTATAAACATGTATTTATAAATGTAACTATTGCAGACTATTGATACAAACATTAACAAAAGCAACGACAAAAATCTACTTCCTTGGAAATTGAAAAATAAAATTTCTGAATTAATGCAAGGGTCAAAAACAAAATTAAAAATTTAATTATAATCTCCTTAGAAATAATAGCAGTTGGAAAACAATAAATTCTGATCTATGCCACATGACAAATATTGTACTCAGAATAACACTTACAGCCTTAAATTTTTTAATTAAAAAATGATAAAGAAGAAAATTAAATGCCATAAAAATGTAACTTGAGAAGCTGGGGGGTGGGATGGATAAATAGCCAATGAAAGCAAAAGGAAGGTATTAATGAAGATATCTGCTGAATTTACTGAATTAAAGAATAAAAATCATGAATAAGTTCAAGTACACATTCTTTGAGAATTCCAGGGAAAATAGAAGAGTGACTGACACAATGTAACAGGCACATGGGGGTGTTTGTGGCAGTGGGAACCAGCGTGACCACCCCCAACCTCCACACACTGAGGGAGCCGGTAAGGCCAGCTGTATCTTAGCAAAGCCCAGCATGGCCAAAGGACAGTCCTGGACCTGACACCCCTTGGTCCAATAATGGACCAATAATGTGTCAATAATGTGCCAAGGTCCAACAATGTGTCTAACCCCTTGGAATCTTAGGTACCTCCCCAAGGAAGAAAAGGAAGGGGCTGAGCCCTGAATAGAGAGAATTTTGAACAAGAATGGACCAGGTTTACATTACTAAATTGGACCAAGCAATTACTGGATTGGCCTGACTTTTAAACTTGGAAATGAATAGATCAAATCTCTCATTGGACAATATAGGGACTAGAGAAGTAAATTAAGTTCAAATATATACAAATAAAGTTGGTTTTCACACCTGGGTTAAAAAGTATATGAGTGTCATACCAACCACAGATGTGAGACAAAATGTTCAATTTCTGTAGTGATAAAGAAAATACAACTCACGGTTTATGAAAATGACAATAGTCTGATCAGTGTGTGTCTTCCCCACTCATTCGCGAGCTCTGTGAGGGCAGCAGCCATATCGGCGTTTGTTCAACATTGTATACGTGGTGTGTGGGAGACATTGGTGCTCAGTCAGAATGAGCTGAAAGAAGAACAGAATATAGGTGAGGAAGAGAGTGGGGAAGGGGGCAGAAAGAAGAGAGAGGCAAGAGGGATGGTTGGTTCTGTGGAATACAATTTGGAAAACATGGATTGTGTTTTCTATGGTCGTTTGTCCTATAAATATTCATCTTGGAGCTGTCACATGTGTTTAACACCCAGATGAATTTGGGGTGGGGATACAGAACCGGAGGTCAGAGAATCAGATTTCTTACTTAAGCATCTTGAGTAATGGTAGGAGTTAAAGCTGTAAATCTTGACAACTTCAAATTACCCCAATAACATTTACAGTAATAGGACCATCACAAGCTGTATCTGATACTCCCGTCCTCCATAGTCTCATCCCCTTTTGCAAATCTGCTTCTCCTACTTCAAGCTTACTCATATCCATTGCTGAAAAAAAAATCCATCTCTAGATCATAACCACATGCCATCACTTTATGTGCCTTCCTCACTCCTTCCCTCTCTCCCGTGTGCCTTTCTCCTCTTCTTATCCTGCCTCTGTCCCTACTTTCCTTGAACAAATATTTACAGCAAATCAACTCCATGACTATTCCCATTTTGGTTCCCTTTATCTGCACATTCTTTACTTTGTCCCTGTGCTTCCTAAATGTGCAGCCCAGAAGAAAGGTACGACTCTGATGTAGTCACCCAGCCAGTACTGTGGGGCAATCATGTTTCTGGACCTGAATATTAGGTCTTTATTAATCCAGGTTAAAATACTTCTGGTTTGGAGCAGCCCACCACACTTTGGGCTCCAGATGCACTCACCACCAACTGAGCCTTCTTGGGTGCTTGCTGGGGGCCAGACCATCCTCATGCTGGATGTGTAGGACCAACCTCCCTTGCGATCATGTTCAGATGACCTATTTATCCCTGTTATAGTTCACTTTGTGGCTTTCAGGCTGTCTTTGAAATCAGTGAAACCCTTTGCAGTATTGCAGTTTATTTGCCAAAAAACAGGATGATGTGAGAATTAAATTCTGTGGCCTGATAAAACCAGGACTTAAACAGTTGGAATATTTTATCCATTTCATTCCATCATGGATAGCATTCCTTTCCTAATGTGTTTGTGGAACCTCTAGGCTTTATGACGGTGAAGCTGAAGATGGGACTGGCCTTCATTTTGACAAGACTGAGCCTGATTTCTTGTCCTTTGTACTTCAGCATTCTGCATGAGATAGGTGTAGGAAAGACAAAGGCCTGCACTATTTTCACAACATTTCAAAACCAGAGAATGTTACAAAGCACTCCCTCCTGTTGACATCTAAATATCCAGGTCATTACCAATCCTCTTCTCTCTTTTCATACAGGCAGGGAAAAAGGTTTTTCTTTTTCTTTCCAAGGGAGAATCTCCTATTGATTCTCCCAGCTCTATACCTTCCACCCTCTCCTGCATCTTCAATTTCTTTCTCTCAGTGAACACCTTTCCCTCAACCTGCCAAGGGAGCAGCCCAGGCTAACCTGCACCAGCCCAGGCTGCCTTCATTTCCTCATCCGCCCTTGCTTGCTCTGGTTTTTGAGTCATGCTTGTGCCACCACCCTGTGTGTGTCCTAACCACCATGTCAATTTCTCAATGCTCGTTTTCCTGATCCCGCCACAGCATTTCTTAAAACGCAACCATCAGCCCTGCCCTGCTCTCTGACTGCTGGAGTCTCCCTTGAAACTTCTCCTCTTCCACAATATAAACCCACTGTAATGGCCCATGTTTTAATGTCATCAAAGTTACTCCATTTTATGAGTTTGGGATTATGCACATAGCCTAACCCAGCCAAACTTGTGGTTTTGCCATCCATCTATAATATATTAGGTTTAACCATATCAAATTACCATTTTATAGATCAAATATATACTATACTTTTGCAAGATGTTACCATTGGAGGAAACTGGGTAAACGGTACATAGGATCTTTCTGTATTATTTCTCACAACCGTATGTAAATCAATAATTTTTCAAAAAATATTTTAATTTAAAAATGGTCAAATAAGAAATTCACATGGCATCCAAAAATATTCAGAAACAAATGAGTTATTTTTCTGTCTTTATGGATTTTTCCATGTGTTACAAAGTGCTAATGCAGAGAGCCCAACTCTATAAACTCCAAATAATTTATGAAGACAGAGAATTTTTCTAAGAATAATTAAACTTGACCACACAGGGTTTAAGTTTAACACATTGACTGCCACACTAGAAAAAAATTTTTTTCCCTGGGGCCACGGTGTTTTATTAAAACAAAATGGTCCTTTCTACTTTATCGTCTTTTATTGTTTTCTGTGTGAGTTATATGCAACACAATCCACGTTTTTAGAATTAAATTGTCAGTATTAATTGTAACAATAAGAACATCAACAAGTAAGATTTTCACGAACCAACTGCAGGGTTTTGCTTCACTCAGCCCCAGGCTCAAAACTAGCCTGAGTTAAATACAACTCACATGGCAGTCAATGTGTTAAACATTTAGTTGATATATAGCATTTACTTAGTGCCAAATTCTTTTTACAAAGAGCTGACCTTAAAAGATTTGCATTTTGTTTACAAATATGTTTTTTCCCAGGTGTTATATAATTTTTAGGACTAACGATCAAATGTAAATTACATAAACTTAGGCACGAATTTGGGTGAAATGATCTAACAAACTTGGTTTCATTTACTTATTTTTTTGAACTTTATAGATTAAAAAGTTGACCATGGATTGGGTTCAGCCACACATTAAATACTAAAGGCATCTTTAAATCACAGAATCTCGGGGCAAATGGGACATTAAGGTCACACAATTCCGTCACATACACCTTTCCCACAACTTCACTCCCCAGAGCATCCCAGACCACCCTTGGATACTTCCAACTGCTAGAAATTTGTTTTATTCCTCACGGTAAGGTACCACCTGTTTCTCTGCAGCTTCAGTTCACTAGTATTAATTCTTCCTTGGATCAAAGAGAGTTAAGTGTGGAACTTACAAATTTGTGAATGGTTGTACTCAGCCATTCTGTCCCCCTTTGAGTTACATTTTCCCGAAGCCCAATGCTTCTCCAGCTCCCAATCCTGCCTCATGTGGCCTGACATTCAGTGTCTTTTCATCTTGCTCATTCTCCTACGATAGGTTCCTGTCTGTGTTTCTTCACAGTTAAGTGAGTTCCGGGAATCTCCGCTGGGGTCTGAGCAGGCAGCTGCTCCCACCATTATCTAGACGACATCTACACATAATGGATACCGAGGTGATCACATCAGACGTTCTTGGTTTTGGCAACCAGATTATACTCTTAACTCTTCCATCTCTTGACTACAGAACCCAAATCATCTTCTACCCTTTTCCATTCTCCTTCACTTTCAGACCAATTTTTTGGCTCTTACAGGTCAAGAATAGCCAAATAACAAAAGAAAAAGAACTTGGCCCAAATGTGAACATTATCAGTAAATCTCATGTCCTTCCATATCTCAAGAAATAATGCCTATGCAGAAACAAGCGTGTAAACACAACATCTTGGACTTGGCCGTTCCACTAATTGTCTGTGAATTTCAGGCTCAAGCTTCTGATTAGTTGAAAGAAGATCAAAAACCTCTTTGAAGAAAATGGTATAGTCAGTGATCAGAATGATTGGAAGATGATAGAGATTATTCTGGAGTGTTTTCCATGGTAGGAGGGGAATGGCAGCCTTCTTCTCAAATTATAGAATGAAACTATCAATTCATTATTTCCAGACAAATGATGAGGCAGATTCTGGAACAAGTTAAAGTTTATAAGGAGCCGCATGACAAAGATGAAAGGAAAATAACTGGTGAGCTCTTGGTCTGGGTAGTTCTAGCAGGGCCAAGGAGCGCTCGGTGCAGGAGCAATGCCTGCCCCCACCTGCCCGGTGAGCTATCAGGTGTCACCTGGTTAAGGTGAAGTCTACCCGCAGCTCTGGACCTTTCTGTCCTGAATTAACAGTGAGAGCGTCTCACGATCAGGGGTCCCTTCAAGAGGTGCTCTGGAGTGCTAAATCCCTGGGACAGCACTAGAATCTGCTCAACCCTGCTCTTCTGCACAATTACTTTCCACTCTACATTGTCCCTCACAACTTCCCTAAAGTCTCGACCCCAAGCTTCACAAGTTTAAAAAAAACAAGTAAATAAAACCCAGTTGGTTAGATGCTTTCACTGAAATTCAAGTTTAGATTTTACCTTAAGTTAAATAAGGCATCAAAATACGAGCCATGTCTAGGGACTTAAATTCTAAGAAAATCCTTTCTTTCCTGCAGCAGGTGGCACTGTTGCAATGAGGCTGTGTGTCTTCTGGTGACGTTAGAATCAAAAGGAATCGGCAGATTTTAGCCTGATAAAATATTTAAGTTAAGCATCAGATTTAAAAAAAAAAATAACAAAGTGATGAAATGATTTTCACCTGTAATGGGACAAACCAACATCATGCACTGATGCTCAGTGCCCACTGTGGTGTTTTTGCTAAAAATGCATGACTTGAATCTAATCTTGAGGAAACATCAGACAAACCTAAAGTAAGGAGCATGCTATTAAGTAACTGGCCAGTACTCTTCAACAATATCAAGTTCAGGAAGACAGAATGGTTAAGGACTTATTCCAGATTAAATGACACTAATAAGACATAAGTAAATGTCATGCATGATCCCTGATTGGATCCTGGACCAAGATTTTTTATTCTGGGCAGGACATTATTGGAACAATTAGCAAAATTTGAATGTGGATTATAAATTAGATAGTAGTATTGTATCGATGTTGAATGTCCTGATTCTGTACTATGGTTATGGAAGAGCACACCCTGGTTCTTAGGAAATGCACCCTGAAGTACCTAGACATAAAAGGTATGATGAAATCATATCTTCCAATTATCCTCAAATGTTCAAGAAAAAATATGTTTTTATATATATTGTGTATGTTAAAATTGTATCATTAAAAATTATCCCAAAAGTTACATTTTCCCAGCTCCCTACCCAACTTCTCCACCCAACTATTAATATATACATACCCGTAGCCAACTCCATTGACAGTAGCCCTTCCTAAAGTTCGTGAATTATTTGAAGTGACTCTCTGTTTCCCTTTGGGCTCTCAAGGCGTCAATATCTTTAGGGCCAGCCCCTGGGATATGGTTTGTTCTAATGTTTTCATCTACTTTGAGATCTCCTACTCTTCAAATATGTTTTGTAGATTCATTCCCAATAATCAGTACATGTTCTTTTACTTACACATGATAACATGTTAGAAAACCTGATCAGAATATCTGAAATCATAAAATGAATCTTAGAACGTAAGAGCCAAAGAAATTTTAGAAGTCGTTGTTCAAATACTTTCCCAGCCCCACCTTCTGGGAGATAAAATGAAAGACAATGCAATGACCTACGCAAGTTTACATAGTCATTGAGTTGCAAAAGCAGGTAAAATGCCCCCAATTCCTGTCCTAGGTCCAGCACTCTGTCCCTTACTTTGCTTCTCACACCAGGGAAATACGGGAGATACAAGGTCAGGTGCCAAGGACCCAAAGCCACAGAACAATACGAAGCAGCTCCTGTTTCATGACAAGAAATTTGAAATATCATATTATTTTACATTGAAGTAAACATATGCAAAATTTGTCTCAATTTACAAACTTAAAAACAGCAGACTTAAACAGTTGGCACTTATCAGGGCTGCTTTGGACTGTATCCTCAGGTACCCCAGGAGTAGGAGACCATCTTCTCTTCTCTGCACTGAAAGTTCTCAGTTAGAATCACCAGAGAGGCCCTGGGACAACTTAACAAACCAATGGAACGTGAGTTCACTTGGCGACGCAGTCTGCAAGGCTTCTTTGCACAGGAGCATCTTGGAAAAGCCCCCAAGTCTCCTTCACACCAGCAAAGTACGGGTCACACTGCGAACAGAACCATGCTGGTCAGGGATTAGAGGTACGACCTGCCTGGCACTCTCAAGTGCTGTGTGACCAGGAATGGAAGGAAGGGCCCTTCAGCACAGCCAGCTTTGTGTGGGAAATGCCTGCAACCACCCGCTACACACAGGCCTCCCCTCCCATGCACAGGCCTCAGCTGTACTTCCCTAAGTCTGGCCTGAGGCGGTTAAAAGCCTAGAGCCAGCACATTGGAAATCAGGAGGGTCTTTCCCTGCTAATCTTTAGGCAAATATTTTTTCAGCTCTGCTGACTTCACAGTGAGTTACCAGCCTTGCACTTGTGTGGCAAATGCAAGCAAGCCCACCTGGGTGGGAAGAGCCCCAGTGCTTTCCACAGGCAGAGAGCCTTCCTGCTCCAACGCCAGCTTACTGGTTGGGAAACGACAACATGTTCCTCCTGCCTCTGAGGTGAGCCAGGCAAGGGAGGAGGCTCTGGAAGACAGGTGAGCTCTATTCACAGACAGCAGAAGGCTGGGGCTCCAGGCATCACTTTCTCGCCCATTCCCTGTTTACTCCCTAAGTTTCTATTACAATAAACAGGAAGTTGTGGGCTCCTCACTGCTTCTGCAGTCCCTCTTGGTCTTTGTGGCTGGCTCACTCACTGATTAGACCAAACAGGCTTCTGGACAGGAGTGCCTCACTCTTGAGCTTATTGTATGTTTTGACTTAGCTCTGTGTCTGAAATGTCCTTGTACATTTTCACTGTGAAATGCCCCTATACCGCCCCCCCACACATACACACACCCCTGTTCTGCCTCCTGCCCCCAGACTGGGACTTCCACTGCTCTGTCCAACCCCAACCCCACCCCCACCTTCCAGCCCTTAGGAGCATATCTTGCAATTCCAAGCAAACTCTCTTTCAGGTATTCTGGTAAGCAGATCTGTGGCCACCACAGGCAACATTTTGCTGAAGCACACACATGATTTAGTCTGGCAGTTCAGCATCGGCAATGTCTGTTTCTACCACTCCAGCAGGTAGAAATCAAACTCACATTCTGTAATCAGACGGGGAGAGTAAGCATGGCTACGTGTATTGGCAAGTCCCCCCAAATGGGACATGCTGTGTCTTAGTTTGGGTGAACCACAAGCAACCCTGAAACAATGACATGTGTGCAGGTAGTTTACTTGAGAAGGGATCATAGGAAGTTGGAATGAGAGAGTTGGGAAGCAGGGTAGGGAAGGAGAAAACAGAAAATGCCAATGTATGTTCATCACGTGCTGCTGCTGAGAGCCTCTGGGGCTCAGTCTCACGGGGACAGAACAGACCTCAGTTGAGTAGAACGCAATCAGTTGGCCTACCAGGGGCTTCCACCGATTCCCATCCATTAGTGCTTCAGAGTTGCCCCACCCTGGGGCAAGAGATCTGGGGCATTTATCCACCGATTCTTTTTAGCGGTTATTTGAGGCAGCTCCTTGTGGATGGACATGAACTCCCCAGCATTAAAGGACTATCCCCAGCCTGGGCCAGGAAGGCTCCGGGGCACAAAAAGCTCTCAGGCAGAGTCCCAGGTGCTTGAAGTAGGAAGCCAACAACAATACAGAAAAAGCAAGTGTCTAGGGCATGGAAACAAGGCACTGACATCATCTACCCCAATAAGCCTAACGCGCATCCTATTAAAACCAAGGAGCGCATGAAGATAGGTCCCTGGATGCCATGCCAGCAGTTTACTTTAGGGGTGATTTTCCCCATCTTTAGATTCAGTGTAGCAAAATGAGAAAAAAGCAGCCTCTACCGGGATAGCAAATCCCAACCCACTTTGCATGGTTTCATTAAGCCATTTTATACCACCAGTGGACTGTGGACTGTCTACCACCAGAAGACAGAAGGGAAGATGAAACAGTAAGAAACTGTGCTTGGAACCTGATTCAGGTAACATGAAAAGGCCATTTTCACACTAAAAGAGAGTGATGACTTTGGAGATATGCAAGGTTAATGATCCCCCACTCAGGACCTCCCTTGACCCAGCAGGATCCCATCTTCCACAGGCAGGCTTCCTCACAACCCAAGCAAGACTATCTCTCGCGAACAACTGGAAGATTCAAGAACTGCACTCCCTGGACCCGCCCCGCTTGCTGTCTCTGGCACCCTTCCCTGATCTCGTCTGCCGTGTGCGTATGACACTGAACGTAGCCTCCATAACATTTATGTGTCACAGGGCTGCTTGGCACCAAGCCTCAAACCCAGCCCTCTCACAACTACTACACATCCCTTATCTTGCTTAACTCTTTGTGGAGAATGAAACTGGCCCCATTTTTCTTAGGACTTTCTTTCCTTGCATTCGGAGGCACCATTCTCTGGTGGCTTCACTGTTGATGGCCACCCTCAGTGACTATCCTGGTTTCTCTGATGCCTTAATCTGACCCTAGTACTCTCCAGGGCTTTGTCGTTAAGACTTAATCTCTTTTTATTTGATTTTCTCGATTTGGTCAGTTTCCCTCACTTTTACCCCAAATTACAACCATAACCCAGAGACTGATGGTCCCCACTTTATCCTCAACCCAGAATTATGCTCCCAGCTGCCTGCTTGACCTGTAACACTAGCACTCGCCTATTTTATTGTCTTGCCCTCCGCACCTGCCCTTTCCTCTGCATCCCGCCTAGTAGCCTCGGTAGGGCATGGCCCTACCCCTCAACCAGTCAGCAGAGCCAGAGGGTAGGACACTGTCCTGCCTTCCTTCAGCTCTTCTCCGCTCAGCCATTCAGGCCCTGATTCCAGGATTTTGTCACCATAAAACTTTTAATGCATCCCCCCACTCAACTCTCACTTCGATGACTTCAGTGGTCTCCTGAGCCATCCCCTGTCCCTGGTTTTGTGCCAAGTCATCTTCCATATACTTCTGGGCTCTTTCTAAAATGTAGTGTTAACATGTGTCTCCTCTGATAAAAAAATGTTGGTGGCTTTGGCTTTCCAAAGCCATCAAGATTAATTCAAATTCCTTAGCATGACATAGGACCATTTCCAATTCATCACCTCCCTTCTCTCTGTCTTCTCTCTGTCTCTGCCCCTCTCTCACTACCTCCCTCTCTTTCTCTCTCCTCTCTCTGCCTCTTTCTCTCTCACATGCACACACACACACTCTCTCTCCATCTCTGTCTCTCTCTCTCACTCATACACACGCACACCTCCACACCCTTGCCCTGCTGCTCAGACAGATATGCGCTCCTTTCTCTTGCTATCAGTCTGTATCCAGACCTCCATGCTGGTCTTTCTTGTCACCTTCTTGGTGATAGACCCTGACTCTCCCGGTCTTTAATTTATTAGACGCCTCTTCTGGATGTTCTTATGGGGTCCTTGACATCCTTAAGAATCCTGTGACACACACCTTGTGACTTTTGTACTTGCTTGCATAGACCGAGGGACCCATGGTTTTCACTTATTAATTCCCACAATAAACATTTTGGCACTGAAGTTGGCTCCAAAATCTTTGATGATAAATGTGAATGATTGAATGTACTTGCACTGACAGGCATGGTTTTATAATTTGCACAATAAACATGGCACGAGTTGCTCCAACTTTCTCTCTGATCATGATATGAAATGCTCAAGACAGGCCGGGCTGGAAGATCATTGCATGTCCCACAGCCACGGCTTCGAGATCTCACATGGGAAATGCTGACTGCCTGACGTAGGCAACTTTACAAGTGCGAACCCACTTGTTTTCGTCATGCAGCTCTGAGATAGAGACAGCCATATGTTATTGAATTTTGGTCCTTAAGCAGAATTAGAGAATTTTTTGACCTTAGAAATATGGCCAATAGATTCAACAATGAATACTTTTTTTTCTTATTTTTGCCACATGGGCTCACTTTCACAGATTAGCCAGTAGGTTCAGCCATCATTGCTTTCCCTTGGGACCTATTTTCCCTGTTGCTGTGGCATCTGTAATTGTGAATAAGCTGTGGGTGCGTTTCTGAGGAGCAGCACGATGGCAATAGCATGCACCACAGGAGATGTGTGCCCACTGGTGCTTGGTTGCTGTTTATGTTTGTCAGTGTTCCCTGTAATTGGAAGGGTGTATTGCCTTACAATCATGCAAAGGGTAATAAAAAGAAAATTAGGGAAAACATGAATATAACATCAGATCGAAACCAGTGATGTTTGGTAATTTTACACAAATACAATACAGATTTTTCCCCCAAAATCCACTCAACTATAGTGAATATTGAACAGAGAAAGCTCCACTTTAAATACCAGGCACAAATGAATAGCTAATCTTTCAGTCTTTGAACATGATACAGTCCACTGTAAGCACCAACTCAATTAAGGCAGGAATCCAAGGTTGTTGCTTCTTCTGATGAAAAGCATTAAGAGGCACAGGAATGCAGCATGCTATAAGGAAAATGGATACCACTTATGGTTTCAGGGATTCTACCACATATTTCTAAGACTGGCTCTGCAGTAGACCTCATCAGTGCTGACTTCATTAGCTCAGACACTACTCTACCTGTAGTAAAAAATTTGAAAAAAAAAAAGAAAAAATAATCATTCTCCTTTTGAGAATGCATAAGGTTTAACTTTTTAGAAAGGAGAAAATAATCTGAACATTCATCTTAAAATGGAAACTAAAAATTAAAGTTTATATTGACAACCTACTTTCTATAGACTCAGCAAAATAATATAATTTAAGGGCTTATTTCTTAGTAAAAAATGATTCTACACAATCTAGTATGTTTTATTGTAGGCATATCATGAGACCTTTTAAAAAATTTAACTGAGTACACCTTTATATTATACACATAATGATATGAAATATCTTTGGAAGAAACAGATATACCTATTACTGTTCTGTTATTTCAGACTTTTCCTAGACAGCATCTCACTGCCTACTTGCACATTCACATACTTTTCCACATTCACACACTGTCTTAGTCCATTTTGCATTGCTATAACAGAATATCTGAGGCTGGGTAATTTATAAAGAAAAAAGGTTTATTGAGCTCACAATTCTTGTGGCTGGAAAGTCCAAAATCAAGCAGCTGCATTTGGGGAGGGCCTCATGCTATTTCCACTCATGGTGGAAAGCGGAAGGTGAGCAGGCATGTGCAAAGAGGTCACATGGTGAGGAGGAAGCAAGAGAGAAAAACCAAGAAAGCCAGACTCTTTATAACAACCCACTCCAGTGGAAACTAATCCTTTCCTTAGAGAGTGAGAACTCACTCACCCCCAGGGGAGGTCATCAATCTATTCTTCAGTGATCTGCCTCAACAACCCAAACTCCTTTTACTAGGCCCACCTCCCAACACTGCCACATTGAGGATCAAATTTTTCAACATGAGTTTTGGCTGGGACAAACCATAGCCATACCATAGCACACACCTACAGCATGTTTCAGTTACATTTTTTCTTGCTGCATAATCAATCATAGGACTTGCAGCATAGTTGCACAGCTAAAACATAAAAAACAAAAAAATATGTATTATGGTGGTTTGTCAGTGAACTGGCCAAGTTTTTAATATCTAATTATTTATTTATTATGCTAATGGACTCAAGAAGTGCCTCTGTTATTATTTACACATATGTTTATATTTAAAATCTTTCATTTACTAAAATAGCAAACACTATTTGCACTGATTTATTGCTTCATTGGCTTTTTCATAGTACTGTCTTAAAGGGCAGCATGCAGAACTTTGAGGAGTCACTGTGACTCAGAACGGTGGTGGCTTTCTCTTGGTGTAACCCTGTCCTTTCTGGAGGAGGCCTTTGGACCCCTTTGAACCCATGTCTTTTCCAGACTGTGCCTGTGTGAGGCAGAATAATGAGGCCCTGCCCAGGCCTAAGTTAGCTCTTGCTCTCTACAAGTAAGTGTGCTGCCTGCTCATGGAACCAACTAGAAAACCATGAGCTTCCTCAAGGAAATGGCCTAGATGAAGTACGACCCTAACATTTTTTTGGCAGCCTACCGGGTTTCTGAGCTTCTTTAGACTTAACGTGCTTAGCATCTGGACTGGCTTAACTTTCCCTCGGCAATGTTTTGGATACTTTAATGGATAGGAAGTGCCTTCTCATTTTCTCTCCTTTGGGGAACCAAGACTTATGTACAGATTTTCCTCTCAGGTTTGAATGAGAGGCCTCAAGTCAAAGCCAGGTTTTTTCCTTCTCTGAAACATGCCACATGCCCAATGTCCAGGAGTGTGCCTCTCATGGAGGTGGGGGGCAGCACAGAGGTTTGATGAGTTTAGAGCATTCCGGGAAATGAACAGTCACCTTCTCACAAAGTCCCCACTACAGGTGACGGGAAGAGGGGCATAGAAGACTAAACTTCCCACTTCATTACAATTATTTTTAAATTTATGATTCTTGTCCCTTTCTGTTTTGAAGGGGCCTTTTTAAAAGTATTTTTCTTGGCTACCAACTAAGGTTTGTTGAAAACTAAAGTCAGAGTTAGGGGAAAATTTAGAGGATGGGGAAACATATGACCTCCTGGGGCCAGTAGCACTCATTTGCCATTCTTGTGCAGACTCTGAAGACATTTCAGAGTTTATCATCTTCAGCCAGCAGAGGGGATGGTCAGTGTTGGCTGATGGGTTACAAGACCTCAAAATGACATCAACTACAATCAAACGCAAAGGAGACTTTCTTCTCTATTTTACATTGAAACAATCCTAGGATGAGAAATAAAGTGATTCAAAACAAAACATAAAATCTGGATTCTCAAAAAAAAACCCCAAAATTCTTATGAACCATGAAACTCCAAAAACAAAGAGCAGCACCTATGGGTGAGGCCTCTTATGTAGAGAAAAGACCCACAGCTATACCTTGATCTTGGGATAGCTCCAACTTTCTGTAGCTTTTCTTCACTTCTTTGCAAACATCCTCCTGTCCTTAGCAGCTAAAGCTCAGAAACCCAAGGAGACTTATTGGGAAAATGACTAGAGGTTTTCATTCCTTAATTTCTGTCTTTAACCTCAGTAGCAGAGCCAAGGAGCCCAGTGCTTATAAATGCCAACAGAGATCTCTCTCCAAGCACAGGCTGCTCTGCCAGCCAAGGTCCAATGACAAAAAACATCTTCACTTTGAGAGCACTCAAGAACTTCAAAATACTCAGAGATGTGTTGAACATAAAAGAAAAGGAAACAGACTGGAGTGGTGGGAAATTCATTTTCAGAGTGAGTAGAATTGAATGGAAGTACATACTTAAAAAAATTAAAAAGAACAAACATGCTTAGTATTACAGAATAAGCAGAGACTGCCAGAAACATGCAGGCTTGTTGGCCAGAACACTTTTCTTAGACTTTCATTGTAATAATTAGTGGTCTCATACAAACTTAGCCAAACAACCCATATCAATTTCCACTTCTGCTATTTTAACAGTATGGTCTCAGTCACATCCATCTGATTATTTTATAAATTTTCCTTGAAAAGTCAATATGTTGAGTCTCCCAGCTGTATTTTTAGTTGAATTCTGGGGCAGAAAATTTTCATAGCATGAGAAACTTCTCCACTGCATACTTATGATATTTCACATTTACTTTTGTACAGATAAATACAATTTAATTTTTTAAAGTGTATTTAGGTTAATGGAAAATGAGTTGAATTATTTGGAATTCATGAACTCTTTTAAGCTTAAGAACTGTCTGCCATCTAGAGGTTGCAACTTCATTTTAATGAATAAAGAAGGAAGAAAGAGTGCAAAGTGGGACAGAGAAATCCTGTCCTTGAGATCAGGGATGGGTTCAAGGGAATTTTTTCAGGTGGGAAACACAGTTTGCACTGATGCATCCATGCTCTTAACTCTTTCTTGTACCAAGCTCACAGATGAACTTAGATGCTCTATCTTGAAGTAATTTTTAAAATATTAAGGGAGTAGCTCAGGAAAACATCAGAATTTATCATGGTGGTGATTAATGACTATAGCAAAGATTTATTGATCCTAGCTTCTAAAATAAAATAACACTGAATTAACTGGCAGAGGGAACTAAACATTTCAAAAAATCCTTAAATTACACATTTTTCTTTATTGATGAAAAAGTGTATTAGCTATACTGAGTCACTCTGAAGAAGTGGTTTTCAAACATTTTTAGGCCCTTCTTTGATTGGAATACTGTACAGTGTTCAACATATCAAGAAGAGAAATGTGAAGCTGCCAAGGCCAAAGCAGGACCCCAGAGACCAGAGTCCATACCTCACTTGCTGAAGGCCTAAGGCACCATACTCATATGCACACACAGACTCTCAGGTCAGTTATATTCAAAATAATTCATGAATATGGAGGCAAAAATCTTAAATAAAATACTAAGTTTGTCAAGAAGACTGGGGCTTGCTTCTCCCACCCATCTGCTACTAATTTAGTGGAGGATCTATCCAAGGCTTTGCAGGTCAAGAATACTGAAGTCATTATTACTTCCCCTCCCCAGTTTATGCTCAGGATGGGCAGGGATGGGCAAACTGAGAATACTGCAGGCTACTATCTCCCCTCCCAACACCCATTCATAAGATAAAGGTGTAAATCTGGAATAAGTAGGCCACCATCTCCACCAGCAGTTCTGGTGAATTAGAGCTCCAGAGGTTCTTCCAGGGGGAGGAGCAAGATGGGAGCACTGGCAGCTCTACAGATCTGTTGAGGGGCTGATGTTATTAGGAACAAGATCTGGAGGAACTCATGTCCTAAGGCATTGTTGAAAACAATAGAGATCTTAGTGTTAAGCAATTAAGAAAAAGCTAATAACTCATGAAACTAGTTGTAGCAAACAAAATAGCTGACCAGCCAGAAGTTTAACAGAGACAACCAGAGAAAGAAACAGATTTTTTTGAAAGAAAAAAGACCATGCTAAGATTACATTCAGCCCTGAGGTTCTGAAGTCTGTGCACACCAGACTAGGTGGCTGCAGCCACCTAGGAGCAACCAGATTCCAAATTGAGCATTTGAGAGTTACTAGTTCCTGGCTAAATGTGGGATGGCCTTGAAAGCTTTCCTTAAATTATACACAGATTCATCAAAAAAGGGCAAAAGTCTTACAAACTTAAAGGGCACAAACTCTGACCAATCACTGGCTGAACATCAAGCTATGCTGAGCTAATGGTGACTTCCAGGAATCCAAGCTTAAAAATAAAAACAAAGGGGGAAAAAACTGAGCAGTGACATCAGAGGAAACACACTTTGGAGGAAGTAGAATCCACAGATTTAATCCAGGCAAACTACTATACAAATAAACTAACAAAACCCAGTAACAACAAACCTTTGGAGAGAAGGGGGCACTAATCGGGACCCAGAGTTGCTCAATATATTATCTAAAATGTCCAGTTTTCAACAACAACAACCACCACCAAATAATGAGGCATGGAAAGAAACAAGATAGTGTGATCATTGTGCAGGAAAAATAAGTGATCAATAAAAATTGCCTTTGAGGGGGCCCAGATGTTGGATACAGCAGAAAAGATTTCAAAGCAGCTATTATAAATAAGTTCAAAGAATTAAAGGAAACTGTGTATAGAGAATCAATGGTGGTTTGGTGACAATGATTTATCAAACAGAGAAGATCAATAAAGAAAGAGAAATTAAAAACACATGGAAATTCTGGCATTGAAGAGTACAATATCCACTATGAAAAATTCACTAGAGGGGCTTAAAAGTACATCTGAACTGGCAAAAAAAAAAGAAGAAGAAGAAAGAAAAAAAGAGGAAAAAAATCAGCAAACTTAATGACAGACCATTAAAGATTTGTAGTCTGTATAACACAATAAAAGAACAATGAATAAAGAAAAAATCCTCAGGAAGCTGTGAGAACCCATGAAACACACAAGCATAAACATAACGGGAGTCTCAGAAGGGAAGAAGAGAACAAAAGAAGACAGGAAAAAATGTTTGAGGAAGTAATGACTAAAAAATTCCAATGTATGATAAAAAACATTCATCTATATAATGAAAAGGCTCAACAAACTCCAGGTAGGTTAAACCTGAAGAGATCCACATATAGATATATGACAGTCAAAATGTTTAAGGACAAAGACAAAGAGAAAATTTTGAAAGCATCAGAAGAAAAAAACTTGTCTTCATGTACAATGGAACTCCAAATAAGATTAACAAATTACTTCTCATCAGAAATGATGAAGGACACAAGGAACTTGGACAACATATGCAATGTGCTGGGGGAAAACATGTCAACCAAAAATCCTATATCTAGCAAAGCTATCTTTCAAAAATGGAGGTGAGGAGAAATTGACTTCCAGCATCACAGTATGAGAAGCTCTGCTGATCTGCACCCCAGGAAACCAGTACAAATTATTTTCAAACAACCATTTAAAGCTTCTGGAAATAGTCCTAAAGGCAAATAGTGTATGAATAACCATCTATTGAAGAAGATCTGTGAAAATTCACTAAGAAAGGAGAGAATCTGTGGTACGTGAACCAGCACCATGGACATTTTCTTCCCCTCTCAGGTTAGCAAGGCAGAGACTCCACTCCAAAATGCTGCAGCCAAGAACACAGGGCTTCCTCTCCCTCCACCTTCCAGTCAGAGGGCTTTCTTCCCAAAATGATCAGTAACTCCGCATTTCTCATTCTTCTCCTAGCTACTTGTTGCTGACACTGAGTCCCAGGAAAGTGAGGGCAAGAGGTAGGAGATCCCTTTATCTCCCCTATCCCCACTTGAAGAAAAAGAGGCTGCAGGCATAGTACGCTGGGAATACAGGAGCTCAAATAGCCCTTGCTCTGGCTTATGAGGCAGTGGTTCCATTCTAGGAGAGGCAAGCCAAGAAGACATCAGTTTGATGTCCCCCTCCACCTAGTGCTCAGCTCCTAGAATGGGGGGTGCCACTAAGAGAGAATCTTTCCATTTTCACTACTTCCAGCTCCAGAACACTCGCTCAGAATTTGCCTGGGAAGAGAAGTAATCTGTAAAACATATATCTACTAATCTCTTCCCAAATGAACTGATTTCATTTATAACAGAGTATGGAGAAGTTTAAATCTAAGGACACTCTTAAGAACAGTGGATGTTGTGGTAAAAGACAATTGGGAGAACATTCTTGCATTTCATAATTTGATTTGATTGGGATGTAGAGCAATCTATGTTCCAAGGCATTATGGAAAAAAATAAAGTAATTAGGCAGCTTTAGGGGAGTTTAACATCTGTGTTGGTCAGGAAAAAAATAAAGTAATTAGGCAGCTTTAGGGGAGTTTAACATCTGTGTTGGTCAGGCAGAGAGGGAAAGAAAGCCCTATCAAAATTACTATCATCCCAAATGACTATAGACATACTCAAAACTGCATCTCCCTAAGGAGTAACATCAGAGGCTTAACACTGTGAAGGGTAAATACACAATCACTAAAACAATCCAGGTAGTCACTAAAACAAACAAGCAAATAGCAATACAAGCTCAGGGTTGGGGGAGGACTACTACCCAGAATTGCTACAGTGCTGGGTATATATTATCTAAATTGTCCAGTTTCCAGGAGAAAGTTATGAGGCACACAAAGAAACAGGAAAGTATGAGCTATATACCAGAAAAAAAAAAAAATAGCAGACAACATAAATTGCCTGTAAGAATGACCAGATGTCAAATTTAAGAGAAATTGATTTCAAAAAAGCCTTTATGATTATTTCCAAGGAACTAAGAGAAGCATGATAAAAGAAATACAGGAAGGTGTGATGATAACATTGCATCAAAAAGAATAGAGGTGCAGTACTCCTAATCTGAAAATTCAAAATCTGAAATGCTCCAATATTCAAAATTTTTTGAGCACCAACATAACACAGGAAAAATGATGACAGCCTGAAGAAAATGTGGGAAAACATCAAGTGCACCAACATAGGCATATCTGAAGGAGAGAAGAGAGAGAAAAGAGCAGAAAAATATTTAAAGAAACAATGGCAAAAAACTGTCCAAAGTTTATTAAAAAACAATAAGCTACACATCCAAAATGCTGAAGTAGGATAAACACGAAGAGATCCACAAACAGATACATCATAGTAAAAGTGCTGAAAGTCAAAGACGAGAAGAAAATCCAGAATGCAGCAAAGAAAAATTCATCACTTCCACTGAAACCCCCATAATATTAACGGTTGACTTCTCCATGGAAGCAATGGAAGGCAGAAAGCAGTGGGGTAACATACTCAAAGTGCTCAAAAACGAAACCAAAAACTCAACCAAGCAACCTACATCCTGCAAAGCTGTCTTTCAGAAATGAAGGTGAAATTAAGACTTTTCTTGATAAACAAAAACTGAGAATTTTTTGCTATCAGACACATAAGAAATGCTAAAAAATTCTTCAGACTGAAAGCAAGTGACCCCAGAGATTAATTTGAGTTCATGAACAAACAAACAAAAAAAAAGAACACTGGTCAAGGTAATTTTGTAATTATATAAAGCAGTATAAATGCATATTTTCTCATTTCTTTTCTTGAATTATTTAAAAATAATTATATAAAATAATATGCATATATAAATTTAATGTTGGGTTTATCAAATATGGGTATGTAAGATATGTATAATACAATTGCCAATAAAAGCACAAAAAGCTGAGGGGGAGCAAAGCTATACTGGGACAGATGGTAAATCAATAACTATAACCAGGAATTATTGCTTTGTAACATTAGCAGACATGTATAACAATACTATCACAAAAAGGGGAAAATGAAATAAAGCTATAAAGGACTAATGTGTCTACATATGTCTGCAATTAAGCAAGTGCAAATCTGAAGCTGATTCTGATAAATTAAGATATATATTGTAAATCCCAGAGAAACCACTAAATAAAAGAACCTCAAAAATATAGTGATAAAATGATCAGAGAAAATAAAATGCTACGTTAGAAAATATTCACTTGATGCAAAAGTGAGCAGTGAAGGAGGAACAGAGGAAAAGAAATTACATGAGACACAGAAAACCAAAACTAAAATGGTGTATATAAATCTCACTATATCAATGATAGAATTAAATGTGAATGGACTAAACAATCCAAACAAAAGTTAACATTTGTCAAACAGGATTTACAAAAATGATCCATCTACATGCTGTCTATAAGATACATGATTTACATTAAAAGATAAAACTAGATCGAAAATAAAAGGATAGAAAAAGATATTAAAAAAGACCAGTGTCTCTGTGTAGTTACTGGAATTACATATCACAACATATACACAACAGGGCACTGTGTGTTAAGGTACTGAAAGGCTATGTGTTGTGGCCCTACCAACATCAGAGACAGACACAGCTTCAAAGCACACAGAGGTTTCAATCAGTGGAAGCACTCAGGCAAAATAAGTGAGTAAATACACAAATTAATTTTCTCTCAGAAAACATGATGACCACAAGTTCTTGGATAACAAGACACCATTTCCCAGTAATGCCAACCATCCATTTTCTTGCTTCCCTCTGTGTTTTGACTTGTGCTTCCAGAAGTGTTCATGAAGTTTCACATTATTAGTAACATTTGCATTTTTTTTGTGGAGGAACATTTATAATATTAAACAATTCATATCACTTTTAAACATATATGTATAAATGCATATATTAACATATATACATGTACATATTAATATTTGCATAGACATACATGTATAATTCTTTACATTTAGGAACTAGATGGACATTGGATGCATGAATTCCAAGAATTGCAAATAACAATCAGACTGGACAAATGATGCATATTGACCTACTTTTGCTTGACACAGTGTTATAAACATTATCTTTTACAACATATTAATAATACCTAACTAATCCTCTATTTTTGGACATTTATGTTACCAATTTTTGCTTCTATAGTCCAAGTTGAGATAAACATCATTATCCTCAAAACTTTGCAAACATTCATGGCATAATTTTCTAAAATTTACTTGCTAATTTAATGGGAATGCAAATTTTTAGCATGGACCTCATTACAGTGATTAGAAAGTATTTTAGTTTAATAAGTTTAATAAATATTTGAGTAGTAGTGTCATCATTAGAGCATCTCATGCACAGCATTTTATTTTCTTTTTCACATAAATAACCAAATTTAATTCATCACAGAAAAAATTATGAACATCAGTCTAGTTATATCCCAGAAAATGCCTACAGCTTTAGTTGCTCTAAAAGTGCGCAATCTTAGTAAACTTTGAATCTTTTAAAAGAGATATTCCACACACTTCAACAAAACATATATGTATATATTACATACGTATCCATTTGTATTCATTTATTTTATTTATTTGTGAGTGCTTATTACAATACATATATTTTATTATTATAATGACATTTGAGTGGGTAGTCGTACCACAAAAATATGCCGTGTCTTGGAGGATTTCTCCCATTTGAAGTCTCTGTAGTTCAAAGGGAAACATCATGCTTTGGGTAAATATTTATTTACAAAAGGAAACCAACAGCTACAAAATTTCCTTCTTACTATTTCTTTTTAAACTCAAGTTTACTTTAAATGAAAACACAATAAATAGTCAGTAATCAGGAACAGAACTGAAGTCACTGAATAAAAACTATTTAATACCAGATAACAAAACAGAGTCAGTCAAAGGAAAGCTCATCTTAAACCATTTATAGAATAACAATCTTCTATTTTATAAAGGCTTTTATGTACTATTTGGTTCTCTGGGTGATTCCTACTAACATATGCGTTTGTGTTATTTTGAAGGAAACTATTCAACAAAAAATATATACTGTCCGATTCATTTATGAAGCTTTAAAGTTCATTTATACAAAAACTTTTTTGCCAAATTGGCCAATATTTTATCTGCAGTTATATTTTGCTAGGTTTTTTGTACAGGAAAACATTAATACTTATTTTCATGTAACACCATACTACATAAAATTAATAAGCACTCACCAGGAATTTCAAACTGAAGTATATATGAGAATGAATTGCATTAAATGGAATTTTTGCAAAAACCTGCCAATTCACAGGTCATGTGGTTTAAATATTTACATACTAATTTGACACTCATCGCCCTTACTTAAGCACCATAAATAAGCAGAAATGGTGCACAGTAGACAAAATTAAGAAGTTGCTTTCTCTCACATCCCCACAGTCCTCTCTATTATATTTGTCTTCAAAAATCTCCCCGATTCTATGCCATGCACTGAGCAATCCTCCAGTTAAATGAAACTCTAAAAGATCATTAAAGAAAACTTCCATTTGTCAGACCATGTGGTAGCTTTTAGCCTCTTCTTGGACTATTTCAAAATAAATGCTCGTGGCAATTCTAGTTCAAGTGAGGCCACGAATTGAGTCCTGAGGCTACGAATTAAGAAGAGTCAAACATCAGTAAAATCCCATGAGTTATAACTTCAGTCAGGGAGCCCTACAACCAGAACCCAAGAGCTAAGATGACACAGGCGCACTTGGCGCAAGAGTTGAAGTAGGAGTGATGGTGTGGGCGTATGACACAGCAGGAGTCTTAATTTTTATAGGAAAAGCTGGTTGTGAATATTCTGTTCCCAGATGAATCAGGATTTTCTCTGAATCCTAAGAAGTTTCTCTGCAAAAGGACCTTGGTTTCCCAGAATAACTCTAGAAGACAAACAGTTGTTCCCAGCAATTGTCCTGAAATTCAGGACCCACTTCCAGCCTGACTCCTGTGGCCATAGCTGCTTACACTTGTCCTTGGCCTTTTTTAGACTTTTTTTCACCTTAAATTAATTTCATACTACACTAGACTTGAAGAAGCAACATGACTCTAGATGCATTCCTGTTAATAGCTGGATAAAAATGTCACCACTTCAGTGAAATGGCTCTGGTAGAGCATCTAGCAAGATTGCGTATATTGTTTTAATTAGGCAGTACTGCACAAAAAGTCTCTTTTTTTTTTTTAGGAAAGCAGGGAATTAATAGAAAAAGTAATTTGTCAGGAAGTATAATTATCTTTTGATTAACTGCATGTTGTTGCATTTGAAGGAAAGTGGTCTGACAATTACATCTCTAGACATTTCTCATCTATATTTTCATAAAATACAGGGGTTTTTTCCTTCTAACAGCAAGGAAATCATACTGAAAGAAGACAGATCTCAAAAAAAGATGGACACGTTAATTTTTAACTTATAAACCAAAAGCAGTTGAAGTTTCATAAACTTGTCTATTAGAAAGCTAAAGATTATGTCCATCCTGACATGCTTTGAGTTTCTCCAGAGATGTGTTCCTCCCATAGGTAAGAGAAGAAAGCTTGCTCAAAGTTTAAATTGCTACTTGTAACTAGTATGTGCTGCCCAGCCTCTCAGCAAGGACAACTGACTGGGACTAGAAGCCCAAAGGCTGACTGGGTCACATGGGTGACTTGACCCAAGCTCCTTGGCCTCATGTTGGGTTCCCTGTGTGACATGGAAATCATTACACTGACTGGTGTGAAGATACTGTGAGACCACATTGTCCCACTGGAAGATCCATAGGACAGGAGTGATTGCAAGAACCCTGAGCTGTCCTTCTTTCCATGTGACCATAGATGGATGACTCACTTGACAATGAAGTGCCCCTGTTTCTTTCTCAGTAAAATGAAGAGGTGGAATACAAGGTTTATCTTCCCCCCACATTGATCCAACTGCTGTCAAGGGTGACAGTTGTGAAATGCTGAGAATGAAGAGGTAAATAACACACAATCCCTTTCTCAATGAATTCATTTTTGTAGTTGATCTTCACAATCCTTTCCAGCTCAATAATTGTATGTTGTCTTGTGGTAGCCAACCTCTTAGATGGTTCCGAACCATCCCTGCCTCTTGCAATTCACAGCCTTGCGTAGTCTCATGCCCCATTGTCCTAGCTTTGGTCTATGTGGCTACTGCATATGGCAGAAGTGATGGTATGTAATATCTGAGGCAAATAAGGTGATAAAAGATTTTGCTCCTCTCTGTTTCTCTCTCTGCCTCTGAGAGAAGCAAGTTGCCATTTTGTGAGCAGCTCTATACAGAGACCCATGGGACAAGATGCTTAAGCCACTGACTAACAGCCAGCAAGGCAGTGAGGCCTGTAGCAAACATGGACGTGATCTGGGCAGTGGATTCTGCAGCTCCAGTTAAGCCCCGAGGGGAGTGCATGCATTGTTGGCAGCTCAAATGCAGTATCTTGAGAGACTCAGACTCAAAACATCCAGCTGACCCACTCCCAGATCTCTGAGCCTCAGACACTGTGTGAGATAGTGAATTTTGTTTTGAGCTGCTAGTTTGGGATAATTTATTATGAAGAAATAAATAATTACAACAGTAGTCTCACTTCAGGATTCTGTAGTCCAGTTGAAAGAGCAATATTGAGGATATCCAAAGAGCTGGGTTCTCCTTTCTGACATGATGTTGGACAGGTAGTTTGAATTTTTTGTATAATTTTCATAATCCATTACATGGGCAATTATATCTCTAACAGGATATCTAATGGGAAACTGGGTCATACTGATTATAAACAAAATGAGATTATTCTAATTAACACAAAAAAGAATTGCCCTTTAAAAAAAAAAACTTGAGAGTATGGACTAGGGCAAAAGAGACTGATATGTAGCCAAACTAGATGTGAGCACAGGGGAGATTGTGGCGCAGTGGTGTGCCGCAGTCAGTTCGCACCGGCTCACAGAAGATGATTGTTAAATTTCCAAGAGTTTCATGAGCTGGTAGCTAAACACAGTCATTATTAAAAATTACATTACATAACCTTATGATTAAGTAAATTACATTCAAAACAAAGGTAATAAATAGTCAAACTTCACCATTCCTAAATATTTTATTAAATTTTACTATTATCTATGCTTTTGTACTTATTTATGTCTATTATGTCCATGTGGTAGAAAGACAATATAACGGTGTGTCACCGTACATCTCTTTCCAATTCTGTCTGCAGTGACATGACCTTGGCAGCCTGAAATCGGCAATAAGTAGGAGTATTTACACCGTGGGAGTTGGCAAACGCTGCACGTCAGGGCTTCCCCACACCTCCCCAGAGCCAGTTGTTAAACACTTTCCAGTATGATTCTAGAGAAGGTTAATTAGAGATCCCAGACAAAAGTAATGAGAATGAACAGTCTATTTGCCCTGGAAGAGTCAGTGAGCATCAAATACAGAACTGGTATGAGAATAGAGAAGAGAAAATAAAAACCAGAAAACATAGGAGGATATCCAGCTCACCAAAAGAAAAAAAAAAAAATCCAATGTTGTCCTAGTAGAAACCTGATGCAGAAACAAGGAAGAAACTTCTGAGAAGAAGATAACCGGTTATAGAATCCAAGCGCAGTCCCTTGGCAGTGAAGGGCTAAAGGCCACATTAGTAAATGCCTGAAAAGGGATTATGCAGGGGAAACTTTGAAGTCTCAACCCCTGGGCATGACTTGGAGAAACAGACAGAGAACAAAAAAACATGAACTACGCATTAAGATTGAGGTAAGAGGTATTTTTTGTTTGTTTGTTTTTTGTTTTTTTAAAATCAGCACTTACTCACCTCTGGTGGTGTGCTGGTAAATGTTTAACAACTGGCTCTTTGGGGGTAGGGAGGTGGTTGGGGGAAAGCCCTAACTTGTGGTGTTTGCTGATTTCCATGGTGTAAACATAAACAGGCTGAGCAGGAAAACTATTTCCATATTTTGGCATAACTTCATTCATCTATATCCATCTCTTTGGTCTGTTTCTCTGTGTATGTTGGCTTATACAAGCAGACATCTCTACCCACTATGAGGACTGAGTGTTTATTATGCTGGTTCTGTCCACAAGCTGACAAAGTACTGCAGCATCAGTTTCTACAAGAGGAGATTAAAAAATGTCTTCCCTCGAGGACAGCATATTGTGTCAGGCTATGCCAATATCGTTGCTACTCAAGTGAATAGTCTTGAAAACCCTCTGAGTTATCTGGATTTTTATTTACTAAAATTATAATTTGTCCTGTACAATAACTAGAGAAAAGGAATGTTTTCTTCCTCCTCAAGAGGAATCCTGATGGATTGAAAGAATATGGTGTCATCTGGGTCACGGTTCAAATCGTAGTTCTGTCACTTACTGCCTGTGTGAGCTTGAGCAAGTCACTAACTTTTTCGTGCCTCCTCTGTAAAGAGGGGATAATATTATAACTGTACCTACCTCACAGGGATGCTTTAAGGATCCAATAAGGTAATATCTATATAGTGATTAAGAAAACACTTGACTCCTAGTAGATGCTCAACAAATATTGTCCTCAGTTCTCTTTGTTCTCTCTTTGTTTCCTCTTGACCTCCCTCCCAACTTTCACATGCTCTCTTGCACTTCTCCTAAAAACTCTAGTTCAAATCTCCCTCCCTCTGCCAACCCTCTCCAAACTATGCTGCCCACAGTAAAGACTGACTCTTCATTGAAAACTTCTACATCTTCATTCTCCCTCAGATCTTTGTTTTCTAACTTTATGAAAATATACATATTCTTCCCCAAATTTTACATCAAACTTCTAAAGCAAGGGGGAATGCCTGCTACTTTCTGAGTGTTCACCAAGCCCTACACATTTAATGTGCATCATGCACACAATAATTTCAAATGAAAGAGTTGAACTTAGACATGAAATGACCACTAAAGTTGATATAAGATTGTAGTGAAATAGACATTAAAATATCACAACTGTAATCAAACCAGATACTGTACAGATTGATGAATGGGCAGAAAATAATGCATGTGAATCCAAACTTTAGCAAATGGATAAGAAAGAAAAAAAAATATATATATATATATATATATGAGACAAGGTATAGGAAGGACCAAAAAATTGTATGTCAATTAATCTGACAGAAATAGTATTAACAGTTGATAATAAGAATTTACAATTATACATTTAGCAGCTCCAGAGAGTGTTGGATGCTCCTGAGGGTCTGTAATTAATTATGAATTATAATTTATCACTGCACCACTTCCTATGGAAGAATAATATCTGTAGACCAACAGGTAGAGTTTGTGAACATTTGAAAACCAAAAAGATCAGTGGTACAACTTTCTGGCAGCAGAGAGAGTGCAAAGCAGATACTGTACAATGAACTCTCTGAGTGTGGAGGTCCAACGCTTTTGAGCCCATTGTCTCCATGGTAATGAAGTAGTTGGAGAAAGTGTCAGGTACCCAAGTAAAACACCTATAATACAGATGGGTAGATAATTCAGGTGGCTAAAACAAAAACAAAGGATCAGACAGAGGATAGTTCAGCAAAGGTATGTATGAGAAATAAGTGCCAAGAGCTCAGTCGTACTTGCTTGTGCTTGATAAAGAGAAATGTCACCAGGAAATGGAAAAACAATAGCAAAGTAACCTCATGGAAACTATTATAAACAAACAAGAAAATTAGATAAGGGAGGATAATTTAGAATAAGTTCTGAAATTTAGGAGAAAAAACAGAAAAATGAACAGAGTTTCTGTTAGAGAAAAGCATTCTTAAGAACCACCCCAAAACAACCTTGGTGTTAATTAGACCCTACCTCATTAGCACATAAGCACATGGGTAAGAATTTAAACTCAACATTCAGAAAAAAGCATAGAGCTGATCTATTGCATCTTCCACGCCATGTTCTGCATAACTTTTTATTCTATTGTGTATTTTCAGCATTTATTTTTAAAATTATTGTGGACCACCAGTTAAACATATTATGTTGGACATCAGTTTTTACTGCCTTTTCCCTCCAAAACTCACTGAAATGGCAGTGATGGGATAAAAGAGAGTATTAGACCTCCACAGGCCAAAGAGAATAGGGAAGGTGATGATTACACACGGAGGATATCCACATGGGTTTAGAAAACAGAAAGTGCGTATGGAGAGGCAACTTATCAAAGCAGAGGATCATGAATGGAGATGACCACCAAAAAGTCCCCAAAGAACCTCAAAAAAGCTCAGGACCAGGAGGCACCAGGTACTGTGGAAGGCTGTTGGGGAGGGAGGGGAGTGGAAGACCAGAGAGAGGAACTGATACCACACATGGGGACTGGTGTTCAGCCTCAAGAGCCATTATTGATGTGCACATAAAACCACAATGAGATTCCATCACCCACCTACCAAAATAACTACAATGTCAAAGTCTGATGGTACCAAGTGCTTGTGAGGATGTGGAGCAACTGAGGTGCTAATTCTCAGCAATGAACAATATTTACCCAGTAAAAATATTATCAACACCGCATATATATTTAACCAAAATTTTTATTATACAATATTAATAGGATTGGAGATGAGGCATTTAGGTAAAAAAAAATTAAATCCTCAACTACAGTCATAGAGCATCAATAGTTATAATAATACTATTTAGACTTTTAAAGTAAAAATAGTTGCCTCTGGGAAGTGGGAACCTGGGTGGACTGATGGTGGGGTAGGGGGCAATCAGGAGACTAATGTTTCCCTGAAAGCCTTTAGCACTATTTAGCATAAAATTGTGTACACATAGTTCTTCAATTAAAATAATTAATTTAAATAAATAGATTTTTTAAATAAAAAAATTATGGGCACTCTGTGAGACCTCATAATATGGCTCCAAGAGGATTCACTAGTGTTTATCTAATACTTTCCTGTGCTTTCTAGTGCCTTAGGTGCTAAGAAAGCACACAAAGCCATAGGCAATCTATGGGACAAAGAATTCTTTCTCACATTCTTACATAAAAGAGGGGGAGCCCCTGTGGTAGGTGGTCTCCAAAGATGGCTGCTGTCTTCCCCTTCCTTCACAGTACAAGCATTACATTCCCCCCGTGAGAAAGCAGAATTTATTTCCTTTTCTCATTGAATATGGGCTGGTTTTGTGAACTGATTCAATGACTAGTATATGGCAAAAGTGACACTGTGCCTGTTTGAGGTCTAGCTTTAAAGAAAACAGGCAGCTTCTACTTTCTCTCCCTTGGAAATCAGCAATTACCCAAGGACCACCATACTATGAGGAAGCATAAGAGAGCTACATGAAGAAGCCATGCAGAGAGAGAAAGTGCCTGGCTAGCTACCAGAAGTTCCAGCCATCCCACCAAAGGCATGAGACAGTAAGTGAATAAGCCATCTTAGACGTTCCAGCCTCAGCACCCATCACGATGGGAAGCAAAGCTCGTCTACTGAGCCTAGCTCAGATTTCAGTATTTTAAAAAATAATAAAGCTGACTCTTTTAAGACACTATATTTTTGGAGAGTTTCTTACTCAGCAATAGATACCTGAAACAGAAATTGATAATGGAATTATACAGCAATGGATAACTGAAACAGATACAAAAATATCTATTCTGATTCCAGAATTAGTAAAGTATTTATGTGGGGAGATAAAAAGATACAAACAAATAATATAGCACAACCAACTTAAGACAATTTAGGAAACAATCTAGATACAGATGTGAGGAGAGGTACCGAGCAAAATCTATCAGAAGGATAAAATATTTTCCATTAAAAGAAATAAGATCATAAGAGAGAAAAAAGAAAGGGTTTGAGAGAAAGAAAATTCTTACTTTAATTCCACCAGAATTTCAAACGTAGGCATGGAGTAAAGTAAATGTTTTCAGGGCTTAAGAAAAAAACTGGGCAATAAAAGTTTGCCTAAAATATGTATTTTCACAGTCATATAAAGCAAGAAACAATGTTTAGAAGATTTTAAAGTTTAAGGCATTATTGTTATAATGAGACATTGGATGGCACACATAGCCTACTAAAAGGTTAAGAAATATAATGCAATAAATCCACAGAACAAAGCAGATTTCTACCCCTCAGTTTGAGAGGGGTTTGCCAGCCATCTATGGAAAGTCTCAGCAGAAGATTTAAATGCAGTTCAGGAAAGTGGAGATGTAAGAACCCATTTATTTGTGTGTGTGGGGAGGGGTGGAGAGACAGAGAGAGAGAGCGCACATCAGGAATTAGTAATTCAACACAAATGACCTGAGACAACATAAATACCTGTGGTTACAGTACTGTAAACTTCCCAAATTTGGTAAAAGACATGAATTTATAAATTAGAAACTCAACAAACCCCAAGAATAACAAATGCAAAGATATCCACACAAAGACACATTATAATCAAATTATCAAAAACCAAAGACAAAAAAAAAATCTTGAAAATAGCAAGAGAGAAGAAACTCATCACATTAAAGGACCTTCAATCAAAATAACAGCACATTTCTCATCAGAAACCATGGAGGTCGAGAAGGTGCAATGACATGTTTAAAGCAAAGAAAGAAAGAAAAAGAAAGAAAGGAAGAATAAGCTGTCATCTAAGAACTCTATAATATATCTGGCGAAACTATCTTTCAAAAGAGAAAATGAAATTAAGACATCCCTAGATAAACAAAGACTGAGAGACTTTCTAGCTAAAGGGAGTCCTTAAGGCTAAAGTTAAAGAACAGTTATCAGTAACTTGAAGCTATATGAAAAATTAAGAATTTTAGTAAAGGTAACTATATAAATAAATATGGCTGCTAATATTGCATTTTTGCTTTGTAACTGCTCTTCTTATTTCCTATATGATTTAAAAGACTAATATATAAAAATTATAAATCTATGTTAATAGGCACACAATGCATAAAGATGTAATTTGTGACAACAACAATATAAGGGGGGTATAGAGCTATATAGGAGCAAGGTTTGTCTATTGTATGCTATTGAAACTAAGTTGATATCAATTCAAACCAGATGATTATAACTTCAAAATGTCAATTTTTAAACTCATGGTAACTAAGAAAAGGAAATGAGAAGATAATAAAAATGGTACACTACCAAAAAAAAATCAGTTACATGCAAAAGAAGGCAATAATGGATAAATTGAAGAACAAAAAAGCATAAGACATACAGAAAACAAATAGCAAAGTGATAGAAGTTCTTTCTTATTAGTAATTTCTTTACATGTAAATGGGTTAAACCATCTAAGCAAAAGGCAGAGACTGGCAAACTGGAAAAGAAAAAAGAATTAAAAAAATGATCCACCAATATACCGTCTTCAAGACATTGTATTTAGATCAAAAGACACAAGTGGGTTGAAAATGAAAGGATGGAAAAAAATACTTCATGTAAATAATAACCAAAAGAGAGCCAGGGTGGCTATTCTAATGACAGATAAGTTAGACATTAAGTTAAAAACTGTTACAAGAGAAAATGAATGGAATTATATAGCAATAAAACATCAAATCATCAAGATGTTACAACAATTATAAACACATATGCACAAAACAACAGAACTCCTAAATATACGAACCAAACATTGACAGAATTGAAGGAAGAAATAGACAGTTCTAGAGAGGGGAAAAAATGGCAGTCTGATAGAGCCCTCCCACCTCACCACTCCCAGGGAAGAAGGTGAAAAATGCCATCGGCTGCCCACATGTGGATTGCTCACTCCGAAAACAGCATTGTGAATTTACAGAGAAATATCGTGGGACACTCAGCCCAAGAAAACAGGTGACTGGGATATATATTCACAAATATCGGAGAGGGCAGGGAAAATAATAGAGCCCAGAGCTCGGGAAGGACGCGCTCGCCAGGTCAGCACAGTGCACCCTGACCTACAAGTGCTTACGCACCTTCCCTACAGACTTCCCATCCGCTCAGTCAGGGACAAGCCCAGAGTCGGGGCAAAGCTGTTGCTAGAGACAGCAGGCTCTGTGGAGAGGAAGCGATTGTGACAGCCACACGGAACTCTCAGCTGCAATATACAGGGACCGCTCAGGGTCAGATAGGGACTGGGCTGAGATACAGCTGCCCAGGACAGTGTGCAGGAATCTGCAGATGGGCACCTGCCACTGGAAGTCAGTGGGACTTGGGCCAGGAGTTGAACAGAGAGTGGGACACACCCTTAGGGGCTGCTGGCAACTGCCGCCACAGGACTCAGGCTGGTTGAGAAGAGCTGCGTTCACGGCGCGATCTGAGCCCTGCTGTGTGCTAGGCTGGTGGCAGCAGCCGTCTTTAAAGTCTCCCACCTGGAGCTGTGAGCCGGGTCTCTAGCTCTGCCCCACCCCGGGGGCTCTTCTGCCAGGGCACTACAGGCTTTGCCCTTGGTGGCCAGGGACAGCTGCCTCTGTGGGTTCCAGGCTGGACAAGATCCTGGAACTCTAGTGGCAGGACCTTTGCATATTGGAAACAGTTTGCAGCTCGTCTATCCGGTCTTGCTTCCCTGGCTCAGGCCTCCTATGAGCCTACTACATGCTGACTCTAGTGCCTGCTATTCAGGTCCCAGCCCTCCTGTACCCTAGAGATCAGTCATTTTGAAGGTTGCTGGTCATAGTGACTCATTTTGAATAAGTACCATTTCTCATGGCAACTGAATGCCTCAAAAGCCACAGGCTGAACCAGAGCAGCTCCCCCTAACCCTGCCCACTTCATTAGGGAACTTCGCTCAGTCCAAGAGTGCCTCCAGTGGCCACTATTACCCCCAGTGGGAACATCCCCCTGGCAGAGACTTCTGGGGATAGAGACGCCCACCCGCCTCACCTTGGGGTCCAGTGGTGGAAAAGGGGTGCATAACTGGAGATTCCCCTATCAGCCAGTGACATGTGGAGATGCACATCAGAGGACCAGACACACGCGGCTGTATAAGCAACCTCTGAGCTGTGTAGAATTTTCCCAATTCAGCTCTCGCACTGCAGCCAAAAGCAATTGTGTTTCTACCCCCACCTGAGGAGGAGCAGGGTCAAAGCAACCCCTGGGAGCTATAAGGCCCCTCCCAAAGCTTGGGGCTTTTGTATACCCCATCTGGTGGACCAGAGCCTGCCATGGGCACAACAGAATACCTAGGTAACTGGCTACTCCACACAAACTACAATCAACAGCTGGAACAGCCCCACAGCTAAAAATATTGCCTTCCATCTCAAGCTATTAGGGAACAGTGGATTTGTACCCTCAAGTACAATCCCCCAGCTTGCAGCTCAAGCTGGGAGAACAAACTCACTACACTACACTGGGAAGAGGTGAAGACAACAGGTCAGAGGTAACCCAAAAGATCCACCAAACTTGCTAAAATACACCTAAGGCAATACAGTCCAGCACTCCTCTCCCTGGCTCTGACAAGAAATGAACTTCAGGGACTTGGAGACAGGGCTATAAACTGGCCCTAACACCCCCAGCTCTCAACCAAGAGGCCAGATGAGAAAAAAAATCAGTGAAAGAACTCAGGAAACATGAAAAATCAGAGTGAAAAGTCACCCCCAAAAGACATCATTAGTTTTTCAGCAACAGATACTGACTCAAATGAAATGGGTAGAATGACAGAAGACGAATTTCATTTATGGATTACAAGAAAGCTCAATGAAATTCAAGAGAAAATTGAATCCCAGCACAAAGAAACCACAAGAAAAATGCAAGAAATGAATGAAAAATTTTCTAAAGAAATAGAAGTATTATGGAAAAATCAAATAGAAATTCTAGAAATGAAAGAGACATTCAAAGATCTACAAAACACAGTGGAAAGCCTTAAGAATAGGCTGGATCACTCAGAGGAAAGAATCTCTGAGCTGGAAGATAACTCCTCGGTGCCAAATAAATCAGTCAAAGAGAAAGAACACAAAAACAAGAGGCATGAACAAAGCATACAAGAAATGTGGGATTATGTAAAGAGGCCAAACATAAGGATCATAGGCATCCCTGAGGGTGAAGAAGAAAATACGCATGGGCTGGAAAATCTATTTGAAGGAAGAATACAGGAAAATTTCCATGGCCTAGCCAAAAACCTTGATATTCAAGTACAAGAAGTACACAGGACTCCTGGGAGATTCAACATGAAAAGGCATTCACCATGCCACATAATTATTAGATTGGCCAAAGTAAACATAAAAGAGGCACTCCTTCGAGCAGTAAGGTGAAAAGAGCAGGTAACTTACAAAGGGAAACCTATCAGATTATATGCAGATTTCTCAGCTGAAACCTTACAAGCCGGAAGGGACTAGGGACCCATTCTCAGTCTTCTAAAACAAAATAATGGCCAACCCAGAATTCTTTATCCTGCCAAACCAAGCTTCTTATATGAGGGAGAAATAAAGACTTTTCCAGACAAGCAATCACTGATAGAATTTGTGAAATCCAGACCAGCCCTGCAAGAAGTGCTTAGACCTGCTTTGTACACTAATGAGCACAGCAGACACCCACCAGTGTAAAACTACCCAAAAGCTAAAACTCCAGAACCCAGATTTCACAATGACTCAACAGGTAAAACAAAACAGGAGACTACTCAACAGAATAAACAGAAATCTACCCCAAATATCAATTCTCTCAATAAATGTGAATGGCTTAAATTGCCCATTGAAGAGACATAGGCTGGCTGAATGGATTAAAAAATACAAGCCAAGTATCTTCTGTCTCCAGGAAACACCTCTTACACACAAGGACTCATTCAGATTTAAGGTGAAAGCATAGAATACAATTTTCCAGGCAAATGGAAACCAAAAGAAATCTGGAGTAGCCACTCTTATATCAGATAATATAAACTTTAAAGCAGCAAAAGAAAGACAAAGATGGTCACTATATAATGGTGAAGGGAAAAACCTTACAAGAAGATTTAACAATCCTAAATATTTATGCACCCAACACAGGAGCTCCCAGATACATAAAGCAAATACTGCTTGATCTAGATGACATAATAAATAGCAATGCCACAATAGCTGGGGACTTCAACACCCCACTGATGGAACTGGACAGATCCTCCAAACAGAAAATAAGCAAAGAAACAATGGACCTAAACAGGACTCTACAACATTTGGGTCTAACAGATATATATATAGAACACTCCACCCAAATAACACTGAATATAAGTTCTTTTCATCACCTCATGGAACTTTCTCTAAAATTGATCATATCCTATGCCACAGAACAGATCTCAACAAATTTAAAAAATAGAAATCATACCATGTATCTTTTCAGACCACAGTGAAATAAAATTAGAAATCAATTGCAACAGAAATTCACATCTTCATCCAAAAACATGGAAATTGAACAATGTGTTGCTTAATAACTATTGCGTCAAGGAGGAGATTCAGATAGAAATCAAAACATTCTTTGAACTAAACAATAATGGGGACACAAGCTATCAAAATCTGTGGGATACAGCAAAAGCAGTCCTGAGAGGAAAACTTACCACCTTAAATGCTCACATCCAAAAGACAGAAAGGTCACAAATCAGTAAACTAATGAATCACCTTAAGGAAATGGAAAAGGAAGATAAAACCAATCCTAAACCCAGCAGAAGAAAAGAAGTACCAAGATCAGAGCAGAATTAAATGAAATTGAGAACAAAAGAACAATACAGAAAATTAATAAAATGAAAAGTTGGTTCTTTGAAAAGATAAACAAAATAGACAGGCCACTTTCCAGGTTGACCAGAAGCAGAAAGGAAAGGACTCTAATAAGCTCAATTACAAATGAAAAAGGAGAGGTCACAACTGATATCACGGAAATACAAAACATCATCTTCGAATTCTACAAAAATCTCTATGCCCAAAAACATGACAACATGGAGGAAATGGACAAATGCTTAGAAACAAACTACCTCCCTAGGCTCAATCAAGAAGAAATAGAATTCCTAAACAGACCAATATCAAGCAATGAAATTGAAGCAGTAACAAAAAATTTTCCAACAAAAAAAGTCCTGGACCAGATGGGTTCACACCTGAATTCTACCAAACCTACAAAGACAATTGGTACCTATACTTCAGAAATTATTCGAAAACACCCAGAAGGATGGAATGAATCCTCCCAAACTAATTCTATGAAGCCAATATCACATTGATACCAAAGCCAGGAAATGACACACAAGAAAAGAAAACTACAAACCAATATCCCTTATGAATATAGATGCAAAAATTCTCAATAAAATCCTAGCAAACTGAATTCAAATGTACATCAAAAAAATAATTTATTACGATCAGGTGGGCTTCATCCCCAAGATGCAGGGATGGTTCAACATACACAAATCTATAAATGTAATTCACCATATAAATAAAAGCAAGAACAAAGATTATATGATCCTTTCAATAGATGCAGAAAAGGCTTTTGACAAAATCCAGCACCCTTTTATGATAAGAACTCTTAACAATATAGGCATAGATGGCTCATACCTCAAAATTATTAAAGCCAAATATGATAAATCCACAGCCAATATCATACTGAATGGTGAAAAACTGAAAGCATTCCCCCTTAAAACTTAGAACCAGACAAGGTTGCCCACTATCTCCACTTCTATTCAACATAGTGCTGGAAGTCCTTGCCAGAGCAATCAGACAAAAGAGAGGAATCAGGGGTGTCCAAATGGGGGCAGAAGAGGTCAAACTTTCACTCGTTGCGGACGATATATTATATCTAGAAAACTACAAAGAATCAACCAAACAACTGCTGGAATTGATAAATTAACTCAGCAAAGTCTCAGGATACAAAATCAAGGCACACAAATCAATAGCCTTCATATATGCCAATAACAGTCAAGGCAAGAAACAAATTAAAGATGCAATACCTTTCACAATAACACCAAAGAAAATTAAATATTTAGGAACATAGCTAACTAAGGAGGTGAAAGACCTATATAGAGAGAATTACAAAACACTGAGAAAAGAAATTGCAGAGGATGTAAACAGATGAAAAACCCTACCATGCTCTTGGATAGGCAGAATCAACATTGTTAAAATGTCTTTGCTACCTAAAGTGATTTACAGAATCAACACAGTCCCTATCAAAATACAAACATCAGTTTTTGCTGATCTAGAAAAAATAATTCTATGCTTCGTGAGGAACCAGAGAAGACCCTGTCTAGCTAAAGCAATCTTAAGCAAAAAGAAAAAATTGGGAGTCATCAAGCTACCAGACTTCAAACTATACTACAAGGCTATAGCAACCAAAACAGCATGGTACTGGCACAAGAACAGAGAAGTAGACCAATGGAAGAGGACTGAGAACCCAAATATAAAACCAACCTCATACAGTCATCTGATCTTTGACAAATTACACAAAAACATACACTGGGGAAAAGATTCCCTATTCAATAAATGGTGCTGGGAAAACTGGATGGCCATATGTAGAAGACTGAAACTAAACACACACCTCTCACCTCTCACAAAAATCAACTCACAATGGATAACAGATTTAAACCTAAGACGTGAAACCATAAGAAGTCTCAAAGTAAACATTGGAAAAACTCTTATGGACATTGGCCTAGGCAAAGAATTTATGAAGAAGACCCCCAAAGCAATCACAGCAGCAGCAATAATAAATAAATGGGACCTGATCAAATTAAAAAGCTTCTGCACAGCCAAAGAAACTATCGCCAGAGTGAACAGACAACTTACAGAATGGGAGAAAATATTTGCATGCTACACATCTGATAAAGGGCTGATAACCAGAATCTATACAGAACTTAGGAAAATCAACAAGAAAAATAGACAGAATAATGGCCAGTAAACATACAAAAAATTGCTCAACTTCTCTAATTATCAGGGAAATGCAAATCAAAACCACAGTGAGATATCACTTAACTCCAGTGAGATTGGCTCATATGAAAAAGTCCCAAAACAACAAATGTTGGCAGGGATGCGGACATATAGGAACACTCATACACTGCTGGTGGGACTGCAAACTAGTACAACCTCTATGGAAAGTAATATGGAGATACCTCAAAGAATTAAAAGTAGAACTGCCATTTGATCTAGCAATCCCACTACTGGGTATTTACGCAAAGGAAAAAAAGACATTCTATAATAAAGACATCTGCACACGAATGTTTATAGCAGCACAATTCACAATTGCAAAGATGTGGAAACAACCTAGGTGCCCATCAATACACGAGTGGATTAATAAAATGTGGTATATGTATACCATGCAGTATTACTCAGCCATAAAAAACAACGGTGAATTAACACATCTGGTATTATCCTGGCGGGAGCTAGAGCCCATTCTTTAAAGCAAAGTATCACAAAATGGAAAAACAAGCACCACTGGTACTCACCATAAAATTGGTACTAACTAATCAATACTTATGTCACACATGACAATAATATTCATCAGGGGGTGGGCAGGCAGGAGAGGGGTGGAGGGGATGGGAAAACTTTCACCGAATGGGTGCGGGGTGCACAGTTTGGGGGATGTCCATGATTCTAGCTCTGACGTGGGCAGTGCATGGGCACTATATATAACCAAAGTGTTGTACCCTCATAATATTCTGAAATAAAAGGAAATAAAAAAGAAGTAGACAGTTCTGCAATAATAAATTGAGACTTCAATACCCCACTTTTAATAATGGATAAAACATAGACAGGAATCCAATAAGGAAATAGAGAATTTTAACAACTAGATTGAATAGATATACACAGAATACTACCCAACAGCAAAATATACATTCTTCTCAAGTTCACGTGGAATATTCTCCAGGACAGATTATATTTGGTCACAAAAGAAGTCTTAATAATTTTAAAAGCAATAAAATTATACAAAATATCTTTCCTGACAATAATGGAATGGAATGAATTTAGAAATCAAGAACAGAAGGAAAACTGGAACATTCACAAATATGCACATATTAAACAAACCACTCTTAAGCAATCGATGAATCAAAGAAGAAATAACAGGTGTCATTGGAAAATACTTAAAGATAAATGAAAACAAAAATATAACATATCAAAACTCATAGAATGCAACTTAAGTGGTATTAAGAGGGAAATTTATAGCAGTAAATGCCTGAATTAAAAAGGAAGAACGATCTCAAATCAGTACCTAAATTTATACCTAGAGAAACCAGAAAGAGAAGAGCAAACAAAACTCCAAGATACTAGAAGGAAGGAAAAATACAGAGTAGAGTGGTGGTAAATGAAATAGGGAATAGAAAAACAATAAAAAGAATCAATCAAGCCAAAAGTTGATTCTTTAAAAATATAAACAAATTTGACAAAACTTTAGCTAGACTGACAAAGGAAAAACAGAGAAGAGAGCAAATAAGTAAAATCCGAAGTGAAAGAAGGGACCAATCTAACAGAAATAAAAGGGATTATGAGAGAATACTGTGAACTGTTTACACACCAACAAATTAGATAACCAAGAAGAAATGGACAAATTCCTAAAAACACACAAATTATCAAAACTGGTTAAAAAGAAACAAAAAAATCTGAACAGGCTGATAAGTGAAGAGATTGAATCAGTAATTTAAAATAAACAAACAAATAACAAGAAGAAGAAGTAACTCCCAACAAAGAAAAAACAAGGATCAGAAGGCTCCAAGGTGAATTTTACCAAACACTTACAGAAGAATTAATGTCAATCCTTCTTAAACCCTCCCAAAAAACTAAAATTTAAAGAAGAACTAAATAAATGGAAAGATATCCTGTGTTGATGAATTAAAAACTTGATATTTCTTAAATGGATATTTTTTAAACTTTGTAAATTGATCTAGAGATCCAATGCAATCCCTATGAAAATTTAAATGGTCTTTTTTTGGAGAAATAGAAAAGGTTATCTTCAAATTCATATGGATATTTTCTTGCTGATTTGCTTGAGTTCTTTGTAAATTCTGGTTATTAGCCCTTTATTGGATGGATAGCATGCAAATATTTTCTCCTATTCTGTAGGTTGTCTATTTGCTCTATTGAGTGTTTCCTTGGCTGTGCAAAAGGTTTTTAATTTAGCATGATCTTGTTCTGCTGATTTTGTTGTGTATATGTTTGCATACGTTCTTTTGTCATGAAATGATAACTGAATGAGTTATTTACCCTTTGTAGAAATGTCATTATCTTCACTGATTAAGACATCAAAATCCCAGCATCATTTTTATTTTATAAGTTAACAAACTGATTCTAAAATTCATATGGAAATGCAAAGGACCCAGAATAGTGAAAATAATTTTGAAAAGGAAGAAAATACTTGGAAGACAAAAACTCACTAATTTCAAGACTTATTATAAAGCTACAGTAATCAAGATGGGTATGATTGGTGTAAAGAAAGACAAATAGATCAATGGAACAGAATAGACAATATATAAATAGACCCACACATATGTGGACAACTGATTTTCTACAAAGAAACATAGGCAATTCAATGGGGAAAGATGGTCTCTTCAACAAATGATACTGGAACAATTAGATATTCATATACAAAAAAGAACTTCAATCCATATACAAAACTTTGCACCACGTACAAAAATTAACTCAAGATGGATTATAGAATGAAATGTAAAATCCAAAATTATAAAACTTATAGAAGAAAACATAGAATAAAACCTCTGTGGCCTTTGGTTAGGCAAAGATTTTTCAGCTATGACACCAAAAGAATGATTCATAAGAAAAAATTGGTAAATTGTGTTTCTTAACATTAAACACTTTTGCTTTTGGACCAACATTGTTTCATTAATTTAAAAAAATGAAAAGGCAAGTTACAGACTGGGAAAATATATTTGCAAAGCATGTATCTGATAAAGGACCTATATCCAGAATACAGATCCCTCAAAACTCAATAATTTCATCAAAGAAGATATATGGATGGTAAATAAGCACATGAACAGAATATCTACATCATTAGTCACTAGAGAAATGCAGATTAAAACCACAATGATACATCACTACATACCTATTTCAGTGGCTGAAATTAAAAAGACTGACCTTATCAGGTGTTGGCTAGGATGCGGAGCAACCAGGACTCTCATGCATTGCTGAAGGGGTGTAAAATAGTACAACCACTTTGGAAAACAATTTGACAGTTTCTTAATAAGTTAAATATACACCTTTTATTGGACCCGTAAAAATGAAATCACATACCTATACAAAGATTTGTACTTGAATGTTCAAAGCCACTTAAAAAATTTGTAATGGCCTAAAATGGGAAACAAACCAAGTGTCCATCAACGGGTGAAGGAATAAATGAATCACAGTATACAAAACTGAATGTTACTCAGTATTAAAAGGAATAAAATATTGATATAAGCAACAACATGGATGAATCTCAAAATAATTTTGGTGAGTGAAAAAACATCAAACAAAAGACTACACTCCATATGATTCTGTTTATGTAAAATTCTAGAAAATGAAAATTAATCTGCAGATCTATAGTGTCAGAAAGCAGATCAGTGGTTGCCTCTTGTGGGGTGGCAGGTGAAAATTTCAGGAAGGGGCAAAAGGAGGGATTACAGGCATAGAAGGAAATTTTGGAGGTGATAGATGTGTTCATTATCTTGATTGTGATGATGGTTTTATGTGGCAAAGTATATTACATTGTACATTTTAATAAATGTGCCTTATTGAATGTCAATTATACTTCGTTGACATTCTTAAAAGCATATCAGAAAGCAAGAATGTCTAAATTAATTATTCAGCAAACATTTACTAAGTTCCTATTCATCTGTTTCCTGTCCAACTCTTCTGTTTCCTGTTCATACCTTGAATGAAATGGATTTAACACTTTTTAATTCCTCATTTTGATAATTTAGTAATTATATTAGTCAGCTCAGGCTTCCATAACAAAATACCACAGACTGGGTGGCTTAAACAACAGAAGTTTATTTTTTCACAGTGCTAGAGGCTAGAAATCTAAAATCAAGGTGCCCACAGTGTTGGTTTCTGGTGAGGCCTTTCTAGTTGGGTTGCAGATGGCTGCCTTCTCGCTGTGTCCTCACATGGCCTTTCCTCTGTGCACATGGAGAGAGAGAGAGAGAGAGAGAGAGAGAGAGAGAGAGAGAGAGAGATGGTATCTTTCTCTTATAAAACACCAGTCCAATCAGATTAGGTCCCTACCCTTATGACTTCATTTGACTTTAATTACCTCCTTAAAAACTCTATCTCCAAATAGAGTCATATTGCAGTCATATTGGAGGTTAGGGCTTCAACATATGAATTTGGTGGAGATACAATTCAGTCCATAATGGTAATATTTAGTTTTATTTTTAAAATGTTGGTCCAAATGTAATATGCAGCTAACTAAACATATCCAGACCTAGAGGTGATTATGAGCTCAGGTCTAGCTATTGTCAAGGCCAATAATCTTGATGACCAGAACTGTGTGTCTCAAGGCATTGCTAAAAATGCATATTTCTGAGTATCAGACCAACCTTCTGTAGCAGAATCTCCAGGGGTGGTATTTTTAAATACGCATCACAGGAGATTCTTAGGGTCGCTCAAGTTGGAGAGCAGCTGGATTCCATTTGCCTTTTACTTTGACTAATTATTAATCTAGGCCTCTCTGTCCTTTACACCATGGGTTGGCAAAATTTTCCTGTAAAGGGTCAGATCATCATTTCAGACTTTGTGGGCTATACAATCTCCACTATGCCATAGTAGTGAGAAAGCAACCACAGACAACCTATAGACAAATAGCATGGCTCTGTCCTATAAAACTTTATTTACAAAACAAGCAGGTGGGGCTGTGGGCCATTTGACTACACTTACAGTTTGTGGACTCCTGGTCTAGACAGTAAATTAATGTTGCCTACTCAAGAGCCAACAGTGTTAAGTCAGATTTTATATTCCCATCAGGTAAGAACAAGAGTTGATTCTCTGAGATTCAAAGTTAGAATAGAGGTTCATGGGTGAATCACCAACAAAAAATTTTGCATACAGATTTCTGGGCTCTCCTCTCATCTACTGAGTCAAATTCTCAAGGGGCCAGGACTCTGGACATCCTTAGGCCTGCCTATGACCCAGATGCACAGCCAGCAGTGGGGATTCTGGAAGAGGATGCAGCATGGCTATACATGGGTCCCCTGAAGTCATCTGCGCTTCATTCCAGCTAAGTCAGAATGTTGCTGCCAGAGCTTGGACCACTCCTCTGTGTGGCTGGGCTGCACCCACAGTCACTGCAGGGGGAATTTCTTTTTTAATATTTGTTAAATGAAATCCAAGGAAATGAGAAAATTCATCTATAACTGACTTAGACCCCAGTCCTTGGGGAAAATAGAGGCTGCATGACTCCCCTTGGGATGGCTCTGGGAGCAGACACAGCACTGCTGAGCTCACACAGCCTGTTCCTGCCATTCCCACCCCATTTTCCCAACCTCTGCCCCATCTGTTGAGCGCATGATTCTGGGGACCAAGTGGGGAACTGAAATCAGTCAGATCAACAAGGGTTCAAATCACAGCTCTGCCACTTTTAAGCCACGGGATCTCAATCAACATACAAGAGATTATTCTCTCTGCATCTCGGTTTCTCCATTTTCGAAGCTATGAAGTGTGAGTAATCATAAATGTCTCCTAGAGGTGTTCTGACATTTTAATGAAATGATGGAGGTGAAACTTGATGTGTCACAAACACTGGTTTGATGCCAGTTTTCATAATTATATTTCAATAACAGGGACCATCAGTGGCTGAATGGACATGATAAGTATTATTTTAATAAATGTTTAAATTTAGAATAATTTCAGATTTATAGAAAAGTTGCAAAGACAGTACAGAATTCACATATACCCTGCAGCCAGTTTCCTCTGTAGTTCACATCACTTACATTACTAGTGTGACATATTTGACACAACGAATGAACCGATATTGACACATCATTATTAACTAAAGCTCACACTTCATTCAGACGCCTCGTGTCTTTTGTCTGTCCCAGGATCCCACATCACATTTAATCTTCTTGTATCCTGAGCCTCCTCTAGACTCTGACCATTTCTCAGACTCTTCTCGTTTTTCATGACCTGGACAGCCTTTGGAGTACTGGTCAGGAATTTTGTAGAATGAATGTCCTTCAGTTTGAGTTTATTGGGTGTTTTTCTCATGGTCAGATTGGGCTGATGGGTAGTATTTTTTACTTGTCTTCTCTCTGCAGTTTCTCTCCACTGTCATTCAGATCCTCAGGTGATGGGCCATGCTGGCTGCCAAAAGTTACTCGGAATAACAAGGCTAGGAGGGAGAAACGTGCCATTATTTATAGAACCAGAGCAGTGACAGGGAGGCATAAGGGGAACAGTACATTATTGCTACACAGAGCTTGGATTTGCAAACACAAATATGGTTCTCACTTGTTAAACATGTGCTTGTCTTAAAGTTAATTCAGGATTTTGTCCCAGGAATGGGTACAACTGTAACAGTTCTTACTAATTCCTTAACTATAGGCAATAAACAGTAATAAAAAGTTCTAAGTCATTGTTCATTGCCATTGTGTTGCATAATTTGCGGGCAGTTTGCGTCTCTGTGTCATAAAATTTAAACAACAAGCTACTCCTTCAAGGTCAGTTAGCACAAACTTGAAAGATCTGAGTCAGGCCATCAATAAAATGTGGCAAAATGAGATCCAGGTGGACAATCTGTCGTGTTCAAAAGTCTGAAATGAAATATGATCACCAAATGATACAGAAAATTTCAGCAGCTAAAATCCAGCTAGATTACTTAGAAAAAGTTGCCTGCACTGGGTAACATCTGTTACAGATGCCAGAGATGCAGTCGCTATTAAACTGTATAAAATGTCCTCTAAGTAAAAACATCACATTTCTTTTCTAACTATTGTCAGGACCTGAGGCATTTGCATATTATTGCAAAACGTACGCTGTCCAGAGCGTGTGTGTGACAGACTTTGATGAAGCTAAAGCCGAGATCAAGGGTAACTAAATAAGAAGGATCTATTCCTGACTATTTTCACCCACCCAGGTAACTCCCCTACGTGGGAATGGCACCTACATGTGTATATCAAAAGCCAAGTATTTGCTCAAGTTCCAAAGAGTGAAAAATGTAGTTTCCTCATCTGTAAAGTGAGCAGGCAGCACTAAATGATCTCAAGGGTCCCTTCCAGATTGAAAATCCTAATGTCCTATAATTCTATTATCCCAGCCTTTGATATGGAATACTCAATGAGAAATAAGCTCAAATCAGGCCTGACAGCCAAAATATAATGCAAGGAATCAGTCTTCCTACTCCTAATGCACTAACTGAATTAATGGTTTAGTAGTAATACATGACTGGCCCTGACAAATTCCATTCTGTATCTGGTATCAATACCAGGCGGGGGAGGGGAGCTCCTCGGAAAATAGAGCTGCGTGTGTCCACAATGATAATGCCTGTTGAGCACAGTCTAGAGGGGGCTAAGTTTAAAATCGGCCCAGATTTTTAAAGAAAAATAAACATCAGGAGATTTTACAGGAGATTAGTTGGCTTTTTCCACACTTGAACTTTGGGAACCTGGAAGTCACCCAAAAGCTCATAACTTACCAAAAAGGGGGGGTGGGTGGAGGTGGAGGGATTTGGATATACTTTACTTCCCTCTTTCTAACACATCCCCAATATTCAACACCGTTCCTCCTTCTTCCTTTAACAAATCAGTAACACCAAAATCAACAAACACTGGAAAACCTACCAAACAGCCTGCGATAGGCTGTGGCCTGCTGCAGTTACTACGGTGAAATGATGCCGTCAGCCGGGCCCCTGCCCCAGCCCGCTCAGCTCTGAGAGTTCTCATCTTACACAGCTGTGCTGCTCCCGGAGCCTCCAGCCCTGAGAGTCCGAGGGGCCTGAAAGACACCTCACACTTGGCTCTGCAGATGACTGAGCCAGGTCACTCAGCTTCCTTGCCCTTGCTACTGGAAATGCAGCCAGGCCTCAGCAGCACCAGCACCACCTGGGAGCACACTAGAAATGTAGACTCTTGGGCCCCAGCCCTCCCTCCCAGAGCCTGTGGATCAGAACGTGCACGTTAACAAGGTCCCCAGCTGGTTGCCATGCACGTTCAATTTGGGGAAGCACTGGAGCTTCCCTTTTCTCTCCTCTTTGAGAGAGAGGACAATTTGCCAACTTTAGGTAGTCAAGGCCTTTGGGTTCCTGGCAGAGTACAGGGTTCTAAGCATCACAAGAAGTGACATCCGAAAGGAGAGTTGGAACTCTTTTCTGGATTCTTCTCTGTGTAGGCGGGCTAATTTGAGATAGCCCTTTCCTGTTTGTTTCTTAGCCATACACATGCAGACACAGAATCATCATCTGGGGTATGTGAAGACAAGGGACTCCCTCTTCCCCCTAGGAGAGCTGGGCCTCCAATCTGGGCCTCCATGCACATGTGCCCTGGGACTGATTCTCGGTCATCAGGCTGGGTCAAGGCGGGAAAGCATCACACTCTCTCTGTTACCAGTGTCCAACCTACCTGAGTCCTGACCCTGCAGAGCAGGAACAGTCTAGCAGGCCCTGCGGGACTTAGCAGAGCCAGCCTTGACATTGGAGGCAGCCCTGGGAGATGGTGCCTGGCCGATTTGTTTGTTGGGGAGCTGGTTCCACTCCTGGCTACCTTATCTAGGTGTCGTGGTATCTAATCACCACTTTTTCAGTTTCTTGACCAGATGGACCCTTGCTTTCACACTGCCCCTGCTAACATCTTTCCATCACATTCTAAACCTTTGCTACGCAGAGTGTGGTCTGAAGACCAGAGGCATTGGCGTGGCTGGGACTCTGTCACCTGGGCAGATGCTCAGGCCCCACCTGATCCCACTGAATTTGAATGTGAATTTCAAAAGTTCTTGCATGATTTACATACACAATAAAGTCTGAGAAACATTGGTGTAAACAACTGTCACATACCTTGAAAAAACTGTTGGAAATGTGCTCAGAGAAAAGCCCTCCTCATCTTTACCCCAGTTGTACAATAACTCAGAGCTGGTCGTGGAAAGACACCAGTACACGATATGTCTGGGTGATTGCTTGTTTCTCAAATTTCCTTTTCTCTGAAATTATTTGGAGGAATATTTATTGGTTTTAGCCTCTTTTTGATCAGAGGGTCACAGGTTAAATAGATGTTCATACTGCAGCCTGTACCCAACTTAATTCCAGAACACTATTAATAAAAATCAGTCTAAATAACACGCTAAACCTTACATGTAACTTGATAGTTTCTAGTCAGACATCCAAATCAGGTTGTTCCTTTGAAAGTTCTGGAGCCAAAAGCAAAATACTAACCAGAGTTAAAACAGAAACCTCACTTCTCTAGTTAGTAATACCCAAACAGGGACATATTCAATGCCTGCTGTATTCTGAAAGCCCCAAAAATGCAGCGTGAATGGGCCTGAGCATTGGAAGCAATTAATAAGGCCACAATGACTTACCAAGAGTAACTTTTTATTATTATGGATCTTTGTTTGTGGATGTCAGCTTTCCAACAATTTGACTTGTCTCTTGAGGGAGAGAATCATGATTTAAAGTCATTTGCCTTCCCAGTGCCAGCAGTGCCCAGCATTCAGTAGAGTGATGGTTATCTTGGGAATGATGGTGTCAGTGATCACCATGATGGAGGCTTTGCCATGTTCAAGATGGGTTAAACTCTTCTAGGGTGTAGATTTTTCCATGCAGTTATTCTGTTTTCCAGAAAAAATTATGTTTTGATACAACTATGAGAATAGAGAGTCTACCAAAAAGGCTCTTGGGTCCTTCAGGAATGATTCCTCTATTGCAAAAATGTTCTTCCCTTTAGAGAGGAGAAAGTGGGAGAACCTAACTTTTTTGGTATAATATAATTTAATCACCATCATTGGAAAACAGGATCCAGGTACTCCAAAAATAGAAAAACATTTCTTCAACCTGTAGCAAATTCCTGGTCTCTTCTCCTTTAAATATCATGTCTCTCTATAGACATTAGTCATATTTATTGTATCTATTTGGAAAATCTATTTATACCAAGAGCAAGGAGGTTAGCATCTACGTAAAGCCAGGAAGAAAAGGGGTTGAAGGTAGAGGTAATGGAGGAACCATGCCTAGGAAGTGAAGCAAAGCATCATAAAAGGACATGAACAAGGTAGAGGAGAGAAATAAATAGTCAATGACAGATGAACACTTAACCAGTTACTTAACCAGTTGCTTAGCTGCAGATAGACATCAACTAATTCCATGATGCGCCACGACCTCACCAATAAAAACCAAACCCTCTGGGAATGGGACCAGTTCTCAACCAGGGGGTCAAAATAAACTCAGTGGGTACCTTTCCTTTCTCTTCCAGCTTCAATCCCAGCCACCAGTCATAGTAAACCATCGAAGTTTCATGAACTCATCTCTTTGAGCCTTAGTGTCTGCTGCCGAGTCTGGAAAGAGTATGTTTTTCCTGTCTGACAGAGCCTCCACCATGCCTGAGGCCATCACTCTCCACGGGAGTCCACGCAGATACTCCCACCTGCAAGCCTCTCTCATGGTAGCCTGTGCTCACTCCTATTGGAACTCATAAAATGGTCTGTTTACTTGTCATCTTCCCATCTAGACTGGAAACCCTTTAAACATGGAGATGATCTTGTTATAGTTTGATTTCCTGGTGCCCCGCACGCTGCTGGGCCGTGTCAGGACCCGACACATATGCACTGAGAGAATGGACAAGTACTCTGTGACAGTCATCCGTCAACATCTTTAAACACCTTCAGGTTGTCATATAGTGTCTCTTACGTGAACAGGAATTATTCCCTACACTACTGTTCATATTTTTCTTTACACCCATCACTTATGCATCCTCAAAAGTAAAGGGAAAGAAACCCTGTTATAGCCAGTTTCCTGTTCTCGCTCGTAAAATGGCCATTTCAGATATTTCATTTTTTCCCCCTCCAATTTGGGAGGGACTTCCTAGATGCTGCCACAACCCATTTCTTCCCTAACAACTCTTGTCTGGCTCTGAACTTAACCTTTCAAACCTCTCTTGGCTACATGCCACGAGGATCCACTGGGAAGCACCAAGTGCAGCAGCAGGAGGGCTGGGAAAGGACTCCTTGTGCTTAGGGATTCTCTTTCCCGTCCCCCAGACTCCCACTATCCCACTACTGTGTTTTCAAAGCACTTTCTGTTCTTCTCTGTGGTTGAGCAACTACCAAGCTGATGTTGCCTCTATTCTAGGACAGCGCCTGATTGATGGGAAAATTACTGCAAAACAGTGTACAATCTTTAGATTGCTCAAATGCAGACTGTATTGTCACGGCCTTAGAATTCATTGCGTCTATTATTTGCCCCACTCTATTGCTGCTTTCTGACCATTTCCACAATTTCTGCAGAAATTAGATATTGTCTTGTTAAGTCATAGCTGTCTTAAAGGAAAAAAAGAAATGCCACAATGACAGCACAGCCTTCCCAAATAGAACGTCATGGTCTGTTCATTGATTTGGAGGCATCTTAAGGAAACGTAAGGATCACCTAGATTAAATCACCCATTTTATAGGCAGGTAAAGTGAGGCCTACAGAGGCTTGGTGAATTGCCTAAAGGCCAGGACTCCCAAAGTTTAGTTTACTCTGACGTTTGCCACAGCAGTGGCTCTCAAAGTGTGATCCACAGACCAGTAGCCTCAGTATAATTTAGGGATCTATTAGAAATGCAGACTGTCTACCCCAACCAGATCTATCAGGTCGGAATCTCTAGTGGCTGGGCCCAGCAATCTGTGTTTTCACAAGCTCTGCAGGGGTTTTGGATGCACCTTAAGTTTGAGAATCACTGCAGATGCATTACATACCATCCAAAGGTTGCTCAAAACTAATGGGCAAGTCCTGTGACCCCAAGATTGTGTGGGAGTGGGGCAGACAGAACATTCTGGTAGACAAACGAGAAGTGATACTATGAGAATAATGATGCAAAATAAGGAGCAAAAGAATATACAGACTCTGGGTCCCTGCCAGGAATATACAGACTGCGGATCCCTGCCAGGATGCCTGCTAAAGTAGCAGCCAGATCCCTACTTAGCCCCCGGCCGTAACACAGAGACTATCCCTTTCAGACAATAAAGCACGAGAGGACAGAGGGAGAGGAAGGACCACTCTTCCTCCCCAGTTACTCCCTTAGATCCAGATAGATTTAACCAAGAAATAAGACTCCAGTAGGAACCGGAGTAAGTTCTTTTGTCTAGCACTCACCTGACAGTTCCCAAAGTCATTCATTGGCACTTTCAACTCTGCTCCTCCCACGTGTGGATCTCAAACTCTCCTTCCTTCACGCAGTGGAGAGCATGGCTTCCTCCCTGTGGTGGAGCATCACCAGGCTTGTATGTTCACCGCTCATTTTCTAGGAGATGCGGGAAGCTTGCCTCACAGCTCTTGGCTTTTGAGTGCACGGGAGAACCCTTATTGGTCCAGCTTGGTTGTTCAGCCACAGTCTGGACTATGTTCTGTGGACCAACAGAAGAGACACCATGACTGATCAGGTCTGCATCCCAGGCCTATGATCTAAGCAAGGCATAGGCCACTGAGATTAGGGACCCCACCAGTGGCACATGACTGAAATGGGTAGAAAACGGTGCCCGCAAAGGAAATAGTGGGGAGATGGCTGGCATACCCCCTCTTGCAGAATTGGCTTTAGGGAACCCTACAGTCAATGGCACACCTTGATCAAGTGTGGATGGTGGTTAAACTAACTTTTGTTCTTAAATGTTTTGCCTTCTCAGGACCCATCTGTTTGATTAACAGATTAGAGAAGGTGTGGCACTGGGGATTAAGTGGGAGATGCTGTTCTTCATGAAATTGAAACAGCAAATTATGGGAACACAAAGTCCAAAGACAGACATAGCTCGTGCTAACTCAGAATGGAGACTTTAGGAACTGAAAGGTCACTCTGTCCACTTATGTTTTTGTCTCATTCTATTGTCCTACACCTTGAGAAGACAATAGAAAGAGTAGTGTCATTCCCATTTTGCTAAGAGGAAAGCTGTCACTCAGAGTGCTTTACTAACACAATTCACAGTAACAGAGCTGGAAGCTGAACCCAGCCAGGACCCTGGACACTAGTGCAATGCCCTTTCAACTATATCATGTTGCTTTTACAAAAGAAAAAAGAAAAGTAGTCAGGCTATCAAGGAAAGACTATCCTGCTGAGCATAGAATAAGTGGAAAGGAAGGTGGTCAAACATAGGAACATTATCATTCATAGGATGGGGGGCCAGAGGTGGATATGTGTCACATACTAGTCTTTTTTCTTCCAAGTGAATTTCCTAATTAGAGTTCAAGCATGGTTCAATGGGGGTGGAGGGGCTAGAATATGGAACTTTTATGGATCTGCTGCTGTGTCTTATTTTATATCAAATTTTTGACCATTCTCATGATTTTAGAACTGATTTATGATGACTTAGGAAATTGCTTATAGATCTATCACCACTAAAATATGTGACCATCTGAAAATGGCAGTGGGGAAACAGCCTGAATCCACTCCAGGAGGTCATTTAAAATCTGAGGGGGTAAAATAGATAAAATGTGGGGGAGACCTGCAGCAAAATAAAACCCGGCAATGCGGGTCCTGTCAGGGAAATGAGCAAGTGGAGAAGCAGCAAACTGTGCATAGTTGGAAAATTCAGGGAGTGCTCATTTCAGTGGCCAGTTTTTGAACATGTCAGTTTAATTATGATGCATCATAGTTGACAGCGATGCATATGGAACCAATTACAGTGCATGTTAAAATCAATTATTGCATATTTCAGCTATCCTGAACACTGGAGCAAGCGTTCTGTGCATTGCTGCAGATTTCAACTCCACTAATCATTTTTACTATCATGGTTCAACAGTAAACTACACACACACACATCTATACTAAGAGAAACACATTTCATAGCCAGCATTAAATGCAAAGCCCAGAAATGGTAGCAGCAGATAGAAAAGCTTCAAATGTCTGCTCAGACAAAAGTCTAACCCTCCATCATACCTTTTTGAAGAGAAATAACAAAAAATAAAATTCCTTGCTATCTCCAAACCCTGTTTTGGTCAATTTAATCCACTTTAGCCTCTTTACGAGCAGTGAGGTCCATATCCCTGCTGCAGCATACTGGATATTTTGGTCTAAAATATTTGCCTTAACTGTTTACCCTGTTTTTGTGGCCCTTTTTACCCCTTCGAATTTCTAACTTAAAAATTCTCCTTCAAATTCCACAGCTCATTCATTTTCTGTTTACTTTTTTATGCACCAGCAAATAACTGGCTTATTGAAAAAAGATGAGGAGGGGGAGGGGGAGAAAGAACATGAAAAAAAGTGGAGGTGGATGGCATTTGCCTTGCCTCAGAGATTTGCACATTTGCTGGTTGTATTTAATCAGCAGCCTGTATGCTGTGGCGAGTGCTAAAATAGGTTTACTATGAAGAAGGATTATATTCTACAAACTTGGATTGCTACTTCTCGTCGACTGTGTGTAGCATATGCCAACTGCAGAAAACCCACCGTGTCTGGACTGTGTTGAGGGTTTGGAGACTCAAACTAGTCCCTCGTGGTGAGAATTTATCTACGCAAATCCTCCTGCCCTGGGATGAGGGGCCAAAGCTCCGAAGTGACTGAGCATTCCAAAAAAAGCCACACGCCTCACAAAACTTGGCTCCAGGGAGCAGGTGTGTCTGTATCCCGGGAAAGGGATCAGTAGTGTCTGAGTTAAGAAGAGCCAAGTGGTCCATGCAAGGGCAGAGGAAAACAGCCCATGTGGTTTAGTCAAGAGAGCATCAGGCAGGATGTCGGGAACCCTGACTTCTCTGCTCAGCAGCTTGCCCAGCTGGAGCAAGGAGCTCAATGCCTCGTTGTCCTGCAGACTGTAAGCTGGCATGGAAGGAAGGATATCAAAGACAGAATCAGGCCTCCGAATTGCTGCTGGGCCCATGGAGGGAGGAATGCTCTGTTTTAAAGGTTTTAAGGCTCAGGGTGGGGGCCATTTATGTTTGTTTGTTCTGCAGCTACACGAGGGACCCCAACTCATGCCAGCTGTCTTTCATTCATTTATACATTCATTCATTCAGGAAGTATTTATTTTTAGTCCTAGAGATACCCACTCTCCCCTCAAGGAGCTGATAGATTCCAGAGAAGACAAGTGCATTAATAGTCATGCAGACACTAAGTGAAGAAAAATAACCCCATGACCCCTGGGTTGTGTTCTGGATAAAGGGAGGATCTGCATCGTACTGTACAGATGCCTGTGACCTTCCACAAAGAGAGGAGGGTGGTATAGGGGAGTAGAGGGAATCCAACATTGCACCTTCCAGAGAGTTGGATGGGCCCCTAAGCGTACACTGTAATCTCAGTGCTTTAAAAGGTGTCTTATGTTCTTATAAGTGGGGACTTGGTCTATGTGAGTAGGAAGACCTGCTAGTGGCCATTTGTGAGTTGGAAGACAAGGCTCAGACATAGTTTGGGAGGAAGGCGTTGCATGGGGAAGGTTCTCAGAAGGAGATAGAATTCACCCATGTGGTTCAAATGTAGAAATGTTGGTGAAGGAGCAGCAGACAACATTGTGGGCAGAGTAAACCAACAAGGGCTGGGGAAGCCCCTGGAGACTAACAGCAGTGGGGAGCTGTTACTGCCCTAGGAGACCCAGAGCCAAGGAACACGGCTGCCACGTGAAGTGCCCACTTTGGGGGGAAGGATGCAGCTGCTGCTAGAACTATGGCACTGAGTTAGGGAGAGAGTGAAGGAAGAAATGCTCTGCCTCTCTCTTCTGCTCGCTCATCTCCTGCAGGGGAGCCTGTCGTGGCAGTCCATATACATCAGTTCCTCGACATAAAAAAGTAATACTTATATGGCTGGAAATGACCAGAACAGCCCCACCTACACCATGTCCAGTTGCCCAGGGTTCAGGGACCATTATCTCAATGTATCTATAAGCAAACCTAACCCTCAAATTGGGAAGCTCTAGAACAAAGTTCACACAAGTTAAAGGTGTGCAAATAGAGCATGAGAAGGAAGCCCATTCCAGGATGAAGAGACGTTACAAGCAAAGGGATAGAGTATGATGTCCCTGGCATCCTCTGGGCAACCTTATGTAGCTGGGGAGGAAGGTTTAGGAGGGAAATTCAGAAATGTTGGTGAGAGTCCTGGAAACCTATGCTAAAGGGTTTGTACTTGATTCTAAAGCAATGAAAACAAGCGAGAGGGTTTTAAGATGGGCCCAATCCCTTCACCTCTCTGTGCAAACACACACGTGCTTCTGATTCCAACGGGTTCGGTAACAACTTTGTGGGTAGAAACAAGCGGCTGCTACCAGTCAAATCTCATCAGAAAAGCAATCAGTAGTCTCATGTAGTAGTAGAGAGCATGGAGTCTAGCCTTAGCTACACAATGTACGGGCTATGTGACCTTGGGCAAGTTAAAGACTTGCCTCAATCTCCTCATCTGTAAAAGGAAGATAAAAATGGCACTGACTTCATGAGATTGGCTTGAGGGGTAAATGAGTTAATATTTGAAAAGATCTTAGAACGATTATTAGTATCTATCTTCATAGCAGCCACATGTAATAAGTAATAGTTACATATTCAAAAAGGATATTATTGTAACACTTACCAGCTTCCTTCAAAGACCATTGAAAAGACAGCCCTGGAGAACACCCATAAGTAGCTTTCAGCTATAAAAAGAACCGAGGAAATATTGCTGATCCTGGGCTGTAGGCTTACCAAAATTGTCCCAGCCCAGACCACAGATCAGAACAAAAACATGTGAGCAGTTTTTGCATGCACCCCCTTATGACAGAGAGAATGGCCACTTTCATGTTGAATGTGCACACACTGTAAGTATTTCCTGACCTACAAAATTTCCTAGCGGCCTGTCAAGCATTCCAGAGGCAAGCTTTCAGTGTCACAATACAGATATGTCCCTGAACGCAGCTCAGACCTGGGAGGGGTAGACATCTGAGACCAGATCCCAGGTCACCTGCCTGTAACCCCCACCATGTCACTGAAACACTCCAACAAATGGCCCTTACCACCCAATCCGATCCACTTGGCATGAACAGCAAGTGCAAATGCCAGTGTGTGGTCTGAGCCACATGGCCCTTTAGATAAAAAGTATAAAATATGTTGTAGTATTTTCACGACCCTCTCCAAAAAAATTTTTCATTTTCCTTGTGACATCTATAGCCTTACAGTTAACATCTGGTCTTTTAAAATATCTTATGTAAAGGGATCAGAGGATGGGGCAAACAGACAGCGTAGAGGAGTAGGAGGTGTTTTGCAGTTTAGCAAACCATGAGTACTGATACCTCATTAATTTTTAGTACTCCCTCACTCCAAGGTGAGGCAGCCGTTTTCCTCTGGTAATCTTAATGGTGCAAGCCCTGCTACTCACACAGGTGTTAATGGCAAAGTAATTTTGAGGTTTCTGGATGAAGCAAACATTCCAAGTTTGTAGAACAAACTTTCAGTGGGGATCCAATGTCAATGTTTCCAGTGGATTTTTATTCAAGGGCTCTGCTGCCTGGCTCGCTGGGATGCTCTGAGGAGGGGGCACTGTTGTCCCATCAGGCCTCGTGAGCCAACTGTACCAGCTACAGCTCAGCCATGCCCACGTTGCCTTCACTTCTCTCCATACTCTGGAGAGGGCATCTTCCCCCCACAGGCTGCTCAAAAATCGACAGAACAGAAGAGGAGCCACAAGATACCAGGACATACCCAAGATGTCTCCACAGCACAAAAAAGTATGAAGATATTACATTATTCGGGCAAGAGTGTTCTAGAACAGTTGTTCTCAAAATCCTGGCCAGGCACAGTGCCTCACACCTGTAATCCCAGCACTTTGGGAGGCCAAGGTGGGAGGATCACTTAAGGTCAGGAGTTCAAGGTTAAGGGTTACAGTGAGCTATGATCACCCCACTGCACTCCAGCCTGGATGACAGAGCAAGACCCTGCCTCTAAAAAAAAAAAAAAAAAAAGTCATCTTGCAGTTCACCCAGGAACTTGTTAGAAATGCAAATTTTCAGGCTCCACCCCAGACCTGCTAAATCAAAAACCCTGGGGGTAGGCCCCATGATCTGTGCATTAACAAGTCTCCCTCCTTGATTCTGCTGCTCTCTCAAGTTTGAGAACCACTTTTCTAGGATAAATCAATTGAAGCATAATCATCAGAGTCAACAAATGAAAAATTATAGAAATCAAAATGTAGTTTTGTGTCAGCAAGGCTAGTAAATCGTCCATGTTGTGGAACCCTACAAAACATAGGTCACTTGTGTTGCTCAAACTAGGGGAGTTGAAACCAAGAGTCAGAATGGCAGCAGAATCTTCGTGGCAGGACACTGAGGAACTGCTTCTGCCATTACATGGAGAGAAAGAAAAGGAGAAGACCTACTCCATTCCCTCATCTGGCAAAACCAAGATGATCCCAAGGGTATGACCTGGCCTAGGATTTAGCAGAGCCACCTAAAGATCACAAAGAGGCTTCCCTTGTGGGGCCAGAAGGAAGGAGGAAGGGGGAGAGGCACACTCTGTTATGGGGGAGAGAAAACAACCCATTTGGCAGATTGAGCGAGAGCAGATAGAGCATGGTTTTGGAGCCTCAGGATAGCAGGTCTGGGACCCCCAGTCTTTGGAATAGTGGGGCACCCCACAGCAGCCTGGCAGAACACAAGGACATGAAGGATAGTGACAGAGGATACTGCATCAATCACTTGGATTCTGCCACTTGAGTAACAGGAACTTAGATGAGAGTTAGAACTCCAATCACCATCCTTTGCAAGAAAAGCCATGGAAAACCAGTTTATTATGATTTTTTCTTTCTGACTGGGGAGGTGTCTGTTGTGCAAGCAATAAAGAGTTTGACCTGCCTGTTCTAACACAATGTACACAAAGCTTAGCCTATATATGGTCTTGAGGGTTTTAGAAATATTGTACCTGAAATTTTATAGCTTAATGTTCCATCACACTTTCAAAAAGGTATCTGCATGAGAAAAGAGGTTTGGAATCTGTTTAACAGAGCTACAGTCATAATGTGCAGAAGAAATAATGTCTAGGTGGCATCCTCTACGGTGGCTCCACACTTGCTTTCACCCTTCTAGAGCCTTTTCCTTCAGCTTCCCACATGAACTCTCCTTCCAGTCTGGCCAGCTGCCCTCACTGTCACAGCCCCCAACATTCAACACTCTTCCTATCTCCATGCCTTGGCCTCTCATGCCCCCCGGGCAGGATGCCTTCCTTGACCCCTCCCTAGCTACTGCTTCCAGGACTGTCTCACTTTCCCCTTGTTATTGTGTGGTGTTTGCGGTGCTCTCACCTCTGCTGTGCACTTGGACAAACAGGTTGTGAGCCCGATGGGGTCCATGCAGGCCATCAGCTACTCACATTTGACCCCAAAGGCAGTCCATTTTTATATAACCAGTTATTTAAATTTCAATTCCCAAATTTAGGTAAATTGCTGAAATAAAGGAAATATCTGTTTATAGGTTTTTTCTTTCAAGTGTCTGCTAGATTAGGAACGTGTATGTATGTTTCAGAAAACTGAGAAACTACAGGTGTGCTGAGAGCCCAGCAGAGCCTGGTGCTTACTCAGGTTGAGAAGTGAGGTGTGTGCTTCCTGCAGGGGGTGAAGAAATGAGGCAATGGAAAGGAAGGGCAGCAGAATGGGGTCTTCTCATTCTATCCATCTATCCGCTTATATAGCCATCTATTTATCCATCTATCTATCCACCTATCTACCCATCTATCCATCTATCTATCCGTCTATTTATCTATCTATCTATTCATCTATCCATCGATTTATCCATCCGTCTATCTATATATCTATGTATCCATCTATCTATATCTACCTACCTATGTATTTATCATATTATAAAATTACACTAATATAATATACCATTATTGGTTAGGACACTGGTTCAGCTGCTATAACAAGAAAAAAACCCTGCCAATGCTGACTTAAACAACATAAAAGATTCTTTCTCACTTGCTTCAATGCACAGGCATAGGCAATTCTGAGCTGAGGTGGTGGCTGAGCAGCATCAAGAACCCAACTTCCTTAGTTCTTGCTTTGCTGTCCTCAGTGTGTGGATTGCATCTCATGGTCTAAGACAGCTGCTTCAGCACCCACTACCATGTGCAGGGCCCAAGGCACAGAAGGGAAGACAAAGGCATGACTGAGAGTGGCATCCACCACCACCATTCATAGGCTAGAAGTCTGTCACATGGCCACACCCTACCTCAAGGGTGGCTAGAAGTCCGGTCCTTTGCATGAGGGACCACCCTCAGCACACACCCGTAGAAACTATGACTAAAGGAAGAGGGAGGGAATGGATGTTAGACAACCAGTATCTCTGCCACACTGGCTATCCTCATCTCATCACTTGGAAATTCCTAAATTACAAAAGATATTTGAATACATGCACAACATTTCTTTCCAAAAAAGGCACTTGTTGTGGGGGGGTTGTTCGCCACTTTCTGTCATCTGTCATTCCAGCCTTCCATTACCATCATCACTGTGACTGCCCCACCCCAACCCTCCATGTCTGGGTGAAAATTAAGTTCATGGACTGTTTAGACTTTCCCTTATGTTTTTAAACTTACCTTATAAGGTGGGTTTTATTACAAATGTGACACGAGCTCATTGTAAAATAATTTAAAAATCCAAATAAGCAAAGAGAAGGAGAGGGAGAGGGAGAGAGAAGATGTTATGATTCTATCCCACAAAGACCATGACTCATAATTATTTGGGGTGAATCATTTTATTTGCACATACATTTTTTACCAAAATAAAATTACAAAATATACATGACTTTGTAACTTAGCTACCCCCCCCATTTAACAGTATAGTATAGATTGGATTCCATTTGACTATAACATCATTTCTGTAGGAACTTTGCTAATATCTGTTATCATATACCAGTATAAGCATTTTAAAAATTAATCTACTATGGTTGAATATGAAAGTTTTACCATTGAAAACAATAAACAATAAGCTCTGTGGGGACATAAAGCTAAAGAATTGAAAAAATTATGTTATCAGCATCTATGCTTTGAAATCTTAGATTATTTTTGGCAGTTCTGTGTGAACTGGAAAATGGGGTTCATTCCTTTCAAGAGAAGGGATTCTAGAATACATTCCATTACTAACATTCAGCCCTATGTGAAGATGATCAAAAACATGTACATTGAAAATAGAAGGGGAGCAAAAAGATCGCACTGGTGTCCCAAACAGGACAGACTGCTCTATCATAGCTGATGTTTTTCCCTTTTCCCATAATCAGACATCAAAGGCCCTAACAGACAATGGCTAAGCTGTCCCAGATGGTGGCACGCACATAGAGGGAAGGAAGACCAGCGCATGATTGCTCTAATGGGAGTAGGATGAGTTTCCTAAATGTCCGTCCAGGAGGGCAAGGCAGGCCTGGCCAGACTGCAGCTGCAGACACATCGAAGGAATTGGAAACCTGACAATGAACCAACCAAACAAGCCTATGTGGGTGCCAGTCATGCAAGCTGCGGTGCAGGTTGCCTCTGGTCTGCAGCAGCATCTCGTATTCATTACCCTACTGGAGCCTGCTGCTCAAGTGAAATAAATTACCCTGACGGAGCCCTGCTTTCCAAGAATTTATGTTGTTGTTTCCTTTTTTCTTCATGGTCACATTGGGCCCCAAAAGGTTTGCACTGGAGTCCCTCCTCCCTTCACCCCAGCCCCGGATTCCATCATGGTCAGGTAACCTAACATCTAAGAAACGCCTCACCCTTCATGTCTAGCAGGGGAGACACTTCTTTGAAGGCATTAGGGATATGTTTTGCTTAAAAACAAATCCTAATATATACCATGTAAGCATGGGGTAATTTTTCATTCTATAAAAAAATTTCTGAGATTTATAGAAGAATTTCTCAGATAATTTTGTTTAATGCAAGATTTCTAATAAGAGGCAATTTACAAAACCATTCATATTCAATTTTTTTTCTGAGAAGTCATCTATTGTGTAAAATTAAGTACAACCACATTGTTAAAGTCAACATAATTAAGCAGTTAGTTTATATAATAAAAACCACCAGCTACATTGTGCCTTATGGTTGACAAAACACTTTCATAAATATGACCCTGCAACAACCTCCAGTGAGGTAGTAATTGCTATTTTCTCCAATACACTAATGAAGAAACCTGAAGCTCAGAAAGGTTAAGTAACTTTTTAGGGATGCACAGCTGCTGGGTGATAGAAATGAGGCTGGAACCCATTTCTTATGATTTAATTATAGTCTCCTCTCATTTCAGGTCTTGCAGTACAGAACCAGAGTAACTATGTATCCCAATTTGCCTGAAATTGTCTCTACTTAAGCCTTTTCCCCAGAATAAATTTATTAAGGATGTCTTCTTTTATTTTCACAAGTGACACAGTTTGGATGATAAATGACAGAACAGTGTTTTACATACCACGTTGCACAGATTCCTCATGGTGCCACAGAGGCACGGGGCAGGGGAGGGGATGCAAAAACCAAATAGGCTCAAGAATCCCTAATTGCACTTCAACTGCAATACCCCTACCGTCATCTGTTTTTATATCTTTGCTCTGCTTTAAAACAAAATGGAAAATGGATACTACTGTTTTAAAAGGTTGCAAAACCTTTTTTTCTATAAAAAAAATTGTAGAAGTCTCTATTCGAAACGCATTATTTGTACAATCTAACCACTAAAGGTGGAAAATAATGGATTTTAATACCAACATTGAGAGACACATACATTCAACAAAACCTAACAAGGCATAGGCGTTCATATCACTTAAGACTGTAGTGGTTGCTATCAACTGAAAATCTAATTCACTGGTGTAATTAAAAAGAAAAAAAAAGAAAGTAAAGGAAAAGAATTAGAGGTAGTGCTGGATTGGCTCATATAACTGAGAAGTCTGGGGCTAGATCCAGATACCCCAAGCTGCTCATGTAGTTGGTTTCTCCATCTTTCATCTCTGCCTATGTTATAATGGATCATTCTCAAGATCTCTACTGTTCCCTGGCAGTGCAGGGCTTATGTAGTGCCAACAGTTCCCCAAAGATGTTTCTTTGTCTGCCTGATTCTAATTTGCCTTCCCCTCTCCATTCAAGGCAATCATGACAGCAGGTGAAATCAATGCTCAGATTGGCCCACCCGAGCTGCAGCCCACATTCTGTACCTGGAAATGCAATCCACCCAAATCATGTGACAGGAGAGTAGGGGAAGACAGGTTACCCTGAGAATCTGGGATATGGGTGCAAAAGGAGGAGGGATGGAATCTTCATGTTCAGAATGCAACATCACCCTGTTCTATCTAATTGTCTAATTTATGTGCCTAGGGTTATTTATAGTATATGATAATATAGTATAATACATTGTATATATTCTGCTGTTGTTGGGTGGAGTGTTCTGCAAATATCAGTCAGATCAAGTTGGTTAATAGTGTTGTCAAGTCTATATCCTTGCTGATTTTTACCTATGTGTTCTATCAATTATTGAGAAAGGGGTACTGACTACAATTGTGGATTTGTCTATTTATCCTTTCAATTCTATCAATTTTGCTTCACATAGTTTGCCGTTCTGTTTTCATGTGCAAACACAGTCAAGATTTTTAACGTCTTGTAAATTGACCATTTTTATCATAATGTAATGTCTCTTTATATCCTTGGTAATTTTTTTTACTCTGAAGTTTACTTTTTCAGATATAAGTATAGCCATTTCAGTTTTCTTTTGATTACTGTTTGAGGGTATGTGTATTTTCATCCTTTTAACTTATTTGTTTTTGAAGTAAGAGTCTTGGAGGCAGCATATAGTTGGGTCATGTTTTTTATCTATTCTGACAATATTTTATTGGTATATTTAAGCCATGTACATTTAATATAATTAATGATGTATTTTATTTGTTTTCTGTTCATCCCCTGTTTTTCATTCCTCTGTTTTCTCTTTTCTGCCTATCCTTTGGGTTCTCTTAACATTTTTTAGTATTTCAGTTTAGTTTTTCTATTGTGTTTTTTACTATATCTCTTTGTATACATTTGATTGGTTATTCTAGATATTATAATATATGTACTTAAGTTTTCACAGACAACTTAGAATCAACATTTTACCACCTCATGTGAAATGTAGACCCTTTACCCTTGCCTTCCCTTCTTTATATTATATTTGCCCTTATTACTACATGCACGTACATTGAAAGCCCATCGGTCGATATTTATATTTTTGCTTTCAACCCTCAAACATATTTTAAAGAACTCAAGAGGAGAAGAATAGTCTACTATATTTATGTAGCTATTTCTTTTGCTTTTCTTTTATTTCTAAAGTTCTGAACTCTGTTTCTTATCATTTCCCTTCTATCTGAAGAATTTTTTTTGCAATTCTTTTAATGCACATTTGATGGCAATGAATTCTCTTAGTTTTCCTTCTGATATATTTCATTTATCCTTCATTCCTGAAGGACTTTTTTGCACAATAGAAAATTCTGGTTTGGTTGTACTTTTCTGGCAGCATTTGAAAATTTGTGTCTCTCACTTCCAGCCTTCATGGTTCCTCAAGTATCCCAGTACTTAATGCATCATTTTTCTTTGGCTATTTTCAAGGATTTTCTTTGTCTTCAGTATTGAAAAAGTTTAATTATGATGTGTCTGGGCTCAGATTTCTTTGTGTTTATCATATATTGGTTTTGCCTGGCTTCTTCAATCTTTAAATGTCTTCCTTTGCCAAATGTGGGAAGTTTTCACGCATTTTTTCATCAAATATTCTTTCTGCACCACACTCTTCCTCCTCTCTTTTTTGACTTTGATGACATGAATATTAGACTTTTTGTAACTGCCCACAGTCCATGAGGCTCCCTTCTTTTCTTTCTTCTCTCAAATTTTCTCTCTGTTGTTCAGATTGGATAATTTCTTTTAATTTATCTTCAATTTTACTGACTCTTTTCTCTTTCATCTCCTTACTGCTATTAAACCCATTTATTGAGTTTGGGTCTTCCTAATAATTTCTATTTATTTGCTGAGACTTTCTATTTTTCCATTCGTTTAAAGAGTGTTCACAGTTGCCTCTTGGGGTATTTTTATAAATAGCTGTTTTAAAACCTTTTTCAGATACTTACAGCATCTGCATTGTCATCTGTTGACTGTCTTTACCCATGCAAGCACAGATTTTCTTGGTTCTCCAAATACTGAGTAATTCTGAAGCGTATCTTAGATATTTTGTTTATTGTGTTACAAAACTCAGCATCTTACTTTAATCCCATAGAGAATGTTGATATTTTTGTTTTAGGGCAATTGACCTGGTTAGATTAGGCCACATGTCCCAATTTACCTCCTGTGGGCTGTGATTCTAATGTCAGGTCAATTTCCAAAGCTTTTGAAGTGCAATTCAACAGAGAAAAGATAATTTTTCAACAAATGGTGTTAGAACAACTGAACATTCACATACAAAAGAAATCTAGATTAAGAGCTTACAACTTTTACAAAATTACTCAAAAATAGGTTTTGAAAGTAAAATAAAAAACATAAAATTTCTAGAAGATAACAGAGGAGAAAATTTAGGGGACCTTGGGTTTGTTGATGAGTTTTTAGTACAACACAAAAAGCATAATACATGTAAGAAAAGTTTGGTAAGTTGGATTTCATTAAAATTTAAAACTTCTGCTCTGCCAAAGATACTATAAAGAAAATGAAAAGATAATCCACTAACTGGGAAAAAATATTTGCAAAACTCATATCTGATAAAGGAATTGTACTCAAAAGATACAATGAAATCTTAAAATGCAACAATAAGAAAATGAACAAACAATTGAAAAATGAGCAAAAATCTGAACAGACATCTCACCAAAAAAAATATGTATGACAAGTAAGTACACAAAAAGAAGCTCAACATCATCATATGCCAGTAATTGGAAACTAAACCAATAATGAGATATCATTGTACACTTATTAGAATAACTAAATACAAACAAACAAAAAAATCTGACAACACCAAATGCTGGTGAGAGTGTGGAGCAATAGGAACTTTCTTTCATTGCTGGTGGGAATGCAAAATGGTACAGCCACTTTGGAAGACAATTTGTCAATTTCTTATAAGACTAGAAATATTCTTACCATACTATTCACTAACCTCTCTCCTAGGTATTTACCCAAATGAGTTGAAAACTTACATCCATAAAAAAAAAACCTGCACATGAATGTTCACAGTAGCTTTATTCATTATTGCAAAAAACTGGGACCAACAAAGATGTCCTTCAAAAGGTGAATGGATAAACAAACTGTGGCACATCCATACAATGGAATATTATTAAGTAATAAAATGCAATGAATTAAAAAGCCAAAAAAAAAAAAGACTGGAAGAACCTTAAATGAATATTGCTAAGTAAAATAAGCCAGTCTGAAAAAGCTACATATTATGGGATTCCAACTATGTGGCATTCTAGGAAAGGTAAAACTATAAAGATAGTAAAAATATCACTGGTTGTCAAGGATTTGAGGCTCAGGGAGGTATGAGCAGGTGCAGAACAGAGGATTTTTACAGTAGTAAAAATATTCTCTATGGCCCTGTAATGGTTAATACAAAACATGGATTTTTCAAAACCTACAGAATGTACAACACAAAGAGTGAACCCTAATGTAAACTATGGCCCTGAGCTGCAACTCAATATTGGCTCATCAATTATGACAAAAGTACCACACCAATGCAAAATGTTAAGCATAAGGGAAACTGTGAGTTGGGGAAGACGGGGCATACGGGAACTTGGTACTATCTACTCAATTTTCTGAAAACCTAAAACTGCTCTAAAAAATAAACTCTATTGACTAAGTGCAGAGGCTTATGCCTGTAATCCCAGCACTTTCTTTGGGAAGCCAAGGTGGGAGGATAGCTTGAGGTAGGGAGTTCAAGACCAGCCTGGGCAACATAGCAAGACCCGTCTCTACAGAAAATTTAAAAATTAGCCAGATGTGGTGTTGTGCACCTGTAGTCCTAGCTACTTAGGAAGCTGAGGCAAGAAAATTGCTTGAGCCCAGGAGTTCAAGGTAACAGTGAGCTATGATTGCACCACTGCACTCCAGCCTAGGTGACAGAGCAATATGCTGTTTTTAGAAAAATTAAAAATTAAAAAAAATAAAGCCTATTAATTAATTTTTTAAAACATCAGAGAAACAAAAAGCTTTAGCAGTGTTCTTTACATCTGCCACACATATGTGTATCCCAGCAGCCGGTCCAGGCCTAGGCAATGGTCTGCCTTCCGCTCAGCTCTCACCATCTCCTGTGCTTATTCTGTCAGACCCACGTAAACTGTGTGGCCACTCTCCTGAGCCCCCACCTCCTCCATGAGCTCCCAGTATTTTCCAGTTCCCTGGAGTCCTGTTATAGGTCAATAGGACCTATAAAAGCTGGGACAAAGCTGGGACTCTGTTACCCTGTTCTGACATGCACTTCTGCAACTGTGCCTGCATCCAAGGCCAAGGGATAGAAGGAACAGAAAAAAAAAAATCACAAATTCACCACCATTTTTGACACTTTAAATTCTAGCCCTCTTCTCTGAGTAACTTTCCAAAGCTCTCATAGGTGCCTGTGCCTTTTGTCTAGGTTGTGTAGCCATAGCCGATGGGCACCTGCAACCAGACCCACTCATTATTTATTTAGATACTCCAATGAGCAAAGCCAAATGGGTAAATATTCTATAAAGGAAAGTGAACAGAACTCCTCAAAAATACCAAGGTCAAGTCAGACAAAAAAGACGGAGGAGTTGTCCAAAATTAAGGAACACTGAAGAGACAAAGGATAGTTATAAAGGACCTCACTGGGGAAGCTGACAAAATTTAAATATGGCCTGTGGGTTTAATAATAGTATTGTTCTATTGTATCAATATTAAATTTGCTGATTTTGGTAACTATATTATGGTTATACAGAGGAATATCCTTGCTCTTAGGAAATATACACTCAAGTATTTATGGGGCAAAGGGCATGCCATCTTTAGCTTACTTTTAAATGGTTCAAACATGCACAGAAACACACACACTTGCACAGGCACACACACATACACACACAAGAACACCTGCACAGGCACACAGGCTGCGAGGTGCAGAGGAAGGAGCAACGACAGGGGGATTGGGAGCCCCGAGTTCTGGTCCTGCTTCTCCTGTGAACCTGCACCAGGGCCGGGCACTGGCCTTGCGGTGCCCCATTTTCCTCTTGGTAGAACATGGGAGTAGGAAAAGTGACCACGAAGATCACCTGGACCCCAAACATGCTGAACATGTCTGTGGAAGCAGGACGGAGGTCTGTCTCCATGGAGCTCCTGAAAGTACTGAGGCCTATGATGGAAAAAAAAGAAAAAAATCTTGGGGTACGTCTCTAACGCTGCTCTGTTAACACAGAGAGTGCAAGACAGCAGAAGCCGGAGGTGACCGACCCTCCCACACTGCGGCCCGGCAGCGTCAGCTGCTCCATATCCTCCTTCCATCAGCCGTGGGGAGGATGGTGAAGGGCAGCTCAGTGTGTTTTGAGTGGTTGGGTTGTTTTGTTCTTTCCATGCCAAAGGCAGAAGCAAAGCTCAGCCATCTGAAGTTCCAAAACCCAAGCTTTAAAGTAACTACATATTTTTTAAAAATCCATTCGTGGTCATGAACTTCAAAGTCTAAGAAATGGAAATTTAACAGTAGGAATATTGTACAAACACACTTATATTCAGGCAAGTCTCTTTTGACCTCATGGTAAGTAAATATGAGCCACAGCTCCTCTGTGAGGGCTGTGAGCCAGGACCATGGTAGCCAATATGAATCCACTCACTCTCTCCTCAGAGCTGTTGGAATTATGAGCCCTTTTTCGAGATAAGACAACTAACAAAAGGCCAAACAATTTCCTAGAACAGGGCAGAGCTGGGATTTGAGCCCATCTTAATCTTACCCTAACCCTTGGGTCTGAGACCAAGGTGTAAGTGACATCAAAGAAAGAGAAGGTCTTCTAGGCCTAGAACCAGAAACTCAGAAAGCATCAAGCAGGGCCCCTTGATCTGTCTCCCTCCTGCAAATGGGTCCTTCCTCCAGTGGGAGAAGGTGAAGGAAGGACTTGGGTTAGACACACATCCATTCAGATTATGCTTGGAGTCCTGGGCACATCATCTAACTGCTCTGAGTCTCGGTTTCCCTTTCTCTAAAGTGGGATAATAATGGAACCTATGTCATAGGGTTGATTGTTGGGAAGATATGATGCTGTATGGGACCTAAAACACCTCGCACCCTGCCTGGCCCTTTGTAAATGCTGAATCTATGGTGACAATCTTCAAATCACGACTGTCACCTGGCTTTACAGTGCATGTCAAGTTTCACACTGCTCTAGTTCTCATGCAAACACCAACAAAAAGCAAACAAATACGCTCCACCAAGGAAACTTCCTGCTTCAATACCAAATGAAGCTTTAACTAAAGATGCTCTGGGATGGAGACAAGACCACTCCTTTATATCTACCAGGGGGTCCCAACAGGGCAGCCTCATGCAAGTCCCACAGGAGCCCTGTCTAACAGGAAGATGACAAGAGCTACGCAGGCAATGTCACATTTCCCAGTAGCCACATTAAAAAAAGTAAAAGGAAACAGGTGACGTTAACTCATAATAAATTATATGTAACTCAATATACCCAAAATATTATCATTTCAACACGTAATCCACTCCCCAAATATTAATGAGATACCTTCCATTCTTATATTCTTTTTTTCACACAAAGTCTCAGAAATCTAGCAAGTCTTTTATGCTTATAGTACATCTCAATTAGGATACAGTTTCATCAAAAATATTGACCTGTATTTAGCTTTCATAAAATTCACAGCTGAAAAGGTAGATTTCATATCCTCAACTTGTTCTAAATGTCCTTAAAAGTTTTCCAATGACTGAATTATCAGTTCTTACATTTAAATTTAAAAATAATTAAAATTAAATAAATTACAAATTCAGTTCCCCAGTCACACTGACCCCATTTCAGCTGCTCAGCAGCCACATGTGGCCAGGGGCTGGTGACCCGGGCAGCTCAGACCTTAACGTAGACACTCCAGGGGCCTCAGAACCTTCTACATAGACCCCATTGGTCCGCCCCTGATGTGAATATTTAAGGACCCATGTATGGTAAACAGAAGGTTAAGTATCTCTTTCATTTCTGAATGATAAACAGATAAACCCATATTGAAAATGTATCTAACCCAAGACAAACTCTCCAAATATCCATTTAGTCTATCAATTATTCACTAATTTATGATCCACTGATGTAGCGTTCACTAAGAGCTACCCTATGCCCAGTGTGGCACTCCAGATGGGACATCCCAGCCATGTCTTTCAAAAGGGGAAGGAGATGCCAACCCAACAACAGACGAGTAGGGGTGGAAACAGTGCATCCTTCAGGTTGACTATGATGAGCGTCTGGTCACCACTCTGGTGTGTCGTCATTTCATAAGGTAACCCCCACCTGGGAACCTGTAGGAGGAAAAGCCCATCCTGAAGGTGTCAGTCCTCCCATGACTCCTGTCCTAGGCCATCGGCAAACAACACCCATCCAGCATCAAACCTTCCGACAGGACATGGACGTGCTCTAGTGGCCGATGACCGGGGTATGTGCAGAGGCCTGGCCCGGCCAGGCTGGAAGGAGCCTGCCGACTTGGAGAACTCCCTCAGGGTGAAGCAGGGCAAGCCCACAGGCTGTTCCATGAGACACATACACACGTTCTCTGAGCCATTATGAGGGAGAAGCACGTCCTTGAAGTCTATAAAACTGGGCAGATGACAATAGGGTACGTGGGTGGTGGACTCAGCATCATTGTGGCTGTGCTCGTGTGGCATCCATCCATCCATTTATTCAACAAATGTTTACCGAGCTAGCAATTGCAAAAAATGTGCTGACAATATTCCTGTAAAAAAGACGCTGTCCCTGCCCTCCTGAAAATCACAATCGACTTAGGGGAGAATTATTAGGGGCATATTGGACCCCACCAGGGGAACTCAGATAGAAATAAGAGGAAACTTTGCAGAGGGCTGGAAATCTCACAGCGTTGCATGAAGGAGGGAGCCAGAGAAATTGTGTTGACTATGGTCAGGCTAGCAACAGGCTTGTCCCTAGGCTGGAGTGGCTTGGGACAACACAGACCTTCCTGAGCCAGGAGGCAGGAGTTTGGCTATAGTTCTGTGCAGCTAAAAATGGGGTCTAGGAGGACACAGCAGACAGGAGGCAATCAGGCCTTCAAGGAGTCCGTATGCCTGCTAAGGAGTTTGGACATTATTTTCCTGCAAATTCAGTTAGTTTTTTTTAAATTTTATTGTTTTTTAAAATTTCAGACTATTACAGGGGTACAAATGTTTTGGTTACATGGATTGCTTTTGTACTGCTTGAGTCAAAGTTATAAGTGTGCCCATCACCCAGATAGTATACATTGTACCCGTTAGGTATGATTTCACCCATCCCCTCCTCCCCCTCCCTCCTACAGGATTTCTGCTGAGTTTTACTTCCATCTGCGCGCAAGAGTGCTGATCGGTTAGTTACAATTTAATAGTGAGTACATGTGGTGTTTGTTTTTCCATTGTTTAGATATTTCACTTGGGAGAATGGTCTCCAATTCCACCCAGATTGTTGCAAAAGGTATTAATTCATTTTTTATGGCTGAGTAGTACTCCATGGTATACATGTACCACATTTTATTAATCCACTCATGAATTGATGGGCACGTGGGTTGATTGAACATCTTTGCAATTGTGAATTGTGCTGCAATAAACATTAGAGTACAGGTGTCTTTTTGATAAAATGACTTTTTTTCCTTTGGGTAAATACCCAGTAGTGGGATTGCTGGGTCAAATGGTAGGTCTACTTTTAGTTCTTTGAGGAATTGCCATACTATTTTCCATCGATGTTGCCCTAGTTTGCAGTCCCATCAGCAGTGTATAAGTGTTTCAATTTCTCCACATCCATGCCAGCATCTATTGTTTTGGGGTTTTTTGATAAAAGCCATTCTCACTGGGGTTAGGTGATATCTCATTTTGGTTTTGATTTGCATTTCTCTGGTGATTTCTCTGAGTGATGTTGAGCATTTTTTCATATGTTTATAGGCCATTAGTCTATCTTCTTTTGAAAAGCACCTGTTTGTGTCTTTTGCCCACTTTTTAATGGGGTTGTTTGATTTTTTCTTACTGATTTGCTTGAGTTACTTGTAGATTCTTGTTATCAGCCCTTTATCGGCTGTATAGCATGCAAATATTTCCTCCCATTCTGTAGATTGTCTATTTGCTCTGTTGATTGCTTCCTTGGCTGTGCAGAAGCCAGATAATGTAAACAAATGGAAAAACATATCATGCTCATGGATTAGCAGAATCAACATTGTTAAAAAGTCCATACTACCCAAAGTGATTTACAGATTCAATGCAATTGCCATCAAAATACCAACATCATTTTTTGAAGATGTAGAAAAATTAATTCTACACTTTATTTGGAACCAGAAAAGAATTTGAATAGCCAAAGCAACCTTAAGCAAAAGGAACAAACATCACTTTACTAGACTTTAGCTACACTACAAGGCTATAGTAACCAAAACGGTGTGGTACTGGCACAAAAATAGAGACATAAACCAATGCAACAGAACAGAGAACCCAGATGTAAAACCATCCGCATATTGCCATCTGATCTTTAACAAAGTAGATAGCAATATATACACTGGGGAAAAGAATCCCTATTCAATAAATGGTGCTGGGAAAATTGGATAGCCACATGTAGAAGATTGAAACAGAATCCATATCTCTCATCTCTCACAAAAATTAATTCAAAACGGATCACAGACTTAAATCTAAGACATGAAACCATAAGAATTCTAGAAGGAAGTGTTGGAAAAACTCTTCTAGATATCAGCCCGGGCAAAGAATTTATGAAGAAGACCCCAAGGGAAATCACAGCAACAACGAAAATTAAAAAATGAGTTTAGACTTTTAATTAGGAGAGTGGATGTGTTTTAGACAATAAGAAAATAGAGAGTGGTGATTCTCAATCCTGGCTGCACAGCAGAGTCATCTGAGAAGCAGTGTCTCCAGGTAGCAAAGTTAACAAGTATCCTCAATAAACTAATAATAATAATGACCACCTAGTGGATACTTCGCATGTGCCTGATTCATTCCCAGCGTTATATGTTACCCTATGTGAGTGATTTCTAACTCTACCATGCAGAAGCAGCAGCTGAGGCTCAGAAAGGCCAAATGACTTGCCTAAGTTTACACAGCTAATTAGTGGCAGAACCAGGACTAAATCCTACAGCTGTTTGGCCCCAAAATTCATCTTCTTTTCCATGGGGCAATACTGCACTCAGTCCATTCACTTTGATGTCACACACAAGCTTGTCCACCTGGGTAGAGGAATGGTGATAAAGTATAAAATAGCAGCAAAAAAGTACAACTGATTCCTTTTGACCCCATCAGAGTAAGCTTGGCCCAAGACTTCAAACCTAGTTGGAAGTGATTTATTGTCATAGTGTAGATTCAAGTTTTTCTACACCACCATAAAACTTATATTAATAGTTATGAGGTTGAATAGTCCTGAAGAGACTAACTTATATTCAGTATGACCTAATTGAGACGGCAGAGAAGCGTGTATAATGTTTCAGAAATATTTCCACTAGAATAGTTAAAATAAGTTATTCTTTATTATTCCCTGGTGATGCAGTGGAAATGAAGTCCTTTAGTAGGCAATTGGGAGTGAGGTTGATCTGGCTTTAAATTCTGGCTCTGCTGTTTACTGGGTCTGTAAACGTGAGCGCATACCCTCACCTCTCTGATCCTCAGTCTGCCATCTATAGAGTGGGCTTAATAATACCATCTGTGCTACGGAGGCATCGAGTAGTAAAGTGTAGAGCAGAAAGCACCCGGCAATGCATCTAGCACACAGCAAGATGGGAAATTAGGTTTATGACATAATGGTTAGAAGACTCATCAATCTGGAAAAAACATTCCAAGACATGGATACACACAAACATGTATTTCTATACTCTTTAGGCAACAAGAGAATATGGCCAGTGTGGGGCATGGGACTGGAACCACAGGTTATTCATACATACCACTTTCTTCACTACAGATTCATCAAGAAGTTGAATTTGAGGCGGGGGCAAAATGTCAGTAATCATCGTGGGAAAGGCAGGAGGCTCGGTGTTCAGAATATCCCGGACCAAAGCTAGAGGGTAAGTAACAAAGAAGAGCTGCAAAGGACAGTAAACGCGTGTGGGGAACTTGGTGTGAAAACAAGAGCAGGGCATGAGCAGGCCACGGGAGGTTGGCCTTTAGGCTACACGTCATGGAGTGGAAACGTTTTCTGTAAAGGCCCAAGTAGTAAGTATTTTAGGCTTCGTGGGCCATACAGCATGTGGCCCAGCCTCTCAACTTAGGGGCATGTGGCCCCATGCACAGGCCACACTCCTGGATCCCCTAGGTTAGAACCCCTGAGGGTGAGACTTTGGAAAGACGTAAGAGCCTTCACTGGCATGGGTCACAGGCCATTCTCATGGGTGATCAGGGGCTATGACCATAACTGGTACCCGGTGTCACAACCATATAAACCAACACACCCTTAGCAGTATCCAAGAGTCAATGGGACCTGGAAACGTGAGTCAGGGGTTGAGGAGAGAGGTTGTCGTTGGAAGTTTCGACTGGGGCACCATCGGCAGGCAGGAATCGAGAGTTCCTAGCATTCTTCAGGAGAAGAGAGCCTGTGAGTGGGTGAGTCCTCTTAGGAAGGAAAAGGAGAATGGCAGCGAAGGAGGCCCAAGGAGAATGAGGAAAAGCGGGTGACACCCAGGGCAGCACTCTGAGAGCAGAGCAAAGGCCCCAACGGGGTTAGCTCCCTTCCTTCATCAAGGATGAATTGCTCCGTGATTTTGCCACGTGTCATATTGCCACATTCATGCAGCTGCAGATTTTCAGACTGGGCACTGTTGCAAAATGGAATCACTGCTCCTGCATTAAGTGTCCCTCTACCCAGAGCATTTATGAGTTTAGTGGGAACCGTGTGCTTGGGGAAGCTACATGGCAGCAAGACCTGACTTAGGATTAAATCTGCATTTTAAGAAGCACACTTGTGTAGCTGATCATGAAAAGAATAAAAATCACATTCTCAATTTTAATAAGGTAATCAAATATAAATAAAACAAAGAGCATTTTATTACTTCCAATCAATTCTTCAGAAGCAGATGCACACAAAAAAAAGATTCAGAAATTATTCTGATTGTAATGGCCACCAGAGCATGTTCCAAAAATATAAACTTATGATCATATACTCATTCCTTTATAATGTTAAATAAAAAGTAGGCCATATGTTTACGATTAAATCTGAATTTGGAATTAAGGTATCTTGGAAACTGAATTGAGTAGCAAATAATTAACACAGAATTACCTCTCAAAACCATCATATTAATAACAGAAGCATAATACTAGTCCAACCACACAACTCCAAAAACCATATAGTCATAGAGGTGAGATGTAGCTAACATTTCCGGAGTACCTACTGGCCTCCAGGCCTTGCACTGGTCTTTATACACACTATCATGGTTAGCTTTCATATTTCATTGTATCTGAAGATAGGAATTGGTTTGACCATTTGAAATTCTAGTTATTATCTATATAATAAAATTATAATAGATTCACATAGAAAGAAGTGCAGTTGAGATTCAAACCCATCATCATGACCCTTCTACACTTTAGAGAAAATAGGATTAAAAGAAACATGTTTCTGTGGGTATATTAACTTTAAGATTGTAAAGTCAGATTTTTTTCATGTTTATTTCTACTGGAATTGCCACAGATACTCACTGAATGATTTTCAGATTCATACATTGTCTTAATATGCCAATAATTGCTTGCTATCTCCAAGAATGAACAAGAGATCATTAGATGTTACCAGCATGTGATATTTGGATAGCTTTACCACCACTGTACTCAGAAAAGCGTTAAAGGTGAACAGAGAAAGGCCCACAGTTGTGTTTTTTGGGTTAGGTTTCCCAGACTGAGCTGAGATTTCTCTGAGCGGCCTTGAGGCAAAGGGATGTACCAGTGTGTGTTCTTCAAGGTCTAGTTCTCTGCCCCACATATACTTCCCTCGACCTGGATCTGTGCTAGATCTTTAGAGCTAACATGGCTATCCACATGGACTGGGCGAGCCTGTCTGATATTTAACATGCAGAGCCGATGACATCTCAATAAGCACTTTCACTAATCTCTTTTAAAAAAGAGTTCCCACCACGGGAAAAAGAGAAAGAAATTAAGTTAGCACTTACTATAAGGGATGAAGAAGGAAAGTTCACAGAAGGTGGCCATTTCAGACTGTCATCTTTTGGCCTGTGACAGGAATCTGGCCACCACCTATTAATGTCATTACCTGCCCTAAAGTAGCTGGCAGTGTTGTTGCTTCTGTTAAGAGCTCTGTAAGACCCAGTGGTGTCTCCTCCTGTTGCAAGTGACGTGCTGTGCTGGCATCCTCTCTCCTGCTAATCTACTCTGGGAACCCCCCCAAGGGAGCTCCTCCCAACGGATTTTGTCCCAGCGCTATTTAAAATCACTGCACAAGGTGGCTGGCCCACTGGCTGGCTCTGCAATAGGTAATAATTAGGTTGACTGCTCATGATAATTAGGTCGACTGCTGTTGTTTGGCAGTCCCCACCCTCACAGGGAAGCTGCCCAAGAAGGGAAGCTCAGCAAGTTCCATTTCCCCTGCTGGTTGTAAATTAAAAACTTGAGCAAGGCCAAGCTTTATTCTTTACTTTCAGAAACTGAAGGAACTTCTCTCACCATACACTGACCTCATCAAGAGTTGCAGATACATTTGGACTTTGAAATAATTGTCATATTTTAGAAACACAAATATTGAAAAATAATCCACTTTTCTTCCATGTTTCAGACTAACATTTTATCTAATAGAAGTGCTTTTGCTTCTTATCCTAGAAATTGTATGTAAAATTATAACTAACCCCATCCACTGAGTTTCTTTACAAATTAAATTAATTGTGTAAAATTTCTTTCTTTCCCAGGGTTTCTCTTGCTTAGTAAGATTTAGCATATCCAAGTTCTTGTTATAGAAAGTCTCAAATCATAGTCTCTATCAGCTCTCCAACTAATTCCAACCCATAATATCAATGCCTTCATTTAAATAATTGAGATAGATATATATATATATATCTCCATGCCCTAAAGAAAGCTAAGGGTCAGCTCAGTCTATGTTGAGTACAATAGTTCATTGAGGAAACCATCATTAAAGCGGTGAGGGAGGGGTGGAGTCACTGGATATGGGGTACCTCCTCATCAATTGTGTGTTGCACGGCAAAATGCACAACCCATTGAAATCTGGGGGGCCTAGTTTTAGAACTGTACTGCCTTCCCCTACCTCTGTTTATTATTAGTCTTGTTTAGGACTAGCCAAACACAATTTCTTAACCCAAAGACATTTTATGCAAGCCTTCAAGAATCTTGTTAAAGAGATTCATAATATTTCCTGGGTACAAAAATAAAATAATTCTTTCAAAATAACATTTTGATGAATTGAGTGTAAATGAATTAGAAACACACGGATTAAATTTCCCTTGAAATACACATGGGTTTCAAAATTAAGGGAAATTAACTTCTCCAAATGTGTTTTCAATTTTGCCTAACCTCAAAAGTTTGATGCATAGTTTGAAATGGTTGGCCCGATGCCAGTTGTGCCTATCCTACCATGGCTTTACCTGGGAAAACATTTTATTTCTAGTGCCTCTTGGCCTTCTCATGGCTTAATAATATCACCAATCTAATATGTAGGACCTAGCTCACAGCAATAAATATTATAAGGGCAAAAAATTGCAGTTTTTAAAATGATCTCCAAGCCTAGGCAAAGGCTTTCTGATTTTTATCCAGCATTGGGTGGTATAAAAATTCAAAGCAACAATTGACTTTATAAAACCTCTGAAAATGTTTTGGGAGTTTTGATCTTTGATAACAAATGATTCACATTCTCTTAAGAAGGATATTAGAAATGGTAAAGATTTAATTTTAGAAGGTATTTATTGAAAAGCAATTGGAAATTTTGAAAATCCTGAACATTTCTAATCAATTTTTCACTCAATACCTTTAAAATTCCTGCATCATGCTTACTAGGCAGATGTTAACTTTCTAGGTGCCTTACAGAAGACTTTAAGCATAAATAAGGTACCAGAAAGTCATTGGAATGGAGCATCGCAATGACCACCTTCCTGTCTTTAAAGACTGTGTTATAGAACACCAACAGTAGACAATCCTGGGCCTAATAAGTCCCTTAAGCATTGGCTTCAGCAAAGAGCTTGCTGTTGAAACAACTCTGAGGTCCAGAAAGGTAATCTGACCTTAGGTTCATGGTTTTTCCTATCTTGTTGCCTCCCCTATCAAGGCAGAAAATTATAATAATCCTGGAGCTAGCAGCAGCAGCAACAACAAAAAGCTTCTTGGGGCCTCTCTTTTCTGATTCCAAGTTTAGTGTAGCTGGGAATAGATGGCAGAAGACAGGGTTGCAGGACACTGGTAATGGTGTAAGGAAGTGAATGAGGGCAGGTAGGAGAGGTGGTGGGCAGCTGGAACTTAATCCTCTGGGGAAACTCTGGGAAGTGTTTGAGATTTGTTCTCTCCAAGGTGAGGGAGCTGAGGTATTTATACCCCAGTGCTTGTCTGTCATTGTTTGAGGCTGCTGTGGGTGGGGATGGGGTGGAGTTGCTATTTCTCAGCACTTCCAGCTTGCCATACCTGGCTCTGGCAGAAAGGGGAATCTCCAAGCAAAAGCAAGGGTTGGAGTGTGTGTGTACGTGTGGGGTGTGAGGGTGCTGGCTGTTTCAGATTGCAACTCAGTGCACTGGAATGGTCAATGTTATGAGCAGGACCCTGACAGTGTCCACTGCAGGGGACATTCAGGGATTTATCACTGATGTCCAGGCTTTTCTTAACAGAGGCCTTCAGCCACTCTGAACTTTGTAAGAGCAGTCAGAGAAACCCCGTGACTCTTCTATCCCTACTAACCTTAGCTCCCTTGTATTAGTAAAGAGGCATCACTCTTATTCATTCAGATTTTTCTGAATTAATAGGCATTTTTGGGGGTTTCCATTTTGAATGGATCATTCAAAGGATAGTGGCTCTGATTTTACCAGCAGTTTTAAGACCTCATTCTAGGCTAGTTCTTAAATTATCCTATAAGTTATATCAGCCTCACCTTTTACCCCAATTTGCACTCATATGCATGTTGCAGAGGTGACAGGGTTACAGTGTGGTCCTGGTTTTCAGGTTGACCTTTGTGGATGGGCCCATCACTCCTCAGCATGCCGTAGTTTAGCCTAGAGTCCCAGACCAGGCACCAGGTTCACTGGAAAACCCCACTCTTTCAGGAGTAGACAGAAAGTGGCGGCTGAACCAAAATAAATACTCATGAGACCAGGCTTTAAGAGCAGAAGTATTTTATTGGGGTAGACCAGGAAAGAAGCAGTGTCTCAGGTCACTCTCACCTCTGTGACGTGACTGGTGGCTGACGCTGGTCCACAGCCTGTCCTGGACCACACCTCAGTTTGACTGTACAGGCTCACATTTGCCAAGAAAGCCTTATAAATTAGAAACAGAAATTAAACAACTGTAGAAAGAGTCTGGAGAGAGCTGCACTTCTCTGTCCCCACCCCCCATCTGTGGGCTTCTTCTTTAAACTGGAGAAGACAAACAAGAAGTCAGATACAGACAGCACAGGGAAAAAAATCAATGACATTTTTTACAAAAAGAGAGAGAGACAAAGAAGTTGCCACTACCACTACTGGCCACAAGTTTCATCATTCTTTAGGAAGTGGGTCTCAGAAGATGATCCTGAGCCAGCAGCACTGGCTTCATCTGGGAGCTTATTTGAAATGCACATTCTTGGGTTCCACTCACACCTATGGAACCAGAAACTCTGAGGGTGAAGCACAGGATCTTGTGTGCCAAAGAGCCTCCCAGGACATCTTATTGTTGCTCAGGCTTGAGAATCACTGCCTTAATGAGAAAAGACAAGTGATTAAATAAAATCATAGCTATATTTTGTAATCAGCAATATAAGTACTTAAATTAACAAGTAAAGTTCATCTACAGTATCACAACCGTTCTTCTATATTAATTCCTTTGTTTCCAAAGATCTGAGTTATGTTCAGATAATACAAACCAGACGTGGTTCAACCCAGATGGACCAAATCAATCACTCAGAAGCTTGGGCAGGGGTTATCCTTGGGGAGTCAGCCACCAGTCACCCATTATTATACCACTGGGGCCTGGATAACAGTATCCCCCATTTCAGGATCAGCACATACTGCTTTCCTATACTTTCAAGTGGGAAATTGGTGCCCAAAAGGGATCTTTCCCCAGTAACTGAATGGAAATTTATCATGACAAGCCAAAAATTAGCCTGAATGAAGATTACACATTGATGGTCAATACCTATTTCACTGGAAACTTCTGCATGCAGGGGTACTATCTGCTTCTTGAAGATCACTTCCTCATCTTGTTGCAGGTTAATCGACTATGCTATTATGATTTATGTGAAAAACTACAAAGGTGAATTCCCCACCCTCTGGGATTTATACCTAATATAGAACTTTTCAAATTGCAGCACAAAGCAGTAAAAATACTCTGTATAATACTATAATGATGGCTACATGCCACTATACATTTGTCCAGACCCATAGAATGTACAACATCAAGAGTGAACCCTAATGTAAGCCATGGACTATGGCTGATAATGATGTGTCAGTGTAGGTTCATCAACTGTAACAAATGTACCCCTAGCGGGGGATGCTGATCACAGGGGAGGGTGTGCATGTGGGGGAGCAGAGGGTATATGAGAAATCTCTGGACCTTCCTCCCAGTTCTGCTGTAACTTAAAACTGTCCTAAAAAATAGTTTTTGTAAAAATGCAATTTGCAAATGAATCCATTGCAGATCTTGTTAAAACATGGATTCTGGCTCAGTTCAGTAGGACTGGGATGAGTCTTAATGTTGTGCATTTATCACCAGCTCCCAGGGATGCTGATGCTGCTGGTCCACAGACCACACTTGGAGCATCAGGGACCTGACGGGACTCCCTAGATGGTGCAGGCACAGACTCCTTCACTCCTCATTCTTCAGTAAAATATGATAAAATACGTGCCTCTTAGCAGCTTGGAAGTAGAAAAGTTAAAAACATATCTAGGTATGGGGAGTTTGCTAAGGAAAACTGGAAAAATTTAAATTTATGAAGGCAGATTAAGAGGAAGAAGAAAAGGTAATTCTTCAATAGTCCAATGTGCAAAGCTGACTCAGGGGTTGCTATAACTAAGGATTGAAACCAAGAGGTCAGTACCTTCTTGGAAGCTACATTGCCATTTGCTGCCTACCTGGGGCATTATTTATGACAAGACAATCTCAAGAAAAGTTCTCAAATTCTTTTTTATATTTTGTCTATAAGATATAAATTACTTATATCTTACCTATGAGATATAAAATTCTTCTATCTTATCAAATTCTTGCGGCAAAGCCCTTTACTTGTTAATATGCTCTTTATGAAACTTTGCCACTCTTTAAGAATTCCTAAAGTTTAAGTTTTCCTTTTCGTAATGTAATTGGTCAAAATTTTATTTTTAACCTTTTTCACGTGCTTTTGCTTTCCTAAATAATTCCCCAGCTGCACGCCTTCTTCCCGCCTCTCAGCCTACCCCCGTGCCCTCCTGCATCCTCGTGGAACTTGGACTCTAGAGTCACACTGGCCTCGCTTCTGGTTTCATCTTCCTTTTTCATGGTTACAGGATCTTGGGAAAGTTTGCTGAACTTCACTACCCCCCCCCCACTTGTTTATCTACAAAATGAGGAGAATGATGGTACCTACCTCAAAGGTCCTTGCTTGGCACAAGCAAGCACACGTATGCAAAGCACTTAGTACAAGCCGGGTACCTGGTAAGCACCCAGTAAATTTAATGTTGCTGTTATGGGCAATCGTGATGCAGAAGAGAAGTGACACCTACCCTTTAGCCACGGAGGAGATTGTTTCCAACTTTACCTGGAAAGCAAACCTTGGTCACCAGAGTGGATGTGGTAACTGATCACAAAGATGCCTACCTACCCAGTGACTGCCCCCTTGGTATGGACCAAGCCTGCTCAACACAGCCATCTGTTATTCTTCCTTCTTTCTATCCTCCAAGTGTGCTCAGAAATTCACCAGACCAGCTCAGGGACTGTCAGCTAGAGCTCACTTAACCACTAACCTATCGGTGCCCTGGTCAGATACTTAGATGCGAGCGCATGTGTAAGGCAGGGTTAGGTTTATAAAACAGGTCATATTGTAAATGTTAACATTTGCAGCCAAGATTATAGCTCCCTGCACTCTCGCTTGATTGTAAGAGCAGTCAAAATGTTTATTTCTCTTATCTGCGGCTATTTCTCAAGGTTATTTATATCAAATGGTATAATCCCCAGCCAGAAAGATGGGCCTGCACACATGCAGTTTTGGCACTCACACCATGACTGATAACCTTCAGAATGTGACTAGTCGGTGGTTCTTACCTTCCTGTGTTCTTGCTATAACTATATTTTTTTAATCAAATGCACCAGGATTTTTACCCACCGTATATTGTATGCTGGAGCTGGAATAAGATATAAAATTAATTGACAACATCTTAAAAAATTAGATCAGCTTGATGGCTCATGGAGTCTACAATCAGAATCAGGGTTAGCAATGCTGATGCCAACACAGGACTATACTCCTTTGAAATATTTCCACTGGCTTCCACTTCTTCGTAAAATGTAATAATTTTACTATAGCTCAACTGAGATAAAATTTTCTTTTATATTATTCATGAATAAACAGTTTACCAAACTGTGGGAGTAAAAATGAATCCAAAACATTTTAGAAAACTGTTTGCCAGTATTAATTAAAGTAAAACATGCACATGACTCAGCAATTCCACTCCTAGGCATTTATCCAACAAAAATATGTAAGTGTTTCAACAAAAGACATGCATAAGAGGATTTATTTCAGCATTATTTGAAATAGCCCCAAACTAGAAAATACCCAGATGTTGATCAACAGTAAAATGGTTAAAGACATTGTGGTATAATAATAAAATTGAATACTATACAATAATGAGTGTGAGTCATCTCTAACTACATATAACAAAGTGGTTGAAATTGACATATTGTTGAGCAAGAAAAGCCTTAGGCATAAGGATATATATTGTATAAAAATCAAAACTAATCCATGGTATTAGAAGTAAGAATAGCGATAACTATTTGGAGGGCTCTGTCTGGAAGGAGACAAGGGCAAGGGAGCTTCTGGGGGCTGATAATGTTCTGTTTCTTGATTTGAGTGCTGGTTATGCAAAAGTATTCAATTTGTGAAAATTCACTGAACTATAAACTAGTGATTTGTGCACTTTTCCTAAAAAAATTCCATTTGAAAACTTCACCAATGGGGCCTACTAGTATCATGGCCTCATGGTTAACCCGGTTTTCTTTGTTTACTGTACTATTCGATTGACCCAGCCACAAAGCATTGCTCACCAGTCTTCATGGCGGTCAACACTATGACCTTGACCTTTGACTATCTTTCATGCCAGCCTAATCAGCTACTATAAGCATCAAAGCAACTACGTCACCAAGAAATAGGCATGTAGTCTTTTTGGTGTTATAGAAATCCAGAGGAGTAAAATTTTTGCAAGCTTTATAAATGATTTAATGGCTTTTCAATGAATAAGGGTATTTATTTATTTATTTATTTATTTTTGTCTAGTCTTTGTGGTTCTCACCACCATTTTTCTACTGGTATCTTGGAGAGTGGATGGGATTTATGGAGGGGTCAGTCAAATGCTAGTCAGACTAATCAATGGGGCATTGCAAGTGGTAAAATCAACACCCCTGGCAAAGCTCAACCCATGCTCAACCAATTTTTCTTGTTGCTGTTTTTGCTACTGCCTCTGATGCTCAAACACCTTTTGAAACAGAAACACAAGTTTTTGTTCATTTTTTAAGCAAGATCTTAAGCAAGACTGTCTGACATGCACAGCTCTTATAAGCAGTGGCAAAAGTTACTCACATCCAAATGCTTTTTTTCTTGACATTTTGTTTTCTGAGCGTCCTGTAGCATCCTGTTGAGACACTATGGGACGTCCTTACCTTAGCTGCACCAACAAAGTCTTGCTCCAGCCTTTGCATGTGTTTCTGGACTTTCGCTCTTCCTCCCTCCTGTCATTGTGTTTCATCTCCCCCAGGCTCATCAGAGTCTCTCACTGTCCTTCATCGTCACACCCATGAACGACAGCTGAAATCCATGAACACAGTCTGATGTGGCAATATCAAACAAGAAAGGTGACAGAATTTAAATATGAATCCATGTGTGTGCACATCATCATCAACAGTCATGGACAATGGCAGGCATTTTCACCTACATTATTTGCAATCCAATAAAAAACACTGCTTAGAGAGGCAGGTCCATAATTTACCTATAAATCATCATTCTATAAATGAAATATATTTGTTTTCCATTATCACTTGTTTTATCAAAATGTTTTTTCTACACAGTTCAGACAATACATTCTGAACCATCCTACAAAAAAATCTGGAGTGGATGTTATTATTATCATAATTATCATCACCTATTCAACAAATATTTATGAAGTGCCTAGTAGTATATATCAGGCACTGTTCCCTATAAATACAACAAGGAAAAGAAAAAAAGAAACCATTATCACAAGGTTCCAACACGTGGCCCATAGGAAAAGCATGAGGTCCTCTTTCTGAGAAGGTCAGATTTTGAACTAAATTTGTAAATCAACAGAGAAACTCATGGGTCATCAGTCTAGCCAGCTGGCCCGGTCAGAACAATTCTGGCAATCAGACTGGAGCCAGATAGTACAGATGACTGCACATCTCTTGCCCTAATACTTGAAACAAAAAGGGATCTGCCCCCAAATGCCAAAAAAGTTTTTGGATCTTATGGCTGCCAAAGTCAGAAACACACATTGCTCAGGAGTGGAGAGAATTTGAGTAGCAAAAGCACATGGCTGAAGAAAAAAAAAAATCAATCAATTAGTCTGTGGAATCCTTTCTCAGAGAGAATGAATGTGACAGTGTGAGCATCCATTTCCTTGCTTCCTTCGTGTTCCAGTCACTGGTTCCAGAGATGCACGCTAATTAATGCAGTTTTCACAACAGTGGCACGTGGCAACTGAGGAACATTTTGCAAGTGTTAAAAAATTATATGACTCATAAAGTTGGACATCCAAAAAGTGCTATTAGATGAGCATTGTATTAGATGCTAGAATTGTGACTACTTATATTTTATAAAAATATTTTCAAAGAATTTGACTAAATTTGTATAAAATTAAATTTTAAATGTCAGCTTTATTTAAACAATTTAAAAGATTGTACAGGGCAAATCTATGATAATGGTGCTGACATGGCTGGTAAAGAAAAAGATGTAAGGCCATAAATTTGGCTAAAAACCAGAAGCATTCCTTGAGCCCTGCATGGCACATGTTTTGAATTTGTTACTATGAGACGTGGCCTCAGCTGGGCCAAGAGCAATGACAGTCTTTGGAAAAATTCGAAATTGTATATGACATTTTCTGGACTTGCCCCAAAATGGAACATCTTGATGAAACTCTATCAATTTTGATTTTATGACTCCTCTTGGTTACGTGGGATGCGCTGGCTGAATGCTGATAAAGAAATCAAATTTAATTTAGACAAGATAGAAAATACATCAGAAGAGTTAAGTGAAAAGTGAAGATGCTCAAATAAAGAGCATCATAGCCTTTGGAAGAAAATCAAATTAATTTTGAATTTGCACTATCTACATTATTTGGTAGGAACTGTGGTTGCTATTAATGTTAGCAATAGCTTACCAAAAATAGATCCAAGTTTGGCTATTTTACTTAATAAAGGATTAATTTTTTTTCAAACTTTAGATAAAGTGTATGTGAACTATATAACAAAGAAACCTTGCAGAAAAAAATAAAGAAATTAGAATAAAGGCACAAAAACATTTGCAATTATAAAAGGGAAGATTCAAGTACAAATAATCCCAAAATAAACTTCTACAGAGAGTATTTTATGGACACTAGAGTGTGGCTTGAAGAGAGACTTAGATAAATTGAATAAGAGATAGTGCTTTTGGTTTTCTTTATAATATCCTAGCACAGAAAATATTAAGAAAAGGACCTGAGAGCTATATATCTTTGCTGCATGGATTGCTCTAAAAGAAGTGGTAATTTTGATATGTGATAATAATCTATATGATAAAATTAAAACATTTTAATAATTTCTACGATAATAGCATATCCTATATGATAGAATTACAATATCTAAACGTGACATACAAACTTCACTGTTCATTTCCCATCTAAATGTTACTTGATGAATTGTATTGAAAATCCATTTGTGTGGCCATAGCAGAGGAAAGACTCTCAGAGTTGAAATTAATTTCAAGAGGTTGCTAAAGAACAACAGTGGCTGGAGAGTTTGCCCAGTTAGCACCTGTTTTTTATAAAATACAAATAATGTAAAAATCCTGGCCCTAAAAAATAGAATTAGTGATTTTGCTGACAGGAAGACAAGGAAATTTTAAGAAATATACCTTCTAATTTGTGAATCGTGCATTATTTATTTTTCATCTAAATATCACTGACATGTGCACAGTCATAATTAGGCTCAGTCATCTGTGATATTTTGCTGACTTTCCATCACATAAAAGCCACAGTCTATACATATTTTTCTATTTTATCATTATGAAGATATCTCTGTCAATGTAGGAGAATGGTATCTGTTTTATTTAATGGCTTACCAGCTTGATTTACAGCTTTTAAATATTGTGCCCTTGGGATAGGGGCCTCTTCCCCAGGCCCCACACATGTTAGGGGTGAGACAAGTGAACATCCACGTAGAGGAAATGCAGTTCTTATCACTGGGGATATTAATTCTTCACATTAGAGATGTATGAAATAGCAAAGCAAATATCTAGAGGGATCCACAAACACATAAATAACCAGGTGAGAGACAAACTAGTAAGCCTGTGTGAAACTCTTATTGGAGATGGTATAGGAAAATTCTTAGTTAAGCCACATTAGTCTTAGAAACGTGCTACCTGTCTGGCTCCTGATTGGTCTCTGAATTCCAGGTTTCTGATGCTTTTGCACTGTTCCCAGCTGCCCAGTCTCCCCTTGGTGACATCTGTCCTCACACCACAGTCTTCCTGGGCTCCTCCAAGCTCCATGTCCTCTCTCCTCCCTCTGCTGCCAGAAAGTGCTTGTCTTTGTCCAATTCCCTCAGGCCCTCAGAGTGTCTGGGTGTGGTGTTTGCTTTTGAATGGGGGAGACAGGTCTGCTCTCTGCATTTACCTACCCAGATAACCCTCTCCCACCATGTTCAGTTGGGGTATTATTACTCTTTCAGAGCCCTTAACACAGGAGTGATTAGTGAAGGAACCTCAGAGCTCCTGAGTTTCCCTGGAGTATCACATAAGGACAGGGGCAGTTAACCTGCTTTTTATGACTTCTGGTATCTTTCGATTAGAAAGTAGAGATAAGATGAGCGAAAGCGCCAAATCAGAGCAAAGCTTGCACACTGAGATCACACATCTGGTGCACATTTGGGGAGCGTGGAGAGAAAGCGGAGAAGGACAGAGAAGCGAGAGAGAAATGGAGGCTCCAGAAGCCCAGCGCCCTGGTGGTCCAGCCATGCTGATCTGATCTGCTGCTGTTCCTTTTCCTAGAAACCAATTGTCCTTTCATCAAGCATTTTTGAAACACAGGGATTCAAAACTGGTACCGTGCAAGGTTTAAGGTGGGTTTAAAAACTTCAAAACCCATGAAACTGGACTGAGGTCCGAACTTCACAAAACTCACATTCCTTCAGAAAGGTCATTTGACTGAATTGCCAAATACACCAAGCTGTACTGGAGTTCCTGGTAATGGTTTTACATCAAAGATCGTGTAATTTTGTGTTTTGGAATCGTACAGTCCCAATTCATTTCACGCATTCATATTTCTCCTTATTCACCCCATTCTATAGATGAGAAGATTTCATTTTTTTCTTAGTTATTCCATCCTAGCTTTCAGCACATTGTTATTTTCAGAAGTTATTCCAAACATGAAGGGACACAGTTATGAAATCTTTACTGATCCTGGCCACGTACTTCCAACCTATGAACATGGTTCTTATTATCAATCCAAAATCACTGGAAGCACCAGTGTCACTGGATTAAAAATAACTTGGACTAAAAACAATTATTAAGACAAGCAAAAATCTTTGTTAGTAAGATGATAGCCAAAAAGATTATGATTTCCCTTTGTTTCTGGATCAAACAGCCCAGATATCAGCCTCAAAACATTTTTTGAAATGCTTTGCAGTTGTATAATTTCCTGCAGCTGCCTTGCATATTAATAATGAATTTAGAGCAAATTGCTCCAGTGTGACCTGTGTATAGTGTTGACTTGAGTTGGTGAATTATCTGAGTCTGAAAATACAACCATCCAAAGAAACTCCATATTGTGAGTATTCATACAAACCGATCAGGCTGTATCCCAGGACATATGTGCTGGTGAAGTTCAAAGGCTTTGGAGTATGATGTTGAGTTGCAATTCCTTTTATTCAGGGTTGGACTCAGTGTATGGAAGCAGAAATTCTTAGGGAATGCTATGTTGTCCAACAGAAAGGAAATGAATCAACATCCTTCAAGCTTGGGGTGGGATATGAACATTTGTGTTCCAATGTCCAGAGGCATCGCTGCTTGGCCGGCACACTAATTGTGAGATTGGGGTTAGCTTTGAAATGGTCACCAGCCCACATACAAGTTCCTTCCTCATACAGAAGCTGAGAGAAATTTATTTTGGGGAAATTTTAAATCAACTCTTTAGGTGATATTATGTGTTCCAGGATAAACATTTTGCCTGAGGTCAGTTGAGGGAGAAGGAACAGAAAGGACTCTCATCTACTGGCCAGAACATCGCTCAGAAATGAAGCAGGGGATGAAGAAGAGTGGCCAGCAGGGGAAATGAAAAAGAAGGAGGTTTGGAAACTCAAGTATTTAGGAGAGTGGAGAGGATGTTTGTGAAGGGCTGACTTTAAGGATTTAGAGCAGAAGTCCCCAATCTTTTTGGCACCAGGGACCGGTTTCATGGAAGACAGTTTTTCCACGGACCGGGGGCAAGGGGGGATAGTTTCGGGATGATCCAAGCACATTATATTTATTGTGTGCTTTATTTCTATTATTATAACATTGTAATATATACTGAAATAATTATACCACTCACCATAATGCAAAATCAGTGGGAGCCCTAAGCTTGTTTTCCTGCAACTAGATGGCCCCATCTGGGGGTGACGGGAGACAGTGACTGATCTGACAGGAGGCGGAGCTCAAGTTGTGATGCGAGTGATGGGGAGCGGCTGTAAATACAGACAAAGCTTCACTCACTCTCCCGCTGCTCACCTCCTGCTGCGTGGCCTGGTTCCTAACAGACCACAGACCAGTACCGGTCCATGGCCCAGGGGTTGGGCACTGCAGATTTAGAGGATAAACTTGACCTTGGTTGGAAATTGCTGCCAAGAGGAGAAACCTCTCATCTACATGTGGACTTTTGGGCATATGATGACCCTATATCAATCATGTTTCCTTTTCTTAAAACCGATCTTTAGATTTTGATAGCAAAAATGTGCAGAAATCTTCACCGTACAGCAAAAACTTGAAGGAGGTTGCTGCATTATGTAGGCCCAGAATCCCTTCCCATTTGGACTCGTGCAACCCTTTCACTTAAATGCTGCCCAAGTTTCTCCAAAATACAAAACATCCAGATTCCTATGGCTGGACCACTCTTCAAGTGAAAGAAAAAAAAAATTATGATCAAGGCCCCCACCTGCCCTTCTTGGCCTCCCATCCTGGGATACCAGTTCAACAAAAACCACAGTGTTGGCAGGTGTTCTGTTTCACATGGCTCTGGATTCATTCCTTAAGCCTCTCACCTTTCGAACAAGAGCAGCTCTTTCACATTCCAGTCCCCAATCCAGAAATCTGCTCCCTATTTTCTGGGCAAGTTGCCTGCTGAGGATATGTCTGCAAATGTGATGTTCTCTCTGATATTAAATGGGGAGATTGCAGTGACATCAACAGGGTCACGTTGCCAGGAGACCTTTGTGCCTTGTAGCCAACAAAATCATATCTGCAATTTCTCTCCTCATCAGCTAGTGGTCCGGCTGAGCTGGGAGCAGCTTAGAGCATGATGATGCCGTGGTTGGGGAGGTAATCTCTAAAAATAGAGGCATGAGTTCAAATCTAGACTCTGGCATGTTAGCTCTGTGTAACACAGGCAAGTCACCTCACCTCTAAGTGCCTGTGTTTCCTCATCTGCAAAATAAAGGTAATAATAGGTCCAACTTCAGAAGTCATTGCATGGAATAAATGAGTCAAAACACACAAAAGGCTTAGAGCAGTGCCTGGCACTCGTAAGCTCTCAAAAAATATTAGCCATTATCATCATCTGTCTTTACTGTCCAGTGTAATAAAGGGACATGGGGTGTGGCTCCCCAAGAGCAAGACAGGTGGTTACTATGACAATTGGGAGAATTAATTTGGGGGCTTGGCATAGAACGTGTCTTTGCTCAGTGGTGACTCTGATTATGATTAGTAAAATCTTCGCCTCATCCTGTTACATGGTGTCAGAGCCCAACTGGGGAAATGACTTGGACTTTTAATCTCCAGTCGAGACTTGAAGTGTCATCTTTATGCCTACTTCCACTTTACTCTTCAGAAAGTGATCCACTAACTAAACAAGAGACAGGATAAGAATGTACCCAGGGTACCCAAAAATCAGAAACATCAAATTTTAAAATGGAGGAGGAGAAGAGGGCAGCAGGAAGTTAATTTCAAGAAGCATATCCAGAAATTTGCAACTAGAAAATATAGAGAGAAGCTATTTGAAATCCCTAAGTGTGCACAGTGAACATTGTTGTTTGGATTCCCATATGCCTTAAGGGCACTAATGGTTTTAGGAACTCTGAAGGTCTTGTAACTAATTGATGCTACTGGTGGCTACGCTTATCCCCTTGCCCTCACCCTCCAAGGCACCTCACCAGACTTCCAGTTTTCTGCCTGGACCTGCATTCCTTTGCCTGAGGGCTTTGCAGCCCAGCGCCCTCACCCTCGGGAAGGATAACCCTGAGGCTCCCAGAGCACTTCAAAGGGGTCGAGCTCTAGCTGCTCATGATTGTAAGTAGCCTCATGATGCACCTTTGATGGGCTTCCTTGTATTTCCTGGCTGATTTCCTGAGTCCCCTGCTGGAACTTTCTTCACAGTCCAAATAAACCAATTGCACTCAAATCCTTGTTGCAGGGTTTAAGACAAATTTTCATCCCACCCTGATCTTTGTGGACGTTCTTTGCTCCATCTGAAGCCTTTTGGGTTAATGCCTGGTGTAGGCTCCCTCTGGCCTGGGGAAGCCAATCTCCACACATGTTAATTTACTCGTGGCTGAGTCAATGTTATGCCCCAGCTGCCTACTGTGGGCGTTCTCCACTCAGGGACACTTAGTTCACATTCTCGGGATCACTCCTGGCACCGCCAATATTTACTTTCACGTCTATTTCAGATGCAACAAAGTTTTTTCCCCCGTGCTGAGGAGGCCAGGACGGACTGGTGGCATGCCTACAAGAGGTGCATTAGAAAGGACACAAAGTGTATATTTATGGGATCCACAGCAATTAGTCCAGTGCTTACCTGTCACGGACTCATCATCTCTAAATTAGTCCCTGGCAGCCACACAGGCAAAGGGGATGCCAGCTTTTAGTTAAGTCCTGGAGAGAAACGTAAGCATATCTGTTAAGAGTTTCTGTACCAGTTTTCAGTGTAATGAAGTTTCCTTAGTAAGCAGATACCATTGTCTCCCAGCATAGTGTGACTCGTGTAAATGGATATTCCTAACGAATTTATTTCAAAACGTAACTGAAATAACACAATCGGTTCCACAACTATTTATTTCCTAGGGAGTTACTCAAAATTGTGTGCTCTCACTTTGATTCTAACATAAATTATCTTAGATAATCAATATGCTTAAAGCCATTTAGATGTTTTAGACTAAAAAAAAAGAAACAACTGCATTTCACTGGATGGGCTGGGTGCTTTGAGGATGGTTTCATGAAACTAACATAATGCTTCTCAGAATGTTCCTCTAAGGAATCCCTCCAGGAAAAGGAGAATAATTACCCAAGTTTTTTAGGTGCCCAGACTGAAGCTACCACCTCTCAGCTATAACCTTGACATTTCTTTGACTCTAACGTATTCTAAGGATACCTGTAAATTTCACTGTTTACTTCATTATACATTTCCTTATTCATGTTAATTACCTTTAAGGAAATTGGCATTCCAACATTCCACAGAACTTTCTGGGAACGGTTTCATCTCTAGAAACCTCAAGAGAGTTTTCAGGAGTCACGCTCAAGCTGCCTATTCCTGTGTTCTTCTCTCTCTCTCTCTTTTGTTGGCTGACACTGAATTTTTAAATGATTTAAATTAGTTGATAGCTAATAATAATTGAGCAATGAGGAGGCTTTTTATGAAAAGTTAGCACTTCTGAGGGGTTTTTTTAAAATAAGAAGATTTACTTAGAATTGAATGTATCTCCATTAAATGGGCATTTGTTCTGTAGTTCATCAGTCTCCACCATGCCTTATTACCACACACCTGCCTGTGATTCCTGAGAAACCTCTAGAAGCCACTGGGTTTATAAGCCCTGACTAACATCAGTCCTGGCCCTGAATAGACAGTGCACAGAAGATAGTAGACTGCTGTTCACCACGCACCACCTTTCATGAGAGACTATCATTTTAGCTCTTTATAAACTCTCATCAGGTTTACTATAGGTTAGAAAACTCCTGGCCTCCCTCAAGCTTAGTCACTACCCAGGACTGAATACCAAATAAATGAGTCTTCATAAAACACCATTTAAATATGGTATGTGACCCAGGAACATTTTTAGATTCCCCCAGTCCCAGCCAAGAGACCACTTACCCTTGTTACATTCACATACACACTAAAAAATGTAACAATGACCACAACGTGATTACATTTGATGACAAAAATAGGTGGTTCCAAAGATGTGCACATTTTTGTCCCTTTAATGTTGATACTCTGACATATTTGGAAACTTTTGTGAATAAGCAATTTTCATTTCTGAGAAATACACTCAAAAATGTATATTTTAAAGGAAAAGCATTAAGAAAGTTGCATTGACTTCACCAACAAGAACAAAACAGAAGATTTTTGTCCTGATGTAATAAATATGTAAACTTGGTTACATTGAAACCATGATACAATGTCCCATTTAAGTGACATTTATTTGGTACATGCATTTCTCTCTTTTAGTGTAATTTTAATCACACATTTATGTCTGCTGCTTCAACAGCGGCGTATCTTCGTCCATTTTGTGTTGCTATAGCAGAATACCTAAGACTGGGTAATTTAGAAAGAAAAGGGGTTTATTTAGCTCATGGTTCTGCAGGCTGGGAAGTTCAAGGGCTCAGCCCTGGCTTCTGGTGGGAGCTTCCATGCTTCCTATGACATGGAGGAGAAGGTCAAAGGGAAATGGACACACGTGAAGAGAGAAAACTAGAGGGGTGTCCTGGCTTTATAACAACCCACTCTCTCAGGAGCCAATCCATTCCCATGGGAACTAATCCAGTCTCACCAGAGAGAGAACTCACTACCACAAGAATACCACCAAGCCATTCCTGAGGGATCTGCTCCCTTGACCCACCAACTCCCAGTAGGCCCCACCTCCCAACACCACTACATTGGGGTTCAAATTTCAACACAAGTTTTGGTGAGGACAACCAAACCATATCCAAACTGCAGCATGGTGAGTATGAAATGACACTTTTCTATTTAGCAGAAAGGTATGATGATTCATTTCTATCACATCAGTTTGGTGGTAGACAATGTGCTATTTCGACCTGGGGACATCCATTATCCTGGGAAAAAGGACAAGTAAATTTAATCCCCTGTAAAACCATAAGGCTCAGGGGCTTTAGGTTAAGCCTAAATCTTATTTGTCACATGTCTGTCAGTTTGTGGTATTAGAAGTCTTTTCTCTTTGCTTGTCTTGCAACACAGAAGTTAATTTGAAGGACCTAGGAGGTTGGCTTGTTATTTTTTCCCCTGTTGTTTTGTTATTTATTATTAATTTATTATTTATTTATTATTAATTTATTTTGTTGTTTTCCCCTCACAAAGGGCATGGGAAAGCTAGAAACACAACTCCTCTGAGTTGCCCTGACCCTTGAATGCCATTCCGATGTTTCTAGCTTCCTCTCAAATGCTTTTCAAATGCCAGGATGCTAGAAATGCTGTTGGTTGGGCAACACACTTGGCCTTAGTCATCTATACCGCTACCCTCTTGAACGTATTTTCTCCTGGCTCTTCTACACCTCTAAGATGAAGCAACACCATCATTGGTGAGGAGAAACCCCATCCAGGCTTTATGTTACATACACTTTCACAACTGTGGCTTTGGAAAGAAAAGCCAGGCGCAATGTCTGAAGATGATGTGAGCTCACGTGTGCAAACGAGGGACTCATAGCTGCGCCAGCCTTGCAAGAAGACAATTAAAGCGTCAGAAAGAGGGACTCAAAGTCTTTAGAGAAGAAACCTAAATGTTTGACTGAGGGTTGCAGCTGCAGTGAGCCTGATGCACTGATGCCTGAAGCAGCGTGGGTGAGATGAGGGCACATCAATGTCAACATGCAACACTCACCAAGAAATGCAACCTTCCAAGGAGGCAAAAAGGATTCTACTGCATCAAGGAATACAGTGTCCCTAAATCTTGTTTCTATTTTGAGCCCATCGTCCAGGGTAGAGGTCATTCTAACCATCCATTCATCTGTCCACCTGTTCCTATTCATTTGAAACATTTCAAGTTTTATAAACTACCTACTATGTGCCACAAAATGCCAGGTTTTTATTCAGTGGGTGTGTGAACACTTATTATGTGCCAAGCATTCTTATAGGCTCTGGAATATAAATACAAAAAAACATGGTCTTTTCACCCTCAGAGATAGTGAAAGAGCTGCAGCACATCCAAGGAAACTGATCAATATTTTTATTGAGGTGACAGTCAAGCCATCATTTGGGTGTTAAGTTGGCACAAAGTCATGACTTTATGGCCCATTACTCTCACAAAGAAGTGTTTGCCTAGATTATATTGCACCCTACATGGTGCTTGTACTGTGCTAACCATGAAGTTTAAGCAAAGAACTGCACTGATTGAGGACGTCCTTGAAACCATCCAAACACATCATTTTGCAGCGATGCAGACAGGTCCCTAGAGGGAAAGTGGACTTTCCAAGACCACAAAGTGTGCACCTCCAATAACTTTCTGATTCTGATAGAAACAATTCTCCTCATGTACCACTGTGTGAGGGTTCTCTTTTTACTAAGGAAAGATGCAGGAGAGTTTGCAGTCAAACTTACCTCACCTGGTCCTGACAAAGAATGGGAGTAGGGGTACTGTGGGGCAGATTATTTTATTTCATAATGGAAATTAAAAATCATTTTCTGGCAATTGCCATTTTTATCTCACCTTCATAAAAATCCTTTTATCCAAAGGACAAACAAGCAAGCAAATAAAAGCCACTGATATGAAGAAAGTAATCCATGGCAAGTCTGTAGTATGATATTTTCCCATGACAGTTAAATGATTTCTCACAAAGAAAATTTTTCTTCCCTCAGTGGTTTCACCTGTGCTAACTATCTGTCATCTTGGACAGGGAGAGAAAGAGAAATCTGTGCAGATTGTGCAAACAGCTACTGATAATACAATACAGTACATTCCTCAAATTAGATGCTTCCATGCATTTCTAAGCACACAGTATAACTTGGTCTAAACAATTTTTTCAGCTTTCTGTTGTTGGTCTAATAGGATTGTGTTCCCTGCCTTATAAAGATAAGGAGTTTGCTAAATAAAAGCTCGGGAGGTTAACTGTCTGTAAGTCTGAGATCTCAGCACCTCAATCAGGTGTACAGGTTTATCTTTCTCATTTGTAGGGTCCTTGCCTGAAAGCTTTCTGGAAAGCTGAGGACCAAAGATTGATGTGGTATGATTGCCTTCACTTTGTCACTTTATCATTTATACTTGTTGGTGCTAGCCTGGTTAAAATGGAGGTCCACAGAAGCTTTGGCAAAACGTAGGTGATGAAGTAAAATAAGACCCCTCCATGCTGTCTTACAATTATTTGTTGAGACCATGAACTTTGAAATCAAGCAGATCTGTGTGGAAATCTCAGCTCTGCCACTATCAAGATGAGTGACTTTGGGCAAGCTATTGATAATTCCTGAGACTATAGTTTCTCTCTCTGTAAAATAAGAATATTGGAGCTATCTGAGATGGTCACGAAAATCAAATGAGTTAGTAAATAAAAAACACTTAGCTCAATGTTTGGCACATAGAAAGCTTAACAAAGGATGGTGATGATGACAGTGATGGTGATGATGATGGTGATGGTGGTGGTGATGGTGATGATGATGGTGATGGTGATGGTGATGGTCGTGATGATGATGATGAGGGTAAGGATGGTGATGATGGTGATGATAATGAAGCCCAGAGCATCTCTCTAGGTCTGGTACCAAGCACCTTAATCTTAGAATTTGGTGCTGCCCTCCACTCCCAATGCTATCCCAGTTGGCAGAGGGGAGCAGAAAGGAGATGGGTAGTTCAAATTGAGAAGTCAATTGAGTGGGACCCCCAGAGGAGCTCCTTGGAGCCTTACAAATTTCTTGGGTATACACAAGTTGGGTAGGATAAAGAGGGGTGAGGGCAGGTCAGTGACAGTTCTTCCCCCATCTACCCTTAGATTTGACATCCCCACTCTTTGTAATTTGTAATTCCCTTAGAATTTCTAGGTCCCCAGGGGAAAAGATACATCTGCATTCATTGGTCAAGTCTGGGATTAGTCTTTGATTTCCAGCCCCACTCCCACCCAGCCCCCAGAACTGTCCAGCAAAGCACTGTAGTGTAGCAAATGTACCAGATCTGGAGCCAAGAGACTGAGCCCCATCATTGTCATCTATGAAATGGGCATGATAGCAACTGTGCTGGCAGTCTTGCAGGGTTGTTGAAAACATTAATAACTTACATATAGGTAGTAATTATTTTGCTGTGCATTTACCAAAGAAAAAGCCCCAGAGCCCTCGCATGGTTATTTCTGCTCTTACTGCTTCTGTTGTTGTTGCTATGCATGACCTACCCTGGATAAAAGATTAAAGTTCCTAGAAAGCTCCCCTCCCATCAGCCCTCCAGAGTCTGGCCACAACCTGCCTCTGCAGCCTCATCCTTGTTCCCCACATATGCCCCAAGTTCCAACATGAATAAACTTTTTTCAGCACCTCAAAATGTTCACCCTCCCTTAAGTGTCTTTGCATAGGCCATCCCCTGTGCCTGAAAATACCTTCACTTCTTAAATGTCTGGGGAGCCCTCTCCTCCATTCAGCCTTCCATCCACTCTTGGAAGCTTTAAGTACCTCTTCCTCTGTGCACCAGGAGCCCCTGGTATATATTTCCATACAAGCATGTACTATATTGATGTATTTACTTGTGAGCTATCTGTCTCTTCACTCTGGCCTTTGAGCCACTTGGGGGCAAGAACGTAGCTCTATACTCTATTGTAACATCTGAGCCCAAAAGACTTGGCATAAATTGAGAACTGACCATGTGCCAGGCATTGTACTAAGCTGTTTACGTACATCATCTCAGCTAATGCTCGTAGACCCCTGTGAGGGAAGTCCTACTGTCATTTTCGGTTCGCAGGTTCATTACAAATATGTATTGAGTTCTGATTGTCAAGACAATTCTCAGAATGGCGAATAAGATAAACATGGTCTCTACCGTCACCAAACTTTCATTCTCCTCAGATGAAAACAAACAAAAAATAAATAGGCAAATGGAAATAAAATATCAAGAGACTGGTAACTGTTATGAGGGGAATAAAACAGGGCAGCGTAGTAAAGAGTGACTAAAAGGCTACTTGAGGTCAGATGGTCAGAATGCAGGTCTCTGGGGAAGTAATCTTTAGAGATCTGAACAATAAGAACCAGACATGCCAAGATCTGGGGCAAGAGCATGCCAGGCAGAGGGAACTGCAAGCACAAAGGCCCTGAGGTAGGAATGAGCTTGACATGTTTGAGAAACGGAAAGAAGTCCAGGGTGACTGGTGAGCTAGGAGGAGGAAATAAAGTCAGGTGGGAAGATTAGGTAGGTCATGTGAGTGCTCAATTTGTACCAGGCACTGCACTGAGTAATTTGCAGTTACTATGCTGTTTACTTCTTACCATAGCCACAATGACACAAGTCCTATTTTGGTGCCCAATGATTAAGGGTACATGAGAATATAGCAGATTCAGGATTTAGATCAAAGCAAAATCTTCCCAACGTTGGACTCCAGTAAACTAGAAGCACAGGAAATGGTTTAATTATTAGTAATGGTAAGATCAAGGTATAATCCAAGGGCTAGGGGAAATGTTCATCAGAGGATAGACAGATGGGGAAATGTTAAATGATAAATAGCAAACATTTCTCAAATACCTGCTACACACCAGATCCTGTTACACTTTGCATATATTATCTCATTTAATCCTTATTATAGCCATGCAAATTTTTAAAAATTGCTATTATACTCATGCAAAAATTGGGGCTACTAACCACTGCTTCTAGATGAGAAAAACGAGACACAGAGATTAAACAACTTATCCAAACCCTGGTTGGTCAGCGTCAGCATCAAATGAGGCAATATGTGCAAAGCACCCAGCAAATGGTAAGTATCCAATAAATAGATATTCTCATGTATTATTACAGATTATTTCTAAAGTATGCCTATAGTATGAGCTTGCTTATGCTGGTCTGTTCCTTAAATACTGTTCTACAGGTTAAAAATAAGTGAAAAGAGTTAGTATTTCATAGCTTCTTCGTGAACAAATTACTCTCAATACACTACAGCATTTGATTCTTACTAGAACCCAAATGCAATCTCCATTTCACAACTGGAGAAACTAAGGCACAAAAAATTTGGACGATTTGATCAATGATATTCAGATGGCAATTGGCAGATGTGGATTTTTCGAAATTTCCATTTTTACTTCTAGTCCAATATTTTTTTAATTTCACCAACACTGCCTGGTTGTTATCTGCCTTTCCGAGTCCCACTGTTTACATTGCTCAAATCCTTGGTCAAATCTCACCTCCTCTCTGTAGTCTCCCTGGATAGCCACGAAATCTCTGATCTCATTCTCTACTCCACCTGCACTTTGCTTGAACCTCAGTGGGCACTAGAGTCAGCTTCTCCCTCTTCCTGTGAGAGCCCAAGTGACTGAGAGACAAGGATTCTCCTTACTTATTTTTTCATCTCCTATAGTTCCTAACCCAATGCCTGATTCATCAGAGGCACTCAGTAAATACTGCTAGAATTCCCGCAAGCCCCAGAAAAGGAAATCTCTGATGTTGGGAAGCATAACTGTAAACCCTCAGGTCTCAATGAGGAAATGCCATTTCAGTTTAAATTATGATTCAACAAACTGCAATTAAGACAGTGGTGCTAGTGATGGACATTCAGAAGTTGATGAGACATAGCAGTTCCCTTACTCAGACCCCATCCGATCTTCCCTAATGGCTGCATAATAACCAATCACCCAATGCAAGTGAATATTACGATATTTGCACATAAACTTATAAAGATCTTCACAATTGAAGCTAATTCCATAACAGGTAAGAAGACAGACTTTGAAATCCAGCTTCTGGGTTTAAATCCCATTACTGTTGCAGACTCAGTGATCTCCATAATTACTCTATGCCTCAGTTTAAAATAGGGATAATATTAGTATTTCCATTATAAGGTTGTAAGGATTAAATTAGATAATTTCTATGAAGTACTTAGTTTATTTGCTATTAGTCATATTACATTATTAAGGCTTAGAAATATATGGCAGAGTCTGAAGCAGTTTAGTTAATGTTAACAGACAATGTTATTGAAAGTTTCAAGAAACCTTTGGAAGTTATTTTAAAGAAAGAAAACTACAGCTGCTCACACACTGGTTAACACCAACCATGCAGCATGTCTGGTTTGGTTTTAGAGAAGCATAGTTGAACTTTTTCAAATCTCTGGACTGAATTCCATATGACAGCAAAGCAAATATCCCATGCACAGCATTTCCCAGAGAGACTTGTGTTTTCCTGTCATTTTAGACACCGAATTCCTTCTGCTGAGCCTGTCTGCAACCACACATGGCACAGTAGGGACTTCGGTGATGTGGCAGGCTGAGGTTTAAAAGTAAAAAGAGATATTTCCCTTCAGGTGTCCATTTAACTTTTTCTGAAGCTCAGACTCTCAGCTACCAAATGACTGAATTATAATGAAAAGCCCAAACCATTTAAATTCGAACACCAGTATCAGCCATTCAATAAAGCACTTCTACTTAATACTCACTCTAGAACTCTATACTAATTTAACTAAATTAATCATCTCCGTTCTGTGGAGTGTTTCTCCTTACCAAGAAACAGAATGGAAAATTATCCAATGCAACACACGTTTCCACATTTTTGGAAATCATACAGTTTCTAATGAGGCAGGAAGTTGAAAATTTTTATTTATTAAACCAGCTGACTTGAAAACAATAATTGGACACTTCATTATACCAGCTTTTATTAAAAACCCATTTTAATGGAGGAGAAATTCAACCTTGAACTTTAAGAATAAAAGGAAAATATGTCCAGAGAAATAAGTCTATTACGGTTGTCACTTGAATGTCATTTAACCTAAGCACAGAAAAAACTTTAAAAAATTCATGGTTCCCCTTTATAGCGCTTATTAATGTGAGAAACCTCAAAATATTTGATAAATTTCTATTATAGAACAGTCTTCCACAACATGTTCTACTATCTTATTTTATAATAATCTAGTAAGGGCAGCTATTAAAGGGGAATCTAAGATTATTTCAACGATTTACTTCTGCATTTACAAGATAGTTTTAAAAATTGACTAAAAACAAATAAACTAATTATAAACAACATTTGCCCTTGCATATTCTTACAAAACGAGAATGAAAAGTCTTCCAACTTGGTGAAAATTAGAGCATATCTTTTAAAAATATTTCATGCATTAGGTGATAACAAATAACTGAAGCAGGTTTGAAAAATAAGTAAAAGCCTTCAAGAAGGTCTGTGCGTCATTATTACATTCTCTCAGGAGAGCCACAACTTTTTATGGGTCATCTGGGGTCTGAACCCAAAACAAACGTGAAGACAGTAAATCACCCCAGCAGGTATTCGATGTCTTTATCAGATTTGCCAAATGTCAAGGAAGGAGAGACAAAGGCCCTTGAACATCAAGAGATCAGTTCTCCAAATGTGTCAATTTCCTATTAAAACATTTTATATTTATAACCAAACATGTTCCTCCTTTTTTATCTAATTATTTCAGGGACGGCAGGGCATTCACAGGTGGTCCAGGCAAAAGCTGGATTCCACTCAGGAAGACATAAGAGAGGCACTTGACATATGGCCAGTGTTTGAAGAAAATGGCTTTTGAGGTTCCTTTCTTTAATATTGTGGTTCCATTTTTAATTTATCTGTTTGCTTTATAGCCATACCCCTTTGCATTATTATTTGGCAGTTGCTCTAGACATTAAAATACACACCCTTAACTTTTCACTGTCTGCTAAAGTTAGCATTGACGGTGAGAACCTTGCAACCATATGGTCCCATATTGTTGTCATATGTATTATATCTACATATTTTATAAACCCTCAATGTTACAATTTTTGCTTAAACCAGAGGTTGGCAAACCTTTTGTATAAAGGGCCGGATTGTAAATATTTTAGGCTCTAGGGGTCATACACTTTTTCACAACTACTTAACTATGCTTTTGTAATGCAAAAGCAGCCATGGACAATACATAAAGAAATGGATGTGGCTGTGTTCCAATAAAACTTTACTTACTGAAATAAGCAGTGGGCTGGATTTGACTCTCAGACTGTATTTTTCCAACCCCCACCTTAAACAGCAATATGTATCTTATATAAATTAAGAAAAAACAATTTTATATTTACCCACATATTTATTATTTCTAGAGCTCTTCATTTCATCTTGAAAATGTGAACCTTTCTCTGGTATCATTTCCGTTCAGCTTGAAGATTCCTTTTAGTATACGTCTGCTGGTGGTTCATTCTTGCAGTTCTTTAATCTAAAAATGTCTTTATTTCACCTTAATTCTTGAAGGATGTTTTCACTGGACAAAAACATTTCACTTTGATTTTTTTTTTCTTTTTGGCACTTTAAAGATGTTGTTTCGCTGTCTTCTGGCCTCCCTTGTTTCTGATGATAAGTCAGTGGTCACTTGAATTATTGTTCCCCTGTTCCAGCCTCAGTATTACATTATTCCAACTATCGCTATTGCCATATGTGACCCCTAGATTGCAGGCAAATTGAGTTATCTCTAATAACTCCTTACTGACACGGTACGAGTTTAATGCATGGATGAAAAATAAAATTCAGAACAAGTTCTGGAAATCAGATATGAAATGGGTTCAAGTCATTGCTGGAAACAAGAAAGGCTTTAAGTAGTGTTTGATCTGGCTTGGATTCCCAATGAGACTCCTGGGGATGCAGATGGGGGTGTCAGAGGTGTGGGAATGTGCTGCTTTTTTTTAATTGCTCTGCACAGTGTGGTCTCCAGTGGCAGAGAAGAGCTGCCTTCTACTCCCACCCCATCAAGACAGCCACCCTCAGAGACGTCTAGACAAGAGGGTCTCAAGCTTAGTCTAACCCGCTGTGCCCTGGATGCCAAACCCAAGTGCCACTTAACATGCTGGGGCATCTACCAAGCTCTCTACCCCTCACTTCCTTGCTACAGGAGGCAATCTCCTTGCACCAGTTGCTGGGCTGGTCCATTTTGCAGTGCACAACCTGTTCATGTCCATGAGTGAGCCCCATTCCATGCACTTTCTAAAATGCATTTTGTCAATAGACACAGGCACCCTGCAGTCTGATCAAGTCTGAATTAGTTAGGACACTTTTTGGTGCAAGGGACAGAAACCAAACTCAAACAGGTTTCAATGGGGATAAAAAGGAATTTAACATCTCATGGAAAGTCCTGTAAAGTGCCGAGGTAGAGCTTGCCCCAGACGTGCTGAGTTCCCGCCCCCCGCCCCTTGACAACCCACAGCCCGTCTTTTCCTTCCCACCCCTCACTCTCTTGCTCTGCTTCCCGCCCTGCCAGCTTCATTCCCAAGTGGCCGCTCCCCTTGAGGGCCCAAATCGCTGCAGGAAACCTCAGGCCCAGATCCACACAAACAAGCAGCCCCAGAAAAAAAAGAACATTATTTTTGCAAACTTTCTGTTTGCCCAGACCACAACCAATCCCTGAGGCCAAAAGAATGCCTGTGCCTCAGGCCTGGGTAGGAGCCCTCACCTGACACACGGGTTCACTCTGCATGATGGGGAGCTCGGGCAGGGCTCGAGGGAGATGCTGTTATCAGAATAAAGCAGGATGATACTGGGCAGGCAGAAACAACCCACAACTGTGCCCAAGGCCTAGAGGGAGCAGCACAAACTCTTGCATCCTTTTAAGCAGATCATCGCCCAAAATGTATGGCTCATGTTCGTTCCCTTCCTTCAGTTTGGGTTCCACTAGAAGCAGACCCCAAGGCAGGGATGTGGGTCAATTCCTTTACCTGGAATTAAGTAGTTATCCCAGGGAGCACTGCAGGGGAAAGGAGATGTGAGATCCGAGGGGAAAGAGGGCCAGGTGTGTTGTGGAGCAGTGTACCGCAGTGGGCAACAGAGGCTCAAACCCACCAGGGCCCTGAGACACGGTGTAGACCCTGCCTTAGAGCTGTGCCACCTGGAGGGTGAGCAAGCTGGGGTATGGTGTTTGTATTAGTCTCCTATTGCTGCTATAACAAATTAGTACATACTTAGTAACTTAAACAGTACAAATTTATTATCTTACAGTTCTGGAGGTCAGAAGTCCAGAATGGGTCTCACTGAACTAAAAATGTCAGCAGGGCTGTGTTCCTTCTGGAGGCTCTAGGTGAGAATCTTTTCTCTTGCCTTTTCCAGCTTCTAGAGGCCACCCACATTCCTGGGCTCACGGCCCCTTCCATCTTCACAACCAGTCAAGTTTTTCTCATTTTGCCTTCCTTGACCCTGATTCTTCTTCCGCTTATAAGGACCCTTGTGATTACATTGTGCCCACCAAGATAATCTGGGATAATATCCTTAAAGTCAACTGATTAGAACCTTAATTCCATCTGCAACTTAATTTCCTCTTACCATGTAACATAATGTACTCACAAGTTCCAGAAATTAGAACATGGACCTAGGGTGGGGGCATTATTCTGCCTACCACAGGATTTAATCACCAATTCCATCCATCACTGGCCGAGGGTTCCTCCTGGGGGAGTTAACTTCACAGAACTCCTGTCTGACCTGTGTGTGCCCAAGCCCAGTGTGCTCCTGTGGCCAGAGAAAGCCCTGGGCAGGGAGTTGCAGGCAGAGTTGTCCCACCCCCAGAAAGCAGGGAGAGTGGAGGCGATACAGGATGGGAGCCCAGAGGGTTTGCCTGTCCTCTTTGCTCACCATCCCAACACTGCTGGGCTTCTAGTTGGCCCCTTGGAGTGAACCCTTTGCTGTTCCCAGTCCTTGGGACCTGGCTTCTCTGCTCTGCTTGGCAGGGCCTCCCTCGGAGTAACCACCTCTCCTGTCCTGCTGCCTGAACTTCCTGTCCTTCTGTCCTGTTGTTTCCAATTCTTGTTGCAACAGACATGTGCTCACTCGACTGCTGACCTCATGGCCTCTCCCCATTGTGGCAGGGCACCTTCCCTGCAAGACTTTCCATCCTGATTTTCCAAGGCACTCCCTGAGCCTTGCACCCTGGCCCAGTGAGTGGTAGTAGCCTCATCACTGTGCTTCTGGGCGTCCACACATCCTGACACCCTGACTAAGAAATGCAGCCCTGAAAGTAAGATGATGTTATTCACCCAGCCAAGAGAGGATTTTTTAACTTTTCAGATTTTTGTTTGTTTGGCTTTTGACTATCTGCAACCTAAAAGTCTTCTAATGCAATCCAAACATGCATAAGCTCCACCAACCTACAAGGTATAATTGGGGTCACATTGACAATAATAATCAGCATCTGTGAGCTGTAAGCCTCCACATGTTCACATGCTCACCGGCTTCAGTGGTCCCTGGATTTCAAATGTGCTCACAAACTGGTCCTTATTGTCACTAACATGCACCTGCCACAGTGTACATATCTAAAAACGTACATGGCCACAAACCACTCAGCATACCCAGCACCGTGCCTGGTTCGCAGTGGCTTATACAGAGGGCAAAGGACTATTTCCTCCTCTTCGCTCTGCTATGAGTCCCTCAGCAGAGTCACTTGGGCCCCAGCATTACAGCAGTGGATGAACTGGCATTTTTAGTGTCCTTGTCGCCAGAACACAAATATGCCACTTGCATCACGAGTTTGGGTCAGATCCACAATTTAGCTATGAGGAAGTTCTTGGAACGGATGTATGTTTTGACACCCTGTCCCTATAGCTGGGTCTGGCTGAACTCGCCAAGCCCTTTCCCATTGGTGAATTTTCTTTTTTTTTTCTCCTTTTATTCCAGAATATTATGGGGTACAACACTTTGGTTATATCTACTGCCCATGCACTGCCTATGTCAGAGTTGGAGCCCATTGGTGAATTTTCTTTCAGAGCTCTTGCCTTTCCTTCCTAAGATTTGGCCTGGTTGGGGCCTCCCACCCATCAACCAGACACGTGTGAATGTAGCCACACTCCAAATGTAGACAAGGGTAATTTGTTCTTTTCCCAGGAACTCCACACCTCTCCCGCTGTGCTATTGAGCACAGAAAATTTAGAGTCAAAAAGTCTGTGCATTCTATCATAAGCATCACCATTTTCAAGCTGCTGAAAACATTTCTCAAATATTACAAAACCTTCAATTAGCTATTCAGTATTTGACTATAATACAGTGCTGATTATTTCCTCTCTGTGATTCTGACTCATTCACAAGAATAAAATGTTAAGAGAAAGTAAAGACATATCCTGCTCCTGGGCTATATCTAGCTCATGATAAGCTCTTTCCAGGCAAATGTGGTACAATTCCTATTGGTTTGTGAACAAAAACACACTGGTTAGCAGAGGTATGTTCTCATTTGCAATAAAATATCATTTGCAGTTTACCAAAACATCAGTATTCATTGTATGCTCATTCATTTAATTCTTAGAGCCATTCTCCCAGGTGGTGTTTGTTCTCTTTCATTGATGTTGGTAGAAACTGAGGCTCTGAGCAGACATGGGCTTGCCTGGTGGCAATATTTGTAACTGGTGTGCTAGAGCTTGAATGCAAGCCTTTGGAATTAGAATTCTATTGTATTTTCATTTTATTTTCACTTGAAAGCCTGGAAACACTTTTAAAAAAAAAACTAATGATAATAGAGATGGCCCTCAGTTGGTAGCAGAACAGATCATGACACCTGTCTCTTCTTATTTCAGGTCAGCATTGGATATAAACTTTAAAATTTTTCATTCAATCGGCTTATGCACATAATTGACACATGGACAAAATATGGGTCACTTTAAAAATACACATGTAAGATGACTTTAATAGAAATAAAACAAACATAATCTAGAGTTTTACCCTATTGTAAAATTAATATTCTCTACAACTTCTTGAGATCTGTGAGATCCTACAAAACTAAAGGTGTCTGGAGCCTGTGACTTCCACCAGACATAGTGTCAGTCTGTGATCACCTGGCCCACCTGTAGTCCCCGGAAGGAGCAGTCGACAGACTGCAGGACCCCACCGCTCCCCTCTGCAATAGCTGATTGCAGTGACCCATACGGTCATCCAGGCATAAGAACAAACAGTCTGAGTTGATCTAAACAGTATTTCCCTCTCCCTCAAGAAGTAAGAGACCCTGACAGCAGGACTGGGTGGGTGGCAGAGACCAAGAGCCTTGCAGACTTGGGGCTGCAGTTCTTCTGGTGGACTTTACACGTGAGCAAAGGAAACTGCAAAAAAGGGGAAAGAATCTGTGCTATAAGAAGACAGCCTTGGTTGCTGATGGCTTCTCTGTCCCCACTCCTCTGGGCCAGGCTGTTTCCATGAGTTTTCCGGGAGGCCTTTCAACCCCCCATGCCGTATTCCTGAATGGATCCTAAAGTGTTTCTCTTTCTTGCAGTCAACAGACTCTAGATTTGAATGAACTGGCTCTGGAAATATTCATAAAACAAACCCCACGTCTATTGTAGCTTTATTCCACTCCCTATCTCTCACTTTCTACTTCTGCCACCTTTTAAGGAACTTTTTTTCATAAATTTCCTGACTAGCTACAAATGCATGGCTTTTTGTTATGTTCTCTCAAAACTCAGCGCACTCACCTCTTCCCCATTACGTCCCCGCTCACATTCCTTTTCAACCTGCATGAATATCCTTTGCATTAAACTTGAAACCCATTTACCCCCTCATTCAACAAATTGCCCATCAAGCAGGGCACTGCCGACTGTGCCTTCCTATCTCAGTTAGCAAATAGATGCAAGGAGGGAAGAAATTACACATACTCACAGCCACCAGATCAGCAACTGCCTGTAGCAATGCCCACATAGTCAGCCTTCCTCCCGCCCTGTCCAAATCAACAAATCAGCATTTCCCCAGAACTCCCTTTCTCTACTTTATTTTCCTCTTTGCTATTGTGTGTGTGTGTACGTGTGGGGGGAGTGTGGTGTCCCCGTCTCCCCCAGGAAAATGTAAGCTCCATTAGACCAGGGGCTTTGTCCCTCACTTCCCAGGACAGTGGCTGGGACTTGCTAAATGCTCAGGAGAGATTTGCTGAATGAATGAAGAAGCTGTGTCCAGAGATGCACGTATAGACAGGTGAGGTCTGTGCCTTGCTGGAGTCTGGAGGAAAGACACATAGAGTAGAACACGTCCTCTATTGCAGCACATACAAGTGGCAACCACCACAGACTTGGGAGAGGAGTGGGGATAAATCCAGGAAGGCCTCCTAGCAGAAACCAGAGGTCACGCTATGATCTGAAGCCTGAGTCAGCATCGACCAATGTACTCATTAGCTTTGACTGCATGATGGACAACCTCAGATCTCAGTGGCATCAAACAACATTTACTATTGCCCATGTGTCCTCAGGTGGGCTGGGGGTCAGCTGGTCAGCTGGCCTAGGCCGGGTTCTGCTGACCAGCTCTGCTTTAAGCTACAGATCCAGCTGGCCTTGTCTCCCTGCTGCGGTTGGGGCTCAGGTCTCCTCCACGTAGGTTCGTTCTGGGTCCGAGGCTAAGGAGCAGAAGCCACCCAGGAGAAACTCTGCTCACAGTGATGGCAAAGACTCAGGAGTACGGCGGAAACCTTCAAGGCCTCTGAAGGCCTTCGCTCAGACGCCGTCATTTCCACCCACATACAATTGGTGAAAGCAACTCACCTGGTCAGGACCAAAGTCAAGAGTCAGGGAAATGCACCCTGCCCATGAGGAAGCCATTTCGAGCATGTGGATGGAGGGACGGATGTCGAATGAGACCAGCAAAGCAATCTGCCAGGGCCAGCCTCAGAGAGGAAAGGGTGCTCCAAGCAAAGTGCCAACAAGAAGGCGGCAAGTCCGAAGAACAGAGAGTCATCTAGAAAGGCTGGCTCAGAGACCACAAGCAGAGAGATGGGCTAAATGAGGCTGGAGGTGAGGACAGTGGCAGGATCCCACAGGCTCCATGTGCCATGATGAAGACCTTGACCCCAAAACCAACGGGAGCCAATGGTGAACGGAAGCAAGAGAAAAAGCCAATCATGTTCGTATCTCAGAAAGACATTTCCAGCTACAGGGTGAGAGTGGGTTGGAGAAGGCAAGAAAAAAGGTGGGCAGGTGAACAGGAGGCCAGTGCTGCCAGGCAGGGCAGAAGGAAACAGATCACTGTGCCGTCATGGGCCAACCCAGCCCCAAGAGCAGGTGGGATGCGCTCTTAACTCCCAAAAAAGAAAAGGAGAAGCTGTCAATATAAAGGGTCACCAAATGGGCAGCCAATGAATTGTTACGTTCGTTCCCAATTACATTTTTAAAAATAACAGAAATTAATGGGCACTTTTTGCACACAGTTTTCCAAGGCTCAAATGTACAGAACTTTCATCCTTAAAATTTCCCATGAAACTTTTGTTTTCTTGTCCTCTCTGGAAAATATTGTAAGTAGCCTTCCTAGCCCCAGAAAAGTTGTCATACTAAGTAACTCCCCACATAAGCCTGAGTCACTGCCTCCAAATCACCCCACCCCAACACAGGCGAGAAGAGAGACCACTGGACACCCAAGCGCCGCCCAAAACTGGAGCAAACAGCTCGGTCACCCAGTGACTGAAGGTCAACACTTCCAGACTTTCCCATCTCAGCAGCTGGAGAGGAATTTTATTAGAAACTATCACCCACACGGAGCTCGCTGAAATTATAGGGAGAAAGGTATTTAGGAAAAAAAGTATTACTTCTTTACATGTGTTTCCTTGGTATCAAGGAATGTAAAAGTTAATGTTTTAAGGTGATAATTCATATCTGGCTGTGGATGTGCCTGTGAGCTGAGTGCCAGAGGAGAAAAGGCGAGTTGCCACCCCGGCCACGCGAGGGAGTGGGCGGAGCCGCGACTAGTTGCTGGCGAATCTGGCTCCGCCCTGCAGTCGCTGTGTCACCTTAGAAGTCACTGACTTCTCTGGGCCCAGCATTTCCTCAAGATGATTCACACAGTGTCTCCCAACCTTTTTTATTCCCCAGCATAAGCGTCTTAGATGAATAACACAGTCCCATTAGACGTGGCCTAATTTTAGCTGTAATTCTCAACCAAGTGAGGTTTAGGGGGCTGAGAAATGAGAATTGGAGGGACCACAACATGGGAAAAATCGGAGATTCTGATCCTCCTCACCCACTTCCTTCCCCAACACGTACACACAACACACCCACCACCCACCACCCACCGCACACCACACACACACATCCACATCCACCACACATCACACACCACACACACATATACACACAAGGATATTCATCTAAACTTGGAAGAGCTGGACTGTACATCAATTAAGACAGAAATCCCCTCCCATTGACACACAATAATATAATATGACCCACAGGAGGCAGAACCACTGGCTTCCCTTAGGTGATTTCTCAGGGGGTGCTGCTTGAGGGATTCACATTGAAGAAAGCCTTTGGTGGAATGCAAACAAATATCTAGGGCATCTGAACCTCACCCCAATATTCAATGGGAATTTTTCAACTCTGGATACATCTATTTGAGCCAAAAATAGATAACAGTGTGTGAATTACACATATTCTTGTGCTTGCATACTCTATTTCCTTCTACATTTTAATGCAGACTGGTTCAGGATGTATTAGGGAGGCGAGAAGGAAGGGGCATGTTTGGGCATGTCTAAGTTATGATATGCAATAAATCTATGCAAAATATTCATATTTGAAATTAAATTGCTACTTTCATTAGCTTAATCTAATGTTTTCTCATCTCTTGAGCCAAATGTGTGACCTGATTCTACAAATCAAAGATATAGCAGTTTTTGGAAAATTGCACACCCAGCTTCCCAACCAGAGGATTTCAATTTTGCTGAAAAACTTGGTAATGCAACATGGTCATAGGAACATTATTCATAATATTAGACATCTCCAGCTAATTCAACTCAATTGTATAAAATTTTCCTTAATCACTACTTTATAAAAAAACTTTGAAAATCTCTATAAGTGCACATTAGTATTGCTGTGCTACCTACAGAGCCCTAAGTGGATTCAAACTGGTTAAGAAATCATTTCACTTCTATAGTCTTTACATTCTTTGGGTAAGTCAGAAGAGGAGAAACTCAGGGAGCCTTTAATTAGTAGAAAGAAAAAGTAGCAAAGCCCAGAATCAACCAGCCTCAAGGAGTCTTTTACCAGAAAAAAGTATTTGTAAATTAACTTACGAAGCTGTGAAAAAAATCTACATTAATGAAACATCACGAAACACACCCATAAGTAATTTCCCAGGTTTTCTCTGTTATTGCAAGAACAAAGGGCATCTACTTCAGGCCCTTCCTCAGCCATCTATATAGGCATCATTGCCCTGAGGATACCCAGCTGTTGCTCAAAGTTTAAAGGGATCCGTTTTGAAGACCCTGAAAAAAGCTGTATCCCAGTGTTTTTCTTCTTCAGTTTGCTCCAAGTCTGTGGATTGACTGTAGCACCTAGAGAAAGACCACAGGGTCTAGAGTTGGTTGAAGACTCAAGTAGAATTGATTTTGTTTTCATTGTAAGGTAGGCAGGGAGCTTTTTCTCTGACAGATAATCTCAAATTACAAAACATGGAGCGACCACCTTAAGGAATTTCCCCTCTCTGATGAATGTTCTATGGTTTGCATGTTGGGACATTTACACTCTAAGCCCCCCTCACCATGGACCGAACTAGTTGCGGGTGAAGGGTGAATGTGACTTTGCACTCAGTGAACATAACATTCAAAATAAAAAGAAACTCAACCCTGAGAAATGGATTGGAAAGACAACTGTTCAGGTCTCGTTTTGCAGCTAAGCCTTGCAACAGGAGCTAAACTGTAACCTCGTTTAAAGTGTCCTCATGGGACCCATATGTGCAGACTGCTAAAACTGTTAACGTACCCAATTAGGTTTTAATTTATCTTAGTTTCCTCAGTTCTGCCATTAAAAGTCACACCATAGAGCCATCAAACCTAGCATTACCAGCCTCACAGTTTTGTCAGGTGCTGCCTAGTGAGTCGCACTATACACAAGCTGCAGAAACTGGACCTTAATTCAAGCTAAGAAATGTTTAAATGCATCAGGAGCATTTACCCTGGACATCTGTTTGACGCACAACCTAAGGATATTTAAAAGTCTCTTAACAAAACAAATAAAGGCTTCCACATTCCCAAGGACAGAAACCATTTAATCTACTTATACAGCCCTTTCAAGAATGTAATATTTTGGCAGGACATATATGTCAGTGAAGCAACAAGCAATGAGATTTATAGAGGCTAATTTATGTTTGAGTCTGTTAAGACATATTCTGGGTAGTCATGCTCGCTATGGGTAGTATTTTCCCTACTGCACATTCATATTATTTCACTTTATTACAGCAGCATGCCTTGTGAGGTCATGGATTGCTCAGCACAAGTTGTGGCTGAACCATTTATTACAGGGGGGAAATCAACACCTCTAGTGAGGTCACTTATTTCCCTTTGGGTGCTCATACTGTAGGTGATGAAATCATGTATTTATCTACAACTTATTAGATTCATTTGATTGACTAGGGATCAATTTTTGCTTAACCAACTGTGCAGGTTGCTGGGTAGGAAGTTTCTTGGTACACTGCTGTGGTGTTCCAAAACAGCAGTTAAAATAATTATCTTAATATGGGACCACTGGGTCGTTCTCAAACACATGTTGGAAAAGCAGTGAAGACAGTGCTTAGGACTAAAAATATCAAACACATGGAAAAGTCGTTGGACTCTCAAGGCACTGTGGCTTTATGAATTCGGAATGGCACAGTGAACGTATGGGATCGCTCAGGCCTGCAGCGGGCCTTTCCTGCCATCAGTGAACTTGCGACCTTATCTCCTTGGAGGGCCGTTAAAGTGAAGTCAGAGGGCAGAAGAGTTATTTGCAAGTACCCTTTTCACTTGTGTGGTCTGAAGAACTAACAGATTTATCCAAAAGATGGACAGAGGGAGCAGGGTTGCAGAAGCAGCTGGATAATCCAACATTCAGCTCAAAACACAAAACCCAAAGACAAAGACCAGAGTTGCTGTTTGGCTTTGTAGAAGCAAGTCCAGTTCTGAAAAGCAATTTTCCCCCCACTGTGTAGGCTGTCAGCCTGAGGAGACCCTAGGCATCCTTATAAGACAATGTGCCACCATGGTAAAGGATGGGGTCACATGCTGGGGGCCCCCGGGGGACCTTCATTTGCTACCGGGAAGGGCAGAGTGGACACCTGAGGTACCAGATGGCTGAAGTCACTCTGACCACTGGAGGGTCCAGAAATGACAGATTGGAAAGATTTGTCAGGATTTCTTTACTTAAAAGAAATGATGGCAGGTCTGAGGCAAAGGCCTGGGGTAAAGAGAGAACATACCAAGGAATTAAATAGCACCTTTGGGTGAAAAGAAGGCTATTGTGAGTGGGGCTTTCTTCTGCCAACCCAGATTCAATGCACTTTACAGAGTTCCTACTGGATTCTTCATAACTTTAAGCTTTTACGCCTAAAACACGTTGATGTGGGCATTATATACATTATTATCTAGGAGATATTATTTTCACAATGGAGAAAATTGGGACAGGCTTATTGGCCTTTTCACTATTAAAGAGATGATTCTCCACATGTGGAATTCCAAGTGGAATGTAAAACCAGCAAAGGTGGGGTTGAATATAAGCATCCCTGAGCTCAGCGTGTTTATAGACCCAGATTTCCAAGTTTGATTTAACCCCTAAGAGCTGAAAAGGATCTTATTTTCCACTGTTTTTCAAGTGGCAGGTTGCAAAGCATTAATAATTTGTAGAATCAGCTTATGGGTCACAACAAACAATTTTTAAATGATATAGAAGAAACAACTAAATTGCACATATCAGGGAACATCAGCCATAGAAAAGGTAAATATTATTTGTGGCACTTTGGCTTCAGTTATGCATCTGTGCGCTCAGTCTTGGTGTAAAATGTATTTCTTCCTGTGGGTTATGGATAAAAATATTTGAAAACCACTAATTCAGTCTAAAGGTTTGCAAACTCTAGAGGAGGGGGTAGGAGGCATTCTAAATCTCTTACGGACACATAGGAAACACATATTCCCCAGACCTCACTCAAGCCTACTTCATCTGTCCAGAGGTAGATCCCAGAAGCTTCCCAGGTGATTTTGATGCAACTAGTTTACAGCCCAGGAGATGGGGAAGATAGAGCCCAGCTGACCAAGGCGCCTGGAACCCAGAAAGGTTGTGTGAGCACCCCAGAGCTGCACAGCAAGTCAGTGAGATAGCCCTGCTCCCCATCCTGCCTTGTCCTTCATTGGGCTGCCAGGTGGCAGGAAAATATTGCCAGCATTATTTTGAGTTTCCATCTAAGAGAGGCATATCTTTGGTGGGGAAGATGGGCAAGGCAAGAGAGAAGCTTCTTTTTTAAAATATTCTTCATGCTCAATTTGGTTTGTCAATTAATTTTCATTCTTGTAAAGAAATAGCGAAGATAAGGATGGACCCAGGGTCGTGCTGAGCAGTTAGAGGCTCAGGACTCTTGTAAGAGGACCAAGAAGTTCCCAGGCGGGTGATCACACATCAGGACCTAGGCAGAGAAGGGAGTTCTATATGTACACAACCATCTTCAGACATTAAGTGCAAAATATTTTTAACGTTAAAGAGAGCAGCTCTTTATATTTCCTGTGTTACAGCATCCTCTTTATGAGTTAGCCAGTTATTTGATATTTCAGATGCAAGATTCACTAAGACATATCATTGTAACCCTTGCCTCCAGCACATAGAAGCACATAGACCTTCAGTAAGTATTTGATGAATTAACAAGTGAAAAATGCTGTCAGAGTTCATGAATTCATCTAAAACAGATTTTTAAAAATTACCTTATATGAGCTATACTGCTAAAGTAATGTATAATATTTATCCTTCAATGGACCGGACTTTTAGGAATAATGCTATTTAATTCCTATTTTTTCTTGAGCACTTTGATTAAAGTTGGAACTTGTTCACTGAGATGTTTAAACTTGCCAAACTCTGTTTAGAAGATACAAATTGCTGATTTATGCCAATCCAATCCATCCTTCATCCTACTTGAGATTCTAGAGCATAGACAGCTGTCTGATAGAAATATAACGCAAGTTACATATGTAATTTAAAAATTTTAGGGGCTGAGCCACAGTGGCTCATGCCTATAATTCCAGCACTTGGGGAGGCCAAGGCGGGAGGATTGCTTGAGGCTAGGAGTTCGAGACCAGTCTAGGCAACATAGTGAGACCCCATCTCTACAAAAAATTGAAAACATAGCCAGGCATGGTGGCGAGTGTCTGTAGTCCCAACTACTCGGGAGGCTGAGGCAGGAGGATAGCTTGAGCCCAGGAGTTTGAGGCTGCAGTGAGCTATGATGACTCCACTGCACTCTAGCCTGGGCAACAGAGTGAGACCCTGTCTCAAAAAAAATAAAAAAATAAAAAATTTCATACATATTCAAAAGGTTTTTTAAAAATAGGTAAAGTTAATATTAATAATATGTTTAATTTAATATATCTAAACTATTACTATTTATATAAGCAATATGAAAAATTATTAGTGAGGTATATTACATTTTTTTCATATTAAGTCTTTGAAATCCTTGAGTGCATTTTAGAATACATCTCAATTCAGACTAGCCATATTCCAAGTGCTCAGGGGTCACACAAGGCTCACGGCTGCTATACTGGGCAGTGCAGGTCTGGGTTTTTAGGCTAGTTGGGGACAGAGACAATGGCTCTTAAATCATCTGTGTGGCAAACATATAGCAAAGAAATGTTAGTCCCATTTTACAGAGAAAATCCTGGGATCGTTTGTGACAAAGCTGGGAGCAGCATTATAGCTGACTCCATCACCACCTCGAATACTTGTCTACCAGAGTCCGTTTGTCATTCCACTCCGTTCTGAGAGAGAGCTGCAGCTTAGGTGCTCAGAATGTGCACACACGCTGACATCCAACCACCTCAGCTCAAGTTCTCATTACTGCTGTGCAATCTCCGGCAAGTATCTATCCTCCGTGTGTTTCATTTCTTCATCTGTCAAATAGACATCATAGTTCCAACCTCATAGGATTGTTTTGGAGGATTCACTGAGGTTATGCTATAAAGCAATTTAAATAGTGATTGTAAGGACGTTGAAAGAAAGAGCTATTCATGTTCAAAATTAAAATAAAACTGTCTGTGGTAGTCATAGAGTCGTTCACCAAATATTCCCATCTTTTTCCTCCTAAGCACAGGGTAGGATAGTGTTTCTTTGCCCTGACAAAGTTAGATGTGGTCATTAACTTCTTCTGGCCAATGAATTCTGACTGAAAGTTACATGTGTCACTCCCAGGTGGAAACATTGATACATGATGCACCATCTTAGCTGTTCCTTGCTTAAGGGATTCACCAGATTAACTAATCCCTCCCATTCTCTCTAAACATACTGTCCGTATGTACAGAATGCTCATGTCTGGCCGACCACTCTCTAATACCCAAGGCCCCCTTTATCCCCCTTGCAAGTATCAGTTGTTTATCCCCAAGTAGTTTATGCCAATTGTGGTTATCATTAAGTGTAAATGTTGTACATATTGATGAAATTAGACTAAGAAAAGGAAGAGGGCATTGTATCTATGAACACTCAACTGAATGTTTTAAAAAGACCAAATAAAGGTGAAGTGTTAAAATGCCTTGAATTCGGCATGCCTGAGACAATTAAAGCTGGAGTGGAGTGCGTATTGTACAAAACACAACGTGATTCTGCAGTCGGATTTCTTTGCACACATCTTTCAATTCCCGCTTTGCTTTAAATAAACCCAAAGTGGAAATTGCAAAAGATATATTTTTGGTGTTGGTTTCTGCAAGAGATGCAAAGTGAATCTCTAAGCAACTACCACCCGTTCAAAGTAAAGGCTTGGCCCTATAGGAAAAGATTAGAAAATAAGCACATATTTGTGCACTTTAAGTTAAATGAAAATGTTAAAAGTACTTATATATCATTTTTATGACCACCCTTCCAAAATTAATCAAATATTTGGATTAACCAATTAAAAACTAGTCCTTAATTATATGTAATAAGAGGTGATCCGTCTCCTAGGTAGAGTGTATTTATCTTGTCTTAGACTTATTTTTGCATAATATTATACACTGGGGAAAATATGATTTGGAAAAAAGCAATTTGTTGTTGCTGTGATGACTTATATTTTTTAAAAAAGTACTCCTGGTAAACAGTATGATCCCATAAAACTGCATCTGACCTCTGCCCTGCCTGAGATAACCCACATCATCCACCCAACCCTTACTTTTTGGGAATAAATTTACCTGGAGCCTAACAAGTGTAGTCATGCAGCCACGCTCAAAAATAAGAAAGAGAAGGTGCGGGCATTCTCATCACAGTCCCCAAAGCCCCCAAAACAGGCTCCTCTTCCGCCCATATTCACAACACCTAACGTGGATCCCACAGAGCACCACCAACTACTTTCAGCTGTTTCCCAGTGATGAAATGTTTCAGACATATGGTCACAGAGATTAATATCTGTGCAGACCAGTTTTGAAACAGCCCAGAAATAGTTTGGGAACATGTGGCATTAGACAAATATAAATTCTTAGCCTGGATTTTTCCTCTATGTGCCTCTCCCATCCACACCTGGGCTTTCAGAATGAGTCACACAGAAGACTTGGGAAATGAGGACAAAGAACTGGGTATTAGCACATGTTTAGATTCTGAGCCACTGGACAAAAACATGGAGAGGGGCTGTTAAACTTACTGAATCCCAGAGGAAGCAGCTGCAGTGCAGAGCTGTTATTTGGTGGTCCCCTCAAAAGGAGAGGCTGCCTGGGCAGGTTTGGAGCCTGTGTTCTGGGTGTTGTCTCATGGAATGAAAGTAATATCAAACTTTTTTCTAGTTTCTTCCACCCTTAGAAGGCCACATGGTATGGGCTGGTACCTGATATCTCCTTTAGCTATTTCGTTATTTCTCAAACGCTAAATTGTCCCAATTTCCTGTGACGTTAACCTGAAGGTGATCCTCGTGAAGAAGGAAGAAAAAAACAAAATCCAATACATAAAATGTTAAGGATTTTCATGGCTGTTTCTACAAATGGCTTACAGAAGTTTCACACAGATTCATTCCTCCAAAAACACTATTTTTAAATGGTTTCAATTGTGGTTAGAAAATATGTGCTTTGTGTTTTGTAGAAGCACAGGCCAGAAACAATTGATAAGTCAGAGGTGGCATTTCCAGTTTAAGTCTTGCAAGTTTGATATTTATTACCTCGAGTTAAAAATTCTTTCTATCCCAAGAAAGGACATATGGTTTTCAGGCAGCATAAAAAGACAGACAGACAGAAACACACATACACCGTGCAATTGGCTTGAATTGAGAGGAAAATTATTTTATAATGAAAGATGACTGGGCGTGCTTATTTAAAAAAAAAAACTTTAGTTTAACAACTTCATGTTGTTTTTGCAAGACTAGATGTGTACTGTCATGTGTTTTGAGCTATTAAAGAAAGTAGAAAATTTAATAAAGTGAATCCCAAATGTCCTTAATACAAAATTAGACAAAATTTTATTTTCAGAGAAAAGAAGACAAAAGAAAATGGCTTCCTCATCATTTCCCAAACACAATGAATCATTTAATAAGGAGCCATCCTTGCTAGGATAGCTTGACCATTGCTTTGCCACGCAGGGCTGGAGTGTGTGCCAGTAGGGCGTGCTGGGAGAAGAAAGCAGTAGATCTGGATCCCTGTGGTCTCCAGAGTAGTGAACTGATGAGCAGAGCTTTCTCAGCTTGGGTCCTCAGACATTCCAGGCCTTTCTTAAAAGGAACGAGGTGGAAATGAAGGATGTCTTTTCCTTCTTGCTGCAATTCTCCCAAAACATGGTGAATTTCTCAGGACATACTATTCTATTCACCTTGCAACAGTGCAAGGACTCAACTGGGAGGGCAGCCAGAGACCCGATCAATAAAAAGTTACATAAAATCCTTCAATTTCCTTAGGAAAGAACTATAACATAAACCACCCCAAACCTAAAAGGATTCACCAATATTAGTAAATTCAGGCTAATTGGCCAGATTTGCTCATTTGCCAAATTCCTATGCCCAGGGCATAGAAATTCCTATGCCCTGTTCTCAGACAACTAACCCAAACTTTTTACTTAGAAAGTTAGCTTTTAGGTCACACCTATTGCAACATCATTTGGGTCTCCATAATCTTATTTTGGGAGAAATACTGAAAGAATAAGAAATACTCAAGAAGCAACTTTTGGCTAGAACTCAGGAATTGAAAAGTGTGAACAAAAAGCAGTGGTACTTAAGTGAGATGATGAGCAGGATTTCTTTTTTAAGCCTTTCTGTTTTTTAATTCATGATGGAACACTCAGAAGGACAAGAAAGATTTGGGATTTGAAGCAATGTTGCTTACAGCCCTTTGAAAATAGAGTTTGTCCATAAATGTTTCCCAAAAGCTCAAACAAGTTTATTCTTCTACAGTTTTGATTTATCCTTTATAATAGCATCATGTTATTGGTTTTATTTAACAAAAGAAAAATATGAATTTTTGAAGAGTTCATCTTTCCTAAGAAATTCATCCAGAATGTTTTGGAAAAATAACGCACTTAGCTGAAAAACAAAGTAGTTGCTATGATAATTAGATTTATCTATTATGTTTGTTATCTGATATTTCATAAGCTGAATCTCACTGCAGAGAGCTTAGAATCTCTGAGTGAAAAAATAAAATATTCTTACTGGTCTCTTTTGTTTAAAATTAAAAAGAATGTTTCTTTTCCCATCTTGCAGAAATACATGTTTATGGTAGCAAATTGGAAAAAATATATAGATAAGTCAGGAAAAAAGCAATAACATTACCCAAACTCCCATTATAAACAGCTACTATTAACATAGACATATAAATCTTTATAGAACGTAACATAACTGTATAAATTTAACCAAAATAGGCTCAAACTGAAAGACTGTTTTATAACCTGTACTACTTTTTCTTTCACATTTCATAAACATTTTTTATTTTTCTATAATGTAATTTTAATAGCTTTACAAAATTCCCTCACATGATTATAATCCTCTATTATTAGATATATCATTTATTGTGAGGGTTTTCTTCTACTATAAATAGAAGTGTGATAAACATCTTTGTAGATACATCTTCCTCTGCAGACTATTTCCATAGACTAAATTTCTAAAACAGAATGTGTGTGCCTAGAAACTTTTCTAAGATCTTGACACATACTACCAAATTGCTCTCCAACAGTTATATGCACTTACAGCACAAAGCAGAGTGTCAGAGGTGCCCATTTCCTTGGATTTTGTTGACCCTGGGTATGTCATACTGTTTTAGTCCATTACTGCTGCTATAACAAAATACCTTAGATTAGGTAATTTATAAATTATAGAAATTGGAGGCTGGGCAGTCCAAGATCAAGGTGCTGGCAGATTTGGTGTCTGGCGACAGCTGCTCTTTATTTGCAAGATGACAACTTCTTGCTGCATCCTCACATGGTGGAAAAGGCGAAATAGACAAATATTTTTGTCCTCACAAGGCAAAAGAGATGGAAAGGCCTGGCAGTTCTCTGAAGCCTCTTTCATACAGGCATTAATGCAGGCGGAACACTCATGGCCTAATCACCTCTCAAAAGTCACACCTCTTGATACCGTCACCCTGGGGTTTGAGTTTCAACATATGAATTTTGGAGGGACACATACATTCAAACCATGGTGCACATGTATTCTGATCTTTACCAAGTCAACAGGCAAAAAGATATTTTACTTTTGTTTTGCTTAGTCATTCCTGTTTTTTCCTTTATGATTTACCTCTTCATGTTACTTGTGTTTTTTCTGTGGTTAGTATTCACAAAAGCTTTTGAACACCATCATGAAAATAAGTGGTGCAAAAACACATCCAGATAGCACAGGTACTGTTTATATGCAAGACAAACTACATAAACTCAGGTATTTAATTTAATTGTCATCTTAAGTATGGAAAGAGAGTATGATAAGGATAGAAGTGATGAAACTATGGTATGGCATCACAGCCTGTAACTACAAGTGCAGTGAAGGAGCATTGAGGCAGTTGTATACAGCAGATACTTCCAAACTTCCTTTGGTTACCCTTCATCATCCATCTTCCAAGCCAAGCAACCCTACCTGTGTACTCTCTGGGACTTAGTGAAATAGGAAGTTATGAGGAAAGAATAAGTAGTGCTGAAGAAAAATTTATACTTAAAAGCCAGCATTTTATATGTTTATTTTAGGTCCATTACCCCAGAAATGCTCTGGAAATGCATCCTGGAATCAGAGAAAAAAATGACTCCTCATTCTACAGTCCCTGAATTTATGCTGAGGCTGCTGATGAGTAACTGTGATGGGAAAACCACAACCTTCAAACACGTAGATATCCTATAGCATCCATTCTTTTCTGAATTTTATCTACTGGATAAATAAACTCAAAGAGAGAGAGAGGGAGAGAGAGAGAGAGATGCAGACATTAAAAAAATAAAAGAAAAGTGCAAAATACCCTAATATCTGGAAATTTTAAACAGACTGCTTTGGTATTATTAGAACCATGCAGTTTGCAATGTGAGTTCTACAAATAGATTTTTGTAATATGTGACTATTACATGAATCTTAATAGTTATTTTTATTCAAGTGATTCTATGCACTAGAGGTAACTAGTTATGTGAATATTAAAATAACAAACATGGTCAAGCGCCAATTATATGTCCAATACTTTACAATATTATCCCAAGAAAATCCCTACAAAACCTTACATGAAGAGTACCTTTATTATTATTTCCACTTACAGATTTAAAAAACAACCAAAACTGAGGGTTGGAAAGAGAAATTAAGAAGCAAATCCAGAACTTGCACCTACGTGCAACTGCCAGTATTCCTCAGTTCTCAGGTCAATGGTGTCAGCAGAGAGGAAGCACAGTGTCGAGAAGCCCTTATGCCTTTAGAAGTAGATCATTGAACTGAAAAACAGATGAGCAGTAAAGAGCTTCATATCTGCAAAGTAAGACCATTTGCAAATAATGAAATATTTATACCTATCTAAGAACCATTCTTCCCCTTCATCTCTTGAGTTTGATTCTAAAATATCACCAAAAAGACATACAAATCCTGCAAATGCTGTACCCCTAAATCTCTGAAGTCACCAAGACAGGAAAAATGTTAGAAGGTGATCAGGATTATTCATCTTGCTTCCTCTCTGTTAAATCAGTCACTGGTCTATTCTGAGTGGATGGAAAAAACCTCATAATTCTCAGGTGTGCCATTAAACTCATAAATTGCAAGATTTCTAGGACATTTTATATTACAGTTGACACTGCTCCATGGTATGTTCAGGGACGTTTTCCAAGAGAAGCCACTCTCTGAACATTAAAATGGCCTTTAACACTTTTTATATTACAGAAAAAGAAACACATTCCGCTTCTTAGTTATGCAGCTAAGTCCTACCCAAGCTTCGGTTAACTAAGAGTTTACTATTGCCTTCCATGAAACCACTATCATCTCCCTATGGAGCCAGAACCAGTCACTCCTAGTTGCCAGTTATTTCTATTTGTACTGTCTGACTTTTATAAGTTATAGGCCTGGAAAGTCAGACTTCAGTTTTCAATTCTATCAAGCTAAATTTAAAAGAAAGGGAAAAAGTGTGGTTTGAGTTTACAAAGGTTATTTACTTATCAAGTTATCAACCTAGGAATGATAGAGGTTTTTTTTAAATTGACCAAAATCATTTGAAATGTATTTTTTAAATGAGGTAAATAAATGACACCTATTAGTCTTACACCTAAAAATAATCCTTTGATATATTTTAAGGATAAAATGAAGGCTATCATTTTTCAATGTATAAATCAAAATCCCCTGAATTATTAGAGCTTGATATGCTTCTATTTTCTGGGAATTCTCATGATATTTTTAGACAGTGACATATGAAACAGCTCTTGTTTAAATGTTGCTATGTATTCTATTTTAACTAATAGATGTGTTCTCTCTCCAACTATATTATATGTACTCTTAACATTAAGAAATATGCTTCCTAGTGTTGTGATAAACCCACAGCACCCACCTCTTTTACTACCACACGGTGCCATCTCTATTAAACAAGGCATGACAGAGAACTACTAAAACCTGCAAATGTTTTACAGTATGAGGATCTTCCATCTTCCTGGAAAAAGAAATCATTGCTATATATTTGGCCTTTGCTGCATTTTAATATTTAATAAATCTATTTAATAGCTTCCTAAAGCTGAGGTCAGCAAACTTTCCCTATAAAAGAGTCAAATAGTAACTATTTCAGGTTTTGAAAGCCATACAGTCTATATTGCAACTATTCAACTCTGATGCTGCAACAACAAAGCAGCACATAAACTAGGGAGCATGCATGTGTTCCAATAAAACTTTATTTACAAATACTGGTAGAGGGTGAGATTTGACCCATAGGCAGTAGTCTGCAGGCCCCTCTCCTAAAGTGTGAAAACAAACATTATAAATGATTTCCATTCAAGCAAGTAGATTGGATCAAGATGGTAGACAGGGCACATTTTTGAGACATGCTTCAAGTTCAGAGATGGCTGAAAGAGAGAGAGACCTGAGAAAAATAACAAGAAAGTAGTTGTGGAACTAGAGTAGAAGCACCCGGGCAAGTTGCCCTTCTTCCGCCCCCATCCCTACCATGTGCAGCAGACACAGAGGTGCCAACCAGAGATGGGAGAAGCAAGCGTTGGCACTAGGGTGCAAGGAGGGCAAGGAAGGACTAGTAGCTCTCTGGACACAGAAGACCAGGAAATAACACCTGCAGCTCAGCAACACCTTGTGCTTTCCCCAACCTCCCACTCAAAACACAAATTCCATGCCTGGAGGCAAGCATTGACAAACTTATACAATATCCACAGACAAAGGAATAGGGACTCTCAAATACAAAGATGAGCATATGATAAAGACTTCAGAAACATTAAAGGAAATCCAGGAAAGAAAAGAGGCAATGAGTGCAAACAAAGGGAGGGTATGCTGCTTGAGGGGGTGCAAAAACAAACAGAAGACACACACACACACACACACACACACGCCTAAGAAAGGATACTGCAACCGTAAAACTAGATCAGGAAATTATAAAAATAAGTGCTAATTAAAGACTTTGGAAATAAAAAACACAATTGTTAAAATATGTCAAAAACCCATAGACCCCACTTTCAATAATGGATAGAACAAAAGACAGAAGATCAGTAAGTAAAATAAGGCCTTGAACAACACTATAAACCAAATAAACCTAATAGATATATGCAGAATACTAGACTCAAAAGCAGCAGAATATACATTTTTCTCAAATGCACCTGGAACATTTTCCAGGACAGACCACATATTAGGCCACAAAAAAGCAAGTCTCAATTAATTTCAAAAGATTGTAATTATACGTAGTATCTTTTTCTGATCACAATGAAATGAAACAAGAAATCAATGATACAAGGAAAACGAGAAAATTCAGATATATAAGAAATATACAACACATTCTTGAAAAACCAATGGAGCAAAGATGAAACCACGAGGGAAATTAGAAAATAACCTTGAGACAAATGAAAATGAGAATACAATATAACAAAACTTATGGGATGCAACAAAAGCAGCACCCAGGGAAATTTATAGCTGTCAACACATACATTAAAAGAAAGAAGACCTCAAATAACCTAACTTTACAACTTAAGGAATTAGAAAATGAGGAGTAAATTAAGCCCAAAGCTGGCAGAAGGACAAAAGTAATAAAAATTAGAGTGTGGATAAATAAAGTATAGAATAGAAAAACAACAGTTAAAATCAATGAAACAAAAGTTGTTTCTTCAAAAAGATTGACAAAAATGGCAAACCTTTAGCTAAGTTGACTAAAAAAAAAGGTCTCAAATTTATAAAATCAAAAATAAATGGGAACATCACTACTGATTTTACAGAAACAAAAAAGATTATAAGAGAGTACCGTGAACAATTGTTCATGTACACCAAAAAATTGCATAACCTAGGTGAAATGAACAAATTCCTAGAAACACCCAACCTATTAAGACTGAAGCATGAAGAAATAGAAAATCTGAATAGGCATATAACTAATGAGGAAACTGAATCAGTAATCAAAAAACTACCAAAAAAGGTAAGCCCAGTACCAGATGGTTTCACTAGTGAATTCTACCAAACTTTTAAAGAAGAATTAACACCAATTCTTCTCTTCAAAAAACTCTCCAAAGAATTGAAGAGTAGGGAACACTTCCTAACTCATTTTATGAGGTCAGCATCACTCAGATACCAAAGCTAAAGACACTACAGAAAAGAAAACTTTAAATATGCCATATGAATATTGATGCAAAAATCCTCAAAAAATTCTAGCAAAACAAGTTCAAGAACATATTAAAAGGATTGTACACTGTGGCCAAGTGGGATTAATTCCTGGAATATAAGGATGGTTCAATATATGAAAATTTGCCAATGTACACCACATTAATAGAATGAAAGAAAGAAACCACATGATCATCTTGTTGATGCAGAAAAAAGTATTTGACAAATGCAACACCCAGAGCACACAACAAACTGGGAATAAAAGGAAACTTCTTCAGCATGATAAAGGCCATATGTGAAAAACCCACAGCTAACATCATACTCAGTGAAAGATTGAAAACTTTTTCTCTAATATCTGGAACAAGACAAGGATGCCCACATTCATTACTTCTATTCAGCATAGTATTGGAAGTGTCAGCTAGAGAAATTTTTAGGCAAGGAAAAGAAATGAATGGCATCCAATTCAGAATGGAAAAGGTAAAATTATCTCTGTTAACAGATGACATGATCTTATATGTAGAAAATCCTGAAGATTCCATAAAAAAAACCCTTAGAACTAACAAAAAAATTCAACAAAATAGTAGGATACAAAATCAACACACAAACAAATTAGTTGCTTTGTATACATTAGCAATGAACAGTTTCCCCCCAAATTAAGAAAATAATTCTATTTACAATAACATCAAGAAGAATAAGATCCTTAGGAATTAACTTAACCAATAAAGTGAAAGACGTACCCTGAAAACTACAAAATATTGCTGAAATAAATTTAATTAATTAACTAATTCATTCGTTAAGACATAAATAAGTAGAGAGATAACCCGCATTCTTGGGTTAGATGACTTAATATTGTGAAGATAATAATACCACCCAGATTAATCTACAGATCAATGCACTTCTTCTCAATACCCCAATGCCATTTTTTAAAGAAATAGAATAACCCATCCTAAAATTTGTATGGAATTGCAAGAGACCCCAAATAGCCAAAACAATTTTGAAAAAGAACAAAGTTGGAGAACTCACATATCCTCATTTCAAAACTTATCTCACAGCTACATTAATCAAAACACTGTGGTACTAGCATAAGAACAGACATATGAATCAATGGAAAAGAATAGAAATTCCAGAAAGGAATCCCCACCGTATGGTTAATCAATTTTTGACAAGGGAGTCAAGAGCATTCAGTGTAAAGGACAGTCTTTTTAACAAACACAGCTGAAAAAACTGGATATCCCCATGCAAAGAATGAAGTTGAGTCCTTACCTAACACCATATTTAAATATTAACTCAAGCTGGATCAAAGACCTAAACGTAAGAGCTTAAACTACAAAACCTTTCAAAGAAAACACAGGGGGAAAGCTCCATGACATAGGATTTGGCAAAGATTTCTTGGATATGACACCAAAATCACAGGCAACAAAAAAAATTAGATAAATTGGATTACACCAAAATTAGAAACTTCTGTGCATCAAAGGACGTATGAAGAGAGTAAAAAAGGAAACCTACAGAAGGGGAGAAAATATTTCCAAATTATCTATCTGATAAGGGATTAATATCAAGAACACATAAAGAACTCCTACAATAAAACAAAAGACATATAACCCAATACAAAAAAATGGGCAAAAGATTTGAATAAATATTTCACCAAATAAGATATACATATGGCCAACAAACTTATGAAAAGATGATCAACACCATTAGCCACTGGGGAAAGGCAATTCAAAACCATAATGAGATATTATTTCACACCTGTTACAATGACTATTATTAAAATTTTAAAAATTTACACCCCAAATTAGAAAGGATTGGTGAAGATGTGGAGAAATTGGAACCTTCGTGCATTGTTGGTAGGAATGTAAAATGGTGCAGTCACTGTGGAAAACAGTTTGGTGGTTTCTCAAAAATTTAAACATAGAATTACCATATGATCTAGCAATTTTACTCTTAAGTATACACCCAAAAGAATTGAAAGGAGGGACTCAGACACATACTTGCATGATAATGATCATGGCAGTATTATTCACAAACACCAAAAGGTGGCAACAACTCAAATGTCAATCAATATGTGAAAAAGTGGTATAAACTTACAATGGGATATCATTCAGCCTTAAAAATGAATAAAATTCTGGTACATGCTGCAAAATGGATGAACCTTAAAAGCATTATGCTAACTGAGTTAATAGATATAAAAGGGCAAATATTGCATTATTCCATTTATATGAAGTACTAGAATATGCAAATTCACAGAAACAAAGTAGAATAGAGGTTACCAGAGTCTAAGGCGTCAAAAGAACAGGGACTTACTGCTTACTGAGTACATACATCTGTTTGGGATGATGAAAAATTTATGGAAATAGAAAATGGTGATGGTTTTACAACATTGTGAATATACTTAATGCCACTGAAATTGCACTCTTAAAATAGTTAATATGGCAAATTTCATGTTTTGTATATTCTACCACAATTTTTAAAACTTAACAAAATAGACATAGATAGGAATAATTAGTAGGTTGGAATGTGAAGCCAGGGAATTCTCAGGGAACAGATTATGAAGAACCAAAAGACTGCCAGTATGAAATAAAAGTTAAGAAATAGCAGAGCCAGAAATTCCAGCATCCCCCTAATATAAATTCCAGTTCAAAAATGGAAAGGGGGAATAAACTAAAAATAATATTAAAAAGTTTCCCAGAACCAATTGGGAATTGGATAAACTTTCTTATTCAAAAACATAAATTCTCATATGGGACAAAAAAAATTCAGTTACATGCTATTTATAAGAGATACACTTGGTGCAAAATGACAAAAGTAGAATTTTTTAAACTATATATGTGTGTGTATAAGAAACATACATAATTTAATATATATAATTAAATTTGTGTGCGTATGATGTTAACAGTGAAAACCTATTATCAATATAGTTTATGAAAGGAGTAATTTAGAATGTCACATATTCATAAAAGTTGAAATCTATAATAATATCTTATAATAATTAATCATAATATACCTAATCATATTTAACTAAAATATATAAAACAAATCTGATATAAATAAAAAGCAAAATTGACAAATCCAACATCACAGACAAAAACTTTTAAACATTCCTTTCAGATAGCAACAATGTAAAAGGCATCAGAATTATATGAAACTAAAGCCTGTATGAACTAAAGATTATATTAAGACATATATAAAATTTTGAATGTAACAAAGAAAGAGCATGCATTATTTTCAAACACAGAAGTAATTGTCACAAATACTATAGTTAACAAGAATATATTACACCTGCCGACACCCTGTGAATTTTACTTCCCATATGTGCACATGTGTGTTGATCTATTAGAACCAATTTAATGGTGAGTACATGTGGTGTTTGTTTTTCCATTCTTGTGATACTTCACTTAGAAGAATGGGCTCCAGCTCCATCCAGGACAATACAATAGGTAGTTCATCATTTTTTTTTATGGCTGAGTAGTACTCCATGGTATACATATACCACATTTTATTAATCCACTCATGTAGTGATGGGCACTTGGGTTGTTTCCACATCTTTGCAATTGTGAATTGTGTTGCTATAAACATTCAAGTGCAGATGTCTTTGGGTAAATTCACACCTAACGGATGCAATGCTTGCTGTCTGGGGGATGGACACACTTGTCAGTCAATGCAAAGGCAATTTATGTAACCAAAGCATTTGTACCTCCATAATACTCTGAAATAAAAAACAATAATAAATAAAATAAAATAAAATAAAAAGAATATATTACATGATTTCAAATAGCTAGAAAGAGAGTACTGAATGTTCTCAACCCTAAGAAATGATAAATGTCTGAAATGATAGATCTGCTAATTACACTAATCTTATCACAATACATTTTTATGTATCAAAACATCACTGTGTACCCGATAAATATGTACAACCATTATATGTAAATTAAAAATAAAATAATTTTTCAAAATAAAATTATACATCCTGAGTAATAGAAAGAACAAAGAATGAAGAAGAACGAAAAGAGACTTAGAGAACTGTGGGACACCATCCAGCCACATACACGTCATAGGAGTAATAAAAGGAGAGGAGAGAGAGGAAGGGACAGAAAGATTTTCTGAAGAAATAATGGCCAAAATCTCCCCAAATTTGATGAAAAACATTAATATACACATCCAAGAAGCTCAATGGACTCAATAGACATAGGAAAAATCCAAAGAGATTGACACCTAGACAAACTAAATCAAACTATTGAAAGTCAAACACAAAGGATCTTGAAAGCAGTAAGAGAGAAACAAGGCATCATGCACAAGCATCTTTAATGAGATTAACAGCTGATTTCTCATTAGAAACCGTGGAGGCCAGAGGATAATCAGATGACGTACTCAAAATGCTAAGAGAAAAATACCATCAATCAAGAATTTTATATCCGGCAAAACTATCCTTCAAAAACAAAAGCGAGATCAAGAAGTTCCCAGATAAACAAATACAGAGAGATTTTATCACTAGTAGACATGCCCTACAAGAAAAACTATAGGGAATCCCTCAGGTTGAAAAGAAAGGTCACTAGACTGTAATTCAAATTCATATGAAAAACTAAAGAATACCAGTAAAGTTACCTATGTAGGTAAATATCAAAGATTAGTATAGATGTATTTTCCTTTGTAACTATTTCTTTCTTTGAAATACAATGGCATAAAGCAATAGTTACAAATCTATGTTGATGGTCACAAAGATATAAAGATGTAGTTTGTGATAATAACTGCATAAAGAAGGGAGAATGGATCCATATAGGAAAAACATTTTTATTATTCTTAAACATAGAATTATCATATGATTCAGCAATTTCACTCTTAAGTATACACCCAAAAGAATTGAAAGCAGGGACTCAAAAAGATACTAGTACAATAAGGTTGATGGCAGCATTATTCAAAAATCTAAGAGGTGGAAATAACTCAAATGTCCATCAACAAATGAATAGGTAAACAAAATCTGGTATGGTATAAACTTACTGAATTTAAATTAGCCTTAATATGAAATAGATTGCTATAAATTACTATGTTAATTGTAATCAAAAGAGCAATCACAATAAAAATAACTCAAAAAATGGCAAAAGAAATTACAAGAGAACTATAGTGGTACACTACAAATTATCTAGTATACAAGAAAAGGCAGGGATGGCACCTAATAACAGAGCTCCAAAACACATGAAGCAAAACCTGACAGAATCAGAGAAATAGACAACTCAACAATATTAGTGGTCAATTCCAATGCAGGTTGAGTATCCCTTATTCAAAATGCTTGGAAGCAGAAGCATTTCAGGTTTTGGATTTTTTTTTAGATCTTGAAATATTTGCATTATTTTTACCAGTTGAGCATCCAAAATTTGAAAATCTGAAATCCAAAATACTCCAGTGAGCATATCCTTTGAGTGTTATGTTGGCACTCAAAAAGTTTCTAATTTTGAAGCATTTTGGATTTTGGATCTTTTGGGATACTCAACCTGTATTGCATTGTTAATAATCGATATAACAGCCAGAAAAAAGATAAGAAAGGAAATAGACAATGTGAACAACACTATAAACCAACTAGGCCTAATAGACTTCTACAGAACATTACACTCAGCAACACCAGAGTACACATTCTTCTCAAGTGCACATGGAACATTCGCCTGGATATGTTATGTTAGTTCACAAAACAAGTCCTAATAAGTTTAAAATAGCTGAAATCATACAATATATATTTTCTACCACAACAGAATGAAATTAGAAATCAATGAGGCAGAAATTTGGTAAATCCACCAACATATGGAAATTAAACATAACTCCTAAGCAAACTCTGAGTCAAATAAACTAGAATATAGCTTGATATGAATAAAAACAAAAACATAACATTAAAAACTTTTGGTATGTCATGAAAGTAGGACTAAGAGAGAAATTTACAGCTATAAACACTAACATTAAAACAGAAAGAAAGATCTCAAACTCAAATCAATATCCTAGCTTTCCACCATAAACAACTAGAAAAAAGTAGAAAATTAAACCTAAGCAAACAGAGAAGTACAAAAGAAATAAAGATTAAAACAAAATACATAAAGAGGAGAAGAAAAACAATGGATAAAATCAGCAAAACCAGAGGTTGGTTCTTTGAAAAGATCAACAATATTGACAAATCTTTAGCTACACTGACCAAGAAAAAGAGACAGAAGCTTCAAATTACTAATATCATGAATGAAAGAGGGGACTAACATTATAGAAATGAAAGGGACTATAAGGTAATATTATGAATAATTATATTGCCAACAAGTTTGATCACCTAGAAGAAATGAAAAAGTTACCAGAAAGACACCAACTATCAAAACTGACTAAAGAAAAAACGGAAAACTGAGTAGACCTCTAACAAAGTGATTGAGTTATAATCAAATAACTTTCAACTAGGACAATCCCAGGACCAGATGGTTTCAGTGGCAAAGTCTATCAAACATTTAATGAATTAAAACCAATCTTTCATAAACTGTTACAAAAGATATATGAGAAAGGAACACTTCCTAACTCATTCTATGAAGTTAATAATATCCTGATACCAAAACCATGAAAAAGGACATCACAGGAAAAGAAACTACTGATCAATATCTCTTATGAAATACATGCAAAAAATACTAAACAAAATGCTAGCAAACTGAATCCAAAAGCATTAAAAAAAGATTATACACCATGACCAAGTAGGATTTATCTCAGGAGTCAAGGTTGGTTCAACATAAAAAAAATCAATCAGGGAAATATATCATTTTATTAGAATAAAGGGAAAAGAACCACATGATCATCTCAATAAAAGCAGTGAAAAAACATTTGACAAAATCCAACACTGTTTCATGATAAAAATCCTCAAGAAACTGGAATTAGAAGGGAACTTCCACAACCTGATAAACAGCATCAACAAAAACCCCACAGCTAACATTATACTTAATGGTGAAAACTTTTCCCTTGTGATCAGGAATAAAACAAGGATATCAACTCCCGCCACTTCTATTCAATGTTATTCTGAGGTTCTGCCTAGTTAGGCAATAAAAAGAAATAAAAGTCATTTCAATTTGAAAGGAAGAATTAAATAATCTATATTTGCAGATGACATGATATAATAGGTATAAAACCCTGGAGAATCCACAAAAAAAAAAAAACCCACAACTACTAGAGCTAACAAATAATTTCAGCAAGTTTTCAAAATACAAAATCAATATATAAAAAGCAGCTGAATTTCACTAGCAATGAGCAATCAGAAAATGAAATGAAGAAAATAATATAATTTACAAAAATAATAAAATATTCAGGAATAAATTTAACCAAAGAAGTGCAAGACATATATACTGAAAACTACAAGACATTGAAAGAAATTAAAGACACAAATAAATGGAAAGACATCAATATTCATGGATTGGAAGACTTAATATTGTTAAGATGATAACATTCCCAAATTGATATACATATTCACTACAATTTCTAGGAAAGTTCCAACTTTCTTTCCTTCAGAAATGGAGATGATTCTAAATTTCATATGCAAAATCAAGAATAGCCAAAATCATTCTTTAAAAATTAATAAAGTTGGAGGACACATACTTCTTAATTTCAAAACTCACTAAAAAGCTCCAATAATCAAAACAATGTGGTACTGGCATAAGTATATACATATAGATCAATGGAATATAATTAAGATTTCAAAAATAAACCTATACATTATTGACCAATTGATTATCAACAATGGAGTTAAGACTGCTCAATGGGGGAAAGAATCATCTTTTCAATGAATAATTCTGGGATAACTGGATATCCACATGAAAAGAATAAATTTGAACTCTACCTCACACCATATACAAAAATCAATTCAAAATTGATCAAAGATCTAAATGCAAGAGCCAAATACACAAAATTCTTAGGAAGAAACAGATGTAGATATTTATGATCTTGTATTAGGCAATGATTTCTTAGATTTAACACCAAAAGCACAAGCAACGAAAGAAACAGATAAATTGCATTTCACCAAAATTAAAAATTCTTGCGTGTCAAGGAACACTATCACAAATGTGAAAACACAACCAATACAACCACATAATGGTTTAAAAATATTTGCAAATCCTATCTCTGACAAGGTTCTAATATCCAGATATCCAGAATTCTTACAACTCATCAATATAAATAAAAGTAACCCAATAAAAAGTGGGCAAGGGATTTCAATAGAAAGTTCTCCAAAAAAGACATATAATTGATCAATAGCACATGAAAAGATGCTAAATATTAGTATTTATCATGGAAATTCAAATTAAAACCACAATGAGATATAACTTTATACTCACTAAGATGTTTATAATTTTTAAAAATATATAAAATACATGTAACAAGTGTTGGGAGGATGTAGAGAAATTGGAACTTTTGTGCATTGCTGGTGGGGCTGTAAAATCATTCAGCTCCTTTGGAAAACAATCTGGCAGCTCCTCAAATGGTTAAAAATAGAGTTATCACTTGCCCAGCCAGTGCTAACACCAGCACAGACCATATGGGAGCCAGAGGGTGGTCCCACCACTGTTCCTGCCATTGTTCATGCCACACCTTCTGCCCAGGGAGCAGAGACCCTCCCACCCACCCAGCCCACTGCTGCCACTGCCAGCACCTGAGCAAGCCACCTGGTGGTCCAAGAATCAGTCCTCCTAAACCTACTAACGCCAGTGCCAGCATACTCACCCACCCCCCAGGACCCAAGAATAGGCATGCTTGATCTGGCACTGCCACCACTGGGTTGTGGGACTCACCTACTTGGCATTCCTGTCCCCAGCAGAACTTCACCATAGCCACAAAAACAACTGCACCTTAAGCCACTGAGGAAATCACAGACACCACTGGTGCTGTTTACTGTCAAAAAAAATTATACAGAGACTGCACTAGTTGTACCCAGAATCAAAGCCAAAGTGCTCTACCTAAACACTATAGATACATCTTCAGGAAAATGTCCTTCCCTATGAAAGCAGATCTAAAATTTGGAAGAAGTGTTATATCAGATGTGCAGATATCAACATAAGGACACAGGAAACATGGAAAAGCAAGGAAATATGACACCTCCAAAGGAACACAATAATTCTTCAGCAACAAATCCCAATCAAAAAGGAATTTATAAAATCCCAGAAAAATAATTGAAAATATTGATACTAATGAACCTCAATGAGATACAAGAGAATTCTAACAAACAATTAGAAAAACATTTCAAAATATGAATGAGAAATTTATCAGAGATAGATGTTATAAAAAAAATCAAACAGAAATTTTGGAATTGAAGAATTCAATAAATGAAGTAAAAAATACATTCAAGAGCTTCAGCAATAGCCCAGATCGAGCAGAAGAAAGAAATTCAGAACTTGAAGACTGGTCTTTTAAAATATTCCAGTTAGACAAAAATAAAGAAAAAAAGAATTAAAAAGAATGAAGGAAGGCTATGTGACATATGAAACACCATAAAGTGACCAAATACTCGAATTTTGGGTGTTCCAGGAAATGAAGAGAAGGCCAAAGGTATACATAACCTATTTAACAAAATAATAGCTGAAAACTTCCCAAGCCTAGCAAGAGATTTGGACATCCAGATAAGCCCAGAGATCTCCAAATAGATAAAACCCAAAAAGGTCTTCTCCATGGCACATTATACTCAAACTGTCAAAAGTCAAAGACAAAGAGAAAATTCTATAAACAAGAAGAGAAAAGCATCTCATCACATATAAGGGAAACCTTATCAGACAGTGGATTTTTCTGCAGAAAACTTACAGTCCAGGAGAGAATGGGATGACATATCCAAAGGACAGAAAAAAACCCTGCCAGCCAAGGATGTAATATCCAGCAAAGTTATACTTCATAAATGAAGGAGAAATGAAGTGTTTCCCAGACAAGCCAAAGCTGAGGGAATTTGTCACCACTAAACTACAAGAAATGCTTAAGGGAGTTCTATACCCAGAAGGGAAATAACAATATCTGCCATCCTGAAAACACATGAAAAACCCACTGGTAGAGCCAAAACACAAACAAAAAAGAAAAAAGGCTCAAATGTTATCACTACAGAAAACCAACAAACCACGATGATAAATAGTAAGAGAGAAAGAGAGGAACAAAGGATATATAAAACAACCAGAAAACAATTAATACAATGACAGGAATAAACCCTCACATATCAGTAACAACCTTGAATGTAAACAGATTAAACTTTCCACTCAAAAGATATAGAGTAGTTGAATAGATTTTTTAAAATCCAAACTATATGGTGCCTATAAGAAACTCACCTCACCTATAAAGAAACATATAGATTCAAAGTGAAGGGATAGGAAAAGAGATGCCATGCAAATGGAAACCAAAAGGGAGCAGGAATAGCTATACTTATATTAGACAAAAAGACTTTAAGTCAAAAACAGTAAAAAGAGACAAAGAAGGTCATTATGTAATGTTCAGCAAGAGGATATAACAATTGTAAATATGTATGCACTCTTCACGAGAGTATCCAAATATATTAAGCAAATATTTTTAGATCTAAAGGGAGAGATATACTCCAATACAATCATAATTGGGTACTTCAACACCCCACTCTCAGCATTAGACAGAAAATTAACAAAGAAATACTGGATTTAAATGGCACTTTAGATCAAATGGACCTAACAGACATTTACAGAATATTTCATCTGACAGCTACAGAATACACATTCTTCTCATCAGCACATGGCACATCCTCTAGGGTAGACCTATGTCAGGCCCCAAAAGAAATTTCAACAAATTTTTAAAAATCAAAATCATATCAAGTATCTTCTCAGACCACAATGGAATAAAACTAGAAATCAATAACAAGAGGAACTTTGAAAATGCTACAAATACATGAAAATTAAACAACATGCTACTAAATGACCAATGGATCAAGAAAGAAATTAAGGAGGAAATCAAAAGATTTCTTGAAACAAAGGAAGATCAATGTACAACATACCAAAGCCTACGGCATACAGTAAAAGCAATACTAAGAGGGAAGTTTATAGCAATAAATACCTACATCAAAAAAGTAGAAAGCTTACAAATAATCTAATGATGTACCTCAAGGAACTAGAAAAGCATAGACAAACCAAACCCCAAATTGGTAGAAGGAAGGAAATAATAAAGATCAGAGCAGACTAAAAGAAATAAAGACTAAAAAAAACACAAATGATCAACAAAACAAAAAGTTGGTATTTTGAAAATATAAACAAAACTGATAAACTGGTAGCTTGACTAACCAAGAAAAAAAAGAGAAGACCCAAATAAACAAAATCAGAAATGAATTAGGAGGCATTTCAATTAATACCACAAAAATAAAAAAGCACATCACAGACTATCATGAACACTATACACTATGTGGAAAACCCAGAAAAAATGGATAAATTCCTGGACACATACAACCAACAAGATTGAATCAGGAAGAAAGAGAAAACCTGCACAAACCAATAAGGAGTAACAAAATTGAATCAGTAATAAAAAGTCTCCCAATGGAGAAAAGCCCAGGACCAGGTGGTTTCAATGCTGAATTCTACCAAAAGACAAAGAACTAAGACCCCTTCTCCTCAAACTGCTCCAAAAAATTGAAGAGGGAATTCTCCCTAACTCATTCTATGAGGTCAATATTACCCTGGTACCAAAAAGAAAACTACAGGCCAATATTCCTGATGAACATAGATACAAAAATCCTCAACCAAATACTAGCAAACTAAATCCAACAGGACATCAAAAAGCTAATACACCATGATTGAGTGGGATTTATCCCAAGAATACAAGAATGGTTCAATATACGTAAATCAATAAACATGATACAGCACATCAACAGAATGAAGGACAAAAACCACATAATCATCTCAATAGATGCAGAAAGAGCATTTGATAAAATTCAACATCCCTTCATTATAAAAGCTCTAAACAAACTAGGCACAGAAGGAACATACCTCAACATAATAAAGGCCATATATGACAAACCCACAGCTAGCATCATACCAAATGGAGAAAAGCTAGAAGTCTTACCTCTAAGAAATGGAACAAGACAAAAATGCCCACTTACCCAGTCCTATTCAATATAGTACTTGAGGTCCTAGCCAGAACAATCAGGCAAGAGAAAGAAATAAAAGGCATCCAAATTGGAAAAGAGGAAGTCCCTCTTTGCGGATGACATAATCTTATATCTAGAAAAACCTAAAACACTCCACTAAAAAACTCCTAGAACTGATAAATAAATTTCGTAAAGTTGGAGGATTAAAAAATCAACAAACCAAAATCAGTAGACTTTCCACACACCAATAATGAACTAGCTGAGAAAAAAATTAAGAAGGCAATCCTATTTAGAATAGCTAAAAAATAATAATAATATATCTAGGAATAAATTTAAACAAGGAGGTAAAAGGCCAAAGAAACAAAGAAAACTACAAAACACTGATGAAAGAAATTGAAGAGGACACCAACAAATGGAAAGACATTTCATGCTCATGGATCAGAAGAATTAATATCATTGAAATGACCTTACCACCCAAAGCAATCTCAAGATTCAATGTAATCCCTATCAGAATACCAACGACAGTCTTCACAGGAATAGAAAAAACAATCCTAAAATTTGTATGGAACCACAAAAAAACCCTGAATAGCCTAAGTAATATTAAGCAAAAAGAACAAAGCTAGAGGCATCACACTACCTGCCTGACTTCAAAATATATTACAACCTACTGTAACCAAAACAGCATGGTATTGGTATAAAAACAGACACATAGACCAAGAGAACAGAATAGGGAACCTAGAAATACTTCCACATATTTACAGCCAACTGATTTTTGACAAAGGTGCCAAGAACATACATTGGAGGAAGGACACCCTCTTCAATAACTGACGTTGGGAAAACTGGATATCTATATGCAGAAGAATGAAACTGGATCCCTATTTCTCGCCATATACAAAAATCAACTCAAAATGGATTAAAGATGTAAATGTAAGACCCGAAATTATAAAACTACTAGAAGAAAACATAGGGAAACACTTTAGGACATTGGTCTTAGCAAAGATTTTATGGCTAAGACCTCAAAAGCACAGGCAAGAAAAACAAAAATAGGCAAATGGAATTATATTAAGTTAAAAAGCTTTTGCACAGCAAAAGAACTAATCAACAGACTGAACAGACAATCTCCAGAATGAGAGAAAATATTTGCGAACTTTTCATCTGACAAGACACTAATGTCCAGAATATATAAGGAACACAAACAACTCAACAGGAAAAACATCCCATTAAAAAGTAGGCAAAAGACATGAATAGACATCTCAAAAGAAGACATACAAATAGCCAACAGTTATCTGAAAAAATGCCCAATATTACTAATCATCAGGGAAACGCAGATCAAAACACAAGATGCCATCTAATGCCACTCAGCGTGGCTATTATTAAAAAGACAAAAAATAACAGATGCTGGCGTGGATGCAGAGGAAGGGAGCTCTTACACGCTGTTGGTGGGAATGTTAATTAGTACAGCCTCTGTGGAAAACAGTGTCAAGATTTCTCAAAAAAACTAAAAATAGAATTACCGTATGATCCAGCAATCCCACTACAAGGAAAAGAATTCAGAATATCTAAGGGATACCCACACCCCTGTTTATTGCAGCATTATTCACAATAGCAAAGATACGGAATCAACCTGAGTGTCTAGAAATGTATGGACGGATAAAGAAAACGTGGTGCGCATCCGCACGGAACACTCTTTGGCCGTAGAAAAGAATGATGAAATCCTGTCATTTGCAGAAACATGGGTGGAACTGAAGGTCATTACGTTAAGTAAAATATGCCAGGCACAAAAAGACAAATATCACATGTTCTCACTCGTCTGTGAGACTAAAAAAGTTGATCTCACGGAGGCAGAGAGTGGAATGACAGATTCCTGAGTCTGGGAAGTGTGGGGTGGGGAGGAAGAGGTTGGTTAATGGGAACAAGCATACAGTTAGACAGAAGGAATAAGTTCCAACGTCCAACAACACAGTAGGGTGACTATGGTTAACAGTGTGTTGTATACTTCAAAACAACTACAAGAGAGGACTTGAAATGTTTCCAGCACATAGAAATAATAAATACTTGAGGGGATGAACACCCTAAATACCCCGACTTGAACATTACACACTCTATGCATGTTACAAAATATCACATGTGCCCCATAAATATGTACAAATATTATGTATCAATAAAAAATGAAAAAGAGGGAAAATACAAATAAATACCACTAGGAAACTTAAGGGGCAAATTACAAACACGAAAATTTTAGAATTGTTTACAAATCCTATGGAGGGCCCTACATCAATGCATTTTAAAGTGTGGAAGGGGTAGAGTACTTCCTAGGTAAATACAAATTACCAAAGTCCATAATCTAGGTTCATCATCATCATTCTGTGCTGTAAGAACAGATGAAAGAGAACCAGAAAGTAAATCATATTTTTTAAGAAGTCACTTCTCTCTTGTTCTAGTTCTTTCGTTCATAAGAGTAACAAAGCAACTTACAAACCTTTTATCCCTTAAAGCCTCAGGGACTTATTCACCACTAACTACCCAGACTGCTTTTCTATACTATATAAAATCTAAATATTGAGATGTATAATTTGAAATAATGATTTCACCATCTGAAATTATATTGAAATACACACACACGCATGCATTTTCTATCATAACTGAGACTTTTAATGAAAGTAAAGGAGTGACACCCTAAGGTACTGGTGCCATTGGCATCACAGAACTTTTCTACGGTGACAACTCTGGGTACCATTCTGCGTGTGCTTTACACAGATTACCAAGTGTAGGCAGAGGAATGTCTAGGAAGAAGGAAGAGGCTTTCAGCTTCTCCAGTGATGGTTAACACAAAAGTTAAATGTTATATCTCTCATTTGGGAAAAGGAATCTATCAGAAAAGCAGAAACCCCAACACCACAACACATAAAGCAATAAGCTAGTCATGCATTCACACTAACTTGTAAAATAAAGTTCAAATTTTCAGTAGGAACAATTGAAATATGTGAAAGAGAAAATGCTGGAACACAGTCATGCTCTAGTACTTTATTACATAGTAAAATAGCAAAAACGAAGCTTATCTGAAGCCTCCAAGGTAAAATGTACCTGAAAATTCCCATCTCCTTCCATCTGAGACTAAACTCCAGCGTCCCGTTAACAGACTGTCATGCTCCACAATGTTTGTTTGAAGCTTGGCTATCAAAATAGCTTTTAAGAACATTAGGAATCTCAGCTCTTCCATATGGTGACTCTCCTTAGATACGGAGACAAGAAGTTTGGAAATAGATTACTTAACAAGAAGATAAAGTTTCAAAAATCAGCCCTCCTCCAGGAATCTTGACCTTAACATCTCACAGATTTAATAACAAGAGTTGCCATTCCCATTTCACAGATGAACGGATGACGTCAGAAATCAAATAAGGAGGTATGATTATCGTGCGGTCCCTTTACTATGATGGGGAAGTTGGGAGGGAAATGGGCACACCTGACCAGCCCGGTCTCTGTGGGGGGAAGCTCCTGAGTGCAGGAGCTCTCTATGGCTCCCACCTCAATACTTACAATGGTCTGGCAGTGCTGTGCAAGCTAGTCCTGCCTTACTACCTCTCTGATCTCATCTCCTCTTCCCAGGTCTCCTGCAACCATATGCCTTAGGGACTTTGCGCTGTCTCTCCCATTTCCCTAAGACTCTCTTCTCCATGTCTTTTGGGCCAATCATTCACCTCTTTCCATTCTTTGTTCAAATGTCCCTTTACTGGTGTGGTCCCTCCTGACTACTCTATTTACAACTGCAGCCCTCTGGCCGGGTGCAATGGCTCATGCCTGTAATCTCAGCACTTTGGTAAGCCAAGGTAGGAAGATCACTTGAGACCAGGAGTTTGGGACCAGCCTGGGCAATATAGTGAGACCCCATCTCTACAGAAAAATTTAAAAATTAGCCTAGCACAGTGGCATGTATCTACAGTCCAGCTAGTAAAAAGGCTGAGGCAGGAGGATCGCTTGAGCCCAGGTGTTCAATCAGAGGCTGCAGTGAGCTCTGATTACACCACTGCACTACAGCCTGGGCAACAGAGTGAGACCAACCCTGTCTCTTAAAAAAAAAATTGCAACCACTCATTTTCCAATCCACTCTGTGCATCCAATCTACTGGTCCTGATCAATTGTTTCACTTTGCATATAGTTTTTACTTATGTATTATATAATTGTTGTTTTTTGTTTTTGTTTGTCTTAGGGTTTCTCTCAAAGCAGAGCCTAAGACAAAGCCTTTGGTACAGGTCATTTATCTAGGAAGTAATTCCAGGAGGAAGACAGAGAAGGAGGAAACACCAGCATAAAAGGGCATGATCAAGGTCACTGCTGAAGACAACAGGTGTTTGATGATGCAGGGATTTCTGTGATCATAGTAGAGCATGCCTCTCAGAGATGTGTCCCTGAAGGAAGAGAGATTGTAGTATCCATCTCCTGGCTCGCACACCCCACTAGTTGTTCAGGCCACTGGGGTCATTACCATCCTTTCTCTTCTGACCGGCCTCCCACAGGTAGAGTTGTCCTCAAGGAAAAAGTGAGAGACATCCTGCAGGTCCTTGTGGAAGGCACTTCCTGGCTTCCTGGTGGAGGGGAGTCTGCACCTGCTGGGACATCCTCCACAGGTGCAGCTGCAATCAAAGGCCAGCCAAGGGGAGTAATGGGAACCCAAGACATTTGCTAAATTGTTCGTGATCTGAAGTCTCCCACGTGAGAGTAAGGTCCCCACAGACAGCATTTTTGTCTCTTCTGGGATGGTAGCTCAAGAACCTAGAACAGTGCCTGGCACATAGTAGCTGTTTAGTAAATACTTTCAAATGCTAAATGGACTCCAGGACTATTATAACGCATGTAACTAGGGTACTAATATTGGTATCAAATCATAAAGAAAATGTTGAGGGTAAGTCAAGGTACCAGGTCACCAGAGCCAGTAGCCCTTGAACTGATATAAATCCAGAGCCTAAAAGGCACCAATTACCAGGGAGCTGATGGTGTGGAGGTTGAAAACCTCTGGGGCTGATGTTGGCCTGACTTCTGCCTTCATCCAGGCTAAAGGACTTCAATAGATTTTAATCTTGTGGGATAGGAGGGAGGGGGTCTGTCAGCTACAGGCTGAAAAAAAGAGATGTTGTTGGTAGTTATTAGCTCGTCTGTAGATCAGTTATCTTTTAAACTATACTGACTTTAGCCTTTAACTAAGCATTTTAAAAACTGCCTTTGAACCTTTTTTCTTTTTTTGCAGACAATAAGGCTTCCATAAAGACACAATAAGTTGCAAGAAAGAAATGTCACACATTGAACCACCCTTTCCTTTGATCATTGCTATTTTAATCTTCCATTCAATGATATTAACATATGCATTCATTATTTTGCTACTTTGGTTGTCTCCCCATACAACTTTAAATCTTACTTTCACTCAAACACAAGAATGTTCTTTTCAGCGTTTCCAACGTTAGAAAAGAAAAGAAAGAGAAAACCGTAAAGCGTACTTACAGCCAATACATTAAAAGAGGGATTTGATTCATTTTCGAAGGAGAGGTTTATAGTAGAGAAATGTGACCATCTCAGTTGGCAAATGTTTTCACTGAATTATAGAAATCTTCAAAGAAAGAGAAATTCCCCCACTCTATTTAAAACCTTCATAACGGACCTCCCACAAATGATAACTTCTTTAAAGTAGAAATTCCCCTAAAGATGTACAAATCTTCAAAAAAGAATACCCCTCAAATGATTAGAACCTTACCAAACTCCATCTGGATTTGAGTTCCAATAATAAGGGTCAGAACCTTGTCCATACCTAGTAAAAAAAATAAAAAAGAAAGAAACACTGTAAGAAAGCACATTTTTTAGTATTTCCAGATGTAGATGGAACATTTTTCGTTTTGAAATACAATGAGAAAACTTTTTCATGCTATTTTGGAAACGATATATAGGCCAAACCAGGCAGAGAAAGTTATTTGAAAGTGGTCAGGCCAAAGAGACTTTAAAGCAGGTGAGTTTGAATTCAGGGTTAGAAACCAATGGTGCCTCCTCTGTCCTCTGCCCACATAATCTTTTAAAGCTAATTTTCATTGGTCAGAATGTTAATATCAGGTAAACGTTTTTGAAGTTGGGTTCAACTGTAACATGATGAGTAAAAAGTGGCTGAGAGACAATAAAAATGAAAAAGTTACAGTGAACATAAACAAAAGCACAAAAGTATTAAAAAGCCAATATTTGTTCCTTTTGCTTAAAGTTGCTTTGGCTGTTTGGGCTCTTTTCTGGTTCCAAACGAAGCATAGAATTATTTTTTCTAGATCTGCCAAAAATGATGTTAGTATTTTGATGGGGATTGTGATGAATCTGTAACATCACTTTACCAGACTTTAAGCTATACTACAGGGCTATAGTAACCAAAACAGCATGGTACTGGCACAAAAATAGAGACATAGACCAATGCAATAGAACAGAGAACCCATATATAAAACCATCCACATATTGCCATCTGATCTTTGACAAAGTAGACAGCAATATACACTGGGGAAAAGAATCCCTATTCTAAATGGTGCTGGGAAAATTGGATAGCCACATGTAGAAGATTGAAACAGGATCCATATCTCTCACCACTCACAAAAATTAATTCAAGATGAATCACAGACTTAAATCTAAGACATGAAACCATAAGAATTCTAGAAGAAAATGTTGGAAAAACTCTTCTAGATATCGGCCCAGGCAAAGAATTTATGAAGAAGACCCCAAGGGCAATCACAGCAACAACAAAAATAAATAAATGGGACTTGATTAAATTAAAAGCTTCTGCACAGCTAAGGAAACAATCAATAGAGCAAACAGACAACCTACAGAATAGGTGAAACTATTCACATGCTATACGGCCAGTTAAAGGCTAATAACCAGAATCTACAAAGAATTCAAACAAATCTGTAAGAAAAAATCAAACACCCAATTAAAAAGTGGACAAAAGACATGAATAGAAGCTTTTCAAAAGAAGATACACTAATGGCCTGTAAACATATGAAAAAATGCTCAATGTCACTAATCATCAGAGAAATGCAAATTAAAACCACAATGAGATATCACCTAACCCCAGTGAGAGTGGCTTTTATACAAAACTCCCCAAACAATAGATGCTGGAGTGGATGCAGAGAGAAAGGAACTCTTATACACTGTTGGTGGGACTGCAAACTAGTGCAGCCTAGATGGAAAATAGTATGGAGATTCCTCAAAGAACTAAAAGTAGACCTACCATTTGACCCAGCAATCCCACTACTGGGTATTTACTCAAAGGAAAAAAAAGTCATTTTATGAAAAAGATACCTACACTAGAATGTTTATTGCAGCACAATTCACAATTGCAAAGATGTGGAATCAACCCAAGTGCCCATCAATTCATAAGTGGATTAATAAAATGTGATATATGTATACCACGGAGTACTACTCAGCTGTAAAAAAATGAATTAATACCTTTTGCAACAATCTGAATGGAATTGGAGACCATTCTTCTAAGAGAAATATCTAAAGAATGGAAAAACAAACACTACATGTACTCACTATTAAGTTGGAACTAACCGATCAGCACTCATGTGCACAGATGGAAGTAAAACTCAACGGAAATCATGCAGGGGGGAGGGGAAAGGAGGGGATGAGTAAATTCACACCTAACGGGTACAATGTACACTATCTGGATAATGGACACACCTATAACTTTGACTCAAGCAGTACAAAAGCAATCCATGTAACCAAAACATTTGTATCCATGTAACATTCTTAAATAAAAAATAATAAAATAAAATAAAATTCTATCTCTAATAGAAAAAAAGCCATTATTTACATGAAAATACACATGCAAACCCACAAGGACACACACTCACACCTCCTGATCTTTTGATAAATTGTTCATCTGTGTTTGTTTAGTTTTGCACACATTTTGCAAAGACGAAAACAAAACAGCAGTTCCGTCTTGTAGTTTCTCAGCACATACAATTTGTTGTCTCTGCTGAATGGCTTTTTGCCATCATTGAGAAAGTGTGCAGAGGTCTTATGCCCCACTGAATGCCCACTCCTGACAGATGTCCACCAGCACCAAAGATGCATTATATGTATCCACTTATCCCAACACCTTTTTTCTCCAAAACACTCCTCAAACAAATACAATTGGAAATAAATGGGAGAAAAACATGCTTGCACACAAACATTTGAATGTATGTGCCTATAAAAATAATAGCTTAGTGTCTACATCACTATCACGCTTTTGTATTGTCTGAGTGTATTTTATTGTTGGAGTTCTGGGATTTCAAGTTTTGTTTTTGTTTTTTATTGGTATTTGGTTTTTTGTTTTTATTTTCTTTAGAGCTACATTCTTATATCTACTTTCCTCAAGATTGTCATTTTCTGGGCCATTCTAAATGCATTGCCATGCCTAGGACTTTCCTGCAAAATCTGTGTCTAGGCACAACTTGCAGGGACTTAAAACCCAGCACTCAACAAGTGTCCTTAGTCTGAAACTTACGTTAAGATCTCCCAAGGCAGGGACCCTTACTGACAAGAATTTATAAAATAGGAGCAAAACTACTCAGTCCTTCTCCCTGAACAAAACCATTTAGATGGCACTAGAAGTTAAATCTCACAGAGGCCTTTTATCTGGCCCTGAGCTTATTCCTTCATGAATTCTATCCATTCAACATTGACTATACAAACTAGTCTAAGGCAGTCAGCTAAGGCTGCCAGAGAAGAAACAGAGCTGAGTCCTGAAAACTGAATGGACGTTCTCTGGGCCTGAGGAGTGAGTGGACAATGGAGGTGTCCACCTTCATGGTACCCCAAATTATTTCCCCCCTTCCTCAACATAAACCCTTTACTCCTGAATTGGGGATAATAATAGTGGCAATTTCATATGGTTGTTTTGGGATCAAATGAATCAGAAAAGATACAGTGCTTAGGACATGCAGGGCATATAGTAAATGTTTGAAAAATTTTAGTTATTTTTACACAACGGTATCTTTGATCTGAAAATTCTGCCTTCTTGTCCTCTCTCCCATCCGCTAGCTTTAGTAGGTTCCTTCTTCACAGAGTGTTCCTTCCCATCACCTCAGAAAGAGGACACTGTTCTCCATTTTCCATGGCACTCAGGAATGAGTTTGAATTGTGTTTCTTCTGTTTCGTTCATCTTGGACTTGCATCCTTCCAATCCCAAGATTATTGAGGCAGTGCTTTCAGCAAGGTCAAGTCCACGTGTACATGGGTGGTCAGCCAGGGGAGATGGCTCCCACTAGCTCAGGAAAGCCAATTGCTAAATATTCAGGAATTTTGTGAGCTGTTGTTCAACTATCAGTACCTAGAAATGGGCCATGGTGCCACGGTAGGAGTATTTACACCATGGAAATTGGCAAATGCTACAAACCAAGACTTTGCTTTGCTGCTGTCGCTTGGAGCTTTGTGAGGGCAGTTTACCAGCACACCACCAGTCCTGAGCCTGCCCCTCCACCTCGTTCTTCATCTAGTGACATTCTTTCTTTGCCAGCTCTAAACATTACCACCACCCCAGCTCCTGAGCTTTGGAAGATCTCTCTAGCACTGATTTTCCAGGCCCTGCTGTGTCACCTGGAAAATTTGAGGTGGGGCCTCTTCAAGCCTAGAGACAAAACAACAATTCACCTTCAGCCAAGGCCAACCCTGCAAGCAGAACTAAGAAGTGTGGCAGGAAATGGGGGCTAGGGGATGAGAGGCGGGGGGATGTGTACTCCACAATGGGAGCTCCTGAAAGCGTGACTTGAAAAGAGATTCCATCCTAACCTTCAGACAGTCCTGAGTACTAGACCAGTATCTGGCCCTGGAGCCAAAGCTTGATGCAGGAAGGGATCCCAAATAAGGGATTGGCTTTCTTATATCAGGCATTTCCCCAATGGAGTGCTCTGTTTCTTGGGTCCCCATCTCTGGACAGGGATCCCAGTTCTCAAGAGAACCTAGAAAAGAACCCAGAGTAGAGCTGAGAAATATACTGGGATGTACCTTTGCGGCTCCCTTTTCTCTTTGGGCATTTTGACATGTTACTCACGAACCCTCGAGTCTCACTCTCCACCCCTAACCCCTGTGATGCCCCTGAATAACCCAAGACCTTAAAAAAAAAACAGTGTTTCCTGTCACTCTGTTTCCTACAAGAAACTCAGGGTGTTTACACAGATGACTGGCCATACTCTGCTGCAGTGGCTTGAGCTCTCTGAGCATCAAACACAAGTGTCATCATCAAGACACTTTTATTTTCCCTATGTGTGTGTTTTCCGTTTTTGTTTATCTCCAGTTTTGCAATTATTTGCACAGTTCAAAATACGTGATATGTTTTCCCCTGCTCAAAATAGTCGATGAGGAAATTTTTTAGAGTGCAAATTTGGCAAGGAACACAATCAATTCATCCATTAAGAACTGTCTCCAATTTTCATTTGGGAGATAACAGTAGAAAATAGGTGAATAACCAAATGTTCAATTTCACCCTGGTTGTTTTATTTTTACCTGTATATTTTAATTCTTTCACTGAATTAGCCAGACCATTGAGTTCAATGTCTCTTCCTTTCCCCCCAACTCCCTATATGTTATAAACTTAAGCAATCCATTGTGCCCGGTCCCTTTCCTGACTGTTTTGTGACAGATGCTGTAGTGATGCAGGTTTGATGTTTGTCTCGGCACCAGGCTGTTTGTCCAGAGCTGGCCCGCCGGGTGCTGCACCACATCTACCAGGCTTTGCCAGGAGGTCCTGTTTGCACTGAGGCACTGCACTGTTTTTCCTGGCAAAGCCTCCACGGAGGCAGCAGTCCTGGTTGTCTTTCAGATGTGGGATTTTCAAAAACCATGCGAGCAGGTACATGTTTGGTTCCAGAAGTCTGTGCGGCTTGTAGGTTCCTTGGTACATTTTTGTACCCTCTGCCAAAGAGGACCAGAGGAGAACAGGGTCTCTGCCCCTAATCAGCCTCACAAAGACATCTGACCTAATTCTGAAGCCCGTGTGGGTTTTAATCACCAAGGGCTCCCTTCTAGAAAGAAAAGACTCTTTGGCTTCTTTGAGGATTTCTCGGTCTGTTTGTTGGGAGAGATGTCCCCCACAATGCATCCCACGGATCCTTCCCGCTGTCCCCCTCCCTGACATAGTGGTTCCAGAGTGGACCTTGCTGTTTAAGCTGAGCATTCCCCTATTCCCTCATCCATGCAACAAGCAAATCAGATTCTAAGCCTCGATTCTAAGCCTGCACTCCAAAAAGAAGGCACACCTAAAAATTATTCTTGGATTTGATTTTTAGAAACTGAATTGTTTCCCCAAAGTAATCCCCAAGTGCTGTGTAGACTCTTTGTAGTAATTCAAACAAAATTAGCCTTTGTCACACGTATACTTCTGCTATGCCAGATCCTACTATAGGAAACTCCTTTTGAGGGAGGAAAACTCAAGCATTGGCTGATTTTGATATTTCTAACTGTTACAAATCAGTGATAGAGAAAAGTGTCTATTAGGCATCTTTGGTTGTGAACAACAGGAAGCAACTTTGTCTAATTTATGCCTGAGAAGAGAGCAGGAATTTGTTGGCGGGATATCATGGAGTCCACAGCCTGGATGGAAGAACTAAATAGAAACAAAACAGGACCAGAATAAGATATAGGGAAATGCCAGACATCCAGACAGCAGGAATTAATTGATCACCTCATGTATGCTTTTGGAAAGAATAACATCCAGCATTTTCCTCTCTGTTAGAGATTCGGCACGCCAGAGCATGAGTCTGACTCAGGCAGAGTTCTTGGCCAGCTCCCCTGATTTTTCTGAGGCAACAAGAAGGAGGGTTGGGAAGATGGGACCTCGGAGACCCCACCTGCTTCTGTGGTGGAGGAGGGAGTTGCCTGGATTTCTTTCGTTCCAAGAGGGATAATTTCCCAAAAGGAATTCAGGCGGGGTGTTGTTAGGAAGGGGTAACAGATGACAGGCAATCATAACCAAAAATGACATGTGTCCACCAAAACCAAACACCATGCTTTCCAGATGCCCCAGCACAGAAGTTTACATGGAAGGTTAACTCCAATTTATTAGCCTCCCATTGCTTGGGCCTCAGGAGAAAAGAAGTCCTGCTCTCCCCAGCTAATGCTGTCAGTAGAAGCTTCTTTTGTATCTGCTGGGTATCAAGCACTGCACTGGCCACCTGAGTGGCACGTTGGACGAGTAGGTCTGGGGCTGTGCTTGTACATCGAACAGAAGAGGCAAGTAGACAAAATAAACAGAGAAAGCAAGTCAAATGCACATTAAGAGGCAGGGACGGGGCAGGATGACAGTGTCCATGAGGAACAGTGGGGCGATCCCAAGGGATGTCTCAGAGGATACGGAATTGGTGCCTCAATTTTTTTAGAAAAGAAAGAGATTCATGTCCACGACTGGCCACAATGAAGGGAGGGCGTACTGTGGCTTGGGGTAAAGTATCAAAGGTAGGAGAATGGAGCTTGGGGTAAGTCAAGGCTGCAAGAGTGGGTTGGCAGAAAGGTAGAATTGGAGTTGACCCAAGGCTGTACTCTCAACAGGCTAATGAGCAAACCAGTCTTGGGGTAAGGAATGACCAGACATTCAAGCCCCATTGAGTCATACAGGAGGTCCAAGTTCACTGCATCTCATCAACTCAGGCAAATTAGTAAAGCTTTTTTGCTTTACAACTTTATAAGATTCTCAGCCAAGGGAATGTAACACTTTTTTGTTGCCCTGAAACTGGCCATCTGGGGAAGCTACAGTAAAATCACAGTGTTCATCATCTTCCCACTCCCAACTTCCCCCAAAAAGAAAAAGAAAAAACATAATTGCAGATATTACTATTTTGCGCACTGGATGAGGGTTTCCAAAAACAATAACAATTAATTTTCTTTGGTGGTGTTAGCCAAAAACCAGTGAGGTGCCAGGTTTCCATGATCTTCTTAGATCATCTGGCATCTGTGAACAATGGCTGTGAGCAACAAGCCCTTGGAGGCCAGTAAAGTTGTGTTATAACCCCAACTTCAGAGATTTCATATCTTGGCCATTCCACATCACAGCAGGTAGAAAACCTGGGATGGAAAATGTCAGTCTGGATACAAGTTTTCTCCACAGAAATATTGCTTCAACATAGCTGAAATCCTTAGAGATCTTTTCTGTATAAAGCTTCAAAAACACACTAGCCTTGGCTTCAGATGTCTTTTTGACACCGCTCCAGACATATTTAAGAAATGGGTCTAATTTTGAAGAATATATTAGGGCAGCCAACCAAGGCCTAAAAGTGGATTAAGCCATCCTGATTTTATGCAAAAAGAATTTTTAAAAAAAAATGTGGCCAAAACCCTGAAATTTCTGAAGGCATTTACACTGATCTGTCAATTTTTAAAGGAGGTTTAAGGCAGAATAAGAGAGATTACGTGCTCTACAACCTGGGGCGTGAACTCCCTTCCCAGCTTTTTCTTGACCAGTGCTGTAAAGAGGATCCTAAGTATAATAGACACAATTTGTCTTTACTTTCAAGAGTGTTAGAACCCCATGAAAGTTCTCCTTTAAAAAGTAGCATTAACACTAAAGTTTGCCAATGCACAGTAAGGTAGTCGTGCTCTGCTTCCTGAAATGCTAAGCTGATGTTTCATATTTTTCCAGGCTTATTTCTTCCCCAATTATCTTAACAGAATGCTGTCAAGATGAAGTAGTGAATTTGTTGGATGACAGTTGAATGATAAAAATGGGAAAATGTCTCAATAAAGTTGACTTAAAAAATAGCAAGAACAAAAAAGTGAGAAATGATTTTGTCACTCCATTGAGCACGTACCATGGAAAGGAACAATGTTGGGCATTGAAAAGAATTTCAAGGAGCTCAAATATAAGTTGTGAAATAAGGAGCGTGTGTGTGTGTCGGGGGGATATATAACAACATGGTTGACAAGTACCAAATGCAAGGTAATGATTGCTGTTATTTCTTAAGCACTTACTAGTGGGCAGGTTCCACTTTACATGCATTGGCTGCTTGTGGCATTTGCTGACTGTCAATGCTCCATCCACATTCCGGCCACTGTTGTTCCCATGCATGTCAACCCATCTTACTGAGAACTCACCTGCAGTTCTCCACTGAGGGTTTTCTCTGGTTCCGGGAGCATGCTCAGCCCCTCACTGGGCAGGTTGTAGGTACAGGGAGTTAACATTTCTGGGAGCAGCCTGCATCCAGCGATAAATAAGAGATGGCAGATAAATATGCCAGTTTCCTTGCCCATTAGTGAGACGACTCTGAGCCAGGTTCTGGGTGACCCAGGTGCATGCTACATATCTCCCAGAGGGCCCCGGTGGGACTGAGCCCCAGCTGCCCACAGTGGTCATTAGCATACCCTGTATCAGCTGCCTCCCTCCCCTACTGTCCTCCTAGGGTTTCCTGGGCTCACCTCCCAAATTAATTTCTTAAACCTAAATTCTTGTCTCAGGGTCTGTTTTCGAGGGAACCCAAACTAAGACAGCTATTCAATCCTCACTGCAACCCTACGAGTTAGAATTTTACAAATGAGAAAACTGAGGCCTAAAAATGCTAAAACAAAAAACCATTTGCACTGCCTGTCTATCTTAGAGGTCAAACCAGGGTGGAGCAACACAAGAGGTGGGAGTTATCAAAATAGATCCCTCCTGGTTACCTTCTATCCCAACCATTTTCTTCCTAGTACTTATCCACTGTAATTGTATGTTTATACATGAGTTGTTTATTTGGTTATTTATCATCTGTTTCCTCAGCTGGGCTAGAAACTCAATGAGGGCAGAGACATTTTCTATATTCTGCACTGTCTGATAAATAGTATTTCAATAAATAATTGTGAAGTTAATCAATAAATGAATAAATTTTACCTTGGAAAGTAAGTTAGACATGTTGCCATAAAGAGTTTCTAAACATAAAAATGATTGAAAACAGAAAATATCAGACATATATGTTCTTTATCATCTTTAAGATTTAGCTCAGTGAGAAACAGAACCATCCACTTCTATCCCAAGAATTTAGAAGATGAAGAGTCTAATTCAGGCTTGCTGTGATGCCAATATATAGTTTCTTACTGCCAAGGCTGGGTACGAGGGTGAGACTGGTGTGCCCAAGTTAGAGATGTGGATATATGCAGACATATATAGGGCACAAGAGATAGCCCCACTCGTGGGTGGGTACGCAACAGTATTCCTGAAAAACTTTTGTCTTGTGGGATTGAATGATCCAGAGGAGCTAAATCAAGGACAGTGGGGGTCTCTGGCATAGAATTATGGCATCCCTGGCCGCACTTTCATGCATGGGTATGTGGGACCACTTAAACCAAAGAGACCATTGCAATAAAAATATTAAAATCATGGGGCTGGAGCTCATTCCTTGGTGCTCTCTTATGAGAACTTTACAAAGTAGAGGAAGCTGTGTCCTTCAAGACCCCTGGTGCTGGCAAGCCTGGACCTCAATGTAGAGCCTGTTGTGGTGTAGTGCCCATCCCCCTCTGTGCTGGCCCATGTACCCATCCCCAGTTCTGAGGAATCTGGGCTGCTGACAGCTCCTGGGGGCTGCATTCCACACTAAGATTGCCCTGGGCCATAGAGAACCACCTTGCCTCAGGGGCTGGCCCACAACAATGACTGGTTGATCTGTGGGGATTCAAATCCCAGCCCCTCTTACTTCCGTTGGGTCAACTCTAAAGGGCCACCCAAGTTCCAGAGTTCCCCAAGCAGGGCTGACTTCATGGGCATGAGACCTTGGCAGTCTCCCAGGCCCCACGCTCAGAAGAACCCCATGCTTGTGTCAACGGAAAAGAAACCAAACTCTGTAAAGTAATTTTAAAGAGGTTTATTCCGAGCCAAATTTGAGGACCATGACCCGGAGCCACACCCAAGAAGCCTTGAGCAAGTGGACTCGCTGTGGTTGGGTTACAGTTTGGTTTTATACATTTCAGGGAGACAGGGATTATAGGTAAAGTCATAAATCAATACATGGAAGGCATACATTGGTTTGGCCCGAAAAGGTGGGCCATGTCAAAGTGGGGCTTACAGGTTATAGGTGGGTTTAAAGACTCCTTGTCTTGTAATTCGTTAAAAAAATGAAGCTTTGTCTAAAGGCTTGGAATGCTTTTAGATAAGGAAGAGACAAGTCACCGGACATATATTTATTGTGTAAATTGAGGACCTGCAGGTTTGTCTTGCATAGCCTTAGGCCTGTTGATGAGTTAGGAAGGACATCTCCAAGAAGGGGGAGGCACAGGTGAGGCATGTCTGACCTCCCTCCTCCTGGCAGACAATTTAGTTTTAGGATATCCCCTTGGCCAGGAGGGTGTCCATTCAGTCAGTCCATGGCGGGGAAGCCTTTTATTTAATTTTAGTTCACACTTGGTTCCATGCTCTGCTATCATCTTGAAATTCTGAACAATCTTATTTGTGAACATGAGTTTTGTAAGTGCAGTCCACCGAGCCAATGGAGCATGCACGTGAGCGGAGGAGACAGCACAGCATGGGTGTTCTCCTCTCTTTGCTGCCCCATCCTCAGTGCCCCATGAGCACAGAATTCCAGTGGACCCACGATGCATTCAGCGAGGCTCAAAGCAAATTACCATTAAGGGTCACATCTACAGCTGAGTAAGCGTGGTGCTGACAGCTGCAAGAGCTTTTCATTCAAACCAGAGCTTGCTCCAAATGCAGAAAGAAGGCAAGGGCGTTCTAAGAAGCATGAACAACCAAGGAACCCTACCATATCCTTTCTTACTTTTGCTACTTCCCTTGTGAGCCAACCGTGTTCAGATGGTAACTTTTGCTTTCAGTTCTCTGTTACTCATCAGTGCGACAAAGGTAGAGAATATTGGCAGAATATGCACGTATCAAAAAGTGAAATAAAATCAGCTGAGTTAGTTCTGTGCACTGTTTTCACTGTTCTGGTTAGAACAAAAGACCTATGCATGCATGGACAATATAATACAAAGTGTGTATTTTGGTGGTTCTCTATACAAGTTAAATGTTCTTACACTTGTGTTTAAAACTAGCAGTGCATAATATAAAGATGAATGGAAAATCCATGCTAATAATTTAAATCTTTAATTTTTATTTATATTAAAAAAAATTAAATAGAAAATAAACATCACCATGACAATTTGAGAGACCACAGAAGAAAGGAGAAACTTGTATATTTTAGCACCTCTAATGACACTTTTTTCTGCTCTTTGAACAAGAGGCCCTACATTTTCATTCTGCACTAGGTCCCACAAATTACACTATGTCCTCACTTAACATCATTGGTAGGTTGTTGGAAACTGTGATTTTAAGTCAAACGATGTATAATGAAACCAATTTTACCATAGGCTAATTGACATAAACAAGAGTTAAGTTCCTAAGGCATATTTCTGGTCACAAAAACATCATCAAATTTCTAAATAAAGTCCCAAAACACTTCTAATATCAAACATTGAAATAAATGTGAGCTATACATACATTTAAGAAAGATTAATAGGAACAAGATAATTATTTATCCAATTATTCTAGTTCAGTGTCGCCAGTGAGTGACCAGAGCCTATCCTGGCAGCTCGGGGCACAAGGCAGGAACCTAGCCTGGACAGGACACCATTCAATGGCAGGGCACACTCACACTCACACCCACTCACTCACACGGAGACCATTCAGACAAGCCAATGAAGCTCACCTGCACATCTTTGGGGTGTGTGAGATTAGAGCACCCAGAGAAAACCCACGTAGATGTGGGGGAAACACGCAAACTCTACACAGACAGTGGCCCCAGCCAGGAATCAATTTTTTTTTCTCATCAACATTATAACGAAACCATGTTGAGTGAGCCCACGTTATTCAAGGACCTGCTGTCCACAGCCAGATCTGCCCCCAGGGATCGGCTGAGGCCTCAGTCACACCTGCATTGTGGTTCAGTTTCTCCCTCTGCCCAGTCCAGCCTTCCTTATATTCTTACAGGTGTATCTCCTAAGAATACTCCTCTGAAAGCCCTTCTACTCACTATTCTCCATCTCAGAGTCTATTTCCCGGGAGCCCAAACTAAGTTCATCATAGTTCAGAGTTAAGAAGCTTCTTGTCCTCAGGAAAAATCAGTGGATGGGATTTGGTAGGCTGTTGCTGGACACAGCAAACTGGTCCCGGACAGGACAGCTGCATCTGAGGGTAACACTCCATGGAGATGTCTTTATTAATAACTCCCAGGACTTGGGAACCTACCTAGTCCCATCCCAGCCTACCAAGTCCCCTCCACCGATTTTTCCTGAGGACAAGAACCCTTGTCCTTGGGAACCCTTAGAACCAGTTTAACCATTTTAATCATACTTCCAAAATGCTAAAAATGGCATCTCCTTTGTTTCTCAAATTAAGCTATTGTTTTTCAAATGGAATAGGCTCTGGGAGCTGTTCCTCTAGAGTTCTGCGACTGTGGCTACCCTCCAGTGAACCCTCAGGGTGAGCTCACTTTAGTGGAGTCTTGGTGGGGAAGATGAAGAATTTTGAGGGGGTGAAGTGGGGGGGCAGCCTCTCCCCACCTCCCGCTGGCAGAGCCAACACAGAGCTTCAGATTAAGCCAGGCGTATTATTCACTCACAGGAGTCATGGCATAAAACAAAGAATTCTTGCTAGAAAATCAAAGGAAAATTCAAGCCTTCTGACCATAAAAGGGAGGCAGTAGCGAAGAAAAAATATCAGCAAATGTTAGAAATAATTCTTTTCACATTGAAAGACAGAGATTGAATGAGAAATGTTTTGGAAATGTGTGCTGCCCATCACCCCACAGCAGTTTGGAAATTTTTGAAAATCACTGTCCACACATGTTATTTTGTTTGTTAGTTTTTGTTTTTACTTCCTTCCCCTAATGTTTTGAAGAAAGTAAACAAAATCCCCTTGAAAGCCCTTTCCTTAGTTGAGGTAATTCACCCCCTGAAATGATGCTTTGCCTGCTCTTCCTTGGTGCTCTGATTGCTGGATAACTCACTGTTAAGCACCTGCTGCGAGTCCACAGGCTAAGCAGACACTGGGAATACAGTGGTGAACAAAGCAGACATAATCCTGCTATTTCATTTAAAAAAAAAATCTAAATTGGGAGAGTATTCCCATGTAACTTCTTACAGAGTGTTGGTTTTGATCTTTTTAATAAAACACATCAACTACAATAAGTAAACAACCTTAAGAAAACAAAAAAGCATAATTATAAAGCAGCTGTACAAGAGACAGAATACTCCCTGGATCAGAATTGTAGTCACAGTCAAAAATATTTGTATGCTTCCTAAAATTCTTCTGAGTCTAAACGATGTATTTTAATTAGGTTATTTCAGAGTTTTGTAAGTAATAATAATATTCATTTTCATTATGAAAATGATTTTCATTATGAAAGAATTGAGTCATGATTTGCCCTTCTAAAACCCATAGTTGGTGTTTTAATTGATAATAAGACTATTAAATCACACATGCTAGTATTATCTGTTATTTTCTTTCCATTCAAAATAGGAAGAGATCCCTACACTAATTTTTAGAAGTCAGTGTATAAAGAACATCAAATGTATGAAAAATTGTAAAAAGAAACCTTAGTATGTCGACGTTGGTTCTTTCTCATGGTGGGCGTCTGGGAGATTTCATTTTCTTCCTTACACTTTTCTATGTTCTTCAGTTTTTCTTCAATGAACACGTGCTTTAATGTTAAGAGAAAAGACAGTTTAAAAAAAAAAGACAATTGTACATACACGATATGATCATAGCCATGTAAAGACAACGTGCATAACAAGAAACATCATCTTTTAGGCATAGAGAAAAAGGGCAGAAGGACAGAGAATAAATTTTTTTCTCTTTTAGTCTTCTTTTTCCAAATTTCTTAAACATCAATTAGGAATGCTGCAAGTAAGAGAAAACTCAAAGAACTGAGGCTTAAATCCTACGGACATTAAGTTTTTAATTAACAAGAAGTCTGGAGGTGGGCAGAGTTTGTAGCTCAATGACACCATCAAGAACCCAGACTCTCTTACTTCCGCTCTGACACCCTCCCTATGTCAGCGTGATCCTTATGCATCATGTCGTCAGGTGACAGCTTCCCAGGCAGGAAGCAGAGACAGAGAAAACAAAGCACTTTCTCTTCACACACATCTGTCTCTTTAGGAAAAAAATATTTCCCAGAATCTTCCAAAAGACTTTCTCTGACATGTCATTACCCAGAATTAGATGTCCCATGGTTATTCTAGAAAAAATTCTACAAAGTAGAGAAAGGTGCCATAATTAGTTTAGACCAGCCTTATGCAATAGAACTTTTTATGGTGACAGAACTAGTCCATATCTGCATGCTCCATTATGGTAGCCGCTAACCACATGTGTCTATTAGACACTTAAAAAGTGGCTGGCATGACTAAGAATTAAATTTTTAATTTTATTTACTTTTCATTAATTTAAATTTAAATGGCTACATGTGGTTATCTATTGAACAGCATGTTTAGAGAAATCATAATGTATTCCCCACATCTAGCCACTTTCTTCTCATGTTAGAGGTGTATTTGCAAAAAGAAGCAGGGGTGGGGGATATACCTATTGGTTGGACAACCAATTGTGTCTGCCCTAACTTATCATGTATTTATGTTTTAAATCTTATTTGTTCAGTTTTATTTTAATGAAAATAACAGGCAAGTCAAAGTTTTAAGTACCCTGGATTTGCGAAGACTTCACTCCTCTGCAATCTCAGAAGCAGACTGGAGCAAAATCACAGCACTGCGGGAAAGACGCAGTGAAGGGCTGGCTTTTCCATCCCAGCTGCAGCTGAATATTGGGCAACTTGTTAAATATTGGTTGGTGTGAAATACCTAATATATCTGCATCTACATATTCATTCTCAGCATAAGAAGATGAGTACAAAGAGATGTTGGAGACCTAAAAATCATCATGGATTAGCAGATTACAGCACCATTTCATATTGTTTTTTTCAGCCAAAACTGTACACGTGTGAGGGTCTGGCTCTTTAGTTGATGCTGGTGTCATCTTCCTCTCATGCCTGTCAGGATGGCCCATGTCTTCCATGGAGCACATGTGACCATTTCTAGCAGGGATGCTAATTGAGGATGAATATGCCCTTGTGGAAACCCGTGGGCCTAGCTACTGGCTTTCATCATTAGCACCTAAACCAGAATCCCTGCATTGGGTATCAACGTTCAATAATTGTTGGAGTTGCTTCTCCTGTCTAGAAGAAGAACATGTGATGAAGGTTGGGTTTCTGAAAGCAGGTGCTAAGACAGAGTTTTGGGTACAAGATGTTATCAGGGATCAAAACCTGTGAAACGAAGGGGAGAAAGTAGGATTGGGCAGAGGAAATAGTCGAATTGTGGTACAGACGTGGTAAAGCTTAGTCATCGTGACAGGGACCTCTAGAGCGAGCATTGTTCCAATCATCATGCAACAGGGAGGAATTGCCAGACATTTATTCTCTGTTTCGCTCAGCCACTGGATGCAGGCTGCCCTGGGAAGGGTGTGACCTAGGAGAGGTGGTTCTCTGCAGTGGAGGCAACTCTGAAGGAAGGAACATCTTGAGGCCAACTGACGACCACTCCCCCACAGCTGGGCAGCAAGTTCTTCCTTGAAGGCAACTCTGGGCGGTGAATTTCCATGTCTGTAACAACTGGATAGAATGGCTTCTTGTAGGGGTCTTAATGGAGGTCAGAAGCGCAAAACAACAATTTTCTGAATAGTCAATGAAGCCATCTTTGTGGCTGGGATTCAGTACGTTTGACCATACTGCTCACCCATCCAAGGAGGTATGGCATCCAGTGTATGTTAGCACCCCATTGGACAATCAGGTCTGAAGCTGGGTGGTTAGTTTGCTTTTGTTTTGCACATTTTTTGTTTTTGTCGTTTTTTTTTTTTCTGATGTGTTTTTTTTGGTTTTTGGTTGCATTCATGTTCCAACTGGTAAATCTGCATTGTTGAATGGACATGGACAAAATGGCATATTGAATTAACTACTTTTCTCCGTTCCACTTTCAGGAATCTTTTAAAGAAATCTACCCAATTTTTGGAGATCTTTTTTTTTTAATTGCTCTTTTCCCTTGGTTGTTTTTATATGCACATACCACATACTCTCAGGTGAATGCAACTGTATCTTTGAGCAGATGTAGCAATTATAATATGCATGTGATGGTTTGCCAAATGTGCAGTAAAATGGCAAGTTGTTAAGATTTTTGTTGTGAAAAAAAACTTGTCAGTATCTAAAATCTTATAAAGAAGCATTTGATCAATAAGATACTTGAGGAACGCTTGGTAAGAAGGAGAAATGTAACCCTCACATTGACTTCTGCTGTGAAAAGTCACCATTATATATTAGATTTCATTCCTTCAACAGAACATGAGATGGGAAGAGGGGAAAAAGAGTCATTTTACAGATTAGATGTCTCTCTCAGGGCAGTTGAGTGACTTCCCAAAGATTCCCCTATCTGAAAATTACAAAGCAGTCCCTCAACCCAAGTGCTGATAGGTCAAAGACTGCAGATGTACATTTGTAAGGCACATTTCTCCACATTAAATTCTGTGCCTGCTGTCCTTAGCCAGTAGATCTGTTTTCCAGGAGCTATTGTCACGAAGAAAGACAAGGTGGAGAAGGAAAGCCAAAGCAGCGCTGTTGATTGAGTGCCCCATGCAGAATGTGTTGGGTCCTCTGTCTACATCACCTAATTAAATCTTCACCAAGCTAAAGTGAACAAGCATTGCTATACCCATTTTACAAATGGAGAAATAGAACTTAGAAAATTTGAGTATCTTTCTAAGAGCAATAAGTTCTCATAAAGGGTGGAACTGGCAATTCAACTCCTTGGAGTCTTTAAAACTTCTGGCGTTCTCCCGGTTTGTCCCTCTCCCTCCCCGGGTTCTCTCTCCCTCTCCCTGTCCTGCTCCCTCTTCCTCCCTCCCTGCCACGTTTTTTTCTCCTTGAAAGCATTAAAACAATTATCTCAAAGAGTTCTTAGTATTTTACAACTGCCACATTTTTTCCATTTTTCTTTTTGGTTAATAATAAAAGCTATGAGATGAAAATGTTTTAATCGCCTCGGATGCACTCCAATCAAAACTAGCAGTTTTTCAGAAGAAAAGAAAAGCAACTTTCCAAATGGGTTCCAGTTGTAACCAAAAGTCATCTAGAGTTTTGCCCTGAACTGTTGAACTAATTCAGACCTTTTTGCTCTTTTGAAGACCTCAGGCTTATCATCTGCTCCTTAATTCCCTGGGATGTAGTTGGACCATCCATAGACGGGGTAAGACTGAGGATGGCAAGAATCCCACGGTCTGACATGGTTCACTCTTGCATCCACTGCAGCCGCCATGTGAGGAGTGCGTTGATCTGTGTGCACAGGTACGTGCTACAGGTCAGGAGGCCTTCATTGCAGTCACTGTAAGTAGATAACGGAGCCATGTTTTAGTAATTGCAGGACCTGTCTGGGGTTTCTCGACGTTAGTCCAGTCATTACAGAAACTCAATGACACTTTGCTCCAAATACAAAAAAAAAAGAGAGAGAGAGAGAGACATCAGCATTTGGCCTCTTGCAATTTTTATTTTATAAAGGGAGTATTAGCAGTAACAGAAAGGGAAAATTATATGAGTGCCTACTCTGTCCAAGAAACTGTGCTAGACACTTCCAATAACTCCCTTAATCCTTGTAATAACCTTGTGTACTGAATGCAACTGATGACATTTTGCCAATGAGGAACTAAAGCTCAAACAGACATTGGGAGGCCCAGGCTAAGATGGAGGCCAGAAGGGTGGACTCTGCAGCCAGACTGGACTCGTCCCTGTCTCCCACCTACCAGCTGTGAGATCACACACACGTTACTTGACCTTCTTGACCTTAATTTTTCTCAGCTATAAAATGGGAATCGTACTTGCCTCATAGGTGTATGATGAGGAGCCAGAATTTGAATTTATGTCAGCCTGGCTTTATGTAAAACTTTTACTGGAGCATTTATATAGATAGATAGATAGATATTATATATAAAATATACATGATATATATATGGAGAGAGAGAGAGAGTAGACTGTACAACTTATAAGTGTAGAGTTTAATATCCTCATGACTTTGAGATAGACAAAGACTTCTTAACCAGATACAAAAAGCACTAAACATTAAGGAAAAATTGTACAACTGGACTACGTTAAAGTTGAGAATTTCTGTTTATTGAAAAACATCATTATGAGAATAAAAAGGCAAGCTACAAAGTGGGAGAAGTTATTGCAATACATATATCTGACAAAGCACTTACCAAAATATATAAAGAACGCCTGCAGATCAATAAAGAAAAGCCAGATAACCCATTAGGAAAATGGTCAAGAGACTCAAACTGGCACTTCATGAAAGAGGACACCTCAAATGGCCAATAAACACGTGAAAAGATTCTCAACATCATTAGATATCAGGGAAATCCAAATTAGAAACACAATGTGACAGCACTAGACATGACTAGAATGGTCAAATCCAGAATGACTAAAATGAAAAGCACAGACAATACTAAGTGTTGACAGTACATGCAGAGTAACTGGAGCATCAGTATTCTTTTAAGAGCTGTACATAGAGCCACAGTTTGGAAGATAATGGTGCATATATGGCCCCCAAAAAGAGTTACAAGGATTACTGTTGACCATCCATTGGCTAGAAGCAAATTTGTTTTGAAAGTATGAATACAATAATTGTCAAGGCCCAGAAAATAAATACGTGCTCAGTCATGGAAAAAATCTATTAACTCCTGCATGATAAGAATAATGACTTTCTCACCCCATTCCTGTGCTAGAGGAACTATAAGCTGAGCCAGCCAGCTGCTTGCTCCTGCTTCACCTTTGATCCTCTTGACAAGGCACAGAAATGACCAGGTTGGTATCATCAGGCTGTAAAAGGAAGAGAGAGACTATGGATGCAGTACAGTAACTGGAGAGTAGAAATGTGTGTATGACCTGCAGAGAGCAGGCAATTGTCTAAGAGAAGTGACCTCAGGACCCCAATCAGAGGTGCCTTCTGTTTAGACACCATCTTGTAGGCTGCTCTATTTTTGCGTTCTTAGGTCCACACGAGAGAAGGATCCTGCATAATAAGGTGCTTTTGAGATTTGGAGATTTGGGGAAACTAAGCTGCTCTTAGTGGCCTTTAAGATAAAACTTCTGTTAGATTAATTATGTTTTCTGTGCTCAAGGTGTTTTATTGCTGTGTGCAGTTTGGGCCCTCTGTGAAAGAATATTAGACTGGACACACAGAAGATTAATAGGAGAATTTCCTGTGAAAGACTAAGGGGTAGGGGAGCAGAAGAAGATGGCAAGAGCCTTCAAACCTTAATGCGATCTGAAACCTATAAACAGCAAAAGGGAAGGAAGGAGGGTCGGGCTGGAAGAGCTTCAGACTGCAGTTCTGAGAAAGTGTCAGCCAGTGCAACAGGGAGTCCCCAAGCAAAGGTTGGCCTATACAGGAGTCCCACATGAGTCCCTGCCTCATGTGGGACTCCTGTATAGGCAGGGCTGCTTGTTCTAGCAGCTCTGCTGTGCTCAGTCATTGGCTGGGAGCAACCTGGGGAAAGTGTGGCCTTGGAGTATGTGACATTGGATCTTAAGGTTTGGCAGCTGGAAGTGTCAGTCAGCTATGCTCCCTACAGCAGATTCCTTGGAAGGAAGAGTTGGTAGTGTTCCTCCATGGCAGACACATGTTCCGTCTCTTAATGGGAGCTGAATCTTGTATAGTTGTATACATTCAGCCCTCCATGTCCATAAGCTCTGCATCAGCAGATTCAACCAATCAGGCATTGAAAATACTCAAGAAAAAAAACAATACAACAATAAAAAATAATACAAATTAAAAAGCAATATAGTAATACAGTATAACAACTATTTACATAGCATTTACATTGTATTAGGTATTATAAGTAAGCTAGAGATGATTTAAAGTATATGGGAGGATGTGCATACATTAGTATACCATTTTCTGTCAAGGACTTGAGCATCTGCAGATTTTGGTATCCAAGGGAGGTCCTAGAACAAATCTCCCAGGAATAACAAGGGACGACTGTAAACCTTTATCCCATACCCTAGGGAAATCCAAAGCCCTCCTGATATTTACATACATTCCTGAAGGGTTTATGTTCTAAAGGAAACTGTTTCCAGGCTCCAGCTCCAACTCCTCCTATTTCCAAATTTTACCCCAATATTGTGGCATGTCTCCTTCGTCTATGTCCATTTTTGTAACCAGCTGACATAAAGCACTTGATAATGAATTAGACTTCAGTGAATACTTGGACATCATACAGAGGAGTCATACTGTGTCCAGAACCAAGCAATTTAAAATGCTCTTTTAGCCAACCCTTGTCTGGTATCACTGATTCCCACAGCCCATATGTCCTATGGTACCCAGCTTTCTGCTATCTTATTAGTGCATTTCTTCTTTTCTTATGTAGCATCCTGGGAGTCTATCTTCTTACTCTCTTGTACAGAGAAATCCAATAGGCCACATGCAGCAGCTCACGCCTGTAATGTCAGAACTTTGTGAAGCTCAGGCAGGAGGATTGCTTGAGGCCAGGAGTTCGAGACCAGTCTGGGCAACATAGCAAGACCCTGTCTCTACAAAAAATAAAATAAAATAAAAATTAGCCAGGCATGGTGGTGCACATCTGTAGTCCCAGCTACTTGGGAGGTTAAAGAGGGAGGATCACTTGAGCCCAGGAGTTTTTGGCTGCAATGAGCTATGATCTGGCCATTGCACTCCAGCTTGGGCGACAGAGTGAGACCCTGTCTCTTAAAAAAAAAAAACAGATAAAGATAAAGAAAGAAATGTAGTAGTTTCCAGCTGTGAACTTGCATGCGCCATCAAACGTGGTTAGAACAGAACTGGCAGAATTTCCATTTTCATCAATGAATTTAATAGAAGGTTGTTGTGCGATAAAGGATGATTTTTTCCTATTATGTGGGTAAAGGATGGAGACAACCACAGTCTTGAAAGCTTGAAAGCTCTTCTTGCCCTGAAATATGCCCCATCCTACACCACCCCCAAGCTGAGTTAGTCAACATGAAAATACAGCAGTGGAGGGGTGCCAATGTTTTTAAAAATAATTTGATATTTGATGGCGTTTAAAGGCACCACAGATGCTTTCCTGGTCCGGCGGGGTTGGAGTTGGACACTTTGGCCCTGTTACACAAGGGACTCTCTTTGGATTTGCAAACACCCACTCCCGCACTCCCAGGTCCAGTGGAAGCCCAGTGGAGTCCATGACCACAGAGTGCATGTGAGCGAGCAGGGGATGAAGTCCAGTGACTTGTCTCTGCCGGGGTCTGTCCCATCCACCCCCTCTACTCTCCCACACACAGCACTTCTTCACATGCCCCTTTCTCTTTACCTCTGAAGTTAGTTTGTCCTTCCATGTCCTCCTCAACTTTCCCATACACCCTTAACACACAGCTTAGAGCAATTTCTTCTGCAAATCCGTGAGCTGATGGCTGTCTCTGGCCCCCATTAGACACTTTATACCAGGGATTTGAGCATCTGTGAATTTCATCAGGGATTTGAGCACTTTATATCCTGGTGGAGAGGAGGCTCCTGGAACCAATGCCCTGCTAATACCGAGGGACAACTGTACTACTAAAGTGGTAACTACCATTTTGGGCACTTATCATATGCCAGGTACTTTTGTCAGTACCATATGTATTGAAGACTCATAAACTGGGAATAGAAATGAAGGAATTAACAATTTTGATGGCCTTATATGTGCCAGGCACTGTGCTAGGTACTTTATCTGGGCCCTCTTATTGTGAGGGGCAAGTCACATTGGTTGAAGCCTTAGTCTTACCATTAATTTACCCTTTCATCCTGGACCTGTCACTAGGCCCTTCTGGATTGCTACCTATTAAAAAAAAGTAAGGATTCTCATTGCACCCTCTTCAGTTCCTTTGGCAATTTGTAATTTTACCTTTCCTTGTTTGTTTGTGATACCTGTCTCCCTCATGATAAACCTAATGAGGGTGAAGAATTCTGTCTGCCTTGTTCATCATTATGTCTCCAGGGCTTGCATACTGCCTACCCAGAGATCAAAAATAAATATGGGTTAAATCAATGTGTAAACCTTTCACAGCCTACACCCTTTCAGTTACTAAGAGAATTGGAATCTCATCACCCTTAGAGATAAAATATCTAGTTTATTTGTGTTATAAACATGTATATACTTATAAGCACTTAATTATTTCATTTATGGTAAAATTTAAGAAAATAAAATTATAGTATCATTATTGTTGTGAGCTTTGTTATAAAATCTCAATAGTCTTTAAAAATTTTAAAAGTATTTAAAAATCTTTAAATAGTCTGATTTCTACTTTTGATCTTACACACACACACACACATACCATGGTAACATATACAGTCTGTTGAGAAACACTAAATCAAATGACCCCTGAGTTTGGGGACCACAAATCTCAGTATTCTTGGAGCAGGATTAATTCCCAATATTCTCTCTAATGTCTTTTTCTGTATAGATACATTCACAAATCATAAACAAAACATTCTTTGGCACACTGGTCACCAATTCTTGATTCAGAAAATATGGTCACCAGATCCTCAAAACTTCTGGAAGATTTTCTTAGGAATTGTTTAGGTGAACTTTGGGTTGGTTGGGTTGGTGGTGAACGGTTTGCCTGAAAATAAATCTACGTGTCACGGTGTCTGTTTCCATGTGTCAAGAGCCCATTCACCTGAAGCTCTGAGGCCTGCCCGCCCTGTGCCTGCCACCCGAAACTTCTCCGCCTCCCCACCTGCTCACCCTCCTGCCTGCGGGCTGTGCACCTCCCCTGCACCCTGCCCTGAGGTGCCAGCCTCCTCCTCTCTCCTCCGTGGCACTGGGGATCTGAAGAGTGTTGTATGACTGCACGTGCTTTGTGACCCTTTCCACGGACCTTGTGGAAGAAAGGTTTCTGCTTGATTTTAACAGACTGTCTTAGGTTACATTCCCCCAGAAGCAAACCCAAAGATGAGAGGCTTCCTTGGGAGGGTAGGAGGTGATCCCAAGGAATACTGGCCCAAATAGGGGGTGAGGGACTGAGACAAGGGAGCGATAGAAGCCAGAGGATGGGGTGGGAAGTGAGCAGGTGCCCTGTGGGTGACCCGGGCTCAGTCCCATCGGAGGCCTCTGGGAGAGACTGCACACCACACTTCTGAGCTGTCCCACTGAGGGGCCAGGAAGCTGAATCTTTTATCCACAAATCTTTTATCCATCTGAGAATGACGGAGAGTCACTCCTGCGGGGTTTTGCCACCCCCAAGCAAAGTGCAAGCAAAGTGTGCTCCTGGGGCTGAAGAAAGCCCCTGGGTAATGAGCCACTGGTGCTTCTGGTAAGAGGCCCATGGTGTGGATGAACGGGCCACCAGTAGCATCTACCACAAAGATGCAAGGTATCTAAGAGCTGGGTCTGATGAATTCCTGCCTGGACTAATTCCCTGCCTGAAAAGTCATGTGTTAGAAGTTGATCCAGCTGCATCTTAACTAATTCAACCCCTTAGCCCACCCTCGCTGGTCTTCACAGCCCCTTTTCTCTGCTCTAGAAAGCAATGCCCTGTGCTTGGTTCATTAGCAAAGTCTTACGCTAATAAGCCAGTACTTGGGAAACAGCACGAAAGCAAAGAGTGGATTTCCACGGTGACTGGACCGTATTTTGCTTGTATGGTAGAGCCGGCCTAGAATGTCTCCACAACTGCATATCATGTGCTAGACAGTTGCTTCTTGACATTTATTGGATGTGACAATGTACTAGGTGTGGTCCTAAGTCAGGGGACTCAAAACCTAAATAAACCTCTAACTGCCTTTGATGTATGGTATTTTCCTTTCCTTTCGTTCAATGGTTCTTTGCAGCAGGTGCTGACATTTTTATTATTCACACATACGTCTCCAGGACAGCATCTCACCATAACACTTCAAATTTATGCAGGAACTTTCTTCCAAGGAGGCCAGGGCTCTTCTAAATAAACCATCTCTATCATCACAGGATTTTAAACACAAGGAAATCCTCACTTGAAGGAAAAGGGAGGAAAACATGTTTTCCTCATCCCGTACCTAGAAAAACCAAGAAACACAGTGGGGCATGGCTTTCTTGCAGGCTCATGGCTGCCTGGGAGCAGAAGCCTCAGTTCCACACCTGTTAAATAAGCCTGTAAGTAACAATAAGGCCAACTGTATATGTGTGGAAGAGGAGTAAATGAGATAATTTGTGTGCTAATACAGGGTCAAGATGTAGTAAATATGAGTCATAAGTGTCAGGTTATTAAGATACAAAGGCTTTGCATGAAGCTTCTGTATAGTGTGCAACTGGCCATACAACATCTGGGTAAAGTAGGAAAAACTTAAATTAAGGGCTGGCCCCAAACCCTACCAGGCTGCGGGCCATGGAATTTCCTAGAGCCTCCTCCTTCCCCTTGGGAAAATGATCCCCCACAGGGGATGGCAATGTCTCACCAACATCACCCCTCCTAGGATGCTGTTGTGAGGCTTGGAGAAGACAATACCTTTTCTGGGAGTTATGGTTTTCAATTCTTCACTCCCTCTCTCTGCCATGTAACTTAGCGGCCCAAATTTGTTCCCCCTCCCGTGGACAGTGGGATTGGCCACATGACTTGATTTGGCCAATCAGATACCGGCAGAAGTGATTTGAGCTGGGGCCTTAAATGTGCAGCAGGGTTGCTTCAGCCTCCAGTGCTCTGGGACTCTCACCCAAATGGAGAGAAGTCACCAGCTGTTACCACTGTCTACCATCCCATCTGGAGCAAATTAGCATTAACAATAAGGTTATAAAAATAGTAACAATTCGCATTTCTTACTTTGTACCTAGGCACTGCCCTCAGCCTTTTCCATGATTTAATTCACATAATTAACTCCCAAAAACTCTATGAGAAGGAGCTATTATTATCCTAATTTTACATGTGTGGTGACAAAGTACCATGGAGAACAAGTGACTTGCCCAAGTTCCTCCAAAAGCGATGAGCTTGCAGTTTAAAATCATGTCACCTGAGTCCATGGCCCAGCTGTTCACCATGACAGGATACCTAGAACATGGAAGCTGTAAAGAGGGAAGGAGAGAGAACTCTCTAGAGCACAAATTCATCCAGATGCTGCATGCCATTGCGATGGGGAACTCCAGCCAGAAAGTGAAACCAGCTCTGGGTTCTAATCCGCTTTTCCCAAGTTATACAGTCTTGGCAGATGTACCTATAAACTTCTCTAGGCCTGAATTTCCGCACCTGTAAAATGAGCTATGAACAGGAATGCAGGGCTGGAGCTATTAGGAAGGTTAAACGAGGCAAAGCCCATGCAGGGTGAACACTGGGCACAAAATGACATTAGTTTCTGTCTCTTCCTCAGTACCCAGGCTTGAAGCGGGCGTCCAGCAGGGACTGATTGCCCCAAGGATCTCTTCTGAAGAGCGAAGGGAGTAAGACAAGTGGCAGAAGCCCTGATGACAAACTGTGCCCACCCCTGCACTTAGTCCTCGCGCAGCTCCCACAAGAACAGAGCGACCCTTTGTCTGTTGCTGCAAAAACTGATCCTACTTCAGACGGGAACTTACAAAGCTCGGGTGCTGGATTTTGGTAGATGCCTTCAGATCAGGATCCAAGGATTTGGACCCCTGACGTCATTCCTCTCTGACTTACCCACGAGTTTAGAAAAACGGAGGATGCCAGGTGGGGGGTGTGGCACAGGGCCAAGGGCACGTGGCCAGCAGCAGAATGGGTGGCCTCAGCTCTGAGGCCAACTACTGCCCAATGACTCTGTGGCCTGCTGGGCTTTCCAAAAAGTAAAAATATCATTCGTTTTAGTGCCAACTTCCAAAGTGACACATCCATCCCTTCCCAGTCTCCCAGCCATCTTCTTACCTTTGCTGGAGAGAAACATCTCCATACATCCATTTAGTACACTGTTTATTATAAGAAGGGGTTTGTTCCAGAACTCAGGGCACTTAACATCTTTAAGTCAGAGTCTCTATTGGGACCGAAGCCACGTTCTCTCTGAATGTTGTGTATCTGGAAGTTTCCCTGGGTGACTTAGAAGCCTAAAGAGTCTCTTTATAATGCACAAAAGGAATATGCAATGCTGTGTTCTGATTTTAGGCAGTTTGTAAATTAGGCCATAACTGCGGGGCCAATCTTGAAATATGGTCCTTCACCCTGGTGCCCTTCCTGAGGTCGCTAACTAGGGCTGACATATGAAAGTAGGGCAGAGTCTATAAATTATTATTAACTCTTTGATTTTACTGTGAGTTTCTAAGATGACAAAGTGGAATGACTGAGCTCAAAATCTAGAAACAGGACCTTGGCTTGCTTGCCGGTGTTTTAACCCTTCAGCCTCAGTTCACCAAGAAGCCTATAAAAAACCCGCATGAACACACTTCAACCGCTGCCTTTTACTCCCCTAATGAACGCAGAAATGTCCACGGCAAAGTATGATTTACAGGAGTTCCAGTAACCGTCATTTCGTCTTTGCTGTAATAAGGCCTCCTGGTTGACAACTTTATAAAACATTGTTGGTGTACCAGCAAAGCAAACCACTTCTGAGGGAAGGTTGCCTCAAGATTGTCCAGTTCCTCCGCTGAGCTTTTATTTGCAAAAACAACCCATAGAAGGCCAGAAGACATGTACACCATAATACAGCTCCTGGTTCATAATATGCCATTTTTTAGAATCAATGAAGCAAATTTTATTGAGTGGGGTCTGATGACTCACACGTTTTTTAAATGAGGAGATCTTTTTTAAAAAATGAAAAAGAAAGTGAAAGAGCCACACAAACTAACTTCAGATGGTGGGTTTGACCTCTACTGATCTGAGACTGAACAAAAAAAAAGCTTAATTTTTTTCCATCTGAAATTTAATAAAAATCATGCCTCCATTATTTCTGTGGCTGTTTCTAAGCAAACTCTCAGTGTTTGTTTCTTAATTTTTGAAAGAAGTCACCACTAAGGCTATAAACCAACAGTTATCATTACTATAAAGTATTAAGCATCCTGAACGTTCTTTATATTTTGACAAAAATTGCAACATGCTGTGAAATTTCATAGTAGAATCATTCTGCCAACAAACAGGATCCACACATGAAGATCCACAATTCCCTAATTCTCTAATCCTAAATTCTACACGTCCAACTTTGGTTTTCATTTTTAGCACTGAAAGGACACAAGTTGAAGGTGCAGTCTTTCCTCCAACAGCTGTGTAAGTGGAATGATATAAAATCTGCACTAATGTACAATATAAGATTGTGTGGGAGCCTGACTGATGAACTATAAATCTCCCTTTGATCACTGAAACCACCTCAATATTCCTTAGAATAATAAGCATATAAAGCCCCCTTTCTCCCCAGGGACCCTTGCCTCGTCCACTCCCTTCTCATCCAAGGTTCACCTGCACTTCCAAGGGCCCCACCCCACTCCCTTTAGTCTCACCATCTTCAGAACAAGCAGCACAACCCCTGGTGGGGCAAGAGATGATCAATTATGGAATAGGAAGAAAATATGAGAACTTCTGTTTACATTTGTTTTCCCTAAATGAATAAGAAACCAGGCCTTCTTCCTAGTAGATACGCAGGTGGACGCTGCCCCCTTGGCATGTTGTGTGGCTGGTGGCCACAGATCACCTCTGTTCTGGGGAGGATCTGGAGGACAGAGGCAGAAGGCAGTGAGCTCACTCAGGGGTTTGGTTTTATGTGTCTTGTGATATATTGCAGCTCATATGTACCTAATTTAGTGGATTTATGGATTATATTATCTGGTTTTAAGTACACTAACCCTTGAAAAATGGCTAAGTGACTTTAAAAAAAAAAGAGTCCTGAAAGGCATGCATGGGTGAAAATTAACACTAGCAATGAAGGCCAAGCAAAGAGCAAGATGAAGGCAGAGCTGACACGCCTCCTCTTCCTCCCAAAGCAAGGTGAAGCAGACAACCAGTCACAGGCCAAAAGTGTTTGATCATTGAGAGCCCTACTCCCAGTCAAGACAGAGTGTCCTCCCAGGCACCCAATCATGTCAATATTGAGCCATCACCACTTGCAAGACCTTTTTAAAAATTTATTTACTTTCCTCATCTTTTGTTAATTCCTATTTTTCTGTATATTTAAGTCATGGCCACAGAATCTTAAAGGAGTAGAACTTAAATTGTTGACAAATAAAACAAGCTAGAGTGCATGCTCAAAATTGGTTTATAAATAAGAGGGTATGTTAAAAAATACAAGAATGAAACCCAAAATTTAGTTCTCACATGTCTGTGTTTAGAGTCCTCCAGAAGCAGATGCTGAGACAATTATTCACATGCAAGCCATTATTTGGGAGTGATCCCAGGGTATCCTGGCAGTGAGGGGAAGACAGGGAAGAAGGCAGGCCAAGCATGGTGTGTTCATTATCAAGCAAGTTACCCTAAGGCTAACAGGAGCTGAATCTCACTGGGAATTCTGAGAGCCACTGTGGACACACCTCAATGTCATCCATTTGAGATGACAAGAAGGATAGTCCGGGTGTTTTTACGCCAATGCCATCAGTCATTGGCTGAGGACTGTTCTCGGGGGAGGCATTAATTTCCTGGTACTTCTGGCCTTTGCAAGAAAGCAAAGTAGGCTCTCATGGCCAGAAAGATTCTCAGGTAAAGAAATGCAGGTGATGGCCAATGGCACTGAGGCCAGCATGCACCCAAGGGTGCAGGACAGGAGATATGGGTGGGGCTGGACCACCCTCTGATATTAACCCTGGCAACACACATGTCATTTCTATATACACAATTTATTTCCAATGTGGTACTTTCTCACCCTGCCTTGTAAGCTTAAAAAGCCCATTTGATCTCTCCAAACCCAAGGCAAGCTCCTTTAAGGCAGATCCCCTTGCATGTCTATTTCTCCCTCTGTACCTGTCACAGTGCCCAGCACTTTGTAGTAAAGCAGTGTCTTTATGGAGGTTCTTCAATACACTGGCAATCCCCTAGGCACTGGGAATAAAGCAAGGAACATTATGAACCCTGCCCTTGTAGAGATTATACTGCATTCACAGATGCTATGATACCTTGTTCATCTCTGTTGGCCTGTGTGTCAGTTAGCATGTGTGGCATAATAAACAACCTCAAAATCTCAGTGGCATAAACCAGAAGGACGTATTTTGCTCATGAGTTTGTGTGTTGCCTGGGGCAGCTCTACTCTCTCATCTCCCTCCCTGCACCCCTGCCAGGACCAGCCAGACAGGACATGTTCTTCTCGTGAGACGGCAGAAGTTCATGAGCAACAACAGATATATGTGATGCCCCTGAAGGCCTAAGGTCAGAACTGGGACACTGTCATTGCCACCTTGGCGTCATTGACCACAGCCAATCACAAGGCCATGGTCAGAGTCAAGGGGAAAGGACACGCACTCCTCCTGTAAAAGTTGGTGGACGGCAAGTCACTTGGCAAAGGGTACAGGTTAAGGGAGGGATAAATAATTGGGGCCCTTAGTGTTTTTATTTACAGTTTGAAAATAAATACATAGAAACATTTTTCCATAAATAGTTGTCATTATTATCATTATTTCTGTGCACCTCACAGAGCTAGTGCAATTAACCTCCATTAATTGTCTGTCTCTCGTTCATTTCATGTGTTTCTGGAGGAGCAATTACTTTTCCTCTATGCAAGCAGGTAGGCACCTCACTGGCCAGCCCAATCTGAGTACCTCTCTCAGGACACAGTGATTAGTCCAGGAAGGGCGTGGAACCCCAAACAGCTCATCAGAGCTTCACTTGCAGTGCTGGTTGAGAAAGCCACCTCTCCCTCTGAAATCACAGGGTATGAAGGCCTCATTTACCTGGAGCTGCTGGGACTATCTTTCCTCCCAAAGCTGGAGAATGGTGCCAGCGCTGGAGAGAACAGAGCCAAGCTTCGAGGTGTGCCACATCCCTGGTGCCAGCAGGAGTCCTGGACTCTCTAGGCCAGAGCCTGTCCAAATTATGATAGTTCTTGGATGACCCAAGAGTGAGGACATGACCAAGGTTGGTTCTTTAGCTGCCTGTGTTACTAATGTTGGCAGTGCTGTGTAGGTAAACCCATTCCTCTCCTAAACCCTTATTGTAATATGTCCCCTCCTCTCTTATACCCCACATCACTTTCCCCAGTGTCTAAAATATTTATCTACAGACATGCTTGATCCTTTTAGACCACGGGGTCTCTGACCAACAGGGCTCACATCTGTTCCATCTTCATGTCCCTACAGTACTTAAAAGCATACTTTGTATACTAAGCAATTTATACATAATTGTGTGTGGATGTGTTTGAATGGCTTCCAGGCCTAAGTAAATCTACTCAGTTTCTCTCTGAGGTTATTCTTCCTCAAATAAGCTTGCTGACTCCCCCAGCACTCACACTGGGGGAGTTTCCTAATGTCTTTGCATTTTTAAAATGAAGTAAATAATTGTGTATATTTAAGAGTCACAGACAGAAAATTCCATCATCAAGCGTGCTCTCTGTTTTATTTGATATGAACTAGAGATGCAACAGAAGAAAAGTTTACTTTAAAATATCTTTTTCTCTGCATTTCCTATAAGCCATAAGGTTCTTAAGAGCAGAGAATATCGTTTCTGTAATACTTCTCTACAAAAGGACTGGGGTGGGTAGATCACAGTGAGTCTTGTTTAACACTTGTTGACTTATAGAACTTAAAAAAGTTGGGAGCGATTCTTTCGGAATTGCAGACAATGCCCAATAAAAGAAGAGAGTGGTGATGACATTCACTAAGGGTCTATTATGTGCCAAACGCTTAAAAGATAATTGACAGAAACTATTAATTTCCGGCTACAGGACTCACACTACATGATTTTGAGACATTATAAAGCCACAATAATCAACGGCAGTGTGATATTGAGGTGAAGGTAGATTCTAGTTCTTTGCAACATAATCAAGAATCCAGAAATAGAACCACACTCATATGGACAACTTCTTTTCAACAAAGATGAAAAAGTAATTCAGTGGAGGAAGAATGTCTTTTTAACAAATGTGCTGTAAAAAAAATGGATATCCACATGTAAAAGAAAATTAACTTCTTTTTGTACCTTACACCATATAAAAAAGATTAAGGCAAATGGATCATAGATACAAATGTAAAACTTATAACTGTAAAACTTTTGCAAAAAAACATAAGATAAATTTTAATAAAATTATATTAGGCAAAGATTTATTAGATATGACCCTGAAAGCATGATCCACAAAAGAAAAAGTTAATAAATTAGACTCCATTAAAATTTTCTGCTCTTCAAAATAGACTGTTAAGAGAATGGAAAAGACACAGACTTGGATAAAATATTTGCAAATCATATATCTGATAAAGGACTTGTATTCATAAGTAAATAAACTACTTGATTTAAAAATGGGCAAAAGATTTGAACAGATACTTTCTTAAAGAAAATATTTGGATGGAAAATAAACACATGAATAGATGCTCAACATCATTAGTCATTAAGAAACTGCAAATTAAAACTACAGTGAGATCTCAGTACATACTTGTGAGGATGGCTAAAAAGACTGACCACACCAAGTACTGAAAGAACTAGAAATTTCATTCACTGGCATGAGAATGGAAAATCGTATAACCACTTTGGAAAACAATTTTTTGGTTCCTTATAAAGTTAAAAAAAATACACTCACCATATGATACAGCCATTTCATTCCTAGGTGTTTACCAAAGAGAAATGAAAGCATATATCCACACCAAGTTTAGTACATGAACATTCACCATAGCTTGATTTGTAATAACCCAAAACTGAAGCAACTCAAATGTCCACCAATAGATGAACCATAAGCAAGATGGGGTATATCCAGACCTCGAAATCCTACTCAGCCAAAAAAAAAAAAAAAAAATAGGAATGACTATCAACTTAATCAATATAAAGAATGAATGTCAAAATAATTATGCTGAATAAAAGAAGCCATCCAAAAAAGAATGCAATCTGTATCATTCCATGATCTAAAACTCTAGAAAATGCAAGGTAAGCAGATCAGTGATTGCCTAGGAAGAAGGAGGGGGAGCAGTGGGGGAGAAAAATCACAACGGGACACGAGGAACCTTTTGAGGATGATGGATGTCTGCTATCTTGATTGTGGTGACAGTTTCACAGGTGTATATATATATATCAGAACTTATCAAATTATACACTTTAAATACATGCTATTTATTTTATGTCAATTATACCTTCATAAAGTAGTTTTATATCAATTTGCTCCCACAAGGCAAATCTACAAGAACTATACTGTTATCTCTTTTCTGCAAAAGAAAAAAAACCCAGCAACTCAGAAAGTTAAGTCTCCTAGCACACACATGCCCAGGGCAAGAGGGCTCTCTCTGAAACAGTCTGATTGTTTGGATTATCTTGGATGAATCCATTTATTTTTCTGGGCCTCAGCTTCTCCAACCGTAAAGTAAGGGTCTCGATTATGCAATTTGTCATTTGAAGGTGAGTTGAAGATGAATAATTTTCAGTGATTAAATGTCAAATGATTTCTTCATTGGAAGATCTTATTTTTAATCTCTCCTGTTTGTAAGGAAAGTTCACCTATAAAAGGGTTCTTCTCTCCAGCCAGACTAAGGGGGTGGGGAGTCGATTCTCTCTGTATGATTCATGAAAACACCACAGCAAATGACAGGACCATCCCCAGATTCCCCTTCTACCGCCCTTTGCCAAATTGCTACAGAGAAGCTTGTAAGCAGGATGAATCACAAGAAAAAGGCATAGTGTATCCTCACATCATAAATTTTACAGAGCTGCTTCATGAAAAACAACTTTGGGCCCAGGGACTCCACTAGAAAAATGTCCAACCTGTCTTCAAATTTGGGAACTTCGAAAAGTTTGCATACCAGTAGGTCAATATTCAGTTCATACATCTTAGTGCTTCAGTGTACTATGTTTGGCTGGAAAAGTGAATGCCCACTTTCTGGCACACCACACTTTATTCATAGGTGTGAGCTGTTAACTGAGCTTTGTCAAGTTGCCATCAAACATATGGGCCCAGTTCCTCTAGTTCTCTAATAAATAACAAGTAGTTCAACTCATTAGATGAGTGTTAATATTCCACATCCGGAAAACCAAGAATTTAAAGAGCAATAAGTACTTTGGAGGAAACTAACCCAAAACCCACCTGTCTGAAATAGGCCCTGTTGGGTTAAGGAGGTCATATGGCTTTTAGTCTATTTATATTTTATCGTTTCTATTTACATTCAAAAAGTCAGAAGGTTGTACTTCTATTCGTGTCCTGAGTATATAGTAAATCCTCTGTCTTTGGGTGCCTCCCCAAAGCAGACCCTGGGACAAGATCTTACATGGAGGGAGTTAATTTAGGGTGTAACACTGAGAGAAGGGAGCCATAAGGGTGCAATAGTGAGCAGGCATCCCGGGTAGCCTCTGAGAGGTTGTGGGGAGTACACCTCATAACTGCCCCCACCCCGAGCCCATCAGTGCTCACCCCCCACTGGCCCACTCAGTTTGAGGACCAGGAATTCTCCCTTATTTGGCAGAGGATGCCTCCAGGAAGCAAGATGAGGGAACCCACTCTGCACATGCCCTTCAGGGTGGGCCAAGGGGACACAAAGCAAGGCACCAACGGCATGGACTTCATCCTAAAAAATAGGTTTTTATACTTATGGGTTTGACATGACTTGATCTATATTTTTTCAGACCTCCATTTCTACTAAATGACCTGGTCTTTCTTCTTTTTCTCTTTGTGTCACAGACCACCCTGAAATTTGATGCCAACTTTCTCCCGAGAATAACAAATATAGTCACAAAGGCCTAAATTTCTCTTCTCTGTAGGTTCCAGGACACTTACAGAGCCGTGTAATCCCACCCCACTGAACCCAAGTTCAGACCGTCTGACAGAGACACACACCCCAAGTGAAGCGAGAGAAGACAAAAAAGGAGAAACTTCCTCCCTCTCCCCCCGAAAAACTTGGCTTCATTCAAGAAACGTCTCTGACTTGAACTAGACTCGGGAGCTCTGAGCCATGCACCCTTCCTGTAGTTTGGAAGGCATGAGTCAGACTTCCACTGCCCACACATTACCCCCATCAAAAGCTCAGAAACCCCTGGAAACTTTGGTCCCAGACCAAGGGGGACCCAGCCTGGCTGGAGGCTTCAAACAAAACCAAAGTGACCCCTTGAAGGAGTGGCCCAGCCCTGGACCCAAAAAGAGTCCTAAATATCTGAATGTCGATGGGGAAGCTTTGGTCCTGGCAGAGTCAGTCACTGGTGTGCCCTCAGGCCCGGAAGTTACCATTCCTCAGTCTCAGATGCCGGGTATAGGGATGAAGAGGACAGGTGGGCCCTGATTTGGAAGGTCTCACGGTTTGGTGATGAAACAAATGGAACCATAAACCACTGTGGTTCAGGGGCCGGAGGAAATGTCTATGAGGGAAAAGAAGTCAGAGTTCAAAGTGGGAGGGAGAGAGCAAAGAGGGGCTTCCCAAGTGGGCCAGGACTTACGGGCATTTCTGAGCTGCGTGGAGCAGGATGGCACCGGCTGGAGGAATGGGGGGAAGGGCATTCCAGGCCTTGGTAAATGTGAGCCAAGGTATAAGGACCTGAAAGTGCAGGGCAGTTTTAGGAAAACAGACCCAATGCCTGCCTGGAACAGTGGGATGAGTTGCAATGGATAGACACATCACTATTTTCTGAATTTTAAAAGTTATCTACCCATTTCATCATATATTGAATAATATACAATTCACATCTATTTATATTATTACCTATATTATGTTACTGTATTTTAAAATTACTTTGTTTTTTATGTCATGATTTTATAGTTGAATAATGAAGTTCCAGTCCCTCAGAGACTCTAACTCACGCCCCGAATGTATTGTCTCCCTCTTCCGTAGGACTCCAGGCTGGCTCAAAGCTAGATGTGGGCTTAGAGTAAGCGCTGGCCCCTGAGATGGCAGCTGAAGTGTCCTGTGGCTCCCTGTGTCCCTTCTTTTCCCTGCTGGAGAACTCAGGGACCAGAGCCTACATTCCCGTCAAGGGGCTTTTCTCCAGTCTAGCAAACCTCAGGCTCTCCAGGGGAGAAGTTTGCTGCTGGGCTTCATTACCACGACCCCCAAAAACAATGACCACACTGATAACCACAGCATCCAGGGCACGCTCTGATACAGAAGAATGTGCAGAAAAGGGACTTCTGATCTGGGTGATGGATGAGCTTGCAAAGGAAATGGAAAGACAGTAGGTTCCAGGTAGGGGGGGACCTGTGCCAAGGAACAGAGGAATTAAAAAAAGACCATGATTTGGTTCGGGAAACAAAGAAATATATGAATTAGCCAGACAAAAGATGCTCCTTGAAAGAATATTCTGCTGACCACATGCCCCACTCAGGGCAAGAGTGTAATTGGAGGCCCACCTACTAGATGTCTAAACATGCCAAAGATGCTATCCATCAAGGAGCAAAGCTATTAAACAAAATATATTCTCTCCTCCTGTCTGCATCCACACTGGTATGCCCTCCCAAAGGTCTGGGGGACCAGCAAGGAGCGTAGAGTTCTTGGACTCCTCAGAACCTGCAGGGGGAAGCACCAGATGGGCAGAGTCAGACCCCAGCCCACAGCCGCCCTCCCCACTCTGAGCTCACCCTGACTCCATCCTGCACCACCAGGGGCCTCACACTCATGCATGTGCACACCCCAGGCCACACTTACCAATCTCTATCCCCACAAACTTGCAAACATCACCAGCAGCCACACCCCAGGTCCATGGTGCCTGCCCAGCGGTATAGCGCACCCTCAGGAGGAATGACCCGTGTGAGCCCTGGAAACAAGGTTGGAGCCATAGGGCAAGGAATTCCAGCATCCTGGTCCCCTGGGAAGGTCTAGAGGAGAGGCCTGGGCTCTGAGCAGGTGCTGCATGCGCTTTGGGCCCTGGAGACCCTCACCCTGAGGAAAGGGGCTCAACTGGAGGAGGCCCGGGGTGGGGCTTCTGAACCACGGAGCCCCTCTTGCCTTGGTCTAAAGGCAGTAACTGTCCTGCCATAGAATTCGTTTGTTGCTTCTGTTTTTACTATGTCTCCCTGTTAAAACCAGAACTGTGAGAACAAAATTATGCTCACCGTTATATTCCAAGTGCCTAGCAGAGGACCAACTAGCTCGTATTAAATGACTGATGGTTGACTATGTGCCAGATGGTTGACCTCCATTCATCAGCTCGGCTGATCCACATGACAAGACTTGAAGGTAAATCTCATCAGGCATAGTTTTCCAATAAAGAGACTAAGGTTCAGAGAAGCCCATGTTGTCCAAGGTCACCCAAGAAAGGGGCGATATTCAGATGCAAATGCAGGCTCTCCAATTCCAAAGCCTACAGTCCTTCCTTTACTGTCCTCCGCCTCCCATGTTGGGCCATAAAGCATGACGCAGACCTACAGTTAAACAAAGATTAGGTGACTTCACTTATAAATGGCTGCATTTGTTTTGTTTGTTTTACAATGAAGAGGGGCTGCGTTCCATTTTCCTCTCATCACTAAACTTTTTGACTGATTTTTTTATGTCCTGAAGCTTTTGAAAAATTAGGTTCACTCATTGCTTGATTCTGGCCTGGGTTGCCAACGTCCACTCCACGCCCTTTTCTTGCAGCCTGGTCAGAAGGGCTGGCTCCCAGCCACCAACATCCAGAGTTCCAGAATCAACACAAGGACGCTAACATGCAAAGAGGGGTGGCAGTCTTTTTTTTCTTAGGAAAATTGCAGAATCTTCTTCAGGCAAAAACTGCACATTGGACTTGCCTTGAATGTGGCGGCCTACTGTTTGTTCTTGGTGTGCAAGGATACGATGCTAAGGGTATAGTAAAGCAAAGTTATTCAGTTACATACTTTTTAGTTAACTATTTGAGGACAACTATTAGTAACTATTGGTAAATGCTTCGTGTTAAATATTCATCAGATAAAATTAAAAACTCCAAAATATTTCCAATTTAAGGGTACAGAGTAAGAATATCAGGAGAAAAGAAAGTAAGAAGATTAAGATTAGCTTGCTTTGTTTTAGAATTTTTACCATCTGTGTAAATTCTTTTATATTCATTCCTACCTGCAGATGATGCCTGGAATTCCTTTGACTGTGGGTAATCCTATAACCTCATACTTAGAAATAAAATCATTTAGGCAAAAAGCCTTGAAATCATCTTCCACTTCACCATCCTTGTTCTGCTCTGTTTAGGTTCAGACTGAGACTGAATGCATCTTGCTTCTCAGCCTGGTTTATAATCTCAACCGCCAGCATTAGCTGGTACTCCGTCTCTGACCATCTTGTATGTCACAATGCCACCAGTCGTGTTTTTTAAGCAGTCTCCATGACTCAGCTCAAATTCCTTTCAGGTCCGTGGTCTCTCCATTGTCTGCCACGCAGCCACCCCGCTCAGGTCCCCACACGGTCTCCCGCTTTAACTTGTGTGTGCTGTTCCCTTGTTGGCAGCAGCCACTTCCTCACCCACCCCACTCACACCTGTTCGTAGTCTCCTTCTCAGAAGCTCAACTCAAATGCCACCTTTTATTCAAGCTGCTTTATATGCTTCTTCCTTTTGACTCCATAGAACTCTGGATCCATTCCCTCCCTGCTCGCACACTGTTTACCAGCATCTACTTGTGTGTTTCCCCCCTCAACTCTTCGTACTGGTAAATTAAGTTTAGCCTAAAGCTGCTTCCTTACGTACTTCAAGTTGGGCCTAAAAGTTTCTCCGTGCATAGTGAACTGTCACCTAACTGGATGTAAACAGACTGCAACTCACTCTGGTAACGTGTAGCCAAGTCTCCGTCAATCCCAGGCGGCCCATAGTACAAGCCATGTTCAAATAAGGCAAATGCCCGGCTATAACCAATTCAGCTGCTTCTGAACCTCACTTCTGTTTTCTGCACATCACTTTTCTTTTTCTGTCCGTAAATGTTATCCAGCCACGTGGCAGCCCGGCAGTCGCCGTCAACCTGTTCTAGCTCTGGGGGCTGCCTGATTCTCAAATCGTTCTTTGCTCAATTAAATTGTTATATTTAATTTGTCTAAAGTTTTTCTTATAACAGTACTTAAAAGTCAGGGGGCTATGCCTTACCCATATTTGTGTCTAGCACAAGGTAGGTGCTCAATAAGTATTTATCTGGGTACGTTTATTTAAGTGGATGCTGGCTGAATTTGTCACTAGTACGTAAATGACTGATAGCCTTCTCTCGGGAACAGTGCTAGTTTCAGGTACAACACAGCAAAAGTCCTAGAGATTTGGTTTTCCAAATCAAGCTAAAGAGGCTGGGTGAATCCAAAAAGAAGCAGTTTTCCAACTTTAGAAGGGAGCTTGCCTATGAAAATGGTAGCATATGGTCTATCCAGCAAAAAAGACTCTAATTTTTCCCAAATCTGTTAACGCAGATGAGAAAACAAAGTTAACTTTTCCTATTGGAGGTGCTTGCCAAGGTGTGATTTTAAGGACTTTCTAAGCCTTTTATTTGCCATGCAGTTTAACTGCTTTCTAGGGCCTGAGATTTGCCTGCTGGGTTTTCCAGTCTCCAAAGAATTTTGAAACACAGAGTCAGTAATAAAAATTAATGTGTCACTTTTTAGAGGCAAGGGAGAAGGTCAGTTAGTGCAGAGCCGGCTCTGACATGTTAGCTGAGTAATGGAGCTAGGCAGTGATTAATGAGCAGATCTTAGCTGGCCAGACAAGATATAGCGTGGCCTCTGATTCCATTTTGTTTTTGCAAATGCGGTACAAATGTGAAAACAAGACAAGGAGCAAGGGCATGTGCCAAGCATCACGTGGGAGAAGTGTCCTTGCACAGCTCTGCCTGTACCGCCTCATCTCTGGCTTGGAAGTCCCCCCTGGGTCTGTCCCTCACCAGCGCCTGCCAATGTTTTTGAATTGTATGGTGGTTTCATGTTGTGGATAAACGTCCAGTATTTACTTGGATGAAGACACCCAATTCATTTTGCTCTGAATCCTAGTTCAGTTTCCAACCTACCTCTTCAGAGGCAGAAGGTGTATTAACTCACTTTTCCCACCACCTTGTCTCCACGGCATCGTTTCAGGTTGCGGTTGGAAAAGCCAGTGCGCTCCCAAGTCTGGACACAGGCACTTGTTATGACTAACTGCACTACAGAAGCTGGAGTTACTAAGGTCCAGCTGGAGTCGGAGGACCGGGCTCACCCTTCTGGACATGGGCTCCAGGAAAGAGAGCCAAGATGGTTTGGGAAGGGCTGAGACCCCAAAGCCAGGGAGTTGCTAGAGCTAAGGAAGAACAGCAGTTAAGGAGCAGGAAAAATGGATATTGTCTTCCACAGTATAACATTTCTCTAAAGGAATTTACATAATAAAATCTTGAGATGGGAAGTTATGAAAAGTACCAAGACAAAGGGAAAAAATGCCTCAATGATTTGTTTAGTTTTCCCATTTTCTTTGATTATGCAATATAGCCTTGCTGCCATACTAAAAACATTTTAAATTAGCACAAGTATGTAAATTCATAACCTAGTAAAGGATAAAGTCTACCCACAAATTTTAGGTTAGTTACTTAAGACTTCCTTGGATTTTCTGAAGATGGAAAATACCAACCACGTAGGAAGGGCTTATTATGTTTTCAACGCTGTGATAGGAGCTGCGCCAAACAGAAGAAATCCATGACATAATGCTTTGGGTTTTTTATGCTAACAAAACACATTTTTAGATGATAACAGTATGGTCTTTGTTTGACAATTACCTATTGCTCTATATATGGGATGTAATTTATTTCATGCTCTTGTATATTTTTTAATTATATTTTTATTTTTACTCTTAAATACCTATGCATAAGGGTGTGTGTCTGTCAATGTTCCCGTCTAGCTGAAATTTTCTTACCCACAGTCCCTTGCTAAAGTTATAATTTGTATCAGGCTATTTATTGGTTAGGTCAGAGGTAGTCACGTGACCCAAAGGCATCTATGTATAGGCTGACAAAGACCTGTGAGTTGATTTAACTCAAAAGGTTCAGCCCAATAAGGTTGTTGGCAGCAATTACCTCAGCCAAATACAAAGACTGGAGAATAAATATTCTCCAGGAAAGAATATTCAAGTTATCATTGCTGCATAGCAAAGCACCCAGGATGTACTAGCATAAACCAACCATTTTATTAAGCTCATAGATTCTATGGGTCAGGAATTTGCTGGGTCAAGATACAACAATAAATAACTTTTCTCAGTTCCATAATATATAGCAGATTAGCTGAAAAAACTCAAAAGCTGGGGGTGTCTTGACAGCTGAGAGTGAGAACAACATGGAGACATCTCAATGTCTGCTGGTTGGTGTTAGCTACCTGCTGGGACTCCAGCTGGACCTGCCAGCCAAAGCGCTAAACCATGTGGTCTGTTTGTTCAGGCTAACCTGAGCCTCCTCACAGCATGGCGGCTGGGTTTCCCCAATAAGTATTCATAAAAGAAAAAACAAGATGAAAGTGTGTGGCATTATTATGACCTCATCTCAGAAGTCACACAGTATCACTTCCACTACATTCTATTGGTCAAGGCAGACGCAGGGTTCTGCCCAGGTTCAGAGGGAAGGGATTAGACCCATACTCTCAATGACAGGAGTGTCAAGTTCACAGTGAAGAAGAGCCTGGAAGATAGGAGATACTGCTTAAAAAATAAAAACCACCAGGCAAAGAAAAAGAATAGAAAAATAAACACCAGTATTCCAGGGTAGTTATTTCTAGTTGTAACATCATTAGCCATAAATTTCTTCTTCTTAATCCTTATCCTGAAACTTCCAGGGTTAAAACCCAGCTCCATCAACTATTACCTTGAGCCAATTACAATTTTGCTGTAAAATGTGGATGATAATGATATTTTTTTGCAGAACTTTTGGGAGGATCAAACAAATGTAAATGTCAAGCACTTACATAGCATAAATATTTATACATTTATATAAATCTATCAATCTATACCCAATGAATATTACTACCTGCTTTATATTATGATATAGCATCATTTGCAAAATTTGGGACACTCTCTACATAATTTCAAACCTGGTAAATCTTCACAAAATGTACTAAAATTCCCTCCCACTTCACCTGGATCCCACACATGGACACCCACTAACACCTTCTACTTTCCAGCAATTGCAACCACGATCTCAGGCCCATGGAAATTCTGACTCAATCTGGATATTTTTTGTCTGCCCCCCTAGATCCACTGTCCAGCCTTCTCCCCTGCTCTGAACTCCAGGATGCCTTTATTACCATATTAATAGGCTCCACTGCCCTGCTTCTGGTTGGGAGGCCAGCAGCTCAGAGGGCAGGAGGAGGATGAGGTCAGGGAATTTATCCCTCTATCTCCCTTCCTAAAAGCTCACCTGGGCTGGCTGTGTCTTTGCCCAAAGGTAACAGCTCCTATCAAGCCCCACTTTCTGCATAGCTCTTTTTTGCACATGCACATTGTGTTACAAAGCACATCCCTCCCCTTGCCCATTCAGAACTAGAGTTGACAATGGGTTCCCACCCTTAGGATTCTGCACTATTCCTTGCTGTTTTCCTGTGCTCTCCTGAAGTTACCCAATTTAAGCAAGATGTCTGCTTCTTGCCTGGATCCTGATTGATACAGTAATTGGTATCCGAGTGCCTGCAGGAAACAGAACTTCAAAACCAGGTTTTGCAATTGTGTTGCTCACATAGTTGAGAAAGGTACAGATACCTTCCTTGTCAGATGGTCATGGGACAAGGATGATCCAGTAGCATCAAGATTACTCACTCATGGGGGTCTGTGGATAAAGTGCATGTGGAGATAAAGGCATTGGGACATTGAGAAACTGTGGCAATTAATCACTGTGGAAGCTATGGTGCCTTTAAAGAGTAAGAGGTTACTTCTGATAGCAAAGGAGGGTGTATGCAGGAAAAAGCAGATATTAAAAGCTGAGACTATATATGTTATAGTTTGAATTATGTCCCCCTCAGTTTCATATGTTGAAGTCCTAACCCCTAGTACCTCAAAATGTGATTGCATTTGGAGATAGAGTCTTTAAAGAGGTGATTAAATTAAATGAGATTATATGGGTGGGCCCTAATCCAATATTACTGGTGTCCTTATATGAAGAGGAGATTAAGATGCAGACACACAGACAGACAGTCATGTCAAGACAGAGAGAAGAAACCAACCCTGCTGACTCCTTGATCTCAGACCTCCAGCCTCCAGGCAGTGAGAAAATATCTGTTGTTTTAAGACGTCTAGTCTGTGGTACTCTGTTATGGCAGCCCCAGCACACAATACAAGGTACTCAAAAGCATGCACAGAAAATTACAAAATCTTTGTGGCAGCTTTGAAGGAGTGCTTTGTCTTCTGAGGTTGCCGGGCAGGTAAACCTGAGAACATCACCAAGTTATATTGGCAGGGGACGGGAGGCTAAGGATACTAGATCAAGGACTAAATATAAGATTTTATCAGGTTAAATGTATCAACACCATTAGAGATGTCTGCTATATAGCAATTATATTTCTAGGTTTTAACTCTAAGTTGGATAAACTGTTATTCCCCCAAAACCTGCAACTTAAACAGGTACCATTTACATTATCAAACTTACAAAAAAGTGAGAAATATAGCAGGACATGACACTTGTATATTCGGTAACATCTCTGTTTTATAGACCACTAGGGACTAGATGTCCTATAAACCTGAATTATCCAGAGAACTGAAGTTTAACTCTTAAACCCTGGAGCAAAAAAAAAAAAAAAAAATCAACTATTTCATGGCTGTCTTTCTAAAATATTACATAATTGTCTGGTTTCAGCAGCAGAGAATATTAAATGCAATTCAACCTTTATCTTTACACTGAATTTATAGAACTGTGTTTTACAAACTGAAAGTGTGAAATCCAAGGTTTATATGGCTAGACATAGTGCACCTTTAAAAAGGAGACAGTTTAGAAAAATGTATCAACATATCCAATATAAAAGGATAAGATATATATTGAGATAATCTGTGTAAATGGGAAATAAGGACATGACAAGAGTAAATCCTGGACAAAAATGAACACAAGCCCCAAATAATCTTATTATCAATGCAAACATTCAGTGAGCATGCCCTGTCTTCAAGGGTTGTGGTGCAGAATAGCGAGACCCACGGGGGATGTGCCCCTATCCTTGGTCACCTGCGAGGCTTTTGTGTCCGGGGCTTTTGTAGGGCTCCATCTCTCTTCGCTCTTTCTTGCTCTCTCTTACATGACCATGTCGAAAGAAAGAATGGTGGTTCTTATGTAAAGATTACCCATATGTCCCTGAAAAGCCCTTCTTAATTGGTTGGAAAAAGCTAGAATCCAACCTGCTACCCTCCTTATCTTATCATCTTCCTTCTACTATCTATTGCTCTCATCCTGTGCCTCCATCTTTCTTTTCTTCCTTCTCATGTCTTCCTCCCATGTTCCTGCTTCCTTTCCCAAGCTGTTAACTTCTGTCCCAAGTCATGTGATTGTGGCACCAACATTGGCCAACAAGAGTGCTTCTCACCATTTGACTATTTAAATGACCGATTGCATCATGCCCTGTGATCTTGGGTAGGTCACATTGCTATTCAGAGGTCCTCTCTTTACTATTTATTTGAAAGGAAATAAATAAATAGTAGAGAGAAGCACTCTGCAGAGTTGAGATTGCATGAAATGAGGATACTGTTATAATGAATTTGAGAATCGAGTTCCATGGGTATGCACTTCGCACTTTGGGAGAACTCATTGGGTCAATCAGTTAGATGCTAATATGTTAATGCTACTTACTGAAAAATACATTTCAAAGATCAGAATATATGAGTAAAAGAGAACTAATAATCCCCCCTTATTTGTTCCCTTTGCCAATATTTGAGGAAATTTTCAGATATGGGTGATATGCAAAGGAGAAAAATGTTCCAAGCCCAGGTCAGAGTTCAGTGACATCAATCTATCACAATTCTTTGGTGAGGACATTCATTGTGCTTGTTAAGCCAAATGGGATCCATCAACTAGCCGTGTATTTGGCTGACGGCTTTCAAGTGAAGTCTCCTATGCAAGATGGAATATTCTTCAGTGACTACCTTCCTGGGAAACTTCAAAATCACAGGATATTCTGATTCTTCTTAAACCTCAATTAAAGCATCTACTTCTTTACTTATTTGTGCTGTCATTCTGAGACATTGTGGGTGTTGTAAATACAGGGACATTCTGAACGTTCAGTCAATCCCATAACCATCAGTTTTGGGTTATAATAAAAACATTCAAAATGGAAATAATAGCCACAGAGCACAGAAGCTGACCATGCCAAAAAGAAAGAATGTTTCGTTCTTATACATAGATTGACCATTTCTCCTGACAATTCCTCTTAACTGGCTGGGAGAAGGCAGAACCAAAGAACAGCCGTACTCAAAGCCTAGCTGGCTGCAGGTGACCACGTTCGCAAAGACCTAACCATGACATAACTTCCAGTGAAAAAGGTTTGGTTTCTGATCCCATCCTAGAGGCATGAGTTCCTGACACATTAACAGCTTCCTGAGCATGCAATTTTGACTCCAACTTGAGGAAACACAACCAATATCATCATCACTATCATCAACATTAGACATACTGTCCAGACCTGCACTGTCCAATATAGTAGCCACATGTGGCTCTTTAAATTAACTAAAATCAAATAAAATTAAAAATTAATTTCCTTAGTAGCACTAATCACATTTCAAGTGCTGGGTAGCCACATGTGGTAAGTGGCTATTCTATTGATCAGCACAGAACATAGAACACTTCCAGCATTGCAAAGTTCTGTTGGACAGTGTTGGTCTAGATGTCTACCATATGCAGGCAGTTCTCACATGTTTTATCACTTAATTCTCACAAGAAATCAGTGGGGAAAGATTTATTGTCTCCATTTTATATATGTAGAAACTAAGGTTCAGAAGTGTTCAATAGCTTCTCAAAGTCTCCCAGCTAGACGTACATCCATTTGTCTTTGACGGGTCTGCTCTGATGTTGTATCTCTATGCCAAAGCAACCTCTCCCCTCACACCACAGGCTGGGAAAGAAATTAAGGTCTAAAACCCTGTCCTGCTAAGACAGCCAAAGGTAATGGCTGAAGTCCATTTTCAACTTCAATGTTGTTAAATTAAAAGGAAAGAAGGCATTATCATTTTTTCTAATTAAATAAGCCAACATTTTCCCAACGTTCCCTCCAGAACTATCCAATTTTGTTTTGTTTTGTTTTGTTTAGTTTTCTAAATATGTGGGGTTCATCTGCTCATCCCCAAGCATGCTTTTCCATATGCTTCTTTCCCTTTTTTATATTTCCTTTATGTACAAGTGCTAAATCTGTGCCATATTTTTATTACTTTTACACTGATGTTGTTGACATTTTTGAGAGCTATTTGATGTCTGAGAAACTCGTGAACCTTTTATTCGCTCTTTTGAAACTTAAAAAAAAAGAAACTAACACAGTGAGGGAAGGGCTATGTTTGTATCCAGAAAAACCACCTGGTGCCCAAATATATTAATATTTCAACTGGGTCTGAGGGCCCCTATCTTGTATTACTTATTCATTAAGCTGCTGTTAGTCCACACAGGGAAATATTTTCTGTTATATTCTCCCTGACAGCATTCCCACGCCTCACAATTTGTTGGGACGAGAAATTCAAGGCAGTGAGGTGATCAAACTTACCCTTAAAGTCAAATCTGTTGCCTCGTTCCTCTCTGGCCTGCCCCAGCCCCTCCCCCGTCACAAACCCTCCCAGACATCTGATGCAGCAGCAGAGGGGGAATCACATGAGCTACAGCTGAGTTCACGGGAATGATTTGTGAGCCTCGGTATTTGCACATGTGTGGTCATGGGGGACCTCTCTGGCCGGGCCAGCCGCCTTCCCCCCACATCTGTTGGTTAATCAGAAATCCAAATGTACAAGACAGCACTGGGGAACAGAGGGGGGATTTGTGACCCACTCTGGAGAAGCTCTCACGCTGGAAACAAAGAGTATGAGACCCTGATTTTAGCTCTTTTCAGGTAAGTTTGCACAAATGAAATTTATCACTTATCTTTTGAATAAAAACCATGGCACTTGGCACAGTGGAGAGGGTGGCAAGACACTCAGGCAGGGGCTGCTCAGTACCATTTGAAGCCGTCGCCAACAGCGATCCTTCCTCTCTCGGTCTGCTTCCCATCCATCCTTTGTGTTTCTGTCCTTGCTTCCCTCTACCTCTTCTCCTCTCCTTCTTTCTTCCCAAATTGTCTCTAATCCCTTAGCAGAAGCAGCCTGGTAGTCAAATTCTGGGTGAGCAGACACGTCTGAGGCCTCCACCAAGGCCCCTGCGTTGATGCTCACCTGACACCTAAAGTCCCCCTTCCCATTGGGCCCTCTTAAAATGTAAACACCCTCTCCTCTAAAGGAGATTAAATTAAGGTTGATTAAAGTTTCCAAAATTTTAGTATGAAGCACTTTTCTAGGGAGGCAGAGTGCCTAAGACAAGAAAACGACAAGAAACGGCAAGAAGGGAGAATGCTGAAAACAAACTTAGCCCGCCTCCAGTTTTGGCCTAGGGCTTGCTGGTGAGTGAATCCTAGCATCCCGTTAGAGAAAGCTGGTGAGAATAAGGAGCAATCCGGATGCACAGGAGCTGCTGCTATTCTAGGGAGGAGAAAAGAGAAATAAAAAACTTTTGGCAATGATTTCAAACAGTGCTGCCCTGCGGGTGGGGCCAGTGATCAGCCGGTATTCACCTGAACAGTCACACGAGCCCTTTCAGTTCCTGCCTGGGCAATACTCGTTGCCAAGAATTTTTAACATCACCCCAGCTTCAGGCATATTTAAAAATATTATTTTGTGGCAAAAACCCAAAACACTGGCTACACCATATGCTGGCAAGGACATGGAGCAACAGGAACTCTCTCATCCACAACTGGTAGGAATGCACAATGGTACAGCCACTTTGGGAGACAGTCTGGCATTTTCTTACAAAGCTAAACATACTCTTACCATACAGTCTAGCAATGGTGCTCCTTGGTAGTTACCCAAACGAGTTGAAAACTTATTTCCACACGAAATCTGCACTTGAATGTTTATAGCAGCTTTATTCATAATTGCCAAAATTTGGAGGCAACCAAGATGTCTTTCAATGGGTGAATGGATAAATAAACTGTGCAATATCCATACAATGGAATATTATTCAGCAATAAAAAGAAATGAGCTATCAAGCCACCAAAAAGACCTTAAATGTATATTTCTAAGTGAAAGAAGCCGTTTTGAAAAGGCTACATACTGTATGATTCCAACTATATGACATTCTAGAAAAGTCAAAACTATGGAGATAGTAAAATGATCAGTGGTTGCCGGGGGTCCAAGGGATGCGGAAGGGATGAATGAATGAAATGGAGGGTATTTTAGGGCAGTGACACTATTCTGTATGATACTTTAGTGATAGGTATATGTCATTATACATTTGTCAAAACCCATAGAATGTACAGCACTAAGAGTGAACCCTACTGTCAACTATGGACTTCAGTTAACAACAACATATCAATAAATATTGGCCCTTTAATTGTAACAAATGTACCCCAATGCATGATGTTAATAGGGGAAACCAGGGGGAGGCAAAGGAGATGAAAATATATATGGGAACTCTACTTTCTGCTCAATTTTTCTATAAACTTAAAACTGTCCCCCAAAATAAAGTTTATTTATGACATAAAATACATATCATTCTGTTTAACCTTAATAGCAACCCTATAAACTGGTGTATCCATTGGAATGCCTCAGGTTGCAGAGAATAGCTAACACAACAGAAGCTGGCATAAACTAAAAGGAAGCAGACTGGCTCATGTGACTGGAGGGTTTGTGGCTAATTAGCAATGTTATCAGTACCCACTTCTTCTCTCCTCTCCACTTGGCCATCCAGCGTCCACTCTACCCTGAGGCCGGTTCTCACAGTCCAGCCATCTGGACTTCATGCTTTCTTGCTACATCTAGTAGGAGAGAAAGGTAGGGTTGCTTCTGCAAGCTCTCTCAAAAGAGCAAGGGGGGACCTTCCCAGACACTCACAGCAAAGCTTGATTGAAAGCTCATCAGGTTCCTCCTTTTGGACCATTTGGGGGTAAGGGACAAGGGATTACCTCTAGGCCAGTGAGGCTTGCCACAGACCTGGAGGTGGGGTCAGCTCCCAGAGGCAGGGTGGTTTGCCCAGCAAATAGCTGAGTAAGCTGGAGTCTGAGATTGAAGCCCAGGTTTTCAAATTCCAAATCCAAAGCTGCCTCAATTGTGCCATACATCTGCTGAGAAGGTAAATATGTCACCTGACCCCAGGGGTCTTTTGCACCTATAACATGGCAAAAAACCTAATGTGCAGACAGACTCAAGAAGGTCTATAAAAGGGATTCCAATCCCTCCTGAGTAGGAGCTTGGGAACACAAAAGTGTTGAGGGCTTGGGATGCACTGGGCAGTGCTGCCCAGCCCAGCCTCTGGAAAAGTCCCTAACCTCCAGAGGGGAGCCTCCTCAGGGACTGCAAAGCAACTGCTGAGTTGGAGGGCTGCAGGGGGCGAAGGTCCCATTTTCCCATCAGAATAAACCACCGGTGCTCCAGAACTCAGAATGAGCCAGGCGGGCTTCTTTTAAAAGTCACCTTTGCATTTGTGAAATGTGTGTGGTAGGGGAAGGGGGAAATGTCTTCATTGCTCCAATAAGAATTTTGAAAATGGCCTTTATTGAGTTGGAGACAAGACTATCACCAACTCTCTCTCAGCTCGCAAGTAGAACTTGAGAACCAACCGCCTCCTGGTGACCTCAGTGCCAGCTCATGAATGTCCCTCGTCCTGCTATTTTTAAATATGATGTTAGAAAATCCAATGACGAATTGTCCTTTTATTTATAAAGTAAGATTTAAAAATAAATCTCTCAGAGATAAAAGCATCTGGGCATGTACTGAAGTTGCTCCGTATCCCCTGCCCCAGTGCCCGCTGCCAGTTCCCACCCTGGCCTGCCGGGATTTGCTGGCCGAGGGACATGTCACCGCCTTTAATTTTTTCCCCTTTTAAATGGAAAGAGTAATGCCACTGCCCGCTTGTGAAACCATGCTAATTAGTAAAGAAAACTTTTCTTTCTCATCTTTTAAAAGCCACAGAAGGCCTAAATGAATTGGGAGGAGGGGATGCAGTAGGAAAAAAAATGGGAATTTCAACACACTCTCTTTACAAAGCCTCTTTAGACACTGGGAGTCCTTTAATCTGTTTGCCTCTAAAAAGGGAAGGAAAAACAATGCATTTTCATGAGTAAACAGCGACTTTCATTTCAAATGGAGGTTTAATCTGTTTACTTAAAGGATTTAAAGCAAATAATTTAAAAAGCCTTCCAAGATGCCAGCTACCCTTTAAAGAAAAGGCTGGCCAACTTTTGGAATAAGCATTAAAATTAGTTTACAGATAATTAAAGAGCAAAGTTTGCAGGATGTGAATATTTCCTCACAGCACTGCATTAGTCCCCACTGAGTGGACAGGCCTCCCTAAGCTTGTTATTCAGAGCACCCCAAGCTCCTTCTCCACCAGAAGAAACACTTCTGCATCCTACCCTGGGTACCACAGCTATGACAGCTGCTGGTGCTTAGCATTTATTTTCTTTGATGTAAACTAGGTTTGTGTGTCCAGAAAAGGATACAGGAAATAATTCTGGTGACAAGAGTATCTACTGTGATTATATTCATGTCCAAGTGACCAGCATGGATCACGTGGAGGAGTATGGCTGTCACCTTCAGTTATTTGGTTAAAAACATATCATTATTCTCTCAATAAATGTGAATGGCTTGAATTGCCCAGTGAAGAGACATAGGCTGGCTGAATGGATTAAAAAATACAAGCCAAATATCTGCTGTCTCCAGGAAACACATCTTACACACAAGGACTCATTCAGACTCAAGGTGAAAGATGGAATACAATTTTCCAGGCAAATGGAAGCCAAAGAAATCTGGAGTAGCCATTCTTATTTCAGATGATATAAACATTAAAGCAAAAAAAGTAAAGAAAGACAAAGATGGTCACTATATAGTGGTGAAGGGAAAAATCTTACAAGAAGATTTAAAAATCCTAAATATTTATGCACCCAACACAGGAGCTCCCAGATACATAAAGCAAATACTGCTTGATCTAGACAACATAATAAATAGCAATGCCATAATGGCTGGGGACTTCAACACCCCACTGACAGAACTGAACAGATCCTCCAAACAGAAAATAAGCAAAGAAACAAGGACCTAAACAGGACTTTACAACATTTGGGCCTAACAGACATCTATAGAACACTCCACCCAAATAACACTAAATATACATTCTTTTCATCAGCTCATGGAACGTTCTCTAAAATTGATCACATCCTAGGCCACAAAACAGATGTCAACAAATTTAAAAAAACAGAAATCATACCATGTATCTTTTCAGACCACAGTGAAATAAAATTAGAAATCAATTCCAACAGAAACTCACATCTTCATCCAAAAACATGGAAATTAAACATTCTGTTGCTGAATGACTATTAGGTCAAGGAGGAGATTCAGATGGAAATCAAAAGATTCTTCAAACTAAATGATAATGGGAACACAAGTTATCAAAATCTGTGGGATACAGCAAAAGCAGTCCTGAGAGGAAAACTTACCACCTTAAATGCTCACATCCAAAAGACAGAAAGGTCACAAATCAGTAAACTAATGAATCATCTTAAGGAAATGGAAAAGGAAAAGCAAACCAATCCTAAAGCCAGCAGAAGAAAAGAAATAACCAAGATCAGAGCAGAATTAAATGAAATTGAGAACAAAAGAACAATACAGAAGATTAACAAAATGAAAAATTGGTTCTTTGAAAAGATAAACAAAATAGAGAGGCCACTTGCCAGGTTGACAAGAAGCAGAAAGGAAAGGACTCTAATAAGCTCAATTAGAAATGAAAAAGGAGAGGTCACAACTGATATCATGGAAATACAAAACATCATCTTTGAATACTACACAAATCTCTATGCCCAAAAACATGAAAACATGGAGGAAATGGACAAATTCTTAGAAACACTCTACCTCCCTAGGCTCAATCAGGAAGAAATAGAATTCCTAAACAGATCAATATCAAGTACCAAAATTGAAGCAGTAATAAAAAATCTTCCAACAAAAAAAAGTCCTGGACCAGATGGGTTCCCACCTGAATTCTACCAAACATACAAAGAAGAACTGGTGCCTGTACTGCAGAAATTATTTGAAAACATTGAGAAGGATGGAATCCTCCCAAACTCATTCTACGAAGCCAATACCATCTTGACACCAAAACCAGGAAACGACACAACAAGAAAAGAAAACTACAGACTAATATCCCTTATGAATATAGATGCAAAAATTCTCAAAAAATCCTAGCAAACCAAATTCAAATATACATCAAAAAAATAATTCATCGTGATCAGTTGGACGTCATCCCTGAGATGCAGGGATGGTTCAACATACACAAATCTATAAATGTAATTCACCATACAAATAAAAGTAAGAACAAAGATTATATGATCCATTCAATAGATGCTTTTGACAAAATCCAGCACCCTTTTATGATAAGAACTCTTAACAATATAGGCATAGATGGCTCATACCTCAAAATTATTAAAGCCATATACGATAAACCCACAGCCAGTATCATATTGAATGGCGAAAAACGGAAAGCATTCCCCCTTAAAACTGGAACCAGACAAGGTTGCCCACTATCTCCACTTCTATTCAACATAGTGCTGGAAGTCCTTGCCAGAGCAATCAGACAAGAGAGAGGAATCAGGGGCGTCCAAATGGGGGCAGAAGAGGTCAAACTTTCACTCTTTGTGGACAATATGATATTATATCTAGAAAACCCCAAAGATTCAACCAAAAGACTACTGGAATTGATAAATTAATTCAGCAAAGTCTCAGGATACAAAATCAATGCACACAAATCAATAGCCTTCATATATACCAATAACAGTCAAGCCAAGAAACAAGTTAAAGATGCAATACATTTCACAATAGCACCAAAGAAAATTAAATATTTGGGAACATATCTAACTAAGGAGGTGAAAGGCCTATATAGAGAGAATTATGAAACACTGAGAAAAAATATTGCAGAGGATGTAAACAGATGAAAAACCCTACCATGCTCTTGAATAGGTGGAATCAACATTGTTAAAATGTCTTTGCTACCAAAAGTGATTTACAGAATCAATACAGTCCCTATCAAAATACCAACATCATTTTTTGCTGATCTAGAAAAAATAATTCTATGCTTCATGTGGAATCAGAGAAGACCCCGTCTAGCTAAAGCAATCTTAAGCAAAAAGAACAAATTGAGAGGCATCAATCTACCAGACTTCAAACTATACTACAAGGCTATAGTAACCAAAACAGCATGGTACTGGCACAAGAACAGAGATGTAGACCAATGGAACAGGACTGAGAACCCAAATATAAAACCAACCTCACACTGTCATCTGATCTTTGAAAAATTACACAAAAACATACACTGGGGAAAAGAATCCCTATTCAATAAATGGTGCTGGGAAAACTGGGTGGCTGTGTGTAGAAGACTGAAACTAGACCCACACCTCTCACCTCTCACAAAAATCAATTCACAATGGATAACAGATTTAAACCTAAGACATGAAACCAGAAGAATTCTCAAAGAAAACATTGGAAAAACTCTTATGGACATTGGTCCAGGCAAAGAATTTATGAAGAAGACCCCCAAAGCAATCACAGCAGCAACAAAAATAAATACATGGGACCTGATCAAATTAAAAAGCTTCTGCACAGCCAAGGAAACTATCACTAGAGTGAACAGACAACCTACAGAATAGGAGGAAATACTTGCATGCTACACATCTGATAAAGGGCTGATAACCAGAATCTATACAGAACTTAGGAAAATCAACAAGAAAAAAATCAAACCCCATTAAAAAATGGGCAAAGGACATGAACAGAAACTTTTCAAAAGAAGACAGAAAAATTGGCAGCAAACATATGAAAAATTGCTCAACTTCTCTAATCATCAGGGAAATGCAAATTAAAACCACAATGAGATATCACTTAACTCCAGTGAGATTGGCTTATATCAAAAAATCCCCAAACAACAAATGTTGGTGGGGATGTGGACAGATAGGAACACTCATACACTGCTGGTGGGACTGCAAATTAGTACAACCTCTATGGAAAGTAATATGGAGATACCTCAAAGAATTAAAAGTTGAACTACCATTTGATCCAGCAATCCCACTACTGGGTATTTACCCAAAGGAAAAAAAGACATTCTGTAATAAAGACATCTGCACTCGAATGTTTATAGCAGCACAATTCACAATTGCAAAGATGTGGAAACAACCCAGGTGCCCATCAATACACAAGTGGATTAATAAAATGTGGTATATGTATAGCATGGAGTATTACTCAGCAATAAAAAACAACGGTGAATTAACATATCTGGTATTATCCTGGTTGGAGCTAGAGCCCATTCTTCGAAGCAAAGTGTCACAAGAATGGAAAAACAAGCACCACTGGTACTCACCATCGAATTGGTACTAACTGATCAACACTTACATCACACGTGGCAATAATATTCATCAGGGGGCGGGCAGGTGGGAGGTGGGAGGAAGGGATGGGAAAACTCTCACTGAATGGGTGCAGGCCACACAGTTTGGAGGATGTCCACGATTGTAACTCTGACATGGGCAGTGCATGGGCAATATATATAACCAAAGTGTTGTACCCCCATAATATTCTGAAATAAAAGGACAAAAAAAATATTTTTTAAATCATATCATTATCATTTTATATCAGTATCATATCAGTTACTATTTTTACCTTTTCAAAATATGGTTTTTTAAATAGACTTGGCATTTGCTGAAATTGTACAAATCTTTAATATATAGCAAATTTATGAGGGAAGAAAGAAGATTGGATTTGTGACCTATCAGTAAATAATACTACTTCCTCTGGGAGCCTATGTGGCCTTGTGTTCAACCCCTAGCCTGGCATAGGGGAGATGCTGAGCAAACATTTGCTGAGCTGATATAACCACGTTAGGCCCCAGCCACCATGTTGTAAGGAAGCACAGGCCACGTGAGGAGGCCATATGTGGCCACAGCCCTAGATGAGATTCCAGCTGCCAGCCAGCATCAACAGCCAGACCCATGAGTGAATGAGCTTTCAGATGGTACCAGGCCCTGCCTTTAAGCCACCTCAGCTGATCGAATGGAGTAGAAATGATCACTGCTCAAACTGCATATTCCTGAGCAAGATAAATATTGTTTTAAGCCACTAAGTTTTGTATGGTTTGTTACTCAACACTAGAAAATTAGAACAGATTTTGTAACTCTCCCACCTCTTAGCTGTACCTCTGTTTCTCCACTTAGAATATAACTGTCGGCAGCTGTATTTGTTGTACGGTCTACCTTCCCCTTCCATGAAAGGAAGGCATGTGTCACAAGGCTGCATCACCCTAAGTGTGTCATTGAGATTCTCCTCTCATGCATTGTCAGATTCAATGGAATCCCTAGAAAAAGTGTGCTTCCCACAGGTAACTCTTTCTAATAGAGTTGATGTTTCCAGTACAGCAAATACATTTCCTCAACCCAAGTTATTCTCTCCTTGGATATTGCAAACCAGAAAGGGAAGTGAATTAAAGAGAGCAATTACTATGCCAGTATTCCTGCTTTATCAAGGGACAACCATTGATAAATCTGCTATTAAGGTCTTTGTCTCTGCTCCCTCCCCATGTTAGCAGGAACCCTAGGATTCTCCTCCTGACAGACCCAGGAGATGTGAGGCAGTGGTGTTACCCAGCCTCCACTACCAGGATGTTCCCGACTCCCAAACACATACCTCCAACCCTGCACTGCTACAGCTGTTCAATTAGGATTTGGATAGATACCCATTCTCACCATGGCTCCTGTTGCCTGATGTCCAGGGCTTGGGCAACAGAAGAAAGGGATCAGCTTTGGGAGCTTTATAAGGGAAGCTGTAAGTGTAAGAGTTTAATAGAAAGGATCTCAAGCACCAGTGTAACACTGGAACTCAGAAGACACTTTCCCATGAAAACAAGCAAATGGCTCATAATAAACTTCTGGAACACAACACAGTCATGAATGGGGGGCTTACTGCATTTCCCACCCCCTCCTGGGAAGTGAGTGATATCAAGTTTCTGTAACACATCATATTTATCGTGCGATATCTTACCACATATGTAAATGTAAGCTCACTGAGGGGACGGTCCATGCGGTAGCCACCTCTGTGTTCCCCATAGATGCTAATGGAATCCCTGGAACATACTAGGTACTCGACTAATGTTTTAGGAAGGAAGGAAGATGTGAAGGAGACCCAGTAAAAGTTGTCAAACCATTTCTGTGTAGAAAAACTTACTGTAAAAGCTTGCAAGCAATAAGCAAGTGATGGCGTTTGTCACCTTCAAAGCTGGCATCTTTGCATGGTGGTAAATAGGAAAGGCATTATCAGTCTGAAGTTTCCATCGCTCCCATCTGCCTTCCTCTGGCCAGCAGAGATGAATTACTGCAGCAGTGAGGCCAGCACTTAGCTCCATAACAGGCAGGAAAGCCTTTCTATAGGTCCAGCTATTCAACTCATTTATGTTATCCCAAAATTATTTGTTAAATTACACATAAATTCATAACTTCCAGGAGAGCAAAATTATTTATAATTTTGTGTGCATGTGTGCATGGTGCATGGTGGGGGCGAGAGGAGGGCAATGAGGGAGATGGGTTTAGAGTCCAAAGTTAAATTTAGACAATCTCACAGTCCAGACTTCTTGCAATCCAGGTGTTTTTCCCTCTATATTATCCATCCCAGTAGCAGAGGTCTCTGGTGTTAGGTCACATCTTCTCTGCTTGCCAGTGATTTCATCCACAGCTACGGAGCACAGTGCTGTGTGAGCTCTGCCTCGGCTCCCACAGGGAGAGGCCCACCGTGCAGGCATGTCCTTCTGCTCAGGGTCCACTCTACTCACTCGGTCCACACCCAGGAACAACCAGCAGTGGCAGAGGGGTAAGGCCTCTGGGGCAACCTTCAGCCAATGGGAGCCTGGAGCCAGTGGATAAACCTGCCAGCCTCCCATCCTTCGGGCAGATAACCAGGAGGTTATCTGCATGCTTCTCCATGGCTTCAGCTGGCTGAGCCCCTGTTGCCTACAGCGGCAATTTTGATAATGTGTATTCATTTGGCTATTCCTCCTGCCCTGCCTGAGTCTCCCTACTCCCTTGCTCCTGTTTCCTGGGACCACTGCCCGAATATCTATCTGCACCCAAGTCCTTGTGTCAGGCTCTGCTTTCAGGCAGCCAAACTAAGACTAGCCCTAAATCACAGCAGGTCAGAAAATGGCACCAAAATGAGAAACCATGTAATAAACGTGTGTATAAGAAAAATTACGAGTCTATGTCCAGTTCAGTTTGTAAGTACTCTTACGCAGAAATATTTGGAGTATGTGGAATGATAATGATGATCAAAATCACTTTCACGGACATTATTAAGCACTCGCTGTATGCCGGGTCTTGATGTAAGGGCCACATAGGGATTAACTCATTTAATCCCCAAAGGAGATTTTGTATTATTATTCCCTGATAGGTATTGACCAGCAGCTCTTTGTTGTTAAAATCAGAGTCTCTTTTTCAAATATCTCATCAGCCCTAGCATTGTGATAGGCTCCACTAGGTACTCAACTAATATTTCTTTGACTGGTTATTGAAAATATTTGATGGACTAAATCACAAGTTCCAAGTAGATTTTATTTCTTCCAAAGCAACTGTGAATAAAAGGCAAGAAACTAAGTAAGAGGATTTATAAAATAAGTTTCCTAACGAGTTCGCTTCATTCAGAAGAAGAAAAAGTGAAGACACACGTAAAAAGGCAAAGGGGGTGGAAAGAATGACAGGCAGACGTGGGCAGAGGTCAGGGAAGGGCGGCGAGCCAGCGAATTCTCGAGAGATATCTCCGCGCTGCTGAGAGCCTCACCCCTGCCCTCGCCCCACCGTGACTTCATGCATTCCCCGAGTGACACTTGCTCTCGGGTTCCTCATCTGAAACGTGGGAATTTGGGACTAAGTGATTTCAGAAATCTCTCCCTGCTCTAAAATTTTAGTTTCTCGTTACAAATTATTAGGAAGGTCTTTTTCATTGATGTGGAGGACCTTGTTACTTTAGATAACTCATACAACCAAGCATATGAATGTCCTTCAACACCTGCGCTGATAAATGCCGAACAAAAGCATACAGGCACCGCTACAGAGAATAAATTGTTGCAATAAAGACAAAACTTTACTCTAACAGACCAATGAGGGAAACTGTCTTCTCTCTCTTGGCTACCACGTTAATGAAGTTATTATATAAAACAAATTTATCCCTAAAAAAAAGTTATCAAATTGGAATACAACTTGGTGTTCTGATTTAGTCATTGACGCTTGAGGAAACACTACAACAATCATCTGAACATTTCCAAAGGATGCACCACAATCTAGGAATATAGAATGTACACAGCCAATTTTACAAAGTGCGATCAGAGATTAACAAGTCACATGGGCTTGAAGCACTGGCACTTTTATATCCAGTACAACATGTAAATTAAAAACTATCTTGAACATTAGGATTGTTAATTGAGTGTGGAAAGAAACTAATCTACTAAAACTCATTGCAGTGAGTGTCCTGTGATAAAGGTTGTAAGTCGCTGAGAATATGCTGTAACTAAATACAGATACATAAAATGTGATTTGATTTCATATAATTTGATATGGAGGTATATGGAATATCCACAGACTACACAAAATTAATCAATAGACATATATATTTGCTTGTTTTTTTAAAAAAATCATGGTTTGTATCATCTTATAACATAGCAACTCTAAGAGTTATCATCAAAATAAATTATATTTAATTTTGGGCAGTTAGAGAATTCATGCTTTCATGCTATAAAAAAAAAAACGATGTTGAGTCAACTCACTGATATCTTCATAAGCTTCCAGGACAATCTGCTCTGCAATTGCAAATAGAAAAATCTACTATAACAGCTTCCTTTGCAGTCTGTGGATCATCCCTACCCCAGGCCAATATCCTTTGTGGAATCAGGAGGGAACAGGGATGCTTCTTGGAGAAGAGACAGGTACTACATGAAGGGCGGCCAGCCACAAGCCTGGACCTCATGGGTTCCACCATCTCAGTGAACACAGAACAACCCTCTCGTGCCTGGTTTTGATCAACACAAACTAGAATCTGAGCCATTAGCCCCATCATCTGGTCAGATCTTTTTTCTTAACAGATGAGAAAAAACAAGAGCCCCTGAATCTAAATTACCAAGGTTGCTTCCTGGCTATTTCTATGATCCTGTCTCTGATTTTTTATTACTTTGTTCTTGGCTTCATCCCTGGCCCAGCATTCTGCGCACCCTGCACCCAGCAAGTAGGGGGTTTACTCCTGACCACACCTTCCCCACCTGCCTCTTGGTCAGCCCTGTCACGTGGACCCCAGCCCTTCACTCTCAGTCTGTCCAAGCAGAACACCCCACCCATCATGTGTCTCAGGGAAACTCGAGAACCTTGGAGGACTAAAGGAGTCCATTCCACTGGCCTGGGAAGGGGATGGCCGACAGGCTGCAAAGGCAGCTTTTACAGTAGATAGTTTGGAAGCTTTTACAGTAGGTTTTTCTATTTTCAACTGCAGAGCAGATTGTCCTGGAAGCTTATAAAGGCAGCAGTGAATTGACCCAGCATCTTTTTCTTTAATGTATTAATACTCTAACTGCCCAAACTCAAGGAGTCTTACAAAGCTGGGGGGGGTAGGACTGGGATGCAGAACACTGAACTTCTACCTCAGCTCAGTCACCCACGCACACTGCATGGGCAGTGCACAGTAGTGTTCGAGCACTGGCTCTGTAGCCCACTTGCTCAGGTTTGAAACCTAACTGTGCTGCACCCAATCTATGTCCTTGGACAACTTTTTTAACCTCCCTATACTTCAGTTTTCGTATGTAAAAATGGGAATAGCAACAGTATCTTCCAACTAAGATTTTATGAGGATTAAATGAGCTAATGCATGAAAAGTTCTTACAGTGTTTGGCTTGTAGGAAGAAGACATGTAGCAAGAAGACATGCTCATTTTCCTAATTATGTCATTGGGACCAACATGACCTCAATGCCCTTTTAGCAATGAGATTCATATCAGCAGTGCCTCGGGGTCAAGCAATAGCAAGAATCCCATTGCCAGCTCCAGGACAGCACCTTTAGAAGACATGAGGGCTGCCTGCCCAACCTATAACTTCTGTAGGAACCACCTCTCTCTCAACCTCTACAGAGAGCACATGTCTAGGGGGTTATGTTTATATCATGTGCCTTGCTCCACATTCCCCCCAAATGGAACAGAGTGGGTTACAAGAAGTTTGCAATTCATGGACTAATCATCAGCTAGCTAGTGATTTTTTTGCCCTTCCATGCCTTCAGCCATGTGAGGCTGCAGCAGGGAAGCCCTCACCAGACACGTAACCTGCCCGCCCCTGAACTTGGACTTCCCAGTCTCCAGAACTATGAGGAACAAATTTCTATTGTTTATAAATGACCCAATCTGTGGTATTTTGTTATAGCACAAACAGACTAAGACAGTGGGAACTAGTTGGAAAAGCGATGTCATGTGGCTCTGGAAAAAGAAAGGCAGAGAAGAAAAAAACAGAGAGCAAGCATAGCTGTTGGAGACTCTGGTAATTCCCCCGTTCCTAGAACTAGCTCCCATCTGACTCTGCTATTTTCCTTTTCCCGGAACCATCACTGAGTCCCTTCAATAAACTCTACTTGCTATATGAGCATGCTTGAGTAGCGTTCTGTTCCTTAAAACCAAAGAGCTGTGGTGAGAACACTGCCTAATGGTCAGTGCTTATCCCAGGGCCAGACACATAGTAGGAGCTGAGCAAATATTTTTGCACTAGATGGAGCAAGTAAACACACTCTGTGTTCATACTTATTGGCCAATCTGCTGCCTTTTCAGGCTTAATAGAAACAAGGATATTGCCCTCAGCTATTTTCAGTGTTTGCTACTTTGTTAGTACCACAGTCACACTTTTGGGTGCTACAATGAAATGTTACACTGCTAAAGGAGGCAGCATTTGATCCTAATTCATAAAGATGCATTTGGTAGAAAACAGACAAACCTAGCTCACTAGTTATATTTAGTGCTCCCTCATCCCAGTGAAATGTTCTTTTGAACCAACCTGCCAAGTATTTGACTTTCTAGTACTATGTATAAAAATACATTGGCAACACCTTCAAAGCTAAGGAACTACAGCCAGTCTTCAAGAAAACGCACTCTAGTGTGACCACTGCTTTCAGACAGGTAAATTCTTCTGGCCCTTTCAGAAGCTGGGAAAGTTTCTATAACAATCCGAAGGAGAGTGGAAATCGGCAGCAGAGCCATCTTTTCAGGAAAAGATTCAGGCTATAAAATGGTCTAGAGACAAATACAAGTAAACTTCAATGTGCTCCCAAGATTAATTTACATCCAACTGTGGCTCATAAAACAGGCAGAAAATCTCAAGTGACCAGGAATTTGTGAATTTCAGCTACTTCCTGATTTCAACACATGAAAAGATTCTATTCTCACAACTGGGACTTGGAGTCTCTTCTTCTCTGTACGCCGCCACTTACTCTCTTCTGCTGAAAACCTCTCATGAGGAGGAGGTGCTCAGCTCCCACAGGAAGAGCTCCTTGGCTGTCTGTTAATTTCAGGAGGAATCTCAACATCGAATGCCTTTTTAGCTAATTTCAGTGATGATAATAGCAATAACAATGATGAAATGGCACATACAGCACTCTCTGCACGCCAGACACTGGCTACTTCCATTTGATCATCACAAAATCTATATTAAAAAGATTGTACACATGAAACCTCCCTTTTTTGTGGAACAGTAAAGGGATAACTTCTTATTCCAGCAAGTGGAAGGAGGAGGTTGAACTGGTTTTAACACCCCAGCCTAATTCGTAGATGGTACAGATATCTCAAAACTGGCAGCCAACACTAACACATCTGTTTTTAAATTAACCAGTTACCTTGTTTTTTCCCATCTTCCCTCACACTGTCAAATAATTCATTTGACAATGCCGGTTGGGGAAGGCATTGCTCTGGGCACAGATAAATCAGAGAGGCGGTTTGAGGAGCTACTCTGTTCTGCCAACATGTGTCCCCAAGGTCTTCCCATTTGAGCTGAACTTTTCATGGAGCCAGATATGGAACCTACTTGAGAGGGAAAAGTCTCCATGAGGGAGTTCGGGATGGCCTTGGTTGAATCGCTCAAGGGCTATTCACGGTGGCCTAGGCATGGTGAGCCCTTGTGGGAGGTGGTCCAACGGATGGATGGCGGGAACAATCTGCAACCTGATCTGAAATCGACTGGAGGCCACTCAAGCCAAATGACACCCCAGCATCTGGCTCCATTTGTGGGCTACCACCCACTTCTTATCCTACAGATGATTTAACATTTGAGGAACTAAACCAAATGTGGGGGAGGAGACAGGACCCGTTGCATAGAAGAAAGGCAGTATAAAGGGGTCTGCCTTGGCTGGCTCATCTGGGCCATTTGTGTCATCTGTCTCACCTGCCTTTGACCTTCTCTTTCAGCCCCCACTCATATCAGGCCTTGGACAAACTTAGCACCTTAATAAGAAAAACTCTGGGGGTTGGTGCAAAACAGCAGACATAGGGAAAGGAGGGGCAAATGGCCATGACATGACACCTCAAGTCTGGCCTTCAAGTTTCACTCCCCAGCTCACAACCTTGGATACTAGGTTCAGAGCAAGGTGATGCACTGAGCCTCCAAGCGGTTAAAGTTTTAAAGGGCCCCCTGTCTGGACTTGTTTTCTAGACTAATAAATTCTGTGTCCTGGAGGACTAACAAGCAGGGCTCTCTCCCTCCCTCCTTGACACACTGCAGTGCACTGCTGGCTGCTGCTGGCGTTGCTTGTGCCTATAACGGTTTTCTACTTAAAACAGTTGGCTTCTGAAAGCCCAGCCAAGGGAGTTTTCTCACCATTTAATGTTCCCTCTTTTCAACATTCCTCCCCTCCTCCCCAACTTGTGCTGCCTATAAAGCATAGAAGGAGGTCACAGGTGGGCCTTAGTGCAGGGCAGGGGAACATCGGCCTCCAGAAGCCCCTGACTTCAGGGGGTATTAGAGTTGGTCACTGGGAGCCAGAAGCTCAGCCGTCACTTTGTCAACCCATTCAAGATCCCCCCTAGACGGGACCCCAGGGCCCCACAGAGGCCCCTGGCCAGCTGTGTGACTTCTTCCTTGGTCCTGCAACAGATCTCTCCCAGGTCTTCTTGTTTTTCCCTCAACTTCATTGTTATGGATTTAATTGTATCCCCACAAAATTCACGCCGGTTCCTCAGAATACAATGGTATTTGGAGATGGTGCCTTTGAAGAGGTAATTAAGGTAAAATGAGGTCATCTGGGCAGGCCATTGTCCCATATGCCTGGCGTCCTTGTAAGAGAGGCGATTAGGACACACACACACACACACACACACACACAGAGAAGAACTTGTAAAGACACAGGGAGAAGAGGAGCCAAGGAATGAGGCCTCGGAAGAAACCACCCCTGCCGACACCTTAATCTTGGACTTCTGGCCTCCAGAATTGTGAGAATATACATTTCTGCTACTTACTCTGTCCAGTCTGTGATACTTTGTGATTGCAGCCCAAGCAGACAAATATACTCATAATTCCAACACCAGAGCAATGAGGAGAAAATAAAGTCTTTCATATCACTGGCCTATCACAAGACTGGTCCTCAGTGTCCTTTCCCATCTTAAAACAAGATAGAAATAGAATCGAAAACAGTCAGAGGACTTTGGGTTCAGCTCTTGCTTGTGCGTTTTTAGGTGTGAAACCCACTGAAAGTGCTGGTCTGTCCCTCCTCTTTTCCTGCCGATTTTTTCTGCTCTGGATCAGGTGGGAGGCTGCCCCAGCCTCTACACTGCAAATCGTTTACGCCAGAAAGAGTGACAAGATCAGAACTGTCACTCAGAATCTGACCTGCTGTGCCCGTCAGCCCCAAATATATGAGAACATGAAGCAAAGTACCCTTTCCTTGGAATATTTTGCAAATGTAAAAAGAAATTTGAAGAATAGGCAAAATTATTGACATGCCTGTCCTTCCCAAAGGCATCTGAACTCTACCTGCCTGCTAGCCTCCCCTGTCCTGCCTCCTCTGCCATGTCCAGAAATAAACCCGGGAGTCTCTTGAATTCATTCGTGCTGTTTGCCTCATTTTCTCAGTAACTCGTTCCACATGTACGTTACCCTCTGCCAGGGGGAGTGCTGTCTGAGTTCTCTGTTTACTCTGAGTTTCCTAATTTTATGAACAATTTCCCAATAATAAGGTCAATTAGACCATAGAATCCTGTTCCAGGGAGAGTGGCAGATTCCCTGTCAGGGATCCTGCCCAGCTTCACCCAGACAGAGCGCTGGGGAACTCTGTATAGAAGACAGGGCTGCAGGCAGCCCAAGCACGCCACATGATCTAATTCTGTAGATATTTTTCCATCACTGATCTCTACGATGCTGAGGGGATTCTGCGACAATAAAATTACTGCTTTGTCATCTTCAACAAAAGCAAAATAAGCTGCTTCTTTTTCCATTGAGAACCTCACAAGGGACAAGTCATAGCTGATTGATAGGACTTGTTTTAACAATTACTACAGGTCTTTCTTTCATGATTGGAGTAATATCTGGCAAGCAAGTGCTTGCTTCATGCTTCAAACTGATGGGTTTCAAGAAAAGCCGACATGAAGAATAAACCAATACAATTTTAATAGATCAAATGCCCTCTTACTAAAAACCACAATTCTCTGATCCACATTTTTATTAAAGCAGACTTTCATTTAGTGCTACAGATTTTACTAAACCTAGTATTTTTCTAAAGCAAGGAAATCTTATGACGAGCCATAAATTTTCTCCACAAGATCATTTTCCAATCAGTTCCATCACAGCAAACTTATGCCATTACACTTACCTCCAAAATATACAATTACATGAATTAGTGTACGCCAATGAATTTTTAATTTTTTGCCTGTTAGTTCAAACCACATGAAATGTCTCTGCAACCGGATATTTTTACTGAGACCAAAAGCATACATATTCCAAACAATGCATTTCTATTTAGATTCTTCTGCAGCCTAATGAAAACAGTTTGTATTATCTGTTATCAATATGTTATTATTCAAACCATTCTTTCACTTGATTCTGCTCTCTCACTAATCCATTTGTGCACATTTTTGTCCAGCTTCTATAATACCTACCATATCTTTCCCATTGAGATCTCAGAAGACAGCAAACAATGTATTATTGATATTGTCATTATATTATAGATTGTATAATATGTGAATCACAGAATTTTGAAGCTGGTGGAGACTTAGGAAGAATTTCACTTTCAAAGACCACAATCCTATGATTTTCTTTTAATTTTCTTTGGTGTACTTCTTACACAGCCAGTGGTCCTTACAACATGTGGTAAGCTCTTTAGGGTAAAAAGCAATGTAAGTATAGTAAGAGTAAATACTAGCATAGAGAGTGATAAATTAGAGATAACCAGATTATTCTCTGGACCAGCCTGACTTAACCAAGCATTTAGTATTATCTCCCAGAATTTTTCCAAAACCAAAACTCTTTTTCTAAAAATTTCTTAAAACTGGAAATGCTCCAACTTATTTTTTTTAATTTCAATAGATTTAGGGGTACAAGTGGTTTTTGGTTCCATCGATAAATTATATAGAGGTGATATCTGGGTTTTTAGTGTACCTGAATGTGTACACTGCACCTGATAGGCAGTTTTTATTCCCTCACCTCCCTCCTAGCCAACCCCCTTCTTAGTCTCCAATGTCCACTGTACCACTCTGTACGCCCCTGCATATCTGTAGCTGAGCTCCCACTATACGTGAAAACATGTGATATTTGGTTTTCTGTTCCTGCATTACTTCACTTAGGACAATGGACTCCAGTTCCATCCAAGTTGCTGCAAAAGACATTATTTCATGCTTTTTTATGGCTGAGTAGTGTTCCATGGTGTATATACCACATTTTCCTTATCCACTCATCAGCTGGTAGACACTTAGGTTGATTCAATATCTTTGCAACTGTGAATTGTGCTGCAAAAAACATACAATTACAGCTGTCTTTTTTATATAATGACTTATTTTCCTTTAGGTAGACACCCAGTAGAGGGACTGTTGGATAGAATGGTAGATATACTTTTCCTTCTTTGAGAAATCTCTATACTGTTTTCCAGAGAGGTTGTACTAATTTATTAAATACATTCTCACCAACAGTATAAAAGTGTTCCTTTTTCACCACATCTGTGCTAACATCTACTGTTTTTTGACTTTTTAATAATGGCTATTCTGACAGGGGTAAGGTGGTATCTCACTGTGGTTTTAATTTGCATTTCCCTGATGATTAGTAATGTTGAGCATTTTTTCATATGTTTCTTTGCCATTTGTATATCTTCTTTTGAAAAACGTCTATTCATGTCATTTGCCTACTTTTTAATGGGATGATTTGTTTTTCTCTTACTGATTTCAAAACTGAAACTCTTTAAAACTGGTCCTTGGAAGTAACCTTTCCTAGTTGCATTTTTCTTCTACTTCCTGGCCAAGACAGAATGCTCTTTCCCAAATTCCCTGGACACGAATAAAGCCAAGTCTTTCCAGGCCGCCTTTTTCCAGGCTGGCTTCCCAGTTATGGTCATCACCACACAAGCACACATGCACATGTGCACACATGCACACACACACAGGGTCCTGATTGATACTGTGATCAGATTGCTTCGTATTCTTACACATCCTATTGCAACAGCTTTCTCAAACTTGTTACTGTAACTGGCCCATAACTGAGGGCAATACCTAGAGATCTGTTTTGAGCTTCTAACTCAATCCCTTCCCCTTCTAGCCCTCTTGGCTTGAGGCCGAGGTGTAGGTCTCTACATTCCTTATAACAACCATCCTGTAATCCTAGCTCTCCTGCTCTGGTTCCAGCCGGGAAGTAGCCCAGCTGTGAGCCTCACGCTTCCCAACCAGATGCGATTCCTTCCCAGGATGCACCTGAGGCCCGGGATTCCCCTCCCCCAACCTCGGTTCCCAGTCACAGCCTCAAACTAGAAGTAGGAAAGAACCATCTAAATCAACTTTTTTTTTGTTTTCTAATCCCTCAGGCTTTTTCTGTATCTTCCCTTCTTTGAGATTTTTTTACAGCTACTTGTCCAGATTTTTAAGACCTAATTGCAGACATATTCTGATTCTGAATGATCTTCTGACCACCAGACTGGGTCTCCTGGAACTGCAGAACCCTGGGGTTCATCTGGTCCACCACGACTCTGGTTGGTTTGTCCAGGCCCAGACTCTGCCTGAGCACTCTTTCCTGCCACCCCTACACACCTGTCCATCCCTTTGGTATCCAAACCATGACCACCTACACTTACGCCTAACTTGGAAGGTCTCTGCATGGCCCCAAAGCATCTGAACTGATGTTTTTCAATTTACCCTTCTCAAAGATCACACTTTCATATATTAGATCTCTTCCTTGGGGTCCAAAAACATATGGTCCTACAAGACTCACTTCAGATTACACTTATGGGGATTTTGAAGGGAAGAATGTTTTCATAACATGGCAGGTACGAATCTCCATCCATAAACTCAGATGTGCTAGAAATATCTTCCCTTTATTTCCTTTCAATCGAATTAATTCTGACCATGAGTCCCCCACCCCACCTGATTGGCAATGCATTTAATCTCAGGTGTTCTTGGGGCTTCCCTATCAACCTCCAGGTCAATGCTAATGCTTTGGGAAAAGAGGGGGACCAGAAGGGAAGTCCTGTCTTTGGTCATCTTCCCACACAGCGTATGACTGAAGCACCCATCATCCCTGTGCTCATGGCTCCTGAAGGTGGGAGGGTTCTCCACTCCCACTCTGGGAACAACACAGTCTAGTATCTGGGCCCCTGCCTCGTCAACAGCTCATTCTGCTTCCCTGCCAGAGGTCTCCCAACAACATTCTTTTAGACTCAAATATCTCCTCCTCTTACCTGTCCTTGACTCAAAATCTCTTTTTAGTCAGACAGAAAATCCTTTCTCCAGCCAATGCTACCCTCTTCAGCAAGTTGAAGCTTTTGAAAACAAATGCCAGGAAGCCTCAGGTTGCCTCTGCTTTCTCCTCCCCCCCACCCCGCCCCCAGCCCCACCCCTAATTTGAAGCAGGAAAACCAGAAGCTCTGCCGGTTTGAAAGGTGGAGAACAAAAAGGGATACAGAATCATGAATTGAATTTATATCTCAAATTATTATCCAACCACTTTAGCAGTGCTGAATTTAACAACATTTTATTAAAAAGTAATATAGCTTTTATAATAAATCCAGATAATCCTTGCAGGAACCCAAAAGAAACAACTAATCGTTACAAATGCAAAACTGGGCTTCTTTACAGAAATGCAGCACAGAACTAAATATACTCTGTATCTGCGCCTTATCTAGCTGGAAATAAAAAAAACACACGCAGGCTAAATAAATAAAGCTGTGCAGACCAATAGTGGCAAAATAGATTTCATTTTGCCTTTCAGTTGGCATATTTTTTCTGAAAGGACGACACGATGAAAAGCTCCATGCAAGATTCCTCCACAGTGTTCCAAAGGAACTCAGTCTTCAGGAAAGCCAAAGATTTCTGAAAAGCTGCTGTGGGTCAATTGTAACAGACTTGTCTATAGATCTTGTAAAAGACATACATAAATCACCAGGAGGTAGGGGGAGAATATTTGTATTTATTTTTATTTTATAGAGATATAGTGTATGTGCAGGCAGGTGCACACATCTTGCATGCACATAGTTTTGCATGTGTTCACACCCCTGTAACCACCACTCCTGTCAAGATGTAGGACATTTCTGGCCTCCCAGAAGGTGTTTTGTGCTCCTAGTCAATACCTCCTTTAAAGATAACCACTATTCTGATGTCCATCCGTCTAGATTGGTGTTGCCTGTTCTTGGATGTCATACAAATGGAATCACACAATGTGTACTCTTTCTGTCTGTAAAATCCCATTTTAAAATATTGTACTCAATTCTTAACAATTACTTGATAATACTTAATAATTCTTAATACTGATCCTCTCAGATACATAGCTTTCATTATTTGTTTAGCATCAGAGTCAAAATCTGAATGCATTATTATAAGACTCACATTATTATTTTATTTGCTATAAATATTATAAACATATCAATAACATTTTAATCCATGTGTCATAATTCTTATCCATGATGAAAATATCCATTTGAAGTATTTTATGATAGAGTAGATATGTTACTAACACTAATTGTAGACATTTTCTCTTGAAGTGGAAGAACAAAATTGAAATGATTTCCTTGGTGAAACAACCAAGCATAATTTCCACTTTGGGTCAAACTAGATATGCTATATAGCAATGATCTTGAAAAAATGCTTTTAGTCCTGCCATTCCATATAAATGAATGTAAATGTTTAAATGTATCATAAATTTAACTTGCAGATAAATTACTGCCAAGTTTGGGTACATCGCAGGCTCACCGGAGCCATTCTCTTGCAGGAAAACAGACAGCATTTGTTGAAAAGGTCTACTGAAAGAGACAAGGAAATGACGCAAGGTTACAAAGAACATCATTTTGATAAAATCCAATTAGTGCTGCGGTAGCTCAGCAAAATGTTTTGAGCAAACAAATGCTGTAATGACTTACCACCAATAATGATAATCACAACAATAGTAATAGTAATAATAATAATCTCATCTTGTCCATAGGTAACTCAGGAGAAGTAATGCCAGGAGCTCACTTAACATTGGGTGTCTACCCTTTCCGGCTCAAGGAACTTCATTAAATTTGCCGCTTCAGGTTTTTAAGCAGCAGAAATGAGGATGCTCTTAAATCTGGGGATATCACCATTTCAGGTATGGCAGATAACTACAGGAAGATGAGGCAGTTGGGGAGGGACAAGTGTTGGAAGCAGACCCAGCCATAAGGTAATGGGGGTGGGAGGGACGGGCAACACTGGCGAGACAGAACCAGGCAGGGCTGGAAGACGCCTGTTCCAGCATCAGAACATGATATTGAACAGTTCTGGGAAAGTTTAAAATCTCATCAAAATAAAAAGTTACCAAAATTTAAACTTTTAAAGATTGGGCTATATCATACAATATGGCATCCTACATCTGAGGAAATGTAGAATTTACACATACATTTATTTTATTTCACCCTGCCCTTTATTTTAAAAGCCTAGTTTAACTGTCCCAGCCAGGCCTCACAGTGCTATGTAAGTTCATGGCTGGGTCAGGATAAGCCAGCCAGCACCCACCTGGTCCCAGGCCTGCAAGATCTCGGTAGCGGCAAACAATAGGCTATGATGAACCTCCATGGTTTTTTCCCTCCAGGGAGAATCTCTTTTCCAGAAAGAGACTTATATCCCTACTCCCTCTCTTCAAGCTCACAATCAAGTAAAAGCAAGGTGCCATCGGAGCAGTGGTTTATAATAAGCCAATATGGTGCCAAATGGAAGGTCTGAAAATATGAAATATATGAATATAGAGAAATATGTGATTGTCAAATACTGTATTTACTTATCTTGTTTATTGTCCAGTTCCCCACTGGAATATAAATTTTGTGAAGTCGGTTTATTCATCTGCTACATCCCCATGACTTGAATATAACAGATATTCAATAAATGTTTGTTGAATGAAGATAAAATAAAATAAAAGGTCATGTGGGGAAGACTGGACTTCATTTCAAGAGGACCCTAGACCAGAAAGGCAGATGGCACTGGGAGGATATAAAACACAGTGACATGACCACCACGTCTGCCTTAGGTCCACGGGAAGGACAACTGGGAAATCCAAGTAGACAAGCAGACAGGTGATTACCATTAGGAGAATGTTTCCAAGGCTGAATCAGGAACAGACAAACAATGCAGAAAAATTAACAAAGCTAAATGCTGGTTCCTTTGAAATGACCAACAAAATTGGCATACATACAACTTTAGCTATGGTGATCAAGAAAAGAAAATGAGAACACAAGTTATCAATACCTGAAATGAAAAATGAATCATCACTACAGACCCTACACTCATTAAAAGAATTTTAAAATGACCACCTTTATGCTAAGAAATTTGACAACCTAGTTGAAATGGATGAATTCCTTGAAAAATACAACTCACCAAAACTAATAAAGATAAGAAAGGAAATCTATATAGCCCTATATTTATTGTGAAACTCAAGGACAGGCTATAAGACCACAAGTCAGGGAAAGGAGGCGGTTATACCACAAGTGACTAGAAGGCCAGGCAGGTCTCAGGTCTCAGGCATGGAACGGAAACAGACCTTGGGTATCATGTAGGCACTGTGTCTCACAGAGCAGGGGTCCCATCAGCAAAATCAGGGCACAAAGGTAGAGCCAGATGCTAGGGCTTGAGCTATGATCTGAAGGACAAGGCAGGAGCATCTTAAATTCTCAGTTTCTAAGTGCTTAACTGGTTTTTTTGAAAGCGTGTCTAAGCTGAACCTACTAGGAGGTGCAGGGAGTGGCAAGCAGTCTTAGTTAAGGGAATAGCAGGGCTATGTAGCCTGGGGCAGCTGGGGACTTCTACTTGACTTCTAACGAAAATAACCTTGGAGATGGAATAAGGAACTGAATTTTTATCTCTTTTGTTATCTTAATTTATCATTTATTTATTTGTTATTAGGAATTTGTGTGCTAAACTTTTTATTATTCATTTATCCCTCTACTTTCTCTGGCCCATGCTCCAGAGTCATCACTGACTCTATTCTTTCTCTCCCATGGCACATGCTATCTGTCAGGAAATCCTGGAATTGCTCAATCACATTGCATGACTCTGACAATGTCTTTGCACCTCCACTTTCCGACAACCTTTATTTAGGCCCTCATCATCTTTTTCCTGGATTACTGCTATAGATTCCTGAGAAATCTCCCTGTTTTCACCCTAAATTTTCCAAGATGTTGTCTCAACAGAGAAACCAGATGGGTCATTTGAAAATGTAAATTAGTTCATGTCACTCCTGTGCTTAAATCTCAATGGCTTCCCTTTCCCCTCCAAAATAATCTCAAAGTGTGCCTTATGTCACACGGCACAATCTGATCTGGCCCCAAAGACTCCACTGACCTCCTTTCCTGCTGCTCTTCCTTGCTCACTCTGCTCCAGCCACACAGAACTTTGAATATGTTCTTTGAATATGCCTTGCACATGATCACCCCAGGGCCTTTGCACTTGCTGTGCCTTCTTCCTGGAATGCTTGCCCCCAAAGGACAACAGTTTGTCCCCTCCATTCCTTAAGATTCGTTAAGACCTAGACTCCAGTGAAGCTTCCCTTCACCGGTCTATATTCCTAGTGCCTTGAACCAAGATACACAGGGTAGGTGCTCAGTAGGTATTTTCTAATGAATGACTAGGATGAATGAATGCCTTGGGACCACTAAAAGAAGGAAACTCATGATACATGGATCCCATCACTCAGTATTTTAAAAATTTTAAAGTCATTGACAATCTTTTCCTCCAAGTTCTTTATCATGGGAAAATACACAAAACATAAAATTTACTATCTAAATCATTTTTAAGTGTACAGTTCAGTGGCATTAAATGCATTCACATTGTTGTGCAACCATCACTATCATCTATCTCCAGAACTCTTTTCATCTTGTAAAACTGAAACTCTATACCCATTAAACAATAATTCCATGTTCCCTCCTCCCCCCAGCCTCTGGTAACTACCATTCTTTTTTAATTTTTTTCTACTTCATAAAATTTGTACAAATTTATGGGGTATATTGTATAATTCTGATACATGCATAGATTGCATAATGGCCAAGTCAGGGCTTTTTGGGTATCCATCACCCAAATAACACCAAATAATACATTGTACCCATTAATTAATTTCTTATCATCCACCCCTTCACCCTTCCGAGTCTCCATTCACTATCATTCCCCTATGTCCATGTGTACACATTTTTTAGCACCAACTTATGACTGAGAACACGCGATATTTGACTTTCTGTGCCTGGCTTGTTTCACTTAATATAATGACTTCCAGTTCCATTCATGCTGCTGCAAATGACATGATTTTGTTCTTTTTTATGGCTGAATAATATTCCATTGTGGATATATACATTTTCTTTACCCATTCTTCTGTGGATGGACACTTAGGTTAATTCCATATCTTTGCTATTGTGAATAGTGCTACAATAAACATAACAGCGCAGTTGTCTTTTTGATATATTGATTGCTTTTCCTTTGGGTAGATACCCAGTAGAAGGATTGCTGCATGGGAATGGCAGTTCTATTTTTAGTTCTTTGAGAAGTCTCCATGTTGTTTTCCATGGAGGTTGTACTAATTTACATTTCCACCAACAGCGTATAAGAGTTCCCTTTTCTCTATACCCTTGCCAACATCTGCTCTTTTTTGTCCTTTTAATAATAGCCATTCTGACTGTGGTAAGATAATATCTCATTGTGGTTTTTATTTCCATTTCCATGATGATTAGTGATATTGACTGCTTTTTCATATACCTGTTGGCCATTTATATGTCTTTTTTTGAAACATGTCTATTCCTATCCTTTGTCCACTTTTTAATGAGATTATTTGTGGGGGATTTTTGGTTGAGTTGTTTGAGTTCTTTGTATATTCTGGATATTAGTCCTGTGACGGATGAATAGTTTGCAAATATTTTCTCCCCTTCTGCAGGTTGTCTTTTCATTCTGTTGATTAATTCTTTTGCTGTGCAAAGGCTTTTTAGTTTAATTAAGTCCCATTTGCTTATTTTTATTTTTGTTACTCATATTTTTGAGACCCTAGTTATAAATTTTTTGCCTAAACCAATGTCCAGAAGAGTTTTCCCTAGGTTTTCTTCTAGCATTTTTATAGTTTCAGGTCTTACATTTAAGTCTTTAACCATCTTGAGTTGATTTTTGTATATGGTGAGAGATAGGGGTCCGGTTTTATTCTTCTGCATATGGCAATCCAATTTTCCCAGCACCATTTATTGAAGAGGATGTTCTTTCCCCAATGTATGTTTTTGTGAGATTTGTCAAAGATCAGTTGGCCATGAACATATGGCTTTATTTCTGGATTCTCTATTCTGTTCCATTGATCTACATTTATATTTTTATACTAATACTATGTTTTTTTGGTTCCTGTAGCCTTGTAATATAATTTGAAGTCAAGTAGTGTGATGCCTCCAACTTTGTTTTTTTGCTTAGGATTGCTTTGACTATTCAGGCTCTTTTTTGGTTCCGTATGAATTTTAGGATTGTTTTTGGTAACCACCATTCCACTTTCTGTCTCTATGGTTTTGACTACTCTAAGTACCTTATAGAAGTAGAATCACACAATATTTGCCTTTTTGTGACTGACTTATTTCACTTAGCATTATGTCCTCAAGGTTAATCTATGTTTGTGCTTATGTCAGACTTTCCTTCTTTTTTAAGGCTGAATAATATTCCATTATATGCACACATATAACACATTCTGCTTACGCACTCACCCATCAATGCATACTTGGGTTGCTTCCATATTTGGGCTATTGTGAATAATGCTGCTGTGAACGTCAGTGTGCAAGTATCTCCTCAAGACCCTGATTTCAATTTGTTTTGAGTTTATACTCGGAAGTGGAATAGGTGGATCATTTGGTGTATCTATTTTTAATTTTTTAAGGAACTGCCACACTGCTTTCCATAAGGGCTGTACCACTTTACATTCCCACCAACAATGCACAAGGATTCCGATTTCTGCACATTCTTGCCAACACTTGTTATTTTCTATCTTTTTGATGGTACCCATCCTAATGGGTGTGAGGTAGTATCTCATTGTACTTTTGATCTGCATTTCCCTAACAATTAGTAATGTTGAGCATCTTTTTATGTGCTTATTGGCCATTTGTTTATCTTCATTGGAGAAATGTCTGTTCAAGTCTATTGCCCATTTTTGAATCAGATTATTTGTTTCGTTATTGAGTTTGGGGCATTCTTTATATATTCTAGATAGTAATCCCTTATCAGGTATATTATTTGCAAATATTTTTCTCCCATTCTATATGTTATCTCTTACTCTGTAATGTCTTCATGTGTATTCATATGCACTGTGGGTTTTTAATTCTCATGAAAGTCAATTTGCCTATTTTTCTTTTGTTGCCTATGCTTTTGTTGTTGTATTCAGGAAATCATTGCCAAATCCAATGTTATAAAGATTTTCCTTTATATTTTCTTCTAAAAGTTTTATAGTTTTAGGCCTCACATTTACTTAATTTTTGTATATGGTGTAGGATAAGGGTCCACCTTCATTTTTTGCATGTGGATATCCAGTTTTCCTAGCACCATTTGTTGACAGACTGTCTTTTCCCCATTGAATGGTCTTGGCACCCTTGTCAAAAATCACTTGGCCACATATGTGGGGGCTTATGTCTGGGCTCTTTATTATTTTCCTTTGGTCTGTATGTCTGTCTTTATGCCAGTACCAGACTATTTTGATTACTGTAGCTTTGTAGTAAGTTTTGAAATCAGGAAATGTGAGTCCTTCAGCTTTGTTCTTGTTTTTCAGGATTGTGTTGGTTATTTGGGGTCTCCTGAGATTGCATATAAATTTTAGGATGAATTTTTTTATATCTGCAAAAAACATCGTTAGGATTTTGATAGGAATTGCATTAAATCTGTAGATCACTTTGGCTAGTATTGACATCTTAACAGTATTAAGTCTTCCAATCTATAAAAGTGGAGTATCTTTCTATTTATTTATGCATTCTTTAATTTCTTTCAGCAATGTTTTGTAGTTTTCAGTGTACAAGTCTTTCACCTCGTTGGTTAAGTAAATAATTCTTAAGTATTTTGTTCTATTTGATGCTATTGTAAATGGAATTGTTTTCTTAATTTCTTTTTCTAATTGTTCATTTTTAGTGCATAGAAATGCAACTGACTTTTTGTGTTGACTATGTATCCTGCTACTCAGCAGGATTCATTTATTAGTTCTAACAGGTTTTTTGTAGAATATTTATACACGTAAGATCATTTCATCTGCAAACAGAAATAATTTTACTGCTTCCTTTCTAATTTTGATACCTTCAGTTCTGTTTCTTGCCTAACTTTTCTGGCTTCGACTTCCAGTATTATGTTGAATAGAAGTGATGAAAACAGGTATCCTTGTCGTTACCAGTCTTAGAGGGAAAGCTTTCAGTCTTTCACAACTGAGTATGATATTCACTATGGGTTTTTCACATATGACTTTTATTGTGTTGAAATAGTTTCCTTCTATTCCCAGTTTGTTGAGTGTTTTTATGATGAAAAGATATTGAATTTTGTCAAATGCTTTTTCTGCATGATCAAAATGATCATGTGACTTTTTTCCTTCATTCTGCTCATGTGCTTTATAACATTGATCCATTTTCATATGTTGAGCCATCCTTGTATTGCAGGAGTAAATACCACTCTGTCATAATGAATAATTTTTTAAAATGCAGTTTGTTAGTATTTTCTTGAGGGTTTTTGCATCAAAATTCATAAGGAATATTGGTCTATAGTTTTCTTTTTTGGAAGTGTCTTTGTCTGGCTTTGGTATCAGGGTAATGCTGGCTTCAGACAATGTGTTAGGAAGCATTTTCTTCTCTTCAATTTTTTGGAAAAGTTTAAGGAGGATTGGTATTAATTTTTTTTAATGTATTTGATGGAATTCACTGGCTTGGACTTCTTGGTGAAGCCATCAGGCCGAGGGCTTTTCTTTGTCAGGAGATTTTTGATTACTGATTCAATCTTCTTACTAGTCATAGGTCTATTCAAATTTTCTATTTTCTTTATGGTTTTCTTTTGATAAGTTGTTTGTTTCCAGGAATTTGTCCATTTCATATAAATTATCCAATTTATGGCATATAATTGCTCATAGTGCTCTCTTAAAATCCTTTTTGTTTGTATAGAATTGGTGGTAATATCCCAATTTGAGTCTTCTTTTTTTTTTAGTCCTTCTAGCAAAAAGTTTGTCATTTTTGTTGATCTTCTCAAAGAACCAAATTTTTATTTGTTGAAGTTTTCTATTATTTTTTTCTATTCTCTATTTTTTTTATTTCTACTCTGATCTCTTATTTCCTGTGTTCTGCTGTCTTTGGATTTAGTTTGCTCTTCTTATTCTAGTTCCTTAAATTATAAAGTTGAGTTGCTAATTTGAGATATTGCTTATGTTTTAATGTAAATGTTTATAGCTATATATTCTCCCGTTAGCACTGCATTCACTGTGTTCCATACGTTCTGGTATGTTGGGTTTTAACTGTCATTCACCTCTAAGTATCTTCTAATTTCCCTTGTAATTTCTTCTTTGTCCCTTGGTTAAGAGTGTGTTGTTTAATTTCCACAAATTTGTAAATTTTCCAGTTTTCCTTCTGTTATTGATATCCAACTTCATCCCATTGTGATCACAGAAGGTACTTTATCCAAGATTTAACTTTTAAAATCCATTGAGACTTAACTTGTGGCCTAACATATGGCCTTTCCTGGAAAATTTTCTATGTGCATCTGAGAAGAATTTGTATTCTGCCATTTTGGGGTAGAGTGTTCTGTATATGTCTGTTACATCTAGTCGGTTTATTGCATTGTTCATGTCCCTCATTTTCTTATTTATCTTCTCTCTGGTTGCACTATCTATTATGGAGAGTGGGGAATTGAAGTCTCCAACTACAATTATTGTAGAACTGTCTATTTATCCCTTCAACTATGCCAATTTTTCCTTTATATATTTTGATGGTCTGTTATTATGTGCATGAATGTTCATAATTGTTACACCTTCTTGCTGTACTGAACTTTTTATTAATATGTAATGTTTCTCTTTATCTGTTGTAACCTTTTTTGGTTTGAAGTCTCTTTTGTCTCATATTAGGATGCCACCCCTGCTGTCTTTTGGTTATTATTTGCATGAAATATCATTTTTAATTCTTTAACTTTCAATCTATTTGTGTCTTTGGATCTAAAATGAGTCTCTAGAGGACAGCATATAGTTGGATCATTTTTTTTAACCATTCTGCCAGTCTCTATATTTTGATTGGAGAGTTTAATCCATTTACATTTAAAGTAATTACTGATAAGGAGGCACTTCTGTCATTTAGCTATTTGTTTCCTACATGCCTTATAGCTTTTCTGTTCCTCATTTCCTACATTACTATCTTCTTTTTTACTTGATTTTTTTTAGTGAAATATTTAAATTTGTTTCTTGTTTTCTTTAGGGTATATCCTTTCACTATTTTCTTTGTGATTACCATGGGTATGATATTTAACATCCTTAAGTTATAATTCTCTCATTTGAATTTATATCAGCTTAACTTAATAACATACAAAAACTCTGCTCCATCCCCAGGTCTATCCCTTACCCGTTTAGTTGTTGTTGTCACAAATTACATCTTTATATATTGTGTGTCTAAAAATATGAACTAACAATTTTTAATGCATTAGTCTCTTAAATTATGTAGAAGACAAAATGTGGAGCTACAAACCAAAGTATCAATAATCTTAGCTTGTAGTCTAATAATTATTTTTTAATGTACTAGTTTCTTAAATCACATAAAAACAAGTGAAATTTCACACCATTGTTACATTAATACTAGCTTTTATAATTGCCCATGTATTTACTTTTACTGAGATATTTATTTCTCCACATAGCTTCAAGTTACTCCCTAGTGACCTTTCATTTCAACCTGCAGTATTCCCTTAAGCATTTCTTATAGGACAGGTCTAGGGGTAATGAACTCCCTCAACTTTTGTTTATCTATGAATATCTTAATTTCTCCCTTGCTTCTGAGGGACAGTTTTGCCAGATATAAGATTCCTGGTTGAAGAAGAATCTTGAAGAAGATTGGCTTTCTGAGCCTGTGCCTGTCCCTGAGCATGCACAATGACTTTCCAATTCCCCCTGTGTATGTGGTTGTTTTTGAATGTCCTATTCTTCGATACCTGGCTCCCAAAGGGAGAAAAATAGGAAAATGAAGGGGATAAAAAGTCGCCAGCTCTTTAAATCCTCTGGAACTCAGTTCAGCCAGAGGCGGAGAGATTTGCAATGATGTGGGAAGGTATAACAACAATGATTGCTGCCTCGTTGTCTGCACAAGCAGCAGTCAGCGGTCAGAGCACAAACCCCTCATATCTGGAGGACAGTTTCCTTTTGCCCACTCTGGCTCCCCCAAGCTATGTGCTAACTTCTCCAGGAACATGTGCATGCTGCCTGCCAGGGTAGGGGGTAGAGAAGGTCAGAGATGGGAGGTACATAGCTGCTGCTGTGCTAAGAGCTGAAACTGACCAAAATTAACCACAATTTACCATCGAAGCCTTCCCCTGGAAGTTGTGAGTCTTCAGTACACTCCAGAATTCCAAAATCATCATATCGGACAGATTCCACCCATGCAATTGTCTAGGTGAGGAGATGTATCTCTGGCACTTCCTACTCTAGCATCTTTCCAGAATCCTGCTGACTACTTTTAAAACTTAAGTTAATTCTGACTTCTTTTAAAGATGAGAAGATATTGCAATACTGAGAGCACATTGTCACAGACAAGTTATCAACTGTGGTTGAGTATGACTGGTTACAACGACCCATCGTGCCCACTATGCTACTATATTGTCTTATACATGGCCCATTTAATTACTTTGTGTCACTTGCTAGGTTTTGTAAGTAATCATTAAAGAAGGCAGCATACTTACACCATGGTTATATATTTTCTCTGAAGGAGGTGAATCAATATTTACCAAATAGGACTGTCATAGGCAGAATTCTAACATGGCCCTCAAGATTAAAGCCTCTGGTGTACACACACGTTTTCCCAGTTATTCAGCAAACACTACTCTAGGTGCTGCTGTGAAGGAATTGTGCAAATGTAGTTAAGGTCTTAATCAATTCATTTTAAGACAGGGAGATTATCCTCAGTGACCCTGACCTAATCAAGTGAGCCCTTTAAAGGCATTGGGCTCTTGCTGGTAAAAGATTTAAAGTGGGAAAGGACTACAATGTGAGGGAGATTCTCTGTTGCTGGGTTGAACATGCAGGGGTTCATGTGGCAAGGAATGTGTGTGGTGCCTAAGAACTAAGAGTGACCTCCTGGCTGACAGCCAGCTAGGAACTAGGGACTTCAGTCCTGCAACCGCAAAGAACTGAATTCAGCCAACACCTGAATGAGCTTGGAAGCAGATTCTTCCCAGAGCCTCCAGAGAGGTACACAATCTGCCATCACCTTAATTTCAGCCTGTGAGGCCCTAAGCCTGGAACCCCACCACCAACCAAACAAGGTCTTAATTTTTAACAAAGATAAATGGTTAAAATAAAAAGTTATTTGTGTTCTTCTCTTCCACATCATCATTTCCTAGACAAATACAAGAGCCACTGCTTTTAAAAATCCATGTTAATTGAATTTAGCTTTATGTACAGACCTCACCATGAACATTTCCTTTTTAACAAAGTCCTTTGGTCTTTGGAAGTACATGTGTTTTGACCAAAGTAATAGATAAATAAGAGTAGACATTCTGCCATTTTTTCACGATTTTCTAGGCGTGTAATATAGAGTGAAGGGTAACATTTGTATAAAACTGACTGATACCAACCAGAGAGTAAGGCCAAAAATATTTTAAATGGGCAGCTGATAGGAATGGTCCTTCTGTTTCTATATAATCTTCCCTCACAGGGCACGCCAGTTCAGCACAAGAATTGTATGGCATCTTGTAGTTGAAATGCATAAATCCCTGTTGAAATGACACCACAATCTCTTTGGAAAGGGACGTTCAAACCACAGCCTGTATTCCATCTGATGTCCCACCGGATCCGGAATTAGAGAGCTCCCTGATTCACTCGTTTTGATGAGCAGCATAGAAAACCAAAGAGAAATGGTCTGGCCTCAACTGCATGTGCTTTGAAGAATTCTTCACCCAGAAAGGCTGCTGGAGTGGGGATGACAGCTCCCAACAGTGCAAGTCAGTGGCCCGCTTCCAGGTGATAGCTCTTGGTACACATTTCTGCCAGCTGCTGATTGGTAAGTAGTTTTGAGCTACCCCGAAAGGCATCTCCCCCCATAGTCTAAGAAATATGTGCTGGGTTTTCCTAAGAAATATATGTCAAACAGATGGGAAGCAATATGGAAAATATTGAAAATGGCTTCTATACATTTGGAGCCACTTCTAAAGGCTAAGTCTTAGTTCTGTGATATAAAATTAGTCAGCACAATAAACCAGCATAGGTGGTAAATTCACTATAATACTTATTGATATTTATGGGGACATAAGGAAATGTCCTAAATAAATGAATGCTTCCTTTCATTTCTGAAAGGAAGGAAGTAGAGAGGGATGGAAGTTCAGGAAGGGGAAGAAAAGGAAGTGAGCCGCAATCACTCCCAGCTCTGCTTCTGGGACATCTCCTGGACTAGGTTAGGCTCCCCCGACAGCCTGTGCTCTCTGCCAGGCTGTGCTCCCTGACCTCAGCTGAATGTCAGCACTCACCACACTTCATTTTTAATGTTTGTCAAATTGTTCATTCACCCCGACACACTGTAAGTTGTATGTGAGCAAGAGACTGGGTTTGCTGGGCCATCTTTGTAGGCACAGGAGGAAAGTAGCTTGGAGTTCCTCAAAAGCAGACCTTGGGACAAGGATGTGAGTGTGAAGAGTTTGTTCGGGAGGTGATCTCAGGAGCAGGGGGAGGAGAAAGGGGAAGACACCCAGAGGAGCATGCGGGCCCATCCAGGGAGAGGGAGAGACCAGGCTATGAGTACAGGCAACGGGGACTCAGTCTCCTGGCAGCCAGCACAGAACAAGCTGCAGAGTCCTCCCACTGCGGAGTGAGGAAGCAGGGGGACTTATCCTCCAACCCTTTCCAGTCATTTGAGGAAGCCTGCTCCAGCAGGGCGTGGCTCCCAGCACATCCAGCCTGCCCTGCCACAGCCCGAGAGAAAGCGCCGGGGTGGAGAGTGGGGGGCACTCCCACAGCAGGACGCCGGTGAGCACAGGAGGGGTGGGGACTGAAGGTCTGTGGGCTGACAGCAACAGCCTCAGCAGACATTTGCTGAAGGAATAAATGACTGAATGAGAAAAATTATTTTACTCCAATTTCCTTTTAATGTTATGGTCTGTTATGTGCGTTGCTTTGATTTTTTTCTTCATTTTCTTCACTGAGATATAATATCATAAAGAGCATAGAGTGTCCCAACCTTAAATGTAAGCTCACTGGCTTTTACCCCTATAAACACCTGTGTATCCCCACCCGGATCAAAATATCAAACATTTTCATTACCCGGTCAGGTTCCCATATGGCCTTTCCTAGTCAACGCCAACTTCCACCCAGAAATAACCCACTGTTCGGACGTCTATTCCCATCAATTAGTTTTGCCTGTCCTCAAACTTCCTATAGAGATTTTTATTAATACAATACATTCTCATTCATGTCTGATTTCTTTCACTCAACACAATCCATAGATACATCCATGCTGCTCTGTACCTGTTGTTAGTTTAGTTTTGTTTTGTTTTGTTGCTGTGCAGTGTTCAACCAACTGAATTTTGCAGTCAAAACTAAATGAATGAGTGAATTGTTGTGTCATATCCAACCCTGCCTTCTGGTAATGCGGCGTGGCGTGTCACCAGCTCCTGGAAGTTGCACCATGGAAAATTCTCGTTTCCCACCACCCAATGGCTTGGCATCCAGGGAATTATACCATCCTCCTGGCCAGAGGCAGCTTTTTCCTTTCCACAACCACGAATCAGACAAAGTTTTATATGACCTATCCAAAGCAGTCTGAGCACTGGGAAAGATGACTGCTACCATCAACTAGTCATGAACTTCTGTGTTAGTCTGTTTTGCATTGCTATAAAGGAATTCTTAAGGCTGGGTAATTTATAAAGAAAAGAAGGTTATTTGGCTCATGGTTCTGCAAGCTGTACAGCAAGGTGCCAGCATCTGCTTCTGGTGAGGGCTTTCAGGGAGCTTCCTATCAAGGCAGAAGGTGAAGAGGGAGCAGGCATGTCACATGGCAAGAGCAGGAGCAAAGGAGGGAGGCGGTGGTGCCAGGCTCCTTTAAACAACTAGCTCTTTTGTGCACTCACAAAGTGAGGACTCACTCATTATCATGGGGAGGGCACCAGGCCATTCATGAGGGATCCACCTTCATGACCTGAACACCTCCCACCAGGCCCCACCTCCAACACTGGGGATCAAATTTCAACATGAGATTTGGAGGGGACAAATATCCAAACCATATCAACCTCTCAGCAAGTCACATTAGCTCTTTAATTTTTGATCTCATTTTTAAAGGATGGTGTTGGGCTGATGTTTCTGTGGTCCCTGCTGCCTGTGCCCTATGATTATAGCTGACATTGTCTGTATGTGTCCTGACATCGTCCTCCATGCACTTTCCCAAGCAAATGGTGCACCTCACACACAGAAACGCCAGCTCCCACTTGTCAGTTCAATTCAGCAGGTTTGCTGTGGGTAAAGAACAGCACTGTCCCCACACAGCGAAAGTCGGTAAACTGCATCAAGGTAAGAGCTTGCGATGGGGTGAAGCTGGGGTATGGGTCCCACCCTGGCAGCCTCAACACTTTTGAGGCAGAGAGAAGAGACAGAGGCTCCTATCCGCTGGGGAGGTCTTTGTTAACAACACCACCAAAGGAAGGGGCAGGAGGGGGCTTTTTGACATTTTAGATGGAGGGGACAGGATTTTTAACTATGCTTTGGATGAGGATGAATATCTGTCCTGCTGTCTTTCCTTGAGCATAAGCTTACACGTGTATTTTCACCAGAAAGTGAGCATTTAGAGGGTTTGTTTCTGCAGCTGATGCTGTCAATGACACACACACACACCCGTCCTTCACCCCATCCTTTTCCCCTTCAGTGTCCTCAGCTCACTTCCGACTGCCGGCAGCTGCAGTTACCCAGATGGACACTCCAGCTCCACCACCCCTCCGCTGGGATAACTCTACACCGTTTTCCATGCCCTCCCTGAAGAATGAGCTCCAATCACCCGCAAAGTTGGCAACACAGTCCTGTACCCTGTATTGGCCGCCTGCTCCTCCCAAATCCACTACTTCCCCCCTAACCCTCGAGGTCAGTTTCTAAGGGGACCCAGAAACAGCCCTCTCTTCTCCTATTAAAGAAGTGCTAATCAGAGACGTCCAGTAAAAATTGAACACTGTCGTGCTTCCGACGGAGATGATTTAACTATAAGAATAAGGAAGTTGTGAACAAAGAGTTTTTATGGAACACTCTTATTCTAAGGAGCTGTCACCTGGGCGAGTGGATGAGAAAGGCAGCGTTCTGCCCGCTGTTACTCCCGGGGAGAATCAAGTGGCCGCCGTGCCACCCTCTGCCTTCCAGCCCGCAGACGCCTGGGGGTGGCTTCGCAGAGCTCAGCCTCACAGTGCTCGCGGCTCCGCGCCCGGCCGCAGCGCCTGCGACGGGCGACACGGGCGTGAGGGGTCGTCATCACAGAAACACCACCCTTTAATTCTGCTTCTTCCAAGCCACTTCCTACCCCTCCTTGCTTCTGCATAGATCCAGGCTAACATGTGGCAAATCTGCCTCAATTCGTGACACTGCGGAGAGGTGCTGGGGCTAGGGCTGGGGGCTGAGAAGGGGGACCCCTGGGCTCGTAAGGGGGTCTGGGGGAGCACAATGAGCCGTTCTGTCCCTCCTCGCCTTGCTGCGCCACAGATACTTCAGACCTCAGCTCTTCCGCTGCTTTTACGAGGTAAGAAAGGCCACGTTGCGGGTGAAAGCGCCTGGACATGTTGGCAGCTAGACTCAAAATCAAAGAGCGGTGGGCAGGGAGGCGATGTAATGTGGGGTGTCCTACCCTGCAAGTGTCCTCCTCCACCTCTGCCAATTAGGGTTAAACCTTGGTGAATTAACTGATGGGACCCTTGTGAGCAGAGGGTTAAGGGGCTACCTCCGCGTCGTGGGGAAGCAGAAGCCGACGCTGGGCTCCCGGCCCCTCTGCACAGGCCACATCTTCCAGCATCATGACGCTTAGCAGCGATCATCTGGTCCGAGTCACTTAACATTTTATTGTTTCCTTATGAAGATTATTCAATTCGTTGTACTTGAAAATATTAATGTTTTCTATTTTGTATGTATATTTTAATTCTTGGCTTTCATCTCTATATTTGGGTTTGTTTTAAAAGTGGAGTTTAAAAAATTAAATCCACCAAAAATTTACCAGATCTTTTAAATGTGGTCCCCACTACATTTTTGAAGTTGTGACTTTAAGGCTGAGAAATTTTTTCCGGGGAATGTGAGTTCATCTTGAAAGGGAACAAGGTGAGGCGCCATATGGCAATCCTCCAGGCAGGGGGCGGATGGGGCTGAGCCTGAGTTCAGAGGGTGGCACCCCCATCTCCTCTTCAGGGACAAGCTGTTCCCAGTTAACCCCTTACACCTAGAGAGGGCTTCCTAGTGTGCAAAGTGGGTGTCAGCTCATTTCTATGTAGACAATCACTACAACCTGGGGATTTGATCAGGACAGCTCATGTTGTCAGCACTTGACTGGGGAGGACACTAAGGCTAAGAGACCTTAGGTGACTTGCTTGAGGTCACACAGCAGAAAAAAGGGAGGAGGTGCATAATCAGGTCTGCAATCCAGAGCTTCTAACTTAGAGTTTGGTGACCTCTCCATTACTGCCAGCTCCTTACTTAGAGGAGTACAGTTCAGGGGAGTATTTTTACTAAAGGTCTAAATCACTAAACAGAATATGGGGACAGAATTCCAAGGCATAAGCTAATGATGCACCTCTTCCCCAGAAGTAATTGACAGTTGCAGTGACCACTGACTGCATATATAAGCACACATCTGGTGAACAGGCTCCTGCTTCCTCCTTCTCATGAACTTAATCTGCATTGCTGTCTGTTAGTCCTGAAAATTTCTTTAGTGCTGAAGAGTAGCCTTCTTGTATCAGATGGGAAGTCCTGATATAATCTGTGCCCCAACACCCGCGTTACTCAAAGTGTGGTCCACAAACTAGCAGCAGCAGTTATCTCCTGGGAAGTTGGTAGATATGTAAATTCTTGGGTTGCACCCCAGTTCCACAGAATCAAAATCCCTTGGGTGACATCCAGCCCTCTGTGTTTTAACCAGCTCTCTAGGTGCATCTGATGTTGGCTAAAGTTTGAAGTAGTACTTTGCATGTAGGAGATGTTTATACGTGTTCAAAGACACAAACCCTTGGCTGGGTGGGCTACTTATAGTCTGATTTAAGCTTCCCAGAAAACAAATACTAAGATATTTCCATGTGGAAATTCCCAAACTGGATTAACGAGGATTGAAAAAAAGTACAGAAATGGTGTCAGGACTGATGAAAAGCACAGAGCTTAAAATAATCACTGGGATACTGGGCTTCTTAACAGAAGTTACAGAGGGAAAGAACTCTGAAAAGCATACAGGAACTGACAAGGAAGAGGACACTGAACTCTGGGGAAACATCCAGAAGGACTGAGATTTTAAACAACATGGAAACTAACCTTTTTTTTTTCTTTTATTTCAGAATATTATGGGGGTACAACACTTTGGTTGTATATATTGCCCATGCACTGCCCAAGTCAGAGCTACAATCATGGACATCCCCCAAACTGTGCTCCCCGCAGCCATTAGGTGTGAGTTTTCCCATCTCCTCCACCCTCCTCCCACCAGCCCCTCCCTGATGAATACCGTTTCCATGTGCAACATAAGTTTCTACACAGCCAAGGAAACTATCACTAGAGTGAACAGACAACCTACAAAATGGGAGAAAATATTTGCATGCTACACATCTGATAAAGGGCTGATAACCAGAATCTATACAGGACTTAGGAAATTCAACAAGAAAAAAATCAAACAACCCCATTAAAAAGTGGGCAAAGGACATGAACAGAAACTTTTCAAAAGAAGACAGAACAATGGCCAGCAAACATATAAAAAATTGCTCAACTTCTCTAATCATCAGGGAAATGCAAATCAAAACCACAGTGAGATATCGCTTAACTCCAGTGAGATTGGTTTATATCAAAAAGTCCCAAAACAACAAATGTTGGCAGGGATGCGGACAGATAGGAACACTCATACACTGCTGGTGGGACTGCATATTAGTACAACCTCTATGGAAAGTAATATGGAGATACCGCAAAGAACTAAAAGTAGAACTACCATTTGATCCAGCAATCCCACTACTGGGTATTTACCCAAAGGAAAAAAAGACATTCTGTAATAAAGACATCTGCACTCGAATGTTCATAGCAGCACAATTCACGATTGCAAAGATGTGGAAACAACCCAGGTGCCCATCAACACACGAGTGGATTAATAAAATGTGGTATATGTATAACATGGAGCAAACTAACCTTAATCCAAGCTCCACAGAGCCCTCCAGCCTCCTCAGCCCAGCACCTGCTGCTCCCTTAGAGCCCATTAGGGCCTCTCCACCTGTGCTCCCAGGGTTTTTTTCCCCCTTTCTGATAAAAATTTTTGGATAGATACAAACTATCAGGCACCACCACGTGACAACATGCAATCTGTCCTTTTTTTTAATATTCCATGTTTCATTGTAAACATTTGATGTCAACTGTATAAGATATAACCTCCAGAATGTCCATGCTTCCTGTGTTTTGTTATTGATCTTAATTTTTACACCTCCATATTTATAATTTTGCCAATTTCTTGGTTAAAGTACATCATTTTCTTGCTTATTTTAGCATTGGCTGATTTTGGAAACGTGAAAACCAATGAATAAGAGGAAATTTATGTGACTGTTCTAGAATGTGCTATATTCCATTTTCTCATTTTGCAGTACTTCTCAAAACCATCTAGAAATAATAAGAGTGGATTTGTCTTAGAACTGGCAGTCCTATTCCTGGTTTTGCTCCATTACCATGAGTGAGGAAAAGAATACTGAGCTGCAATCTGACCCCAAAGTGGGTAGAAAAATTCTAATCATCTTTTAACTCTAGAACACTTGTCTTGGACTCAAAAGAACTGGTGACAAATTCTGACTCTGATATTTATTAACAAATTCTCTGTGCATTGTTGTCCACATCTGAACAACTGGAAATAATATAGGCTCTAGATACCTTATGGGGCTCTTGTGAAACTCAATTTTTTAATGATATAATGGTTTTTTTTTCGAACTTCAGTACAATTTAATTTAATCATTCCCCTGAAGTTTGCTCATTTGTCTTGATGATCAGTGCATTTGACACTTCTCTTCTGGAATATCTTTTTCTTTTCAATTTCAAAAAATTTAGGGGGATACAAGTGTCTTTTTGTTATGTGAATGAACTATAACATGCTGAAGTCAGGGCTTTCAGTATACCCATCACCAAAATAGTGTACATTGTACTAAATGGGTAGGTTTTTTTCCCCTTACCCCCTCCCATCCTCCCCCTTTCTTACTTTCCAATGTCCATTACAGCTCTTTATGAGCATATATATCCTTTGTTTAACTCCCACTTACAAGTGAGAACATGTGGTATCTGTTTTTCCATTCCTGAGATACTTCACTTAGGATAATGGTCTCCAGTTCCATCCAAGTTGCTACAAAAGACATTATTTCATTCCTTTTCATGGCTGTGTAGTACTCCAGGGTATATACACACCACATTTTCTTTATCCACTCCCCAGTTGATGGGCACTTAGGGTGATTCCATATCTTTGCTACTGTGAATTGTGCTGCAATAAACATTTGGGTGCAGATATCTTTTTGATAAAATGACTTCTTTTTCTTTGGGTAGATACCCAGTAGTAAGATTGCTAAATAAAATGGTAAGTCTACTTTTAGTTCTTTGAGGAATCCCCATACTGCTTTCCATACGAGTTGTACAAGGAGTTGTACATTCCCACTAACAGTGTATAAGCGTTCCCTTTTCACTGCAACTGCCAGCATCTATTGTTTTTTGACTTTTTAATAATGGTGATTTTGACAGGGTAAGGTGATATCTCATTGTGGTTTTAATGTGCATTTCCTGGATACTTAGTGATATTGAGCATTTTTTCATGTTTTTTGGTCGTTTGTCTATATTCTTTTGAGAAGAGTCTGTACATGTCTTTTGCCCACTTTTTGACGGCGTTATTTGTTTTTTTTCTTATTTGTTTGAGTTCTTTGTAGATTCTGAATATTAGCCCTTTTTTTGATGTATAGTTTGTGAATATTTTATCTCATTCTGTAAGTTGTCTATTTACTACGTTGATTATTTCCTTTGCTGTGCAGAAACTTTTTAGTGTAATTAAGTCCCATTTATTTATATTTGTGGTTGCTGTATTTGCTCTTGGGGTCTTACTCATAAATTCTTTGCCTAGGCCAATGTCTAGAAGAGTTTTTCCTACATTTTCTTCTAGAATTTTTATGGTTTCAGGTCTTACATTTAAGTCTTTTATCCCTGTTGAGTTAATTTTTGTATACGGTGAGAGACAGGGATCCAGTTTCATCCTTCTGCATGTGGTTGTCCAGTTTTCCCCGCACCGTTTTGTGAATAAGGCATCCTTTCCCCAGTGTATGTTTTTGTCTTCTTTGTCAAAAATCAGTTGGTCGCAGCTATATGGTTTTATTTCTGGGTTCTCTATTCTGTTCCATTGGTCTGTGTGTCTACCTTTATACCAGTCCCATGTTGTTTGGCTACTTGTAGTACTACAAGTTACTAGCCTTATAGTATAATTTGAAGTCAGACAATGTGATGTCTCCAGATTTGTTCTTTTTGCTTAGGATTGTTTTGGCTATTTGGGGTCTTTTTTGGTTCCATACGAAGTTTAGGATTATTTTTTCTAGATCTGTGAGAAATGTGTTGGAATTTTGACGGAAACTGTGTTAAATCTGTAAATCACCTTGGGCAGCATGGACATTTTAACAATGTTGATTCTTACAGTCCAAGGTCATGAAATATTTTTCCATTTGTGTCATCTATGATTTCTTTCATCAGGGTTTTTTAGTACACCTTGTAGAGATCTTCCACCTCCTTGATTAAGTATATTCCTAGGTATTTTATTTTCTTGGTAGCTACTGTAAAGGGTGTTGGGTTCTTGATTTGACTCTCAGTTTGGATGTTATTAGTATATAGAAATGCTATTGATTTGTTTACATTAATTTTGTAACCTGAAAGTTTACTGAATTTATTTATCAATTCTAGGAGTCTTTTGGTGGAGTTTTTAGGGTTTTCTAGGTATAAGATCATATCATCGGCAAACAGGGATAGTTTGACCTCCTCTTTCCTGATTTGGATGTCCTTTTATTCTTTCTCTTGCCTGATTGCTCTGGCTAGGACTTCCTGTACTATGTTGAATAGAAGTAACAGTGGGCATCCTTGCCCTGTTCTGGTTCTTAGGGGGAGGCTTTCAACTTTTCCACATTCAGTATGGCGTTGACCATGGGTTTGTAAATGGTATTGAGTTCTTGAAATGTTTATGAAAGAGCTTTATAGACTGTAAAAGTATTTATCTTATTTATCCTACTGTTATTGCTACTTTATTATTATTATTAATTTCCTCATCCAGAAGATCTCTCTGGAAGATATTTTTCTGGTTATGAAATTATGTCTTTTAGTATGAGATCTTGATTTGATAACTGACCACTATATTCTTTATCTAGGATTCTCTGATTTTGACTGTTGAGAGGAACAGGTGATAAAGGCTATAGCAGACACTTTTGGTGGCCTGCCATGTCCCCTGAGCACCCACCAATCCTGAACATGTAGCCTGATTTCGACTGAAAGCACATGTGACCCTTGCCTGAGCGCTTCTTCTGGCCTCCAGAGTTCTAGGGTAGACTGGATGTTCCAGGGAAGTAAGGTCCCTGAGAGTATCCTCAATTGATGACACATGGGAATTAGAGAATAAATAATCCCATCTTCCTTGACTCTCAAATGGGGGCAACTCTGAGTGTGTTCTACACAGCCTCGGTGGGACAGCACCCCAGGTGCGCACGGTGTTACCTGCTCATTAAAATGAAGCCCTGTGCTGCCTTCCTTCCTTGCTCTGACCCTCTCTGCACTCCCCTACCTATGTGTCCTGGGGCCACTTGCACCCAAATCCTTGTCTCAAGAGCTGCTTTTGGGGAAACCCAAACTAAGACAGAGACTCTTATGAGAGTTGAGGTGACATTAAAGACAGAGAAGAGCCAGGGGGCAAGAAGCAGGTGGGTCAGGGAGGATCAGACAGTGTTTAGCAAAGCAACAATATGCTGGAGTGTCCAGCCTCCATAAGTTTGCATTTAATGGAACAGAGCCACTGGCAAGTTGGCAACACACAAGTGACAGAGGTAATACTACTCTATAATTAAGATCACTTCTGGTGACATCTGTGACTGATTGAAATGGGAAAAATCTAGCAAAATTTAATAGAAATTCAGAGTAAGATAACAAGGTCTGGATGAAGGAACTCTTCCAAAGAGTGCAGCATGGTGAGCGGGGAGTAACTTTCCACTGGAGAGACCTGGCTAACACTGCCTGGCCCTGGTGACCAAGGCTGGCATCATCAGTGACAAGTCATACTGATGGCACATACCCTTGGCATGGTGTGATGAGAACAGCACTTCACCTTCACGTTCTTCCTTCCAAAAACCCATAGCCTAATCTAACCATGAAGTAAACATCAAACAAATGAAATTGAAGGGCATTCTACAAAATACCTGCCCAGAACTCCTCAAAACTGTCAGGTTGTTAAAAAAACGAGGAAAGTCTGAGAAATTGTCACAGCCCCAAGTAGCTTAAGATGGGACAACTCTATAAAACATGTCACATTATATGAATGTAATATGGTATTCTGGATGAGATCCTGGAACAGAAAAAGACAGTGGGAGGAAAGTAATGAAATTCAAATAAAGTATAGAGATTGGTTAACTATAATGTATCAATATTGGTTCATTAGTTCCCAGAAATGTACCATAGCAATGTAAGATGTTAACAATAGAGGAAACTGGATGCAAAGTATACAGGAATTCGTTACTCTCTGTAAGTTTAAAACTGTTCTAAAATTAAAAGTTTAGGGAAAAAATGACTGAACCTAAAAGGAAATAAAGAAAAACAAAAAGAAAAAGTCCTGGAATGGAGTAAATTTTTTCTCAGGGGGAGTTTTTCTTTTTTTCCAAACCTGGAAAATGTTTAAAATCTTTCAAGGACTCTGGTTTCCCCCAGCTCCAATTTTTCTGCTACTTCTCCTCTTACTTAGTATTTTCCAGTTTGAGTGTCATCCCCTTCATTGACCTTTTCTGGTCAATACCAACCTTCACCAACCTTCCTCTCCTCTGAAATCTCTGATGCACATCTCTTCCCAACACCACGTTCAGTGACATCATGTTAGTCACTTGGAGTAGGAGTATTTACACCATAGAAATTGGCAAACACTACAAATAAGGACTTTTTCCTCCATAGAGCTAGTTTACCAGCACATCACTGCTTATTGTCTATGCCACTTGTCTTAGTCTGTTTTCTGTTGCTTATAACAGAATACCTGAAACTGGGTAATTTATAAAGAAAAAAATTTACTTCTTACAGTTCTGGAGGCTGAGAGTTCAAGTGTTGAAGGGGGTGCATCTGGTGAGAGCCTTCTTGCTGGTGGGAACTCTCCACAGAGGCTTGAGGTGTCATAGGACATCACATGGCAGGAAAGCTGAGTGTGCTAGCTCAGGTCTCTCTTCTTCTTCTTATAAGGCCACTAGTTCCACTCCCATGATAACCCTTTAATCCATTAACCCATTAATCAATTTATCCATTAATCCATGAATAGACTAACCCATTCATGAAGGCAGAGCCCTCATGACCCAACCACCTCTTAAAGGCCCCACCCTTCAATATGGCCACACTGGGGGGGACAAACATTCAAACCATAGCACCACTCAATTTAGCATTTAATTTATTCTCTTTGCATTATACATTGTTATTTCATGTTACTGCTTCTAGAATAGATAATGTGATGTTCTCAAGAGTCTGTGTGTCCAATTGAATATGTTCCACTTGCCATATTGCCAAAAGGAGAGTAGCTATTCAATAGCTGCTTGTGCACTGATAGGTCCGAAGTCCCCATCCCAGGACATATGGTGTGGTGTTTGCCAAAGGGGATCTATTCCCAGCTTTTAACATCTCTGGGGTTCTGTTTACTCATCTGAAAAGTTACAGAATTGAAGGAGATATTCTGTAAGACTAAGCCCAGATTTAGCATCCTGAGTTCTACTGCATTTTTGAGTGGTGAGTGCCAGGTCTTACAGCACCTTCGTTCCAGGGTATGTTAATAGACAATTCTATGATCGAGGACATTTGGGAAATACAGATCCAACCAAGCTAAGCAGATTTTCTACTGGAGGACTTTGCAGTCTCTAACATGCTTGACACATTGGGACGCTCAGAGATGGAAGGATAGGCAGAAACTCCAAACCCACCCTGGTGTCAGACCTCAGGAATAGGCACAGTTAGTTCATTTCAGGGCACACCCAGGGAAAATACAACCATCAAATTTAGATCTGGAGGTGGAAGACCATCTCGTCTGTTCCACTCCTCATCACTTCCCTAGGCTTGGGTTAAAATGAAGACTAGTAGGGTGGGGACGAATTAGGAAGTCTGGATCTTCTGGCATTTGAACCATTGACCAATGTTCAAATGATTTCACAGCCAAGTCAGCATCCACAAAGGAAACAACTTGTTCTTATCACTGCTGATGGCAAATATTCATATTGCTTTTTTCTGTAACATTATCCTGTTTACCATCACAATCTATGTCCCTGTGAAGTTGAGGTGAATTTTGCCGTTCATCCGATAGACAAGGGCCACAGTACATGCAGGGACTACCAGACCCGGGTTAGCAGCAGTGCTGGGAGTAGCCCAAATATTGCTCTTCTCCTCCAATAATCCTGTTTTCTCACTATTTGAATTTTAGATCTTCTTAAGTGCTTTCTAAATATTTTGCCTTCTCTGTGACTGGCTGAATTGAAAAATAACAATGATTGTTTATATTTTTATTTATAATGCCTTTACCTTTTGACAATTATTTTCACCACTACTATCTCATTTTACCATCAAAAAAAATTGTGAGATAGAACATTTTTATCTTACAGAGGGGAAAAAATGCAGCCAGAGCGTTCAAAGTGCTTCATAGGATTTCAGAGCACAGAGGTGTCTACTCAATGGCTCTTGGCCCTGGCTGCACCTTGGAAGGACCTGGGAGGTGTCTGAAGTGCTGGGGCTTGGGCCTCTCCCCCAGAGATCCTGTCTGCAGGGTAGCCTGGGCATTGGGATGGTTTAACACTCCCCAAGTGATTCTAATGTGCAATTCTGATTTCCAAACAGATTATTTTCCATGAAGCGGCCCTGTCTATTTACACAAATATTTATTTTCCCTGTATTTCTTCCACATTCTTCTTTCAGTCCTAATTTTGATGAGAAAATGTGAAATGTGACTTTTTTTATACAGTTCTCCCTCCAGCCTCACATCCCACTCCACATCAAGCCTTACCCAGACAACATCCTGAAGACTTCGTCAGAGCAAGCGGAAGAGTTGTGAACTCACCTGGCTAACTTCAGGGCCTAGTAAAAGAGATGAAATTTATAGACAACTAACTATAAATACTTTTTCAGCCCAGGGACCCCACCTGTAGAATCTATCCTACAGAAACATTGGTCTTCAAATGTACAAAGATAAATGCACAATGATGTTTACTGGACAGCTACTTCTAATAGCAGAACAGTGGAAAACAACCTAAAATATCAATTTATAGGAGAATAGTCAAATTATGGCACCTGCATACTATAGACTATTATACTTTCATTAAAAGTACTGGAGTATATTTTTTTTTACTGACAGAGAAAAATATTCTTCATATATTAAGTAAAAAGAAAATTGCAGAAAAATATTACAGAGTGACCCAATATTTAAAATAAGTCTACCTTTGTGTTCATGCCCAAAAAAAAAAACCCTAAAAATACAAACATCAAATTCTGAGTAGTAGTTAGCTCCAAGAATTAAAATAAAGATAGAAGAGAGTTGAGGGCATGGAAGGCTTTCATTTTTCTCTATTATTTGAACTTCTGCAATACAAATGTATTACAATTGTAGTTTTTAAAAATTTGTTTTTACAACCAAAAATAATAGCTTTAATTCATTGTAAAGTGATGAATGCCATATGTAGACAGATTATTTCTGTGTGGAAATTTGGGGACAGCTTCAAAGAGGAGGTGACATCTCTTCTGGATCATGAATTATGGCTTTGAGCTGAAAATGTAGCCATGGGAAATGGAGCATCCCAAATGGCAAAAATAACACAAGAGGAAGTGCACGTGGTAAAACAGAGAAGCATGTCCTGGCCTGGGAGCCCGTGTGGAGAAGAGAAGGGAAGTGTGGCAAGGTGTCCTGCCAGAAACAGTAGGTTGAGGTCAGAAATGTGAGGCCTTGGGTTCCAAGCCAAGGACATTATAGGTAGAATTTGTAAAGCCATTGGGCATTTTTAAGCTCAGGAATGATATCATCAGAGCTCTGATTTGGGGATCATCATCTGGTAAGAGTGTAAAACAATGGGTGCTATGGTCTGAATATTCTTCTCCAAAACTCATGTTGAAACTTAATTGCCATTATAACAGTGTTGAGAGGTGGGGCCTTTAAGAAGTGATTACGTCATGAAAGTTAGTTATTGAGGGAGTGAGTTCCTTATAAAAGGATGAGTTCAACCCCCCTTTCCTTATCCCTCTTCTGCTATCTCTCTCTTACCCTCTTGCCATGTGATGCCTTACATCATATAATGATACAGCATGAAGGCCCTAATCAGATGCAGCCTCCTGATCTTGGACTTCCCAGGATCCAGAACCATAAGCCAAATAAATCTCTCTTCTTTATAAATTGCCTTCTATGGCATTCTGTTATAGCAATACAAAATGGACTAAGACAGATGGATTTTAGGAATAAAAACAGAGAGACCAGGAGGCTACCACAATAGTCCAGACAAGAGGTGCTGGGCAAGGTGTTGGGCAGTTAGCACAAACTGGGGTCTGCAGAGCTTACGCCTGAGGTGGTCTCAGACTCCACAGGGATTAGAAGTCAACCACCAGGGAGCAGCAAGAAGGAGTCAGAGGTGTTGCCACAACAGACCTCAGAAGCCAACAACTGCATGCCGTCAACAGAAAGAGTGAGCCAGGGGTCAGAGTGAGCAGGTTTTGATCCATTGTGTCAGAGATAACCATGGCCCCATACAGCAGGTATTTTGTATCATATTTGAAAGAAGTGCAAAAATTAAACTGGAATTTTAATCTCTTAAAAATCATTCATGGCCTTTGGATCAGACCAAGACTGCATTTTTTTTAATATGTCTAGTCCTATTTTCCTTTTCATAGCAAATGCTCTCTTTTCCTCTCTCTTCCTGGAGCTTAACAACAATTAACCAACCACACTTCCTCTATTGTTGGAACCTGTCACCTCTGAGAGAAAATAACATATCCAGGCCCACAGAATGTCAGTGACTTGTCCCAAACACGACTGGAGAGAAATGATGGCTCATGCAACTTTTGAGGGAAGTACTTTGTTGCTGTGTGTCTACCATGATGGCATTTGGGATGAGAAGGAGAGAGGAGAGGAGAGGCATGAAGAGAGGGAACGAGGGCTCCCCAGCCCTCCCAACACCTGTCAGTGTGTAGATTCTGCAAGCCACGAGTAGACATGGGGAATTCCCTCCCTGTGGTGTAGATGGCTTAGGGTATGCAGTGTAACCTCCAGCTAACACGCATGCAAAAATGATGAACAGCAAAAGTTTCATGACCTTGAATTTTTTAAAAATTGAGTTATCTGGACAGTTTGAACTATCTTATGCACTGTCTCAACATATGATGTGGTGGTATGATTTTTCTTCTCATTCTATGAAGAATAGACAGGTGGGGTTCAGGGCTGGACTGAGAGCCCTTGCAAAAGGACATGTTATGTCCCCTTGAGGCTTGTTTTTCTTGGGAGAAAGTGATACTGATAAAGTGATATTGAAATTATCCATGAACTCTAGACCCTGAGAAAGTCTCAAAGGAGATATAAGCTATCACTCTGGTCCCAACACTGATGTGAGTTACTTCATGTAAGACTGTAACAGACTTGATTCTGAAAGGTGCTATGTGACTTAAACTATGTTAAAGGCAATTCTATTTTTCCATGGGCTAAATATTTCACTTCTCTTTCTCCCATAGCCCAATAATAATAGTAATAACATGAAAATGTTGATTAGGGCCTTAGAATTTACAAGTACTTGTACATAATTTATTTAAGTAAAATAACTTGACATTTTAAAAAATTGTTATGATTCCTTTTTAAATTGCTATGATTCTTTAAATTGTAATTCATTACCCCCTAATTTGTGTTTTCTATGTGCATTAATTTTTATGTGAGGGTTTCACTAAAATTAGGCACATCTGAACTAATTTAGTCTTCAGAATTTAAGTTCAGAATCTATGCTCACTTCCATATATTTTAAAACAGGCTTATCCATTACTATTTTAGAGGCATTAAAATATTAGATAAAATTAGCCAAAAATGCTTGACATAAACTCCCTCTTATCTTAATCCCAAAAGCTGAAAAACACTCAAACTAAAATCTAATGCTCTTAATAGAAAATGTGTTAGGATCTACAGGAAAAGAACTATCTGGTTTTCTACATAAAAATCTAAAACTTTCATACTAGATGACAACACATAAACAAAGTTGAGATAAACTACAAAGCTGGAAAATATTTGCACTGCATATAACAAATTTAATCCTCCTAATAGACAAAGAGCTCTTCGAGTTACTGAGACAAAAAGGAGATACAACAGAAGACATGTGCAAGGAACATGGTCGGACCATTCACAGATAAATACAAATAGCCAATGAGCTGCATAGGAAGATAATTTCGTTATAATGAAGCTATCAAAGAAATACAAAGGAAAAAAAATGATACCTCTGGGCCTGTCACATTGGCAAAGTTGGATTCAATTAAGCATACCCATTTCGGGGAAATAGCTCTCCTATGCATTTTTATTAGAATGATAAATTGATAAACTTTTGACCTGGTACACTTTTTCTTATTTCAAAGTATTAAGGGGTACAAATGTTTTTGTTACATGGATAGATTTTGTAATGCTTGACTCATGGCTATAAGTGTGCCCATCACCAAAATAGGGTTCATTGTACCCACTAGGTAGGTTTTTGTCCCTCCTCTCCTCCCTCACCCCCCACTTGACTTCCACTAAGTTTTACATTCCTCTGTGCACATGTGTGCTCATCAGTTAGTTCTAGTTTAGTAGCGAGTATATGTGGTGTTTGTTTTTCCATTCTTATGATACTTCACTTAGTTAGGGTAATGGTCTCGAGTTCCATCCAAATTGTTGCAAAAGGCCTTAATTCATCCTTTTTTATGGCTGAGTAGAATTCCATGGTATACATATACCACATTTTGTTAATCCACTCATGAATTTATGGGCATTTGGGTTGATTCCACATCTTTGCAATTGTGAATTGTGCTGCAATAAACATTCAAGTGCAGGTATCTTTTTGATAAAATAACTTTTTTTCCTTTGGGTAGATACCTAGTAGTAGGATTGCTGGATTGAATGGTAGGTCTACTTTTAGTTCTTTGAGGAATCTCCAGAATGTTTTCCATAGAGCTTGTACTAATTTGGAGTCCCACCAACAGTGCATAAGCATTCCTTTTCTTCTGTATCCCCATCAACATCTGTTGTTTTTGGACTTTTTAATAAAAGCCATTCCAACAGACGTAAGGTGATATCTCATTGTGGTTTTAATTTGCATTTCCCTGATGATTAGTGACATTGAGCATTTTTTCATATGTTTATTGGCCATTTGTCTATCTTCTTTTGAAAAGCTTCTGTTCATGTCTTTTGTCCACTTTTTAATGTGGTTGTTTGTTTTTTTTCCTGCTTATTTGCTTGAGTTCTTTGTAGATTCTGGATATTAGCCCTTTATCTGATGTATAGCTTGTGAATATTCTCTCCCGTTCTGTAGGTTGTCTATTTGCTCTGTTGATTATTTCCTTAGCTGTGCAGGAGCTTTTTAGTTTAATCAAATCCCATTTGTTTATTTTTGTTGTTGCTATGATTGCCATTGGTGTCTTAGTCATAAATTCTTTGCCTAGGTTGATATCTAGAAGAGTTTTTCCTACAGTTTCCTCTAGAATTCTTATGGTTTCATGCCTTACATTCAAGTCTTTTATCCACCTTGAATGAATTTTTGTGAGTGGTAAAAGATAGGGGTCTTGTTTCATTATTCTGCATGTGGCTATCCAGTTTTCCCAGCACCATTTATTGAATAGGGCTTATTTCCCCTGCATGCATCATTGTCTGCCCTGGTAAAAATCACTTGGCTATAGGTAGATGGTTTTATATCTGGGTTCTGTATTCTGTTCTATGTCTCCATTTTTGTACCAATACCATTCTGTTTTGGTTACCATAGCCTTGTAGCATAGTTTGAAGTCTGGTAACATGATGCCTCCAGATTTGTTCTTTTTGTTTAAGATTGCTTTGGCTACTCAGACTCTTTTCTGGTTCCAAAAAAAGCACAGAATTAATGTTTCTAGATCTGTGAAATATGATGTTGGTATTTTGATGGGGAGTGCACTGAATCTGTAAATCACTTTGGGTAGTATGGACATTTTAACAATGTTGATTCTACCAATCCATGAGCATGATATATTTTTCCATTTGTTTGTGTTATCTATGATTTCTTTCCTCAGTGTTTTGTAGTTCTCCTTGTAGAGATCTTTCACCTCCTTTGTTAAGAATATTCCTAGTATACTTTTATCTAGCTGACCCATTTCTAGAAATGTATGTAACAAGACACTGGATTCACATTTAACACTTGCAAAATGAACTATTATATAGTCTTTGTAAGTAAGAGAAAGGGAGAGATAAAGTGAAAACTTTAAATTTCCTGGGTGATTCTGTCCCCCAGCATGTGCCAGGAGAAGGCAGGGACCTGCTTCTCCCTTCCCTGGCCACTTGTCATCTAGAAAGACCTCAAGTGAATAAGAGCATCTCACTGTGCTAGGCCAAGTCTCTGTGTTCAAACGTAAATGTATTGTTCAACTTTCACACAACATAAGACCCCAACCAAAATGCAAGCCAGCTATTTCAACAGGTGCTTGTTTGAGGAAGTAACTTTCTTGAGAAAGCCAGGACAAAAAACTAGCTGTGCTGGACTGACTAGAGAGACCACATCTTCTTCCAAAATGGCACCAACATAATTTTTCAAGATGATTTTGACTCCTCAAAAAGTTTACTGGACACATTGCCTTTCCTGAAACCCCCAGAAGTGATGCCACTGATCAAGGATGTCAATCATTGTGTGGGTTCATGTAGTGAAAATTTGGAAATAGCATCTAGGTCATCAGCAGACATTTGAAAAACATTGGACACATCCATTCAGTGGAATACTCTATATCCATTGAAACAGATGGTGTGGAGCATTATATATTGATATGAAAGTATCTAATACATTGAGAGACAAAGGAGGTTATTTCTATAAGAGCAGGTATAATATGATTCACTTATGTAAAGTTTAATACCTTTTGAGAATAAGTGAATACATGAAACTGAACATGTTTTTATGTTTATATGTATATGCATATGCATAGAGACATATTTAGAAGGATTTTTATCAAATGATAACTGTGTTATCTGTGTGGTGGGATTTAGGATGAATTTTGCTTTTAGGTTTTTGTTTTGTTTTGTCTTTTACTTTTCTTGGTCATTTGAATTTTTCATAACCAGCATGTATATATTTTAAATCAAATATAAATAATAAAGCTATCTCCATTTAAAAAAAAAAAAAGTAAACTGATACCAGCAAGATGATCTTCACAGCGAGCTTTCCAGGGCTTGCCTGCCAGTGATGAGGCACCACATCTGCCGACAAACTTAGGGATTCCTGTGAAAGATCCAGATGAGATGTCACCAAAGAAAAAATCTCTTTCTGTTTCAAAATGCCCTAGCATTGAGTATATTTTATTTTGTTCTCTTTCCCCAAATCTCTGCATGAGATATATTGTTAATCTCACATATTTGACTTCAATAAACACATACTGATCGCCAAGTGTGTTGCTAGGAACTGAAGATACAGAGATGAGCAAAATGTTTCCCTGAAATCTTCAAGAAGCTTTTTGGGGAGATAAACACCCAAACAAATAATATCACTGATCATCTACTGTGAAAGGAAAGGCAATATTTCCTAGAGGACCGAGGCAAGGCTCCCCAGGCAAGATGGCATTTGAGCCGGGTCTTCAACAAACAGAGGTGAGGTACGTGACGCAGAAAAAGAGAGGTATTCCAGGGATGCAGGATGTATATTTTATATCTGATGACCAGAAGAACAGAGATCTTTCACCTCCTTTGTTAAGAATATTCCTAGTATACTTTTATACAGAGGATGAGGAGGGAGCAAGCAGGTTGGAAGGGAAGGTGGGGACCAGCACCCTGCTGAGTGGTTTGGATTTTATGTAGCATATCAAGGTCTACGAGAGGAAGTTGGTGTCATCAGTTTTGTTCAGCTGGAGAGAAGGACAGAAAGTCCCATAGCGGGATCACCTTTGGCTTGCAGAGCTGTGGGTACATCTCCCTGTCTGTTCTCTGGCATTCTAAAGGTTGACACTGTGAGTGGTCAGTAAACACACATTGGCTGAATGTGAATGTACAACCTGGATTAGTGGAAGTTTCCACTGGTTTGAAAATATGGGCAAAGTTGAGAAACTAGTCTAAACGGGAGAGCTAATGTCCCCAGAGCAGAGGGATGTAGGCATCATTTATCCCCAGGACAGATTTCAGTCTCTGGTTTGGCTCAGCTGTCCTTGCTCTTAAGGCTGATGGACACCACAGAATTTGAGCATACCTTTCTGCTCCCTCCCATCTGCTCTTCCATGTCACCTTTCTCATTGCAACCCTGCTGTAATCTAAGTTCTTTTAAAAAGAAAATAAAATTCTTCAATGTCTGTCACCACACTTCCTTGTAGTAAGAAAGGGAAGGTGTGGCTTCTTTGAAAGAAAAATGTTAAGACAGGTAGAATATTGGGTAACCACAAGGTGTTGGCATGTGGGAGTTGAATTTATTCACCAAGAGAGACAGATAACCCTGTCTGCCCTTCCAACTCTTGTTATGATAAGTTTTAATCACTGTTCATGCTTTCAGGATGTGGTCTTGGCATGAAAACCAGTCCCCTTGCAGCCCACGGTTAGGTGGAGGCACTGGGCAGCCGGGAGTAAACACCATGACAATGGAATTCCACCAGATTCGAGTAAGTCTTTCATCTGCTCAGGGGAGTGACAAGCAGGGCTGGTTTCCTTCGGCCTGGAATGGAAGCACAATGACAAAGCTAAGGATCTGTGGGCTTGTTTGCAGAACTTACCTAGGAAACTGATACCCTCTGAAAGTGCCCCTTCATTCCAGTGTCACTTCAGATAGGGCAGGTAAAAGGATTACTCTGGTGTCCCTGGCCTCCACTCATTGTCTGCACAAGCCAACACTGAATGGGGTAACTTAACCCCCAAAGAGATAACCAACTGCTGTGTGTGCACTCACATTTAAAACTGGCAACTCCCATGAAGTGGCCAGGTTGTTTTCCGGGGCCTTTTGCCCCATTGACACATTGGTAGCAGAATCTGAGATAGTTCTGGACCAAAGGGGTTAGGTTGTCTAAGAAAAAGTCCAGGGTCCTGCCCCCAATGCCCTCGTACCAAACAAATCCACTAGAGACGTAAACGTGGAAAGAATCCATGTTAAGAAATACTCGCATCTCTCAAATTTTTTTAATTGTGAACTTGACTTTAAAATCTCAACATACTTTCTTTAAAGAAAAGTGTGTTTTTAACCCCAAAGAAGACAAAAAAGGCATTTTGAGGCCATGATAAATTTGGGGGTTTCTGTTTTGATAAGTCAGGCAGAAAAAGCAAGGTCTGACGCATGTTCCTGCTCTGTGTATGACTTTGAGGAACTCAGGAATCTACCCCACCACCAGCAGCCAGCCTGAAAGCCCAAAAAGTAAAAACTCTCATACTTGGAGCCTGGACATTCTCTGGTTCCCCTTTATTGATAGAAATCTCCTACAGTTATTACGTTTCTGAAACAGGGACACAGAAGAAAGCAAAGATAGTTCATAATCTCATCATCCAGATAACCCTTGTTGACAATTTTTCTTAAAATTTAAGTAACATACCATACACATGGTGGAAAAAAACTCAAACATTACAGAAGATAAAATAATTTTAAATAAAATAAACCTTTACCCCAAAGGTAATTACTGCTAACACTGTCTTGGGTTTCCTTCCAAACTAGAAAAAGAAATGCACACACCAGCAAAATATACATAGCCCTTTGCATTATTAACACAAAGAGAAGAGCCAAACAGCCACACTATTTTATATCTTGCCCTTTTCACTTAATTATACATCTTGGAGAGTTTGCTCTTTTTAATGATTCAGTCTATGGATGCTTCATAACTCATCCACCTAGTCTCCCATGCAAAGCTTAGAAGAACTGTGTGAACTGTAGGCAAGAGATACAGCTGGTCCATTCCTCAGTTTCCTCATCTGAAAAATGGGAATAACAACAGTAAATGACTGGATACATGGAAAGCAGTTACCTGAGTATCTGACAAGTAGTAAGCCATTAGTATTAGTGTGATTTCTTATTAGAAATTTTTTTAAAATAGATAAATATTAGCTATTATTTTAGGTAAGTCTCAAAGATGTCACTGCTAAAAGTAGACCAACATGAAAACCTGCCTTGTATTTTTGAGCCAAACCTTTCAGAACACCTAGAAAGATTGAATTGTCTAGAGTGGACAGAGTTACATTTTCTAAAACACACAGAAATGCCTTCCCAAAAAAGCTACAGCTGGAGTTCTGCTCTGTAAAACAACAGACAACAATAACAAGAAACATGTTAGTGAGAAGAAATTGAGAAGAAGACCGTAGCCAATTGACAATGCAAGGAAAATCACGGTGGGCAGAATGTAATTACCTGAACTGGAACTCAGCCAGGGTGTCTATCCACCCAGCAAAAGGAAATTAGACCAGATGTGTGGGGAAAAGGTTTAGTTTTGGCCAACATTTCCCAAGATAATCTTTTCATCGTTAGTAAGGTCATTATATCCAGGCATTAAGGAGAACTGTAGAAGGTTAGGACTTAAAGGAACAACCCCTAAGAGATCAGTTAGTTCAGCCCCCTCATTCTACAAATGAGAGATTAACTGAATTCCTTGAGAAACAAAACCAGTTATTGGAAGAGCCAGGGTTAGGTGAAAAGTCTCTTAACACCAAAACCAGTGTTTATTCCATAACATTACACTGGAATGTTATTTGTATAGAGTCCTAGGATACCCATTAGTACTCAAAAATAAGTCAACATATGTGAATTGGGGAATAATTAAAAGTTTTTAAAATTAACTCCTATAAATAATATCATCCAAGTATTTAAGAACCTCAGATATTAGGACATTTTGTTATTGGAGGGGAGCTGGTTAACCTGCTTTATGTTCTAGGGGGTCTAAAACAATGGGGAGGTAAAACAATGGGGTTCTGGGCCTCTACCCTCCCTGCCCCCCGACTTCGACCTCAGAAGTATTGTTTATGCAACCCAAGATATATTAGATGGTTTTACTTAAAATATATGGATATAAGATTCCACTGCTAAAAAAAAAAAAAAAAATTTTAATGCCATTGTTTCCAGCACAAGAGCCCAGTGCTAAGTAATTTTTGAAATTTCATTTAGGGGAAACTTTGGGGATTTGAATTATGCAAAAAAACACAAGTGTCTAAGTTAAGTTGAACTTTGAGAAAGTGACTTTCCCCTTCCACCATTTTTTTATTACAATAATGACCCAGCATTTCCCAAAAGCCATTTGTTGGGAATCTGCATAATTTATTTAGAACCCACCAATAAGGAGAAAGAAACCCAAAATTTAAAGAGCTTTATATGTGAATATACAGGTCTTATCCCCACGTGTTATTGGTACATGCAGCCATTAAAACTATGCCTCAGTGCATTTTCTTAGCAATAATTTTTTGAAGATTTCTAAAGGAGATGACAGAAAAGTTCTGGAGATTCATTGCACAATGATGTGACAATACTTAACACTATTGAACTGTACATTTAAAAATGATAAAAATGGTAAAATTTATGTTATATGTAAGGTTTTTCTTACCATAATTAAATTTTTTAAAAAAACTTACAAGGGAATGGGTGCCCTTCTTCAGTCCTTCCTCCTTCCTGCTGGCTGGAATACAGATGCAACAACTGGTGCTCCAGCAGCCATCTTACACTGTGCAGTGGAAGCCACGTGCTGAAGAAGGCAGGGCAACAAGATTCTGGCTAAGGAGCAACAAGATTCCATGTAAAGGAATCTAGTCCCTGACATTAAGGGCACCATGCCAACTTTGCATGGCCTACCTCTAGGTCTCTTACGGAAGAGAAAAATAAATTTCTATTATATCTCATTTTTTATAAAGATTGTCAAAGGAGGTATTTGTGTCACATGTATCAAATATTTCAAGAAAATGAGATTATAGTTTCAATTCATTTTTATCCTAGTTATTTTCCTCAAATGTTCAAATAGGGCTATAACACAAAGCAGTATCTCTCAAAGTGTTGTCCCTGAACCAGCAACATAAGTATCACCTGGAGTTTGCTGGAAATGCCCCTAGATCTCCTGACTTAGACATGGTAGGTACGGGGGCCTGGCAATCTGTATTTTAGTCATCCTTCCAGGGCATTCTGATGCACATAAAAGTAAGCGAACCATTAATATAGAGATCGCACGAAGTACTCCTGTTTGTGCAGTGTCAGTGCTAACAGCTGGGAGTCTATAGTCAAGGGTCCTGGGTTTAAATCCCTTCTCTACCACTTAATATGTCATAGTACTAGAAAGGTGACTCCACTTCTTCAGGCCTTGATTTCCCCAACAGCAAGATAGAGAAGAATTAACATTCTCCACATCCTAAGGTTGTTGAAAAGATTTAATAGGATAATTTGTGTAAAGCTCTTAACTGGCAAATGTTTACTATTAAGCGCGAGATCAATCATAGAATCTTAATGACAGAAAACCAGCATTTTAAGCAGATTGGAGAAAAACGGAGGAATGTTGGGGAAGTTCTTTGGAGAGAAAGAATTAATAGAACTAAAGTAGACCTGAAATTACTCACCCACAAAAAAACAACAAAGAAGACAACAATAATAGGTAACATTTATTAAATGCCTACTATGTGCCAGACACTATTCTAACCACTTTGCATGTTTCATTCATTAAGTCCTCATAATGATTGTCTGTGGTGTTTACTATATAGTTCTGCCTGTTTTACAGATGAGGAAACTAAGGCACAGGGAGCTGAAAAGGTGAGCCTAAAGTCACACCATTAGAGGTAAAGCCAGTTTCCATCACAGGAATGATGAAACCCATGCTCTTAACCTTGGCCCCTGCAGTCCTGGGTATATTTCTGCTTCAGGAGTAGGACAAATGGTATGATGGCCTCTTACTTGGGTTAGAATGAAGGGAGGTCCCGTTCATTGGTTTCTATTGAACACTTAGAATATGTGAGTGTCTTAGGCCTCCGAGATGCATCACTGAGGCAAGGATTTGAGTGTGGTTTATTTGGGGGTGCAGGGAACTCCTATAGGGAAAGAGATAGTAATGGAGGGAAGGGAGCACAGCCTACAAAAGCTGAGCTATTAAGGCAGCTGTCTAGGTGGGCAACTGGAGATCAATCCTGCAGGGGAAGCTCTGCAAAACCCACTCTTGGAATTATCCCACCCAAAGGGAGAGGGCGCTGGGATTTTTAAATATTAAAAGAGGGCTGCCCCTGGGGGTGTTAATTTCCTACCACTTCTGGCTTCCCATGCTGCCCAAGAGCAGAGCAGCCTTCCACGATTCCCAAAAAAGTTCTAAACTAAAATTACTTCTTTGTAATGTAACATCATCAAGGTCCATAGTTTTCACCCTTGCGTGTGCCTCAGAATCCTCGACACCGTTAAAACACAGATTGCCAGGCCCATCCCCACAGTTTCGGATTGAATAGGTCTTCGTGGGGCCTGGTAATATGTATTTCTAACAAATTTCCAGCAGATGCTGATGCTGCTGGTTTGGACCACACTGTGGGAGGCCATCTGGTCTCCCAGCCAGGAGGGATTGCCACAGGCTCCTGAAGAAACCACTATACAAATTGTGTGTGTGAGTGGGTGTGTAGAACAGGAATATTTGAAAAAGAAATGATAAATATTATAACTCAAAGGCTCACTTTGAACCTGAAACTTCTAACTAAATAAAGGAAATAGGCATCTCCCTTAGCTGAGATTGTCTGCCTGGGCCAGGTACACAGTCTTTTTCTGGGGCCCCAAAGCATGGAATAATTCCCTGATCCCTAATAGATATCTCTTACAGAACATGAAATCATACAAGCCTAAGTAAAAAAATATGTTTGCTTTTCAAAACTACATTCTTGTTTTTCTTTGTTAAAGGAGAAATCGTAAACCAATTGTTGACTCACAGAGAGCCATCAAGAGCTCGTTCTTCTGTTAGGTGATCCTGAATGCCCCACATTTCTGAGCAACCAGCCCCTGGAGCCACGGCTTCTGCAGACTCTGTGCTGAGATTACAATGGATGCAGTATGCAGGATAATGATCTGTATTTTGATGAAACTGGAAATTATCAAAAAAAACCATCTTATGATTTGCTGAATAGTATGTAGAGAAATCGTCTTAAATTACAAATTTCCAGAATCAACAATGTATCACTTTACTAATCCAAAAAAGCAAGTCGAGTTTTAGTAACTTGATAAGGCATTGAGAGATGATCCTGGCAAGTTTACTCTCCTGGCACATGGATGAGGCATGATTAATTACTAATCATCTTTCAAATGTCTCTACCACTTGACTTTGGGTATCGGCCAAAGACCCAGAATTAAGAAGCTCTCATTCCTTAAAAAAAAAGAAAAAAATCACAATACAAAGCACTTTATTTCACCATAACATTTTGAAACAATTGCTCAAGATTTGAAACCAATTAGAAGATTTCTATTGCCTCTGTATTACTTTTCTCTGTTACTACTAAAAATTAAATTTCACAAATTACCAGTCATTAAAAACGTAATAGCATCAATAAAATATACTGAAGAAGGTAGAGAAATTTTTCATCTACGGCCTCAGACTTTCTTGTGGGTTTATTTGAAGGCCACTTAAGACCAGTTCACAGTTAATAGTGCTTCATAACGTTCTTTTGAATAGGCTGGCTTAGTTTAGCAATTATGACAACTTTTATTATTTTCACATTGCTATTTGGTATATTTTGGCACATTATTTTTAAGCTGTAAATGTTAATTATTTTTAATTTGAACAAAATTATGTCATCCTTAACCAAAGGCTATGCTGTTTTTTAATCACTGAATCCTTATTGGAATACGTAGAAAAATCACAATGGACTGCTAATTTGATGAATTTGACTTGAATCACTGTTCTTTAAATACATATATAAAGTTTTTTTCCAAATGAAAGCTTTTGATCTATATCAAATCAATACTATAACTTCATGAAACTATTCATACAGGCAAGAGATTTCCTTTTTGTCAGATGAACTCCACATTCCTGTATATTATTCAATATCTGATTTTCCTAAGATGCCTTAAAAAATTAAAAACACTCCTTCTCTGAGAAGAGTCAGTTGCTCCAATGTCCTTGCTTGTTTTAGAGAGAAGTAGATTTTGTTTCAAAACAATTGATCTACACAGTTATGTGAACAGAAGAAACTCACGGCCCTCTCATCCAATGATCTGATGCAAACTGATGGAACTAATAATGTGATATCATAAAAAGTCCTGTTTACTCTCAACAATGTTGCCTGCATAATGTTGCCACATTAACTCTATTTAGTGGTTCCTGATGCAAGTTTTTTTAATTGACCAATAATAATTGTACATACTCATGAGGTGCATAGTGAGGTTTTGATACATACAATGTATAGTGATCAGATCAGGGTAATTAGCAAAGCCATCATCTCAAACATTTATCATTTCTTTGTGCTGGGAACATTCAATATCCCCCTTTTAGCTATTTAAAACTATAATATATTACTATTAACTATAGTCATCCTAAAGTGGTATAGAACACTAGAACTTGTTCCTCCTATCTAGCTATAATTTTGTATCCTTTAACAAATCTCTCCCCAACCATCTCTTCCCCCAACCCTTCCCAGCCTCTAGTATTCTCTGTTCTATTTTTGACTTCTGTGAGATAACTTTTTTTTAGCTTCCACATATGAGTGAGAACATGCGGTGTTTAACTTTCTGTGCCTGGCTTGTTTCACTTAACTCCAGTCCCATCCCTGTTACTACAAATGACAGGATTTCATTTTTTATGGCTGAATAGTATTCCATGGTGCACATGTACCACATTTGCTTTATCCACTCATCTGTTGCTGGACGGCTAGGTTGATCCCACATCTTGGGGATTGTGAGTAGTGTTGCAGTAAACATTGGGGTGCAGATGTCTCTTCAATATACTGACTTCCTTTCCTTTGGATAAATGCCCAGCAGCGGGCTTGTTGGATCACATGGTGGTTTTGTTTGTCGTTTTTTTAGGAACCTCCATACTGTTTTCCATAGTGGCTATACTAGTTTACATTCCCACCAACAGTGTATAAGAGTTCCCTTTTCTCCGCACCCTCGCTGGCATTTGTTATTTTTTGTCTTTTTGATAATGGCCACCCTCACTGGGGTAAGATGATGCCTCATTGTGGTTTTGATTTGCATTTCCTTGATGATTAGTGATGTCGAGCATTTTTTCACATACTTGTGGGCTGTTTGTGTGTCTTCTTTTGAGAAATGTCTGTTCAGATCATTTGCCCCTTTTTTAATCAGATTGGTTTTTTGCTGTTAAGATATTTGTGCTTCTTGTATATTCTGCAAGTTTTCTGTCACTGGCAGATGCCTCCACTACAATGGACTGGTTCTGTTTAAAACATAATACTTGCTGTGCGTCAAGTTACTCCAGGACTATTCCCTGTAGGACAAAGGGAAGCTAAACATGAAAGAACAAGAAAATCTTTCTTAAATGAAAGTTTTGCAATTGACCTGCATGTTTCATGGTGGTTTCTTAAGAGGTGAATTTGCTTTCTTGTTATTCTTCTGCATAAATATTACCAAGGAAATTCTTAGACACTTGCTAACCGTCTTTACAGGGCAATTTTGTCTGTCAAAACCTCAAAGAACCCTGTGATGTTCACAATCTTCTCACCACCTGCTATGGGAGAAAAAGGTGAACAGGTATACATAAAAAATTACACCTAGAGCCTATTTCTGATCCAAAATCACAGAGTAAGCAGAAATGAAAATGTGGTGCTTTTAAAATATGACTATCTTTTAAAGTTAAACATGCACATACCATGCAGCCCACTCCTGGGTATTTGTCTTAGTGAAATGAAAACTTATATTCACATACAAACCTGTAAGCGAATGTTTATTATTCATAATTGCTAAAAATTGGCAACAACCCACGTGTCCTTCAATGGATAGGTAGATAAGCAAACTGTGTGGTGTTCTATACCATAGGGTACTACTCAGCAATAAAAGAAAATGAACTACTGACACATGCAGCCACATGGCCAAGTGTGTCATGCTGGGTGAAAGAAGCCAGATGCAAAAGACCACACAGTACATTGTATGGATTCCATTTATTGTTTTCATTTTCCATTTTGGAAATGGTTAAAATAAAGGGACAAGAGAACACATCAGTGGTTGGCAGGGGTTGGAATGGAGAAAGGGATTGTCTGCAAAGGGGGGGACAAGAGAATTTTAGGGGGTGATGAAACTATTCTAGATGTTGATTGTGGTAATGATTATATGATTATTTATTTGTCAAAACTCACAGAACTATACACTGAAAAAGTAAATGTTACTGTATGTAAATTATACTTACTTTAAAAAAAAAATTACTCTCCTACGATGAAAAATATTCTTGCTTGCTCCACGAAGCACCCATCTGCCCTTAGTCTCCTCCTTAACCTTGGAGAACAGTAACAATCACAAAATTTCTGAGTTTTTCCATTCAATTGTTTGCCCACCATTCTAGAACCCACTGTAGATGTTCATTAGGGTGAGAGATGTTGCTCCTCTACAATATGTCCAAAAATGTGTCCAGCCTTGCTCCACACCTTTAGCAAGAGGGAGCTGACCTCTTCTCAAAAACTCACAGTATGATACAGGACTTTCCTTGTCTTGGGCAGCACACCTTTAAAGTGAGATCATTTAGGAAACTGATCCCACTCTTGCTGTACCTGGAACCCTCGAGTTATTTTCACGTGCACTGCTGTTAAGCCTCAACCACCTCGGAACTTGTCCTGTTGAATGTTGGAACCTACTTACGAGACTTTGTGCTGATCCCCTCTAAATGTCATTTTGTTACATTCTGCATTAGTCAACATGCTGAGTCTCTGGTCCAGCTTCCCAGACTCCTATTGGCAAACCTGACCAGATGTTGCCTGTGTCTTCATCCACCCTGATGATGAAAATGTCAATCCATCAAATCAAAGTGATGGTGAGATACTATTTCTTGTCCACCAGATAGAAAAAGGAAAGATTCATAATATCAGAAAGGATTCAGATAATGTGTACTCCCTTACTGTGCTGGTAGAATTACAAATAGTTAATTTAGCTGTAGCCAAAAATCAAGGCTTTTGCTCCAGAAATTTCACTTCTAGGAATTTGTCCTAAAAAAATACTCACACATGTACAAAATTATACATACCAGGGTGTTCATTGCAGAATTATTCAAAATAGCAAGTAATAGGAAACAATTTAAGGGAGTTGTTAACTAAATGTTTATGCATTCATAATAGTAAGAATTTGGATAGCACTTACTATGTGCCAGCCAGGCATTGTTCTGGGGCTTTCCTTGCACTGTTTTATTTGAGGTAGGTATTTTTATTACCCCCATTTAACAGATGAGGCAGCTGAGGCATGGGGAGGTTAAATTACTTTCCCAAGGTCACATGACTAGTTTACGGAAAAACTGGGACTCCAAGTCAAGCCCCAATGTGCTTTTCACCACTATAGTCCTCTGCCTCACTGAGGATTGGAATATACAGCAGTCTTTGAGAAGAATAAGAGGGACCCGCATGAACTGACACAGGAAGAGTTCCAAGACTCATGACTGGGAACAAGAGGACCCAAGACACATTGTCATATTTTAAAAAGGAGGTCATCGAAAAATACATATAGTTTGATTCTGTTTACATTGGGAAAAGATACACAGAGAGTTGGAAGAGAAGTAAAGAGGGATGTTGATGTTGTCTCTGTTGTTTACTGGTTGTCTTATGGTGAAAATATGTTTCTGTTTTACTAATGTCAAAGGCGACATAAAGAAAAGAGGATGTTAAATTAGACAGGATCCGGTGTGTCCTTGTGGCATTTGGATAGAGGTCTTCACCTCGGCAGTGAGCGAAGCCTGGGGTATGAGGATTAGCTTTATGCATCAGCCACTTTAAAATTTGTTCATTGATCCAGTCTTTCATCCACATAATCATATGATCATAATTTCTCCACATTCCCTATTTTTAAAAGATCTTGAAATGTCTTCAAATTCTTTCTTGATCTACTGGTAAAATGTAGGTTCAAATCCTGGCTTCGGACCTAGTGAAGTAATTTAGGCAAGAAGCTTAACCTCCCTGTACCTCAGTTTAATCATTGCAAGAGTAAGAATAAAAAATAGTACCCATTTCATAAGGATGTCATAAAGTTTAAATGAGAAAAAATCCATGAACATTTCCGTCACTGCAGAAAGTTCTTTTGTACAACACTGGTCAAGAAACATGGTCCATTGTGTACATCCGCCATGCCTTCAGCATTAGTCAGTATATATTTTACAGGAAGAGATGGTCAGTTAATGCAGTGAATCTATTAAAAGGATATCAGTTATGAAAATTTCCCTTATGCTTAAGTATTTGTGTATTTAATAGTTAAGTAATTGAGAAGGCACTCCAATGTGAATTTTTGATTAGCTGTGTTGAGAGGACCCAGGAGCCAATTTGAAGAAGTTTTTGCTGGCCTATGACAGGACCGTCTGGACACAAAAGAAAAAAATGAATACACTAAATGGAAACACGTCAAATACATGAAAATCAATAAGTACATGTTGAAAACAAAAGCAAACAAACAAAAAGTTCATTGATTACTATTGGTAGTTGCCAAGGCAATGACTCATTACTCTGAAAATTGATAAAGGCAAAGAAACAAGAATTAGACTGTTTTTCTTATATTTCAATGTAACCATATAGTGAATGAGAGAAAATTTTTCTTCATGGGAGAATTCTAGCTAATAAATGCAGACAATTTTTTTTAATCACTGCTTTGTAGCCCTTACTTAAATAATGGATCTAAGCAATTGGTGTTGTGTTTGTAAATGTTTAACACTGACTGGGATTGAGGAACGGTCTGATTTATAGCACTGACCAATTTCTGTGGTGTAAATACTGCATTATAGCTGATTTCAAACTACCAACATGATGTCATTCAATGCAGAATTGGGAAGACATGCCAATTATCAGCTCTTATGTACTGGTACAAGCCAGGACAAACAGGTAGGGGCTGACTCCAACATACCAATAGATCTAAGTAAGATCTAAATCAGCAGTGGATGCTGTTTGATGGAATTTGGATATGGAACTTTATATTAATATACCAGGCTGACAACACCTGAACAAAAATTATACGCAGGGTCCCATATAAAAAGTATCCTTGTGAGGAAAGCATAAAACCCTTAATCTAATCAGGCTTCCAGATCTATCTTAGTTTACAGGAAATATCAAAGGTAGAGAGATGAATTAAACACCACCACAAGGATACAAATACCCAAACCCAGGAAGTAAGACATTCTCCAGCTCAAATGACTTAGGGCATCCAACAAAACCATAAAAAAAAAAAGAGAAAAACAGAGGAGAATGATGAAGAAAAAGATACTTAAGAGATATAACCAGATATAATACAATTTGTGATTCAAACACACCAACTAGATAGCCATTTAGTAAATTCGAATAGATACAGATGATATTAAGAAATTATACATTTTTTAAATTTAACAATGGTGTGATAGGTTTTTAGAAAGCCCTTATTAGTTAAAGATGCATCTTTAGTATGTATGAGCGAAATTATATGATGCCTGAGATTTGCTATTTTAAAGCAAATCCAACAAAATGCCCAACAAAAAATAAAAGATAAAGGGGAACAGAAAGTTGAAACAGATTTGCAAAATGGTGATAATTTTTAAAGCTGATTTATGGGTACATGCAGGTTCAGTCAATAGTATTATCTAATTTTGTGTATATTTTTAAGACTTCATTTAAAAAATATTTAAGTAAACTTTCTATTAAACATTCTAAAGACAAAATAAAGGATATTTTCAGGAAAAAAGAAGATAATTTGGCTTTCTACAGAAATGGTGAGACAGATTATAGTGCATTATAACTCTCTTCTTCGTATTTTTTGCATTTTTCAAAATTTCTATAATAAGCATTGATTGCTCTTAAATCAGTTATTTCTGAATATATTTAGGTTTTTAAATCCAAGGGAAAAAATCAGTTCAGCGGATGAGATTTTTATGGCAAATGTCTCATCAGACTAAAAATGCATTAATGATGTAAATATCATAAACAAAAAATTATTTAAATCCTCTCAAATTTTCTTCAAAAACATTCCATCACTTGATGAGGAAATCCATGGCTTTCTAGCTTCTAATTTTCTAAAACACCCTGGGAAAATGCAGTAAGAGCCAAAAGCCACTGTTTGTTAATAGTTTCTTAATGCTTCCAAGGTGGGAGAGTAGCAGGCAAAGTCACCAGGTATGAAAGATAGGGACCCTTTAGTTTGTTCTGTGACAGATTTGTATCCCCACCACAATTTCTCTATCTTCCTTCTCCATATTCCTCTTTTCCCTCTAGTGTTTATTCTTCCATTCCCAACTTGAGTTTGGACAACTGGATTGAATTAGGAGACAGGATTTGAATCCCAGTTTGGCCACTCCTGAATCCTGGACCACTGCAAAATGAGGGCGTTAGACTCAAATGCATTCTTCTATTGCTAACACTTGCTAAGGGACAGAAATTCTTGTAGTGAGTAATTTGCATTCTGAAGGGAATGGAGGCAGGCCTTCCCAGACACGAAGCTATGATTTTTAAATGTTGAGGAATTAGGTAAGATTATACTATGAATGTAGGTACACTAGGGAGCCATTTAGTGATTTACAAATCATGTAAATTATGTCACACATGAATTATAAATGATGAAATCATTTCCTGTTAACCGAAGATTTAACATTGCTCCCCAAAAAGCTTACCTTCATCCCTGGGAATAATTTCCTCCCTACAGACAGTGGCTAATGACTTCTCATTTGTGACCCCACCTGCACATTGCCAGGCATTTATTTGTGAGTTCACTAATGACTCTAGGAGCCTTGCTGATGCCCAGCAACAAATATGGAATGAATTAAATAACCGTGGCTGGTTTTGTGGTGTAGCTAAGAGAAATTAAAACTTTAAATATATGCCGAGGCAAAGTTGCTTTCATAAATGAATGCAGAACACTGTTATCTTTATAGTGGTTAAAATAGCACAGAATAAATTAAAACAATACTCATAAATCCAGCGAGCTGTTTTAAGATTTGATGATGGTGTTTAGTAAGCAGAAATTGCATTTGATTTAACTTACTTATCTATCAGGATGAAGTATGGGTGGTGGATATGAATCTTCACCTACAAACTCAGGTGTGCAAGAAATATGCACTTGGTGCCCAAGGGGCAAGTAAAAGTCTGGCTTCCTTTGTGTATCAGGAAAAATAAAGACACAGATTAATACTTCAGCAAGTTATCTTTTTACATTTGCCCTCCCAAGTCCAAAGTGCTTTCTCAGCAACTTTTGCAGTGTGGATTTTACCTACCGGATTTTAAGAGAGGGAGAGACTGGGGAGACCATACCCACACTTGTTTAGTGGAGGGGATTTTAGCAAAACAGTATTTTGTATGATAACATTTTACAGAAAACTCAGTGATTTTTCAGCAAATATTTATGAGCACCTACTGTATGCTGCATCTGGAGGTACTAGGTAACACTGGTGAGCAAGACCGGCCTGTTCTCTGCCTTAAGAGAGCCGGTGGGCTCATGGGGGAGAAAGACAACAGACCAGCAGACAGACAAATATTTAACTTCAAATTGTGCTAAGTGCCAGGGAACTCACCAGAGCGCAGTGATAGAGAAGAAAATGGGCAGGGCGGGGGGGAGGTCACTTTGAAAGGAATATTCAGAAAAGGCCACCCCCAGGTGGAGACGTTAAGTGGAGATGTGAAGAACGGGGAGGAACCAACCCAGGAAGCATGAAAGGAACAGTGTTAAAGACCAGGGAACAGTACGTGAATCGGTAAAGTGCTGAGTGTGCTTGAGCAGCCAAAAGAAGACTGTGCAGGTGAGGGAGTGATCTGAGACTGGGATCAGGCGGGGGCCAGGTCGCTGGGGCCTCGGAGGCAAGACGGTGTGATCTTACTTGAAGGGAACCAGCAGCCATGGATATGCTTTCAACATAGAGCCATGATCTATTTTGTGCTTTGAGCAACTCGCTGTGGTTGCCAGGTGGACAGTAGATTAAAGAGGGGCAGGAAGCACTCAGGGAGACCAGTGCAGAGACAATGGAGTCGCCAAGAGATGATGCGGGCCTGGCCCTCAGAGCCAGAGTGACGACAGAGGAAATATTCTGAGAGGAAAATAACAGAAGGACGGCAGGACTTGCCAATCGATTAATGGCAGAAAACAAGGTGGCGGGGAGATGAATCAAGGCTCATTTTTTATGATAAACTTTACAGACAGCCATGCCCTCCATAGCCAAGACCTGGGAACAACTCAAGTGACCATCGGTAGGAGAACAGATGAACTGCGGCATGTTCATGTAATGGAATAGTACTCAGCAATAAAAAAGGGATACCCTACTGCACACTCGACAACGTGAATGATCTCAAAACCATTGCACTGAACACAACAGAGCACACATTTGTGCTTCCACGTTTATGAAGTTCTAGAACAGACAAAACTAACGTGTAGGTGTCAGGAGAGTGGTTGTGTCTTGGGCAGCAATGGATGAGAAAGGGCACACAGAACTTTCTGGTAGTATAGGACTGTTCTATATCTGCATGGGGTGTGGGCTACACAGTCTCCTGCATTTGTCAATTTGACAGAAGTACACACTTAATATATGTGCATAGCATTGTAAATTATACCTCCCTACAAAGATATTATTGTAAAAACAAAAGACAAATGTTTATTAGGTTATAGCTATGCAAAAGCTAAAAACATTCAAAATAAGAAAGTAAAACTCAAACTGCTATAGCCAATGTCATTTCTTCTACTTAGCAACTTAGCCTGAGTAGTTAAACATTAGCAATTAAACTAATAAATGTGGGAAAACTCTGTTCTTTTATACCTTCCATCTCACTTGTTTCTATAAGGTATGCAAGGCTAGTCTTGCCCTCTAAATTTTATAAGGTTCAGAGATGGCGAACAAGCTAGTCATGACTCTAGGACCTGCTTATACCTGACCCATATATATTAACCTACACCCATTAGATGCGTAGGTATTAGGGTGGGTGGAGGGGGTAGAAGCCCAGTGCACATACAGTGAGTGAGCCTGGGTTAAAGAAGGTGAGGGATGCAATGAGATTCCTTCTGTTCCCTTTTGCAGGCCCTCAACACAGCCTGCTGCTTTGTAACTTCCCCGGGCTCTCCGGAGTGCACTCTATCTGTTGTTCCTTTCTCTTCCCCAGTTGGTGAAGGATGGATGTGGACCGTTCTGAAGAGTAGGGAAAAGTGGTTGGTGAGGGCCTGGACTTTCCAGAAGGTGGAGCTGTCGGGGGAGATTCCTAGCAGCATCGGGCAGGGAGGCACCCGTCAGGAGCCCTGTACACAGGCACCTCCAGTAGCAGGAATGAGTGGCTTTTCATATTATAACTTCACTTGGTCACCCCAGAATGTTCAGTGAGGACTCATCCAGGGTTACGACTTGGTCTCAGCTGAGCCCTGAGGGTGTAAGATGCATGTGTAATGACTGGCTTTCAGGGGCTCGTGGGGGAACCGTGGCCCCAGGCCCCCAGGCTCACCGACCTTAGGTGAGGAAGCCACCAGCAGCAGCAGCGCCCCTAAACACCCTGCCCAACTTGCTCTGAGGACAGACATCCCAGTCTGACCCCCCAGGAGGATATCTGAGCTCCTGCTCCCCCAGAGGGAGAGAGAACAGCCAGGAGCAACTTACATAAACACCTCTCCAGACCCATGAAGGATCACTCAAGGAAATGACTGGACTTCCACGAACCTGGCACTGTGACAGCCACTATGACCTACTGTGTGTAAACGGTGGAGCCTGTGATGTGACATTTGCATGTAAATGCTATGTCAAAGGAGTTCAAGTTCTTTTAATCTGCATTACAAACACTGTGTTAGGGTGCTCAGAGAAGGTAAGATGAAAAGGCACTAGGTAAATGAAGGCATTTCTATCTCCACTGTTCCAGAAGACCCTTGCAGCCCACGCTATTGGTGCACCATTCCTATGCCCTTGACACTCACTTTCCTGTATGGGCTGCTGCTTCTTATTGCAAACACATGCAGCTTTGGGATTGATAGTCTTTGGCCACAACAGCATGTATGGCCCACACCCAATTAATGCACCCAGGAGCAGGCCTCACCCAGTGAATAATGGGAGCTGGTGGATAAATACCCCTAATTCCCTGCTCTGAGGCATATTCTGCCCACTCTTCCAAAGGTCTCCCAGGACAGAGCCCCAGTGGCCCACAGGCATAAGCTATTCATTACCACAACCGCCTTGCTTCCCCACCCCCCTACTCAGGCTCCCTGGGACCACTTCCCAAATAAACCACGGCTTCAGATCCTTGTCTAAGAGTCTACCTACCCCTTGGGAACCCACATTTACACAACCTTAAATTGTCAAAGTTTGCTACAATTCCAAAGACAATCTTTAATTTTTCTAAACATGATGATGTACAATTTACATAAATAATTCAATAAAACTATTAAAGAAAGAAAGCAAAGGGAAGAAAAAATGAAAGTAGGATAGTTCAATGAATTCCAGGGTAACATCAGTTCCCAAAAATTTCTGCACAAAGGCTAAAGTTGGGTGGACCACAAACCTGGAGCTAAGCTTTATAGGCAGACAAATGCTGTTATAAGACTCCTGGTGACCAAAAAAACCTTTTTTTTTAAATCTAGTAGTTCAGAAGAAAAACATTTCTTTCTGCCAGAGACTCTTACAAGGAGTTTCTCTTGTAGTGTCCCATCAAAGGGTCTCTGTGTGAATGGTACACAGTGTCTTCACCAACACACAGGAGCACAGAACACAACAGCACACTGTGCGGCTGTGTCCACCAGTGGTCCTCAACAAACCCACATCAAAATGCAGCACAGTATGCACAGTTCTCCAGTGGCCAAAGCAAGGGTGTCTCAAAACATGGCTGTCTGATAGATGGCCCGATTTGGGGTAGATTTAGTCTACCAGGAGTGGTGGTTTTCAAACTGGGTTCCATTTCGTGACTTGGGGAGATGATGGTGGATGGTGAGTCTAACATTCAGAACCCTTTCTCCCAGCAGCTCTGCCTAAATCTGTTTGTATATGAGGTTGGATATAATATCCTATTGGAAGAAAGGATTGTGTCAACTAAAAAAATGTGAAAATGACAAAATGTGAAGAAGGTCTTCTCCTCCATCCCAGCCTAGCTTTGGGCAAAAGTCATGCAGCACATTTGAGGCTATGCTTTCTGGCAGAAAGCTGGAGAAATAGCCTCAGAACACAGAGAACTGGCTCTGGCTGTTCCCCTGGGGCATGTTGGCTAATGGCCTTAAACCAGAGCCTCATCCCGAGGATTCACAAAAGTCTAGACACAGCCAGGACCTTCCAAAGAGGCTAGCCCCCTCCAGGCGCCTGGGCGCTGCATTTCCAATAGGCGGTAAGATTCCTGAACCAATCTTTGGAGTTGCTCAGACACAGGCTCCCTTCTGGGAGGCCCCCAGTGCTCCCGAGGACACTGGGGCAAACTTCGTGAGAATCCAGGCAGCCGCCGAAGCCACACCGTATCACATCCCCGTACTGCTGGGTTGCAGCCCAGCTGGGAGCCTCTGCAGGCACCTGCACCCCTGTGTTGCTCTGAGCTTCTCCCCCCATCCCAACACACCGCTTCTCCTCACCTGCCCAGCCTCCCCTGAGCACTCAGGAACCTCCTTTCTAAGGCCTACACTCTCTTTCTCAGCCCTTCATTGGTTGCTGCCTTCTCAAGGATCTGCTGTGGGATCCCCACGTGCCTCATGTATCTCCGGAGGTGAGAGTAGCCACCTCGTTATCCACAATATCACGTCAGGTCCTGACTCTTCCCCCTTGACACAAACTGCTCCTCCCAGACCCATTCAGGCCCTGGTTGCTGTGGTCTGAATGTTTGTGTCCCCTTAAAATTCATATATGGAAACCTATTCACCAATGCCATGGTATGAGGAGGTGGGGTCTGTCTTTGTCCCTTTGCATTGCTATAAAGGAATACCTGAGGCTGGGTAATTTAAAAAGAAAAGTTTATTTGGCTCACCATTCTGCAGGCTGTGTAAGAAGCATTGTGCCAGCGTCTGCTTCTGATGAGAGCTGCAGGGAGCTCCCACTCACGGAAGAAGGGGAGCCAGCATCACATTATGAGGGGAAGGAAGCAAGAGGGAGAGAGGGGAGGTGCCAGGCTCTTTATAACAACCAGCTCTCTCAGGAACTAAAAGAGCAAGAACCCACTCATTACTGCAAAGACAACACCAAGCTGTTCAAGAGGAATCTGCCCCCATGACCCAGCACCTCCTACTAGGCCTCACCTCCAACACTGGGGATCAAATGCCAACATGAGACTTGGAGGGGACGAATAGCCAAACCATAGCAGGGTCTTTGGGAGATGATTAGGTCACAAAATCAGAACCCTCATGAATGGGATTAGTGTTCTTACAAAAGATGCCCCAGATAGCTCCCTCACCCCTTCCACCATGTGAGGACACAGCGAGAAGGTACCTTCTATGAACCAGGAAGTGGACTCTCACCAGACACTGAATCTGCTGGCACCTTCAGCAGATAACAACCCCACTACAATGGAGAGAAAATTGGCCTTCGGAGACAGACCTGTCACCTCCCTATCCCACCCCAGCCTACAAGCATTTCACAAATATTTATTGAGTACCTTAGGAGCCAGGCACTGTGCCAGTCACGTGGCTCCCGGAGCTCCACCTCCAGGTCACATCCCTCCTGGCTGCCACATCAACCGCCTCCTGGACAGCTCCACCCAGGTGGCCCACAGACACCCCCAACTCAATAGACTCAAAGTGAACTGATTATCTGCCCACCCAAACTTGTCTCCTTCTACCCTAGGGCCAGAACCGGAAACTCAGGAGTCATCTTTGGCCTCACCGCCCTCACTTGGCCAACCCACACAACCAGCCCCAAGTCCTGCCGATTATACTTCCTGAATGATCTTGAATCCACTCCCATCTCCTTCACATCCTACCCAGATCACACATCCAGTCTCCCAGCTTGATTCCCTCCAATGCATCCCCCTTGGGGCACTCGAAACAATTTTTTAAAACAAAGGAATCTGGTAATGAGAAGGGCTTGAAGTGTCTCCTCCCACATCCCCTGGGTGGGAAGAGGGGAGAGGGGTGTGCTGAAGCAGGCAAGGGGGAGAAGGGAGAAAGAATTGCCTTCTGGTCACTACTCAGGGTCAGTTGTGTCCCCAAGTTCTAAGCCATAAAATATAATTTTGCTTGGAAGACCTTCAAAGTAGTCTCTGAACATTGCCCACCATCATCCTAAAACCTTATGAATAGTTTGCTACTGAGTGTTCAAAAGGTGTTAAATGTGTGGCCAGAGATGTGGCTATGGCATTAGGGGGGTAGAAATACATGCATTTAGGTAAACTTGAGTTCCAATCCTGGTTGTGCATGTCATTTGCTAAGCCTCACGTTCCCCAGTTTAAGGAAAATGCTCTTTCACAACATCAGATAAGATAATATATGAGAAGTGCCTTGCACAAGACCTGGCGTAGACTCTAAATGATCAATGAAATACTATTTCCTCCATCCTCACTCTGCAATGCTGTTAAAACAGTGTTGATAATATTTATAACCTATTTGGCTGTTCTTCCATATGTTTTCTTATGGCTTTATTCACTCACAGGATCCTTCAATAAAACCAAAGGATAAAAATGTAGCTGTTCCCATGTTAAAGAGGTGTATAATGTATGTGTATATACATATATGATCATATGAGTATACATCTGGTTCCTTGATATTTTTTAGATTCCGGATGTGACACATATGTATCTATACACCACAAAGAAAAATTAACACATTCATCACAAAAAGAACATGTCACCATTTGGAACTAGGGAGTCAAATAATTTCCTACACCAGTGTGCCATGTTACAGATGCACTGTCTGCCACACAGTGGAAGTGTGTGCTGAAAATATACATCATTATATTTACTTGACAAACTGGATGGCAAATATGTCCCAGTTAACTAGCAAGAATGTCAAGGGTATTCATAATGTAATTAAAAAATCTGCATGTATGTTGGGTTTTTCTTGCATATCCCACTTGAACAAACAGAAGGCTGGGTATAGGGTTTGGTGGGACCCACCCGATGATGGTTAATTTTATGTGTCAACTTGGCTAGGCTATGATACCTAATCATTTGGTCAAAAACCAGTCTAGGTATTGCCATGAGGGTGTGTTTTAGATGAGATTAACATTTAAATCAGTAGACTTTGAGTAAAGCAGATTACCCACCATAATGTGGGTGGTCCTTGTCTAATCAGCTGATGGCCTTAAGAGAAAAGACTGCAGTTCCCCCCAGAAGAGAAAGGAATTCTCCCTCCAGACTGCCTTTGGACTCCAGCTTGTCAGTCTGCCCTGCAAACTTTAGACTTGTTAGCCTCACAACTGCATGAACCAATTCTTTAAAATAAGTATCTCTCACTTTCACTTTCTCACTATCTCTGCCTTGATCTCTCTTATTAATTTTGTTTCTCTGGAGAACCCTGACTAATAAAGACCCTCAGACTTCAAATTTGGCACTGAGGGTGATCTTTTGATGCAGAAGAATGAAAGTCAGGAGGTAGCCCAACCAAGACATCAACAGTAAGGGACTGGGGGGAGAGAGAGAGACAGAGACAGAGAGAGATCATATCTTATTGCAACAAACTAAAACAATAGATGATTCTGTAATTGAGTCCATTTAGTAGCAGGAATAGACACAATAACATCGTCAGCCTTCTCCACCCTTTCTTCAGGTTCCGCCTTACCTCTAACAATGCACAGTTCTGGACTGAGAGGAGTGGAGAGGTTTGATCCTGCTCAAGTGCAGTGAGGAGGAGCTGGAGGAAGAAACAAGACTGGAGGAGGAACTCAGGGGCTGGGGCAAGAGCCCAGGGTCATCTTGCAGAGGTTCTGGTATGCCAACCTGGAGGGCAATGGGGAGTCAGGGAAGGTTGGGAGGTGAGGGCGTAACCAGATCCAAGATGTGCATGTGTACCCAGAATCAGCTTGTGTGGGGAGAGCCCTAAGTGGGGAAGCAAGGAGAAAATGGCTGTGTTTATTCAGGAGTAACCAAGACCTGGCCGAGACTTGTGATGGTGGGAATGAAGAAAAGGAGTGTGGGTGGGAGAGCTAGCAGAGGGGTGATCACTAGGAAGCTGAATGGGTGTGAAGGGAGAGGACAAACCTGACTTGACTGGGAGATAACCAGACCGTGGAAAGGCAGCATCACCACAGAAATGGGGAGAACAATTGTAGGAATTGGGGTGGGAAGGACATGAAGGAAGAATAAAGAGTAAGAATTACTCAAGTTGGGACATAAAAACCCCACATCTTCTAAATCTACAAACACCATATGGTCCAGGGACTCTGCCTTTAGGTACGTCCCATAGGGGAATCCCCACCCGGGTCCACAGGGAAATGTGCACCAGGACATCTGCACCAGCGTTGTTTGCAACTGTGGGGAGCTGTGTGCAATTCCAGGGGCTCTCACCTGGGCGATGGATAACTAAGTGGCAAAGGGAGGATCACGGACCTGAAGGTGTTCCAGCAACACACAAGTTGCACAGGGAACAATGAGGGTAGATCTTAAAACTACAGTGCTGAGTGGAAAACAATAAGAAGCATGGTGACAACCTTCACACACTTTTATGTTAAATAGAAGTGCACTTCAGGGCCAACAATAAAAGGTTAAACACCAAACATGTGAGGATGGCTGCCATGGAGGGAGGAGAATAAAAAAGAAGTGGGGTTTTCTAGATATAAGATCATATCATCAGCAAAGAGTGATTGTTTGACCTCCTCTTTCCCCATTTGGATGCCCTTAAATTCCTTCTCTTGCCTGATTGCTCTGGCTAGGACTGCCAGCACTGTGCTGAATAGAAGTGGTGACAGTGGGCATCCTTGTCTTGTTACAGTTCTGAGTGGAAATGCTTTCTTTTCCCAATTCAGTGTGATGTTGGCTGTGGGTTTGTCATCAATGGCTTTCACAATTTTGAGATATGTTCCATCTATGCCTATTTTATTAAGAGTTTTTATCATAAAACGGTGCTGAATTTCATCAAATGCTTTTTCTGCATCTATCTAGATGATCATATAATCTTTGTTTCTGCTTCTATTTATGTGGTGAATCACATTTATGGATTTACATGTATTGAACCATTCTTGCATCCCGGGGATGAAGCCCACTTGGTCATGGTGGGTTATTTTTTTGATGTGCTGCTGAATTCAGTTTGCTAGAATTTTATTGAGGATATTTGCATCTATATTCATAAGGGATATTGGTCTACAGTTTTTTGTTGTTGTTGTTGTGTTCTTTCCTGGCTTTGGCATCAAGGTGATACTAACTTCGTAGAATGAGTTCAGGAGGATTCCCTCCTTCTCAATGTTATGAAATAATTTCTGTAGTATGGATTCCAATTCTTCTTTGTAGGTCTAGAAAATCCCAAAGATTCTGCCAAGAGACTCCTGGAATTGGTAAATAAATTCAGCAAAGTCTCAGGCTACAAAATCAATGTACACAAATCCTATACACCAACAATAGTCAAGCTGAGAATCAAATCAAAGCCTTAATACCTTTAACAATAGCTACAAAGAATATAAAATACCTAGGAATATATATAACTAAGGAGGTGAAATATCTATACAAAGAGAACTACAAATCTCTGAGGAAGGAAATTGCAAATGATGCAAACAAATGGAAAAACATATCATGCTCATGGATCAGCAGAATCAACATTATTAAAATGTCCATACTACCTAAAGTGATTTACAGATTCAACACAATCTCCATCAAAATACCAACATCATTTTTTGCAGATCTAGAAAAAATAATTCTATGCTTCATTTGGAACCAGAAAAGAGCCTGAATAGCCAAAGCAACCATAAGCAAAAGGAACAAATATGGAGGCATCACTTTATCAGACTTTAAGCTATACTACAAGGCTATAGTAACCGAAACAAAATGGTACTTGCACAAAAACAGAGACATAGACCAATGCAACAGAACAGAGAACCCAGGTATAAAACCATCCACCTATTGCCATCTGATCTTTGAAAAAGCAGACAACAATATACACTGGGGAAAAGAATCCCTATTCAATAAATGGTGCTGGGAAAATTGGATAGCCACATGTAGAAGATTGAAACAGGATCCATATCTCTCACCTCTCATAAAGATGAACTCAAGATGAATCACAGACTTAAATCTAAGACATGAAACCATAAGAATTCTAAAAGAAAATGTTGGAATAACTCTTCTAGATATCAGCCTAGGCAAAGAATTTATGAAGAAGACCCCAAGGGCAATCACAGCAACAACAAAAATAAATAAATGGGACCTGATTAAATTAAAAAGCTTCTGCACTGCCAAGGAAACAATCAACAGAGCAAATAGACAACCTATAGAATAGGAGAAAATGTTCATATGCTATACTTCCAGTAAAGGGCTAATAACCACAATCTACAAAGAACTCAAGCAAATCAGCAAGAAAAAAATCAAACAACCCCATTAAAAAGTGGGCAAAAGACATGAACAGAAGCTTTTCAAAAGAAGATACACTAATGGCCTATAAACATATGAAAAAATGTTCAACATCACTAATCATCAGAGAAATGCAAATCAAAACCACAATGAGATATTTCCGAACCCCAGTGAGAATGGTTTTTATCAAAAAGTCACAAAACAACAGATGCTGGTGTGGAAGCAGAGAGAAAGGAACACTTATACACTGTTGGTGGGACTGCAAACTAGTTCAACCTCTATGGAAAATAGTATGGAGATTCCCCAAAGAACTAAAAGTAGACCTACCATTTGATTCAGCAGTTCCACTACTGTGTATTTACCCAAAGGAAAAAAAGTCATTTTATCAAAAAGATATTTGCACTAGAATGTTTATTGCAGCACAATTCACAATCGCAAAGAAGTGGAATCAACCCAAGTGCCCATCAATTCATGAGTAGATTAATAAAATGTGGTATATGTATACCATGGAGTACTCCTTAGCTATAAAAAAAAGAATTAATACCTTTTGCAACAATCTGGATGGAACTGGAAACCATTCTCCTAAGTGAAGTATTGCAAGAATGGAAAAACAAACACCACATGTACTCACTATTAAATTGGAACTAACCGATCAGCACTCATGTGCACAGAGGGAAGTAAAACTCAATGGAAATCATGCAAGAGGGAGGGGGGAGGAGGGGATGGGTAAAATCATACCTAACGGGTACAATGTACACTATCTGGGTGATGGGCACACTTGTAACTTTGACTCAAGCAGTTCAAAAGCAATCCATGTAACCAAAACATTTTATCCTTGCAATATTCTGAAATTTTTAAAATTAAATTAAATTAAATTAAAAAAAAAAAGAAGTAGGCAGAGGAGAGAGAACAGGCACGCTCCAGGATGACAATGGGCAACCTCTGCAGCTGAACGGACTTCCTGACCCACATCCACTGCACTCTCTGCCTTGGTTCTGGTTACATGTGCACCTGCCAAAATTCATGTTTGTGGATTAGATTGCTCACTTTTTTAAAGGATTTTTTACAGGCAATTATGTTGTTTCTGCTTCCCTGCAGCCTGTCTCTTGATAAACAGAGTGTCCAACAGTCATTAAACCATGTTGTTCCATTCACTTACAGGCCTGGGGTATAGCCAAAAGTCACTGAATAGCTGAAGAACATTCTCTTTTTTTCTAGACTCAAAAACCAATTACAAAAAATATGCCAAAACATTGTCCAAGACTTTTGTTTGAGCCAATCCAATAGAATCATGGCTGGCTTACAGGGGCCTTGTTATCCCTTTTGAAGGGACCACTTCCTCTTGTACATGTCTAGACTCTACCCTCTTAGCCTAGACTATTCCTAAAAGTAGCACCAACATTATTCCTGCAGAATTGAGTCAGGATGAAGGAGATGGGGAGAGACCCAAAAGGTGAGCCTCAGTACTGTTGAGTCTACATTTGTGTTTGGATCTTTGACCCAGACATACATTTAGCACCAAGATTCCTGCCAGATTGGCCTGGAATGCTGGGGGAGATACTCTCCAGTCCCAGGGGGCCCTCCCCCTAAGAACACACCCGCACACAAATTCATACATGCACACACATACATGCATGTACACATACATACATGTATGGGCACATACATACACACACATGCATGCACACGCATATACATATACATGAATGTATATACATTCACACACACATTTTACCCATTCGTCCCAATTTCTATTCATTCTTTCAGTGAATGCCCAAAAGCATCATGCAGCATCTTTCGTCAGGATCATGGGGTGGTTTTCTTGTAATAAAAGTAATTACTTCTGTAGTTCACTCACAGAGCACTACATTACCTGATATAGTACTTCATTCATTATCAATAATATCTTGGAGTCTTCAAGTAGGGTCGTGATCTTAGGGGGAGTTCAAATCCTTTTATGAGAAGACCTGCCTGTTCCCAATATGGCCAACAGTTCAAGAGTCTCCTTCTAAGCTTATTTTCATTTCTTTCTCCCTGCCTTCAGGGATGCATTAGCCAGGCTTCTGCTGCAATAATGCTGAGTAACAAACAACTCCAAAATTTCATTTGCTTATGACAGCAAACATTTATTCCACATGCACAGGTCTGCAGGTCAGCTACACTTTGGTGGATCTCAACCGTACTCCAGGCTTTGTTTTTGGTTCCACGCTGCTCCAGACGTCTTCATTCTGGGACATAGACTGAAGGAGCAACAGATACATACAGCATGCTTTTCTCACGGTGAAGGCTGAAGCTCAAAAGGCCAAGTCAAATCATGCAAGCACATTTAAATCCTCTGGTTAGACCCAGTTTATGCCAACTCTGCTCTCACTTCATTGGCCAGAGAAAGTCCCATAAGGGGGCTGATGTCAGAGAGGAAAGGGATGCACCTTCTGCCTACTCTGGTGGGAGGTCCTCCTGAGTCTCCAAGCAGGAGTGAAAGGAGAAGCCTATTACAAGGAGGAAACAGGGATTTGGAACAGTAATCCAATCTACCACAAGGATATATTGTTACTGAAACTTATTGTTGAATTTACCCTGGGCTTGGTTTTAAGGACATTATTTACTGTATCCTTGCTATGAGAACCCACAGGAGAAATTTCTCTCAGATCTCAGGATCCAAATAGTTATACTTCTGGCAAAGGATTGTTTTCTCTTTAAGGACACTCTGAATCACATCAGTAACCTCCCTTTACTATGTCCTTGGTTGCTAGGAACCTCAGCCCACCTCTAGCAACTACGCATGATGTAGTCTTCCTCCCTGGCTTCATCCTAGTGCTTCTCTTTTTATTTTCCCTTTATATGAATTTATCACTTTCTTACCATTTAGTTTTATTTAGATTAATTTTGTAGGTCATTTCCTCTTTTTTGGTGAATTTATAGTCATTTATGCATCCAACAAATATATTTTTAAAATATCTTTCTTTGACTAAGTCATATAGGTACATGTTTAGGAACTCTAAACAATACAAATGGCATACAGAGGATAAATGAGCTTCTCTCCTACCTCTGCCTCCTCCCATCTAATTCCCCACCCCAGAGGTAGCTACCTGTACCATATTCAAATTCTGTGCACACGAGGGAGTCTTTCTTATCTATTGGAAGAATTCCAGTGAAATTCCTGAGATAAGAAAATACATGCATTTTAAATTTGAAAGATATTGCCCAATTGTTTTCCAAAAAGCTTGTACTAGTTTACAGTCCAATTAGCAGTGTCTGAGAATACCTGTTTTCCCACAACCTTGCCAGCATTATGTGTTATCACAGTTTACTCTCAGTGTATTTTCAAGTTTTGATCTCTGCCCAACTGATAATCAAAAGTCTTTCAAAATCATTTATCTGTCTCTTTCGGTTCATATGCTTTGGAGACTTTTAATTGATTTATAAGAGCTCTTTGTATATTAAGGAAAATAATTTCAAAAACAGCATATTGTTGTCCCCTCAAAGCCTTTCTGAAAAGAGATAGATAAATGCATAGGTAAGTGAAATAAATAGATAATGGGTATTTAAAACACATACTGGGGGAAGTATGGCCTAGTTCTTAGGTCCTAGCAAGAAATCTTGATTTTCTCATGCTGCTATCTTCTTCCTCACTCCTTACTTTGAAATCGTACCTTTTGGCGTCCTGTTCCCTCTCAGACAAGACAGAGCTCCTTACTCAGCAAATGGAAATGAGGTTAATGAACTCTCCAGGGAAGAAGACTTTGACAGCTGTCTGGCATATTACACATTTCTGAGCATTTGTCAAATATCCTGGATAAATATCGCATTTTCAAAAATCAGAGCCTGAGTACACAAGCCCATGTTAAGCCAACGGCATGTTTCCAGGTAATGTGTGTCTGTAATCACTTTGTGCTGCTCCAGCAAGGTCAGCCTCAATATGCTGGTAGGAAAAAGGAGAAAAGTTTTTGAATGTGGGCATGCAAATGCCAAACACACATCTGCCTGCAATCTCGGCTCTGTCAGATCCAAGTGCTGCTGTGGTCATGGCCAATTCACTTGAAAGCCAATATGCTTCCAGCCTCACATTAGTAAGAAAACAATGTTTCTAGTCCTTCCCCAGTTTCAGTTTGGAGGGGTTTTGTTGTTATTTTTGTTGTTCAAAAAAGAAAACCTCTTGCACTGATTTGGCTTATAGATCACAGCCGTCCCTGTGGCGGGTTTGTGTTTGTGCGAGTTCAGAAATCTTCATGCCTCCTGTTTTTCCAAAAATCTAAATCATCCTTGATGCTTTCAAATAAAGCAGTATCTTCAGAATTTTTTTTAAAAATTCTTACAATGTTTCTGGTATTTTTAACCATTTGCATATAACTTATGTTTGTTTAAAACAGAATGAAAGCATCTACAACTTCAAACATTTGAGCAAATTATTTATAGACTGTTAACAGCATTAAACCACATGCAAATCGATTTCAGTGAATTGAGTTGGGGGTGGGGAGTTGCAGTATAACTGAGTGTTTCTGAAAAACTGTGATAATGCCAAATAACCACATCTCCTGCAGTTCCCACTTTCCAGCCGTTCGATTTGCTTGATATTATGCCTTTGTTTACTTATTTATACACACCTTCCTCAGGAAAACATCTAACACCAGCATTGTAGAATGATCATAACCGAGATTAAAGGTTCTTGCCAGTACATCACTGAATAAGGTTGTCTGGTCACTTTTGAATTAATGCAATAACTTACTTTTTTTGTTTCTAGAACAGTAAGAACTTGTTTTACTAAATTAAAAGCTTAACAAATATCCAGTGATATTTCACAGTATCTAAATAGAGTTCAACCAGTGTGATGAAAGGAGATGGAGCACAGTGTGTCACCTGGTACATCTTTATGTTGACTGCAGATAATTTCCTCTTCTGTTGGATGCAACATCTATGTGGTTCTAGTTTATTCTCCCTTTCCCTCTCTCTTGTTTTAGTTTCGAAGCCCCTTAGTCATGTTGCACTGTAGAATTTGGGTTGAAAAAGCAACGTGTCCTACCCTTCATTTAGTTTTTTATCCAATAGAAAAAATGAAACTGCAGTGACCACCTTCTCACCTCACAGGGACATCAGGAAAATAACACAGAAAGAGTCTAAATTGTTTTAGATAGTTAGTAGACTACAAAAAGCAAAATTACTTTCTCCTCTTCATGACTCTTAAACATCAGTTAAATCATTTTTTGCAATATCCACAGTACTTTAAAAATAAAATATAGTCATTCATGAAATTTAAAATAGATATATATAAATATATATATTCAAAGCCAAAGTCTCCTTTATATATCAATAATGTACTGGCAGCAAAATAGCAACATTTTTCCCTTAACTAAGACTTAAAATTAGACTTCACCTGTCAAAAATTCAATGGCGCATGTAATAAGTTCACAGAAATCTGTTAATGGTGATTGGTTTTGGAACAAATTCATCAACATTAAATTAAGCCAGGAAAAAGATCATATGGTTAAGAAATATATACCTGACGTTGCTAATGCTCTGAGCATCCAATGCTTGGAATTTTAGAGACGGAAGGGGCTTTAGGAATCATCTGGAACAACCCTCTATGGCGTTCCGGATGGTGAACCAGTCTGTACTTGAAAATGCCGTGTTCGAAGAGGGAAGTAAAACTCAGTGGAAATCAAGCAGGGGTGAGATGGGGAGGGGCAAAAACCTACCTAATGGGTACAATGAACACTATTTGGGTGATGGGCACACCTACAGCCATGACTCAAGCATTACAAAAGCAATCCACGTAACCAAAAACATTTGTACCCCCTTAATATTTTGAAATTTTTTTTAAAAGTAAAGAAAAAAAGAAAATGTTGTGTTTGGCCCTTATAAGCCTATGTTCAGAAAGAAGAGGTGGTGCTGGTTACTACAACAGTGACCCGGGGGTCGGATACCACATAGCAACGCCCTTGTCACCTGCTGCTCTCCGAGTGCCTGCCTGTAAGAAGATGCTCACCCAGGGCAAGGCCTGGCGCCCTCGAAGGAAACCCAGGCTGGCCTGGCCCAAGAGCCACTACCTCCTCACCCCACGGCTCCCTTTCCTCCTCTTTGCCTCTGGTCTGCTGCTTCCCATTCGGCCCAGGCTCACGGTGTTTCTCCACATGGCCCTTCAGCATCGTCTCCTGGCCATGTTCCTGTGATCACAGCCACAGCACAAGTTCTGGTGTCCTTAGGACCTCCGGACTCAGGACCAGTGGTTTTTCTTGCACATGTCCCTCTGCTCACTGACACAGCCCACCTGCGTGCTCTTCCACCCCACCGTCTGCTCAAGCCTGAGTCTGGGACTCTTCCTGGCTTTCTTCCCATCCCTCAACAAACCACCCCCCCAATACGCACACGCGCACACACACATGCACACCTTCATGCAGCCCACAAGTCTTGACACTGCTACCTCCCAAATATTCCCAGCTCCGTCTTCTCTCTTCTTCGTGGCGCTGGCCCTGTCTAGCCACTGCACTCTCAGGCTTGTACTTTGCCGAGTGTCCCTTGTGGGCTGCTCACCAACAGTCCTACCTTCCTCCCACCTGCTCTCTCTCCTCGGCAGCCAGTCAACTCCTCTGCCTGCAGCCCTCCCTGGGCTCCTGCTCCCGCAGACTGTGAAGTCCCAGCCCCTTCCTGTGGCCTACAAAGCGTGCCCCATCTGGCCCCGCTGGCCTCTCCAGAGCCAGGGCCACCCTTCTCCACCCCATCCCTCCACACGGCAGTTGGTGGTCTTCCTCAGACCCTTGGCACTGCTGCCTGAAGAGCTCTTGTCCCCACCAACTTCAGGGAGGCAAGTTAAGGGAAAAGAGAAACAAAATTGGCTGGTGTCTTAGTCAGTTCAGGCTGCCGTCACAAAATACCACAGACTGGGAGGCTTAAACAATGCACATTTATTACTTATTTTCTTACAATTCCAGACTAGAAGTCTAAAGTCAGAGTGCCAGCATGGTCAGGTTCTGGTGAGGGCTCTCCTGCTGGTTCACAGACAGCTGCCTTTTTGCTGTGTCTTCATGTGATGCAGAGACAGACAGACAGAGGGACAGCAGAGAGCTTGTGCTGTCTGGCGTCTCTTTTTATAAGGGCACCATCGCCATAAGGGGGCCCCACCCTGTGACCCAAAGGTGCCACCTCCAAACACCATCACATGGGGTTAGGGCTGCAGCATATGAGTTTGGGGGAGACAGAATTCAATCCATAACAGCTGGAAAAGTCAGAGCTAGGGCATTTTTTTCCACTTTTTTGGAGATGTGAACAAAATTCATATGAAACATTTGCGGTAGCTTTATTGCTGCTTCCCTCAGCTCTGCTCCCCTTCAACTCCTGAGTGAGCCTTTTCAAACCAAAGTCAGAAGATGTCAAGCCTCTACTTCCCATGCAGGGTACGAGCCACGGTTCTCACGAGGCCCAAAGATATTGATTATTAGCCCCACCGGTGGGCCCTCTGTGTCCTCACCTCCTCCTGCTTGGTCCCACCTCGGGTACCTACCCTAGGCCCAGGCCTCAGGTTCTTCCATCTTCTGTGTCCTCTGGTTGGGACCCTCTGTTGCCAGCTGTGCATACCACTCTCTCACGCCCTCCTTCCAGCCCATGGGGTCTCATCCCAACAACGTCATGTCGCAGGGGCTCCCCTGGCCACACCAGTTGAACAAAACTCTCCACTCCTAAGCCTCTCCACTCTCCCCTACCCTGCCTCATTCCTGTTCCTCATGTTTCTTTCTTTGACATAGTGGCTATTTAGTTAGCAATTAGTTTGTTTATTGTCTGTCTCTTCTCATTAAAAAGGTAGCTCCCCGAGAGCCATATTTTACTGTTTTTGTTCATTCCTGTGTCCCCAGTGCTGCATTGTGACAGGTTCTCAAGCAAGATCTGCTCATTCAGTGCATGAATTCCATGAACAAACTGAAAAACAGACAAAAGGAAACAGGGATTTGGGTCCATCTTTCTTTCCTCATTATTGGCAGAGATTTTCAGTTGTTAGGGACATATTTGACTTGAAGTAAATTCTCTATGTCAGGAAAGTTCCTCAAATTGCCCAGAAGCACTTGAATATTCCCGAATTCTCTTTGGTGGTACCTCCACTCAATCAGCCTGCTCAACACACACCACAGAAGTCACACTCAGGCGTCCTTTGCTTGATCTGCTGCCATGGGCACCTGGGGGCTGTGCATTGCCAGAGGACCCTTTGCCAGCCCTCATTCTCTTGCTTAAGAAATCACATCAGAATCCAAGTGGGAGTGACATCGTGACAGCAAGACACCACAAGAATGGCATGGACTTGCTTTACTCTTATAAAAGTAAATCATTTGAACACGTGTTCTTATATCTTTACAAGCAAGGCTATATGTTAATGATGCCAGTGTTCTGCAATGCTCTGGGTGAGAGCATCAGACCAAATGACATTGCACAGTTATCACTAAGACTCGGCTTTGGGTTCTGCTATGGACTCTCTCTTTGATGAGACAGACTCAACCTGTGTTTATAAGGCACAAATCACATGCACATCTGGAGGGCAAATGTGTGGCAGGTACAGTTGGTGCTCCACACATATCATAGCCCCCTCACTTCCACCGTTGCAGTGAATACTGCCCACCTGCCCAACTTCCCACCATTAGCACCTGTATGTCTCCGCCTGAAGGACTTCCTGTGCCTTTTTCCAGCATGTGGCTGGCCACACGAGCCTTTTAGGAACAGTTATTAACCAATGATTGATGGGGGCTGGTGTGTAAATACCCCAGCTCCCTCACTCCAAGGCACATTCCGCACGGTCTTCCAGGGTTCCCCTTTGTATTAAGCTCTGGTAGCCCACAGAGACCACAGGTGACACACCCATTGTGGGCTGTCTTGTCTTCCCCACTCACCTCCCTACTTTCTTAACAGTGCTTCCTGAGATCACCTCCCAAATTAACTTTTCCTCTCTGCTTCTAGGGGAATCCAAACCAAGACAGCGTAATAGAAATACTGGAAGTTGTAAGAAATGGAAAGATCACCCAGTCCCACCTTATTCTACAAATGGGGAAACTGAGACTCAAGAAATAATTGATTTCCCGTGAATGCAATACCTGTCTGTGCTTAGAATCTGGACTTTGAGATTCTCTTTCCAGATCCAACCTGGGAGTAAGATAATCAAATATCTTCTTAGTATTTCACATCCTGGAATTTGTCACCCTCTGATTACAGTGTCATAACAAGTAAATCTTTTATATTCATACTTTATTTAAAATAATTTCTATGCATTGACATACGAGAAATTCTTAAGGAAGTTGATTTCATTATTATGATAAATGGCAATTTCACACTTTTCAATGAACTCAACACATTTTTTTAAGATTGAGGGGTAAATTCAAAACCTGAACTGAAATACACAAAACAAAACAGAAAGAGATTTTAAAGTATATAAGCACATACCTAGGACAGCCCCTTCCCTCAGCCACCTTCCCTGGGAAGTCCAGTTAGAGAATATTTGAATTAAAGCAAGAAGTGGCACCGTGGCTGGGATAGACAAGTAGAAAATGACATCGAGGAGCCTCCCTTGTGGAATAATGGTCAGACTTTGGAAGGAGAGTTAAGAAAAACTAGGTTTGAGTCTGGGTAACCCACATCACGTCGTCCTCTGTATACTTCCAAATATCTTCACCTATTAAAATGAAGACGTTGAGGATAATGCATTAGCAGATCGCTAAGTGTTTCCCATATTACTTCAGTTCAACTTCAAAACAACTCACGGGATAGGTGTTAGTATTACCATCACCTTGTGGATGAGTAAACTGAGGCACAGAGAGGTTAAGTAGCTTGCCAAATGTCACACAGCCAGAATGTGGCAGAGCTGGGATCGAAAACCAGGCTCAGAGTTTGTGCACTTAGCCACTGCTCCTTACTGTCCTTCATCAGTCTCCAAGGAAAAGTCAGAAGCAAGAGTACTTTGTACACCATAAAGACACCCCAAAGGCTTTACTATAGTCTCTTACAGCAGAAACTCATTTACTTATTTCAATGGCAGTTCAGGTGCACAGGACTGGGGAACGTCACCATGTGGATCTCCATCCACAAGCCTGGCTGGGCCACCTCCCCAGATTCAGGTCTCTCCCCCAACCAGCCTGACAGCACCAGGCTTCTCAGCACCCTGGCCAGGGGGTCCCAGGGCTGACTCCACCCCATGAAGGAAGCCCGTTCCTTTCAGTATCCCTGGCCATAGTCTTCTCAAGTGTCAGATGAGGGAGTGGTCAGTAGTTTGCAGTCTTTGGGACAGTGCTTTTCAGTTAATCTTAGCCACGGGGTGTTTTCTTACAATGGGAGGCCCAATAGGTAATAGAGGAAAAGTGTCTTTCCTGCTCCAATTCCTTTCCTGAGCCACCCTTCACCACAGCACAGCTGTGCCCAATGGGGTCACCACATGGCTCAACCCATCAGCCAAGGCTCAGGGTCAAACTACCCCATAGAGTAGAGCTGGACTCAGCTGGCCACGCCCTCCCTTCCCTGGGCTTCCAGGACACTGCCCTCTCCTGGTCCTCCTGCTACCTCAGTGACCTCTCTCTCCCTCCCCCTCCCCCTCTATCTCTCTCAGGCTCCTCGGCTGGTTCCCTCTCTTCTCTTGACCCAATAATAAGGGGATGCTCCAGGCTGTGTCCTTGGTCCCCTTTGCCCTTCTATGTTCACTCACCCCCTTGATAATCACATCAGCTCCAAGGCTCCAAATACCAGCCACGTCTCCACTTCCTCCTGGACCTCCCTCTGAGCCCCTGCAGTCCGCCTGCTCCACATCTCCACCTGAACGTCTCGCTGGCAGCTCAACCACAACCCACCCAAAATTGAAGTGCCCCCCAACACCTGATTTACCCCAGTCCTCCCCCCTCAGCTGAAGGCCACTCCACCTTTCATACTTCTCACCCCAAACACTTGCAGACATCCTTGACCCTTCTCCCTCTCCCACACCCCACATTCAATCTGTCAACAAATCCTGATTTCTTCTTCCAACCATGTCCAGATTATAACAATTTCTCGCCATCTGCTCTGAACCCCTCCCATCAGGGCCTTGCCCTCCCGTGGCTGGATGGCTGCAGCTGCCTTGTCACCAGGCGCCAGCCCTGCCTTGGGCACCCACAGCCAGCCCCAGCAAGGCAGCCAGAGGGAGTCTTTTCAAACCTAGATCACATTCCAAATTTGCTAAAAGAGTAGATTTTAAATGGTCTCATCACCAAAAACACGATACATAGGTGAGTTGATGGATATGTTAATTAACTTGATTTAATCATTCCACAATATATACATATATCAAAACATCACATTGTGCCCCATAAATGCATACAATTATTTGTCAATTAAAAAATAAATACTTAAAAAAAACTTAGATTGGAGCACCCCACTCTCCCAACCCTGCAATAGATGCCCATGTCATCTGAGGAAAAGCCAGAGTTTTTAGGGGACCCCAAGACCCTGCTTGGCCAACTTCTCTCCCCCATTCATGGTATGGTATGACCAGGCCCTTCCCGCCTCATGCCCAAGCTCTGGCTGCTCCCTTTGCTCTTTGGCCAAATGTCACCTCCCCAGTGGTCACACCTGGACCACCTTGTTTAGGACTGTAACCTGCCCTACTCCCACCCCTTCACTCCACATCCCTCTCTTCCTTTTCCCCCAGACTTGTCACCTTCTGACAAGCTTTACAGTTTGCTTGTTTGCTCTGTTTACTTCATTGTCTGTCTCCCCTGTTGCAGACAAGCCTCACAAGCCCTGCGTTTTTATGTTTTCTTCACTGCTGTATTCACAGTGTGGAAAACAGTAGGCACTCAATAAAGGTTTCCTGAATGAATGAATCAAAGGTATTGCTCTGGTTCAAGCTGAAGTGAGTGTCCCAGACACCCACCCTGACACCAACACTTCACTGGCTTCCTCCAGACCCTCGGGCTACCCTCTAAGAATTCTCAGAGCCAGTGGGTGGCTGTTCCTGGGCCCCTCCTTTTCTGACCTTATGAAGCTCCTGACTCCGGGAAGAAAGGCACTAAGCGGCCACACCAAAGGCTGGTCGCCACCCCTCCCCAGGCTAGGAGAGTCTGTAAAGCTCTGATTCCAGAATCCCTGCCTCTGGCAGCCGTTTGTACTGCAAAAATTATTCCTGAAGTCCAAAGAGTAATATTACTCAGAAACGAGCTGCCTAGAGAAAACTCTTTAGTGACCTGTCATCGATGGGAGGGCACTGCCAGCAGTCAGCCCGAGTGACCTCACAGTGGTTGGAAATGCTTCCTTAGCACTCTAATTTATGGTAGGCTATATAGAGTGGAACTGCCCCCTGCTAATGGCTTCCTTCTGTGCATGGCATGCTCAGTGACTTCAAAGGGTGATCACTGGATGGAGGAGAAGGTTAGGACTCGGGACTGCTATCTTGACTGGCACAGAGGTTAACTGGAAATTGGGACTTTAGGAAAGGTCAAAGAAGTCTTTCAATAGAGGAAGGAAAGGGAAGGAATGTATTTTTTGTGGGCAGTGAAATGACTGGATACTTGCCTTTCTTCTAATGTGATCTTGACACTAATTTTCCCATTTCATCCACCATCTCCTGATGTTCATTGCTCAAGCAGAGTGTGATAATAATGTGAGTAATCCAAGCCTTCCAAAGATAAAGCAGCAAATCATCTCAGGCACTATTCTATTGGGCTTTGCAATGCAGGGTATACTTATTGTTGCTGTATTAGCATTTCTGTTTTTAAACGTTAATGGGGTTTTTTAGTACCTATTATTAACCAGTACCATGCCAATTGCTTCAAGGGGTGACAATTCTTATAAGACACAGTTTCTGCTCAAATGGAGGTAGCAAAGAACACATGAAATTTGAAAGATGTTAAGTAAGAGGACCCTGCTAAAGGTAAGATTTTGGAGCCATCACATTGCCCTGAAATGAGATGCTCCATTCTCCATAAGTCATGTGGTTGGAAGATCAAAGACTTTGGGGTCCAACTGGTCTGAGTTGGAATCCTGATTCATCTGTCAATTTGCTGTGGTCCTTGGTCAGGTTACTAGAACTCCCTGAGTCTCAGTCTTTTCACCTGTAAAATGGGATCACCACCTACCTTTAAGAGTTGTTTGGAAGAGCCAATTAAATGACTTATGTAAAAAGTGACTGTGGAGCCCTTTTCACACTCTTTTGAAATTATTTCTTTACATCTTATTATAGATGCAATTATTTCTTTACATTTCATTATAGATGTAAACAAATAATTCACTAGACTGAAGCTTCACAAGAACAGAAATTGTCTGTTTCTCTGTGTCCCCAGTGCCTGGCAGAGTAAGTACTCAAGAAATAGGCATGTCCTTACTGATTTCTCACTCCCAAGCTCATGAGGACACCTGTTCCTTAGAGAAGGAAAAGCAGTGGCTTGCCAGCACGCCCAAAGCCACATGGATAACCTGTGACGACCACACGCCAGACCCCAGCCCACATGCCTCATGGTCAGGTGCTGCATCCATGGCTGCTTCATCAAGTCCACACTTGATTAATAACTGTCAGCTGCAGGGTTTGTCAATAACTGTCACCCATTTCTCTTCATCAGAGTATTGAGGGAAGAAATAGCTATAAACAAAGTTAATGAAGAAAAACCAAGTAGCTTATATCAAAACCAAATATTTACATCTAAACCCAACACATCATTGCATTATTGTTACATCAAAGAGACAGAGGGAGAGAGGAAGAACAAGACTTGATGTGGAGTAAGAAAGCCCGACTTCCAGTCCCTGCCATTTGGAATTTCTCTAAGTGTCCACCTGCCCTCCTGTGAGCATATTTGCCCCAGCTGATACAGGAGGGGGCATGAAGTTTGCAGACTTGCTTTTAAATTCTCTAGTGCTACTCAAACGCAAGTCATTATCATTTCCCTATAACTCTAAGGAATCCAATAGTAGTGTTCTCTCACTAACAGGCTCTATTTGTTAAGTACATTACAATTCCCAAATTGTCACCTTGGAAAATTCTCAATGTGCCCTATTATCATGTAGTCAACAAAATATAGTGGATTTACCTGCCCTAAAAATACTTAGCTAGTGCATTGTTTATACCTTGGGATGGGGAATGGCACAAACAGCAATCCAATTTCCTGAATCAGAATTTCTAATACACAACCTCAGGCATAGGTCACTCAGCTAGAATGTGTAATGCTACCCAAGCTGCCAAGAAAGTAAAGCGGACCTTGGCCCTCCTGTGCTGACACTGCCAGAGTTACTATGTGGGATGAACTTATTCTCTGCTCACAACATTTTCTTCCTTCCCACCCTGCTGTGAATGGACTTCATTTCCTCACTCGTTGGGCATTGGGCTTGTCCACAACTGTGCTCTGGACAATAAAATGTGGGCAAAAGTGACAGTGTGCCAGTCCAGAGCCCAGGTCTTCAGAGAGTTTCTGCTCACCCTTCTTGGACTGCTGCACCAACTATAAGAAGACTGTGCCCTGGGTCATCCATGGTCCCAGCATGAGAGACAGATGGAGGAAACCTGAACTCACCAGGAGTGTGGAGCCAGGATACTCCCACTGACCTGCAGTCCCATGAGTAAGAAAAAAATCAGTAACTGTTTTATGTCATTGAGATTTTGAAAGTGTTTATTACACAGCATTATTGGAGCTGGTATCTGACTAAAACACGCTGCCAGAGCTAAGAATTATGTGAATCTGCTTGGTCTTTGATTTAATGATTTCTGTTGCACCTTCAGCTCTGTCACCAGCCTTATCATACCTGACTTGATGCTTACCAAGAACAGAAAGATTTCATGGGAACACTGTTGGGATTTGAAGGGAGATAGTTCCACAGCTCTCATATCTAAGAACCTACTGGTGGATAGATGGCCTTTTGACCGACTTCTAATTGAACATGGAAAAAGGGGAATTGTCCTTGGTTACGGTCTAGTCTTGGTTGAGAGACCTGGATATTTCTCCATTAAGCCCCCTACAGCTCCAGGATTTGGGACTAAAATATGTTTCATTTGCCCCCACCAGACTTCATGGGAAATAAAGACACCAGGCTTATACTGTGTTTTTATAACTTTGTGTGAAACCCGAATCGTCCTAACAACTTTTGAACAAACTGTCGCAGTAACTGGATGAAAATCTAGACAGACAATCTGGGCCAGAGAGAAATCTGGAAATGGGCCCGATGCCTCCTGCTTCTTTCCCTTTGCTGTGGACTCCAGTGTGGTTTCTGGAAAGCTGTTCTCGCACTTATGCTATGCATGCCTCTTTGGTCAGAGCAGGAAGCACAAGGAAAGCTTTTGAAAGTCGGACAGACAGACAGATAGCTTGGTGTATTGTTTCTTTAGGGTCACACTTAGTGACCTGATTAAGGAAACTGCTTGCAGGCAGATTTTGGGCAGAACATGGCCTGGGGCAATAAAGATTTTGAAAAGACCATCTTTGAGGCTTAAGGCAGTTTGGCAAGACTGTGTCTCAGCGGGATCCCCGCTGCTTCTGCGAAATACTTGGAGAGCATACAATATTGTTGGCTCTCGCAGATGTTGATATAGTGCTGACTTAAGATATAAATACCTCCCCACTTTTCTAAATGGCCCTATGTCACTTTATGAGATGCTAGTTGCCATTTTCAATCTTCTTCCAGAATTAAAAAGTGGGCAGAAAAGAAGAGTACGACTTTGATATTCACTGAGCACTTACTAAGTACCAAACACTACCTTGTGATTTTGTGTCTCATTTAATCCACACAAAAACCCTAAAAGGTAAGTACTATTATAAATTCCGTTTTTCTAGATAGAAAACTGACTTTAAAGACATTAAACAACTTAGCTGAGTCTACGAGGCTAGAAATGGCATTGGTACATTAAGGTCCCTGTCAATATGGCTTTAAGGTTGGTCTGAGTAACAGCCACTTTGTATTATCACAAAAGTGTCCACAAATTGTGGAGTGTTGGCCTTTAAACCCATCTGTCATGAAACGAGCTCCTCAAAGTTACCGGAGAGTAAGAAGAAACCAGCACAAGAGAGAGCTGCTTTCTGCAAATGTCAGTGATAACCACAGAGCCAATGATCCAAACATCATTTAATTTATTAATCAATCAATTAATTCTTAGAGAGCTGAGCAAATTCTAGTCAAGACTGTAGGCCTGTTAGTGATAAGACTGTCACAGCCCTATCCTACAAGAAACTTATGATCTAATATTAAAAATGTATCAATTTAAGTAACAAATGTAATTGTGGTTATTTTTTTTAGTTTTCCTATCTGTGAGAGGAACATGCCAAAACGTTTACAGTTGAAAGATATCTGAGATTCATTTCAACATAATCCAGGGGAGGAGAGACAGAGCTGGCTGGGTGATGTGGATACGGGAGTCAACTAGACTATTCCGTTTTTGTACATGTTTCAATATTTCCATAATGAAAAGTTGTTTTTAAAAATTACCTTATCATCTAAGGAGTAGGCTTAATGGTTCTTTAGAAATAGGTTGAATTGAGGAAAATCAAGTTAATATTTAAAAGATGGAACCAATTTACAAGGAGAATTTTAAAAAATCAGTTCAGAACCAACTGGTGTGTGTATAATTAACTGAAAATAGTGTCTAGTTCTTCATGTAATCTTGATTTGATTTATAGAATCATAATACAGTTTGCCCGGAATTATAAGAAAACCAAATGGCATTGGGGTCTATACCAAGAGGGATGTGCTCAGGCACCAAGGAAAGTACCTAAGACTCCAGACCTTCCCCCTGTTAGGATGCCAGGGTAATTCCAGAAAGGGAGGGAGGACGTATGAGCCTAAGTGGGACCCAGAAATAGGAAACTGTGGGACCACCCATTGGATGGCACAGATCTCCCAAAGAGAGCTTCTGTATAGCATTGAAAGCAGAAACAAAGAAAGAAAGGGTTTAGAATTTTCTTATATATAAATCCAAGCTTTCGTTGAAAATACCAAGGCACGGGGCACTTTGGCTAGCCCTGGTCTGATGGAAGGCAGATGTCCATTTTGCCTGCTCTATCGTTATAGTTCGTAGACACCTTATAAGGAGCAAGCCAAAGATACAAAAAAGGCAGAGGCTCATTCTCCAGGTGTCCTGAGACAGGAGCAGAACTGGAAGCCAAAATGTCACCTGGCTGGGGGAGTAAGATAAGTCACGTAAAACTTCAGCAGATGGCACAAGGCTAGATCAGACACATAAAAAAGCAGTGTAAAGGAAATGAGAAGGGGACATCAAGGAACTCCACTGAAGACCTCAGGGAAGGCGTCCCACAAAAGGAAGCAGTAAAAAGAGGTTTTGACAAATGTGAAGTCTTGCGATCGGTGGAGAAAGGGAAGGGACAAACTGCCGTACAAAGGCCCAGAGGCATTGAAATGCAGGGACCCCCTCCAGAAATAAAGATGAAATCAATTCAATAGGTTATAAGGATGTGTGGAGGAAGCTGGGACATTCAGAAGGTGGCACTCTATTCTGTAGGCAACAGGGAACCACCACAGTGACCCGTATCTCAGGAAGGGAATGCCGGTGGCTGCATGAGATTAACGGGAGAGGAGAGATCCTCGAAATAGGTGGCCTAAGTGGGTGAGAGGTGACATTCTGAGCCAGACACAATGGGGCTGCCAAGGGGGAGGGGACTGAAAGGCACTGTGGGCACATCTGAGATTCTGGAATGACGGGCTGGCCAACAGGGAAGCCTAACCTGGATCTAACCATGAGGCCACCTTCAGCTGCCTCCTGTGTGCCTCTCCGGGGATGGAGGCATCCCTCCAGGAAGGAGGCTCCTTCCAGTTGAAGGAGCTCTGCAGAACCTCCTGGCTCCATCTATTCAGGTCTCCTACCTGGGTGCCTCATGGCCAGGACAGGCAAGTTTAAGGAGACTCCAGGACCAAACTTCAAAACAGCCCTCTCCATCCACCAGAAGTTGATTATGTTCCGGACCCTCTTGACTTTGGGGCCTTCTTGATCACCTGTTTTTGATCAATAACCATTGTCACCTCTTGATCATTCATTACTGATCAGTAGGTGATCGCCTCTTGATCAATAACCATTGTCAACAAATTGATTAACAGAGGTCCTGCCTGGAAGGGAGCCTGTCCTGCCACTTGAGCAGGATGAGGGGACCCTGGGGTGAATGGTGAGACTCCCTCAGGAAACCCAACCTGAAGCCAACCACAGGAAAGCTCACAGAAAGATTTCTGAAGAACTCGATGACTCCTCAGAGCACAGAGCCGTGGTTATGTGTGCTGCACATTTGGACATCCAACTGCAGCCGGGGAGATCCATAGAGCTCAGGCAGGTCAGGACAGTGCAGGGATGACACCACACCCCACCCAAGGAGGAGGTGACCAGAGGAATATTGTGCTCAAATTCTCTCAATCCCAGAACAGGCAGCTGACATCGCAAGGGAGCATGAGCCTGACTCTAGTGTGGGTGTTAGGATGAGAATTCAAAACCGGATCTCAGGGTGAACTTTGGCCCTTGGTAGCAGCTATTTGGAGTTTATGCAGCAGCAAATAGGAACCAGCAGGAGTTGGGAAGCCCAGGCGTAGCAGGAGGAAAGGGGTCAGGATAAAGGTGCGGGGTTAAAGCCTGCTGAAGGGAGCCCCATGAATTCCCAGGCGGTGAGGGCTGCAGGGTGGGCTGAGACCACAGGCTGCCACGATCTCTGTCGTCAGCGGTCACAGCAAAACCTGCAGGAGAAAACTCAGTATTCTGTAGTGACTTCAAATGATTTGATTTTCAAAATAACAATTGCCATTTTCTAAACAAACAGGAACTAGGCTGTTTAAATAAAGCGCACATATAGCCTTGGTTTCAATTTTTTGCTTCTTTCCAGTTGTGCTGTTTCCTCTAACTTTTGTTAGAGGAATTGTCTCCATACCTGTTCTGGGCTACCAGTGGTGTGTAGTTAAGATGGTATAAAGTGTCTTTTTAAATTCCCCCATTCTTCTTATGATACCAGGAGAATGAGTATCATTTCCTTACTCCTCAATTATACGCCCTGTCAAAGGTGTTTCACAGGCACAAGGCAACTGCCAGCCCTCTTCCCACTCCCCAAAACACAGACATGATAGGAAACACACTAGGAAGAAAGCTCAAATCACACTGGAAGGCTGCATTTCGTTTTGAGTTGGAAGCGAATGTGCTGGGATTTTAGTGCTATTAGCAACAAAAGATACCATCTAGAATGAAAATACATGTTTTTAAAAATCACATTAATTAAGTCCATTTTGTGCGTCAGCTCTGGAAAAGATTTCATAACCCTGATTGTGGAAGTAGTAAACTAGACAAGGGAATATTTTATTTACCATATCCGTTTCTCATAAGCTGACACGTCACTAGTACTCTTGTCACTGAAGGAGAGAATATTCTATTTGAATTGTCCTTTTCTACACCATGTGGACTGTCATTGAATTCTAGAAATCTGTTTATAATTTAATCAGCGTGCGGATTACATTGAGATGAGACCTGAAACTTCTTTAGTAACCATTGTCAACAAATTGGTTCTTGCACTGTTAGCTAAAGTACAAAACAGAAGACCGATAGCATAGGATAAAAGTCTCAGAAATAACGTCATTTGGGTGTTCAATTGTGAAAGAGGAGATATTTTTTAACTACACCAGTCTGGCCTGCCTAGGTCATTATTCCTGTCAGTCTGTACCCTGTGATCCAGGTAAATGCAATTTCTCCTGATCCATTTGTCTTCTGGAAAGGAACCCACAATTCCAAGTCTGCCTTTAACGTTTTCTTCCCCTCTGAGGGGAAGGGCTCAGCCTCCTGACTGCCTCTTATCCTCTCAAACTTTGCTGTCCTTTTGGTAATTTGTACAGTAAAAATGAAGCCTTGTTTACCATTAGATGTATTTTCCCGCCTCCTTCCCACTCTTTGCCTCTCCCTGTCCTCAGTGCTCAGAATGACACACACACAAACACACACAGACACATACATACAAACATATTCATGCATGGACACACATGTGCACCCACACTCAGGCACACACACACTGGCAAATCTATAAACAGTCCCCATGAGAGCCGTACATTTACGCCTCTGAGACCCTGTGTTCTCTTAGGCTTTCCAGATAGTTCCTTTGGCTTGTCTTGCTTATTTGCTATTTGTCCTCCTCCTCAACAAAACTTTGTGAAAACACCGGCACTTCCCTGCTGCTCGGACTGTAGTCAGAGGTTTCTGTGAACCATAGACACCCTGGGTTCTCTTCCATCCACCCACTTGCCAGTATCCCCCAAAAATGTTTAGACACTACTCTATTCTATTCACATAGCTAAATATCATTGGGGATCCATTAAAATAGCAGAAATAAAATATATACTATAAAACAAATAAAGCATGTAAATTATATAAAAACATAATATCTAAACCTGCAGAGAAAGGGAAAAAGTCTAACAAAAATAAATCATGAAACTTTGGCTCAATGTAAACAACAATGAAGGAGAAAATAGAAGCTCAGAAAAAGAGTCAAATAGAAACAAAAAATCAGGATGAGAATAAGCAAGTTCACATGTATCAATATCACAGTATACAAGAATGGATGAAACTCATTAATGAAAGGTAGAGGTTGTCAGATTGAAATAAAACAAAAAAATATAACATCTCTACACTGTTTACAAGCCATATAACTTCAGCTAAGGACATGGACAGGTTGAAGAAAATATAGAAAAATAAATGCTAAGTAAGTATTAATCAAAAAGAAGCTGGGCAAATTATGTTAAAGTCAGACAAAACAGATTTGAAGACAAAAAGCATGAAAAGGGGTAGAGAGGGCCATAAATCATGATAAAATGTCTATGTCTTCAAAAAGCTGTAACAATTCTAAATTTGAAGTCACCTCAAAATTTATAAAGCAAAAATTGATGAAACCAAAATGGGACATTGACAAACTTACTATCATAGAAGGAAATTTTGAATTACTGCTCTCAATTATTGATATGTCCAACAAAACAAAAAAAAATCAGTAAAGATTTAGCAATATCAACAAATTTGAAGTCATACAGTCAATATGGTAACCATATTCATATAAAATTAGAATAAGAGGAGAAACAGAAGATAAAGAGAGAAAACAAGATGGAAATAAGAACTACTTGAAAATTTAAAACATTGATCCAAAGAGCCACTGAAAATCAAACTATAAATTATACACCCTATGTTAATAAGCCATATAACATTTTATATCAAAGTGTATCAGAGGAAGGCTAAGCCGTATTCAAAGGAAAATTTACAGCACTAATGCATTTACCTAAAAACAAGAAAGACTAAAGACAAATTGTGTAAACTTTTAACTCAAGAAGCTAGAAAAAGATCAAAATAAGACTACAAGAAGTAGATGAAAGGAATGAACAAAAGAAACCACTAAAATATGAAACCAAAAAATTAGAATTTATCTATTAAGCCAAAAACTGCTTTAAAGACCAGTAAAATAGGCAAAGCCTTAGAAAATCTGAATAAGAAATTAGTAGAGAATAAACAAATAAATTTAAGAATAAGAAAAGAAATACAGAATTGTAGAGGAGGCTTTTTAATTATTAAAATTGACTTTAAGAAAAAGGCCAGGCATGGTGGCTGGCACCTGTAATCCCCGCACTTTGGGAGGCTGAGGCAGGGGAATTGCTTGAGGCCAGGAGTTTGAGACCAGCCTGGGCAGCATAGTGAGACGCCATCTCTACAAAAATTTTTAGAAATAGCTGAGTGTGCTGGCACACACCTGTGATCCTACTTACTCAGCAGGCTAAGGCAGGAAGAATGCTTGGGCCCAGGAGTTCCAGGCTGCGGTGAGCTATGATCACACCACTGCACTCCAGCCTGGGTGACAGAGTAAGACCTATGTCTAAAAAAAAAAAATTAAAATTAATTAATTAATCAATTAATTAAATAAAATAAAATTGACTTTAAGAAAAAGTAGAAAAGCTGAGTAGATGTAACCTTGGAAGAAACTGCAGAAGCAGTCAAAGCTTTATTCCTTTAAAAAAATAATACACCAGGCCCACACAGATTTAGTGGTGAGACACTATTGAACATCAAAGAAACAAACCCTCTAGTACAGGAATTGTTCAGGAGAACAGAAAAAGATGAAAAGCTACTCAATTCATTTCACTAGTTAAAATAAACAGTGAAATCCAAATCAGGGAAAGGCAACTCCAGAAAATAAAATAATAGACTCTTCTCTCTTGTGAGTATACAGGCAAAAATCTTAATATAATATCACCAAATCCAATTCAACAATATGTTGAGGATAGAAATGGATCATATTAATTCAAGATCTATTCAAAATTACAAAAATCTATTTATGTTAACAACTACACCAATATATTAAATTAGAAAAACTATATGGTAATCTCAAAGAGGTCAAAAATATTTGATAAAATTCAAAAACAATTCCTGATATAAAAAAAATGATTAGCAAGTTGGACATCAATGAGAAAGTGCTAACCTCTATTTACTAGAAGTCCCCAGTAAGGAACATGCTTGATTGTGAGACAGTACAAGGACAGGTCTCACTACTCTCATCTTAACCATTCAACACCTTATTGGAAGTATTTATCAACACATTAAAATAAGAAAAAGAAATAAGACAGTGGCAAAGAAAAGGAAAACCACTTTTTTTTTGCACATATGATTATCTAGAAAAATCCAAGATTAACTGGCAAATTTTGTATATGCATGAGAATTTAGCAAAGTTGCTGCATATAAAGATCAACATTCACAAATCATTTAAATTCCTTACTAGAAAAAAAATATATGGAATATATATGGTAAATATATATATGTGGAATATATATACATATGGAATATATATAGAATATAGGATCCAATCTACAAAGCCAACACCAACTATTAAATGTCTAGAAATAGAATAAATAATGTTTAAAACCTACAGGAAGAAAATTACAAAACTTTACTAAAGGCCGTAAAAGGAAGACCTGAATAAACAGAAATGTACTGGGGTCTAACAAGGCAGATTTACCACAGAGCTAGTGAAGATTAAGCTTTGGACTCCCACTTACAGATGAAGCCCAAATCTCCATGGGCAGCTCCCATTCAAGGAATCATTTAGGGGCCCCAGCCTCTTCCAGTTCATCGTCCCCTATATCTGTTATCTATTGCTGCATTAAAAAATTACCCTAAAATTTAGCAGCTTACAACAATAAACATTATCGGTTTCCATGAGTAAGAAATTTGGGAGCAACTTAGCTGAGTGGTTCTGGCTCATAGTCTCTTGTAAGGTCGTAGGTGAAATATCGGCCAGGGGGTGCAGTCATTGGACGATTGGACGGGGGCTGGAGGATGCACTTCTAAGATGGTCACTCACATGAATGAGAGTTTGTGCTGACGGTTGGTAGGAGGGACCTCTCCACAGGACTGCTTGAGTGTCCTTATGGCATGGTGGCTGGCTTCCACCACAGAGAGTTACCCAGGAAGGGCAAGGCAGAAGCCACATAGCTTTTATGACCTAACCTTGGGAGGTCACACACTGCCGTTTATGCAATATCCTATTGGTGACACACATCCACTGTATTCAGTGTAGAGAAGGATTATAAAGGGTCTGAATACCGGGAGGTGAGGATCACTGGAGAACATCTTGGAATTTAGCTACCACACATCTTCAAAACATGGCACCCAAGATTTCTGCAGAAATGAAAAAGAGCATGGAGAAAAATGCACAGGAAGTTTTTAGGGGTCAGGCCCAAAAGGGGCAAACATCACTCCTGCTCACACTCCTTTGGCTGGAACTCTATCCCATGGCCACACCTAACCCTGCAGGAGGCTGTGAAATTATGTCTAGCTGGAAGAAGAGGAAGTGGGCTTGGTGATTAGCTAACAGTTTGGCTACTGTTGCATAAATTCGATATCACTATAATAACAATGAATAAAAGAGAGAAACCAGATACCTTGTGCAATATCAATCTGACAGAAAGCTGCAGAAACAAGATTCAAGCCCAGATCCGCTCGGATACTGCCAAAGATAGACATGGCGGCTTAATCCGATAAGGATTTTACAATATAGTTGGAACATAAACATGTCAACTTCCAATCATAACATAAATTATAAAGTACTAATGGTACAGTAGAAGGATAAGGAAGCTCCTCTGGGGCCAGGGATGATGGGGGAAGGGGACCTTCCAGGTAAATATACCTTTTGTCTTGATCGATCAGGGGAGACTTCGTGGAAGGAAAGGCACGTGGAATAGTTTAAATCAGAGGAAAACGCGATAAAACATATGCCAGAATGAGGGAACAGGGTGAGCAAGAACACAGAAGCCTGAAATCGTAGCCGTGAGAATCCCCAGGTGATTAACACAGAAGAGGCGCAGGTGGGTAGTGAAAGCCAGGCGAGCGGCGCCAAACACGACGAGCCTTGAATGCCGTGCTAGCACGCTTGCCTCCTCCTCGCTCTCGGAGTTCGCGGAAGGGGGTTGACGCGCTCCGCCCCGTGCCCTGCAGGTCACCCTGGCAGCTGCGGGAAGGATGGGCACAATGGGGCCGCCGGCTGGCGGCAGGGAGAGCGGTTAGGGATCTCGGGGCTGCGGCTGAGCCGCGGGTGGCAGGGGCGTCGGAGGGGAGGGGCCGGTGCGCGGCAGCCTGATGGCCTCCTGGGCAGTTGGCGACCACTCACCACCTTTGGCTCCGCGTCCGCGCGGGCAAAGATCTGCAGCCGCACCTGCTCCCACGCTGACGTGGGCTCCATTCTTTCCCAGGTACCTTTTGTCCTAAGTACCAGGTTTAAAGAGAGGGGTTTGGCGGTTGGGGTTTTTGTTTTCCAGAGGAAACTTGGATGCAATTCCAGGGTTGAATTTATTCTTTCCCTCTTTCTAGTGAAAAGATGAACTGACAACTCAGGGGCGGTGCTTTCTGATTTGCACAACCGCAAGGTGGCAGTTTTTCATCCGAGGCCGCGCATCCTCTGCGTGCCGCTGCTAACATGACAGTCACAGCAGCGACTACGGCTCAGCGGAAACGGACTGTGAGCCCCACACTGGGCTAAGCGCTTGTATATGTTCCCTCACTTAATCCTCACAACCTTGTGAGGGCAAAGATCATTATTTTCCTTACAAATACAGAAGCTGAGGTTTAAAAAAGGTTATTTTGCCCCAGACCTCACAATTAATAACAGCGACCTGTGTAGGATTGAACACCAAGGTTTCCCCCAATCCAGCTGTTTCTGACATCTCTTTCTGCTGTTCGATGTCGTACCTTTTGCAGTTTTTGTCACTAGAAATAACAAAAACTAGTAAATCTTTTCACTATTTCAGTCTACAGTATTGTGTGATGGTTAAGCAGACCACAGGCTCTGGAGTGATACTAGACAGCTCATCTGTAAAAGGAGAATTAATAATACGTACCTCATATGGCTGTTGTGAGGATTAAATTAAACTATGCTTGTAATGCGTTTAGTATGGGGCCTGGCACCTGGGGAGCACTAAAAACATGTAATCCATTATCACCATTGGAGTCATCACCATCTTTATTAGTGCTGTGGTTTTGAGAGTCATTAGGTTCCAGGTACCACGCTAAGCCCCTCCCATGGATTAGCTCATTTAAGTCTTAAAACAGCCCTGTAGTCAGTGTAGTTGCACAGCACTGTAGGCATCATTTTTAAAAAGGAAAATAAAGCATCATTGTCCTCAAAGATCATTGAATAGGTATGTAAGGACTCATCCTACAAGGCAGAAAGAAAGCACTCCTTTAAAAGTGGTACCAAAACTGCTGGGCGGCAGCGGGAGCGGGATGGGGATGCTGGGGGCATGGGAGGAGGAGGCTGCACAGTGACTGTGAGTTAGGAAGGGGGGAGACCTGGAAGGACGAGTTAGGAGTGTGGGCGAAACAGTGGAATAAAATCGTTTAAGACTAAGTGAACAGACTGAATAAAAATAAATAAATAAAAAACAACTCTGGTCCTGGAATTTGACGTGTTTCAGATGTCTAGTCTGGTGTGGTTAGAAAATGTGGCATGTATCCAAGGAACACTAGTTCTTCACAAGATTAATAATAGTTGCTATTCTATAAAGGGGAAAAAGAGATCCCATAGTCCAATAAGTTGGGGAACATTGAGTTAAACACAATTAAACAGATGGCTTCATTTCGGGACTTCTCAGAAGTCTAGAATGTGCTAATGTACCATTTGAATATCCAAGAGTGAGACAGAGTGAACAGTGTTTTCCAATTTCTTACCAAGAAACCCTTCTGCAGAGGAGCATCCCAAAGGATCCACAGTCCATGGACTATATACGCTTTGAAAAATGCAGGTCTAGAGCACAAGGAGCAAGGAGATACAGGTACATGCAGGGAAGGAAAACGAGCACTCTGGTTGCAAAATGAAGGAAGGATGAATAACAGCGGGGGCGGAAGGGGTCCTGAGGCTCCCGGAGAGTTGAATTGAGAGGCGATGAGCGCATGGACCGGGCGACGGGAGGAGCCTCGCTCAGGAAGTGTTCAGAGGACGGCACCAAGCAGTCGTGGTGAGCAGTCAGATGTGGAAGACAGGCGAGAAGGAACAGCACACAGCTCAGAAATGTAGAGCTTGCTTTTAACTTAAGGAAACAAGGCAGAAGAAAAGAAAAGATTGGGAATTTGGGGGGTGAGGTGAAAGGGATGATTATGGAGAGAAAATAATGAATTTGGCTCAAGGCATGCTGAGTTTGAGGTACCCTGAGGGCATCCGGGTGCAGTGAGTTTTGATTACTGTGAGGGGTGCTGTCAGCATCCCTTTGGAGTTTGTGCAGAGGTAGGACCAGACATGTGAGAGTCGTCAGCTCATCCATGGTGGGTAAAGAGACAGAGGGGATGAAGTTCCTCAGCAAGTACGTAGAGAAGGAAGAAACTCCTAACAGAGCCTCCTGGCCAGTGCCCTGCGGGAGCAGTGCCTTTGCTCCGGGTCAGTCGGGTCACACTGCTCCTCACCCATCCCTCTGCTGTCAGCACCCAATTCTCTGCCCCTCTGTCCACCTTGCCTCTGCAGAAGCTAGCCTCCCAACTCGGCTATCCCAGCTACTCTTGGCTGGCCCCTTCTGCAGATGGGCACACCAGTAAAAAGCTACTTATTTGATCAACACAAGAGATCTTAATCCTCTTGTTTAGCCCTCAAAGGCAGCCCTGCCAGGAGCAGAGAGGAAGGCCATTATCTCAATCTGGGCCCACTCAGAGCAGACTCTGAGACAAGGATTGATATGCACATTCTACTTGCGAGATGTTTCCCAGAAGGCACTGCTGGGGGAGTGGGGAAGGTAGGGAAGCAGAGGAAGCCGGTAAAGGTTGTGCAAAGGAGCAAGTTCCTTCTGTGGTCAACTGGGCCGCAATCCCACTGCTAAACTATGCGGGACTGTGCAGAATACACCTCTTGATTGTCCATCGTGGAAGGCAGCTGTGTATTTACCCATCAGTTCCCGTCCATCATTGGCCAACAGCTCCTTCCCGATGCATAACTCCCCAGAATTTACAACTTGCGTGTGTCCAGGCCAACAAGCTCCCAAGTCCAAGAAAAGCTCAGGAAGAATCTCAGGGTTCCCAGTCAGAATACATCAGTACAGAAGGCTCTCAGAGATGAGCACCAAGGAGATAAAGGTGGGACAACCACTAAGAACTGAAGAAGCAGCTCCCTGTTCAACTGGAGTCTTTAGGAAGACAGAAGAGGGTTTCCCTCCTGAGAAACCAGCCAATACCATCCCAAAGGAGAAACCTGAGTCAAATGTGCTTATTTCATGCAGTTCACAATATATTTTAATGATCCTGAAAGTTCAGCAGTCACCACCAGCACCAAATTTCTCTTAGCACACCCTCATTTTCTATATATAGGTCAAAGAACTCTCAGCCTCAAATGAAAGCATTATTGACCAAAATTGTTTCAAACATCAAATACACATCCCAAAAATGAAAACCAATCAAACCAAGGCTTAGAGAAAGTACATGTATGTCGGACTTACCCTATAAATTACTTTTAGCTTTGATTAAATTCCTTTCTGTCTAACAAGTTTCTGGACTATCAATTATTATAATGGACAGGGCTGCTGGACTTCTAAAGGAGGCTTAGTAATTGCATTCAAATGTATTCTTTCAAAACATGGTCAGGACCTGGCATTTGAATGCCAACCTGGAGTAGTAAAAGACACAAGGAAGACTGAGCACAAAGACATGGTTTAGCCAGCAAGTCTGAATCATGACAAGGCAGGCTTAATATTCAAATACACAACCTGGGTAAACTTAATTTCCATGGAAGTGATGTTTACCAAACTGAGCGCTGCACTTTTCTGAATTCTGGGAAATGCATACACAGCTGTAGAATCTGGTAGCCCATGTATCTTAAGTACATTTGGGCTACCATTCACTTCAGTGAATAAATGGGCATGCAAAGAATTTGCAGCCACAGGCCTAAGAGAGAAGAAGAAAATCATCCCTGTTGATTTGTTTCCAAGTCACAAATTTAAGTGAAAATAAGTCAATGTTGCCTTTTCCCAATCTCAACAGGGTGCTGAAGTTTTTGGCTGGGCTTCTGGTATTTATTGCTCTCAGAAAATTTGTCTCCAGAGTAGTATTTTTACAACGACAGATTCTCCATTAAAAAAAAACCAAATTTTGGACATCAGCTTGTTCTAAAGCAAAAAAAAAAATTATTTGTAGAACTAGCCCTAAGAAAAATTGAGCTGCCTCACCTATAAAATGATAATAATACCTGTTGTGAAGATTAAATGCATTAACAGCACTGAGCCCAGGGCCTGGCACAGAATAGAAGTTGAATAAATTTTGGTCCCTTCCCCCAGCCCCCCTTGGAGCTGTACTGCCAAGTGTAAGGAACATCATCTCTCTGAGTCTGATGACTTCTGCATCAGTCAGGGTTTACTCCGGGAGTTTAAACCTCATGAGTGACATGGAATTAGGGATTTATTACATGGACTAGATCTTGGGCAATGTGGAAGCTTGTGCAAACGTTTAGAAAGGCCACTGCCTCTGCATCTGATGGGGGCCAAAATCACTGAGGTCAGTGTAGGGGGCTATCTGGAAGAAAAGCTGGACGTGAAGAAGGAACCCACAGGGACAGGCTGGAGCCCATGTCCGTTTTCAACACCTCCAACCTTGAAGACGAAGGTGACCTTCAGAAGAAACTGGTGCCTGCGCCACACTGCTGCACCCACACAGCCCAGCACAGGGAGAAGCCAAAGGGGAAATGAACGTGAGCTGGAGCAGCAGAGGGCCCGGCGCTGCCCACACCACCAGGTGAGCCTGCACATCAGTGTAAGTTCACACGGGTGGCAGTTTCCCTTCTGCCTTCTAGTCTGACACAACTGAAAACTAGAACTATGCAGGGGAGGGGGTTCTGGGAAACATGGTTCCACCTAAGCTAAGTTGACAGAGCAGAAAGCCATCACAACTTCCCTGAATAATGCACTGGCATGCCTGCCCCTAGAGAGCTGCAGAGAAGATTAAACAAGATAATGCATATGGCAACACCCTGTATATTTTAACTCAACACACAAATGTAAGTTCCACCATCATTCTCTCCACAATATAACTCTGCATATGGACTTAGAACATACAACTCACTCTCCTTTGCCGAACGACTTTAATTTATTCTTGAAAACCTGTCCATAAGTAAAAAGTCGGTAACTCCTAAATTTTTTCATTAACATTAATGGAAGGGAAATAGAATGCATTTCATCTCAACCCAAGTTTAAAAAAATTTACAGATAGAAAAATATATCACTTGAACAACAAAAGTAAGTTTATAGGAGTAATAGACAACAATGTGAAAATTAAAAATGAAGTTTATACATAAAATGTAAAGTCATAAAGATTAGTGTCATGCTCTTTTCTTTTTTCTGCATATTTTCCTCACCAATTTTTCAACTTTTAGGGAGTTATTGGTTATCTTGCACACAAATTGCACTTAACATAAAAACACAGTCAGGGCAAAATAAAGGCTGAACATGAAAGTGCTTTAGCAGGTATGGGAATGGCATACGTGTGCAAGACACTCGACACGTGAAGAAGATGCTGCCTCTTCACAGCTCACTCAGCCTAAGTGCATGAAGGAAAACTTTGTGGGTTCACCCAAATGGCGTACACAGTTCAAATGTGCCCTATGTGATATTCTTTGACTAGTGACCATGTTGAATAAATTGATGAACGTGTCTTTGCATAAAACTGTAGTATCAAAAAATTGCTTCTTATATTTATTTAGTGCATTTTAGGATAAGAAGCTTATTATGCCAAAAAAAAAGGTGAAAAGTAGAAAACAAAACCTGGAAAGTGGTATAATTTTTCAAGAGCCATAATGATGACTACTTGACATCTGTACAGTCACTATGCATGGAAGTCTGTATAAGATCCTTCACTTATGTGCCTCATTCAATTCTCAATTCTCAAGACCACTATCCAAGTGAGATTTTCTTTTTAAAAAATAAAGTATGGTAAGTTCCTCATACACTATTTGGATTGCTAGAAATATCTTCTGTGTTCAGAAATTTGACACCCAAGCAAACGAGGTTTCAGAATGTGACAGACCCTGCTTGCTACCTACCCAATAGTCATTCTCCTCCTTTCCTTACTAAGAGAAGGCTGCTTTTGTTTGGAACAATAACATGCCTAGTTAAAAATACTGAGCTTTCCAGACTCCCTTGTCCCTAGGAGTGGCCATGTGACCCAGTCTGTCCAATTAGATAGAAGCAGAAATGTACCAATTTTAATTTCCAGGGAAGTATTGTTTTCCAGATAAGAAGTTCAGATTCCGCTGAATTTGTATCATTGCTCTTTCCTCCTCTCCCCACCTGGAACGCAGTCTCACTGCCTGGAGATGCAGGGCCCACCCTGCAACACTGAGGGCAAAAGTCCCCAACTTTAGGAGCCTAAAAACGGAGGGCGCCTGGATGTTTATAATATTAGGAGCCCTGCACTGGGCCCTGAACCATCCACCACTGCCTTTCCTGCTACTTGAGAAAGAATAGCTGCTCTTATTTGGGTTTTCTGTTCCATCCAACTGAAAGAAATCCATAATTATGACAGGTAACAGATTATTTCAGTTTACAGCTTATATTACCAATGTTGCACATGTTACAAGCAAGGCTTACTGTTTTTAAGAAAATAAACTGGCTCTGTGACAATATAAAAAAGTGACTTGATTTATCAAAAAAATCTATTTTAAGAAATATACACAAATTTAGAAAGCTCTTAAACATGAATTAACAATTATTTTCATTGCCCAAAAGAAAAATGCTTTGAAAATATTCCTTTTAGCCTGAGTGAAAAACTTTATTTCAGGTTAATGATGAAAAAATATGATAATGTGCCTCTGGATGAATGGGTCATAGATGCGAGATTTATTGGTTCGTTCATTTATTGATCCATTATTTATTTATACCTAGAATCTTTACACGTACACACACAGTTTTCAATGAAAGATGAATGTACCACAGAGACATTAAACTAGGGATAAAAAATTAATAAAACATATTTTGAAAGAGAAAGAAATAATTATAATTGAAAACTAACTCAAGAACAGTGACTATACTTGAACATTACATTTTGCTCTGAGCTTCCCATAAGTCAAAGCAACGAAACAAACATATTAAGTTACTCCTGTCAGCTAACAGAGGAAATGTCCCAGTTCTTCAAAAAATACAGTCTGTTTACTAGCAAAGAAAAAAAAAAACCTCTGAGAGGAATCTATTGTATGGATATTTAAATAAGGTACCTCCAATGACATAACAGTAACTTGCATATGTATAGCACTCTACAATTTGCAAAGCATTTTTATTTTATTCTACAACAACACAATAAAGTAAGCAAAGCAGGAATAACAACTTTCCTTACTTTACAGATTAAGAAACTGAAACCGTGAAGGCTGGTACTATTAGCAGAGCTTCATTAGACAGATGAGAAACTGAGGTTTATGGAGGTTAAAAAAAAACACGGGCCCGAGCAACCGAAGAGACAGTAGTGTTGGTTACTGAAATGAATGTCCACTTAGATGTAAGCCGGAATGTACCAATTAGAACTTCTGGGGAAGTTTTGTTTTCCAGATAAGAAGTTCAGATTCCGCTGAATTTGTATCATTGCCCTTTCCATCTCTCCCCACCTGGAACGCAGTCTCAATGCCTGGAGATGCAGGGCCCACCCTGTAACACTGAGGGCAAAAGTTCCCAACTTTAGGAGCCTAAAGTTCAGCTTCATTAAGGCAGATGAGAAACTGAGGTTTATAGAAGTTAAAAAAAACATGGGCCTAGGCAGCAGGAGAGACAGCAATCTTGGTTACTGAAATGAAGAAGTCTTGGGATGAAAGAGGAAAACCAGGGATGGATAAAATGCTTCATCTATGTGAAGCTAGAGTTTCCTAATAGACATTTCAAGGGAACAATTTCATGCGTGAATCTGGTGCTCAGGGGAGAGGTCCAGACTGAAGAAATTAATTAGGAATTATAAAGTATAAATGGTATTCAAAGCCATGGATTTGTTGCCATCATCTAGGGGAGAAAGTGTAGATGAAGGCCAAGGACAGAGATATGAGACTTGCCAACATTTAGCAGAAGAGGAGCTGGCAAAGGAGGCAGAGGAGAGGTGAGGGAAACAGAAGAAAAAGCAGATGAGTGCATCACGATGGCATTTTAAGAAGGAGAAAGTGGTCAGTGAAGTCAAATGCCACTGAGAGGTCAGGTAAGATTTGGACAATGGCTTTGCCAAGACCAGACTACCAGTGGCCTTGGTAAGAGACAGCACAGTGGTGGGGATGACAACCCAGCTGGAGGACACAGAGAAGAGAATGGCGCAAAGAAGGAAGATGGTACCCGTGGATATCTCTGGTCGTTTTGTTACAAACAGGAGCAGGACAGTGGGGCGGGAGCTGAGTAAGGACGTCGAGTCAGGAAATAGGCAGAGAGAGCAACCAAGCAAACTCTGAAAGGGCACAGGGAGGATGAAACTTACCAGCTTCTGTTTCCAACTCAGAACCTGAGGTCACACCTTTGTGTTTTTATAAATCTCGTGTGACATAGATTTCTTTTGCCAGCCACAGTAAGAGGGAGATGAAAGGATATTTCTCCTATTTGTCCAAAGTCAAAATAAATGATACTCTAGCAACGCAATCAGTAAATTCCCACAGTGTCCCTCTTTTATTTGCTATGCATATAAGCAGCTCTTTTTTTCACTTCCAAATGTTGCCTCCTGGTCCTCACCTCCCCCACCAGACAAGCCACACCCTCCCAGTTCTCAGAATAACTAGAGAAAACCCAAGCACACCTCTATGACTCTGAGCCGAGGGCACTGCAGGAGAAAGCAGAAGGTAATGGGAGAGGGGAGGTGACGTTTAAAAGTTGTATCATGTCCCTAGTGCTAAACCTGGTCTCCCAGATTTCAAACCCGCTCTTCATTGCACCTCACTAACTGGACTTCCCATCACAGTTTAGAAAATAAAGGTCAATTTACCTCCAAAGGCATTCAAATTCTTGGTGCTATCACAGTGAAACCTGGACAAATGGAAATCCTAAACTACAAAACAAGAACGGACTTTTCCATAACCCCCAGGAACCCCCTACATAGACAACAGATCCTTATAGAGAGCTATGCCTTGTCCAGGGAAGGCAGATACCAGGCTTCCAGAGCCAGCTGGGCAAATAGGAAACTTTCTGAGGGAGATGAGCATCTCACACCCAAAATATAAAACTGCTGCAGAGTTTCATTTTTATCGTTTATTTTTTAAAGTATTTATTGAATATACAGCTTGACAAACTTTCACAGATTGAACACACACATGGATCAAGAGACAGACCCTCCAGTTTCATTTTCAAGGAATTAATTATAGTCCTTTTGAGCTCAAGAGTTCTGAGGCTGAAATTTTGCACCAGTTAAATTTTGTTTTTCAGAAATATTTAGGCTGTTCTTATTTTTATCATCAAGTGTAAATTTAATCAGATGATCGCAAATTATCCTGGATAGTTTTATAATAACTTGGTGCAAAAGAACTCTTAGAAGTCAAAATCAATTTGTGAGAGTAGTAAATTGTCATAAAATTGCCACATTCTTTGGATAAGTGGGTAGGTACTCGAAGGGGCAAGGACAGTGCAAAGTTAATGGCAGAATCTAGTTGGTGGGTGTGACTGTTTACTGTAGAAATTGTTCATCTTTGCTACATGTTTGACAATTTTCATAATAAAATTCTTGATTAGTTACAGGCATAATATTTGAGTTTTAGCCTCTCCCTTGAAAAAAATTTAATTAGATGAAAGTTGATTTTTTTCAAAATGATCAGCTTGGTTTTAAACACAGATTTTATAATAATATAATATTGCATCTGAATACTTTTAAAATGTAAATTAGTATCATTACTAGCCAAATGCAATGTCTACTGACATCTTTTCCAGATCTGTCCCTTGTGCCAGCCTTTTATTGCCCCCACCAAGGAACTTGAAAATGAAGTCCTCCAGCTCAAGCAATCAAAGGCCAACCTAGAATATCACAGCACACCTGTATGGTGCCAATGCCTTCCATTTGGGCTCATCAAAAGAGCATTTGATGAGCGATTGCACTGACCCTCTTCGGCCAGTGGTCACAAGGTCACATTCCAGTGGCCAAGGAGCTTTGATCAAAAGATAATGTAATCGGCCAGGGCATCAGCCCTTCCCCAAGCAAACCTGCAACACCAGCTGCCCCCATGGTCGGCACTTTCTGTGATAAAGGAAATCTAAAGCAAGTGTGTCAACAGGCACAGCAGGAAGGTGGAAAAATTTTCCATGTTTAGTGTGGCTCTAATCCTGCACTTTTTAAAAATGTCTAAGGCAACTGGGCAACAGAGCAAACACATGTATTTGAGGGTTGTTTATTCATGTACCAGCTCTAGACAGAAAATGATCCCAAAGTGGGTGCTGCTCTGTGGGGAGTTGGGTCAGAACATCACGTAGCATCCAGATGTCCTCCCAATAACTGCCTCTCTCTGGGACACCCATTTATTATATCAAATGAAGAAAATGAAGTTTTTTTTTTAAAAAGACATTATAAGTAAAAAGTGTGCAACACACAGCAGTATGCTGGCCAAGCATTGCCTAGACACATGCCTGAAACATCCATATGCCTCCACTGTTTTCTAAAATAATTGTCCACAAAGCCAGGAGTTGGAGGAGGCATGCATCCAAATGGCCACGACTCTGGGCCCCCTAGTGAACATCAAATGAGGAGTAAGTACTTGCAGCCGCCAATTATTGAGTGTTGATTATGTGCTAAGAATTTGCAAGGGTTTCCTCATTTATTTGTCATAATAAACCTTCATGGAAGGTACTGCTATCTCATTTTAGAGATGATAACACTGAGGTCTGAGTGACAACAAGATCTCAAACCAGTAGGTGGAGAAACCAGAATTCAAATGTAGCTTTGCTTCACTCCAAAATTTGTATCCCTTTCAGAAATATGCCAGACTGTTTCCAGGGTTCAATATAGCTCACTCCCTATAACTCCCTCCTCACAAAGCAAAACCTGAGTATACGTAAAAGTTTTCAGGGTTGAAAACAAAAATCTCACGGCATTCAGTTCACCTTGGACAAAATGCTGTTTCAGAGTTAATTTTCTTTCTTTTCTACCAGAACAGATTTCAAAATTAATTTTTCCCATTTCATCAAATTTCAATCATTTGCTTAGCATTTTTACCATTCAGCTAGTATTTAGTTGAAATGTGCCACTAAATCTAATTGCTTTTTTTTTAATGTAAGTAAATGTATTTTAAACAGAAAGTTGACATTACTAGCATAGGTAGAAAACAGGTGTCACTATAAACAGAAGACAACTTTGACAATTGATATATAACTTTGAAAGGCAATATAAAAACATCTACCAATGCTCCAGCTAAATTATTCTATAAAGATGCACAGAAAATTAATAATAGAGAAATAATACCTCACTGACCAATAGAAAGCCCCTAAATGTGGTGAGAAGGAAGCTTGGGGCAGGAAACGTTTTTGCATATTGCCCAAGAGAATGACTGTTTGAACAGGGAACTAGTGCGTTCGCCACCAAAAATGGTATACTGCTATTGGGTCTTAGGAAACCTGGGCTTCTATGACAAAACTGGTCAACTGAACAATGGATTGTACCACACCTGATTAAAAGCAAACCATTAGCTTTGACTCCTTGGTGCAGCCAGTTCCAGGTAAAGTAGGTGTGTTTGGGCTCTGAAAAGCCCTGACATCCCCTTTCAAGGTCCCACCAGCCCCTTGCCCTCCATCACTACCTCTGCCACCTTGTACTTCATTCAGTCCCCAGAAAGCCTTGCCCAAAGTTAGCTGTCACTTAATCCCTGAAAAGATGTGAGTGATAAGACTTAAGACTGATAATATGCAGCAGTAGATGCACTTAAGAGAGGAGCAGGAAGACCTCAATGCCCTCTAGCCCCAGAGGAATTCCATCGCTAGTGTTGGACGTTCCTGCATCTTGACAAATAAGCGATGAGACCTCTGAGGCCAGTGGGGCCTCCCAGGCCTCTTGGATCTTGCCACATAGACGCTACCTTTTAATGAGATAAACTTCACACTTTATGCATGACCACTCATTGCCTTTACTTTAAAAGCTTTACAAATCAAGCTTTAATTAATCACAAAGAAATTTTCTTCCTGAAAAAAACCACAAGGGAATGTCCAATTTTAAAGACCATAAAACGTGCAGTGGATAATCCACAGCCTAAGTTTGTTGGAGTGGAAATCCATGTTCTTTTTAGTATTTCCTACCTAGAGGTAGCACCATGTTGGTACCTCTATTTTAGCGTTTCTCACATTATAAGAAGTCTCTCTTCTTGAACTTGGGAGAGACCAGAATCATTTCTTATTTGGATCCCCAGCTCAGTGCCTGATCATGACATTCAATAGATAAATTAATGAATGAATAAATGTGCTGTTTTGGAACCCATTTCATGCAAAATCAGTGCTTTCCATTCATTGCATTTCTACTTTTGAATCCTCAAGTTAAGATATTTGAAGGAGCAAGTTTTGACTCACTTTCCTTTGAACTTGTAAACAAAGGTATATGTAGCTTCTCAAAAAAGGGCCAATGACAACTTTGGCCTGGAGTCAATTGACCAGGTTGAGGTTCTAACCCTGTCATTTATGAGCTGCAGGTCCCTGGACTTCTCATCCTCTGTGTGTCAGCTTTTATCTGTAGCACGGGTGGGCCTTGAAGAAATAAACTCGACAATGTGGAGTACTGGGAGCAATCCTGGAAACCCAGGCGGAGAGAGGTAAGAAGTCATCAGTGTGTAGGGAACTGCATGGAAGGAGCAACCAAGTGTCTGCTGCAATTCCCTTTCTCCTGGACTACCATGGAACCAAATACCCATTTCCAGCTACTCCTTAGCAAGGTCTGTCCTGCACACTGCTACATGCCATGAAGCCAGAGACCAGGCTCCCCCAGTGCGCTGCACAGAGCACACTCTAATCAGTGTGCTCAGTGAATGAATGAGTGAGTGAGTGAATATTACTAGGTTTATTCTGCCCAAAGCAACACTGTAAAGACACTGACTCTATTCGTTATCTATTTCTGCATAACAAATTTTCCCAAAACTTAGTGGTTTAAAACAACAAACATTAATCATCTCCCAGAGTTTCTGAAGGTCAAAATCCAGGAGTGGCTTAACTGGGTGGTTCTGGCTCAGGGTGTCTCATGAGGCTGCAGTCAAGCTATCAGATACAGCCACCATCACCTGGCAGCTCAACTGGGGCCAGAGGATCTGCTTCCAGCATGGCTCACTCACGTGGCTGCTGTCAGGAGAACTCAGTTCCTCCCTGACTGTCAGCAAAAAGTCTCGAGTTTTCAGCCCCTGGGCCTTGCCATAGGGTTACTTGAGGAGCCTCATGACAGGGCACCTGGTGTCCCCCAGAGCAAGCAGTCCTAGAGTGAGCAAGAAGGAAGCCGTAGTGCATTCCTTCTTAGTCTTGAAAAAGCTTAGTCTTGAAAGTCACCCACCATCTCTCCCACCTTACTCTATTCTTTAGAAGCAACTCACCGAGTCCCATCCAGTCCACACTCAAGGGAGAGGAATTCAGCTCCACCTTTGAAGAGAATGGCAAAGGATTTGTGGATATATTTTAAACCATCATATGACTGTGTTTTCCTCCAACCCCCTCTAAGCCTGCCACATAAGACACATCATTGTCAGCCTGCATTTGGTCTACTCTTTCATCCATCCTTGTACTAACCCAATCGATCTGCTTGGTGATCCCAACACGTGCATGGTGCCTTCCTATCTTTGAGCCTTTCTTATCATTGTTCCTTTGAGCAGGAATATTCTACCAACGTTTTGGCATAGTCGGATCCTATTCATCCATCTAACTGAGCTTAAACTTCCCCGCCTCCCTAATGCCTTCTCCTGTGTCCCCACTGAAATCCTAAATCCTTTGTACCTTCCATGGCAGCAGTTGCTTTTTTTACTTCAAATTGGACTGATATCCGTGTCCTATCTTTGGCAGGTAGACTCTAAGTTCCTTGAGGGTAAGGCCCAGGCACATTACAATATATTCAAGAGTGCTCTCCTGCATAATCAAATCTTTACAGGTTCAAGAGTCAGAAAATGTTTTCTGTAAAGGGCCAGATAGCAAATTTTTTAGGCTTTGCAGGCCATCTGGTCTCTGTCATAACTTCTCAACTATGCCATGTAGTACGAAAGTGGCCATAGACAATGTATAAACATATGGATGCTGTTCCAATCAAATCTGGGAGCCAATCAAATCTTATTTATAAAAACAAGCAGCAGGATGGATTTGGCCTAGGGGCCATGGTTTGCCAACCACTGAACTAAAATATTTCCTGAGAATTGTCAAGCTCTGGAATTGCAAGATTTAAATACAAGAATTGCTGTAACTATTTTTACATTTTTGGGGGGGCATTTTTTCCTGTTGTGGAATTTGGGTCTTTTCCTACTGTTTCTACAATCTGTATGCATTTCCTTTATAAGAAGAAAAAAGGTATTTCAAATTTACAAATCTTTCTCTTTCATAGTTTTAAGAACAGTTTTAAGGAAACAGGCTGGATGAGGTAAACAAATGTAATTATATGTGAACAATTTTCTTACCATTCTTCTAATATAAAAGTCCCTAATTCTTCTATTTTTCCTATATTATATGAAAATCAACTCATTTTATTCCCAGTTCTAGCAAGACTACAGTTCTGCCATGGCTAAACCATAATTTCTGTTCAAAACTGAGCTTTACATTGTTGCTCTAAAAAATGATCTTAATTTCATCTTTGACTCATATATTTAAATTATTGGCTTCTTTTATAAGAAGACATATGCATGAACAGTAACAGGTTGAGACTCAGTGACCCACAGTCACATACATGAATACTAATGTGATTATTTTAAAAATGACGTTGAGCTCAATAAGCATATAATACAAAAATAAATAATTGTCAAGTTTTATTGAAACAGCAAGCAGATGTGGAGGGATATAAGTTTGAAAAGTCAAATTATGGTTTTTCATGAGGAAATACCATTGCTCAACAAAACCACTCTTAAAAAACTCAACTCACCTTTACAACAGTGGATATGAAGCTTGAAAACTACCCGGGTGACAAATGAAACTTGCTGTTTTTAGGGAAATGTCAGGATGCAAACTATATTCTTGTTTGAACAGAGCTAAAAGGGAGGCCACTATGTGTGTTTGACAGTGACAAATGGCTTCCAAAGAAAACAGGGCAGTGTCTGTCTGGTCCTTCCTTCAGGGAACCTGTTTAGCTAGCTGTCAAACCTTTGGTCTCCTTTCTGTCTCAAGTGATCATGGGAAATGATCATGAATTACTTATTGTCTTAAAATTTACATAGACTTCTACATTTCAACTATTTCACATCACCTGAAATTCTATATACAAGGAGAGAAATGTAACATTAATGAATAAATGTTCAAGACATTCAAATCAGTTTTTGACTGACTTCTCTGTTTTTTCTGACCACAACTCTTCCCTGGTTGCGTGTGGGACTTTGAGGAAAGCATATTTAAGCCTCAGTATCTCAAGGTCAAGAGAATAAAATGGAGAAAAAAGATACTTATCTCACAAGTGAGAAGATACATACTTCAGTCAATTCTGTGACAGCGAACTGCAAAGGATGGTCCAAATTTGGTTGCTGTGTTGTTATTTTGTTGAGTTACAGTGGGAAATTGATGGAAGAAGCTAGAAAGGGTTTTTTTTTTTAAACACAATGCAAAGATCTCCATTTTAATTATGGGATATTATTTGTAGGTAATAAAGCTTACTAAAATGTTATTTAAGAATATGATTGTCCTGTCAACAAGAGAATGGATAAATTATGGCTCATTCTTACCATACAATAGTACACAGCAATAAAAAAGAATAAACTACTGGCACCTATAAAACGTGAATGAATATCACAGACATAATGTTGAACAAAAGGAAACAGACACAAATAAGTACCAACAGTATGATTCCATTTTTATGAAGCTGAAGAACAGGCAAACTAACATACGGTAATAGAAGCCAGGATGGTGGTGAATTCTGGGTGGAGATGGGGTACAGACTGGGAAGGAGCATGAGAAAACCTTACAGATTCTTGATCTCAGTGGTAGTTACATGGATCCGAACATTTATAAAAATTCATCAAGCTGTACTCAAGACTATTATACTATATGCGCTTTACTGTACTTACGCTAACCTCAATTTTTAAAATCCCTAAAATGAAAAATTAAGAGATTGCCGATAACTCTAAAACAAGAGTAATCGTAGAAAAGATCTAACAGGAAATCAGCACATCAATAAGTGGGAAATACAAACTTGGGAGTAGAAATGGGGAACAAAGGAAGAGAGAATGAAAACAGAGGAAAGAGAGGAGGAAAAGCAAGAAAGAAAAACACTAACTTTGAATAAAGGACAAGAAATGAATTTACTATGTGCTTAACCTCTACGGAATCCTATATGGTCTATAATTTCTTCACGCCTGTATTTTCACCTCCTTTTTACTCATCAGGAAGAATAAATTGGCAATAAGAGCTAGAATTTTGGAGAAAAAGAAAGAAATGAGGTAGAGGAAAGCGGCCCTATGATCCTATATCAAAACATATTAGAAAAGTACGAAAATGAAACCAGTTTGGCAAGGGTGCCAGAGTACACAGGCAAACTAAGTGAAAAAATAGACAACCTGGAACAAGCACCATTTAATTTAATTATTATGACAGAGTTGATCAAGCACGAATGAGGATGAGGAGAATGTGCAATAAACTACGTTGATAAAATTGCTTAAATCCTGAATATCCGTCCCAGTGTGGAACCAGATCCATTCCCCAAGGGGCCAAAAAGCCCAGAGGTCTTAGGAGATCTGATTACTAGGAAGGATAAGCATTTACAGAAAAGCTGAAATAAATACCAACTATGAAGATTGAGTTAAGCAAGAACATGTTAGAAGAAGCATAACTATTTGTGGTGTTGTGAGAAGCTCATAGAAATGTCTACAAATCTTCCTCTTCCAGGGGTTCAGAGGCAACCCAAGAGAGATACACCTGTTACTGTCCCTTTTCTATATTGTGGCAAAATCATCCTCTCCTCGATTCCTTTGGATGGAGACGATGCCCCCTCAAGGTCCCACATACCCACGCACAACAGCATGCGGTCTTGTGCACCACTTTTCAGCTTTTGATAACAGTATTCTGGTGAGATAAAGATGAGTAGAAGTAGGAGGATGGGCTCATATATAAGACTTCATCACCTTCATGCTAACAATCTATAATGCAATTAAAACCCAACACACCCTAAAGAAATAACCTAAAACCTAGACAAACATATATGTTCAATAATACACATTGCAAAGTGATTTACAAAAGTAGTAAAATCTGAAAACTTGCGTGTCCACCTAAAGGGAGCTGATTAAATAAATTGTAATACGTCCATATCGTGGAGCATTACACAACCTGTAAAAGTTATGCAATTGAAGAATGCACAAAGCACTTGGCAAGGATTATGCCATCTAATTCTCATAAAACTCTATGAGATGTATATTATTATCTTTCACATTTTACAGAGAAGGAAACTGTGGCTCAGCCTGGCTTTTGGCTAGAGGCCTCAGTTCCTAACTACATGGACCTCTACATACGGTACTAGAATGTCCTCAAGACATGGTAACCCAGTTCCCCCCTGAGCAAGTGGTCCAAGAGAATCAAAGCAGGAGCCACAATGTCTTTTCTGACCTAAACTCAGAAGTGACATGCTGTCATTTTCACAGGGTTTTGTTGGTAACACAGGTTAGCCCTATTCAGTGTGGGAAGACAGCGTGAACACCAGGAGGCTGGACGCCACAGGGACCTTCAGGAAGGGCAAGCTGCCCCCAAATGCTACCTTGGGTTTCACTGGGGAACCGAAGACCAAGCCACAGAGGCTGGTGCTGAATATTTTCTGCCAGATTTTTGGTTGCTGAATCTCTCCAAGCCATTTCTCCAGAGACAAAGGAACAAATTTTTTCCTTGCTTGACGATGTTGAAGACCTGGTGGTATTGATGGCTAATAAGCATTCATGTGCATGTGTAAGGCCTGGAGGCAAGAGGGCAAGTTGGTGGTGCCCTCAGATGAAATCAGCCCCCACGGAGGACCACCTCTTTGGTCCACGACCCCCTTTCCTCCTTCAGGCTGTCAATTCCTCACCTTTTCCCCATATACCTTTCCCGTTCAGCATACTTCCATTTGGTAGGTAAATTGTTCATGCCTTCATTCTGCAAATAGTATTGAGTGCCTGTTACCTGTCAGGACTCCCTGCCAGGTGCTGGGGACTCAGTGCTGAGTGTGCTCAGGAGAACAGGTAGCAGGTGACGTGCGTGGGCAGAGCTCCGAAATCTCCTAGCCCCACCAATATAGAATCCACACAACCACCACAAACTAAGGTAGAAGACTGCTGTTCAGTTTTCCAACAGTAAATAATTTCCATCACCATGACTGCAGACGTATGCCCTGGGATGAGGTGAATAATGTTCCAAGTCACCTCCTTGAATGAGGCCAAGGATTGACAAGGATGCAATCTGGCACATAATTCAAGTTCCTCTTCCAAAAATCAAGAGATCCCACTTTGCACAGAACTCAGGCATCTGAACTGATGGAAAAACAAGGTGGTATTAGAAGATATCAATGGATCGGCGCCCGCCCAAGTTCCCAAGAGCAACTGTTTTGAGGTTTCCCATAATATAATTTTTGTTGGACAGTAACCTGAAGCCCCATACATTTTGTGACCAAGACCGGAAAAAGGATATGAGGAATGTGGGGAAAATATCTATTTTATTTATATTTCAGGTAGCACCTTTCTCCAAGGAGCTCACAGGGCCGTTTGAACACTAGTCAGTATTATGGATGGTGCTTCTGTTCACGCCTCTTTGCTTGGATTGTTCAGTTCTGCTTCCTCTGTGGTTTCTTTTCTTCCTTTCTTTCACTTACTGCTACTCACCGTTGTAAGGTTGTTCTGCTATATCCATTTACTTAAATGACTTGAGACTTATGTTTTAGGAATCTAGAAGACCTGGACAACATGCTTAAAAATAGCATTTCTTTTTATTATTGCAACATGGTGATTCAAGCTTTTATATATTACAAGGTCAATAAATGCATCAGCACACTAAGAAATATTTACAGCACTGTCAAAGTGCCAGTGAATGCACATCCAGCCGCTGGGAGCAAAAATGTCTGAAAAAGGAGGGACAGATGTTCTTCTTCCTGTAAGAGATTGGGTTCGAGGTGATTCTCCCCAGAGTATGGTATGTGACCCAATGGGGATCAAAATAATAGCTTTAATAGGCGATTTGGCAGTGCTTAGATGGGAGGTTGTAGATTGGATTTAAGGCCACAACGGGGCTTCCTAGGCCTGCCCCTGAAGTGGGGACCCCTACATCTCCTCTGCTTACCCTCCAGGTCCAGGCGGAGTAGCTGCACAGGGCTCCAGGAGGAAAGGAGGGAAAAGATTTGCCCTGGGTTGCTTAGGGCACATTTTACTCATCCCTGAGAGAGGCAGCACAAAAGAGAAGGATGAGGTGAGGCCTGGGTTTTGTGTTTGTTTTGTTTTGTTTTTCCTGTTGAAGCCCAGTAGTCCCACCCTTGGGCAAAACAGACCTAAAAGACGGTAGGCTGTCACCAATTATATTAGCTCCTCCCTTGGGGGCACAGCAAGCAAGAGAGAGACTAGAAGCTCCCCTTCCAATGTCGCCTCCCCCTGAAAAGTGGAGATAAAATGTGAGGAGGGAAATACAGTTGACCCTTGAACAACATGGGTTTGAACCCAGCGGTCCACTTACAAGCGCACTTTCTTCCACCTCTGCCGCCCCTGAGAGGGCAAGACCAACCCCTCCTCTTCCTCCTCCTCCTCCTCGGCCTAGTTAATGTTAAGACAACAAGGATGAAGATCTTTATGATGATCCACTTCCACTGAATGAATATTAAATATATTTTCCCTTCCATATGATTTTCTTAATAACACTTTCTTCTCTCTAGCTTACTTTATTGTAAGAATACAGTATATAACACATATAACATACAAAATATGTGTTAATTGACTGTTTACATTACCAGTAAGGCTTCCAGTCAATAGTAGGCTATTAGTAGTTAAGTTTTGGGGAAGTCAAAAGTCATAAGCAGATATTCAACTGCACAAGGGGTTAGCACCCCTAACCCCCGTGTTGTTCAAAGGTCAACTGTAAGTCTGCCTGTTTCACGTGCATTTGTCAGAAGATGCAGGTCAGTGAAGAGATGTTTTTATTCATGCACACAGCTAATGTGCCTCATTCCTGAGTGTGTAGGGGAAAAGAATTTGGGCAAGAACTTTGTCCCAGCCTCCATCCTGACAATCACCATGAGTCAGCCACCATGACTTTGGGGGGAGAAACAAGGGAAATAATCAAGACCAAGTCATCCCAGGCCTCCAGGGCCACCAAAAAGTAATGTTACGATTTCACCTCTTCCAAAAAATAGCCCCCTGGCTTCCCGCTTCATTCCACTCCCTGCCTCCCCTTCCACACCCAGCCCTCAGGCAGCATTCTCCTCGCAGCCTCCAACTGAGGTCAAACTTCAATCCAACGGTGACTTGGATTTGAAGGTGACTTGGAAGGGGTGACTTCTGCTGACTCAGTTCACATAGAGGCACAAATGGTAATGGGAGTTTTGTGGCTTGTACTTTCCGGTGTTATAAATTTAGCACTTATGTGCTTAGTTCCTTTTAGGCCTAACCAATTGTCTTTCAGCTTTTTGCATCACTGCATATGTGTCCCAAAGGCAATAAAGATCCTTGCCCAGTTTTCTAAATCAACTGACTGCTGGAGACCAATATTGCTTGAGCAGCTTCCTACTGCATGTACCTCTTTGGATCTATTATGGGCATGGTCATAGGTGTGGCTGCAAGTCTTAGGTTGTGTCCGTGAATAAATGTGACTGTCCCCATCGGAAGTGTGGCTCTGACCGAGCTCAGGACGAGAACACCAGCTAGGACAAACAAACAAGCTCTGCTGACCTGTTGGCATGACAGCCACCACTCACTGTTTCCCTGTCCTTCTGACAAGTCCGAATACTTTCTCTGTTGCCTTGGCTGAGGTGTCAGTCCTTAGATGTGGTTGCTACAGAGAGCTGTGGAGTCCTGAGAAGAGAACAGGACTTAACTTCAGATGACATGGTCCAAACTCTAGTTCTGCACTTAACTTAGGAATGTCGCCTTAGGAAAACCCATTCTTAGTCTCACATTCATGACCTACAGATGAGGATAAGTGAGAATCTTTTCTAAAAATTTTATATATGATTCTGGCTATGGTGGACTAGCTTAGAATAAGCCAAACTTCCTATACAGAACAACTAGAAAAGTTGGAAAACTATGAAAAATATCTGTTTGGAGACGTCAGAGAGATGTGAAGGCAGCAAGAATTTGAAGGGCTGTGATCCAAGACAGAAGAAAAACAGGTCCAGCCTTTCTCTTTGAGATATTTATGGATTCCAACGCAGCAGCCTAGGGGCCTAGGAACTGAGTGGCAAAAAGAAAAAAAAAAAAAAAACAGCAGAAAGTGACCATCAAAAGTCTGAGCTATGCTAAGCAGAGCTTCAAGCAGTTTCACAAAGCTGGGTGGGGGGAAAAAAAATTGGAACTCTAAGGCTACCAAAAAGGAGAAGCCCTGGAAAACACCAGAGGCTTTGGGTTGGGACCCTTGTAGGGATGGACCCCAGGAGTAAAGACAAACTAGAATTACACAAGCCACAGCAAACACTGGCTTAACTCCTGGCTGGACCATATGATCTCTCCTTCCTTCGCAGCCTGCCTGCAGCACAAGTAAAGCTTATTTAGAGGAAGATAATACTACCAAGAGCCTCAAATTGTCTCTAAAATTTATCATATATAATGTCTGGCATTTAATAAAAAGTACCAGGCATACCAGGACACAAGAAAAAATGATAATATACAAGCTTAAAAACAGTCCCACAGGAAACCCAGGTAACAGAGCTGTCAGAAAAGGACTTTAAAATAACTGTGATAAATGTGTACTTATGAGGGAGAATTTCTGCAGATAATTAAAATGAATTTTGAAAAAGCATTAAATGCAAGTTCTGCACTGGACAATAAAGAAACTAAAAGCAAAAGCTAAATAGAGGGGTCCAAAAACAGATGGGAATTGGTAGACTAGACAAAAAAATGAGTTGAAATTAACCAAACTCAAGCCAAAAAGCTTCTACACAGCAAAGGAAACAATTCACAAAGTAAAGAGCCAACCAACCCACAGAATGGGAGAAAATATTTGCAAACTACCTTTTTGTCAAGGGATTAATAACTGGAATATATAAGGAGCTCCAACAACTCGATAGGAAAGAATCAAAACATCCAATTAAAAAATGGGCAAAGGATCTGAATAGACATTTCTCAAAAGACGACATACAAATGGCCAACAGGTATATGAAAAACTGCTCATTAGTCATCAGAGAAATGCAAATCAAAACTACAATGAGATATCATCTCACCCCAGTTAAAATGGCTTTTATCAAAAAGAGTCAATAACGAATGCTGGCCAGGATGTGGAGAAAGGGGAACCCTTGTACACTGTTGGTGGGAATGTAAATTAGTGCAACCACTCTGGAGAACAGTATGGAGGGTCCTCAAAAAACTAAAAATAGAACTTCCATATGACTCAGCAATCCCACTGCTGGGTATCTATCCAAGGGAGGGGAATTCAGTATATTGAAAAGATATCTGTATTTCCATGTTTATTGCAGCACTATTCACAGTAGTCCAGATATAGAATAAACCAAGTATCCATCAACAGATGAATGGATAAAGAAATTGTGGTACATATACACAATTGAATATTATATAGCTATAAAAAAGAATGAAATCCTGCCATTTGCAACAACATGGATGGGACTGGAGAACATTGTGTTAAGTGAAATAAGCCAGACACAGAAAGACAAATCTCTCCTGTTCTCGCTCATATGTGGAAGCTAAATGTTAAAAACAATTGATCTCATGGAGATAGAGAGTAGAATGATGGGAAGGGTAGCGGGGAGGGGGGATAAAGTGGGGATGATTAATGGGTGCAACAACATAATTAGTTAGGCAGAATGAACAATATTTGATAGCACAACAAAGTGACTACAATCAACAATAAGTTAGGGTATATTTTAAAATAACTAAAAAAGGGGAACTGGAACATTCTTAACATAAAGAAATGTTAACTACCTGAGGTGATGGACAGCCCAATTACCCTGATTTGATTAATTCACATTGTATGCCTGTATCAAAATATCACATATATCCTATAAAGATGTACAACAATTATGTACCCATAATAATTAGAAAGAAAAAAGAAAAAGAAAGGAAATCAACCAAACTGAAACATAGAAAGAAAAAAGATGGAAAATATAGAAAAGAACATAAGGGAAATGTGACACACTGGGGAAAGTGTAACACATAGTATAACTGGAATCTCAAAAGTAAAGGACGGAAAGAATAAGACAGAAGCAATATTTACAGAAATAGCTGCCAAAAACATTCCAAAAGTGATGAAAGACATCATGTCTTAAATTTAGGAAGGGCTATGGACACCAAGTAGAGAAACATACGAAGAAAACCGTATCTAGGCCGATCACGGTGCTGTTAAATAGAGCAAACAGAAAAAAAAATCAGTAAGAATAGGGAGATTTAAATGAGACAATAAATAGTCTTGAATTATTTGACAGATATAGACTATTGTAGAATACACATTCTTTCTGAGCCCATGTGGAAAATTACAAAAGTAAAGGTAAAAGTAAACATACGTGTGGAGTCATAAAGGAAGCCTTAATGAATTTTAGAAGTTTTAAGTCAAGGAGGGCCTGTTTTCTGGTCACAGCAGAATAAACTGGAAATAAATATAAAAAAGATAACTAACAAAATCCCACAGTGTTTGCAAATTAAGTAATACATCCTAAATTCCCTGTAGGCTAAAGATGAAATCACAATAGAAATTATAAATTATGTAGAACTGAATAGTAATAAAAATAATGACATATCAAAACTTGTGGGATACAGTAAAAGCTATACTCAGAGGAAAATTTATGGCTTTAAATATATTTTAGAAAAGAAGAAAGGTAAAATTCATGAGCAACCCCAGAAGTTAGGAAAAGAACAATGAATTAAACCCAAAGAAACAACAAAGATGGGCATAATAAAGATGGTAACAGAAATTGGTGAAAGAGAAAACTAACATATAACGGAAAAAATCCAAAAAGCCAAAAGTTGGTTCTAGAAAGGAAAGGAGGACACAAATAATATCAGGAATGAAAAAGCAAACATCCCTACAGATTTTAGAACACTAAAAAGATGATGAGAGAACATTATAAACAAATAATTTAAAAACAACATACCAAAATCAGACAAGAGAAAAATAAAAATCTGACTTTTGTAACAATTAAAGAAAATATTAAATAAATTGAATACGTAAGAACAAAATTCCCCTCAAGGAAAGTACAGACCTAGGCGGCTTCATTGGTGAAATCTAACAAATACTGAATAAAGACGTAAAACCAATCTTACATAAATTCTTCTGTATACGGAAGAAGAGAAACAGTTTCTAAGTCATTTTACGAGGCCAGCATAACCTTGACGCCAAAATGTGAAAAAACCATTATAAAAAGGAAATTTTAGGCCAATGTCACTTATAAGTGCAAAATTTTTAACAAAATATTAGAAAACCAAATTGTTATACATAAAGAGAATAATATATCATGACCAGCTTGAGTTTATTTCAGAAATGCAAAGTTGATTAACATTCAGAAATTAATAAATATAATTTACCAAATTGTTAGAATAAAGTCATATGAATTAATAGACGATTATATAATACATAATGTGACTATATAAGAGATGCAGAAAGCATCTGAAAAAATTCAATACCCTCGTGATAGAAAACAAAAAAATTGTTAGCAAATTAGAAATATAAAGAAACTTTCTTAATATTATTTTTTAAAGGTGTATATGAAAATCTAGAACACACATAATACATAACGGTGAGATACTGAAATTTTTCGTCTGCAATCAGGATTGACACGAGATGCTCACTGTTAAATACTATTCTGCAATACAGTAAAGCAGACAAAGAAATGTAAAGAATACAGATTGAAAAGGAAGAAGAATACATGAAAGCATGCATATAAAATACACAAAAATCAACTTATAAATCATTAAAATCAGTAAGTGAATTTTAGCTATGGCAATGAATATAAGGTCTGTTTAGAGTAGTAAACATCTAGAAAAAGAAATATTAAACAGATACAGTGATACTGCATATACTACTAAGAGCATCATCAGATTCTTAGAAATAAGCCCAACAAAAATATAAAAGACCTCTACACATAAAACTACATGACATTACTGAGAGAAATTAAAGGAAACCTAAATACAGTAATGTGCTCCATAATGATATTTCAGTCAACAATGGACTGCGTATACAACTGTGGTCCCACAAGATTATAACAGAGCTGAAAAATTCCTATTGCCTAGTGATGTCCTAGCCATCTTAGCATTGTAGCACAATTCATTATTCACGTGTTTGTGGTGATGTTGGTATAAACAAACCTATCGGGCTGCCAGTCATATAAAAGTATAGCACAAACAATTATGTACAATACATAATACTTAATAATGATAAATGACTGTTACCAGTTTATGTATTTACTATATTATACTTTTTAATAATTATTTTAGAGTATATTCTTTCTACTCACAAAAAAATTTAACAGTAAAACAGCCTCAGGCAGGTCCATTAGAAGGTATTGCAGAGGAAGGCATTGTTATCACAGGAGATGACAGCTCCATGAGTGTCATTTCCCCTGAAGTCTTTCCAGTGGGACAAGACGTGGAGGTGGAAGACAGTGGTATTGATGATCCTAACTCTGTGTAGGCCTAGGCTAATGTGTGTGTATGTGTCTTAGTTTTTAGCAAAGAAGTTTAAAAAGCAAAAAATATATTTTTTTAATTTTAAAAATAGAACATAGCTTATAGGATAAGGATATAAAAAAAGTATTTTTGGAGAGCTGTAAATGTGTTTATATTTTAAGCTAAGTATTATTACAAAAGAGTCAAAAAGTTAAAAAAAATTAAAAGTTTATAAAGTAAAAAAGTTACAGTGAGCTAAGATTAATTTATCACTGAAGAAAGAAAAATATGCTTTTATAAATTTAGCACAGCCTAAGTGTATGGTGTTTATAAAGTCTGCATTGTACAGTAATGTTCTAGCCTTCCCACTCACTCACTGACTCACCCCGAGCAACTTCCAGTCCTGCAAGCTCCATTCACGGTAAGTGCCCTGTACAGGAATACCATTTTTATCTTTTATCTCATATTTTTACCATACTGTTTCTATGTTTAGATATGTTTAGTACACAAACACTTACCACTGTGTTACAATTGTCTCCAGTATCCAGTATAGCAACATGCTGTACAGGTTTATAGCCTAGGAGCAATAGGCTACACCATATACCCTAGGTTTGTATTAGGCTACACCATCAAGGTTTCTGTAACTGCACACTATGATGTTCACACCACAATGAAATTGCCTGACAACAATTCTCAAAACGTGTCCTCATTGTTAAGTGACATATGACTGTAAATGGAGGGATATATCACGTTCAGGGATTAGAAGACTCAACATCATAATGATTTCAGTTATCTCCAGTTTACTCTATAGATCCAAAGCAATCCCAATTAACACCTCAGCAGATGTTTTCTGTGCAGAAAATTTTGAATTTATATGTAAAGGCAAAGGGCCAACGTAGTCGAGACAATCTTAAAGAAAAAGTTGGAAAATTTACATGACCAGATATCAACAGTATCTGGGCCTCTTTTTTCCTGAAGACACTTGAAGAGAAAGTATCTAATCTAAAGAGTAGAGAGAAAAAATATAGACAAAAACTGAATAAAGTCTCAGAGACTATGGGACTATATCAAAGCATCTGACATGTGTGACTGGAGCCGAACAGGAGAAAACAGTGAGAATGAGGCCAAAAATATACATATATTTAGAGAAATAATGGACAAAATATTTCTAAATACAATGAAAAACATCAATTTTAGATTCAAGAAATTTAGCAAACCCCAAACAGAAAAAAAAAAAAGAAAGCACATGTATCATAGTGAAACTGCTAAAAATCAAAGATAAAGAGAAAATCTTAAAAGCAGGAAGGGGGGGAAGACACATTACATACAAGAAAAAAATAATTTAAAAAATGACATCTGACTTCACATCATAAACAATAGAATCCAAAGGACAATAGAATGCTACATTTATAAGTGCTGGCTGGAAGGGGCAGGGAGAGATTGTCAAACCAAAGTTTAATATCTGGTGACAACGCCCTTCAAAAATGAGGGTAAACTAAAGACATTTTCATACAAAATAAAAACTGAAAAAAATGTATCACCAGCAGACCTGTACTACCGAAAAATATTAACACACTAACTGCCATGTGAATTGTATTTAACTCACGCTAGTTTTGAGCCCAGAGCCTCGTGAAACATATGTAACTCACACATCTCTTCACCTTGGGAGCTGCAAGAACTATTTTTCAAGTTGTATATAACTCACGCACAGAAAACAATAAAAAATAACAAACTTTTCATTAAATTAGAAAGGATCGTTTTGTTTTTGAAGTTTTTATTCTATTTTGGTAATAAAACACTGTGGCCCCAAGGAAAAAATTTTTCTTTCTAGTGTGGCAGCCAATGTGTTAAAGAATGTTCTGCAGGCTGAAGGGAATGGATTCCAGATAGAATCTTGCAGCTACAGGAAAAGAATGAAGAGTATGAGAAATGGTAAATGAGTAGGTAAGTATCAAATAACATGGAGTTTGTTTTCTTCTCATAATTTTCTTAAAACACAACTGACTATACAAAGAAAAATATAACATTATAAGGTGAGGTTTACAGTGTCTATAGAAGTAAATGGCAGGGGAACAGAATAAAGGGATTTTACTGCTCTGAGGTTATAACATTTGCAAAGTGGGAAGTGGGACATGTTAGGCCAGGTGTAAAGCACAAAGTGGGAAATGGTACAAGTTTGGCTTTAAGTGAACTCCGATAATTGAAGGATGCATATTGTTAGCCATACAGCAACAACCAAAAAATTAAATAAGAAGAGATATACCTAGGAAGCCAATTCAGGAAATATAAACAATTCTTATGACTGGATAAGAAGATGACAATCCAATTAAAATATAAGCAAAAGATTTCTAAAGATACTTCCCAAAAGAAAACCTACAAATATCTAACAAGCATTTAAAGGCATTTGATATCATTAGTCATCAGGAAAATACAAATTACACCAAAACAAGATATTGCTATACTCCCACTAAAATAGATAAAATGAAATAGACAAAAATTTCTTAGTGTGGGTGAGGATATGGCATAAACTGAAACGTTCACTCATTGCAGGTGGGAGGAGTGCATTGAAGCAACAATTTTGGAAAAGTCTTTTGTACTTTCTCAGGAACACACACACACTCTATGACCCAGAAATCCCATTCCCAGATATTTATTAAAGGGAAAAAAAGGCCAACAAAAAGACTTTAAAAATATTCACAGTAGTGTTATGCATACCAGCCCCAATATGGAAACTACCCAAATGTTTATCAACATTGGAATAGATAAATAGTGATGTGTTCATACAATGGAATATTATACAGAAATAAAATGAATGTCAACTAAAAGAAACAGGCACAAAATAATCCACAATGAATTATTCTATTAATATAAATCTCTGTATCAGGCAAACTAATATTTGGTATAAGCAATCACAACAGTGGTTAGCATTGCAGAAAACTGGAATGTAGAGCCTGGGAGGGAGCATAAAGAGGCTTGTGGGCATTGATATTGTTCTGCTTCTGGAGCTAGTCAGAGGCCACATGGATGTGTTCACCATGTGAAAATTCTGAGCCATGAACTTCTGATTTGTTCACATTTCTGTATATGCTTTCCTTTGATAAAATAGTTCATTTTAGAAATACATTTGGCCACCACCACAATAATCATTGTTTCAAGCAAAAAACTTCAGTGAGTAGATGCAAAACTGCATGGCATACAGCCACAAATAGGAGATTTGTAAAGTCTAAAATTGTCTCCCCACAAGATACTTAGCAATTGCAAAGGGGAAAATAGTAACTTTAGTACAGGAATTTGATAGGCACCATCTTACCAAGTGATCAAAGCTGTGAGTTTGGTCGGGCTGCCATAGTGCCACAAACTGGGTGGCTAAAATAACAGAAATGTATTTTCTCACAGTTCTGGAAGCTGGAAGCCAAAGATCCAGGTGTCAGGAGGGCTGGTTCCTTCTGGGGGCCACAAAGGGAGGACCTGTTCTTCCAGGCCTCTCTCCTCGGCTTATAGATGGCCATCTCTCCCTGTGTCTTCACATGATCTTTCCTTTGTATGTGTCTGTTCAAATTTCTTCTTCTCATAAAAGACACCAGTCATATTGGATCAGGGTTCACCCTACTGACCTCATTTTGACTTAATCACCTCTGAGAAGATCTCATCTCCAAATACTATCACATTCTGAGATACTGGGGGTTATGACGTCAACATACTAAAGAATAAATCGAAATGGACACAGCACCATTTTTGTGACATTCTTACCAGAAATCTAGAACCTGAATCTCATTATAACAAAACATCAGAAAAACCCAAATTGAGGGACACTCTACAAAAGTTGTGAATACTCAAAAGTGTCAAGGTTATGAAAGACAGTGACTAAGGAACTGTTCCATATAAAGAGGCTAAAGAGATACACAACTAAATGCAATGTATGATCCCAGATTGGCTCATGGCCCAGATAAAGGAAACAACTGACAAAATTTGAATAAGGTCTATCAGTTAGATAGTCGTATTGTAAGAATGTTAGTTTTCTGATTATAATAATAGTACTGTGGTTATAGAAGGAAATGTCCTTGTTTTAGGAAATACACTCTGAAATATTTAGATATATATCTGAGCAATCTCGGTGAAGATTCTTTGTATCATTTTCTCAACTTTTCTGTAAGTCTAGAATTATTTGAAAGTAAAAAGGTTAACAGAAAAAAAAACAATACAATAAAAACTCTTCAATTGAAAAAATACATATATATGTACATGAACACACTTACCACGCACAGTACCTGAGAAAATCACAGACATTTCATTTGCTTATTAACACATTGTTACATGAATAGGAACAAGTAATATAATAAGCTGAAACCAAAGGCAAACTGTGCCTAAACACGTACCATCTGGGAATCAGATTAACTGGCGGAGTGGCCCTGTAAAATAGAGGTGAGTGGGTGATTTGCCCAGAGACCTTCATCTTGGGCTTCTTAACTGTTCCCATAGCTTGGGCTCAAATTCTGGTTAAAAATAAACTTTAAGGAGTGTGAACCTTATTAAAATGATGCTGGTGCCACATGGATTTAACTTATATAAAACCAAAGTCACAGTATAAAGTTTCCTGTGACATCGTTCTCCTTTGTTTCACCTCTGAAAACATGATGTGACTGTCACACAATCCCCAAAATTCAGATAAACTGACAGCAATTTCCCCTTCAAAGATAATTACTTCAGCACTGTGTAGATTCAAGTTCTAACCCTCCCCCAATCAGAATTTGATTCAAATCTTCCACTTGGTTCTCTCATTATTTATTCACGTAGTAATTATTGAGTGTCCAATGTGTACCATAAACTGCAGGAATGGGAAAATAAATAAGACATAGTAACCGTCTTTGAGGGGCTTACCTTTACTTAAGATGTTCAGAATAAATGTTTTCCCTTCATTGTTAAAGTTATAGTTAAAAATAGGAATTATTTGGGATTAAAATCTTGAGTACTGCATTAGTTTCCTACGGTTGCCATAACAAATTACAACAAACTGGGTGGCTTAAAACAACAGAAAGAAATTTATTCTCTCATAGTCCTAGAGACTAGAAGTCCAAAATCAAGGTGTGAGAAGAGCCATGCTTGCTCTAAGACTCTGGGCAGAATCCTTCATTCCCTCTTCCTAACTTCTGAGGGTGGCCATCAACCCCTGGCATTCTTTGGCTGATAGCTACATCACTCCAATCTCTGCCTCTGTTGCCACACAGCATCCTCCTTGTGTTTCTCTGTCTTCACATAGCATTTTCCTCTTCTTCTAAGGACACCAGTCATATTGGATGAGATCCCACACTAAGGACTTCGTCTAACTTGATCACATCTGTGAGGGTCCTGTCTCAAATAAGATTACATTCACAGGTAACGGGGGTTAAGACTTCAACGTATCTTTTTAGGTGGCACAATTCAACCCATACATGCACATTTCAGTGGATGAATTTGGTCCTCTCCTCTGGGGACCTTAATCTTCCTGATGAGAAGACAAAATGTGTGTTTCAGATTTGTTTCCCTTAGTAATATAATTGAGGCTTTCCACAATGTGAAGGGCATCTTTCTGAGCCTGTTTTCCACAATTTTCCAGGTTTAAATGTAATACTTTCAGTTATGTGAACTGAAAAGGGCAGTTCAAGAGTGGCGCTAGGGATGGGGTCTCAAGCATTTGTGGACCTGTTATTATATAAATATTAATATCTATGCTTTGGGCAGGGAAAGGGGGGTGTTGGGAGGAGAGAGGAGAAAGGAAAGTGTGTAACCATCAGAGTAGATGCTGCCTGATCCCCAGAACCAACCAGAACAGCCATCATGAATGACCTTATTACTTCTACTCATACTGGGTTGGTGCAGAAAGATTCCCTCTAGAAAACAAAATAAAACAGGTCCCCAATTTATAAACATTTGAAAACCAATGGCTCAGATTTCTGGGAAATTTTTAAAACACAGCTGCATTTTATTCCTGCTGGTGGTGTTTTTCTTCCCTCTGTCTTCTTAATAAAATTAGGCTGGCCAATTTATTTTCCAGTTTAAATTATATTTTCCATTCAATTGTTTTTCTGCTTCTGTACTAATAAAATGCTATTGCCCTAATGGTGAAAATGTTTGAATAGTGGAAGACTAAAATATTTTTCCTCAATTTTTTTCTAACAAAAATGCAAAGATTTTTTTCTTTGAGAAAATCTGTAAGTCCCTTTTAAAATTAAAATCTAGTATTGATTAAAATGTTATTATTACTGAGGTATGAAAAATTTTTGGATTGATTTTTTTCTTCTCATTCTGAAAGTTTTCTCAATCAACTTTAGCCTTTGATATAATTTCCTGACTCACAGAAGAAAAATTGTATTAATAAAATTATCTTTCTATATTCTTCCTGCCATACCTTCTTTTTATCTTACTATTTTTATATCCTCCTTACTTTTTTCTCTTACTGTTCTTTTTTACTGTGCGTACACTTCTTGAGTTTTTAATTTCTTTTTAATTCTAAACTTTCTTTAGTTCTAATTTCATAGTCCCACACTTTTTAATATCTTATACTTCAGTGATTCTATTTGGCTTTTTTTCTTTATTACTGTACTAATAAAATGCTATTGCCCTACTAATGGTAAAAATGTTTGAATAGTGGAAGACTATTCAGGAAGGCACAAGGGAGTCACATCTACCCCCACGTGTCCTCGCCTGGCAGGTCCTCTGTGCTCTGCCTCTGATGGTGTGGAATGTGCTGGAACCAGGACCAACCACGGCGCTGCTGAGAGTGCCACAGTCCGGAGCAGCCCACCCTGAGCAGTGGCCTTAGCTGCAGTCACCCTTATGGCCCACTTCGGGGATTTAACGTTTCTATCCTCTCATCCTCTTGGGACAGCTCTGGACAGTTCCACTTTTAGCAAAAATAAAAAATATACTTTGTCATATTAAATGAGCATGGTATTTATTGGAAAAATTTCAAAAACAAAGATTTTTTTAAAAATTTTTTAAAACTCCTAAACAACCACTTTGGACGGCACTTTCAATACTTTGATGTACTGTATATTCTTCCAGACCTTTCCTTAGCATATGTAAATAGTTATTTTATAAAAATGTAAGCATACTGTAAACTGATATTTGCGGGTAAGCCTAGTGAAGCTGCAAGAAATCCAACAGGGAAATCTACAACGGGAGCAGCGAGCCTCCCGATGTTTGGTTCTGGGACGCACGGGGGAGGCGGACGTGGGGCGCCCCCAACACACCGACAGCAGCATCCGCGCGCCCCACTTCTGGGCTCCTCCCACCCGGCCCACTCCACGCGGTCGGCCGCAACCTCGGAACCCCAGACTGGCCATCGAGAAGCTCAGGAAGACACAAAGGAGTCGCATCCACCCCCACGTGTCCTGGCCTCGCAGGTCCTCCGTGCTCTGCCTCTGATGGTGTGGAATGTGCTGGAACCAGGACCAACCACGGCGCTGCTGGGAGTGCCAGGGTCCTGAGCAGCCCACCCTGAGGGGCTTAGCTGCAGACAGTCACCCTGTGGCCCACTTCGGGAATTTAAAGTTCCGATCCCCTCACCCTGTTGGGACAGCTCTGGACAGCTCCACCTTAAGAGCTGTCTCCCGCAGGATAACAGCCAGCCCCTGCTCACTCCTAATAGACACCCCTCACGCTAATCGTCCTGAGGACCCCACCCCGACATTGTCAGATTGGATGCCAGAAACAACAGCGCCAATTTCTCTTCTGCCGACCACCAGGCTCCCCTACCCAGGCCCTCCAACATTTTAACAGATCTTTGTCTGTTCCATAAACAAAGAAAAATGGTAACTGGTTTTATGTTGCCTTTCTTGGATTACTACTGAAGTGGAATTTTGTTTCGCTTGCTTACTGGGTGTTTTCACTTACCATCTGTGACTGTCATATAAATCCTGTTATTTTTTTACTTGCTCATTTTCTAATACAGTGATCATCCTCCCCTTCCTGATTGGTAAGAACTTCTTAGTGAATGTTAACGCTTTGCTATACCTTGCAATTATCTTCCCAATGTATCTTTCATGTTCTAATTCTATTTATAGTACTTTGAAATAAGCTGAAGTTTTCCTTTGTATTTAGTCAAATCTTCCAGTCTTTTCCTTTGTGACTCATGTTTTTAACATCACATATAGAAAGTCCTTCCTCCTTTGTATGAGTATTCACCAGAGGTAAAAGATGTTTTATAATTATCTATATATTATCTACATTAAATTGGAAATAATTATCTATATATATTGGAAAAACTGTTATAGTCTTATTTGTTCTATCATTGTTAAGAAAAATTCCTATTTTGTCAAGGTAGAAAATAAAAGCCAACCACTGCAACCTTCAGAAAATTCTGTGCTCTCTCCCGTAGACTCCAAAATCACACTCATTTTCACAGGCCAAGCAGATGTCCTGGAGCAATATTCTCCAGGGCTATCTTGGCCTTTATTGCCTTTTAAAATGTCTACATAATTTGTGGGGCACAGAACAAAAAGAATATGTGGGGTCCCTTGTTCAAAAATTATTGAGAATGTCAAGACAGCAACAACAGGGCATGAAACCAGGCATGAGTTTACAGAGCTCTCACATCCATGAAGCTGCCCTGCTCAGACACAGACAGCAAGCCTTCTGGATCAACTATCTTGACCAATCAGATCAAAATATCTTTCATGAGGTTCCCTTAACGAGTTGCTAAGAAGATGTGATTGAATTCTTTTTGACTAAATTAGTTGAATCTATTAGGGCAGGAAAAAAAAGTGAGGAGATTATCAGGCTGAAAGTTCTGCAAACAATTTGGGGGGAATATCTGAAGTTAAAACCTGAGTTCTATTATCTTTGAAGATCCCAAAGACAGAACTGCACAATAAGATAATAACTGTCAATAATGATCATCAGCCAAGATCCTGGCTAAAGGCATTTATGGGGAAGCCCTCATGGCAATCCCATGGGACAGGCCCTGCACAGACCCATTTTACAGATGGGGAACCTGAGGTTTGGGGGAGAGGGAATAAGTCCCCCAGTTAACACTGCCAGTCAGCAGCAGAGCAAGGGCTTGGGCTCAGATTCAGGTCTGAATCTACAGCCTCATTCTTGGGCTCCACATTTGTTCTGGCACCATGATCACAGGTTCTACTTTCCACAAACACAAGTGAAAATCTGGATTTGGAAAGTGCTATGGTTTGAATATTTGCCATCTTTGAAATTCATGTTGAAATGTAATCCCCCATGTGGCAATATTGAGAGATGAGGCCTTTGAGAGGTGATTGGGTCATGAGAGGCTTGCCCTCATGAACGGATTAATCCATTCATGGATCAGTGTGTTAATGGATTAATGGGTTATGGGATTAGGACTGGTGGCTTTATAAGAAGATGAAGAGAGACCTAAGCAAGCATCTGTTGAGTCCCCACTAGCAAGAAGGCGTTCACCAGATGCGCCCCTCTCAAACTTGGACCTCTCAGCCTCCATAACTGTAAGAAGTAAATTCCTTTTCTTTATTAATTACCCAGTTTCGGGTATTCTGTTATAAGCAACAGAAAAGGGACTAAGACAGGAAGGCGGTGGGGAGGCTCATCTGGTGGTCTTACACCTCACCCATCCTTAAAATGGTCCTCGTGCTTGTAAAAGAGCCAAAGCTCCCGGATAATCTGAATTTTCATGCCTGCACTTCAGGGCTGAGGGAGGTGAAGCTGCTCTGTTTTCATCTAAAGACAAGGATTTTTTTTTCCCTCCTCTGTATAAACAGCAGGTTGTTTTCCTAGTTCTTAACTGAATGCCAAGCCTCAGTTTAAACACACACACACACACACAATTTTGCATAGAACATTAAAAATTGGGCAAATGAATCTCAAAAACATAGGCTTTCACGTTCCGTGTAAGCATTCAAATGCTTACTTAAACCTTGCTCTCGCTGATAGAGTTTAAAAGCTGACAGGCGCTTTTGCATTAGATTAACCCTCTGCTATTGATTCTACAAAAAATAAAGCTGAAATGACCCATTCTTAGCACTGTGTTACTTATCTGCTTTCATGGCTGTCTACAGACTGAGGACAAAGTCTGAAAGCAAGAGTTGAACTGTCTGCATGATGGAAGCCAAAATCAGGGAAGAAAAGAAATACATATATTCCGTATATATGAATAACTTCCTCAGTTTTCCAGTTTACTTTCTATATATCAAAATAAAACATCAAACTTCCATAACTTTTCACGCTTCTCATAGTCCCTTCAGGATGCAGACAACTGAAGAGAAGTTTTAAAAAGACATTTACTCATTTTTCTCATTCATATCTAATTTGATAGCAATTCAGAAGTGTCCCCCAATTTCGTATCTAATGCTTATTTAACACAATGATAGCCAGTGCTCTTAAGGAGAGCCCTAAAATAAGATGCTGAAGTACCTTCCAAGTCGTTAAAGATAATATTGTAGATATTATATTATAAGAACTATATTTTGTTATGATTATTTAGAAACTGATAAATGCTTTCAATGTCAATTATTTATGTTTTCAGTGGTGTCTACTGTGGTAGAGCACAAAACTTAGCCATAAGTTTCTCCCATCCAGGTATGCATGCCCCTTTGTAATGTAACTTCGCTATTCTCCCATAAGGAGGAAGAGTCCGGCTTATCATCTCTTGAATCTAGGTTGGCCTTGTGACTTGCTTTGACCAACAGAATGCTGTGGAAGTGATATTATCCAACTTTTAGGGTTAGCTCTCAAGAGACCCTGAAGCTTCCACTTTTGCCCTCTTAGACTACTGCCCTGGGATGGCTAGATAAGGAAGCTGGTCTAGCTTACTGGATGAGAAGAAGTCATGCAGAGCAGGGCTGAGGAGCCCCAGACAACAGCAAGCACCAACGCCAGCCATGTGAGTGAGGTCACCTTGGACCTTTCAGCCCAGCCAACCTCCAGCTGATGGAAGCACATAAGTGAGCCCAGGCGAAACCTGCTAACCCAGCCAACCCACAAATCATGAGAAATAATAAATTGTTGTTGCCTTAAGCCACTACTTTTTGGTATGGTTGATTACAAAGCAATAGATTTATCTGATACATCTATAGTAATGTTGCAGATACCATGTACAAATGATAACTCTCCATTGCCTTGGGGCCAACTGCAAATGTAGGGATTCTCCAACTGTAACATTATAAAGACATTAGAAACAAGAAAGACATCAAGGGCAAAGACTCTTCACTTGTGGGCAGGGAGAGAGGAGAGGATGAAACCACTGAGGGACTTAGCAGAATCTTCTGGTTTTGTAGGGATTAAACACAGGCTCTGAGGCCAGAGTGTATGGATTCAAGTTCTGGCCCTGCCATTATTGGGCAAGTAACCTCAAGCAAGTCATGTTACCTCTCTGTTACCTCAAATTCTTCATCTGCCAACAGGGACAGAAATAGTACCTCCCTCAAAGTCTGCTTGGATTGAATTAGAAAATGTTCTTTAAGTATTTTGAAACAGATATGGTACCTAGTAAGAGCATAATAAATATTAGCCTTTATTATTGGGGGTGGCGGGAGCCTATGTACTTTATAAACACAAATTTAATATTATTACAGCCTCCATTTGTGCAGTTGGCTCTTTCAACATTAGAACTTCTTTCTCCTAGTCCTTCCTTTCTCCTAGTCTTACCTCTTTGTTTGAAAGCCATCATATTATTTTGAATACTTTACGTGTATGAGGGTACGAGAATTTTATTTTTATCCAAGGGAGTCATGAGTTTAAAGGCTCCACACTGATAAAAACAGATGGAGAGTTAACTAGACCATTTATTATTTTCATTTGTATTAGGTTTCTCAAAAGAAACCTCTCACTGGGACCAATACTTAACTGCTGTTAAAGCGATTGATAACATCACAGCTCAAAGCGGAGCTTGCAACCAAAAAAAAAATCTGTGCTAATTTGTTTTTATTTAACTAAACAAAATGAAATTTTTGCAGCCAAAATTCTTTCTGATGCTGAGCCTAGTATAACCTGAATAATTCTCTAAGGCTATGTTATAACGACAATTAAAAGTAAAATGTTGGCTGTATTCTTGACAGAACTGGTAGATCTTTTATTAATTCCGAGCACGACTCAGATATAAACGTTATTTTACATTCTTGACAGAATCCATTCCATGTGACCACAAGGAGCCGAACATGCTTTCCCTGCACTTTTTCCCTCTGTTGGTCCTCTTCTGCCTCAATGTAAATATTATCATGAAGCCTCAACTGTTTGACTTGACGATGGTGTTATCCAAATTTAAAAGAAAATGACAGTGTGCTGAGCATAGCAACCTGGAAGTTTATACAGGAAGAAATGAGTCTGGCCATAAACTGTGGAATGTACTTAAAAATAGAAATTCAAATTGCAAGTCCTTCTCTGGAGCTTCTTTTAGGAAAATACCCTTTTGGGGTAATATTAATCACTATCCAGTGGTTCACAAATGACATCATAGGATGGAGAAGTCTGCTCAGTTTTGAATATGTTAGGCACCTTTGATTATTTTCAAAGTCTAAATGAGAACTGAAAACACATTGTGGCCAGCACATTTTCTTTTAATTTTTAAATTCATGCATATTATCAGAGAAATGAAGTCCATATGCTTATAAAAATTCATTTACACTTTGCACTTCAGAACATATGACAGAGTCTTTTCATAAATCTTTTAATGTCTTTGTTTACTTTTGAAAGCATCCAGTTTGTGAGAATAAGCTCCAAATAATTTGGAGTCAGAACCCAGCTGCCATATCCAATTAACACGCAACCTTCACACATGACTGATAAGGCTACAAACATCTGGAATAAACTCATAGACAATCTATGGAGCAAAGAGGGATTGTTAAGTAAGAAGACCTAAGGGATGCTTGCGAACGTTACTATGATATTAAATTCTACAGCTATCTTTTAAATTGTATTTTGTCACAAATTGGGTGTGTGTGTTTTTTAAGGAAGGCTTTGAGCATTTGTGGGTTTCCTCTAGTTAAACTTCAGCAATATATGAAGATCTCACCTACACTTCCAACTCCAAGATGGACACCAAGGAGGACAGGGCATTTCTTCTCCTGATGGCCCTAAAAATCTGATAGGAACTTTCAAAGAGGGGAGATTTTAAATGTAACTCTTCCTGAAGATAATGAGTTGACTTTTGTGCTCTCTCTTGGTGTCCCCAGTGGCAGCCAGCCAGAGGAATGGAGTCATTTGCTCATGAAAGAGCAGCAAGCCACAAACCAAAGGCCAACACGGCTGCCCATAAGCAGTGCATGAAAGTCAGCAGCAGATGCAACAGGCTTTTCATCCCCCTTCAGTTGAATGCATTTCCCAAGTAGGACAAGGTCTCTGTATATCAGTTCCTGGGTCTGTTGACATGACACAAAGCATGGTCATATAAAATTGATCTAAGTGGACTTGCCACACAAAATCTACTTTGATGCAGTAATGACAGCTACTTGCCAGCCATTAATCCTCACAAGTCTAGCCATAAAATCATCAAGTAGTCTTAAGATATTGGTGAATGTCCCAGGGCTCTCAGATTTGATTTGTAGCTGACAGTGGCTCCTCCCTTTAATACTGTATAATCAGAGACTGGCATTCACAGTCTTGATGGGCTCTGGATCTCCCACAAATCTGATATATAGCCAATATGGTCTGCAGGGTTATGACGACATGATCTAATTCACCATAAAATGTTGATGTACAAAGAAAAGAAAACAACAACAATGTCAACACTAGTAAGAGCTGACTGTGACCCAAAGCAACTCTCTGCTCTTTACGTATGTTATTAAATTTAATCCTGACAATAGCCCAGGGAGGGAGGTATAATTCCTATTAAATAGATAATGAAACCGAGGCTGGGAAGTTTTGTCTAAACTTGCCCAAAGTGACACAACTGGTAAGTGGTAAAATTGAGATTTGAACTCAGCCAGCTCTGCTGACCTTTAGCTACAACATACCCCACCCTCTTCCTATACGGCTTCCTGCAGAAGGCTGTTCCACAGCTGGTAGTCTGAGTTAAATATGTGTGAAGTCCAGATTACAGGTGGTAAGAGAGACTCCTTTTTTTTTTAATCTAAGACAGAAATTCTCTTTGCCCCATCTATAATGATCTTTCTGAATTTTCCTAAAATTAATATAAAAGGGAGAAAGGCATTTTCCTTGCTGTTTGCTGCCTCTGTAATATATTGGCCCTTACAGAGAAATATTGAACTGTGACTTTAAATGATTAAAAACTTCCAAAAGACCACAAAAAATGGACAAGTTGCTTAAAATGGTAGACTCAAACCCAAATCAATCACAAAATCAAAATTTCACAAATATAGATGAAATTGATTTTCATTTCCTAAAAATATCAGTTTAGATCAGGTTACTTTTAAAACCCATATGTGCTTGTAATACATTCAAAGACTTGAATATATGCATATATCAGAGTCAAAGTTAGAAGCAAAACTTATTTTTAAGGTGCTCTTGACTGCTAAGGTAATTGTTTGATAATTCCTATATGGATGAGCCTAGAAAGACCATTTTTCATCATATGGCCAAGAATCTGGTTATTAATAACAATAATAACAAGAACAAGAGTACTTCTCTTGTAAATAAATATTCACAACAGAAAGGTTACCACATTAACAGAACGATGAATTTTTTTTTTGTATTCACTGTTATCTGCTTGTCTTCATCTTCATGGAACAATATGTGCTCCCCCTGGTGGCCAGAATGATACTTTTTTAGCTTTCTAGATCTAGCTAATCAGATTACAACTTGTTTGCCAAAGGAGCGTTGTATTTTTTACATCTCACGGTTTCGAGTTCCAATTCAACTTTTTATAAAGTGAATTTCCTTCAATTAATTTAAATATCTTGCTTAGTTTTCATCCAAGAGATTTGTTGTTAAATCAAAACCATCTAGTTCCAGAATTCTTGTTTTGTTGTTTGTTGTTTGCGGTAAAATAAACTCTTACAAAGTTCAAAAACCACATCCACAAGCAACTGGAAGAAATCCCAAAAGTTAAAATTGTGTGGTCAGTATAAGAAATGACACTGAAGATAATCCATCCAGTCAATATATCTCACCAGAGGAAAAGGAAATAAAATGTTACAGGATGGAAATGTAATTTAATAGCTGAATGAACACTTGATCAGCTTAATTCATCCCTAGGAAGAAGAAGGAGAGTGGAGGCAACCCAGGTGGTTAAGCTGTACCGCAGTCGAAATGCCATCACCCATGAAAACTGTAATTGGGATTCCACTTTTGGGTTTGGCCAGCCCAGAAACAGATGTGTGTTCAACGAGAAACCCAGGCTGCATCTCCTGGAGAAGAGCTCTTTGGAGTGAAACAGGAGTTTCAACTGGTTTCAACTCCAAAGAAGGGATGAGACTAAACTGAGCATAATTGTTCCAAGTGTTTAGAAGTCCCAGGTTGGATTGGGGCTAAATGTGTGGTTCTCATTTTATGGCCTTGAAAAAGAAGACAGTGTGATTGTGATTCCTCCTTGTTCTTCCCTTGAAAAAAAAAAATTAAAAAGATCCAAGAACAGGAAAAAAAAATTTTTTTAAGTTGAGATACAAAGTTTTGGCCAGAAATATCTCAGCCACCGGACATTTCTTCAGTGGGGGACGCTATAGTTCAGACAGCAAGGTCAGGGTGAAGAACAAATACCACTTTGTGCATAATTCCTGCCCATTAAAAGAATGGAATCAAGTGTTTCTTATTACATAGCCTGTCTGGATGCACGATCCTTTCAACTGAGTTCCTCAGGCACATTCTGGCAAGATTCTAAATTCATATCATCCAGCATAACATGGAGCAGGTAGAGTTTCTTTTGAAAAGAAACGCAGGCCAATGTAACTCTAGCTAGGGAAGCTGATGCCAGGAAATCTACAGAGTGCTTTAACCTCAACCACAGTTCAATTAAATAAATCCCACCCTCTTTAAAAAGAGTCAAGAAACATGCAAACAGGGGAAATACAGTTGTCAGTGAGTAGGGTTCACCTGGCAGAAAGTTAATTCCACGTGGATTTCAGTGAATTTGGGATAGGTTAAAAAAAAAGCTTGTGCCAATATTGGAAATTGAAACTTCATTTGTATCCAGTATTTCTTCAAACAACATTCTTCCCTACTGCTCTGCCTCCGTTTCTCTTTTCCTGGTCCAGAGAGACTGACTCCGTTCAAAGGAAAGGAAACCTGCCTTCCCCAAACCCTCGGCTTAGAATGCCCTTCAGGCAAGGACAAGTCAAGATAGCTTTCCTAATTGTGCCCCCTGTCCCTCTGTCCTCGTTTCCTCTAGTTTGTTCTCCTCTCTCCTTGCCAAAAAGCAGCCACCTTTCTCGGGGAAGTTATTATAATCCATTCTAAGTACTCCCTCCAATAATGAATGCAACAGAATCCTGGCTTTATTCATTTAAAGCATGAAGCTGGCCCGCTTTACAAATACCCTGTTTTTAATAAACTCTTGTTGATAGGTATCCATTCAAAAGAATAAAGTGAATACAATGGAGCTGAAGCTGATAGTACACAAACAGCAAATCTCCAGACCATGTCTGTGTGTGTGTTGCACAACTCTTTTGTGTGCACTTTTAAATAGCACATAGACAGAAGCAGATATTCTGCCACATGCGTTTTTTCCTAAAAGGATTCATAAAATACTGTAGCAGCATTCACCTCTATGGACAGAGATGAGGGTAGAAAGAAAGTTTCTCTTTTCATTTTAATGTTTCCGTAGTGCCTGCGTTTTTTAGTGATGTACATACATTACTTTCATTCTTTTAAGGAAAATCAAAGGGCTATCTGAGTGATTATATGTCTTTATTTTCTTTTGGGTATATCTCTATTTTTAAAAAAACTTATTCTTAAATTAAAAAGTAAAAGGCAAGACAAACCACTTCTGGGAGTGATTCTTTCTCAAATTATTCTACCTGACATGGTACTATGTAATTTTATTATGGGTCCCAAGTACCTCCACAGATCCATATGCACAGACAGCAAAAAGGCAATATTCCAATGGGATCTTTTGAAGAATATTTAAACTCTGGATCCCCCACCAACCTTGGAAGTGACTTCCCTGACCCTTGTTAACAGCTAAGCAAAATTATCTCCAGAGAGGTGAAGCCACACTGGTACCAGTCTTCCGACACGCCTGGTCGTCACTGTGGGCTTTACAGCACTAAGGTGCATTTCACAGACAGAAACTTAAAAGCTCAGAGAAGTCACAGTCCTCTGTCACATACAGTGGAACAAGGATTTAAGCCAAGATCACTGGAACTTTCTATCGCCCACAGCCTCAAGAGAGAAAATATATCCCTCCATATTCCACAGGAAATGCCAAAGCCTGCTGACATGGTGACTGAAGGCCACCTGTCCTCTGTGAATGCTCATCCCAGAGCCAGGGAACTCTGAAAAGAGCCACTTCCAGCCACAGGATATGAGAAACTACAGGGGACAGATTTGGAAAATGCCTCTGTTTGCAGGTGGCATTTAAAACGCAGGCCCCTTCCATCCATCCTGGGTTGCATTTCCCAGCTCTTCTCCTTAACCCTGATCAGCCCAAACACAGAAGTGGACAGTGGCAGAGAAATGCAGATGGTGTCAACTCAAAGGAAGAGGTTGTCACATAGATTCTTCTCATTCTTTCAGAAAGGGGTGAGATGCCCTCCTTCCAGCCTAAGCAAGCAGTCCTTCTCCAAGCAGCAAGGATGGACACATGAAAACCCCACCGAGGATGTCATGATTGAGCATGTAAAGCTCATCTAAGCACATGAAGACAGGCTGAGAGGATGGGGACTTGGGAACATGCATCTTTTTTATGCTTTATTCTTGTGACCAGTGTAACCAGCTGTGCTGGCATGGAAGGCTGAGGGACCCCAGTCTCAGTTCAAGTCCCAATCCTGGCTCTCTGATAAGATGGTGTCACTCAGTTTCCATGTCCAAGATCTGTAGCTTAGAACCTCCTATATGGTCTAGAGCTGCAGTCCCCAACCCCTGGGCGCAGACTGGTACCATCCTGGTCCGTGGCCTGTTAGGAACCGGGTGACACAGGAGGAGGTGAGCAGTGGGGGAGCTAGCGAAGCTTCATCTGTATTTACAGCTGCTCCCCATCGCTGGCATCACCGCATAAGCTCTGCCTCCTGTCAGATCAGTGGCAGCATTAGATTTGTAAACTGTGCATGTGAGGGATCTAGGTTGAGCACTGCTTATGAGAATCTAGTGCCCAGTGATCTGAGGTAGAGCTGAGGTGCTGATGCTAGTGCTGGGGAGTGGCTGCAAATACAGATTATCATTAGCAGAGAGGTTTGACTGCACAATAAATGTAATGCACTTGAATCATCTGAAACCATCCCCTCCTCCGTCCGGTGGAAAAATTGTCTTCCATGAAACTGGTCCCTGGTGCCAAAAAGGTTGGGGACTGCTGGTTTAGAGAAAATAAATCAAATCTCTAGCCTTCAATAGTCCTGTCCATAAAACGGAACTTTTTTTAAGACAAGAAACTCTGAAAACCTGAGAAGAAAAGTCTCTTTAGGAAAAAAGTAAGTGCTATTTTATGATTAATACCTTCAACAGATACTATTGCAGGGAGATGCAATAGAGAGTTTCCCACTGGTTCCCTTGATAGGTCCAGAGCAGACACATACCAAGCAGGCAGCTCTACTTACAAGCAAAAACTTCAATTCCGAAACCTCTTCCATCAGTTTTAGAAAGCCAAACACAGGGAGGAAAAACAAAACAATAGCCAGAAACCCCTGTGTAGTTAAAAACCCCTGTATTATTTGGTTCCCTGGGATAATTTTCTTTAGCTCTTAGAATGTTAGAAATGTTCTGGAAAAGTCCTCCACTGTGGCTCACTGCCTTTTGCCCACCTTACTCCTTTAAGAATTAACTTCATTTTAGGATGATTTCTGCATATTGCCTCTCTACCTCAGTTTCCCAGGGCTGACCCGGATTTCCTGGGACACTAACAATCACACCCATCCTTTGCGGGGAGGGGCTGCCAGGCAAATGGGGCTGCCCACTCCCCTGGCAAATGCCCTCCTGTTTCACTTTCTTTTCCACTTCTTGCCCAACCTGGGCAGCAAGTGCTCATGAGTAAACCAACAAGGTAATTTCCTCTGATAGTGTTCATCCTAGGAACTCAGGGCATAGAGGCGTTGCAGTGTAAGTAGACACTCTACACTCAGACAGACACACTCACTCTTCCCAAGCATGTTTCAGACACTTTGCTTTATTCAAAGGTAGCCACCTTTAACAGGTGATGTCAGACTCTCACCAGTGATATTTTTATGACTACAAAATTGCATTATGTCCAGGGTCCCACCACCAGTGCACCTGAACTTGGAAGCAGTTAACAGCTCTTGTGTCTGGCTCTAGAAGACACTTTCTGGGCTTTTCTGACCACCACCACCCCCACCTTGCACACCAGAAGCCGGAATGAACCTTTGTACCCAGAAGCAGTTTGCGGTTTAAATTAACAAATATGCTGACCCCTGAACACCAAAAACAGCACTGATGTGTTTACCATTGGTTAGATTCCCTAGTGCTGAGAGTGGAGGGGTAGGAGGGGGCACCTCCAGTACACCCAGTTTTTAACTACATTAAACACCCCAAGAGCCCCAGTGTCCTCTACTCCTACCCTAATCTTTGGGTGACATCATCTCAGAAACGATGAGAAACTCAGCCACTGGGCACTGAGAAAATGCAGATTTCTGGACAATACACTGGGGGGAGCCAGGGGAGAGAGCAGTTCATTGAGGTTTTGTTAGGGTTTGTTATTACAAAGATATAAAACAAAAGGTGTGGCTTCTTTGTCCACTTCCTAGGTTTGAGGTCCCCCCCCCATTAGGGTTGGGGGGCTCAGAGGCGTGGGGGCTACAAAGTCCCAGGTGCTGTAAAAGGGACTGTAACGGAGACCGGTCTGGGGCTCTCCCGACTGGGGGGCGTTGGGGGGGAGCTGGAGAAGCAGAATAAATGAGGGGAAATACAGCCCTTGGCAGTAAAAAGCGAGAAAGAGAATAGGGCGTCAACGACCGGGGTGGACCAGAGGAAAAGGAGGACAGTAAACAGCGGAGGAAAGTAGAGAGGGCAAAGGGAAGGAGGGAAGGGGGAGAGGTAGGGTAGGAGGGAGGGAGGGAGACGGAGAAGAGAAGGACGGAAAAGAAACTGAGGCTGGCAGAGCGAGGGAGGCCAAGTCGGAGCATGGATCGTTAAGAGGGTGCAACAGCCTAAAGGCAAAGTTCAGAAAAGCCTAAAACCCCCAGCCAGTAAAGGAGGTGTGGCCGGCCAGGCCAGAGGCAGGGCGAGGCCGGGGGCTGACCGGGAGCCCCCGCGGGCCGGCGCCTGCTTCCTCCTCCACGTGTCCTCGGGTCCCTCCCGCGCCGCTCGCCGGGGCCGCCAAGCCGAGCTGCGCGCCCGGTCCGCCTGCCGGGGCGCGGTCTCCTCCGGGCTCCGGCTCGGGACAGAGCTGGCCCTAGGAGGTCGAGGCCGGGATGGGCAGTCCGTGCAAGCTACTGAGGGCGTCTGGGGCCTTGCCGCCGGGGCTGGGAGGCTTCCGATCGGCCGCTGCGGGAGGAAGCACAGGTGCGTCGGGTCACTGCCCAGCGCCGCGCGGAGCGAAAGACCCGGGGCCTGGGACGCCTGCAGCCCGTGGCCGTCCGCGCTCGACCCGTCGGGGCTTTGGAAGAAGGAAACAGAGTCGCGCTCTGCAGAGGCCCCGTGCGGCCGTGGACACCCACCCTTCCCTTTCCCCCGAAGGGAGCCGCTTGCTAGGAGAGTCTGGGCAAGTGGCGCTCCTCGGAAGGCTGTTTGCAAACCCTCCCTGGCCCCTGACCCGGTGCAATTCCCTTTGCTCCTCAACCCCCTCACCACCCGCGCAGTAAAGGAGGTGATAAGCGCAGGCACCGGGGAGGTTTTCGGATCCGAGGGAGACTTCAGCGGAAGGGAGCGGGGAGCTGACACCCGCGCGGCCCCTCCTTCCGACTGCCACCCACCCGCCGCGCGTAGGTGCGAGCGGCAGCCCCGCCCCGCGTCCAGTCAGGCGACACCCGCGGCTCGGGAGCTCGCTGTGGGCAGGGGGAAATCCTGTGGGCAACGGGTCACCAAAGATTCCCCTGGGGCGGCCTAGATCCCTCCGACGTAAGAGGCGGTCGCGCTTTAAGTGAGCGACAGACTTCGTTGGGCCCACGGGTCCGGGGATCCAGATGCGCTCACCACTGTGGGCACAGCACGTCCCAGGGCCTAAGGGGCCTCCGGATTAAGTGACAGTGGGCTTGCCAGATCGGGCGGTATTCCGCGCGTTGCTCTATTATTGAGGGTTTTGGGAAGGGGCCCAAGTTTTGCCACTGGAAACCAGAAAGTGACGCCACGATTGCGCAACTCTGTTTTTCCTTTACCAACCTTGGGCAGCTCAGCTTCTCCTACACCAAGAGGTACAGCTTTTTTATACCTAAAGGGGCCTATTTTCAATTTTCTTTTTCCCCCAACAAGTCGTCCTTTAGAGGGAGAACTTGGAGCGCCTCAACTGGGGGGAGGAGGGGTTCTGGATTTTTTTCTCTTGCAGCTGCCCTTGCCCCAGCCCCAGGCAAAATTTGCTGTGGCTGTGGGAGCTGGATGGATCACCTCTGTGCGAGGAAGATGGGGATACACACACACACACACGATTGCACAGAGGTTTTAAAGGGATCTAAAAACCTTTCCAGGACAGAGCAACGCCTTGGCTTCTCCCTGCTTCTCAGCTCTTATTCCTAAACACAACTGTGGCCACCCAGTAAGTATTCAGACCTTTTCTTTCTACCCCCTACACACACTTCAAGGTGAGGACCTGTTTAGAAAACATCTTCAGAGGATGATGTTTCTCAGCCAAGGGCTGGTTACCTTAGAGACAAGGGAGAAACTGAACTCCTGAAAAATAAACACCCCTGAGCAGGGAGATGGACTCCACCCAACCCTGAAGGGGCGAACCCTTCCTGCTAGTTTAGCTCGTCCAGGCCAGTCCCTCCTTATAGGACCCTCTTTCCCTCCATCCCCTCCCACAGGAACCTGGGCAATGTTGGTGGGTACGCTTGGGGGGTCTCTGAGGCCTGAGCCCCGGTTGGGCATACCACAGGCTCATTTAATCTCAGGGGTTAAGAATGGGGACAGGCATTTTTAAAATATTGGAACTTTGAGATCATAGTGGCACACTGGTACAATCATGGAGGGTGTCTAAGAAGGGATCCCCTTCTCAGGGGGTCAAATGAGACCGGGGCTGGTGGCAGAGGGGTGCTCCGGCTCTGGGACACTGGCTCCCTAGTGCTCCCTGACAAACTTTGCTTTTTGCTTTTAGGATGCTCCAAAGAGCAGAGGTAACTGGAACGAAGCTGCAAGTTATCTTTAACAAACACAAGCAACACATTTTCTTTGTGTGTATGAAATATCTCATAGATTTGACTTCCAAATCTTTAGTCTTTCCAGAGCCCTGCTGGGAGGGATTTTAGAACCCTGAGGTTTTGATGGTTTCTGAAAATGCACTCTAAAATACCAGCTGTCTTAAAGGAGTGTCTAGTGGGGTCTGTCACTGGGTGGGGGGTGTCAGGGTGGCTGTGCTCTAGCTATGAAAGACATTGGGATTTGGCTGTGTCCAGATTCCTAGAATGTCAGCCCCTTCACATGAAGATAAGTGGAATCTTCCTATTCTTCTCGGTTCCCAAGAATTAAAGTTTCCTTTCAGGGAATGGGAAATGTAAGTAAATCATACTTTCTTGCCTATATAATAAAAATAAATTTTGATGGGTAATTTCACATTTCATTAGGCTTCCTTAAATTGGTATTCCCTAATTTGGTATTGGTAGAGTGTGTGTGTGTGTGTGTGTGTGTCTCGTGTGTATGCACTAAGTCATCAAAAGTATTTGTTTTTTACTGAGCATTATTATATTAAATTGCTTTCGGTAATGAAATTTTTTCTTACTGAAAAATTCAGTAAATGCTATTCCTACTATTCTTATGAATTGAACAATTGATGATAGCAAATTGTCCCGTGGAATAGGTTTCTCTGAAGATATGAATTTCTTAAGAAATGATTAGAAAATAAAAGGCAGTGATTCATATTATTTTGCTTTGTCTTTTCAAAGACCAGTTGGGAGGAAGATCTTTAAAATCAGCTTTTCTACCAGTGAAAAGAAGAGTAAAAATCCATAACCCAAGTATGTATGTAATTCTCATGCTGCAAAAATAGATAAATGATTATTTTTACATTCTTGTTCGAACACAACAATTGCATGCCAGCTTGAGAAATCGTCGTTAATGGTGGACCTGAGGTATTCGATGATCTTTTACCTGAAACTTTAAAGTACTGTGAGGATCAGGAAATTAAATTGTTAATTTAATAACTAATGTGGCTAATTATTGCTGTACATTTGGAAAACAGGTGGGATATCTCCTAATAGGAAGCAGAAATAATGATAAAAGGGACTTGACTACCAGCCTCATTCAATGGCTCTATATTTCTGAAAAGGAAAGTATCTTCTAAAGAAAATCAATCACCAATGAGCCTAAATGTTGAAATCATCTCCTCCTTCCCCCCAAATTAACAAGAAGTGGTTTAGAATTAGTAACTGTATGTGTTACTTTTGGATTGTTATCTACACTTCATAATTTGTGTCTAAGGTAGAGCTTAAAGTGCCTATCAGACAAAGTGGCTGTGCTGGAAAACAACTGCATCCCTCTGAAGACAATGAGTCCTTTTTCTAAGTCTTCCTGCCCCTTGGGATCAACCCAGGGGAAATCATTTAAATTTGTGGATATACTTTTCTAATTCAAATGAACCTGCTTAGTTAAATGATCTCTGTGATGAGTGTAATGTGGTAAATTCCATTTCAATTTCAATTTCAACAGATCCTCAGATCCTCAGGTGTAGAGAAAACAGGTAGATCAGAGGCCAAGGACAGGAAACTTAGCAGAGCACTCATCCTGAGACCCCACAGTATCCTTACATGTACAGCTTAAAGGAGTTCTAATTCTCAACTTTTAAAATTTCTTTTACTTTAATTTCCCTATAAACAAACAAGTGATATTATCTTATTATTTAAATTAAAGTTAAAATTTATAGGAGTTCTACTTCTCAATTTTTAATTTGGATTTTTCTATAATTAGGCAGGTGAGCATTATCCTAATATCCCAGGATGTTTGTGCTCTAGGAAAAGTGGAACTAGAAAAACTACTTTTCTTCCTCCACTTCCCTGTTATGGATGGCATTTAGTCCCTCCCCCTACCCATAGATCTAGCCATACTGTCTCATCAAGACTACTTAGAATTCTTAGGAATACCACTTTTTGTCTGGGTGGCACCAAGGAGGAAGCCTCTTCTATATCCCCCACCTGCCCAATGCCACCTGCCACTGCAAACCCCCCACCCCAAGCAGGTGTGAGGCAGACCAGCTGGTGAAGATCCTTTTATGATCTGGGAACAGCCCCTGCCCCATGCTTTCCCCCATGTTTGTGCCCTGTCCCGTTCTCTACCAGGGCTGGAACCCCCCTGGGGTGACTCCTTCCTTTCCCAGGTTAGTTGAAGTTACAAATTTCTGGTGATTAGAACCTAAACACAGGCAGGTTTGAAATTAGCGAATCCAGCCACCCGCCACCCATCTCCAAGAGGAAAATGAGGATTCAAAAGCAGTGAGCTTTTTTCAAGTTAAAAGAAAAACCCAGAACCCCAAGGGCAGTGTAAGAAGATGCCCTCACTCACTCGCGGCTGTCAATTTAATACCTCAAATGTGTTAGCTGACTCATCCGGAGTAGATTTATGCAAGAGGAGGAGGAGGAGGAGGAAGCCAAGGAGGCAGAACTCCCACCTATCTTTCCCACAGAAAGAAGGACCCCAAACCACACAGAGTTCAAAAGAGTCTGGACTTGGGGACACATGATCTAAACGTTCTCTTCTTTCCACAGTATGTGTTTAAGAAAAAGAACCCAAGGGGAGGCCAGGGTGTTGTGTTTTGTTTTGTTTTGTTTTTAAAAAGAAACCTGGAAGATGGCAGTGATGTGAAGGGTCCAGGTGTGGAGGTCTGGCACCACTGGCAAGTCTAACCCCACCTGTAGGGTGCAGGTGCCAGGACAGGTCCACAGAAATGTAGGCCTGGAGGGTGCCTTCTAGACCCTTCTATGGATAGAGAAACTGATATCCAGAGAGGAGTGATAGGCCAAGGATGCAAGAGCCAGATGCATACCCAGGAGTCTTGTTTGCCAGCCTGGCCCTTTTTCCCCTCTCTCCCCAAAAGTGGAGTGGGGGACTCCTGGGGCCTCTCTCAACCTCATTGTACCTTTCTGGGCCCACTTGTTGGAATCCATCTGCTCCAAGAAGCTACAGGCTTAATGTTTACCCCAAAGGAAGAATTTATGCAGAGGGCCCACCCCAGCCCCTTCCTCCCCTCCCTCTCCTCTCCTCTCCTCTTCTCTTCTCCTCTCTCTCTCTCTCTCTCTCTCTCTCTCCTCCCCCCAATGCCCTCACTCCCTCCTCCCCCTTTCCCAGGCTCACGCTCCCTCCCCTGCACCCTGCACCCTTCCTAACCCTTCCTGCCTGCGCCCCTCACCTTCTCGGCTGGGATGTTTGAAGGCCATGGCAGCCGCGAGCTCCCCGCCGTGCACTGCGACGCCGGCCCCGGGGGGCGCCAGCGGAGGGCCCTGCGCCGGTGGCCACGGCGGGCCCGGGGTGAGGTAGCCGCCGCCAGGCGCGCTGTACACGCCGTGCTGGTTGGAGGCCGGGTAGGCGCAGGCCGAGAGGAAGCCGCCCACCGCGGAGAGGCCCGAGGCCGACTGGGGGGATGCAGAGGGACAGGCAGTCAGCCCCGGAACTACCCTGCCCTCTTCTCCAGCGCCCGCCACTACAGAGATGGGGGTTGTCATTTCCCCTGCTGACCCCGTCAATGATCCCCACGCAAGGCCCGGCCTCTGATGCTGCTAGTAAGGACTCTGGCAAAGTGATTTCTAAGAATCCATTTTAGTTGTTATAAATAGTAAGAGGGTATAAATAATAACAGGTGATAGTCTTTACCATCGGGATTTAGAGAAAGGGGGTCCTCGACTGCGGATCTGTGGTCCAGCTTTTTAAGCAAAGGCATGAGGGCAAAAAGCAACTCAATCCCCTAGAAAGCCAGTCTCCCCTAAACTGGTGAGTTTGGAGAAAAGGACAGAAAAATGCCGCTCGAAGACGCCCGCTAGCCCAGCCACCAGTCACAGGGACCCGCGTGCCTGGAAGGGTTTTCTCTTTTCTTTCTCTGTTTCCACACCCCCCCAACCCTTCTGCTCCCCTAATTAAGGGCACCTCCCTCCTTTGCCTCTGGGTTACCTGAGTGTATTTAATGTCCGCCTCCAAGGCAGGTTTCTCCAGCCCATTCACTGCGGGGGTGGCGGGGAAGGCCGTGCGGTTCACGCCGGGCCAGTCGTCCATCTTGGGGGAGTAGGCGGCGCCTTCGCTCGCGGCCAGAGCCCCTGGGGGACACGGACGGTTAAAGGGACCTCTGAATCTCAGCTGAGCACTCGTGCGGCCCTCCTGCCCAGACGTTTACACACGTGCCTACAACCACCCAGCTGGGATCCGAGGGTGCGGCCTGGGGTCCCCCAACACCTGGTGGTGGTCAAATGGTCCGCGAGCAGTCGCAGACGGAGGGGCGGCGGCGCCCGGGGTTTCTCTTTCCGTAAAGAAAGGCGGCGGGGCCTGCTCCGCGCTCCCCCCAGCCCTCCACCCGCTTCCCACGAAACCGGAGGTCTGGGGACGGGGGGAGCCGAGTGGCAGCCCGCGGGGCAGGGCTGGGCGCGCTCGGCGAAAGCGGCCACTCCCCTGTACGGACGCGGCGCCCAGAAAGGTCCAAGTTCAAATTCATAACAGCCTCATGAACACTGTATGGATATCTCAACGTCTCAACAAACGTCTGGAGGTCCAGCAGACCTTCTACCCGGCACTGCCTCCGGAGACATCCCCAGTCTCCTAAAAGAGGAGTTCACTCGGCGACCCGCGCCGGGCCTGGGCACACAGCGGCTCCCTGCGCCCTCAAGTGTGCGCGGAACCAAGGGAAATCTCCAAATCTGAGAGCAGGCTTGGTGGGGTCACCTCCCAATCAGCTGCCCACTGCTGCTCCTTGGAAAGTTTTGGCCCAGCTGGCAGCCCAGACTGGGGTTAGAGCCACCGGAAGAAACAAAGCGAGTGCGTGGCCTCAGAGGTGCTCCCCACTGCCGCTGGAACTAGGTATTCAGTTTCCTCTGGCCGCTCCTCATCTCTCCTGGGCTACCGTGAATTTTGCTTCTTACCGTCCTCCTGAGACTGCTCACCTAAGAATATGCCATCTCCTGGCCAGCTGCTGGCGGCTGGGGACAGAAGGAAGAGACCTGGTTCTGGCCCCTTACGTTTTTTCCCCCCATCCGGGCAACAAAGCTGCACCAAATCTTCCGCCCCTTCCATCTTCCTCCCCGAAGACAGTACCAACAGTTTATTGAGTTTAATTGCAGGCGAAAGGCAAAGCCTTGGGAGAGGGGCGGTTATCACCCGCAATCCCAACTTCAGGCCTGCTGGAGATCCAGGCCACTCGACAAAGCCACACAACTTCTTTTCCTTTTACTCAAAAGAGCCACTGGGCCTGGAAAGGGGGAACAGTACCTTTGGGGAATAGTGAGGGATTCTGAAAGCTAAAGAAAGGATCGCAGAGTTGCCTGAGCGGTTTGTTTGGCTTTGGCAATAGGGGTTTGCATACTTTTTGCAAGAATGAAAAAGCACAATTTCAGGCCTCTGAATTTGTGGTCGGCGATTGCTCTTCCATTTGGGAAATATTTTCCATATTTGTCATAAAAAGCTCAAGATGTCCGAGGACTTCCACAAAAGGCCCAGGACCCCCAGCCTCCCTGGCCAGCCCCAGCCCTCCCCTTAGCCAGAACTAGTCCCACCCCAAATCTGCCCCTTAATAGAAGGCTACATAAGGCCACCACGACTGACCTGTTTGCTCCATAAACGTCCGGATGCCCAGGATGTTGCTGACCGAGTGTGCCGAGGGCCATGAACGCGGGATGCTGACGTGGCCCGCTGTGCCCGGTACCCCGGGGTGGCTGCCCATCTTGGCGCCCGTGGGTGACACGGGGCTGGGGTAGGGGTACTGGTAGATGTGGTTGTAGGGAAGCGCAGGCTGCGACGGCGGCTGTTTACTTGCCTCATAAGGTCCTGGCTGCGCTAGGCTGCCAATCTTGTTACGCAGGATGCGACTGATGGAGCTCACGGAAGGCACGTTGTACTTGTCGCAGACGCCGTCGGCCAGCAGTCGGTCGCGGATCTCCCAGGCAAAGATGCCCGGGTCTCCCTGCTTGTAGTCCCGGATGTGCTTTACCACGTTAGGGGTGGTGACGCGGGGTTTGCTGCCCCCGATGGCCCCAGGCAGGATGGAGCCGGTCTCGTTGTAACGCGCCAGGATCTTGCTCACGCAGCCGTGGGACACGCGGAGCTGCCGACTGATGTCACAGGGTCGGATACCCAGCTGCGCCAGCTCCACAATGCGCAAGCGGATGGCGTTGGGCAGGGGGCGGCCGTTGACGAACACGCCGCCCAGCTGGTTCACCTCGCCATACGTCTGCTCTGCGGATGCGCCCGACAGGAGTGAGCGGGAGGGGAAGAAAACACCGTCAGGTTAGCCAAGGTGGCCACGCGGGGCATGGGACTGCACCAGGAGCGACCCGCGGATCCCCAGACAGCTCGGAGTCCAAGGACAAACCGCCTGGGTCCGGCTCCGAGAGTGGGCGAGAGCGTAGGGACCGCGGAGGGAGCACTAGGCATTCCTGCCCTCCGTGCCCCTTCGCGACTTTTGGCGTGTCTACTTGGGACACCCCTTTCCCGGACTTGTGGGACTGCCCCCAAAGGCTGGGGACATGAGGAGAATGCGGCTTGTCCGGGACTCCGGACTGGGTCGCCCGGGGAAAGCCGACGAGAGGGAAGGGAGGCGCGGGGACACGACCCACCTCATCAGCCCGCCCGCGCCCTGCCTGCCGCCCGCCCCTTACCCATAGCGCGCGGGCCGGCCAGCTGCCTGGCGCTGGGGCGGCCGGGGCTGGGCCCGGCGCAGTCCGGGAGAGCTCGGGCGCCGCCGCCGCCGGAGAGGCATAGAGGGAGGGCGCGCGCGAGCCGAGAGCCGCGGCGGCCCGACCGCGGGCTGGAGACGCGCTGTGCGCCGCCGCCGAGCGCGCCGCCGCCGGCCCCACGGCCTGGCGCCGCCGCTGCCGCCCGCTCCCAGGACACTCTCCACGCCCGCGACCCCAGGCCCAGGGTGAACTTCATCCGATTGGGAGAATTTCGTCTGACCGGGAGGCTGCGGCGTGCGGGAATCAATTTGACGTGTTCTCCACGTCAATCTCGGCAGTCACGCCGGAGACGCGCGAGTTGGCATCTCATTGGTTCCCGTCACTGCGCCCCGGCTTCCCCCTCCCCACCCTGAAACTCTACGCCCTCCTTCTGTCCTCCCCCCTCGGCCCTCCTCCACCCCCCTCCGGAGCCCACCCCTCTACACACACTCACATATGTCCCAATCCCAGCTGGGCCTGGGACCTTCCACTAGCTCCAGCCCCTTGCAGCCCCCTCCCTCCTCTGGCTTTGGGAATGATGGGGAAGTCATTTCAAATTGATTAGTGTATTAGTACTAGTACTAGTTTTCGTTTTGGTTTTAGTTTTATTACCGCCTCCGCCATTATTGCTAATAAGATAAAGAATAAAAGTTGATCATGGCAAGATGTTTAGGGTTGGCTACCCCTACCGCCCCCCTTCCTGGTCAGGGACCCCTGAAGAGTGGGGTCAGTACCCCAGCGCGGTGGAGCGCCAAGGTGAGCGTCCAGCCTGGTGCAGGACTCGTGGCTTGGAAAGCCCAAGGCGGCTTGCTGTGGAGTCGATTCCAGCATGTCCCATTCCTGTCGGGTCCCCAATCCTGCTCTCAGGAAATCTTTACAATGTTTAATAGCCACCCACTCCCTTAGAGTAGTGGGGTGATTTTGGTGACAGGAGAGAGGCACATTCCAGATTCCGTCTTCTGCAGCCAGGCTCACCCACCCACCTCCAAGAGGTGACACCAGGTGCAGACTAGAAAGGGATTCCAAACAGCTGCCCCTAGGAGCATAGACCCGGCGCCCCCCGACCTTAAGCAAGTCCTGGCAATCGGTGGGAGGCCCCATGCATAGCTCCCACTCTAGGCCTGAAGGACAGTCCCTCTCTCCCTGGTGGTGGAACCCCACACCACTCTATCCCAGGCCAGCCTGGCCTTGTGTTTTTCCCAGCACCAGCAGCCTCCAGGAGGTCTCTGTTAAACCACAGAATGGTCCTTTCTCCTTCATTTAAGCGGGGTTTTGCGCAGCCCTGAATTCTTTTGTCCTGGCATTAAACGCCAACGCCAACTCTTTTCTCTGTTCTACCCTGCATCAACACACAGTTCTGGATTCCGCAACTATGTCACTAACCGCGGCAATCCCAGAGGGAGCCAAGCGGTGAGGGTCAGGAGACAGCAGGTGGAGGGGGAAAGCTCCTAGTTTTGCACCTGAACTGACCTGAGGAGACTGGAACCTGAGAGTTCCAAGGCTGGGGCCAGTAAGCGCCCAGGGCATTGGGCCGAACGTGCTGGAGCTGGAAAGGGGGCCTAGGAGGGAGCCTAGGAACAGTCATGGTTCCCGGGACTCCGAAGCGTTCACAGCGCCCCACAGGAGGCGAGAAAAGCGCCCCTCCACACAGTCCTAAGGTCTAGCTCTCCAGGCCGCCCAGAGCCGTGAGCCGCAGCGGTGCAGTGATGCTTCCCGAAGCGCAGATGGACCTGATCAGCGCAGCCTGGGGAATCGCGGCGGTGGAGGCCCTGACCTCTTCCCTCTGCTACGGAGCCAAGGAGCACTGCTGGCTCCTAATCAACCTGTCCGAATGAGTCTGTTAGGAGGGCCTGAGCCATAAATCCTGGGCTCTCCGGAGGGAGCGCGCGGGGCCAAGGGCAAGAATTACCCTTAGGGAAAAAAAGAAAAAAGGAAAAAAAAATGGTTCAAAAGAAGTGAAGACTCTTCTTCACCAGCACAGAGAAACTGTGCAGCTTCCGGCTCTAGGAGCCTCGGGGACTGGGACGAGGTTTGGGGGGTCAGTGCACTGGCCAGAGGAAGACCTGGAGGAACCCATTTGGAAGACCAGGCCTGTCCACGACAGTGCAGTGTCCGGGTAAGGACCAGGTAAAGAGAATGGTTTGATTAAGGTGGACGTGCCGGTGCTAGGAGCTCTGCGAAGGCCCCTAGCAGAGGAGTGAGCACGCACAGGATGCCCGGCGCTCTGAGGCTTCGGGGAGTGGGGACGCGCCCCGCTCAGCCCTCTCCAGGTGTTTTGGAACTTAACCTCCGATCTAGACTTTCGTTGTCCGAATTTCAAGTTGGGCTCGCGATAGCAAAAAAGGTTGATTCCTAGACCTTGGGATCTTCGAGGTAGAGAAACGCATGCCTCAACCCAGTGCACCCCGGTGATTGGGAAAAGCAGCTAAAGCCTTTCTTTCGCTCTATAGGCGAGGAGTAGACCGGCAAGCTCGCTCCGAGAAGAAGAAAAAAGACAAACGCCGGTTGTGACACCGTGAGAGCTGGTTCGCCCACCTACGCTTTCAGGGGAACATCCATCCCGCCTCTGCCTGCAGAGCGCGAGGAACTGGCCAGACCGCACCCTGCCCCACCCCCACCCCCGAAAGGGGCGCTGGGCTGGAGGAGAGGTTTGAGAAGAGAGTTGGGGGATTGAGCCCGGGGATCTTTCTGGGGTAGCAGAGCCTGCGGGCCCTCACCTCGCCCCCAGCCCCTCCTCAGCAGCCAGCTGCGGGCGATCGGGACCACACAGCGCTCGCTGCCGCCCTCTGCACCGCCGGGCGTGGGGAAAATCTTACAGTTTGTCGCCCCCTGTCGGCCCCCGGCAGGGCTCTGCGGGTTCCCGCGCGGCGGGCTGGGCTAGGGGAGAGGTGACCCAAAGATGAGATTGCTAAGAAAAAGAAACGTCTCTCCCACCTCCCAGGAATGCAGCTTGGCCCTCTCCGTGGCCCAGGGGCAGCTACTGGCCAATGCCGAGCGCACAGAGGTAAAGAGCTCGTGGATTGTGCGTTTTTGCTGGGCTGAGTTTGGCACCGTAGTTTTTGCACGCCCTGGGCGCAGCGTGCAAAAGTAAAGAGCGGCTTCCAGGGACGCGGGTGCTGCGGAGCTGAGGTCGCATGCAGGAACCCGGGATATGACTCGACCGACTGTGACTGGACGCCTACAAGGGCGGAGGACGGATTTGAGGGTTCCGTACTTGGGACCTGACCCAGGTTTCCCAAGGCAGGGAAAGAAGGTGAGACATGCTGTGTGCCAAATGCGTGAGTCAAAGAGGAGGCACGAAGGGGCTGCCTGCTCTGTTGGGGACTGGGGGCTGGAGGTAGGGAGGGTTACCGGACTCTCTAGCTGTACACCTCCTCAGCCCTGAACCCAGAACCCGAAATTTCAGGCTTCGAGAGAGCCAGGGGTTCGGTGACAAGGCCGTCCTTGGAGCGACAGTCTCCTTTACTTCATATCTCCTGCGTCGCTTTGATTTTTGATGGGATTGTTTCGGGGAGTCATTTGGGTGCAAAACGAAACGTGCAACGTTCCGGGGCCCATGCGTTTCAAGGTCGCCAGGAGAAACCTAAACAAGCAGATGAAAGATGAAGTCCGACTCGGGTTCCGCAGGTGTGCGTTTCGGTTCTGGTGGGAAGTATCTGAGGGCAGAAAACATAGGTGGCATTGCCGGAGGGCCCTGGGCCATGCCCGGGCCTAAAGACGAACGCTGGTACCCACTGGCCGCCCGCTGGGATCCTGGGTCTTCCTTCTGACCGCCGCGCCTCGGGCGGTCTGAGTCCACTTTGGCTCACGCTTGTGTCCCGCTCAGCTCAGGACCCGAGCTTTTGCTGTGTTTTCAAGAGCTCTGCGCCCTTAGTCATGTGGTTGAAAACCAAAGTCAGACCGAGTCTCTTAATTTTCTTTTTAAATCTACATTTTTAAAAAAGCAGCGCAGGCTTTATGCGCCAGGTAATATTGCCACACCACCACCTCCTCCCGCCCCGTCACACACACACGCGTACATGGAGTTTTGCAAAGAAGATCCCGCCACACAATATTTAAAAATAATAAGAAAATTAATAAAAAAGAGAACCGAGAAGTGGCTAGCTGTAAGGAAACACATGGAAAGAATAGCTGAGCCGAATCAGGGAATTGCAAACCCTCAGGGAACGCGCGAACAGCTAACTCGCTCGCCAAAAAACGGGAACGTGGGACAAAGCAACGAAACCCTGCGGGAAGTGACTGCGGCGGTGAAAGGAGGACACAGGGGAGGAGGGAGGAGGACCGCAGGCTGAGTTGGCCCCTGTAAGAGCTGCCTCCGAGCCCCGGGCCAATTCGCCCTCCCCACCGCGTGGACCCCCAGGACCAGGTGGGGAGCGCGTCGCGTGCAGCAGCTGCGTCTCCAAATTGGGATACACAGACTCCCCAGACCCTAAATGCAAGGCGCTGAAGGCCGTGCCAATTAGCATTAAAACAGAGCCCCAAAAGCAAGAAGTATTGTCCACCGCTTCGCACAGACCCTTTCCCGCGGCTTATTTTCATTTGGCCTGCTCATGACCACAGTGGCCTTAAAGTAGGTCCTTCGCCTAGTCTTGGATTATGTTTACTGGCCTGGAAATGTTGATTACCTAAAACGAGTTGGGTCAGCACTGGTGGGATGGAGCGCCGTTTCAGCTTATACTGGCTACTGACAGCGGGGAACGTCCTTGGAAATAAATGCGTGGCCAGAGAAGTAAACGAAAATTTTATCGTTTTCCTAAAATGAATAAACAAGAATAGATGAACATTTTCCGCGTGATTAACAAAACGGTGGACGTCTAGGGGCCCTCGATGCCGTTCAGAGGCATAGGAAAAAAGCAAATCAGAAAACAGATTTTCTGTGAAACCCCCGGCTAGAAATAAACCGGGAAATTGAGCTTCCCAAGCGAAGCTCTAAGATACTTTCGCCCTGCGACGCTGGGATCTGACTACTGTATTGATAACATTTGTTTTGGAGTAGAAACATTTTAATCTTTGCACTTGGGTGATAAAATAAACTGCAGGGGGTTGGTTCCCTTGGTAAGAAGAAACAATTTCTTTGAGCCTTCTGAAGGAGCTCATGTCCTTGTCATTCTTGTGCATATATCCTCATTGGTGCAAAATCCAGAGTTCTGCCTATTGCTATTATTCCTTTCCCTGGCAATGAGCATGTCAAATAAGCTTCAATTTTCCCTTACATAAAAGTGTACCTTTACTGTGCAATTAGATCTATTTTATTTTATCAACATAAATGCCTGCAGAAGGCTCCAGGCACTGGCCAAAATTCCACCGTTGCGGAGAGCTCTCAAAATGTTTATGCGACAGTGCTAAGAGTCTAAACAGCAATATTAAAATGCAAATATTTAGGAAACTTAAAATGTCCATGAGGCATGTCTCCTGGGTACTTGGAAAAGGGGAGATCTAAGAGTAGCCACAGGGGTACAAAGGATAGAAGTGGCGCTTGCCAAGGAAACTGAGAGGGTCGTGGTGTAAATGCCTGCAAGGTGACTCGCAAAGCCAGTGGTGGGCAAGGGGCTCCTGCTGCCTAGAGGACGCCCCTGCGGATCAGACTTGCTCAGCTGCAAATACTGACACGTGTGAGACATCCACACTGGTCCAGCCTAATTGGAACCAGCTTGTAGTGTGCTGCCCTTGAATCCAAGGACAATGCTTTGGAAATTTCTCCTCCTACCTGGACGTAGAATGTGGAGAATGGATACGGAAAGTGAAAGACACATGTGGAGCGATTTGTCTTGATTAAAGACAATGCCCAGCCAGTCCTTGTTTACCTGGATTTGCCTGATTTCTTATTAAAGATCAATCCTCTCCAATCTTCAGCACAAAAATCCTAATTCCATCTCTGGAAATGGGGTAGTTAGGAGGTTTGCGGAATGATTGTTGTTGTTCTTTGGCCACAAAAGAACACTAAACCTGCAGGTGGACAGATTCCAGATTCCCCTCCTGCAAACCGACAATGAAGCCAAAGTCCTGCTCCCATCTCTGGTTACCCATTTCTTCCATAATTAAAATTATGATTTATAATTAAATGTTAAGGCCTTTGTTTTTCATATATAGTATACTATTTAGAAACATCGCTATTTTGGAATAAAGGCTTTGTTCAGGGTTGTGGACGTTTAGTGTAAGCTCAGAAATCTTGAAGGCCTCTGTAATTGCATATTCTCATCAAAGTAAGATATTCTTCGTGTTCATTTAAATTATCATTTACATGTCTCTATGTTATTTCTACCCACAATGGCACTTAAATCATTTTCCTTGTCAGAAATCAAGTGTCTTTTATGATGGACTTTCTTTAAGCCACAAATGGAATTTTTACTTAAGAGTAACTTTACTGCCTGCCTAGCCGATTACTTCTAATTATTGTTAGATATCTTTTTCTCTCTAATTGCTGCAACATCCCAATGCCTGCTACATACACATATATACATATACAGACATATATAATATGTCCACAGCTCAGTGATGGTTTTAATTTTCCTCTCCCTCCCCCTTGTATATGGGCTATGGAGTTTTATTGAAGACCCGTAATGCCTCCGGTTTTGATTTAGTGTTTTGGAGTTTGTGATCTCATTGCCTGGTATGGAAAACATTAGACAGGGTCTGCAGATTGTATGCAGGAAAAGACTCACATCACCACTGTGGGGTGAGTGCTTGTCCCCAGAACTACAATAAGCCGACTACACAGCCATCTAAAGTCAATGTTCAGTTCTGGGGCTGTCGAATAGAGACCACCTCAGCCAATGCTGCTTTTGCAAAGGGTTGTTTAAGAAACACCGATTCTCCACTGACGGCTGCACATTGGAATCTCCAGGGGAGCCTTACAACGTTTTGATGTCTGGGCCTCATCCCCAGAGATTCTCGTTAAATTTGTCTGAGCTGCAGCCTGGACATAGGGATTTTAAAGAGCTGCCCAGGTGATTCTAATGTGCATTAAAGTTTGAGAATTTCTGCTTTAGGAAGGGATGGTGTAATGTGACACTTCTTGCTTAGCAAGTGTATTACAGGATCCTGGAGGAAAGGCTGGTAGCTGACTGGCCTCACCTCTGTGAACACCCTACAATGACACATGAAAACATGTTTAAATCTGTGTCTAAATCAGCCTTCCCATGCATTTTCACACTGTGCCACTTTGACCCCTCTTGGAAACAGCTGAAAAGGGAGAATGCTGCCTTCTCAATCTGGGTTTGCTGTCTTTAAAGAACTCTCTGTCTTCCCGCCCTTGCACAGGTGATCCCAGCCTCCTGGTTAAGTGTAACCTTCTGCACAGGTTCACTGCACAGTAAGGTGGTGGAGGGGTGGTGGCAGGGAGTCAGCGACTGACCTAGCCTCTTAGGCTGATGAAGACCAACTTTGGGAGAGGCAGCAATGAATCATAAATGCTACCCAAGGAGGAGTCAGAATAATTGCATTGTCCCGGGAGGTGGGAGTTACACTTGACTCTTAACACTGCTAAATAACACTGTTAAATAAACAGCACAGTTCTCTAGATATGTAAGGTAGAAGGGCAGGCATAACCCTCAGGCTTCTGATGGCATTTGAGAAATACTGAATCTTCTTACGGGTTCAACATAGTTTTATATTTTTATGATTATTGCCACTATTAACATTGTTTAATTGCCAAGCACCTGGGGGGAGGAGGGACCTTTTCACACTGGCTGTGGCTATGGCGGTGCTGCACTGTAGGTGAGACTTGCTTTCTCCCCAGACCCAGACATGTGATAATGATAGAACACTTATCCTCTTAAAGTCTTAGAAATCAATTAAAAGAAAACTCTTTTTCATTTCCATTAGCCTCACCTTGGTAACAATAGTGAAATCTAAACTGCTTTGTGTGATTTGATTTTTATTGTTTTATAAGCTTATGCATAGTTCAAAATACAAACCTTATTTCATTTTTTAACAAGTCCCAAGATAATCTGGGGTAAATCTGGGTGTTGCTGCAGGACCTTTATATCCTCGACTTTAAAAGTACAGGGTTGTATGCAGTGGTTTTTAAGATCCTTTTTAGCTACAAAATATTGTTGCTAAGTCACCATTAAAACTAAGAGAACAAATATACTAATTCCTGTGGTGCCCTTAGGTCTTGTTTATTTTTTAAAATCTTACATGGGCACCTCTTGAGGAGATCTTGAAATGCATATTTTAGAAATCTTATGTTTTTTAAAGTATCTTGTAAAAAATTCTTTATGTTCATCTACTTTAATAAAATTATACTGTGGATTATTTGATGGTGTTAAATCAGAAGCTTAAGTGTTATAGCACTGTAGGAAAGGCAGTAACAGATGCTCAACAAGGCTACAGGACTGTAGGCTTTATGAATGGATATGCTGAGAAAATGAGTTTTGACAGGGTTTCTAGGCGTTTAGATGTCAGCAAAGTGGATAACTGAATGAATATCCATCAGACCAGGAAATACTCAGCATTTGGAATATTGCCTCTTGACAGGCCAACAGGTGAGGGGTTTGCTCCCCTATAACCTGTACCCTATAACAGTACTGTCCATTCCGTTTTGCATAATAAAACCTCTAGTTGAGCCACAATTCTCCTTGATTTAATCTCTGTTCTGCAATTGCACTACTCAAAATAGAACCCAGGTCATTTTGCAAGGGGCTGGTTGTTGCATGTGCAGGACATGTGTTCGTGTTTGCAATGTCAGCCAACTGATTTGGGCAGAACAAATCTGGCACTTTCATCTTAGTTAGTTTCTCTTTAAACTGGGGCATAGGTAACTCTGGAAGAGGAGCCGTGGAATTGGCTGGGGCTTGGCGTCCAGCAGAGCTTTAAATTTAGGAGTTTTTTAATATGACTCTGGGCTTGAGGTCCCTCCGTCCTTTGTTTTAGGCTGTACTCAGCTGTCCTTCATTATAGAGGGACTGGGACTTAATTCGATGGCCCTCTGTTCTCATTGTGCTTTCGGAGCCTCTCTTTGCATCTCTAGTATTTAAGCTGCTGGGAAAGTTGGAGAAATTTGTGACCAGAGCAACCACCCATGGCAAGAGCATGTGTAGTATGTAAGTTTGTGTGTGTTTGTATTTCATTTCAGCATTGAAACACAGAGGGTTTACATATTCTCAGTATTTATGGGTTCAAAAAATGCATATGCACCTCGAACTCAGAAAACCACCTGGCTATAGAAAAGCACAATCTTGACACATCTAGGCTTCTTATTAGCTAAAAAGTCCACAGGTTGGAATCCAGACTCTGGATCTACTTACTGAGGCCTAATGTCATTGAGCCCCAGTGTCCTCACCTATAAGATAGGGTCATTATAAAGGTTAAATGACCAAACCATGGAAAATGCTTGATAACAGGAGGTTCATCACTGGCCATTACGCTCATTATATTATTTTTCTATACTTTTAAGAAACTAATATGTGTCTATTTTTGTTTCTTTTATAGGACATCTGTTAGACACTCAGTAGATGATTTGCTATTAGGAATATTTATAAATCACACCACATTAAATTGTGTCTTCAGGGAAAAAACAGCTTTAAAGTATTTTCCTGTATTTCCATTTGTTTGCCACATTCTTCCGTGATTCTGAGTCACTTCATGGGGCTGGAGTGAAGACACTGCAGTGACGCTCATGGGGGAGACAGGATCAGCGGTGTCTACTCCACAGAAGACGAGTGACGGACGTGTCGGGTGGCAGGTACACACTCTCCAGTTTGAGAAAGATGAGGAAGGAGGAAATCCGTAGTTGGCCCATAACATGGGAGAATTGTGGTTCTTACTGAGGTCGAATCTCCTTGAAATGCTGGGCCCTGCACTAAACAGGAATCACAGGCTTGTTCTGGCTTTACCCACTGTAACATCAAGCTCTTCCTTTGTCAGAGATAAGATGATCTTTTACTTCTGTGTTTACTTTCTTGCTTTTGTGTCCTGAGTGGAGTTTTTTCCCTTCCTTGTTTGCCTTTCCAGTGTGTTCTTTCACCGGGAGCTCCCTCAGGGGATGGGCCCAGCCCCTCATGAACCAAGCTTGGGCTTGGGGTTCAGGGACTATCTCTCCGAGCAGGCCCCTGCTTGCGACAGGGTGCTCCTGACTGAGGATGAGTGAGGTTTGACTCTCCCACCTATCACAAATTACCACTTCACCTCTCTCATGCATTGCCCTACATTTTTAACTTTTTCCCATTCCCTGAAGTGCCTTAAATCCAAGTTTTTAGTTAAGGAACATCTTCTATTATTAAAAAGGGTACACTCTTGGGATAACCAGGCTACTGGTTACTGGTACCTTATTAATTGGGCAGGATGCTTTAGTAACCCAATGGCCTCTGGGGTCCACTGCGGTGGACACTGCCCATGTACCCAGACTCCCCCACCCAGGACTGAGGTGCTCGTTCCCTCAAGGCTGTGGGTGTTGATGCTGAGGGCTGGCAGAGCCTCCTTCCCATTGCCCTGGGCTAAAAACAGCCAGAACACCCAAACAAACGCCCTCTTCCTGGGACTCCTCATGGTGGGGACACAAAAGCCTCAACAGAGGACGACTCCTAGGGACATCCCCGCACCATGGCACCACAGGAGATCAGCTCATGTTTTTGCTGAGACTACATCACCATTGAACTTCTCCTTCTGGTCAATCTTGTCCCTCATTCCTCATGGGTATTGATCCCAAGAACAAGCCCCAGTATACCATCTGCCTGCCACAAATAGGTTTTCCAGGGGAACTCAGCCCGTGACTTACAGACTCTCCTTTGCCAGCCAGGTGGGTTTGTTATAACAGTTTCCTTGCTACAAAGATGAGGCTTGGAGATAAAAATCATTGCCACCAAATCACACAGGGCTGGAAGCCAGGTGGCTCCCAGCCTGCGTCATCACCATCCTCCTGCCCTAGCTGGGGAAGTTGTTCGAAGCAGGTGGGAATTCTCACAGAAAGGAAATGATTTAGCCTGTGGTGCCCTGAGGGCAAAGAGGGGGCAGGCTGAGCTTCGAGTGGGGCTGGCTGGCAGTGTCAGATTAGCATCAGGGCTCATAGAATCCGAGAAGCAAGAGAAAGGCAACAAATACGGAGGTAGGAGGGCTCCAGGACAAATGCAGCGATTTAAAAGTGTGGTCTGGCTCTGTTTCCAACATATGTAAATTTCTGAAATGGAAATATAACAGAACCTCCTAGGGACCCCACAAATTAGAACTTGGGAACATGAACTGTGTTGGTGGGCTTGTACCAGCTCTAAAAAATAGCTTTATTGAGCAAATTAATCAAGTGGTTTCGATTTCAAGGAAAACATATATCTACAGAGAAATAAATGATTTTCAGACCCGTTAGGAGGTCATGTTAACATGTAATTCATTTGAGCACATATAAAGAAAGTTCTTTCTACAATCAACACCCGGCTAGTGAGGCAGGGATGGGAATGAGATGCAGTTTTGCCCTTGAGGACTTTGTAATCTGGTCACCTGCTTCTTGAGCTTGGATGTGCATCTCCTATAGGTGCTTGGCAGTGGGATGGAGGGAGCTCCCAGCCATGGGAAAAGCACATCCTCTTGAAATCTTAATCTCACCTAATGATTTTGGAAAATAACTTATTTTGATGTCAAAACAAGCACAGCATAGGATCTTCATGGCATAGGATGCAAATTTTTTGTTCATTTGAAGGACAGAATAAAAAACATCAAAAGAAAAAATGCCGCTCTGGTTACCTGGAGCCCGAGGTTAGCTCCTGTTAGGGAGTGGCAGGGCGTTTCCTTCTGGGTGTCAAGAGGGGTGCTGTGGTGGAAACTTTTGAGCCCACTGTAAGCAGAGCGAATCCGAGGTAAAACACAGTTCTGAGGCAGAGGAGGTCATGAATGGCCGGGGGCCACAGGGCATTTCAGGAAGGAGCTGGCATCTGAGATGGGCCTTGAAGAGTGGGTGGATTTTGATAGGTGGAGACCCAGAGGGCAAAGGCAGGGCAGGAAGGGCCTCTCCAGGAAGGGAAAGGTGGTGGCAAAGGTGAAGTCACAGGGAAGCAGGCTGAACAGCAGTTTGGCTCCAGAGGGGAGCAGAGCAGGTAAGGGCTGTGGTGGTAGAGGAAGCAGGAAAGAGGGTCAAGGCCATGCAGGGGGTGCCTGGAAAGGCAGGTTAAAGTGCAACTGCTGAATTGGGGGGGTCCTCAGAAGGGGGAGTTACAAGCTTGGGCCCAGGTCCTGGGGGTATAACGCTGACTTCAGACTGAAGAGGACTCCCGTCTTGCCCACTGTCATCCTGAGACCCAAACATCAGTTTCTCCATCTGGAAATTGGGACCACAACACAACCCATTTTATGAGGATGTCCAAGGATTAAATGAGGTGAGGAAGATAAGGTGCTTAGTCCAATGCCAGCTGCATAGCAAGTGCTCAATAAATGATTATTATAATAATAACTACAATAATAGATCATTTTCATACATTATAATATATACTTCTTATTATGGTTCTGAAGACTAACTACCAAAGTTGTGAGAAATCAAGAGGGAGCCAGATGAGCCGGGACTGCCAAGAGGAGACAGATGCCCAGGCAGGCATCTTGCTCTGCTAATTGTAAGACGATCTTAGTTATTCACTAAGGCAGAATTTCTGCAAGCCACCACCTGCTGGCTTTCTATATATTTATCCCCGGAGAACAACAGAACCTCATTTAGAAATCGCTTCTGGGTTGAGTTGTACCTTCAGAATGTTCTCCCTCCCTCTACTCCCACACAAAGCACTCAGTCTTGGGGGCAGCCCTGGGAGCGTTCGGAGGACAGCTTCGAGGGGCTAGGGCCACAGAGAAAGCAAAGGCAGGAGGACGCCCCATCCAGGACCCCCCGAGGCATCAGCGGACGGGGACTATGGGCAGAATCACCTGTTTGCTTCCTTTAGCTTTGACTTTCACAGACACCAGCTTCTCCCTAGGCCTGTCTCCTGGGTCTCTGCCCAGCTGCTAGTGACTGGGGCTTCCCCAAAGCCAAGGGCTGGTTCCGGCATTCAGGCGGCCCATGTGACTTCAGGGTCAGCCCTGCAGGATGGTGAACCTCATCGTCAAACCCACTGTAAGACCTTGCTCCTGCTCCCTGCAGACCCCTGGCCTACCCTGTCCCTGTCTACCGTCTATCTCACTTCCGATCTCCCTGGAAAAGGACAGCACTCTATTTTCCTCATCACTCCCTGGCCTCCACCCTCAGCCGGCCTCTCTTGCTGGGGTCCCCAGGGCCGCTGGCTGGATCAGAGCGTGCTCGAGGCTTCTCTGACTTGGTCTCTGCACCATCCCATGCAGCTGAGAGCAGCCTTTTCCTCCACCCCTTCTCCCTGCCTTGCCCTCCAGGATTTGATGCCCCCGCTCTCCTGCACCTTGCAAGTTTTTCTTCTCTTCCTGCACTCATGCCTCCTTTTGGCCCCTGCACCCTAAAGTGTAATTGTTCTCAAAGTCTCCTGATTTTTCACTTTTTTCCTCCTTTAGAGACCTCTGCTGTACCCACTTCTTTAAGCCATGCTCACTGTGATCCCAACTTCACGTCCCCAGCTGCCACCTCTTTCTGGAGCCCTGGTTCTGCCCTTCCAGCTCTCTGGGGCACACGCACCCCGTGCCTCATGCTTCTGGGGCCCTAGGAGGACGGCCTGCTTTTTCTCCCAGCTCTGCCTATCTCGGGACTGTCACTGTGGCCCTTTCTTTTTCACCTGACACCCCCCCGTTCTTTGTTCTCACCCCACCAGCAGCCTTCCCAATCCTGTCCTGTTCTCACTGGTACTTTTCCTACAGCTGGAACCCCCATTACTCCATCGCGGAGCAGCCTTTTCTAGACGCCCTGATTCACCTGCTGTGCTGACTTGGATTCCTGCTTCCAGCGTCTTCTCCCCTCACAAATCTCTACAGCACTAACCATCCACCAGATGAGCACTTCCACCTCTTATTTAAGCATCTAGGCTTCCCTGGAGGCTCCTCTAGGCCTCAGTCTTCCCCTAAAATGAATGAATGGACCCATTTCCGGTTACCTGACTCAGACTTCTAGTTCCATCCTGGGCACATGGCCCCTAGTCGTTTGTTGATAAGCCTGTCTGCCCAGGAAAACACCAGCTTCCAGGCCGTGGGTGCTGTACATGTTCATCTCAGTGCCCCAGCAAGCAGCTGGCACAGTGACCACTGTCTTAGGCACACGGAAAGTGCTTGAACAGAACTGCAGCTCTGTTGGATTCATGTATAGACTCAAAACTCCTTAAGGGCACCCACTGCCTGTAGAATGAGGTCCAGGCTCCCATCTGGGCAGCTGGGGGCCTCCAGCACTGACCTCAAGCGGCATCTTTGTCCTCCAGTGCACTTTGGCCACGGCCGGTCCACAGTGCTCTCAGCTGCTGCCCAAACTCACCTGGGATGTCGCTCCTCCGAGCTTTCCCTCTTGCTTTTGCTGCCCACCAGCTTCTCTTCCATCAACACCTGCTGAAACCAAGACCCAGCTCACGTGCTTCCCCTCCCATGACGGATTTCTTAAATTCCCCTCCTGAAAATCATGGGCCAGCCCCTCCCCTGTGAGTGCTTTTTGCATGGTGTACCTTTTCATGCCCTTGTCACTGGGCTTCCTGTTACACCTACTGGTACCAAGACCTTCTCCTCCCTGAGGAAGTTAAACACCTTGGGGACCCGGAGCCATTCATGTTTTTAAATTTTATTTTATTTTTTGTGAATAGGTAAGACATTCACATGATTCAGGTGCCCAAAAGATACAAAAAGTTCCACTTTATTCCCATTTCCTGCTGCCGGGTTTCCTCCCTGAAACCCAGGGAGAGATTCCACTTTTATCAGTTTCTTTTGTATCCTTTCAGGCAAATGCATGCAAATAAGAGCACATGGTCTCTTTTCTCCTTTTCTTACCCCAAAGGCAGCGTGCCAGGCACACTATTCTGAACCTGGGTGTGTTCATTTACTCCAGCAACCTTTCCATAGCCCCACATGAAAAGCCTCACAGTCTTTGTTGACAGCTGCATAGTAATCCACTGTCTCAGCTACCAGAGTGTATTCGGCCTTTGAATTGTGTCCAGTCTTTTGCCATTCCATGGGCACACATCTATGGGATAAATTCCAGAAGTGGGATTTCTGAGCCAAAGGGTATGTGCATTTGTAATTTTGATAAATATTGCCAAGTGGTCCTCCACAGGTGTTTGTACCATTTTGTACTCCCAAAAGCCAATAGTAACTTGTTTTTTTTAAGAGACAGGGTCTTGCTCCCTTGCCCAGGCTGCAGTGCAATGGCAAGATCACCTCTCACTACAGCCTTAAACTCCTGGGATCAAGTGATCCTCCTGCCTCAGCCTCCCAAGTAGCTGGGACTACAGGCACATGCCACCACACCTGGCTCCAACAGTAACTTTTTCCAGCCAATCTAAGAAGGGATAAATGGTATATCATTACATTTACGTTTTGCGTTTCTCTTCTTGTCAATGAGATTGAACATCTTTTCACATGTTTAAGGACTTTTGTAGCCCTTCCTCTGAAATATCTGTGAGAAGAGTTGTTGACCCTTTTCTCAGTTTCTAGGAAATCTTCACATATTAGAGAGATTCGCACTTTATCTGTGATATAAGATGCAAATATTTTTCCCAGTGAGTTAAGCCAAGTGTACAGTGTGAGGTGTAGATCTACCTGGCCACCTGGTAGAGGAACCACTCAAAACTGCAGCTCTGACCTTGACCATTACCAGAGCTCCAGACCCACTCTCTCAGCCTCTGATCAAGCCATCCCATGCCATTCCTCCATGTATAAGTGATGGACCAGTTTTTTTATTCTAAAAAGCCTCTTCAACCACGCTGTTCTCCAGTCTAAAACTTTTAGCACTCCTCCATGCCTACTCTGCAGCGCCTATGGTAAATGTCGCACAGATGGCCCAGGATCAATGTCAGAGACAGAGAGAAGTTCCCCTTTCTCAGTTCTGACCAATCAGGTCATTCTGCCCAGAGAGAAATACTCCCCCTCCCTGAATTACCAGGCCATCTTAGGGAGGTAGCAGAGTGAAGTGGTTCAAACTACCAATGGCCATAATATTTATTATTTAGTCTTGCTATGCACCAGACACTGTTCTAAGAACTTTACACATATACGAAGCACTTAGCACAGGGCCTAGGTTATACATGTTTAAAAAATATTATTATCTGCGCTTGTAGCTTCATCTTCCCTTGCTTCCCTATACAAGGTCTCTATTTTTAATACTAGTCTGTTAGCTATACCTGGAACACGTTAGAGTTCAAAAATTGTCTTCAGGCCTTTCATGGCCTTAATGAAATCCTGTTCGTCAATAAGGCTGACAACATCTGAACCCAATGATCAATCTTAACATTGCAAAAAGAACAACCAGACTTTATGTGCCTCTGTGTGATGCAGTAGGAAGTCCCAGACCCAAGGAGTGAAACTGAATCTGATCAAAACTCTAGATCTAATCACTAGCTTAGGGGAAGTATAAAATAAAAGTTGTTATTAAATGACCTCATGGAAATGCAATTAACCAAATCCAAAATGTGGGAAATTCTATGAAACAGCAAGCCAATTTATTCAATAAATAAATGGAAATAAAAAAAGAATATGTAATATACAAAAGTAAAATAAATAAGAGTCCTAAGAGATAGATCAACCAATGGAAAGAGTTGACCTTGTTCGAATCCTGATTCAAACAAATCAAACAAATCAACTGTAAAAGCTCATTTATTGATCAATCACAGAAATGTGAACACTGATAAAATGTTAGAAAATATTAATAAATTATTGTTAATTGTTTAGGTGTATAGTGGTGTTGTGTTTTGTTTTTTAAAAATCCTCATCTCGTAGTGATACATACTGAAATAGTTTTGGATGAAATGCCATCTGAGATTGACTTCAACATAATCCAGCAAATGTACAAGATGCATTCCAGTTCATTTCTTACCCATGCTTATTATGTCAGAAGCTGTTTAAGGTCAGGAAGCAGGTCCTACATCCTTTTAGTAGGCCTTGAGTGTAGATTTTCCAGAAGACATATGTTGGATTTCCTCAGAACAGAATCACATTACAGCAGGAACATAGCCTGGTTTCCAAATGTCCCTCAGTTTGAGGGTTGGGTAAGTTGGGTCATCACATGAATGTGCTAAGATGATGGTAGCCTGGTGAGACTTGGCATTCTTAATTTTTATTGAAAACATTTTCAAACCTATCTTCAGCACCTAGTCTCCTTCCCCCAATAGGAACCTGGAAAATGGCAGTAACAAGAGCTTCATTATTGTGACATCCAACTAACCCCCTTGTGTGGGGTACAGGAAAATTAGACACTTGTGTAGTCAACTTAAAATGGTTTTCGAGACTTTTATTGTTTTGTTCTCAAACATGGTTGATCTCAAATGGCTCTCCAAAGACAAGCCAGAGTCAATTGTTCTGTTTCTTTTCCTAAATGCTAACTTCCTGCTTACCTACAATTTAGAGATCTACAATTCCTGCTCACTTACAATACATAGATCGAAAGTTTGAGGCTGAGTCTACTCATGTAATATGGAGCACAGCTTTCTAGCCTTGAATTTATCACTGAATCAGCATGGGGAACACTGAAAAAAAGTGTCCATCAGTATTCTCTAAATATTATCCCTGGGGAGAATTATTTTTAGACTCCCCTCCCCAAATTATCTTTCTTAAAGAGCTGGCCTGCTTTCTCTTCAAATGCAGAACTATATAATGCATCATGCCCCCCCATTTTAATATTCAACCATGATAATTATATTGGATATCATTGCTGGAGTATTTACTTCATCATCCTTTTGTGACTTTACTATTTTGTTTTTTATTTTATTAGCCTTATTGATATTGAAACTTACTGATATGCTGATATAAAATAAGACAGATATTTAGAATTTTTAAGGAAGTCTAACATGTGTAGTAGCTGCCAGAACCTACTGGTTATGATGGTGACAAATGTCAGGTTTTGATGTATTGGGAGGCAAAGATGGGTGATGGCCTGGTATTTTGAAGGGAAATCCTCCCACTATTAATAATGGTCTTACATAAAACACCCCACCTGTGGATACATGTTTTCTCTGGAATGGGACATTGGCCCTCCCATTCTATTTGTTTTCCTCATGTCTAAGCTCACAAATTTTTTGTGGGTCACTTTGGACAGCAAAGAGATCATCACATTATTCCTGATAACCACAAGCAGATTCTGCTCAGAAACCACAGAGTGGCGTGGAGCTCAGACACAGCAGTGCCATGACCACAACTGTCAGCGCTGTCATCCCTAGGCCTCTGCGATCCTTTGCTTCAACTGCACACATCCCCACAGAGGTGTCTGCAGATATCCTCTCCCTGAGCCATGTGGAGCAGCTGGCTCTTGACAGTGTGAGGAGGTCTGAGTTGTCCCACCACCAGCTGATCATCTTGAGTCATTTCTACTCCCAAGCCCAAGCTGCCCTACACAAAAGCACCCATTGAGAAATGGCTGCCCCAGGCAGGGTGTCAACTGTGCCCAATTAATAAAAAATGCTCCTGTAAGTGTCCCTTTCTGCAACAGTCCTTGGAGCACTAATATATATATATGTATATACGTGTGTGTGTGTGTGTGTGTACATATTCTTTAATATTTCCAGGTAGAAATAACCTGAATTATATTATACTGACAATTCAGATCATGAAAGCAGAATTGAAATTCTGAATTTCAGAAAAGTTAAAGAGCTTTCTTGTGTTAAAAAAAATAGTGAATCATAAATGAATATAAGGTGTTTTTAAGTTAAAAAAACTGCTTAGAGGAAACATTTCTTCTGTACGTAGAAATAGAAGCTGTTTCAGGTGCTGAACTGCCCAGGTAAGGATAGTTTTATAACCCAGCGCTAAACCCCTGAATGAAAAGAACACATTTGAAATACTGGAAGATCACAGCAGCCACAGACACAGAGCAAATAAATAAGTAAAGGGAGCTAAGACGGAAACAGTGCAGTCACTTTCAAAAACACTGACCTTTTATTGATAAAACATTCTTTACCTGACCAGTCTCTTGGGCACATCTACCAATTGAAGTGGGGAAAAAATGCCAACTTGGATATTTAGCCCCCACAGGACTACAAATACAGCTGATGATCAAACCTCAAGGTCATAACAAGATTCGCCAGGCCTGTTAAATCCGATGACTCAGTTGTGGGTTTAAAAAATATAAGATTGTCTTGTGAAAGTACTTTAATCCTTGCAGGTGTCCACAGAGTTTACGCACCATATTTCCTGAGGTGTAGAGTGTGATCTAAGGACAAGCAATCCTCTTGCCTGGCCAGATACCCAACAGATCTTTCACTTTCCTTTTCCAATTAAAAGAAAGACACGTACTTGTCCTTTTCTTATGTTGGGCGTTGGAAAATATTGCCACTTTTTCAGGTCTCAAGGACTCTGTACTCCTATGCAGCCCCGGCACCATGATGTCTGCCTGCAGCCAGAGGAGACCCTCAGGGCTAATTCAGGGCATGACAGGGAATGTTAAAGGCTTCAGTCTCCTTTGTCTTTTTATGTAGTCCATTTGCTTGGCCACACCTCTGTCTCAGGTGACAATTCACCCTGACCCTTGCAGGAGTAAGGTGGGATCACAGTACCTGAACCTAACCTTGTTCAGAAATTTTTAACCAAATCTGGCTACTGCCTGCAAACACAGGCTTTTCCAGGGGCAGCCTCAAACCCCCAGAGTAACTGTCTGTGTTCATTAATGCTGATGGCCATAAAGCCAGTGACCGCTCAAGCCCCTGCTGAAGAACCCCCTCTCAGACCCCATAATGCTCTTCAGGGGCCTGTATTTGAAATAATTTATGATCTTTGGTCTGGTGGCTTTGTATCGCTGAGCCTAATGACTGTTTCTATTTAAATTTCAGATGTTTAATTACAGTGGAACACTTCAACACCATTAAATTAAAACAAGCTACTAGCTTGTTCTTGATCGTGGCCTGGCATACTTCCAAATGACGTTCACAGCAATATCAGATATTTAATGCATACCACACATTTTGCTAACTTCAGAACAAAATGGGAAAATGCCTTCCACAAATCCACTTGTGAGCTAGGAACACTTCCACCAGGGAAAGAGTTTGGGCAGCATGTCTCATCTGCTAATGAGATTTTGGTGTTTCTCAGAGACCAGAGTCTTTTTTCCTTGGGGAATAATGATTTTCCAATTTGGTTTTCATAAGGACTACTCATATTAAATTTTGTGAAAACTAATGAAATTATATATTTCTTGTAATTATGGTCTTATTTATAAGGCTATTATTTGGACTTGGCAAATGAGCAGACATGCCATTAATCCCCAGCCTTTTGGTGCAAAAAGCAAGTTTTTTAGGTGTCACAAAACCCTGCGACACAGGTACATATATTTTAAGGGAATTAAAGGCAACATAAGGCCCCTGTAAGATAATATTCTTTGGGAATGGATGTTAAGAGTTAGTTTGTGTCTTTACAACATCAGTCATAAGAGTATTGTTTGCATCTGACAGTTTTTCTTTTAAGATTAATGTGCTTATGAAAACCTTGTGCGTTACTCTACGAGGCAAGTTTGAAATCCATCAGCATTACCATCGGAATGACACAATGCTGGGAGAGCAAACCAAATGACAAACAGAATCTGGTTTTCAGAGGCCAGTGTGTGTTGAAGAGAAATGATCTGAAGCCAAATTTGGCCTCCTTCCAGAAATTCCTCCTGCAACACTGTTGGCACAGCCCACCAAAGGGCGGGGGCTGGGGGAGGACAGAGGCACATGCACATGGAAGGGGAGACAGCACCGCAGGGAGAGGGGTGTCGGAAGGGAGCATGATTGATTGGAAAACTTGGTCTTTATAGCAAACAACAGTCATATGTAAAACCAAGTCATGGAAAAAAAAAAGAAAAAGAAAAACTTTGTGAAAAATGGGACTTTTTCTGGATCATTATGGAAAGTCGTTTCTAACATCACCATTTGACATGCAGTTGGTGATGTCCAGTTGAAATACATGTTGGGAAAGTTCCACATCTGGTTGGATTTGAGAAATAAGAACAAAAGGAGGGGCAGTGGCTTTAGGGGAGGAGAATCACAAAGGACCTCAACTGCAAGGAGCCTTCAGGTTTAGCAGAGGAATGCTCAGGCTTAGGAGGAGAGGAGGGAGAACCGTGGTGTGCTGGCTAGGCCAAGAGGAAATCAAATCAGGGTCCAGCCTGGGAAATCAGGCTGCTGTCTGTGGAAGCTAGAGACGCATCAGGCACTTGCGCGGCTCAGGACAAACAATCATATAAAGATGGAAAATGGATACCAGGCCTGGCAGAGGGGCTGGGGGAGGCCCCACCCAGGCATCCGAGCTGACAGCCCATTAAGCTGAGAAGGATGAAGAGAATTCTCACCCACCCACCCCCATCGTGTTCGCTGCCATCTTTCTTGATTTCAGACAGTTTCACTTCAGCCCAGCTTGGCCAGATCACACTCTCTCTCTCTCTCTCTCTCTGCTCAGAAAGTGGGTGGCCAGAAATAGAAGGGAACAACACTTCAGAGTTTCCTCGATCTGCAGCCTTTTGGAGTCCCAAATCACTTCCAAATGCGGCAGCCCAGCGAAGCGCCAAGAGATCGCACCGCCCGCGGCAACTGCACATTCGAGACGTGATGAATCGGTGGGACCCCAGGCAGCCGTTGCCAGCCAAGCGGGCCAAGAGGTTGTCACTGCCTGGGGGAGTTAGGAAATTGTGGGGTAGGGGGGTGGTGGGGGGAGGCTGGGTTTTCACACCATCTCAGCCCAGGCCGGCACTCCGATGCCCGGACAGCTTCAAATGGGTGTTGCCTCCTGTCTGGCCTGGGAGAAACCGTGGAAGACCAAGCGTCTGAAACAGACAGTAGATCCAAAGTGACGACGATGGAAGTGGCATGAAGAGTAACCAGAGAGCAAATTCCGCCAGCTGCCTGGGATGCTCTCCTAGACATCTGCATCCGGGAGCCCCTTCTCACTCCAGGCCTTGGAAAAGGGTGGTGGGGGTGGAGTTCAGACTGGCTGGCCCCCGACGGGACTGCCCAGCAGGCTGCACGCATGCGCGCCTCCGCAGCCGTCAAGGAAGGGAGGGAGGCCTGGTGGCCGAGGCTGCGGTGTGCCACGAGCCTCCTCGCGGGCTCCGGCCTCCCCTCTCGACCTCCCAGGCGTCTCAGGTGCGGGACAGATGACGGTCATCCTGTGCGCATTTGGTGGGTGGGCAACTTAGCCTGTCCCGGGGATTCTGAAAGCAGAAATTATTATAACGCACATTGGCTTCTCAAGCATCCAGGGCAGATTCCTCTGATGATCCCTTTCCTGTGGAGGTGGCCCTCATCAAAGCCGGCTCTGCAGGGAGAAGTAATGGGCCGGAACTGGGTGAAACCCTTGTCAGGCTCATTTTAGTTTCATCTACACATACTGTGGGAGAGAGGCAGCCAGGCCGGGGATACAGTGTTCCAGGCTCTCTGACACTCATTTCCAGCTGTCCCTGAGCAGGCCATTAACAACCTGGCGCCTCCGCCCCCTCATCTGCAAAGTGCTAGTAATACAGTGACCACCCACGCATAAGGCGCTGGCAGTGAGGAATTTATAGGTTACTGGGTTTTAAAATCATCATCATAGACCTAGTCTATTGACAGAACATGGGATTTTCTAAGAGTGAAGCTCAAACTGTTGAAAAATAAATAAATGGAGTACATTTAAAAGGCTCGAGTATCTTTGTCATGATGGTGACATGGATTTATATTTATTTTATTTTGGTGACTTAAAAGCTCTTGAGAATTCAATCTTTCTTTCATTTGCAATAAATAAATCTTGTTTCCTTTCTCCTCCCCAGAAGCCTGCAACAGAAGCCAGCCCATTCTTCTATTGTGCCATAAAAAGTTTCAGAGGGGGCTTTATTCTATGCAGGCTCATCTCTTCCCTGTTAAATGGTGCACTTTGGAACCCATGGGAAAGCACTACACACCCCATACTCGAGGCATCCTGAGTCTCAGTGGACCAGTTAACTTACCTGCTCTCGTGCGGCCAGGATGGAGCCAAGGCACAAAGCCAGCTGTGACCGAGGGCAAGGGAGTCTTCAAATCGCTGGTGAGGGGTAGATTGATTGGGGCAGCTTTTGAGAGAGCAACTAGACAATGTGTCAGAGGTCTTGAAGATAGGCATCCTCTTTGCTCTGGAAATTCTCTGATAAGAACTTTACCTCATCCCCTAATAAGTGTAGGGGACCACTAGTTTACTTACAAAGAAGTCCATAGAGCAAACTCACAGCACAGACTGGAGACAACATAACTTTAACTACAGTCATGCATCGCTTACCGATGGAAATACCTTCTGAGAAATGTGTCACTAGGCGATTTTGTTGCTGTGGGAACATCATAAAGTGCACTTACACAAACCTACATGGTAGGTAGCCTAGGCTGTATGGTATAGACTATTGCTCCTAGGCTACAAACCTGTACAGCATGATAATGTACTGAATACTGTAGGCAATTGTAATATATCAGTATTTGTGTATCTAAACATATCTAAACATAGAAAAGGTATAGTAAAAATGCAGTGTATAAAAGATAAAAAATAGTACACCTGTATAGGGCACTCACCATGAATAGACCTTTCAGGACTAGACGTTGCTCTGGGTGAGTCAGTGAGTGAGTGGTAAGTGAATGTGAAGACCTAGGACATTACTGTACACTACTATAGACTTTATAAACACTGTACACTTAGGCTACACTAAATTTATAAAAAATATTTTTCTTTCTTCAATAAGAAATTAATATTAGATTCCTGTAACTTTTTAACATTATAAACTTTTAAATTTTTAACTTTTTGACTCTTTTGTAATAACATTTAGCTTAAAAATCTGCCATACTGTACAGCTAGTTATAAAATACATTTTCTTTCTTTATATCCTTTTTCTATAAGCTTTTTTCTATTTTTAAAAATTTTAATTTTTTAACATATAAACTTTTGTGTTACAAACAAAAATGAAAACACACATATTAGCCTAGGCCTACACAGGGTCAGGATCATCAACATCACTGTCTTCTACCTCCACATCTTATCCCACTGGAAGGTCTTCAGTGGAAATAACATGCATGGAGCTGTCATCTCCTATGACAACATTGTCTTTCTCTGGAATACTTCCTGAATTGCCTGAGGCTGTTTCACAGTTAACTTTTTTTTATAAGTAGGAGTATACTCTAAAATAACAATAAAAAGTATATGGCATAGTAAATACATAAACCAGTAGCATAGTTGTTTGTTGTCATTATCTGGTATTATATACTGTACATAACTGTATATGCTATACTTTTATATGACCGGTAGTGCAGTAGGTTTGTTTACACAATCATCACCACAAACACATGAGTAATGCACTGTGCTATGACATTATGATGGCAAGGATGTCACTAGGTGATAGGAATTTTTCAGCTCCATTATAACTTTATGGGACAACAATCATATATGTGTTCTGACATTGACCAAAACATCCTTATACAGGCAAATGACTGTACAGGAAATTGTTTAAACTAAGGCATAACCATACACTGGAATAATATGCAACCAAAATGAAAATGTCAGAAAACTAGTATGCTGTGAAAAAACCAGAGCAGTACTTGTTTGAGAGTGGGGAGGAGGATTGGCCAGAAGGAGACATGGGAGACCTTGTAGGTTGACAATAATGCCCTACACCTTGATAGGGGGTTGCATTACACAAGTGTATGCATTTGTCAAAATTCTTTGAGTGTTTCACTCAAAATTTGTGCATTTCACTGTATGTAAATTTCCCTTAAACAAAGAATTATAAACAAATATTGAACTTTAGTTAATCGTATGCACGCTGAAGTGTACTGGTGTCTGAAACTTACTTCATGCTATGGTCCAAATGTTTATCTCCTCCCAAAGTTCATGCACTGAAGCCTAATCCCCAACATGATGGTGTTGGAGAGTGGGGCCTTTGGGAGGTGATTAAGTCATGGAGGCTGTTCTCTCATAAATGGGATTGGTGCTGTTGTACAGAAGACCCCAGAAAGATAGCTAGCCCTTCTACTATGTGAGGACACACCAAGAAGATGCCATCTATGAACCAGAAAGTGAGCCCTCACCAGACAACAAATCTGCCAGCATCTTGATCCTGGACTTCCCAACCTCTAGAACTGTAAGAAATAAATTTCTATTGTTTGTAAGCTACCCAGTCTTCAGTACTTTGTTATAGCAGCCCAAATGGACTAAGACTCCTGGAATCTGTTTAAAAAAATGGATGGGTACAGTGATGGAGAGATGAATAGATATTTAATAAAACAAATGTAGCAAAAGGTTAATTATAGAATATAATTAGAAATGCAGGTGTTTTCTGCCTGTAAATTCTTTTAACTTTTCTCTTTTTGAAATTATTATTAAAAAATATGGGGAATAAGATGGCAGAGGATATTTAGTGATGTTCATAATGTTATTAAAATATGTTTAATTCCACTTTTGTTAAAATATTAAAGGGGATTATTTCTAAGTATTGGAATTAGAAACAGTTTACTTACGTTCACTTTTTTTGACAATGTATATGTGTCAGTTTGTAATTAGAAGTTTCTTCTTATAATCTTGCTTCTCTTACTGCTCAATGTGGAAATTGAGGCCAGTGTTGCTAGGAAGTAGAGTACATGGATTCTGTACCACCTACCTGTCCTGTGAGGGCCGCTCAGGACCTACGTTGGCAAAGGATTTTGTAAGCCACAAATAAATACATATTTTTTGTGTAGTTTCTAAAGCCTCAGAGGTTTGTTGCTCAATTATAAGGAAGATAACCATAAAAGGTGATGTGATAATACCCTTCACACTTGGATTCCAAACAGCTCCATCAAGTTATAAATCAAATTCCAGCTCTGTTTTTTTTCTTGATATTTCCTATGGGAATGACAAGGCATGTTTGATGTGAAGGGAGGGGTGGGAACTAGAGCTATTATAGTAAATGTGCTGAGTCTCATACCCTCGGTAGGTGGTAAGCAGTGCATCTCACAGGATAATGTGCAATTTGCACACACATCATTTTTTATGAATTTCCAAAGAGGACATTTGTATTATTATTTTCTGGACTGACATTTTTAAGTAGACACTAAAAATTTCTTTTCTCCTGTTGAATTATTGATGTAAATACTTGTACCTTCTCATTTTAACTTTTAAATTTTTCTAATTTACATACAATGAAATTCAATTTTCTTGGTATACAGTCCTATCAGTAAATGGAGGCTACGTAAAGACCATGGAACTGTCTTGCTGAAAAACAGTATTTGAAGTATTGTCTTGTGAATGTTTATCCTCTTCTTAAAACAAGTTAGACTGTAGGAAAAGAAGTTGACAAGATGTGCGGTAGGGGAAGTCTGTGTGAGCAAATAAGATGGCTTTTTTGCAATATGAGTTCTAAAGCAAAATGTTGAGCACAGCTGGATGGTGCCAGGACCAGAAATGATGTTTAACTGGGGCATGGAAGCTAAGGCCAAACTTGGACAAAATACTTAATCTCTCTGTGCCTCGGTTTTCTCATCTGTAAAATGTGTTATAGTAACATCCACCTCATAAGAGCATTGTAAGGATTAAATAAGGACTCAGGCACATAGTAGGTAATCAGTAAACTACTTACTGTCTTCATTATTACTGTACAATCAGGAAATCGTGTTTTCATGCATATGATTCTGTTTCAAATGCATATGCTGGATCCAAGTCACATTAAAAACAACACTGAAAAGATCAGGAGAGGAGAATTTGCATCTGACTTCAGGCAGCTTTTTCATGGAAAATCCAACCAAGAGAGAGGGCTGGAGAAAATCCCCAAGGCTTTTGTTCCAGGGAGGGCGGGAAACAGTTGACTACCCACACTTGCCCACTACACCTGACCTGGGACCAGAGTGGGCGGGGCAAAGGCTCAAGAATGTCCCACCGAGGAACACCCCCCACACAATGGGGCTGGAATGGGAAGGCTGCAGAGGATGCCTCTTAGGCAGGAGTTTCATGTGCTGCCTAAAAATGCTGCCTCTGGACAACAGCAGCTTGCGGTTTTTCAGAAGGGGAGTAAGACAGGCGTGCTGTCAGTAGACACATGATGCCCCTACTCAGGGCTGCGGGCTTGCTTCCCCAGATGTCCCAGTTTCGGGGATGAGGGAGAAGTTGTGCTCATTGCTCATCATATTTCTCTGGACGCTGGAATCTCAAGCCTCACTGGGGCTTCTAAAACAATTCCAGGAACTGGTTCTTGGGGGGGAGAAGGCTCTCACCATCTGTTGTTTTGGTGTGGCTGATCGGGCTGCTTGGGCCTGTCATCGTCCCCACCTCTTTCTGTCACTCTCTGAAGCCCGCTCAGCTAGTGGCCCAGGACTCCCAGCTCTTCCTCCCCTTCGCCGGCACTGCACACTCTTCTTTCCTTTCTAGAATCCAGTCACATGCTTGAACGGACAGCCCAAGTATCCCCAGACCCTGTGCCCCCTACAAAACCGAATCCCTCTCATAACTGAAGGACAATGTGTGGAAAAGCGTAGTGAAGATTTCAGCCCAGGTTCTGGAGCTGGAGGCACGGTGGGGCTGGGCGGCGGGCTCTGGATACACCAAAGCAAAGCACTGTGTCAGACAGCTTTCCAGTACTATTCTCTTTCTCCTAAATTTCTGGCATTTAAAAACTTTCTCACTGAGGAATTTTGGCCATTGCCTCACCTAACTCTAGTCACTAGACCCAAAAAAAAAAAAACCCACAAAAAAATCCCCAGAATGCTATATATGGAGAGAATTGATGACCTGGAATATATGTGGGTATGTGTGTGTGTGTGTGTCTATGTGTTTACTTTGGGTTTCTGTTTACCAAAGTCTGTTTCTTTTTAATAAGGAAGCAAATTGACCTCCTAATAAGGTAATCAGAAATTCCCCACAATGTGGAATTGTGGCTTTTTTTTACTTTAATTTAACAAATGCATTCAAATTGAGGGCAACGGTCTAAGCAAGAATGGACCCCAATTAGATAGAACAGCTCAGGTTTTTTAAGTGTTTTGATGAAAGTAAATCGGCCTGAATTTCCAGGTACACGTTGAGCACTGAGTGAGACTGAGAACACCAGGTATCCTGTGAGCATGAGAGCTCAGCGGTAAGAACGGCTCTATCCCTGCTCTTCTGTTATCTATTGCTGCATAACACACCACCCCACATCTTAGTGATGTAAAACAACACCCGTTTGATTCTGCTCAAGGATTCTGTGTGTCAGAATTTTGGGTGGGGCAATGGGAGGGTGCCTTGTCTCTGTCCCTCCACGTCTGAGGCCTCCACTGGGGACACTTGACTGGGAGTGACTCCAACTGCAGGAGGCTGGAATCAAATGGAGACATCTTCACTCACATGTGTGTTGTCAGGGGCTGGGTTGGCTGGGAGGATGAAACTACTGACTGACAGATGCCTGCACAAGGCCTCTCCACGTGGCTTGGGCTTCCTCACAGCATGGCGGCCTCAGGGTGTCTGGACTTCCTACATGTGGCTCAAGACCCAGATGTCCCAGTGTACAAGCTAGAAACTGCATGACCTGTCATGACCTACCCTCAGAAGTCCCATAACATCACTTCCACCACATTCTATGTGTATTACAAGTATGTCACAAACCTACCTAGATTCCAGGGGAGAAAATATAGACCCTACAACTCTATGGTAGGGGTGTTAAAGATTTTGTGGCTGTCCTTTAAAACCACCACATCTGTCCTAAAGAAATATTAGTAAATATTCTTTAAAATGAATATGAATTTTAAAAATCATAAAAGGTGCTGTGTAAGAAGAAAACACAAGTGGAAGTCTCCTTTGCTGGTGTGTATTGTATTTGCTCTACTCAGATGTACAAGAAAATGCAGCTTATTTACTTTCTATAACTGATTCCATCTTTCTCAGGAGCCCCACCACCCCCAGAGGGGAGACATAGGTTGCTAATTAGCAGCATTTTAGCTTCCTTTGGTTTAATTAGTCACTTTTTATTTAAAAGAGGCTCTATCAGTGAAATATTCAGTAGTGTTCAAACTACATCACCCTGTCCCCTTTCCAAGATGGCACCTGGGGCAGCTGAGAGTCCTCCTGGATTTTTGGGCAGGTCTCCCTGGACTTTTGCCCATCCTTACATAGGTGTGGCTGAGGGGCAGTGGGTCTGATCTCTGAGTGTGTGCCGGATATTTTCACTGAGGTGTGGCTCATGTGGGCCCATCCCCAGGAGCCTTGGTGGTGATTTCTGCTGGCCTCTGCACCTGGAGAACTCAGTCTTCTCCAGACTCTCTAAGGGTTTCCCTTATTTATTTATTTATTTGTTTGTTTGTTTTTGAAACAGGATCTTGCTTTGTCACCCAGGCTAGAGTGCAGTAGCACCATCATAGCTCACTGTAACCACAAACTCTGGGCTCAAGAGCTCCTCCCAACTAGCTGGCATTACAGGCACGTGCCACAACACCCAGCTAATTTTTTAAATTTTCTGTAGAGATGGGGTCTCTCTATGTTGCCCAGGCTGGCCTCAAACTCCTGGCCTCAAGCGATCCTCCCACTTTGGCCTCCCAAAGTGCTGGGATTATAGGCATGAGCCACTGAACCCAGCCTGGTTTCTCTTATTGACTCACATCACCATGACTCTTGCTGGAAATGCAGAGCCCTCCTGGCTCCGAATTGGTCCTCAGCCTGCACACCTGCCCTGTAGCTCTCAGTTACTGGTGTTTTCCCCTTGCCATGGTGTAAGTTCCCAAGCCATACTCTTAACTATATTATTAAAACATAGCTGCAAATTCTTTGACATTCTTTGCGTTGTCCCTCTCCCTTGAATCTAGGCAGATCTGTGGCTACTTTGACCGATAGATTATGGCTGAAGTGAGGTTATGTGACTTTTGAAGCTAAGGTATGAAAGACCATGAAAGTTTCTAGCGTGTTTTACTGGAATACCCACTGTTAAAGCCATGAGCTGCCATGTTAGAAGTCAATTGCTCTGTGGCAGCCATGTTGTAAGGAAGCCCAAGCTACATGGAAAGGTCATATGTGGGTGCTCCAGTCAACAGTTCCAGCTGACCCATCCTTCAGGCATTCTAGCCCAGGCACCAGACGTAATGTGAAGATGCTTTGAGATGATTCCAGCCCCCAGAAATTTGAATCTTCCTTACTGAGGCCTTAGACATCATGGAACAGATACAAGTCATTCCCACTATGCCCTTTTTGAATTCCTGACCCACAGAATCCTTGAGCCTAATAACATAGTTTTTTTTTATACTACTAAGTTTTGGGGTGGTTTGTAAGGCAGCTACAGATAACAGAAACCATTGTCATCCCCTGTTAGGCATGTGACAATTCGTGGCTCCTTCTGTGCCACACAGGAACCATGAGGGGACCAGGAATGCTAATTCTGGGTCATCTGTCTGGCCACCTCTCCTTTCTATTGCTGCACCCTTCCTTCCTGCATCAAGGTATCAGCCACATCACCCTGCGAGTGAGCTCCTCCTTCCAAGCATTCAGAGCAAAAAAGGGGAATAAGTTCCCAGGCTTTTATCTTTAACACTTCAAAATATTAAACACACCCTTTGCAGGATTTGGGTTCGGAAATGGAAAGCCAAAACATATGCACATCTGCCCACCTGCCTCTCCTATTGTTCCCAGACCAGCAGGTGTATATTCTGTTTATCTTTTTTCTATATTGCATGGACTTCCCTTATAAAATGCCTTGAGACTCCCTCTATTCCAGACTTACACTAAATTTCTTGATGTTACCCACAAGGTTGGGCTCTTGATATGTTTATGGAAGCTAAAGAAATTTAGAGAATACTTTTGTCTCTCCCCAAAGCCTGGCTTCCAATAGAGTCAGAGAACTGAAAAACAAAAACAAAAACTTTCCTTTATATGTCAAAAGTTGGACATCGACTCTTTGTCTTGGCATTCTTGTTGTAATGATTCTGGTCAATTCTAATCCTCCTTGAGGCAATTGACAGGAAGTCACAAAGAGCAAAGACACTAATATATTCACAAATATTGTCCCTATTACTTGAGCTATGTTTTAAACAGAGATACTAAAACTGTTGACTATCTCCAATAATAATAACAAGACCTTACATTGCAAAATGGGATTTCTTCTGCAAAAACTCATTTCTTTTTCACTGACATCCTGTGTGTAGCAGGGGTGGTCCTCATCACTGATGAAGAAAGCAAGGCTCAGAGAGATTCAAAGGCTTTCCTCAGGTCATACAGCAAACAAGGTGAGCAAGGGAGAGTCAAGCATTTTGCCTTTTGTGACAGGTGATAAAAAGTGTCTCTGAAATGTTACAATATGTAGTGGCCTTTCTTATTCAGGGTTGCTGAGGGTCCCAGAGTTTAAAGAGTGGGTATAGGAAGACAGCAGCAAGGGTGGCACGGTTTTGAAGCCCTCCAATCACCCCCCTCACAACACACAGAGCAACTAAAACAGAGAAACAAAAACCCATGAACCTCAAAACACCAGCAGATGGAGACGAATCACCCAAGAGCTACAGGATCTGTGTGGTCTCGGCTTCCGTGCATAGGGAAGTGAGGCACACCTGAAGGCCCTGAGACCAGTCACTCCCTCAAAACCAGGAGGCATTTGCAACATTGCTTAGTTAAGGTCTGAGGGGGGCTGGAGTGGATGGGGACCAACATGTCCTCAAAACTGACCCCCAAGTTCCCTCAGGATAAAGTGCAGAGATCAGACTCCAACCTGAACAGGACAGGTGCAGAAGAGCGAAAAGGAAAGAGAAGGTCCAGGGCAACGTGCAGGTGGTGCAGCCCAGAAAATCTCAAAGCAGTCTCCAGGTTTGTTAACTCTTCACCGGGACAATAGAGGAGACCCTCTGGAGCATGAAATTATAAATCCCACCTTAAATCACTCATGCCTCCCTTCTAAAAGTTCCAGAAATCTAATTTAATGTAAAAAGGAGAAAGAAAAAAATGATGAAAGTCAAACCTATACAAAATTATTACAAGAAAAAAGAGAAGGCAGCGAAGAAGGAAAGGACACACACCAACAACAAACTTACGCTTGGGAGCTATTTTTACGACGCACTTTTACATCAATGCCAATATAATTTTACAGTAATTTCTAATGGTATTCGAGCGATGATGAATATATTTTAAAAAGCCAAAGTAAGAATAAGTACAAAATAATCTCCAGGCATGTGGAATTTCTCCTTGTGGCCATGAGCCGGCCAGTCGTCAGAAGTGTCGCCAGCCCATCCTGCTCCAGGCCACGCTCACAGAAACGGGAACCAAGTCCCGGCTTCTGGCAGGACCCATGGAATCAAAGGGAGTTGTCTGTGTGCATGTGGTGCGTGTGCGTGTGGTGCGTGTGCGTGTGTGTAGGAAGGAGGTTGAAAACCCAGTAGGCTGACCTTTGATTCCCTCGTTTAAAACCCGGCCTGAGTGAACGGTGACACCTTTGGCAGTGGGGTGCTAATTTGGGGATGAATGTGAGCAGTTTGGCTTTGGACTTACTGAATTTCAGGGGTGACCTACAGGCAGGCAGAACTGCCCACCAGGCACTCAGCAATCTGAGACTAGGACTGAAAGGAGTTGGCAGAGCTGGAAGCTGTCAGAGTAACTCGTGCTTGGGGTTTATTGCTCTGTGTTCACCATCTTGAAATTCTTAATTTTTTTTTTTTTGAATTTGTGTTTTGTCATTGACATCCCATGGGACAGTGGGGCCTGTGCCAGGTCCTTGGAGCTTCATCTCTCACATGGTCCCTCAGCCTAGAACCTGGCCCCTGCCCCCTGCCTCCCTGGCTCCCAGGCTCCCCTTTACCCCTGCCCTGTGGTCACTGACTTCCTCTGCTTGGGGCAGTGGCCTGGTCTTGTCAGCAGGGAAACCTGTGCATCAGCAGGGGGCACCTAGGTAAGGAGAGGAGAGGTTAGGATCACGTGTCCACCCCAGGAGTCTCAGGGCAGGGCAAAGCAGTAGCCATCCCACCTCAGGCTCATAGCACATTTGGCTGGTGACTTGGCTGGAGGCACTTTGCCCACCACCAATCCAGGAACCCGAGTGTCAGGGCATGGAGCTTGTGATCCCTCGGGGTTGGGTCAATGGGCCCATGGGAAGGGAACATTAACTTCCCCACCCCTAGGTAAGGCCCCATATTTGCATCTTGCCCCGAGCACCACAAATTAGGTTGCCAGCCCTGCACACACTACTGGGTCAATTACACTTTGGAGATTTATCCCAAGTAATCCATTACTAATAATTATTAATGTATTGAGAAGGTTCTACCAGGAGACTTCTTTTCATAAACTAGAGCAAGTTCAAGCTTGCCCAACCCACTCACTTGCTTTCCTTGAGAAGGACGGAAAGAATGGAGCCACACACTGCTCTTGGCCAGGGAGAAAACCTTGAGGCAGTTGAGGCAGAACAGCTGGGAGGTGCCCGCACTGGAGGTGGGAAGCTCTGAGGGGCCAGGGCTCATCTTCCAGCTGCAGCTGAGGTTGAGGTGGGTCGGGGGGGACAGGTTGGGGACCCAGACTTTTGGTGACTTGTGGGAATATTGTCAGTAGAGTGGAAGAAGAAACCAGATCGGAGGGGGTTGGGATGACGTCGAAGTGGAGGCAGACCTACAATGGGAAGGAAGAAAAGAGAGCAAGGCCCAAGAAAAGATTTCTTTGAGATGGAGACAGCCTGGAGGAAGAAGACCTAGGGGAGCGGGACAGGCGGGACAGGAGAGTGTGGTGGACAGCGGGATGCCGGCCAGCCCTCCTCCCAGACTTGCTGCCCCCCTGGGGAAAGGACAGTTAGCAGGGCCCTCAGCCGTCACAGCCCCCAGGTCTGGATCAGGAAGCAGCCTCACCCACGCTGGAACCCCTTCCCCGGCTGTCCGTGGCCTGGTGGCTGACTGCCGTGGAAGTGGACAGCCGGTCACCTTGGCCAACTCAGGGCAACTCGCAAGGGCCCTTCTGTCGCAGAGCTCCCTGTGGGGCTGCTGGGGCTGCCTGTGCGTCAGAATCGCAGCTCCACTTCTGCCTGTGCCCTCTCCTGCTTCCTTCCCTGCCCTTCTACAGGTGCTGTTCCCATGAGCACTCCAGAATAACTGGCCTCATACTACGCTCTGTCTCAGGGTCTGATTCCTGAGGAGCCCTCCTGTGACAGGTGAGATTATGGGCCTCAGCGTGGGAAGAACCTCAGGGTCCTGGGGAGCTCCAGAGCATGGATGGGGGGCCGGCATTCTAAGAGAGGCCCCATTGGTCCCACTGGGGCCACTGGCTCTGAACAGCAACTCACCCAAGATCTGCATCCCTTGAACCCTCTGGCTCATGTGTGACCAGCCGTCGTGAGACATTAGACAGGCAGGGCGGCACGTGCCTGCACTCTCCACCCCACGAGGGTTGGTCTCGCTAGTAGACCCGGGACACTTAGAAATGAAAGCTGTGTGTAATTGATTGTGTGGTACTGAGCTGTTCAAGGTTAATTCTACTGAAATTACATCTTAGAACTAAGCAATTATCAATGTAATGCCAAAGTAGTAATAAAGGGAAAATAAGTATAAATAAGTGCAATACAACTCCACTTAGAATTACAACCAAAACACACACGCCAGCCCTGGACCCTCCTAACTCGTCACAGTGTCAATAAAAGACGGCACAGGACCTGCTCTAGCTGGATTTTGGATGGTGTGGCCCTCTAGGGAGTAGGTTTGGGTGCTCCCCTCCGACATCTCCCCTTCCTCTGGCACTGAAGAGTAAGAAGAGAAGGTGGGAATTTCTTTTGGAGAAGGTGAATGCTTCCAAGTGACTTTTTGTTACAACGGGTAGGCGTCCATCTTCTGGACATACGAATTGTTTCTTATACTTTATTATCAATACGGGGGTTGAAGAAGGACAGGATGTAGGATGCTGTGCAAAACACAGAACAAGTCTACTTTTCTCTCTACTGGATTTATGTCCTAAATTTATTAATTTTCAAAACGTAGAACATATATAAAGAGCCTTAAAATCAGAAAAAGACAAACCTCAGAAGGCAAAGGATGTGAGCAGGGATACAACAAGTATGCAGTGAAATGTTCTAGCTCACAAATTAAAACAACAATGTGGCAGCATTGTTTTTCTGTCAAATCAGCAACAATTAAAAAATGGATGAGACCCAGAGTTAAAGGTGAAGGGAAGAATGTGCTTTTGTGTAACGTGATGGGTGTGTGATACCTTTCTGAAGAACAGCTTGATAATACGCGTCAAGGCCACAGAAATGCGCACACACATCAACCCAAGAAGGGCAGGCTTACAATCTGTCCTAAGGCAAGGATCTTCCATGACCTGTAAAGATCTGACCACAAGGACATTCATTGCAACACAGTTTGTAGCAGTGAAAACCGAAACCAACTGCAGTGTACTTTACAGTACTGTTGACATCAATTATAGTACATCTACAACAGAATACAATACAATCACAAAAAATATGTAGTTATTTGGAAAGGAGAGAATAAAATAATAGTGATTAGAAGTACAGGCTGCAGAATTATACTGCCTGGCTTCAAATTCTACCTCTTCCACTCACAAGCTGTGTGACCTTGGTGAGTTGGTTAATTTCTCTTGGCCTCAGTTTCCTCATCGGTTGGGTGAAGACAATCATGATTTCTTCATAAGGCTGTGGCAAGGAGTCAATGAAACGATGCAAGAAAATGCTTGGCAGAGGATTCGACATAGAGTAAGTACTCAAGAAATGTCGTGTAGAAATATATGACAGTAGCACTGGCATTTACCAACAGGGAAAGATGCTCACTATAGTTAAGTGATTAAAAAGATACATGGTTTACTAACTAGAATCAACAGACTGAGAGCTTATTAAACAGACACAGATGAAAGAGAACAGACAGATGGAAATCTACTTGAGTCTTGCACTGCTATCAACTTATATGGAGAAAACTGGAGGCCATGTGGGCCATTTTGGCACAAATAAAATCTTCTTTTATTTTAGATCAAAGAATCACTCAGATCTAAATTAGGGCTTTCTAAGTCTTTCTCAAAAAAATATTTCATGTTCCCATTCTTTGCCTGTGTTGGGGTATCCTTGCAGTCAGGAGTAGCTTACCGATTTTTAGAGGAACCTGATGGTGACTCAAGTGAGATTTTCTGGAAGAGGTGGTACCTTAAACAAGCTTTTGATAAACAAACATCTTTGAGAAGCCCATGAATCAGCCTGACTGATTAACTAGTGAACAGGTTAGAAAATGGGCCACGCAAGCAGTTTTATCCTCTCTAGGTGTCACCAGTCATATATAGGAAACAGTTTAGAGAAGGAAAAAACAGCTTTGATCAAAAGAATAGCAGAGGAAACGCAAGTTCTTCAAGGTTGCTGGCCTGGCTCATGGAATAAACACCCAGATCTGAGTCAATGAAAAACGAGATCAGTAAACAAACAGCAGAGAGGGGCAGGAGTGAGCATATCATCTTAAAATGATCTCCACTGTTTGTATAGGTAGCACAACACTGTGCTGTATGAATGGTAGAGCTCGACCCAATCCTACCCTTGCTGGAGCTCTTTTTCATCACCTCAAATCCACATTTATAGTATTTTCTCCCTCTTTGGGGTAGAAATTGTACTAACTACCTTCCAGTAGCACTAATAGAAATCATACACCAATGACAGTGACATCTGTGGGAAATGAAGGCTGAGAGTTTATGGATCTCTCCTGTTGTTGTGCAACGTGAGTACCTAAGGTCAGCTGCACTTGCAACTGCAATCATGAGCCCAGACCTGAACGTTAAGGAGATTATTGAACACTTAAAGGAAACTCAAGGTGGATTAAGATATCCCTGGGGCACCATATTGGGTGGATACAGCTTCGAAGAGACCAGGTCAACAGAAGCAATTCCTCTCCATGTCCTCCAGACACCTCTCTGCACCTCCTGTCGCAGCAGGGGTCTGCTGAACGCAAGGGGGCCCTTTGAAGAAGTGGGAGGGTGTCCCCATGTGATTGCCTCCTTAAGGTCAATCAACTCAGGAAATATTTCTCCATTGCCTACAGTGTGTAAGGAGTGAGCAGCCACAAACTGGGCTCCCCTAGGACTTGCTGTCCAGTGGGCCTTCTGAGAATGGTTGAATAGAATGGAGCCAAAAAAATCAGAAACTGCAGCTGGAAGCACAAAGTCCAGCTCTAAGCCCCAACCAGTGCCAGCTGAGCCAGTGCTGTGCCAACACTTCAGAGTTCTCCTTTCCCTGAGATTATAGAAACTTCAGGTAAATGTTAACCTCTGAAACATTTCCTGGTTAAATCATTCCCATCTTGATCCTTGCACCACAGAGGACTTCAAACCACAGCATTTCAGCATTAACTTCCCAGGTGTGTTGAGAACCATGTGTCTTTATCTGGGGCTGCTGGTCAACCCAGGGTCACTGCTCTGGTAATCTCCCTTGAACTTTGAAGTCAGACAAACCTGAATTTGAGTCTGGGATCTGCCTGGCAATCTTACCACCTTTCCCTTGTCCAGTATTTTTCCAAGTGTGGTCTGGGGTCCTTTAGGGGTCCCTGGGACTCTTTCAAGAGGCCCAAGTGGTTAAAAAATTTTCATAGCAATATTAAGTTATTTGCTTTTTCTTTTTCTGTTCTTCTTTTCTCACAAATGCACAGTGGAGTTCCCAGAGTCTGCAGGAAATGTGGTATCTCAACAGATCGAATGCAGAAGCAGATGAGAATCCAGCTGTCTTCTACTAAGCCAGATAGTAAAACAATTTGAAAAAAATGTAAAACAATACCACTACTCTGACTGATTGTTTTTTTGTTTTGGATAATAGTTATTTTTAATGAAGCACCTTATGTTAACATGTAATGAGGTTATTATTCTTACTTTAAAATGTACAAATACATTTAAATGTTTTCAGTTTTAATTTCTAAAACAGTGTATTTGAATAAAGATAACCCACATGAACAAAAATTCTTTGAGGTTCTCAATTTTTAAGAGTGTAATGGGGTCCTGAGACCAAAAAGTTTGAGAACTGCCCGCCCTAGTCCATTCACTTTCCCACTAGAATCTGATGGCTTTGTTTCTTAATTCACTGAGAAAACAAAACCAACCAGAAGAGGGGAGAACAGTCTCACGTTCCCACCACCAAACTTCCCAGCCCAGCTGCCTCTGTCCCGGCGTAGCCGCCTCCCCTCTATCTCTGTACGCAGATTGACCCATCTTCTATCCAAATTTAGGCCACCGCTTTTACCCAGATTCCATTTCCTCTACCTTCTCCCAAGCACTTTGCCCTGTAATTCCCCGTCTGTCCTACATCATGGATTTCCTCTTGGACTATCCTCAGCAGCGGACAAACATACTCCAGCTTCTCTGTCTTCAAAAGGTTCTCCCTTGACTCCATGTTCTCTGCCCATTGTACCCCTTCCCTGTTGGCCTTCGCAGCAAAGCTCCTAGGCACAGCCTGCACCAGGTGCCTCCATGGCTTCACTTCTCTTTTGCTCTTTAATCCATGCCACCGAGCACGATTGTGCCACATCCAACGGACAATTCCACAGCTGCGTCTTGCTCAAACTTTGAGCAGCATTTGGCACAGTTGGTCACTCCAACCCCATTCAAACTCTTCCTTCACGCATTTCTAAGACCCTGAACTCTCCTGGTTTCCCCCTACACTACTGCCCACTTCTCAGCCCCTTCTGCAGTCTCCTCCTTCCACACTTCTAAATGTTAGGGTGCCTGAGGCTCAGTGCTCGGCCTCTTCCCTTCTCTCTCTACTCTCCCTCTGTTGGTGATGTTTGAGCCTTGGTTCCAAACACCATCTCTATGCTGATGACACCCATATGTTTATTTCTCTGTAAGTCTTCCCTGAGCTCCAGACGCAATAATTATCTCCTTGACATCCCGACGTGGTTGTCTAGTAGGCATTTCAAACTCAATATGTCCAAGCAGAACTCTCGATTTACCCCACCCTTAGCTTCTCCCTCCTGAAGTCCTACCCTGTAGGAATATGGCGCTGCCGTCCACCCAGTGGCTCAGGCAAACAGCCCAAGGGTCACTCTTCTCCCATCCCACATCCGATCCATCAGTACAGCCTGAATCAAACCACTTCTCCTCACTTCCACGGCCGCCACCCTGATCCAAGCCACCATCATCTCACACATGAACTACAGCAATAGCTCCTAACTGGTCTTTCTACATATAGCAGTCAGAGTTAGCCTTTTAAACTATAAATCAGAACATCGCTGTACTCAAAACCCAACAGTGGCTTACCATTATGCTTAAAATCACAGCCCCTACTATGGCGCCAAGGCCTTTGCAGTTTAGTTCACGCCTCCCTCTCCAACCCAGATTCTCACCATCTACCTCGCTTCCCACCTCCTTGTGCCTTTGCTTTCCTTCTTGCTGCCCTGGAATGACCAGCTGTGTTCTGGTTCCATCTGCCAAGAATGTGCTTCCCCGTATTTTCACATGGTTCACTTCTTCACATCATTTGAATGTCACCAGCTCAGAGCGCCTACCCCATACACTCTGTCCAAAATAACCTCTTCTATTAGGTTACATTCAGCTGCAAGTAACAGCTTAAAAAATGTAGACATTTAGTAATTAACAAGAAGACCCATATGAGACATAAGAAGAAAATTTACATCACCTGTGATCACACATTGTAAGTATTTTTAGAATTCTCTTCCAGCCTTTTTCCTATGCAAACAAAATTTATTTTAAATCTACTTGGGCCCCATCCTGGGAATGCAGTTTTATATCTTAAGTTTTCATTTAATATTAATTGATAAATATTTTTCCAAGTCTTATGCAAACAAGATCATGAACTCTTTGACCTGTAAGAAACCTTAGGAATTATTTAGTTCTGACCCATCAAACAAATTTTGCAAGATGAGGTACCTGAGGAGTGAGTTGTTTGCATTTCTCCAAAATGCTTTAATACCTCAGAGATTTTCAGTGTGATTAAGCTGATGCAGAGCCAGAAAGGCTGGGCCTATCGGTTGCTTTGTGTGCACACCAACTAAAGGTGTGTGTCTCTTTATCCCACAGAAACTGGGCTGCCAGCAGAGCTCTGCTTACCCCTTGTCAGTGACTTCACTGACAAATATGTTATCCCTGCACACCTTTCTGTCAACAGTCCTCCCTCAGGAGAGGTTCAAGGCCTTGATAGGATCTGGGCACCAAAGCAAACCTGTCAGACCAGCATGTCTCAAGAGAAAGGCTGCCTGTCTTGCACCCCCATGGAGATCTAAGTGTTTTGTCCAGCTGGCATATTTGTACTTCAGAGGTGGGAAGGGCATATAATGGAGACAGTATGCCAGGGGAGAGAGCACAGCCAAGTCTGGGACCACAAGCAAGATTGGTGTATCTCTTTTCCCTAATGGAATGTCATCAACTTACTATTTTGGAAACACAGCATGATGCAATTGAAAGACTGTGGGATGGGTTAAAGACCCAGTCCACCGCTTTGTGGCTATTGGATCTGGAGCAAGTTCCTCTCTGGTCTTTGGTTACGTCCTTTGCAAAGAGGGAATCACGGTGCCCACTTTGTGGACTTGTAACCCTCCCAGCATTCATGTAGGTTCTCAATAAACAGCAGCTGTTATTAACAAACTTTCCTTTTCCCTTCTAACAGTTCAAGACACACAGTAGGGGCTCAATAAATATTAATTGCATGAATATGAGCCCCACACAAGTAATGCCACATATTTTGAGACTAAGCAATTGAGTCTACAGCAATGACAATAATAATTGTTGCCTACACATGATTCTAGAAAAGCCAGAAGCCAGGTCTCTTGAAATGAAATCTTCAGATGCCTTTATTCTATCAGGATTTCATTTTCTTTCTCAAATCATTTTGATTTAATTAGAAAGAAGATTGTTTTGACTTTATTCTCCACCAGAGGATCAGGATAAATATTATCCTTTCAGATATAGCCAGCTGTTTTTCTAAGTTGTTTTCTTATTATACAATGCTATTGGTTAAGTTCTTTTCTTCATTACAAAAGTAAGAGTTCATTATAGACAATTTGAGAAGTAAAGTAGAAAAGAAAAATAAGTAGCCAAAGTGTCACTACCAAGAGGCAACAACTATGAAAATGTTGGGGTATTTCTATGCACACTCAGTGGTTAATTGTGATCCTACACAGTATCCAATTTTATCTTCTGGCTGTTTTCCTTAACATGATAAAATGTAGTTTTCAAAAATATTCCCCTATTTAATCCTGTTGCCAATGGTTCATAATTTTAAATAGTGCTGAAATGAATATAATTCTTCATAAAACATTTTCTGTAGTTAGGAAAACATTTCTTAGGCTAAGTTCTTAGAAGTGAAATTGTCCTTTTAAAGAATATGAACATTCTTTGGTATACACCACTCAAAAGGCATTAAAAAATTGGAGAAATTTGCAACTTTTCACCAGTCCTGGTTATTCTGATGACAACTGGTAGGTAATATTTCATTTTTTAATTTTAATTTAGTTTGTTTACCAATGAGGTTGAATTGTATAAAACGATTACTCTAAATACTAGTGGTTTCTCTTTGGCAAATTATCCTATTTTGTCCTTTGTCCATGAATTTTGGGGGATGTAGTGTGATTTTTATTAAATTATATGACACCATAGTTTAAGAATTAATTTTTTGTCAAATATGTTATAGATTTCTTAAATGTCTTCCAGTAGGCATTTTCATTTTGTTTATATGTCCTCTTGGAAATTAAAGAGATTTTAATTTCTATTTGGACAACCTAATATTATTTTTATTTATGAGTCTCTTATGGGATTTATCCTTTGAATGATCTTTCCTATTCAGAGACCAGATAAATATTCACCACCATTTTTTCTAAATTTTTAATCATTTATTTTTTGTGTGGAGGGAGTTTGATTGTTTTTACTATTGTTTAATTGTATATATATGAGATAAAATTTGCCATTTTAATCATTTTAAGTGTACAATGCAGTACCATTAGTTATATTTACAATGTTATAAAACCATCACCACTATTTCCAAAACTTTTTCATCACTCCAAACAGAAACTCTATACCCAGTAAAGAATAACTTTTCATTATCCCCTGTTCCTAGCCCCAGATAACCTCTAGTCTACTTTCTGTCTCTATGAATTGCCTATTCTATATACTTCATATAAGTGAAATCATGCAATATTTAACCTTCTGTGTCTAGCTTATTTCACTTTGCATAACATTTTCAAGATTTATCCATATTGTAGCATGTCAGAATTTCCTTCCTTTTTATGGCTGAATAATATTCCATTGTACGTATATACCATATTTTGTTTATTCATTCACCCATTGATGGGCACTGCAGTTGTTTCCACCTTTTGACCATTGTGAATAATGCTACTATGAACATTGGTGTATAAATATCTGTTTGAGTGCCTGCTTTCCATCCATTTGTGGATATACTCAGAATTAGAATTGCTGGATCAAACGATAATTCTAGGTTTAATTTTTTTTTTTTTGAGTAACCACCATACTGTTTTCCACAGTGGCTGCACCATTTCACATTTTACATTCCCATCTGCAAGGCACAAGGGTTCCAATTTCTCCATATCCATGCCAACACTTGTTGTTTTCTGTTTTTTTGATAATAGCCATCCTAATGGGTGTGAAATGGTATCTCATTGTGGCTTTGATTTGCATTTCCCTAATTATCAGTGATATAGAGCATTTTTTCATATGCTTATTGGCCATTTGTATGTCTTCTTTGGAGAAATGTCTATTCAAGTCTTTGCTCATTTTCAAATTGACTTGTTTTGTTGTTGTTGAGTTTTAGAAGTTCTATATATTCTGGATATAAATCTTTTCATTAAATATGTAATTTGCAAATATTTTCTCTGATTCTGTAGATTGCCTTTTTACTCTGTTGATAGTAACTGCATTATTAGTCACGGTTCTCCAGAGAAACAGAAGCAGTAGGGTATGAATGTATATATTGAGAAAGAGAGAAAAAGAGAGAGAGAAACTTACTATAAGAAATTGGCTGATGTGATTATGAGTCCATATTTGCAGTGTGGGCCAGCAGGCTCAAGACCCCAGCCAGCTGATGGTGCAGATGGAGCCTAAAGGCAGTCTTTTGGAGAATTTTTTCTCTTACTCAGGGGAGGGTCAGTCTTTCATTCTATTTAGGCCTTTAACTTATTGGATAAGGCCCACTGTTACTATGAAGAGTAATCTGCTTTACTCTACCAATTAAAATGTTAACCTCATCCAAAAATACTCTCACAGAAACACACAGAATAATGTTTGACCAAATAAATATCTGGGCACCCCATGGTCCAGTCAAGTTGATTCATAAAATTAAACCATCACAATGTCCTTTGATACACAAAACTTTTTAATTTTGATGAAGTCCAATTTTTCTATTTTTTCTTTCATTGCCTGTGCTTTTGATGTCATATTTAAGAAACCGTTATCAAATCCAAGGTCCTACATATTTTCACCTAAGAGTTTTCTTCTAAGTGTTCTGTAGTTTTAGTTCTTATGTCTAGGACTTTGATCCACTTCCAGCTAGTTCTTGTATATGGCATTAGGCAAGGGTCCAACTTCATTCTTTTACATGTGGATATACAGTTTTCCTAGCATCAATTGTTGAAAAGACTATCCTTTCCCCCATTGAATGGTCTTTGTAACCTTCTTAAATAATATTTAATCACTTATGTGAGGGTTTATTTCTGGGCTGTCTTTTCTGTTCCAATGATCTATGTGTTTATGCCAGTACAACACTGTTTTTATTACTGTAGCTTTGTAATATATTTTGAAATCAGGAAGTGTGATACTTCCAACTTTGTTCTTTTTCAAAATTGTTGTGGCTATTTGAAGCCCCTAGAGATTCCATATGAATTTTAGGATGAACTTTTCTGTTTCTGAAAAAAAAAAAAGGCATTGTGATTTTGATGGGGATTGCATTAAAGCTGTAGATTGTTTTGTGTACTATTGACATTTTAACAATATTGTCTTCTAGTCCATGAACACATCTATCTTTTCACTTATTTATGTCTTCTTTAATTTTTTTCAGCAAGTTTTTATAGCTTTTGGTGTACAAATCTTTTACCTCCTTGGTTAAGCTAATTCCTAAAGTATTTTATTCCTTTTGTTGCTAGTACATGGAATTGTTTTCTTAATTTCCTTTTTGGATTGTTCATTGCTAGTTTATGGAAATGAAACTGATTTTTGCATGTTGGCTTTGTATTCTGAAACTTTGTTAATTCATTTATTAGTTTTAGCAGTTTTTTATGGAATCTTTAGAGTTTTCTACATATAAGATTGTATATTTTGCAAACAGAGATAATTTTACTTTTTTATTTCATGTTTGGATGCATTTTATTTATCTTTCTGGCCTAATTTTCTCTGGCTAGAATTTCCAATACTTTGTTGAATAGGAGGAGTGAGCATCCTTGCCTTGTTCAGGATCTTAAAGGAAAATTTGTCAGTCTTCTACCTTTGAGTATGATTCTAGCTATGGATTTTTCATATATACCTTTATTATGTTGAGGTAGTTTCATTTTATTCCTACTTTGTTGAGTGGGTTTTTTTTTAAATCACAAAAGGGTGTTGTTTTTTTCAAATGCTTTTTCTGAATCAATTGAGATAATTATGTGAGTTTTTTCCTTCATTCTGTTACTGTGATATATTACCTTGACCAATTTTTTTATTTTTATAACTTATTTTATTTAACCCAATCATATCCAAATATTATCATTTCAACATGTAATCAATATACAAAGTTAATGAGATCTTTGCATTCTTTATCACTCCAACTTGGGAATACATGTATATTCACATATATTTTCTTGCTTTTTAAAAATGGCTTAATCTCACTGGAGAATCAAAGAAAAATAAAGATAAATACACATTGATCAATTTTTGTAGGTTGAACCATCCTTGCATTCCAAGAACAAATCACACTTGGTCATGATGTGATCCTTTTAATGTGCTGCTGAATTTAGTTTGCTAGTATTTTGTTGAGGATTTTTAAATTAAAATTTATAAAGTATATTGGGCTGTAATTTTCTTATATTGTAATGTCTTTGTCTGGCTTTGGTATCAGAGCAATGCTGGTCTCATAGAATGAGTTAGGAAGTGTTCTCCTTTCTTCAATTTTTTGGAAGAGTTTGAGAAGGATTGATGTTAGTTCTTTAAAGGTTTCACAGAATTCACCAGTGAAGCCAACAGGTCCAGGGCTTTTCTATGTCAGGAGGTTTTGATTATTAACTCAATCTCTTTACTAATTATAGGTCCATTCAGATTTTTTATTTCTTCATGATTCAGTCTTGGTCGGTTTTGTGTTTCCAGGAATTTTCCACTTCATCTAGATTATCTAATTTGTTGGCATACATTTGTTCATAGTGCTCTCTTATAATTCACTTTATTTCTGTAAAATCAGTAGTAATGTCCCCACTTTCATTTCTGATTTTAGTAATTTAAGTCTTACCTCCTTTTTCTTAGCCAATCTAGCTAGATATTTATTGATTTTGTTAATCTTTTTGAGAATCAACTTTTCGTTTTTAGATCTTTTTTTATCCTTTCCTCTTCTCTATTTTATTTGTCTCTGCTTTAATCTTTATTATTTCCTTCCTTCTGCTAACTTTGGGTATAGTTTGTTCTTTTATAGTTCCTTAACTTGTAAAGTAGTTTGTTGATTTGAGATCTTTCTTTTTTAATGTAAGTATTTACAGCTATAAATCCCCTCTTAACACTACTTTTACTACATCCCACAAGTTTTGGTATGTTGTGTTTTCATTTTCAGTCATCTCTAATTATTTTATAATTTCCCTTGTGATGTCTTTTTTTTACCAAAAAAAGTCTTTATTTTTGTATTTTATTATGTTTTTACAAAACATTTCTTTCCAGTTTTATTGAAGTATGATTGACAAATAAAAATCATGTATATTTAGGGTGTACAATGAGACATTTTGATATATGTACACATTGCGAAGTGAGTACCAAGATCAACCTATTTAGCATATCATTGACCTCACGTTGTTACCATTATTTGTGTGTATAGTGGGAACACTTGAGATCTACTCTGTTAGCAAATTTCAAGTATAAAATACATTATTAGTAATCATAGTCATCACACTGTACATTAGGTCTTCAGTACTTATTCATTTTATAGCTGAGGGTTTGCACCTTTTGACCAATATCTCCCCTTTTTCCCACCCCCAGCCACTGGTAACCTCCATTATACTCTTTATTACTATGAGTTTGACTGTATTTTAGATTTCACATACAATTATGCATGTCTTTCTGTGTCTGGCTTATTTCACTTAGCATAATGTCCTCAAGGTTCATCCATTCTGTTGCAGATGGTGGGATTTCCTTCTTTTTTAAGGCTGAATAATATTCCATTGTGTATGAGTATGTGTGTGTCTATTACATTTTCTTTATGCGTTCATTTGTTGACAGACACTTAGGTGACTTACATATATTGGCTATTTTGAATAATACTGCAACGAACATGGTAATGCAGATATTTCTTTGAGATAGTGATTTTATTTCTTTTAGATATATATCCAGTAGTGGGATTCCTGGACCATATGGTAGTTCTATTTTTAATTTTTTGAGAAACCTACAGACTGTTTTCCATAATGGCCGTACTAATTTACATTTCCACCACTAATTTACAAGGGTTCCCTTTTCTCCACATCCTTGACAACACTTGTTGTCTTTTAACTTTTTGGTGATAACCATCCTAATATGTGTGAGGCGATATCTCATTGCAGTTTTGATATGCATTTCCCTGATGATTATCAAAATTGAACACTTTTTCATATACCTATTGGATATTTGTATGTCTTCTTTGGAAAAATTTCTATTCAGGTCTTTTGCCCATTTTTTAATTGGGTTAATTTTTTTTTTTTTTTTTTTTTTTTTGCTATTGAGTTGTACAAGTTCTTTAAATATTTTGGCTGATTTCTTCTTTGATCTTTTGGTTGTTTAAGAGTGTGTTGTTTAATTTCCACAAATTTGTGAATTTTGTAGTTTTTATTCTGTTATTGATTTCTAAATTCACCCCCTTGTAGTCACAGAAGATAGTTTGTATAACATTTATTTCTTTAAATCTAATAAGACTTGATTTGTGGCCTGACATATGGTCTATACTGGAGAATGTCCCGTGTGCACTTGAGAAAAAGGTATTCTGTTGTTCTGTTGTTGCTGAGTGTTCTGTAGGTATCTATTAGATCTAATTGGTTTACTGTATTGTTCAAGTCCTCTATTTCATTACTCATCTTCCATCTGGCTTTTCTATCAATTGTTGAGATTGGGGTATTGAAGTCTCCAACTACCATTGTACAAACTATCTATTTCTCTCTTCAATTTTGTCAATTTTTGCTTCAAATATTTTGATAATATGTTATTGAGTAAATGTTTATAATTGCTATATCTTCTTGCTGCATTGAACTTTTTATTAATATATAACATCTTTTTTGCATCTTGTAAACTTTTTTGATTCAAAGTCTATTTTGTCTGATATAAGTATAGATACCCCACCTCTCATTTGGATACTATTTACATGGAATATCTTTTTTTTTCAGTGTCCATAAAATAAAGTTTTACTGGAACACAGCCATGCCCATTTGTTTATGTATTGTCTATGGCTGCTTTCACACTAGAATTGCAGAGTCGATTAGATGTGACAGGAAACGTATGGCCCACCAAAGCCTAAAATCCTTACTATCTGGCTCTTCACAGAAGAATTTTGCTGAACCAGCTTGATAGGAGTGCCTTGTCCATATAGTGGTTGCTTGACTTAATTTAGGTTCACTGGGGAAGTGGACTCTGAGATGAAGATTGGTGAGTAAGTTTCTTTAGCAGCAGTCTTGGGGACAATGTCTGTGATGGAGTGAAGGAAGCAGAAGAGGTTTACACAGAGGCCTCAGCCCATCTCACAGGAATCTCTGGAGCTAGGGTGATCCTTCAAAATGGTTACAAATTGAAACAAGAGGTGAACTTTTGTACTCCAGCATCTACCAGGAGGGAGTGTAAGCTTAGCTGAAGCAGTTCGGTGGAGGACAATTCCCATAGTCGGAATCAACTGTGATTCTTCAGCAACCATATTCCAAGCAGCTGCTGGGGGAATGAGCTCCTCACCCCAAAGGAGCCATATGGGTAGAGCAATCCTCTCCATTTCTTAGTATTTGTGATTTACAGAGTGAATGAATATATATTTTTTGGGGTTTTTTTCTTTTATTTGAGAATATTATGGGGGTACAACACTTTGGTTATATATATTGCCTATGCACTGCCCAAGTCAGAGCTACAATTGTGGACAGCCCCCAAACTCTGTGCTCCGTACCCATTCAGTGAGAGTTTTCCCATCCCCTCTACCCACCTCCCGCCTGCCTGCCCCCGATGAATATTATTGCCATGTGTGACTTAAGTATTGATCAGTTAGTACCAATTTGATGGTGAGTACCAGTGGTGCTTGTTTTTCCATTCTTCTGATACTTTCCTTTGAAGAATGGGTTCTAGCTCCATCCAGGATAATACCAGATGTGTTAATTCACCATTGTTTTTTATTGCTGAGTAATACTATGGTACACATATGCCACATTTTATTAATCCACTCTTGTATTGATGGGCACCTGGGTTGTTTCCACATCTTTGCAATTGTGAATTGTGCTGCTATAAACATTTGAGTGCAGATGTCTTTATTATAGAATGTCTTTTTTTCCTTTGGGTAAATACCCAGTAGTGGGATTGCTGGATCAAATGGTAGTTCTACTTTTAGTTCTTTGAGATATCTCCATATTACTTTCCATAGAGGTTGCACTAGTTTGCAGTCCCACCAGCAGTGTATAAGTGTTCCTATCTGTCTGCATCCCAGCCAACATTTGTTGTTTGGGGACTTTTTGATATGAGCCAATCTCACTGGAGTTAAGTGATATCTCATTGTGGTTTTGATTTGCATTTCCCTGATGATTAGAGAAGTTGAGCAATTTTTTATATGTTTGCTGGCCATTTTTCTGTCTTATTTTGAAAAGTTTCTGTTCATGTCCTTTGCCCATTTTTTAATAGGGTTGTTTGATTTTTTTCTTGTTGATTTTCCTAAGTTCTATATAGATTCTGGTTATCAGCCCTTTATCAGATGTGTAGCATGCAAATATTTTCTCCCATTCTGTAGGTTGTCTGTTCACTCTGGCGATAGTTTCCTTGGCTGTGCAGAAGCTTTTTAATTTGATCAGGTCCCATTTATTTATTTTTGTTGCTGCTGTACATGGAATATCTTTTTCCATCCTTTTACCCTCAACTTATTTGTATCTTTGGATCTATTGTGAGTATCTTGTAGACAGCACATGATTAGATATTGTTTTAAAATCCATTCTACCAGTGTCTGTTTTCGATTGGAGTGTTTATGCTATTTACATTTAAAGTAATTAGATAAAAAGGGACTTACTTCTGCCATCTTTATATTTGTTGTCTATATGCCATCTAGTTTTTTTTTTGTTGTTGTTGTTCCTCATTTCCTGCATTATTGTCTTCTTTGGGGTTCAGTTGATTCTTTCATGGTGAAATGTTATAATTCCCTTTCATTTTCTTTTGTGTATATTCTATAGCTATTTTCTTTGTGGTTACCATGGAATTACATTTAACATACTAAAGTTATAGCACTCTAATTTGGATTTATACCAGCTTAATTTCAATAGCACACAAAAGCTCTGTTTCTATATACCTCTGTCCCCACTCCCTTTACAGTTATTGATGTCACAAAATTACATTTTTGTCACAATTGCATTGCGTGTCCAAAAACATAGACTAATAATTAGTTTTGTATGTATTAGTCTCTTAAACCATATAGAAAATCAAAGGCTGATTTACAAACCAAAATTATAATAATATTAGCCTTTATAATTTTCCATGTATTTACCTTTAGGAGATATCTTTGTTTCTTCATATGGCTTCAAATTACTGTCTAAGTGTCCTTTATTTAAATATGAAGGACTCTCTTCAGCATTTATTTCAGAGCAAGTGTAGTTGTAATGAACTCCTTCAACTTTTATTTATCCAGGAATGTCTCTCTCTCCCTCATTTTTGAAGGAAAATTTTAACAGATGTAGAATTCTTGGTTGACTTTTTTCCCCAGAACTGTGAATATATCATCCCACTGCCTTCTGGGTGCCAAGATTTCTAATGAGATATCAGCTGATAAATGTAATTGAGGATCCTTTGTATATGTAATGAGTCACTTCTCTCTTGCTACTTTCAAGATTCTCTCTTTGTCTTTGGTATTTGACAGTTTGATTATAATGTTTCTTGGTAGGGATCTTTTTCAGTTAATTCTACTTGGAGTTCATTGAGCTTCCTGGATGTTTATACTGATGTTATTCTTCAAATTTAGGAAATTTTCAGCCATTACTTAGTACTCAAATAATCAGTCATTGTTTATTCAATAATCTCTTTGCCCTTTCCTCTGTTTCTTCTCCTTCTAGAACTCTAACAATGCATATGCTTATCCACTTGATAGTGCTCCTTGGGCTTCATTCACTTATCTCGGCCTTTTTTATTTCTGTTCCTCAGACACAAACATTTCAACTTTCCTATCTTTAAGTTCACTGATTTTTTTTCTTCTGCCTGCTCAAATCTACTTTTGCATCTCTCTAGTCAATTTTTCATTTTAGGTCTCATATTTTTCATCTCTAGAATTTTTTTCCCCTTTTATTTTTACTATCTCTTCATTGATATTTTCATTTTGTTCATACATTATTTTCTTGACTTTGTCCATATCTTCCTTCAGCTCTTACAGCATCTTTAAGACAGCTGTTTTAAAGTCTTTGTCTAGTAAGTCCATTATCTTGTCTTTCTCAGGGATGTTTTCTGAATGGGCCAGACTTTGCTGTTTCTTTGTATGCCTTATGATTTTTTGTTTAAAAATGGACATTTGAATTATAATGTGGTAACTCTGGGAAATCAGATTCTCCCCCTTCCCCAGGGTTTTCCAGGTTATTATTATTATTATTACTGTTATAGGTTGTGTCTGTGCCAGGGACCAGCCTGAAGTATAAACTAAAGGTCCTCTCAGGTCTTTTCTGAGCCTGCACATTTCTCTAGCCATGCACAGTTACTAAAGTAGCCCCATGTCTGGGCATGGTGGCTCACACCTGTCATCTCAGCAATTTGGGAGGCCAAAGTGAGAGGATTGCTTGAGGCCAGGAGTTCTAGACCAGCCTGAGCAACATAGCAAGACCCTATCTCTACAGAAAATAAGAAAAATTGGCCATACATGATGGCATACACCTGTACTCCCAGAGACTTGGGAGGCTGAGGCAGAAGGATCACTTGAGCCCAGGAGTTCAAGGCTGCAGTGAGCTATGATCATGCCACTACACTCTAGCCTGGGTGACAGAGAAAGACTCTGTCTAAAAATTTTTTAAAAAGTAACCACATACATGCAGTTGCTTTTGAATGTCCTTGAGAGCCTTAAATATCTGGCTCCCAAAAGGGGAAAAGGGGGAAATATAAAGGTAAAAGAAAAAATAGACACTGGATTTTTAAATCCCCTGGATACTGCTTCAGCCAGAGGAGGATGCAACAATGGCCACCACCTCTTTGTCTGCACTTCCATGATTAGAAGCAGAAATTGATGATCAGAACACAAGTTCCCAATATATGGAGAGCAAAGTCCTTATTGCTTACCCTCACTCTTGCCATGTGCAAGCTGTTCCAGGAATAACTGCACAGCTTCCTGACATGGGGCTCAATGGGGAGGGGATGGGTAACTGCTGGCATGCTAAGAGCTTAAATTGACCCAAATAAGCATGATTTATCTTTCAATCCTTCCCCTTGGAAGTTGCAAGCATTTGAATAGACCCCAGAGTTTTAATATAGTTCCATCAGGCAGATTCTGCCAGTGCAATTATTTTCTAGGTAGGGAAATAGATTCTAGCACTTCTTACTCTGCCATCCTGCCTGATGTCACTTGATAGTGTCCTTTGATGCACAAAAGTTTTAAATTTTGATGTTCAATTTTTCTATTTTTTTCTTTTATTGCCTGTGCTTTTGATGTCATATTTAAGAAACCATTACCAAATCCAAGGTTATACAGGTTTTCCCTATGTTTTCTTTTAAGAGTTCTATAGTTGTAGCTCTTAAATTTAGGTCTTTAATCCATTTTTAGTTAATTTTTATATGGTGTACTATAAGGGTCTAACTTCATTCTTTTGCACGTGGCTATCCAGTTTTACAGCAGAATTTGCTGAAGACAAATGGAATGGTCTTGGCACTCTTGCCAACGTGAGGGTTTATTTCTGAGCTCTCCATTATATTCTTTTGATCTGTATATCTACCTTTATGCCAGTACCACACTATTTTGATTACAGTAGCTTTGTAGTAAGTTTTGCAATCAGCACACATGAATCCTCTTTGTTCATCTTTTTCAAGATTGTTTTGAGTATTCTGGGTTCCTTGAAATTCCGTGTGACTTTTACGATGAGTTTTTTCATTTCTGCAAGAGAAATCATGAGGACTTTCATAAGGCTTGCATTGAATCTGTAGACCACTTTGGGTAGTATTGTCACCTTAACAATGTTAGATCTTCCTATCTGTGAACACAAGATGTCTTTCCGTTTATTTAGGTCTTCTTTAATTTCTTTCAGTAATGTTTTTGTAGTTCTTATCACCCTAGCAGAAGACGGGGATCAGGAGGACAAATGAACTCTGGAGTTTCGCTTGCTACAGGTAGCACTGCCAGAGCAGGTAGTGCACCTAGTTCACTCATTCTTTCATCCACTCATCTGTCACTTTGTAAATATCTATGAGGTGCCTGCTCCATGCCAGGCAGCACTGGGAATGCAATAGTGAACAAAACAGAGATACTATGTAATGAAACATCTGCTGAGGACTCCTTACATGCTAGGCCCCATGCTGAGCACTGGGAGGGAAATCTGTCAAGGTCTGTTAGGAGGGCAAACACACAAACCAAAAACAGTACAACCATGACACATAAGTGCTTATATGAGAGACATGGAGGCCCAAACTCTACCGTGTATTGGGCTTGGAGTGGGCAGGTATCTGAGAAAGGTTACCTAAGTGATATTTGTGCTGGGTGCTGGTAAGTAGGAGTATATCACAGAACTATGTGGAGTGGGTTGTGGGATGGGGAACAGGGTACATTCTCAGAAAGGGCAATAACACATACACAGAAACTGAAGTGTGGATGGACTCATGGAAAACAGGTGTGTATGCTGTAGCATGGGAAGTGCACCTGGGATAAGTGAGCAGGGCCGGCCAGACTATGAAGCGCCTCATGTGCCACGCTAAGGAGTTGGAATATTACTGAAGGTAGTGGATGCCCACTGAGGGATCATGAGCTTATAACAATGACGTGGCCAGAGTTTTGTTTTAGAAAGATGATTATGATTCCAGGAGGGAGAACAAGTTGGAAAGGTGACATAGGAAATAGGCACCACTGTCATAATCCAGGCAAGGAACAACGTGGGCCTGGGCTAGGCGTGAGAACAGGGTAGAAGGACAGGCTTGCCACATAGTTAGGAAGTGACTGATCACCTTTAGCAGGTGTGAGAAAGAGGGAAGAGACAAAGATGCCTCTTACTACCCTAGAAATTTAAATGTGACCACAGCGAACCCCAGAGAAACAATCCAAGTGGACTTAAGCAGAGCACGCCACAAGAGGAAAATTATTCCTGTGCTCTCACGTAACCCACGTGGAGGCCCTAGGCCAGGCATCAATGGGATACGTATATACTGTGTTTGTGCTGGTCCCAGGGGTCTTGCAAAGCAACACCCAATCCTTGATGCCCTGGTAGGTCAAAGAAATCTCAGTTATGGCTTTCCCTCACATCTTCCCCGTTAGCCCTGCCTCGCGTTGTTTGTCTGAGAGACAAGAACTGTTTTCCTTCCCTCACCTTCTTCCCCATTCCTGGGCTGCTCGGGGCTGACTGACAGGGAGCCTTCGACAGTCAGGGAGCTTTCAACAGTCATGCACATGAAGCTGAAATTTAAGTCCCCTCACCGCGCTACCCAAGCTCCTCCAAAAGACTTGTCTTTGCACGCTCACAGTAGTCAAGAGGCTGTTTGTTTTGGCTAACCCACACACAAAAAATGCTGATGGAATCAAGCACAAAACACCATATGACAGGTTTAATGCCAGAAGTTTTAAGGTCAGTATAAAGCTGGGCTGGAGAGTATGAGGAAAAAGTAAAAATTGGTGTACTTACCATTTTAGAGGAGGGAAGATTATCTGGGTGTTTTTATATGTCTGACGTTTACATGGTCCCAACGCAGCAGTTATTAGGACAGAAAATGCCACAAATGAAGAAATAAAATGCATTGGTATGTTTGATAGTGTTGCTTGCCATAAACACCTCAAAGTAACTTTTTTCATGCTATTTCATCTGGGTAAAACTATGCTGATTTTTGAAATATATATTTTTTTCTTGTCTAGTCCATTCCTATGTAGTTCAAGAAAGTGATGACTATTAAACAATAATTTGGAATTTTACTGACACTATAGCCTGACCAATATTTTTTAAAGGATTCCATTGTGACATATTAACTAAAATTTGCTAACCTGCATGTATTGCATTTTTCTATCCACTTAACAGACTCAAGGTTGACTATGAGTTATTAACAAGTAGAATTTTTTAAAAAATAGTTTATGTTATGAGATTCAAAAAGCCAGTCTACTGGTGGAAAGGCTTGCTGGAATTTATAAAAAGTTTAGATTTATAGGTTCTTTTAAGAAAGAAATATGCTTTTAAATAATAAATAGGCTAATAAAAAGGTATTGTCTCGCAAGGACCCTCAGGGAGCCCCCGCAGGTACTGACAGGTGACACTTACCTGGCCCCAGCACTGAGCTAAAGGTGTTACAGCAGTATCTCTTCTGGTCTTCTCAATAACCCTCTGGGGTAGGTGTAGTTATTATTACCCCATACAGGCCAGGAAACTGAGGCACAGAGAATTGAAGTGATACAAAGCTAAGAAGTGGGGAGCTGGGATCCCAGCTCCGTGTTGGGAAGCTGGAGTTCTGGCTTTTTATCTATTTTGCTGGACAGTGCCCAGGCAGCTAGCAGGGCCTATAAGTGGCACGTCCCTCAGGAAGTGTTCATGGCATCAGTACACAAGCCTACCTTAGGACATACTGCCTGCTCCTAGGCCTTAAGGTTTCTAAAATGCAGGTGAAGGGCAGAAGAGAAAGGCCTGTCCAAAGAAAGCAAGCAAAGCCATTAAATGCTGAACAAATAATCACATCAACTGTATGTGAATAAATGGAATCTATGCTTCTAAGTTTTCTGTCACTGGTTTTGTCTTAAGTCCTACAATTTATTCTCTCCATCTGCCGAGCACTGCTCTTTCTTACAGAGGCCGCAAAGATAAGCTTCTGCCCAGCCCCCAGTCAAATCATCACAAAAAGCAAATTAATGGGGGTCTCTGAATCAGTGAGAGCTTCCATTTTTGCAAGGCAACTCAGAAGTATGTTGGTCAGAGAGAAAGATACAAAGCAAGAAGCAAATTGCTGGGGCCATCATATCAATTTAATGTGTCACTATTGGCTTTTTTTAAAAAACAAAATAGGACATAATACAAAGTGAAAATTGTTTTATGAATTTTTAATTTCAGTTATAAATTGTACATTATAATGTGTATACTGAGTCACATTGTAAAATGTATTTCTTGCGTGACTTGTGGTCAATAAAAAGATATTATTCTTAAAAAGAAAACCACTGCCCCTAAATTGGGACCTCTCTGGTCCTTTCAGCCCAGTGGGGTTTTTCACAGTGTGTGTCTGTATAAGTCACACTAAATAAAAGGTTAACAGAACACCTGCAGTGATTGGGTTGGGAGAGCTACAGGAGGCCCCATAGAGACTATACTACAGTTTTTATGGTGCCACCTTTACTAATAAAGACTTTAGTCTAGAAAGTTCTGGAGGCCTGAAAGATATTTATTCAGGAACAGGAATGTGGGATAGAACATGTCAGGCAAGTCAAGCCCTGTTCGTGCCTCTGAATCTGGTTGGCTGCTGATGTTCAGATTGTCTACACTGACGGGGCTGCCCCCACTAATGCACAGGAAACCCGCAGCAGAGGTTTCTCACCATCAGCTCCAGGCCACCACCATCAAGAGCTGCCCTGGCTGGAAACCTTTCATCTTCTGCTGTACCGATCCAAGTCCCTCCGATGCTTCCTCCCATTTCACAGTATCTTTCCCCACCAAGTCGGGTTCCTTCTTCTGAATTCTTCCCGGACTCCACACCTTTACCAAACCTTCCCTGAGCCGCCCAGCCTCACACCAGTCCCTGCCTCACCTGTTGTTCCAGCCACTTCTCTCTCATCCTCGCTGCCTCCATATACCTTACAGTCAGTGCTTTGGGGATTGTTTGTGTCTGCGTTTGCCCATCCACTGTTTACATGTCTGTGCCTCTCCCCACTATCTCTCTGGGCTTGGACCATACACCCAGGGTACAGCCAGCCCCTGCCAGGGCAAGGAGCACACCTGGAATATCCTTGGCCACCCCTGAAACTTGCACACCATGCAGCGAGTGCTCACAGGCAGCCTGACTACTCCGAATGTGTGACCCATCTGATAAGAAGGTAGATATTCCAGCTAAGGGAGATGAAAGATCCTTGGAAAGTGGAATCTGCACTAAGCCAGGCTGTTTTGAGAAGCTAGTGTCCGCATCAAATGCATTCTGACTTAAAGTACTTCTCTAAAGGGATTCTTTGGCTTAAATTGCATAGCTGTTTCTATTGCATTGACAACTGGGCTGAACCACCCGCCTGCACAGGTGCTTCTTTGCTGGCCCGTTGCCACCACCTATTGGCTCCTGGAGGAAACAGGAATGAGCACAGGTCAGATGTGTGCTTCCAGCTGCATTTCCAAGAGGCTCTCAGAGGGCAGAAAATTATCACAGAAGCCAATGTGTAGAGAATCCAATGCCTGAGGAATGCTTTTACCCATCCTGACTCTGTCTTCCTGCCCCTCATCAAAGTTGGCTTAGGGAGTTCAAATGCAGCACCAGCATTTGTGCAAAAACCATATGGACAGAGGTGACCCGCCCCCAAATAAAAATGGACATAGAGGGGTGAGCTACCCACATTCTGAGAAAAACCACTATTCCAGGCCTACCTTCCCCAGCACCTTGCTTCCTCAGAATTTTTACCCACAATGCGTCTATTACATAACCTGCCTTTGCCAGGGCCTAAAATATAGCCCCTTAGCAAGTAAAAACTACATCTAGATCTTTCTATGATGTCTCCAGCCAATCCTTTCTCTGCACATTGCATCAGCATAAGGACAGTCACTGAAGCAGAATATCACATGATAAGCTAAGCTATCCTTGGAAAACACAAGTATTTCCCAAAGTAGAATGTAGGCTGTGTCCCAACCCATCAAAGATGGAAGACTTTGCATTAAAATTTCCTGCCTAAGAGATCAGACCACCACCACTAACCCCAACAAAATCTGGCTAGAATGGGGCTGGAGAGAGTTAAGTTGTTGCTGGTTTTCTCAGGAGGTCAAGGGCTAAAATTGAGCCTGTCCTGTTTCCAATTCTGTTGCCCATCATTGCTCTAGGAAGAACATCACCCAGTTGTTCCTGATTTTGAACAACTTCAGTGTTGATCATTCACCACAAGAAGTTAACTTTCAATTAAAAAAGACAAACTCTTTGTTTATTGCTGTGTAACAAACCACTCCAAAATGCAGTGGCTTAAAACAACAATTTATTATTAGACTAAAGAAAATTATTAAATTTAGATGACAATGTGTTCTTTCTCACCATTCTGAGGGTTGATGGGGTGATTCCTCTGCTCCACATTATGTCAGCTGTGGCCACTCCTGTGGCCCACAGAGTGGGGCTGGAAGACCCAAGACAGCCTTTCTCACAAATCTGGTGCCTCGGTGTCCCTGCAGGTGGCCTCTTGTTCTCCAGGGCCCCTTCACGTGGCATCTCTCTCTACCAGGACAGCCTGGACGTTCTTACAACACGGCAGCCCAGTTCCGGGACAGCCAAGGCAGAGCGTCACTTCGTTTCATTCTACTGGTCAAAGCAGGTCACAGGCCAGCCAAGGATCAAAGGGTGGGGAAACGGATTCCATCTATCAGTGGGAGGAAGGATAAAAGCCTATATGGAAGGGCGGCATTGTAAGTGCCATCTTTAAGGCAACCTGTCACACAGACAGTAATGCAGAAAAGAGAACTAGGTTGGCCTCATTCCTCCAGCTTCTATGTGGGGGATCAGTGTCCTTATCTGGAGAATGGCATTAATAATTACTACTTGGAGTTTTGTTCAGATTAAATGAGATAATTACAGTTAGTGCTAGGCTCATGGCACACGCTTTTGGCTCAGCAAATGTCGTCAATTCCTACGAAATGTTGGACCCCACAAGCAGCCTGTAAGGTCCGAATCTGAGAGGAGGTGCTATTTTTGGATGCATCAGAGTTCAAAGCTGGCTCCAAACCACAGCCTGCTGAGTTTTCTGGGGAATTTAGATGCTTTGGTTGCCTTTTCTCACCTTCATTTTCTTCTCTGACCCACATCTAAAATGCTATGAAATTTTTTTCTCTTGAAACCAAAAATTCCATGGAGACTGGTTTCCCACTTGCAGTCAGGATGCTGAGATACAGATGGGCACCCCTGAGACCAGCACAGGGCATGGCAGTGAGGCTACACACACAGGGCAGTGAGCCTGCTGGCCCTCCTATGATCAGGCCCACTTTTATCCATTTTATTTAATAGGGTAGGTGTATAAGCCTATAAGGCGTGTCGTTTGAACCCCTGGTTTATTACATAGTGTCACCGTGGCTAGCAGAATGTCGCCAGACTGGAGCACCAGACGACAGGCAAGTTTTAGTGGGGATGAGACAGGTTTATACTTCAAGAGAAACAGGCTGAGAGAAGATGCATGGCTGAGGGAAGTGCGCACATGGGGGCAGTGTTTGAGAGATTAAGCCCAGTATGGACATGCAATGGAGTGTTTCTCAGCCTTAAGAAAGAAGGAGATACTGCCTTTGCAATAACATGGAGGAACCTGAAGGACATTATGCAAAGTGAAATAAGCCAGATACAGAAGGACAAATACTACATGATACCACTGACGGATGGAATCTAAAATAATCAAATTCACAGAAGCAAAGAGTAGAATGGTAGATGCCAGGAGCTGAGCGGAGGGGGAAGCGGGTGGTGGGTGTTAGTCAAAGGGTACAAAGTCTCAGCTATGCAAATGAATAAGTCCTAGAAAACTACTGCACAGCATAGTGTTTATAGCTAACAATATTGTATTGTATACTTAAAAATTTGCTAAGAGGGTAGATCTTGTGTTATGTGTTCTTATCACAAAAATAAATAAATAAGGAGTGCAGGAGGAAACTTTGGGAGGTGATGAATATGTCTACGGCACTGATTGTGGTGATGCTTCCAGAGGTGTATCCTTATCTCCAAACACATCGAGTTGCATACATTAAATATGTACAGCTTTTTGCATGCCAATCATACCTCAATAAAGTGGTTTAAAGAGAGAGAGAAGCAACTCAGGAGGCTTGAGCCCAATAGTTGGAGGCTGCCATGACCTATGATCGTGCCACTGCACTCCAGCTAGGTGGCAGAGAGAGACGCTGTCTCTTAAAAAGAGAGAGAGAGAAAGAGGTTCAGCAGAGTTGGAGAGTGCTTTTGACCATTGCAATGGTCTTTCTCTGCCAGTACCCAGCCACATCTCCCACCCTGGAGCTGTTCCTGTACTTACTCTTGGCTTTCTAAACCCTCTGCCTGAGTGCGTTCTCCAGCTGGAATTACCCCCAGTGACCTGCTCAGCCAAGGACAGGCAAAAGTGCTGGCAAACTCCACCACGGAGAAGGACTGAGCCTCAGCGGTCTGTGTTAGTAACCCACTCACAAATACCCTGTCCCTGGCCACCCCCTTTCCCTAAACTGCTCTCCCATGCATCCTGGGATCACCCCCCAAACAAAATGCCTGCACCTAAGTCCTTGACCGAGTCTGCTCCGGGGGCAGCACAACTAGGTCACCAGCCTTCACTTACTTCTCCAGCTGATCCAGGACGGCCCCGAGAACAGAATCAGGGGCCAGGAGGACAGAATGTGTCTGCAAAACATACGACCCTTCCCTCCTTTCCTTAAAATCTACCTGTTCCCATCATTTTCATCCATCTGGTCTGGTGAGTCCTCTCCTTTCTCTTCCAACCTCCGCAACTCACTGCTTGTGCAGTTGCCCCTGTGATTGCTTGCCTGAGACTCCCAGGCCTAGCATTCTCCTCTTCGTCCTTTGGGTTTCCCTCTGATCCTATCACCAAGTCTGCTCTGGTTCGGGGTTTGTTTGGGTCACTTAACTTTTCCTGAGTGATGATTTTTAAACCCCAATACTGTACTCATTTCTAGAGGTGCATAATTCTGTCAGTTTAGAAGCATGGAGCTACTTGGGGTCTGGGCTTTGTACTAAGGACAGGAATATAGGAAACATCACAGATGGGCTGGAGTGTGTTGCCCAAAAGCACCAGTGTTGCAGAATTCAGGTTTCTGAACTGATGTCGCCATTAAAATATGGATGCTCTGACAGTGACTGCACAGGCCGGGCAAGGTCCTGCCTCCGGCGGAGGGTGGGGGCTTAGGGTCTTCAGATTCTTCCTGAACTTCCCTTCTTCTCTCTCAGGGGTGGAGGGAGAATCCTCCAGCTTGTCTCCTTTGGTCCTCACCTTCACTATTTGTCCACTTAACTACCAGTTAGCCCATCCTAGCCCCTCTTGCCATGGAGAGGGAGACAAAAGGAATTGAGTTACCTGCTACCATTATAGCAACAAAAGGCAGAAACCCATATTAGCTCAAAGAAATAGGGGCTTTATGAGTTCACATAACTAAAAGTTCCAGCAGTCCTCTAACTTCAGGCACAGTGGGGTCTTAAATGATGATATTTCCACTCCTCAGTTCTGCTTTCTTTGGGTGGGTTGTATCCTTGGAGGGCCAAGGTCAATTCCCACAGCCCCAGGACTAGTGGCCTCAGTGGAAAAAGAACTCTTCTTCTTTGTTAGTTCTGCCATAAGTCCAGGATGGGACCCTCATTAGCCTGGCCTGGTGCTGGGCTGATCCCACATCCCTCATGGATGCTGCGCTCTGATGGGTGAACACTGACGTATGTCTCCACTACAGCATTTCGGTGGCGCGTTATCTCCACCCAACACACATGGAGGAAGGTGATTTGCTAAAGGAAAATCCAGGTATGGTTACTACAACATGGGAAGAATGGAGTTTGGTTGGACGAAACAACAGTTACCCACCTCAAGAACTAATCATACTAAAAAAATATGCATCATGGCCCTGTCATCTGCTGGGCTCTATTTATATGCTGTCATTAAATCCTCAGAGGTAGACATGACCACCCCATTTGACAGATGAGAAAACTAAGGTAAGGTAGGTGAAGCCACTTGCTCAAGGCCACCCTGTTAGAGTGACGATTAGACTTGTGTCCAGATTAGACCCGTGTCTACCTCAGAGGCTACACTCTCTATGCCACCCCTTGAGGGCTCTTCCCGCCAGAGTTTCAGGTCCTGCTCCACTGACCTGAAGTTATTGGCTTTTCTTCCTGGAGCTCCTGCTCTGCCTTCTGTTGGATTTGGGTATGACAAGCTGGTGATTACGGGCTCCTCTGTCTGTTGGTCAAAGCTGGTATCCAGGAGGAAGTGGCCTCAGAGGCTTCACAGGAGTCTCTGGCTTCACACCCCATTTCCCAGAATTTATGCAGCAGATTCTGGGCTCTCCCCCTGCCCCGCATCAGCATCCATAACCCTGAGTCTTCCCACACAGCTCCTAGCTCGTGACTGTGGGGACTTCCAATTCTCAGCCTCATTGCAGAAGACAAAAGACCAGCTTTCCCAGCATCTGTCCAAGGGACACCCCTGTCCCAGCCAAGTCACCAGCTCTGCCCACAGCCCAGGTCTCCGTGATGACACATCATTTCAGTTTTCCCTGGGAGTGGTGGGACTTAGCCCCAAATCTGTGGATCCCATTTTTATAGTGCAGAATCCTGAAAACACACATTATAGGTATGCCATTGTATTTTACTCTAAGCAGTCACAGAAGGAGAGACATTAGAGATGGGACAGCAAAGCAAGTTCCAGAAAGGACGGACACTCCACCCTCACTTGCAGGTCAAGTTGATGCTTCCTCATCTTGCCTGCAGCCCAAAGTTTATATTTCACTTTTCTGGGATAATGTGGGTGATCACTCTGATACTCCATGCATTTCTGTTCTATTCCACACAGGAATGTCCATAGCATGTCCGTCTGTCATCTGCCAATCTGAAGACACTGGGAGCGGTTCAGATACCCCCACGGCCCTCGCCTCCCACAGACCAATCTCCACCGTCAGGAGAGTGGCAGAGCAGAGAGAAACTGTGTGTGAGAAAGCCCACCTCACGTCCTCAGCCAGGGCTGCCACCAAGAGCAGATCAGAAGGGAAAGATGCTGCTCCAAGCCCAGGTCTCTAGAACAGCATTTCTGAACCACTTTTTGAATACAGGACACCTTTGGTAAAGCCATTGTATCCCTTCTCAGAACGCCTTTATGTACATTAAGTAAAATACACAAGAGTACAAAGGAAGCTGATAATACTGAACTGCAGATATCAAAATATTTTAAAACAAATTTATAATATATTAATATCTGTGATTATTAATTGGCACATTTAAATAGTATGATCTAGTTTCATGTCTCATAATTTTGAAGTCATGATGAGTATAAGTAATATTTTGAGGTACCTATGAAACAGTAACATAGTATGACAGCATCTGTGATTACAATTGCCAACAATCACAGCACTACTAATACCACTGCGAGTTGCTGCCTACATAATGAAGGAAATGCTAAGTTGCGCGTAGCTTTCTGTGAAAACAAGGGTGCAATTTTATTTCTTATCCAAGTTTACAGATCTCTTGAATTCTAACCCCAGAGTTCTTGGGGGTGCTCAGTGGATCCCAGGCTAAGAACCCCTGACATTCTAGAGCGTCTGTGTTAACAATGTCCGTGTGCGGTTGTCTAAAGCCATTCTCTCGGCAGCCCTCTGAGCGTTATCATCTCCGTTCTTCAGCTAAGAAGACCAAGGCTGGGAAAGGCTAAGCCACGGATGGCACAGCAGTGAGTGGACTCCTGTGCTCTTCCTGTTTTCCCGCATTAGTAGGAAGTTCTGCTTTCACCTCAACAGCCTCATCGTGGTGGAGCCAATTTCTCACGCCTTGTCTCCGGGAAGAGGGGAGACAGAGTGGAGAGCCCACACGGCCCATGCCAGGGACACAAGTAAACCCTGCAGGTCTTTCTCCTTCCCACCCCTGCCCCCACGAGCTGCTCTCAGAGACAGAGGGAAACGTGGCTGTACGCAAGCCCTTCAGAGGAGAAATGAACGTGTGAACGCTTCCACTCGACGATGCCTGCAGTTAAACTGTGCCTCCTAAGGTGGAAACCCGAGACTCCAGGGAGGCAGAGAGTTTGGGCCTGGTTAATATCGGTGTGGGCAGCATCCAAGGGGACCCTGCTCACTTAGGAGGTGGAAGTGCTGCTTCTCCGTGAGCCGGGCATGAGGACCCTGGAGGCTGGGCCTTAGGAAATGAAGCAGCAGGCTCAGGTCCTGTCTGCAGCCTCCCCACAGCCTTTGAATGCAGGGAGGTATAAAACTGCAGCTGCTGGCCAAGCCCCAACTCAGGAAATTGCTTTTTGCCTACTGGGACCCCACATGCCTTCTCACTTTGCTGGCCTCTGTCCCAGTAGCCGATGCAGTGAGCAACCGCCAGCCATCAGGTCCGCCTCTCTGGCACTCGGGCCTCACGTCGGTGATTCCTCACAGACGACACCCTCCATCTGCACAGAGCAGGGCAGAGCGCTGGGTTGGGAAAGGCACACTGCAGAGACGAATTGGAAACAAAGACTTAAGTAAGGCTGAAACAGAGATATCTGGAGTCCCTGGCAGCTCTGTTGAAGTGTTAGGCCAACAACTCAGCTACCAGCCTTACCCAGCTTAGCTAAAATCTGTTCCAGAGGTGGACTTTGCCATGCAGGCTGAATTCCCCTGTGCAGTAGAGTCCCTGGTGTCAAAGCAAATTGAGAGCAGATTTCATTCAGGTTGAAGCCTTTGAAGGGGCTTTGAAAGCTGAGGGTTTTTTTCTTTTATTAATCTGAACCTACTCATGAGGAAACAATCAGGCAACTCCAAATTGAGGGACATTCTGAAAACAACAGCCTGGATTTTTCAAAATTGTCAATGTTATGGGGGGAAAAGGCTGAGCAACTGTTCTAGAATAGAGGAGGCTAAAGAGTAGGACAACTAAATGCAATGTGTGACCCGGGGTTGGATCCTGGAGCAAACACACAGGGAAATAGTTATAAAGGCTATTACTGGGACAGTTGGGGAAATTTGAATATAGAACATATTGGGTAATAGTGTTGTACCAATGCTAAGTTTCCTGATTTTGATGTGGGCAAATGTTCTTGGTCTTAGGGGAGGCATGGAACTTTTACAGATAGATGGGATAGATAGATAGGATAGATGTATGTGTGTAACTACATCTCAAATGGGTTCAGAAAAGATAGGTAGACAGATAGATAGTATAGATGACAGATAGGATAAATAGACAATAGGTAGGATAGATAATTGATAGATTGATGATAGATAGGATAGATAGATAGATGACAGGGTAGGTATATGATGGATAGATAGGGTAAATGATAAATAGATAATAGATAGGGTAAATGATTGATAGGTGATAGGTTATAGATAGGGTAGATAATAGATTATAGATAGGTAGATGGGATAGATAGGGTAGATAATAGGTAGATAGATAGATGACAGATGAATAGATACATGGGATAGATAGAGAGGATGGACAGATAGGATAGAGAGGGTAAATGATAGATAGACTAGATAGATAAATAGATAATAAGCACAAATTGTGCAAAATTTTAACATTGGTGAATCTAGCAGAAGGGTAAATGGGTATTTATTGCATTGTTTTGCAATTTTCTATAGGTTTAAGATTTTCAAAACAAACATGAAGAAAACTCTTTACAAAAGGAAGAAGGAGAAAGAGAAATTTTGGACTTCCAAAAAATCCGAGATAGTGGTTACCTCTCAGGGAAGGTAAGTGAATGGAATCAAGGAGATACATGCAGTTAATTTCAAGAGTTTTAGTAATGTATAATTTCTCAAGTTGGATGGTGGGTTCAATGTTTATTTTAATACATGTGTCATAAATTCAAAATAAAATATATTACACATAGTCCTTTGTATGTATCAATTATTACATAGAAATAAATATTTTACAAAATGCTTATATTGCAAAAGAGTTTGTTTTTTATTAATATTTCTTTATATTCCTTATTTATTTGTTCTCAGAAGTAGATCAATGAAAGCATTTTATGCGGAGGTCCTGAAATTTCATGTGTCTGTTATTGGCGAGAAAAGCCCACCCCAGCAGGTAGAAGGTAGAGGGTTTTATTAGCATTTACAACAACAGAGCTGTTTGGCTCATGGAGACCCACGTTTAGTTGGCTCCTGTTGCCAAGATTTCAGGACAGCCTTCCTTAGTGATCACCAGCTCCCTGGTTTGGTGGTCAGTCCACTCCTGGCCAGGAAGAAGAGTGCTTCTTTTTGGCCCTGGGGACTTTGCCCTGACTCTTCCTTTCCCCACCCCCACCACTGCCCCAAAGCCACCTCCAATGCCTCAGGTTGGTCAGGGGAAGCAAGCACGTGCTCGAACCCAGGCTGGAGCAAGTGATCCCCCAGCTGTGTAATTTCAGGGAGCCCCAACTCACATCTTTCCCACCAGCTTGCTGATCCCTGCTGATGGAAACAACACCTGGGAAACAGTCAAATGCAAAACGATGCCATAATAGCCACATCACAAGTGCAACTCAGGTGAAGTCACTCCCCTGCTTAAACCCATCCAGGGGCTTCCCAACACCCAACACACCTCAAATCAACCTGTCTCCTTGCCTTGACCTTTGAGGCCCCAAAGGCCTCTGTAACCTCATTAGTACAACATTCTCTCTCTCCCTTTTTCTCACAACGCAGCAGCTGCACTGGTTTTTTCTGCCCCTCATATGCACAAACCTCATGACCCCCTTGGAGATTGGAGATGTGGCACTTGCTCTTCCCATGTCCTGGTATGCCTTTCCCTGCAATCCTCGCATCACTGATTCTTCTTGTTGTTCAGGTCTCCGTACAAATGCCACCTCTTCAAAGAGGCCTTTCCTGACCCTCAGTCTGAAATGGCCCCATCTTACAGGTCACCTCTGTTATTTTTCTCATAGTCTTTTCTATAATTGTCCATCATTCCTTGTTCACTCCTGAAACCCCAGCTCCTGGCCAGTGACTTTTCCAGGGAAGCACATTCATATTCCTCTACTCGTGTGCAGCTTGGGTAATTATTCTTGCTCCTGCCTTCAGTTTCTCGTTGCATAGAAAAAGTCATAACGCCTACAGCAGTATGTCAACGTGAAGAGGGAAATACATAACGGAGGCAGTTACCGCTGTCGCTGTTGCGTGCCGGCTGTTGGGAGGTGCTCTATAAATGCTCCTTTCCTTCCTTCCCCTCGGCTCTTTACAGAGCAGTTGTGACCTACTTTGTACCATCGGTCCTCACCAAAAGCTTTGCAGTGTCTAGGGAAGTGATTAATACCCCCTTTCTATAGATGAGGAAACAAAGACTCCGACAGATGAAATGACACGCTCAGAATCACACAGATGGGGTAACATGCGTTATTCTTAAATCCAGTCTTCTGGTTTCAAATTTTTAAACCCATGTTCCTTACATTCCCGGACGGTGCAATGTGATTATTTAAAGACACACAATGATACAAAGGAGAGACGGTGATGGGAGAGATTTACCAGGTTTCCCAGATGGCGGGGGAAGGAAATGGGGCGTGGGGCGTCCTCTGCACATCTGTATGCAGGGCTGGCTCTACTTACAGGCCAGGCCTTCCTCTCCCAGGTAGCACGGTCCCTGGAACCCGATTAGGTGAATGGACAAAGGTCTGGAGCCATTGCCGGTCAGGACCCGAGGAAATGATTCCCGACACATCCTTGGGAACCCACGTTTTTAAACCAGCACCAGAACATTCTCTGCATCCCCAGACCTCAGTACAAGGACAAGCTCAGGCAGGTCTAGTTTCCTGCCCACCAGGAGCCTGGGCTAAAGACCAGCTGCTCCCAGGTTAAAAACGACTGACTTCATTTGTTGTCATTGTTCATTGAACAAAGCTGTGCTGCCTCTGTCTACAGGCACCATTGCTTCACACAAGTTCTCTCTAATCTTTCTTCAGGAGCCCAAGATGGGCCTCACCACAGGTCCAGAAAGCTCCTTCCCTTCTCCCAGCTGCAGGGAAGGGAGAGGCTCCCCCCCCACCCCGCCCCCGTGCTCTCAGGCACCACGGATGTGGTGTAACCTCTCCTGCTGACAGAAGCCATATAAGGACTACCACCCCTGGAAGTGAGAAGGGAGCAAATTCCAACCCAGTATCTACACAGACGACACCCCATCCAGGCTTCTTACATACCGTGTTAGTTTCCCAGGGCTGCTGCAACAAATTACCACCGGCTGGGCAGCTGAAAATAACGGAAATTTATTCTCTCACAGTTCTGGAGGCCAGAAGTCCAAAATCAAGTTGTTGGTGGGGGTGGTTCCTTCTGGCGACTCCAAGGGAACACCTGTTCTTGCCTCTCTCCTAGCTTCTGGTGTCTGCCAGCAACCTTTGGCGTTGCTTGGGTTGTAGACACATCACTCCAATCTCTGCCTCTCTCTCCACATGGCTTTCCTCCCTGTTGTCTCTACATCTCTGTATCTCCTTCTCTTTATAAGGATAGCAGTTATGGGATTAGCACTCCCTCTGATCCAGTATGACCTCATCTTACCTTGATTCCATCTGCAAAGACCCTATTTCCAAATAAGGTCACATTCTGAGATTCCAAGTAGATATGCATTTCAGGGAACACTATTCAACCCAGCGCACTTACATAATTGTATTTAATCCTTGGATAAGAAATTTTAGGATAAGCAAAGCCAGGAATATGTCAAGATCACATCGCAGAGCTGGGTTTTGAACACTATTCCATCTGATTCTCAGCTCCAGTACTTTCCAAAACATAAATGTGCTATGCCCAGGGCTTCTACAACACTGTGCGCTGGTGGTACAGGTTCCAGAGGAACTTCTACACAAACTTCTGGTATCTGATTTTTGTACCTAGGAGATTTTCATATTAGTCCAAATCTAAACTTTAGCCTTAACAACATAAACCAGACATCTATGTGCAGGGAATTAGATAGTGTGTACAAAGGACCCAGTTTTGCTGCTCTGACTCAAACACTAACTCTGTGCATAGTGAGCTTTAAATATCAGCTGAGAGGTCTAGCACTCCATGGTGGTAACATCAGGCTCACAATAGCACTAATGACATGTGTGACACCAGCCTTTACTCTATTACAACTGTGCCAGGCATGATACACACATACCCTTACAAATACTCACCCAGATAAAATTGAGGCTTAAAGAGATTAAATGTCTTGCCCAGAGTTGAAAGAATTTTTTAAACTTTTATTATAATAGTTTCTATTTTTAGCAAAATTACTAATGCATACAGTTTAAAGAGTCTAACAATTAAAGGTTTGTTATAGATATAATAACCCCCACTCTTATGTTCCCTCCACAGATTTTAGCTGATATTTTGACATGTACTGCCTTGCTCTGAATAATATGTATTGCTACATCTTGAGTCTTTACCTCATCCCTCTGCACACACACCACCTTCTCATAACCCTGGGTCTCACCATATAATTATTTCAAAATTTGTAGATCAATGATCAGCACTTCGATTATTATGAATATGTAATTACTCCTCAGAGCTGAGCTATTATGATTTAATTTTTGTAGTTATTAACACCCCAAATTTTATAATCATTTTCTTTTGATTTGCTGAGATTTCTATGCATTCATCATTAATTCAATCACAAATTATCAATTTTCTAAATCTCTTCTCAATGCATGAGGTTTTCCATTGATTTCAGTTTCCTATGGAAGTCTCCCAAGGAGCCTTAAGAGGGGCTTTAAATTGGTCTGATTTCTCTCTGTTTCTGTGCTACCCACAGAGGAAATTATGAGAATGGCACCCCTGAGTTGAGCAGTGCACAACCTGCACAACCCAATGCAACGGCCCTTTTCCTGAGGCCGCTGTCACTCAGTGACCTGTTTGGATCTTCTAATTCCTATACCACCTGTCTTCCTCTTTTTTGGTTTACTCCCTAATTTTCATGGAACACATCCTCAAATAGCTTTTGGAGACCTTGTGTATATGCAAATGTCTTTCATCTCCTCTCACACTTGATTGGTGGTAATTTGGCGAGGGGCAGAATTCTAGTGGGAGATTATTTTCCTTCACTAGTTTGTGAGATGCTTCATTGCCTTCTAGCTGATGCTGAGAAGTCAAAGCCTTTCTAATTCCAGATTCTTGATAAGTCACTCTACATACCTTCTTTTTGACCCCAGAGATGATGTGCCTTATCAGGGGCCTATTTTCACCCTTTGTGCTAGAAATTGGAAGGACCCTTCCAGTCTGGAGACTTATGTCCTATAAATCTGGGAAAGTTTTTTGAGTTTTTCTTATTGGTGATTTCCTCCCATAAGTTTCCTTTATTCCTATTTCTGCAACTTCTATTAGTCAGATCTGGGGTCTCCTGGACTTGTTCTCTAATTTTCTTTATCTCTTCTCTTCCGGTTTCCATCTTTTTCTCTTGTTGCTCCATTTTTTGTAAGAATACCTCAACTTCTTCTTGCAGATTTTATTCTGAGTTTTTATTCACTACTATATTATTTTAATTCCCAGGAGCTTATTTTTACTCTTTTAATGTTCTTTATTATAATATGCTGTTCTTTTTTGATTATTTAAATTTATTTTCTTTTCTCCCTAAAGTATTAACAGTATTTTTTTAGAGTGTCTTCCTCCTAACTATTCTGTGTTTCCTCTGTTTGGTTACTTTAATCTCTATTTTATTCTATGGCAGACTTTCTCAACCAGGTTCTTCATTGGAACCACAGATCCCAGAAAATTGAGTGACTATTTCCTTAATTCCCCCAAGAATGGTACATAATAGTATGATTCCACATGTATCCGGATAACTTAGGCTTACTTCTCTCAAGGAAATCCTGATCATTCCTAAGACAAGTGTGGTATGCGGAACAATGGCTCCCCAAAGACAGCGACGCCTTTATCTCCAGGACCTGTGGATGGCACAAGGAACTTTTCAGATCAAGCCAATGGTCTTGAGAGGAGGAGATTATCCTGGGTTGTTTGAGTGAGTCTTAAATGTAATCGCAGGGTCCATATAAGAGGAAGGGGAAGGTATTATAAGAAGGTCAACAGACAGAGAATGCCGTGTGACAACAGAAGCAAAAATTGGAGTGATGGCCTTTGAAGATGGAGGAAAAGAACACAAGCCAAGGAATACAGGCACCTCCAGAAGCTGGAAAAGTCAAGGAAACGTATTCCTTGGAGCCTCCAGAAGGAACCAGCCCTGCCAACACCTTGACTTTAACCCAGTGACATTGATTTCAGATTTCTAGCCTCCAGAACGGCAGGAGAATAACTATGTGTTGTTTCAAGCCACCAAGCTGGCTTGTTACAGTAACCACAGGAAACAAATGAATGCCATGAATACCGGGAGTAACTCCTAGTTCTCCGCTTGTGTTTCAGAGTAGGGAGCCAAATGCCGACTGGAAGCTCTGAGTGCAAGAAGGCCCCAAGGCACCTGCAACTCCCTCTAGGAAGCCAGATGGGCTATTGTTGCTGGGGACTTTCTTCCATCAATGTCTTTCACGCTTTCTCCTTGGGCTGCACAGGCTGCCCAGAGAGCACTCTCCTGCTCTGACTGGAAGGTGAAGACTAGCTGCAGCATCCTGGGAGCCAGGTAAGGAGAAGGGGCTGGGACATGTCGGCATCCAGAATGCCCTTCCTCCCGCTGCGTCAGCACGAGGCCCAGGTGTTCCCCGGGTCGGGGACCATCCGTCCCGTCCTCTCCAGCCTGTCTTTGCCGCCGCCGGCCTGGCCACCCAGAGCAGGGCAGGGATATAGAAATCTGAGTGCTTACTAAACAGACTCAATCAACCCTCCCTTGAGTTTCTCTGCCTCATTCCCCATTCCAGAGTCACCTGCTGCCGCCAGCTCCTGAGGTTTGTGGAATTTGCCCCATCAATCTGCTGTTTTATGATTTCCCACTACAGCCTTCTGAGTTTTCCGTTTTCTTTCATCGGTTCATCAGTTCCCACTCATATGTCTGCCTTCTGATCCCCAAACTCTGGTGTTGCTCTCGTTTCCTTTCCTATTCTGTCCACTGTGGTGGGCTTTGCCTTTTTCAGAACAATCCATTCCTTGTTCTTCCAGGTGGTTTGGAAGGAGACAACTGCAGACACATATATGTTCAGTCAGCAAACTTTGCCTAGAAGCAGCCAAAAGTTTTTAAATCACTTGTCTGTCTTATGCCTCATTTCTGTCTTAATAACATTTATATAAGATGGGTGAAGATGATATTCTCATTTCCATTTTATGAAAACTAAGGCTCAAAGAGGTCATATGCTTTATCCAAAAATACAGAGTCCGGGCTCTAGTCCTGGTCTGGGATACCATGAGCCAAGAGGTACGATTAGTCAAATCCAGCCACTGTCCTGGAAACCTGCACTACCCCAGAACAGGCATAGGCAAGGTCAGGAAGGAGTCGAGACTGAGGCAGTAGAAACAGTTGAGGATGCTAAATTTTCCCAGGAGATTCATTGAGGCCTAATTTTTTTGTAGTCAGAAATGAGCCCCAGAGAGAGAGAGGGAGAGAGAACCTGGCACCGATGAGAATTCTCCAATGGGAAAGCAATCCTAAAGATTATCAGTACAATTTTGAATTAAAGTAAAAGCTTGGACTTTTTGTTGCATGCAAAATTATCCAGTCTTTCAAAAACATCCATTGAACAATGGGTCGGTTATTGAGCTATTATCTCTGAGCTCCAAACCCACCCTTCTATACTCAGCTTTGTGAAGCTGGGCTGGGGCTCCGCATCCACAGTTCTGCTCAGCCAGCTGCTCCCCCTTGGGATCCACCAATGGGGGGTAATTAAGGGAGACTATGAGGCTGGAAGAAGGAAAGGGGCCCTCTTCCTTCCTGTTCCTGAGTACTTCCTGTTCTTGAACACTTCCTATTACTGTCTTCACCACTTCTGCAATGACTCTTTACCCAGGCAGTGGCAGTTCCTTGTGTAGCAGCAACTGAGTCCAGTTTGCAGTTTCTACAATATCTGTAGGACAAGTTTCATCGTGGCTCCTGCTCAGATATCTGAGTTCCAGCTCCAAGGGGCCCTCCTCGGAGGTAAGTTTTAATAATTTTCTGTCCTTCCTTTTGTTCCCTCAGCCCTAAGGGAAGTATTAACAGATACTTCCTGCAGTGGCCACTACCACAATTCCTTAGAGTTCTCTTTTTGCCTTTCTGCTACCCAGTTAACAATTCTTTATGTCAAATTCTCTCTGTTAAAATGTATCGGTTTTGTCTCCTGACTGGTTCAAATGCTCACTATGACCCAGCACTGAAGCTCGGAAGTGGAAGGAAAGTGGAAGGAATCTGGAAATTTCTTCCAGAATTCCCCACCACCCCCACAAATGCTGACACATTGCCAAAGGATGAGAAGGTGGCTTTCCAAGATGAATCAGGTTTTGTATTTATGCGGAATTGACCAAATGTTTGGATCAGTGCAGTTTGAGGTTCCCATGGGACAGTGTCCCTTAACTCCAAGAAAATGACTTCAGATATCAAGTCCCCCATGGCTGTCTCTAACGTGCCATGAGATAGTGTGAGTCTTGGACAATGGTGCTGTCCATTTCCTCCAAGTCAGCCAGGATGACAGCTTTGCTCAGTAAACAGATCTCTATTTGAGCACTTTTGCAAGCTGGATTCATTCTTCCAGGTGTGGTGGGTATCTGTTTCTATGCTGGGCAGGTTATTTTATAGCAGCAAAGCCAACAGAACTGAACATTTCAGATCTCAGCAGAGTTCCTGGACAGCTGTAAAATGCCTTCTTTAAATGTCCTCCAGATCAGTGTATGAGTCTGAACCAGTTTTTCAGAATGAGAAAGCTTGTGCTAGAGAGGAAGAGGCAGTTTCAACCACCCACAGTTACTCAGAGCTCTGCTCTGGCCTCTGAAAACTGTCTCCTTCCCTTCCTGGGCCAAACACATGGGTCATCTGGTTAAGATATGTGGCCTCATCTGTGTCTCCTTCCCACCCTGTCTCCACTAGAATGGAGCCTCCTTGAGAACAAGGATGGGGTCTTATTTATATCACTGTCTCCACAGTGCAGCATGGTACCTGGGCCCCAGCTGATTCTCTTGTTGTTTTTTTGAGCTGAAATGAATTGGGCGTGATAATCCCTTATGGGAATTTTAAGCACTATATGAGAACATGACTCCAGACTCTGCTCACCTACAACCTATAATTGGTTTTGCCCTTTCGTTCACTTCTGCCTCCCCTTCCTTTAGTCAAAAGAGAGAGAATGGGTTGGCCATTCTTTCCTATTCACGGCCTGGATGAAATGCAAACGCCTCCATGAAGAGTTGGGGAAACAGGAACAAGGGCCCCAGCGATCCCAGACACAGACTGAGGCAGCCCAAAATGAGAGACTTTCATGCAAGAACATACTTTCCAATCCTCTTCCCTCTCGGTTTAAAACTTGAGCCCTTAAATTTAGCCTTTTTGATTTTCCTAATAAAGACAAAAAAATATTTTTTAAGAGACTATGTCTTGCTCCATTGCCCAGGCTGGAGTGCAGTGTCGAGATCATAGCTCTCTGCAGCCTCGAACTCCTGGGCTCAAGCAATCCTCCTGCCTCAGCCTCCTGAGTAGCTGAGACTACAGGTGTGCACCACCATGCCCAGCTAATCTTTCTTTTTTTTCCAAAGGCAGGGTCTCACTATGTTGTCCAGGTTTATCTCAAACTCCTGGGCTCAAGAGATCCTCCCACCTCAGCCTCCCAAAGTGCTGAGATTACAGGTGTGAGCCACTGCACCTGGCCTAAAAAAACAAAATTTTAAATATCATAAAATGTCTTTTCATCTGTGAGACTGGTAGTAATTATTGGTATTATTAACAGTAGTTAATTAATAGTATTAATAGTATTATTAACAGTCATCATATATTGAGATTGAGTTTTTTAATTCATTTATAACATTTACAAAGATCTAAAGAGATGGGAGGCACCATACATATTTTGGAGCGGGTTAAAAAAAGCTGGCAATACCAAATGCTGGCAAGGGTGAAGTGCAATTGGAACTCTCTTACATTGCAGGTGGAAATGCAGAAAGACACCACTGCTCTGGAAGAGGTTTGGCAGTTTTTTTAAAGTTAAACATACTCTGCGGCTCAGCAGTCCCACCCCTAGGCATCTACCCCAGAGCAATGAAAAGTTATCTTCACACAAAAAAACCTACACATGAATGTTCACCTCATCTCTATTCATAATCACCCAAAACTGGAAGCAACCTAAATGTTTTTCAACAAGTGAGTGGATAAACAAACTGTGGTATATCCACACAATGGAACACTTAATACTCAGCAATTAAAAGCAATGGACTGTTGACACATGCAATGACATGGATGACTCTCACAGGCATTATGTTGAGTGAAACAAGCCAGACCCAAAAGGCTGTATATTGTGTAGTTTCATTTATGAAACATTCTAGAAAAGGTAAAACTATAAAGACGAAGACAAGATCAGCAGCTGTCAGGGATGAGGGGAGTGTTTGACCACAAACAGACAGCACAAACTGCTTTCTGGGCATGAGGGAACTGTTCTGTATCTTTTTCCCCCCGCTTTATTGAGGTATAGTTGACAATTAAAACTTGTATATATGTAAGATGTATAACTTGATGATGTGGGGTCATTATATATCTAGATTGCAGAGGTGGCTTCACAAAGGTATACATGTATTAAAATTCTTAGAACTGTACATGAAAAACGTCACTTACATTGCATGTAAATTTAAAAACTAGTGATAATAAGAGAGATTAGATAAACATATACGTGAAGATGAGAGGGCTCTTGGACAATGGCTGATTCCAGACCTGGGGTGAGGCAAGTACAAGATGGGCCTGGAGCATCCTGCTGTGCCAGGGAGCAGGGACGCGCTCAGAGGACACAGGTCCAGGCTTCAGGGGCTGCCACTGGCCAAATGTGGGATTCCTTGGCTCACAAAGTGGATAGTTGCAAAAATACACTGAATTTGAAAAGATTCTATGAGTACATAGTGACACTAAAAAATACCTGAGAGATAGAAGGAAAAGCTTTTCTTTACAGAAGAGTGATAACTTTTTTAAAAAGTAGAAGCAAGAATGGAAACTGAAACATCCCTTTACAGCTGGCAAAGCAATGATTGATTCAGGCAACAGCCATCAGTAGATTCTAGAATCACTGAAGGAGAGGATTATTGAGAAACAGAATATTCAGTCTCAAAGCATCACTCAATAGGTCACTTATTAATCACAAAGATCAGGGTACATTTCCAATGGAGAAATATGGCAGACACTCACTTCACCAAGTGATCAAAGTTAATGTCACCAACTTTAGGACAAATGGGCATCCTCCTGTGTAATATGCCTGCCAACAATATTGATGCTAAATCTAGTCCCAAGGAAGCAATCAAATAAATCCAGATTGAGGGACATTCCATAAAACTTTTTTAAAATGCCAATGTCATGAAAGACCACAAAAATACTGGAGAACTATTCTGGATTAAAGGAGGTAAAAAGACATGACTATGAAACTCAATATGCGACCCCTGATTCTATTTTGGATTAAAACAAAAAGCTATCAAGTACAGAGAGTCCCCAATTTATGATGATTAAACTTACAATTTTTCAACTTATTGATGGTGTGAAACCAATACACATTCAGTGGAAGACATACCTTGAGTACTCACACTACCATTCTGTTTTTCACTTTCAGTACAGTATTCAATAAATTACATGAGAAATTCAACACTTTATAATAAAATATGCTTTGTGTTAGATGATTTTACCCAACTGTAGGCTAATGTAAGTGTTCTGAGCGAGTTTAAGGTAGGTTAGGCTAAGCTATGATGTTCAGTACATTCGATATATTAAATACATTTTTGACTACAGATATTTTCAACTTATGTTGGGTTTATCAGTACATAACCCTATCATAAGTTGAGGAACATCTATATCCAATAATTTGGTGTGGATTTTGTATTAGAAAACTGTGTTTAAGCATTGTAAAATTTCCCAAGTGTAATGATTATAATATGCTTATGTAGGATCACGTCTTTGTTCTTAAGAGACACTTGCTGAAGTATTTAAGCATCAAGTGTCATGATGTCTATCGCTAACTCCAAAGCTTGACAAAAATGAATACAGAGAGAGAGAATGTGGCAAAAGGTTAACAGTTGGTGGATCTATAATAGGTGAAGCATTTACAGGGGCACATCGCATGTGTTCCTGCAATCTTTCCAAAGCCTAATAAAATAAAAAGCAGAGGTAAAAGAAAGGAGAATAAAATGATGAGGAAGGCTTAGTATTAGCAAGGATGTAGGGCACTAGAAATTCTCACATACAGCTGGTGGAATGTGAGCTGGCATGTCCTGTCTGGAGGGAAGGCAGGCACATATCAAAGTGTAGATTGAGCATACACTTTGCCCCAGACATCCCTCTTTTAAGTTAAAGAGAGAACTCACTAATGTGCAAAGATGTATATGCCCTAAAGTTTCATTGCAGCCTTACTTTTTATACCAGAAAAGTTGGAAACAACTTAATGTCTATCATTGGAAAACTGCTGAGTAAATTATGGTACATTTCTAGCCTAGCAGTCAAGAGCATGGGCTCTGAAGTCAGACGCCCTGATAGTGCTGGTTAATTTCCTTGTACCTCAGTCTCCTCGTCTGCTTCATTGGCATAATACAAACCCCTGCCTTGTAGAGTTGTTGTGAGATTATGTAAGATCACTTATGTAAAGCATTTAGTACAGTGCTTGGCACATAGCAGGTATCAAATCAATATTACATATTATTAACTTTTATGTAATTGATAAAAATGGTAATGCCAACTTATATTTATTGACTCAGAAAGATGCCTCTGACACAGTGTTGAATGAAAAAGCAAGTTACCAAATAGAGTACAAGGTCTGACTGCACTTACATAAAAGTGCATTTTTAATTTCCATCTGGATTTATTTGTAGCAAGATGTCTAAAAGTTTGGCCACCTAAGTGTTCACAGTGAATAACTAGGCGGCGAGGCTTCCAGCCTTTTGTTTTCTTCTTTGTACATTTCTATATTGTTTGATTTTCTTTTTATAACATGATATTTTTACAATCTGATTTCATTTAATTGTGAAAAAATAAAGAAATCACAGATCCATGGATCTTGCCTGCTCAGATGTGGCTTCATCTGAGGGGCTGACCAGATGTCTCCTGGGGGAGACACCAGAGGCCACTTCATTACTTTGTCACAAGCTCCTGTCTCCTTTCCTCAGCCTGGGCGTTCGACACCCGGCTCTTGGCCAGGCACGCTGGAGACATTTACCAGATACCTGTTCATCCTTGTTCTAGCCGTGGCGTTGCTTTCCCCACGTGTCTACTCCCTTTTCACTCTGCCTTCAGAGTGTGTGTGAAGCGCGTGCTTGGCTCAGGGAATGACAATGTACGTGCAGAAGAGTCACTGTGGCTAGTTTGGAGGGCACTCCGCTATTTTCGGGATGTTTTCTAAAAGCACCCAAAGCGTCCCGCCCAAATCCAGCTCGCAGCGTCGCTTCTCGGCGCCCCGGCCTGGACGTTCACCGGGGTGACCACAAGGTGGCAGTCTCTCCTCGCGCTCCCAGCCGCTGTGCTGCCCCCGGCAATTTCAGGAAAGAGATTCTTTACTAAAGAGACCTTCACTAAAGAAGAGAGAACAGTAGGATTAAATATTCGCAAACAGAAGAACTGGAAGAAGAAAATACAATTTCCCAACATCCCGTGCTCACCCAGCCTCCTCTTCAACAAAAGTCGCAACAGTTTTGTGTCCACTTGCAGTCTGGGGTGCAATTAGAATTGCCAACCATCCCGGCGAGCTCTGAATCCACGTTCCTTTCTCTCTTTGTGCCACTCAAAGCCAGATATTGATGTCTGAAAACGAGATACATAAGCTTCATTATTTAAGTGCCTTTTCCTTAAACAAGACCGCTTTAATACTTAACAAGGTAGGGAAGCTACATAATTTAAAATCTATGCGAAGAGAAATAAGAAATTATTTGTAGCGGGTTCCACTTTTACACCCACCAACAAAGAAAGACATTCACAATTTTTTGCCTTCCCAGGGCCCCAAAATACAACACAGGCCTGTTCTCCTGCTCTGGGCAGAAGCCGCAGCTGAAACTGTTCTTTATCGGCTTTTCTTTCTCAATATTTACCAACCAATAAATCTTTTTTCCCCTAAGACAACTGACATTCGAATCCCGTTCATGTGGAGGCTTGTTATCCAAATAATATTAAATAAACGGCTTCACTATCCACTGACAAAGTACTAAGATGGATTCTTTTCTTTGCAGGTCGATATTGAAGAAGAGAAGCGGCTGATTCCATCGGCGGGAGCGGCAGCTGCCTGCCTGCAACCGGCACATCTCCATCTCCCAGCCTCCCGCACAGGCGCCTCCTGTCCTGTCCTGTCGCCCTAGGGGCCATGTGCACTCATCTTCGGGCTTCCCACAGTCCCTGCTCCGTGGTGTCCACTCCAAGGCTGGTGCCAGCAGGGTCAAACCATCTGTACCATTGCCACGGCTGTAACCGAGGACTCCATAGAACAGAAAATGTTGCTAGAGCTGCAGGAGTATTTTGCCCATTTTCCAAAGCACCATAAGTCAGTCTTTTGAGAAAAATTCCAATTCTGTTGTCCCACAAGCCCATTCTACCTTCCCTTCCTCCTGTCAGAGGTGTGTGTGGTGTTGATAGAGACAGTACTGTCTGGAGGCAGCAGGAGGTGGGTGGTCTGGGGCCAGCTCTTCTGCTAACTTCCTTGTAGGACCAGCCACATGACTCGCCTCTCTGTGCCTCAGTTTCTCCATTTGCACAACGAGATGTTCCACTCGACGTTCTTTCAAACTTTCACATAATTCTGCTTATCAAGATCTGAGATGAAGGAAGAGGCTCTGGAGCACTGAAAACTCCCAGCCATCAGAGACCACAAACACTCAGACAGAGGTTAAACATCTCAGTCCCTCGAGAATCTTCTGGGAGGGGGAAAAAAGCTTTTGAACATTCATCATAATAAATAATATTTACATGGAGATTTTTCTGTAGCAGGCACCATTCCAACAGTTTTTTCATATTAATTAATTTGATCCTCAGAATACTTCCATATTCCTGTGCCCATTTTACACTCAAAGTAGGTAAAGCACTGAGAGGTTGAATAATTTCCCCCAGGGTCATGTAGCTGGTAAGAATCCGAAGGATCTGAAGCCAGGCGGGTTGGCTCTGGAGTTCATTCTGGTGGCAAGACCAGGTAACCTCTGAGGGCTGTCGCAGCCCGGGCTGGATGTGGCACAGAGCTGCAGCTAGACGCTCTGGCTGTTGGAGAGTCATGGCCCCTGGCCTTGGACGCTGCCCTGTGAGTGGTCTTATCCCTGTCCCCTGTCTTTATTTTGCCTTTATTCTGACCGGCATGGCCATGGGTGATATCCACGCTCATCAGCGTACTCAGATTTCTGACATTATTTTATAACTACATAAGTAAGACATGAGTAATCTTTTCCCATTTAAAAAAAATGCAAGCATGACAAATGACACTAAAAATCCACTTTGACTACTGTCATTTCATTTCCTCTTATACCTAAAGAAACTACTGTCATCATTTTCAGTGTAGCCTTACAAATTATTTTCTGTAGAGTGTATACTCTTAGAAAACATATAGTAGCTGTTGTACTTTGTAGGGGTTTTCATTCAGAAATGATGTCATGATGGCTATGTTGTCTGCAAATTGCTTTTCTCACTCAACAATGCATCTTGAGATATCTCCATGTTCCTACTTGCAGATCTGCCCTGTCCTTTTTAACCTTTTTAGAGTATTTCATTGTATGAATAAATCTTAGTTTATTTGTCCATTCCCCTTTTGATGGATATTTAAGTAGTTTCTAAATTCATATTATTCCAGAAGTTGCCACAATGTACTTTCTTTCACACATCTCTTATGCATAGGTACAAATATTTCTTTGGTATAAATGACAAAAGTAAAATCGCTGGGTAGGTGCATATTTTATTAAACTGACACAGATATCATACAAGATTTTTACAAATGTTCCTCCCAAATATTTGGGGATTTAAAACTCTGTAATAACCCCAGTTGCTATGAGTAGTAACAAAACGTCAGTAGGAATTGCAGGCAACGAGATACAACAAAGATGAGAGAGGAGCTGGGTAACAGGTATGAACTGTAAGACTATGCTTTCCACTTCCACCCGAGAAAGCACATCAGCATGCAAGAGGGGTGCAACTGACTTTAATAATGAAAACCCTAAAATGCATTATAATTGAATTTTTTAAAAAATAACATACTTGCAAATATGGCAGAGGTCTGCTGTGATTTATGTGTGGCTTCTGTCTTTCCACACAGCCCATCCTGTCAACCAAGAGCTATTCTGTCCACCAACTCAATGAGGCAGCAACCAGTTCTGCACATGGAAATTCCAAGGAATCCTGCATGGCATGTGTTAGAACAGACACTACCCAAGGAGGAAAGGATATACCTGTCTGCTGTGCTACAGGTGGCATGCCACCATGGAAGTTGCTTGGTAGATACTGGGCTGGTGCGTGCCACATATACACACACACGCACACATGCTAAAGCATCCTCAGAAATCCTGCAACTCCAAGATTCAGACGTAGGCCTCAGATTCCCAAGAAGAGCACCATAGGGTACGGACTGTGCTCTTGGCCACATATCTAGGATGCATCCCAGGCTTTTTGGAGCCTACTGTGCATCTCTGATGGAAATAGGATTTGCTTTTAGTTGAGGGAGCCCTAATACCAGCCTCTGCCAAGAGGCCAATGTTATAAATCCCCATGCTCTGTCCACCTTCTCTTGAATGGAGATGTGTCTGTGATCTTAAGATCAACCTCAGGCTAAAAAACAAAAAGTGGACAAAAATCGGTTTCCACAGAACCTTAACTTCTGCTGGCTTGGAGCTTCTCCAACCAAAGACAGTTCACTTCTCTCTCTTCTTACACACGAATCCCATATACTTTGTGTCTTTTTCCTTTCTGCCTTTCCCTTTCCAAACCTGTCTTCATGCAAGTAGCTTCTGTCTGCTCTCTGGACTGTGCTATGCAGAGAGTAACCCTGGTGCCTGAGCTGGTGCACCTACAGTTTGTGCCGGTCTGCAGTGAGACAGACGGACTTATGGAAGGCAAATACTTAGAGAGTTTGATACAGTTGGGCAGAGTAACTATAGGTCTGTTAAACCTAATAATAAATGTGGGCTTGAATTTTAATGTCTATTTTAATTTCATTTTCCTAGTAATTCATTGTTATTGTATTTTATAAAAATTCTCATGCACGAAAGATTAGAAATGTCCTTAAACATATATCTTTAAGTCAAAATGTCCTCTCTCTGTCTCTTAGCCTTCCCTGTAGATGAGAAGGCAGGTCTATTCACATTCAAGTTATTTCATGCATCATGGAGCAGGTGGGATAGGTGGCTCCTGGTTCTACATATCCCTGGCTGTAAGGGGCTGTTGCCTTTGTCAGTGTGGGAGGCCAGGCTGCCTTGCAGAATGACCCATATGGATTCAAAGGCTAATTTTGGCTGGGGGCAGTGGTTCACACCTGTAATCCTAACATTTTGGAAGGCTGAGGTGGGAGGATCACTTGAGGTCAGGACATCGAGACCAACCTGAGTAAGAGCAAGACCCTGACCCTACAAAAAATAGAAAAATCAGCTAGGCGTGGTGGCACGCTAGCTAGGCGTGTAATCACAGCTACTCGGGAGGCTGACGCAGGAGGATCACTTGAGCCCAAGAATGTGAGGTTGCAGTGAGCTATAATGATGCTGTTACACTCTAGCCCAGGTGACAGAGCAAGACCCTGTCTCAAAATATAAACATAAAAATAAAAAAGACTAATTTCAAATGTGCCAAGGATCATCCCTTCTCATTTCATTAGACTTTCTAAGCCCAGGGAAAATTGTTTTATGCCTCATGGTTGTGTCCCGTACACCCGGCAGAAAAGAAGCCAAGTTTACAAGAAGGCTGGACAGCAGGTGGTTTGTATGATCATGCATTTATGTCAAGCCACATGCATATGAAGAGGCACTTTGGATGCTTTGAATTTTTCCTCTCCAGTGTTTTCAGTAGGAGTACAATTTTTTAAAAGTCCATGCATGAAGGCTTTGCCTCTTTGAGTAAGACCTCCAAAAGTAGCCAGGGTTTTTCAAGGTTTGTCTCAGTCCTTAAGGACAAATCTGACCAAACTTTTCCTTGAACTGATGCTCCAACTGTCTATTGCTTGGGTAGCAAACCTCTGCAAAACTTAGTGGCTTAAGCCAACAGCAATATTTGTTTGGTTCCTGAATACGTCATTTGGGTAGGGCTTGGCAGGAAGAGTGCATCTCTGCTCTACTCGGCATCAGCTGGACAGCCCAAAAGCTGGGCTGGAGTCACCACAAGGCCCCTCACTCCTGGCCAGTGCCTGGTGTGGGAAGATACAAATGGCCCCTCCTCTCTCTCTATCCTTGTGGGGTCTCTCCAGCAGAGCGGCTCCAGGGTAGCTGGACTTCCCACACATGAGCACTGTGCTCCAAGACATTTGTTCCAAAGACGGAGAACCATCAGGAAACCCTATCATCTTTTATGACCTAGCCTCAAGGTCACACATTCCATTCATCAAGGTAGTCACAAAGCCATACCCAGGCGCAAGGGAAGGGAAAGAGACTCCACCTCATGACTGGTGAAAAGCAAGGTTCTGGAAGAGCATGTGGGACCAGAAATATGCTGCAACAGTGTCTGAAAAATACAGTCTGTCACCACAGATGCACAGCTACAGAAGAAAAATGTTCAAGTTCACTAAAAGCATTGAGTAAGTCTCAGGCAGTGGCAGCTCTGGCTTGTCAGCTTTGATGCTGTGCTGTGGCCCTCTATATAGCCGAGAACCCACCAGCCCACTATGCCCACCGTGGGCACTCAGGGCCACATCTTCAGAGAAGAATGGATTGGTGGCACTCTTTGCTCTTTGCCACACGCTTTCCACATGCATTTCTGAAGTCAGAGCTGTTGTCTGTGGCTCTGAACCCAAGCCAGGCTAAATGACGCCATGGGCACTATCGGTACCCAGCTTTGCCTGGTGGGGCCAACCAAATCAAGAGCCCCCTCCTCCATGCAGCCTTCCTTGATTCTCCTCCTCTGACGGGATGCACCATTCCATCCTTTGTGCCACAACTGGACCCCATCAATAAGCTCTTTACCAGAGCATGTTAACACACCATTACCCTTAGTTGTCAGCTTGTTTGTGGTCCCTGAACAGCCTGTAAGTCCCTCAAGGTGGGGGACACATCAGCTGTTTTGTCATATCCCTAGCTGTGCCTGGCCCGGTGACTAGCACACTCAGGCCACTGGTTGTTGATTGCCGAATAAGGGGAGGAGAGTGGGTGAAATCCCAGGGGAGAAAAGCTCTAATGCTGTTTGTTTTCTTTTTATGAAGAGCAGTTGAAATTTTGTTTTGTTTATATGCATTTCATTGGAAATCCCACTCCTACACACACATTTATATGTATGCTAACTGTGGTGAACGTGCATTTGCAGGTGAGTGTGTACGTATGCATGTTTGTGTGCATGTACATGTGCGTATTTTTGTGAGACAGTAAGTCTGAAAGTGTGTGTCGGTCTGGGCATACAGAGGTGTACTTGTCTGTGTATAAATGTGTGTACGTGGGTATGGGGATATTTATCTGCCTGAGTGTGCACAAGTGTGTGTGTCTACATGTGGATGTTTGCGTCGGTGAGTTTGAGTGTGCTCACATGAGTGTATGTCTGTAAGTCTGTGTGTGTGCACTTATGCGCGTGTCTAAGAGTACATGTATGTTTGTGCGTGCATGAATATGCATATGCTCGAGTGTGTGTCTGTGCATGTGCACGTGTATTTGTGTGTGTGTGAGAGTGTGCACACAACCACCCATCCAAAAAGCTGGCCGTGGGTCTGTGCGGCTGGGCCGGGAGGCGTCCTGCCCTCATTGGCATTCCTCCGGCGTCCCCAGAGAGGCCATCCTGACTTCCTCTCGGGACGAGGAGCTAAGCAGAGGTCAAGTGACTTGCTCCAGACCCCACAGCAAGTCGGTGGTGGCTCTGCGAGGGCCCGATTGCCAGGCTCGCTCTCCCTCTGCGCGGCCGAGCTCCTCTCTGTGGCGTGTTGGCACCTGGCCCAGGCTTCGCCGCCCGGCTCTGAGAGCTCCCATTGTGGGGCGAAGTGGCCGGGTGCCATCGCCCGGCTCCGCAGGTGACGGGCTGTTCTGAGATGCCGAGGGAGGAGCGACTCCCCAGGCGACAGGAAAGGGGCACCCCTCGTTTTCTGCGGCTAAAGGGCTGGAGACAACAGACATGTAAAAGGGCAGAGAGGAGGGAGGCATGCAGAGCTAATGAGTAATAATGAAGACGTGGCGGAGGACACACACGGAGACCGCTGGGAACCGGCGGGCGGAGCGGGAACCGCGCACACAAACAGCGACAGGAAGCGGGGACAGCCGGAGGCCACGTTGGCTCAGGAAACTTTTTGTTTCCTACTTTAATTGGTGACCCCGCTCAGAGTTGCTGGAAACGGGCACAGCTCAAGAGACTTGAGTGTGGCTGCAGGAGACAATGGGCGGCTGAATGGCCCGGAAAGGCAGCCAAGAACGGGCTTCAGTCCCAGCGCGGGTGGGTTTTAGAGGGACACTTCAGCTTCAGGGCACAGAGGAGGGATCTGAGACTCCCCCAGACTGTGCTCCCAGCTGGGCCCTCCAGGGAAACCCACGTGGACAGAACTGCCCACGGACAGGAGAGCTGGAAGACAGGGTGTGCCCGTGGGGTGCTCTCCCTGAGCAGTGCTCAAATATCACTGGAAATGGGGTCACGTGAAGACAACTGCATGCACCAGAGTGTCTCATCAGGTTTCATCGAGTCTCATCAAGTTTGACCAAAAGGAATTTTTTTTAATAAGCTACTTGTGCAAGGAAATAAGACCTCCCACCTGTCAGGCTTAGGGAACAACAGGCAGTCAAGGAAATTTCACCTGGAGAGGATGTTGCTGGCTAAGAGCAGCTTTTGTTTTGTAGGCTGGGACTTGTGAGTTGGGGCCCGACAGAGTCACCTGGGACGGCAGGAGAACAGCCAAGACAGCCACCAGCTGTCACTGCCCTCCAAAGCCCCCAGCCCCACTCAAGTGAACAAGCACTTGAAGGACATGCGTTGAAAGGAACACCAAATTACTCTCCATACCTGGGCTGGCTGAGACCAGGACTTGTTATTAAAACCAGGAAAATTAATCCAAAGTAGAAATTTCAAAAATGGGCCGATGGTAGATAGGGATGGAGCATAAGGACTTGTCTTCCTCCTCTCTTAAGACCCTTTTAAAGTGATTGTGAAGGAATAAAGGGATAAAAATTCCTTAAGAGCAAAGGATAACGGTGAGGAAACCAACATCAAAGGATGAGATATTTCTAAAAAAACAAAGTGTTGAGGCACGAGTGGATGGAAGCCTGTTGATGAAAAGGGAAGAGAGTGGCGGCTGAGAACGCACAGGACGGGGCCACAGAGAAAGCGCCGGGCCACCAGCACATCCCAAGGCGGCCACAGGCTCAGCTGTGGGCAGACCCGGGGTGGGCCGGCGAGGAAAAAGGGATGGCCAAAGTGCGGAGGAATTAAAAACCTACTCCCCAGTCCCCTGCGCCCTTCATCCCTTGCGCCCCTGCCTCCTCCGCCTGCCTCCGATTCTGAGCACAAACAACGGAGGCCGCCCCACATGTTCCTCTGCTGCTGGGGAAGGGAAGACGTCAGCAACAAGCAACAAAAGCTTTCTTTTCTAAATTGAACGAACTTTCTAGGAGTTAGGGGTCAGAACCCCCAGAACCATGCCCTCCTCATTCTGGCATTTGGGGGTCCCCAGCCCCAAGTCTCCTTCCCTCCCTCTTCACCTTGACGCGGAGCCTCTCGGTCGATCAGCCCGGCTCCCGCTGAAGGCTCCCCACCCAACCCACACAAGCAACAGCAGCGAAGGTGCACACCAGCTACCTCGGAAAATAATCTGTTTCCTCCTTCTTAAAAATGAACATCAACAAAAGATCACCAGGTATACAGAGAATACTAACTGCGTGAAATAGAAACACCAAAACAAACAGAAGTAAATGACCCCAGAGGAAACAGACATAATTCAGAGAACCAAAGGAGACTTTAGTTTAAAAAAAAAAAAAAAAAAAAAAAAAAGCTCTCATTGGTGTGCTCAGAGGGGCAGGCGTTCAAGAAAGATGAGGTCTGGAGATCTAGCAAAGAAGGTTGCAAACGTGTGAACTGACTGACTCTGTTTAAGGAGCAGTTAGACCGTGGAGGGAAGGAGAGGAGAATGGAGTCAGAGAGGGTGGCAGGAAGGCATTCCGGGCTACCTTTCTGTCTCCCAGCGCTGGGGCTACTTTCCTCTTTCCCCAGCGGTAACTCTAACTTGGTTCTTGTAACCACTTCTGATGCTGACATCCCTACCTCTGGCTAAGAGTAAGCACTCAATATATATTTGCTGAACGAATGAATATGAATCCTTTCAGAGTGCATATAACCAGATATTTCAACCCTCTGTGAACTGAAACAAGTTATGTCTTGTCTCCTTGAGACATCTTGTTTTACCACAACCATTCTGCTCTTAATAATAACCCCAAATACGCAATAAATGCCTATGTCTTAAATCTGAGACAAGCATTGGAGTGTAAGTAGTTACCTGAGAGGTGATCTCAAGAGACACAGGTATGGCAGAGAGGAAATAAGACAGAGAAGGGTGCTAATAAGCCAGTTAGTGCTATAAGTGATGCTATAAGCAATTCCATTAGCAATCATGCTGGTCCCTAGACAGGCTCTAGTTTGAAATTTACTGCATTTTCACCTAGGTTACAGTCAAAACTTGTGAGACAAGCAGCATGAGACTGAATTCTCAACAGCTATAGGCAAATGGTGGTGGTCTTCCTAAGATGGTATGGTGTAGGATTGGGCTAGGATAGGAAAGTGAAAGATTCAGGTGGACAAACAAGGCTGCCTAGTGCCCAAGAGCCATTTACTTTCTCCATCAACCCATAGAGAAGATTTTCCAAGGGTCCCTTTTATTAGGGCATGCCCTACAACCACTAAATTGAATTTGACTCAGTCAATTGGTTGGAAAGGTGAACACCAGAAATTCCCTAACTAGGCTCAATACTTTTTGGCAAAACTATGACTTTCAAACTTTTTTGGACATGCCCTGCAGTAAAAAATTAGATTTCCATCACAATGCAATAGACATATACTTTTCATTAGATATAAAACAATTTTTATAAAACAACTTTTTTTCCTTTTTTTTTATTTCAGAGTATTGTGGGGGTACAAGGACTTTGGTTACATAAATTGCCTTTGCACCACCCAAGTCAGAGCTACAAGTGTGCCCATCCCCCAGACAGTGCACACTACATCCATTAGGTGTGAATTTACCCATCCTCCCTCCCCCCTCCCACCTGCCCAACACCCGATGAATGTTACTTCCCGTATGTGCACATTAGTGTTGATCGATTAGTACCAATTTAATGGTGAGTACATGTGGTGTTTGTTTTTCTATTCTTGTGATACTTCAATTAGAAGAATGGGCCCCAGCTCCATCCAGGACAATACAATAGGTAGTTCACCATTTTTTTTAAGGCTAATACTCCATGGTGTACATATACCACATTTTATTAATCCACTCATGTATTGATGGGCACTTGGGTTGTTTTCCACATCTTTGCAAATGTGAATTGTGCTGCCATAAATATTCGCATGCAGATGTCTTTTTTATAGAGTGTCTTTTTTTCTTTTGGGTAGATACCCAGTAGTGGGATTGCTAGATCAAATTGTAGTTCTACTTTTAGTTCTTTGAGGTATCTCCACACTACTTTCCATAGAAGTTATATTAGTTTGCAGTCCCACCAGGAGTGTATGAGTGTTCCTATCTCTCCATATCCATGCCAACATTTGTTGTTTTGGGACTTTTTGGTAAAAGCCATTCTCACTAGAGTGAAGTGATATCTCACTGTGGTTTTGATTTGCATTTCCCTGATGATTAGAGATGTTGAGCATTTTTTCATATGTTTGTTGGCCATTAGTCTATCTTCTTTTGAAAAGTTTCTGTTCATGTCTTTTGCCCACCTTTTAATGGGGTTGTTTGATTTTTTTCTTGCTGATTTTCCTGAGTTCTATATAGATTCTAGTTATCAGCCCTTTATCAGATATATAACATGCAAATATTTTCTCCCATTCTGTAGGTTGTCTATTTGCTCTAATGATTGTTTCCTTGGTTGTGCAGAAGCTTTTTTAAATTTGATCAGGTCCCATTTATTTATTTTTGTTGTTGCTGTGATTGCTTTGGGGGTCTTCTTCATAAATTCTTTGCTGATGTCTATAAGAGTTGTTCCAACATTTTCTTCTAGAATTCTTATGGTTTCATGCCTTAGATTTTAAGTCTTTTATCCATCGTGAGTTGGTTTTTGTGAGAGGTGAGAGGTGTGGATCTAGTTTCCGTCTTCTACATGTGACTATCCAATTTTCCCAGCACTGTTCATTGAATAGGGATTCTTTTCCCCAGTGTATGTTTTTGTCTGCTTTGTCAAAGATTAGATGGCTATATGTTAAAATGTCTATGCTGCCCAAAGTGATCTACAGATTCAAAGCAATCCCTATTAAAATACCAACATCATTTTTCACAGATCTAGAAAAAATAATTCTATGCTTCATATGGAACCAGAGAAGTCCCCGTATAGCCAAAGTAGCCTTAAGCAAAAAGAACAAATTGGGAGGCATCAATTTACCAAACTTCAAGCTATACTACAAGGCTACAGTAACAAAACAGCATGGTACTGGCACAAGAACAGAGACATAGACCAATGGAACAGGACTGAGAACCCAGATATAAAACAATTCTTACACTTACCATATGTTACACATCCTGATATTTTCTATTAATATTTTACTCTATTTTGTTCTAGTCTGTTTAATTTCATTAGTTAAAAAATCGAAACTGGGCATAATTCAATGAATTGATTTGACAACCTACTAATGAATCGTGGAAGTAGAGGTCCTTCTCCAAGCTGTTTTCTTTCTCATTACATCAAACTAAAAACCACTCCCCACTTGGATTTTACTGAGCCATTCCTGGTGAATGGAGCACCCACAAAATGGAGACAAGTCACAGAATAATTGAAGTAACAGAATTTTTAAATATAGTTTTCTCTACCCAAATGGGAATAAATCTTTATTTCTTCTGATCATAAAATATAGGGGACTTCAGGTTAAACCTGGAAGGCTGAACATAAGTATTTATAACTGCTGTTTCCTCAAACCCTTATAAAATGATTTAAAGGTGGGGGGATTAAAAAGAGACAAGGAGAATGGGAGAGCAGACAGCAGCAGCAAAATTCAGGAGTGAGGGTGGAGAGCAGATGAGGGAGTAGCAACAAAGAACAGACTTACTGATATATGCAAACCCAGGAAAGATAAATCTAACCTGGCCTTGGCGGAACCCAGAAGCAAAAACCACAGAACCCATGAAGTCTCAAACTCTGGAGGCACCTGCTCCAGAGAGTGGGAGACCAACGGGCTTGAACATAGGAGAATCGGATGAAAGTCTGTGGAAGGAGATGTACCGCCAGACAGCTGCATCTTCCTCTCCCTGGCAGAAGACTGAAGTTGACCCTCTTGGAGATTAAAGTAGGAGGTCTCTGGTCTCGGAACACCAGGCACAAGGGAGGGCAGAGGTCCAGACCACAAACAGGTAATTATGTGAAATTTCCATTCTGAATATTGGGACCCTCAACCCTACTTACCACCAGACCCACTGGCCGCTCAATGTACCCTCCAAAAGGAAATGAGAAAATTCTTCTCTGGGAAACTTGACCAAGCCAAAAGAAAAGACCTAGATCCTGACATCAGTGTTCTCCTAGGATGACCTGAAGAGATCACCCCACAATAGAACCCATGGTTGATAAACCCCACCTGTATGCACAGACTTTCCAATTCCCTCTTTGGTGCTCCACTTTTACATTTTAGCAGGCAGCCAAAGGATCACCAGCCACATGAGAAAAGCTCTGACAGGACACAGATCAAAACAAACAGAAAAAAGTAAATTAGGGGAAACAGAGCCCACATAGAAAAAAGAAAATTATCCCCCCAAAAATCATTAATATTTTCAGAGAAATCAACAAAAACTATTACATCAGTGAATCAAAAACAATATTCGATAGAAAGGGAATAATCAGAAAACAAAAAATGAGCTCTTAAGAATTTAAAAATATGACAGTAGAAAAGCAAAACCCAGTAGAATGTTGGAAAGTATAGTTAAGGAAATAGCTTTTAAAAAATAAGACAGAAAGAATTTAAATTTAAATTTTAAAATACCTTTAAAATTAGAAGATCAGTCCAGGAGGCCCAATAACCAACTATGAGAATTCAAGAACAAAAAGAAGTAGAATGTTATTTTTTAAATAAATAACTTAATAAAGTTTACCAGAACTGAAAGACATGAGTCTCCAGATGGAAACCACCCACCAAATGCCTATAAAAATAAGTGAAAATACATCCACACCAAGGATTGTTATTTGACAATTTCAGAGTACTGATGACAAAGAGAAGACCTTAAATATTTCCATAGAGTAAAAGTTATATACAAAGGATTAGGAATCAAAATGTTTTTGGACTTCTCAACAGCAACACCAAAGCTAGAAAAAAAAGTATTTTCAACCTGGAGTTCTGTACTCAGCCAAACTGTCAACAAGAATAAAGGCAGAATAAAGACGTTTTCAAACTTTCAAGTCCTCAAAAAAAAAAAAACGTTATCTTTTTGGGCACCCTTTTGGAAGAAGCAACTTGAGAGGTGCTTTCCTAAAATGCATGTCTGAGGCCAACCTGAAAGAAAAGCAGAGGGAATCAGACGGCAGCTATAAGCAGGCCTGGAGAGAGGCCATGCAGTCTTGGAACAAGAGAACGGGGAAATCCAGGAAAGATGTCAGCAAGATGATAAAACGGATGGATTCCTGAAATGTTTGAATATCTTCAGAAGAAACAGTCTCCTGGCAGAAAGTGTGAAAAGGAATGAGTGATTTTTTTTTTTTAAATTAAAAGCAAATGTTTTTAAAAAGAGACTATTACCAACTCTGAAGAAAAAGTTATACATGAATGGAGATATAAGTATATATAACACGTGATGTGGGTTGGCTGCAAGTGGTGTTGACCTACAGTCATAATAATGCACACGTTTCACATTGACTTAGGACATGACCACAGTGTGATGATGGAGATTGGAAGGAACATGTGGAAGTGTCCTGAACCCTCAGCTGCTGCATCAGGAAGTCAATCTATAATATCTAAAACTGAACAGTAACAAATAACACTAAAACCATTTAGTTTGAACCATTTAGTGTTTAAACACTGAACAGCTAAAAGAGTTAGAACTAGTTGCCTACTAATACTGGTGGGGGTGAGGAAGGTGATAGGTAAACTACCAGCCTTATGGAATGATACGATTTTTTAAACAATATACCTGTATAACTTTGTATTTGTGTAAAATGTGTATTAAAGAAACTATTTACAAGTTAAAATTAAATTTTTAAAAAAACAGAAGGAATTCAGGCATATGTAAAATAAAATGAAGAAGCTTTTCTGAAACTCTTAACCCCAGATATATTAGCTGTCTGTTTAATATATGTTTCTTCATTGTCTTTTCTGGACGAAACTAAACCAAAACAGGATAACATTAAACCATATTGTGAAAATCCATTTTTCTCAAAGAACAATATCTCTTGGATGTCTCTCTTTGTCGATACATGTGGACAATCTCAAAATTGTTGTCGTGAGGACAATATTAATGACTCCTAAGCAGAGCCATTTTGAGGATTAAATGCTTATGAGACACTGAATGTGGAATCACTATGTAAATTACAAAGCAAGATAAGTAGTGTTGGTTATAGCTATAATTATAGTTAAAAATACAGAAAATTTGATCTGAAGCCAAAGTGCTTGATTAAGTGGTGTACTCCATGATCAACAGATATTCTCATTCATCATACCCAGGGATCACAGAAATCATGGTAGAAGCTGCTGGGTTTTCAGAAGTACACCTGAATTAGAGCATGCCATGCATTATTTAAAACCAGGAGAAACAGCCTAACAGATGTTCTAGATAATGGCTGTTTGTCATAGATATTATCCCCTTTGTCTGGGAACATGTACTCATGTTTATAGAAGCCCCACTTGGGTTCCACATACTGCATAATGATGGAAATGATTCTTTAAAATGCAGCTGCTGGACCACATTTTTTCAACTGAGAATCTAGTGTGACCAAAACACAGCTTTGGGCTGACAAGCCAACTTGTCAACTTTATGTGGTGTAAGGAGCAATGTGTGACCTGCCTGTGCTTCTCATTAGCTGTCACTAAATCTCTATGAACCCCAGTCTCTTAATCCCTAAAATGGTACTAACAAAACTTTCCTTCCACATTTGTTATGCAGATAAGAAATAATATGCATGATATGCCCAGCATATTGGAGGCATTTACTAAATCAAAACTATTATTACTTTGTGTAGATTTATGTGGAAGAGACACAAGGAGACAACTTCATTTGCTTTATTTTTCACATATTCTAGTAATGCATTCTACTTAAGCTAAAGCAATGAGAAGAATTAATTCCCATACCTTTCAAACTGAATTCAAATTTGTCCAAAATAAATTTCACATATGTGCACCTGATGGCAACCAAAGTCTATAGCAAGTAGGGCATATACTTTGGTGTCCAACCTAGGTCTGACGCCAGGATTTGCAAACTTAGAAACAAGAGGTCTTGGGCAAGTTAATTGATACCCTGAAGTTCAGCTTCCTCATCTGTAAAATGGGGATAATAATATACACCCAAAAGTATTGTTATAAAGACAAAATGAGAGCATACTTGTAAAAATATCTAGCACAGTGCCTGCTTCATTATAAGTGATCCATCAAACGTAGCTATTTTTATTATAGGGCCCACATCCTCTTAATATCTCTCACCAATAATAAGACAATAATGCATGTATCTCCCAAGTAGAGACATACTCACAGACTAGTAGATATTAGTTTTTAAAGAGTTGACATGCTTTTATAATGAAAGAATGACAGACGTCTCATGTCGGCATCAGGGCACTAATGCATTATATTCCACTGGTACAAAAGACTGTATTTAACTTTCTTTTAAGGCTTTAACAGGTTTAAAATCAAAAGACTTCTGATAGCAAATTGTTTTTATGTCAACGAAATTAACCAAAACAAAAGAAGCAAGAAAGAATAAAAAAAGTTTGTAAATCTTAGAATCTAGCCTTAACTCCGCTCTAATTCACTGGATGGCCTTGGACAAGCCCAAGTCTTTGTTTCTTTGCTTGTGAAATGAAAGTGTCCCTCTGTCCCTGCTAGTTAGTATTCAGCATTTTCCTGGAGTCAATGCATTTCCTCAGTCAATGCAATGAGATGAGAAAAGGAAGTTAAAGGGGTAAGAATGTTAAACGATGGGTCAACATTATGGTTATTTTGCAGACCATATAATTGTCTACATAGAAAATTCTGGAAGATGTGCAAAAAGACTGTTAGATTTAATAAAAGAGTTCAACAAGATTTTTATATGCAAGATAAACACATAAAAAATTAATAATATTCCTTTACACCTACAATGACCAATTAGAGGTTAGAATTGGAAAAGAAAAGGTCTTTTTTATCACAGCAAAAACACTACAAGATGCCCAGGAATAAATTTTTAAAAAGACACACACAACCCTCATGGAGAAAATTATGAAATGTTATTAAAAGACACGAAATGAGATTAGGGAATGTGGAGATATGAGATGCGCCCACGTTTGAGAATACTTGGTATTACAATGACAGCACTTCTTCCCAAACCTGATCTATAAATTCGATAGAATTTCAACAAACACCCCTACCAAACTTTTTTTTTGGTAATCTGATACACTGATTCTACAATTCATATAGAACCACGGTTTATAACCAGGGGTGATTTTTGCCCTTAAGTGGACATTTGACAATGTCTGAAGCTCTAGAGGGTAGAGACCAGAGATGCTGCTCGTCCTCCTACAATGCACAGGACAGACACAGAGAATAATCTGGCCCAAGTGTCAATGCTGCCAAAATTGAGAAACCCTAATATAAAGCAGCAAAGTTTCTGGAATAGACAAGACTAATTTAAAAAAAAGAACACAGATATTGCCTTACCAGATATCGCCTTACCAGATATCAGAACTTAACATAAAATTTTAATAATTAAAACTATTGGAAGTGGTACAGGGATAGACACATTTATAAATGCAGCAGAATAAAAAGCCAAACCCACACATAAATGGGATGTGAGAGAGGGCAACCAAACAGCCACTAGCTGTGTGGCCTTGGGCTAGTTACTTAACCTCTCTGTCCTTTCTGCATTCCCTCAACTGCACATTGAAGATAAAAGTAGTACCTCCTTCATAACTGCTGGGAGGATTTGATGAACTAACCCAGGTAATGTGTGAGAACAGAGCCTAGTACACAACCAGAACACTGGGAAGATTGGCTATTGTTAACATTATTGTCTTTCTAAAAAATGTTACATGTCCTACTCACCTAAAGGATTACCCAGGTTGGAAAAAAACATAGTCAATTCTCAATTATCCATACTAATGGAAACAAGCAATAACACAGAATACAAATACCACAAAATATGGGCAACCTAAAACTGCACTCTCCAAGACAATAGCCACTAGCCATGTGAAGCTATTTAAGTTTTAATTAACTAAAGTTAAATAAAATTTAAAATCAGTTCCTCAGTTGCACTAGCCACATTTTGCATGCTCAAAGTCACACATGGCTAGTGGCTACCATATTGGACAGGGCCGATGATAAATATTTCCATCATCACAGTAAGTTCTATTGGGCAATGCTGACCTAAAAGGCGTACGTGAAAAATGTATCTTCTCATTTCTGTATGAAAAAAAAAATCTGCATTCTCTAAGAACAGGTAAGCAGGAGGTGAGGGAGGTAGGTAGCGGTGGGGAGGGCGTCTTTCTTGGGTTACCACTTCACATACTGTATCATATATTCCCAAGTAATCCACTTTGGCTTTTTCTTTATTTAAAAAGTATCTTATTTTACATTTTTAAAACTCACTTCTGTGAAGAAAAAAAATGCAGTTTAAGACATTTTGACCACTCAGCATTACCAATTAAGACACCATTATAGGTGGCAACTGTGACTCATAAGAGAGGACCACAGGGCTTGTCTATTTGCACATGAATGGCCTGGCTGAAGTCATTACGAATCCAGTATGTTTATGGCGCAGTAAGATGCCCTTTCTTAGGTTTTCTATTACTGTTATCCTGGCGGATCAAAACAGACAGATGCATTTACTGGTTTCCCTCTAACGATAACAAAAAGAAACAGTTTATAAAATCAGATTATATGAAAAATTGCCTAATGATAATAATTTATAAGCTCATTGTGGAATAATGATGTATTCAAGAGTTGTCGTTGTGTGATGGAAGGAAGGTAATATGAAAGATTTTCTCTGTGAAGAATGACTACGGATGAATTGCGCCGAGATACAATTCTCCGATAAGGGACAATAAGAACCTCTAGAACACTTAATAATAGACTACTCAGGGTGAATTGAAGATTGCAATAAAAGCCCATAAATTAAAAAGTTTCCATATGATTTCTGATAAAAGACATGCCAAGGTGAAATAGAGAATCACTGGAATCAACTGGTATCCTGCCTATAGCCCAGTAGGTCGAGAAGGGAAAATTTCTGGAAAGCTATATAAAGTATAATTTCTTAAGCTTGGTATTTTTAAAACCTACATTTACTTAGAATTCTTTTGCTGGGGAAAAGACAATTTTAGAGAAGAAGAAATAAGGTTTCAGTGGAACTCAGATTGCATCCCTTCTCATGTCAAGCCCTGGGGAGAACATGGTACATGGTGCCTGCAATAGAAGCACATCTTGTTAATTTATTGGAAGCGGTGACTTCAACAAGCTCACATTTTTTTTTTTTACAGATGAAAGAAGCAGGCCACACATGAGAAAACCAGGGCACAGGGAAGCTAAGCAATGTGCCCGAGGTAACATATGCACAGAGTGATGAAGCTGTGATTTACACCCAGAGTGTAGGTCGAGGGTTTGTAATCACTATTCAACAGTTGCCTAAATGTGACACATCTGTACCATGTCCCACTGTGCAGCAGCCAACAGGATGTGATGAAACCAGACATTCCCATGTGGAAAGTTCTTCAAGACGTATCAAATAAAAAGAAAGAAAAAGGACAGCAAAGGGAAGTTTGGGAATCATACATATGATCAAACACGAGAATTAAATAAATCCTGAAAGCAAGACTATTCCTTTTCTATATGCACATTTGTGTACACGTGGAAAATATATATACACCAGGTATCTAAAATACACACCAAAATCTAACAGCAGATACCTTTGAGAAGGGCAGTAGGTTTGCAAGTGGGGAGGGAGAGAGGTTCAAGTGGGATATTTGCTTTTTTCTTTGAGTACTTCTTTGTTGTCTGGTTTCTTCTATGATGATGATATATTCTTGAGTTCCTTGTGAATTAAATAAATAGCCTGTGTGTGTGCATAAATACACACATACACCCACAAATATGTCTGAACAAAATGACTTCCCAAAAGTCACAAAATCTTTCAAAACATTACCAATTTGGATAAAAAAGATAAATGCCATTCTATTGCTTGCCAGAACTTAACAAGCCATTCAGCCAAGTTATCAGCCATTTTTTTTCCAAGCAGAGGTCCTGCAAAGGGAAGGGTGGGGTAGTCCAGGAAGCATGGACTGGAACAGACCTCAGTTTCAGTCGTGGACAGCCCCTGCCTCCAGATCCATAATCACGCCACTGCCCAGAGGGGTTTCTGGCATCTCGTCCTCAAAGTTGTGGGAAGTCACAGCTGAGTACTTCCTAGAACAGTGTGGACCGTGTTTGGGCATTTCACACCAGTTGTGTCATAGATCAGCTAAGCTCTCTGCCGTCTTGGAGATTCTGTTCACTATGTAATATATTTTAAGTAATCCATAAATCAGAGTTCCTCAAACTCAGCACCGTTAACATTTTGGCTGGATAAATCTTTACCGTAGGGTGCTGTCCTGTGTACTGTAGGATGCTTGGCAGCATTCCTGGCCTCTACCCACTAGGTGCCAACAGCACCCTTCCCAGTTGTAATGACCAAAAATGTCTCCAGACATTCCCAAATGTCTCCTGAGGGACAAAAATCACCCCTGGTTGAGAACTGCTCCTCTAAGTTGTTACACTAGCTAAAGTTGATACAGGCCCATCTTATGGAGCTTTGTAAATAGAAGACCCCTTTTTTTGTAATCCCACGAATAAATATAAAACTGCTTCAGAGTAGAAGTATGTGAAAAATAAAAATTAAATTTAAAAAACAGTAGGGCAAGTATAGTTAACAATACTGTATAATATATTTCAAAATAGCTAGGAGAGATTTCTGAATGTTCTTACAAAGAAATGGTAAATGTACGTGGTGATGGATACGCTAATTATCCCGATTTGATCATTACACAATGTATACATATATCGAAACATCACATTGCACTCCATAAACATGTATGATTATTATATGTCAATTAAAAATAAAATAAAACAAAAAGAAGTATGAGATATCACATCCAAGTTCAATTCCAGGAAACATAAACCATCACAGCTTATTTTTGGCAGAAAGCATGTAATTGGTGACCTGCAAGTGACTCTCAGAGCAATATCATGGACCTGTTCCACAAGGGCCAACCATGGGACAACCAGGACAATGGGGACCAGAAGCCTGGTGAAGAACTGTTGGCTCTAGGAACACACCATCTTGACTGTGATCCAAAGATGAGTAAGGAAATGGTCACCACACCAACTAGTGGTCTAGACCAGCAGTCCCTAACCTTTTTGGCACCAGGGACCGTTTTCATGGAAGACAATTTTTCCACGGATTGGGAGCAGTGGAGGTAGGCAGGCAGCAGAGCTCTGTGGCCGGGTCCTTAATGGGTCTAGACCACACCATGCCAGGCAGATACACCCGGGCAAAATAACAAGTGCCCTTCGCTTGGCCTCCTGACACTACAGAACTAGAGCCTGCCGCTGGAAAGGGACCACAGGACCACCCCACATCTGCATGTCTACATGCCAGAAAACACAACGTGGAAAAATCAAAAGCCTTGCTCTACCCCCACCTCTCCCTGCACTCCACAGACACTTCCAGATGACATCCAGAGCTCCGGCCCCAAGGAAGTCCGGGAAATGTGGTTTTCTGTTGAAAGGTTCGTGAGGAGTGCCGCCAGGCCTGCGTCCCAAAGCCTCCTCAGCATCCGCTGCGGGAGCTCGAGCTCACCAGGGTCCCAGGGCAGACTTTCTGAGAAAAGGGTGCTTAGGGAAGATCCGACCGCCGAGGAGGAATTATCTAGGCAGATCCTAGAAACCTTCCGGAAAGAGCAATAAAGCTTAGATCCTAACAAGTGACAGCTCACCAATGAGGGACACAAAGTGCACGGCCGGGGCAAGATTGAGATGGTGCGTGAAGAAGTGAAGGTGGCGTGGTCTGCGCAGCAGGCACTGTGGGTGTCCTGCCCCTGCCCCTCAGCACTGCCCTCGCACACCAAAGGCTGCTTCCTGGAAACACCAGCATTTGCTGACTGCGGGAGCACACGGGGCCAGCCAGAAGGACCAGAGAACCAGTGCTCCCGAAACAGCCCTTAGCCAGTGATGGAGAGGGGTTTGCAGCACAAAGACCTCAGAGTCCTTGCCTCATCCTTGTGTGTTCTACACCATCTCCCAGAGCTTCCTGGAGGAATTGAGCCCCAATCGCCCAGTGTAACTTGGCTTAACATCACACCCTTGATTGGCTGCCTTCCCTCCCGACTCACTTCTCCTTGCCCCTGGGGGTGTTTTCCAGGGGTCATCCCTCCAATCTCTGTCTCTGGGTCTGCTGCTGAGGAAATCCAAACTAAAATACCCCAAAACAGAAGTTGTTTTCTCAGCCCTACCTACTCAACGGTTGTGGGTTGATATGAGACAGACCTAGGGAGGTGTTTGAGGGAATTTGGTGACTGGCTTTCGTAGTCAAGACTCTGGTGCTGTCCTTAGGGCTGCAAGAACAGCACTGAAGGACAGGAGCACAGCAGACTGGGCAGGTCCCTGTCTGTGGAGCTCCACACAGACAACTCTGCATTTTCTCAGGTCTACACTTGGACGAAACACTTGCCCGTTTAGTAGGGGAGCTCAGATTTCAGGCCCGTCTGTGGACTCTTGGAAGAGTCCTCAGGGTTTGGAAGAGTGCTTAGCCCAACTCCCAATTCATGCAAGCGTCCAGTTAACCTGCTGTGACTTGGATGTTTCCTAGGTGTTCTACACAAATATTAAACACCTCTCTTTAAGTGCGTAAATAGTTCACTTACAAGTGTCATCGGTAACTTTTGTTGGCTGTTTAGATAACTGACAGAGTGGCTCTAAGGAACTTCATGGCCATTTTTATAGGGCTGCCTACAGTGCAGACTCCATTCCTTCTGCACTGGAAGAAAAGACACTCTCCCAAATCCATAAAGCAACAGCCACCTGGTCTGCATGACTTCAATAAGCAGCACTGTAAAGGAAAACCCCAAACTTTCTACTCTAAAACAGCCTTCTAATAAGAACAGCACCACTACACTAATCAGAAAGCAAGAGTTAATTCATATATAAGAAATTCTAGAAAAAGGCAAAACAATACTCACATAAAGCAGATCAGTGGTTACCAGGGGCTGAAGAAGCCGGGAGGGGTTGAATATAAAGCACCAAGTGGGACCTTTTGGGGTGATGCAAACATCCCATATCTTGATTGTGATGGTGGTTACATGATTGTGACATTTGCTACAATGTGACATTTGTTATATTTGCCAAACTAATCAAAAGTACACCAAAAGTCCACAAACTTTATTGTATGTGAATTGTACCTAACAAAGCTAAAGTACATTTTATAGTCTATGAGAAACTATTCAGTAATTGTCTCAATGATGCATTTTTATTTGTTGATGTGTAGTAATATATGCTACCTATTAAATAGAATATCTGTAATTAATAATAGTACTACAAAGATAAGCCAAGTCCATTTTTGTTAGGCATATTCTTTATTCTCTGGAAATTCTGAAAACTATCCAGTGGGAATTCTCCAGCCTGTAAGAGAATAAAAGGAGACAATAAAGACCACTGTCTCAGAAGCAAACAGATACAGGTTCAAACATTGCCTCTGTTGCTTTTCTAGCTGCATGACTTTGGCAATTTTACTTAATCTTTGCTCGAACTCAACAGCCACACCTAGTTGCAAGAGAATCTGGGAAGTGCCACATTTATTCTGCAAAATCATCAGTCCAGCTATAAATTTGGGTTCTGTTCCTATGGAAGAAGCAGCTGACAGACTAAGGTGGGGAGAAGGGATGTATCTAACCATCTCCACCAGAGAGTACATTTCCTTGAACACACATTGGCCTTTGGGGATAATCCCACAAAAAACAAAATTCTATTTTTTTTTAAGAAACACCTACTCTTCCATCCCACTACCCACACCACACACACAGAGCCCCGTGGACCCACAAGCTTTGGAAAGCCTGACCCCTTTGGGCCCCCACTGGTAACCTCTGTGAGGGAGGCTTTCTCCCAAGCCACCAGACTGGGATCCACCTCCCTGTGTTAGCAGCCAGCAGCGGTGGTGCAGATCCCAGCCCAGAGGCCACCATTCTGAGCAGTCTGCCCCTTTATCCCATTTTTTCTGCTCAGTAAGATGAGACCAAGCCCTTCTGTGTTCCACTCAGACACAAGGACCAATATGGTCCACCTTTCCCGGCCTACGTCTTTTGGAAACACAGCGGGCACCTATGCCACGTCTATTTGTGAAATCAGGATGTGAGACAAAGGAGAGGGAAGGATCCTCTTGACGCGAAAGGACAGCATGGTATGTTTTCTGTATCATTGATCCAGGCAGTGGCTTTAAATTCGGAACAGTACTTGGGGGGATTCCAGCCCCTCGCTGTTTTGTGGGGCTCCCTGGGGAAGAGGGAAAAACAGCAGTAGCATGGGAGGCAAAGTACTGAAATGAGGATCTGCACCCGTCCAGTTTAGCAACAGCCATGGTTGCTCACGGCTAACCAGTCAGGGAAGGAAGGTGATTTATTATAAGCTGTTGCAGAATATATTATGCATGGTAGAGGCATGGAAAGGTCTTTGATATGTATCTGAAAGAGCTTCAAACCCATAAAAGAGATAAATTTTGTATGAAGAGTGTCACTAAGAGTCCGGGAAGAATCTCTAGCACATCCTCGTATCACGGGGATAATGACGGGCTGCTCTAACACACAATCGGGCATTAATTTCACTCAAAGAGGCCGTCATTAGCATATTGATGCACACAACTTCACATTAGAAGCCGTCTGTGCTATTGGGAAACACAGCTAAAGACTCTCTGGTCCAGGCCTTGATCCACGGTCAAGGCCTGCGGTATGTGTTTTTCTCAATTGTTTCATGTTGAAATGCTGATCTGGTCTCTGGTTCCTTTCTTCTAGTCCTCCAAAACCACAATTTGAGTGCACAAAACTGCCTTCTTTTGCTTTTCTCTTAACTCCCAGCTCCTGTGCAATTCCCAGCGTCTGGCCAAAGCCTCCTGGAACACTCGCTCCTGGGGCCTTTTTCAAGGGCCTGTCCTCCCAGGGGGCTGCTGGTGTGGCCCTGGTTCCCCACAGTCTAGGTCTGCGTCCTTCAGTCCAGGCTTCCTTCTCTGGCCAGGCTTTAGGTAAAGCAGGTAAGAGCTCTCCCCTAGCAGCTCACAGCACTCTGGCGCACAACTGGTTACTGGGCAGACAACATAATATTTGTCGAGAACGCCTCTTGTTCTTAAATTATGGTTTCGTGCTCTGGGCTGCTGCTACTGTTTGAATTGGGCTGCACCTAATTATGGTTTTATTTGCCTTAATAAAGAGATATCCAAGTGTGCACAGAGTTGCACACAAAACAATAATAGTAGAGTGTCTCTCGAAACATCTGCAATTAAGGCAGTCATTGTTAATTGCATTAATTAACCTCCCCCATGAAGCAGCTGGTGAGGTTTCCACAACAGGGAAGACAGAAAGCCAGTTCCCAGCAGTGTTGGGCTAGCAGCTTGCTGGAGAACCTATCCCGTGGGTTACTGGCTCTCTGTGCTTTTGAATGGAGGCACATTTCTGCCAAGCTGCCCGTCACCCAGGGACCAGGGACCAAACTGCCCCGCTGCTGGATGAGTGGTGTTTCATGGCCAGAGCACCCACAGGCCACAAAAGCCCCATGGATGCCTAAAGCTTATTGAGAGCTAGTCCTACTGAGATGCCAATCCTAAGAACCACAATAATAAGAGTGACACTGATTCAGCCCAGTTCTCAAGTCTCCAAAGCAGGAGGATCCGATAGAGCAGCCCCTCCCCACTATGGTCCAAGGGGCAGAGTCCTGCCCTTTGCAAGACAAAATGGGGGGATTTGGTGAAATCCTGATTCTAAATGTGATTGTCCCTTTCCCAGTGGGTTAACATGATTTTAACATTTTGCAGAGGTGCACAAATATTGTCTCATCCTCCACAAGTCCTGGAGACCCCAAGGGTTTATGACTGTCTTATTCTGCAAATGAGAAAAATTATGCGACCAGGAAGCATTCACACTTTCTAAAGCCACAGAGTTATTCAGAGCTGGTACCAGGTTCCAGGTCTCCTGCCCATGCCCTGTAATTTCATGGAGTATATAGCCAGTGTCCAATTTTTTTTTTAAATGAAGTAACATGAGTGAGCCTTTGTTTTATGCCCAAGGAACTAGATCCGCCAGATTTATTGAAATATTTTCTTTAATCTGAACTAGAAGCTACTATACTAATTCTCCAATTTTGATAACTTGACTAACATTAAATGCCTTCCATTTAGAAATTTACAAATATGTAAAGAATGAAATTTCATGTATTCAGTCAACAAATACTTGTTGTTCATCTAATATGTGTCAGGCATTGTACTAGGCACTGGAGATGAAACAGAAGCAAAAGCAAAAAAAAAAAAAAAATGCAGTCATGAAGCTTCCATGAGGAAGAGGATGTTAACCAAAGAAACTCACAGTGAAATGTAGAAGTATGGCCATGCTAAGTATCTGAAAGGAGAGTCCTGTGGCCTTATGAGACACAGAACACCAGGAGGGCATTTACACAGGCAAGTTGTGTGTAGGGGGAGGAGCAGAGCAAAGGCTCCCTACAGAGGGAAGGGGGGGTGCAGAGGTCAGCAGGGGGAGGACCAAGGCAAGATGGCCAGTGAGGTTGGAGAGCAGCGAGCAATGGGGGAGGGGAGGTGGGCGGGAGAGGTGGTCAGGGGCCCAACCTGCAGGCCCCTGCAGTCCCCATAATGACAGGAAGTCACGGAAAGCCACCAGGACCAAGCTAGTGTTTTGAGAACAGCACTCTGGCTGCTGCATGGAGAAGGTTTGGTGAGAAGGCATCAGGAGGGGGTGAGGAGTCCAGTTAGGTGTGAACCCCGACTGTGGTCGTGGACAGATGCAGAAGGTGGCATGGAGCGGTCACTGTGGAAGGCACAGTTATAGGAGTTGGTGGTGAATTAGAGCTAGTAGAGGAGGGGCAGCGATGACCCCTGGGTAGTGCCACTCCCTGTGTTGGGAGACCCTGGCGGAGGACAAATGTGAGGGGAAAGGACTGAGTTTGGTTTTGGACGTGAAGACTCTAGGTGCCTCTGAGATATCCAGCAGGGGACACTGAGCTGGGCATACAAGTCGAGAACCCCAGGAGAGATGCCAGCCAGCACCTGCATTTGAGAGTCATATGTGTGTAGGTGGAAACTGAAGCCACAGAAGCGGATGAGATTGTGTCGGAACAAAGTATGGAGTGAGAAGAAAGTTAGGCCCAGGGCTGAGCCCTGAGCAACTGCAGTATTTAGCTCCAGAGGAGAAGACAGTGAAGGAGACTTCAAGTGAGAGAAAGGATGCAGCCAGAGGCCTGGAAGGGAAAGCCAAGGGCGCATGGCACCTGCGAGTCAAGCAAATCAGTGTGTCAAGGGACAAGGAGCCTGCGAGGCCACTGAGGGTTTAAGGAAAGGGATGATGGCAAAATGTCCTTTGGATGTGACAACAGGGAAATAACTGGCAGCCTCAGTGAGCTGGAGGGAGGGGTAGGGCAGGAGGCAGATGGGTGCAGGGAGAGGGTGCAGGGAAGAAACAGTAGCATCACTTCCCAGAAGTCTGATTGGAAATGAGGAGAGAAACAGGGCAGTAGCTGAACAGGGGAGTCTGGGGTTGAGGGCAGGTTTGGTTTGATTTTCTAACAGAGATTTGAGGATGGATGAAAGCTAACGCGGAAAACTTGCTGAATGCTCCATTTAAGGATCGTACAGTTCTCTGTAAGTAAATTTTTACTTAACAGAAAAAGAAACAAAAATAAATATTGAAATCTAGCCAATGATATGTATGCTGAAGTGTTCAAGGAAGAAGTGTAAAATGTCTGCGACTTATTTTGAAATGCATTTAAAAAAAAAAAAAGCATTAGTGGATGTCTAGAAGAATGGACAGAAGAACAGGTATGTGCTCAGCCATATACAACAAACGTCAATTGTAGCATGTGGGTGGTAAGTACACAGTGTTCTCTGTACAATTCTTTCAACTTTTACAACATTGGTGGAAAAAAATAATAGGGAGGGTCCAGTTGACAGAAGAAGACTAATCAAAAGCAAAAAGAAAATGGATGCAATAAATTTCCCAGGGAGGTGTGAGGAGGTGGGGTTGGGAAGGCGTCTGGCTAAGACAGGAGGGCGAGGAGCTTCACAGAAACACGGGAGAGGAGAATGAATATGCCCAGTCAGGCCTATCAATCAAGCAGTAGATCCAGGCGGCCATCCCAGGGTGTCACTGAGGAGCTAGGCTTTTCTGACACTGATAATGAATTTGCAACAGTCCCCACGATTTAAGGCAAACCCTCCAAGGTGATTAGAAACATGTTACAAAACAAGCTAAAGCCCTTCGAACTTCCCCTCAAGTGCCCTACCAGCCTCCTGCCCATGCCATAAGTGCAGTCAGCTCATGCCACATCCAAGCCATGCTTCCTCCACTGTCAGCTCTATCAACTTTCAAGCCTCCACAAGCACAAGCTTTGGGATCCCCAGACTTGGGACTGGGGCTCAAGTCCCAGAGGGACCCTTCACTAGCTTGGTGACCTCAGTCTCCGCCCCTTGTAAAATTGGGGCAAGAACCACTCCAACCTCTCCTGGTCACTGAAGGGGTTAAATGAGTGAGGTCTTGCATATCTAAAACATCTAGGCCTGCACCAGATCCAGAGTCAGTGCAAAATACACATTGTTGTTCCCCAAAAATGTGAAGTTTAAGTTCAATTCATGCACAAGTATGCAATGTTGTAATTCAGAAGACACTTTATAATGTTTAAGAGAGCGGTGGTGCTCCTCTTTTGAAATCTCTTTTTGCTCCCTGCTCACATCTCAAGCTGCATAAAAAGTGTCCTTTCTGGTGTCCGGATGCCTGAGGTCATGTCGCTCGTCCACATAAAAGCCCATTCGAGAATCATTATAACCCAGGCGGCTTTCAGATTGGAGGCTCATCACTTCTGAAGGGTCCCCAGGCAGTCAGGGAGAAGTGCACTGAAGCCTTGTTTTCTTCCTAGGGTCAAAGATTCACCTGTGGTAATTAGCAAGATTGGTCCTGGACCCGACTGAGTTTGTGTAGCCACAAGACCAAACGATGCCCTTCAACAAGCCACATGGAAAAAGTGTCTCTCTGATTTTCTGCTCCCAGATCTGTAAAGCCACCTCTGTGAGCCCCATAGAAAACTCCAATTCATTAACTGATTTCAACAGAAAAAGACAATCTCAAAAGGCTTGTTGACAACCAATGTAGCCATGGCGGAACTTTATCCTTATTTTTCATTACCCTGCTTTTTGTTAGGAAAAGAAAAAAAAAAGGCATTTGTTTTCATGAACATGACCTCACAGAAAGCTTTCATACACAGGAAGCACAAGATAAAAAAAAATACATTTATTGAAGGAATGCTAGATATACTTGAAAGCGCTAGGAAAATCTTCACTCTGTATGTGGAAGTCATATTTTCCTCTAGGTTTATGTAGCCCCAGATAGAAAAATATTGTTAATTCAATGTATGTAAACCCTTATAATATCCCACTGATGGTAGATTGTAACCTACAATGGCTCAATTCTGCTCTCAATATAGACAAGATTCACCCCCAATATCAGTCCTTTTCTAAAGCAAATTATTTGGCAGATAATGTCAATGGATCCAAGTACCAGCAACAGGCTGAATGGACAGGTAACAGGCAAGGAGATCACCTGAGCCTGCCATCCCTTCTCACCCACATCCAAGATGATGCCGGCACCTGGGAACATAGCAGGTATGTCCACATTATCCCTATTTTATTTAGCTTGCACAATGTCTGGGATTTTTAAAAATTTTAATTAACTGCTTATATTTTAAAATCCTTACATTTCAGATAAAAATCTGGATTTCCAACTTTCTCATTAAAATCAGGAACTCTGACAACATGGAGCCCCTGGAGCAGCACCAAGGGAAAACACGGAGAGCGGTAGACCCCCCCAAACCCCATCAGCACCCCAAACCCACTCCCAAATAAACAAAATTTTGGTCTGTAACCCCATCTTCCAGAGAAGTCCCTGGCTGCACCGACACAGATGCCATCCCCGGGCCTTCCCCCAAGTAAAAATCATGAACCCCCCACCAGCCTACCCCAGGCTTGCAGAGCAAGAATCCGCTGGAGGGGAGGAGCCGCGTCCTCCTCGGGACAAGGTGGGTGACCTCAGTTACACCTGGCTCACCACCGGACCCTTGCAGGACCTTCCTGGCCCTCGGGGGCAATCCCTTTTGAGACCTGGACCATGGTGAACGGACAAACCCGAAAAGACATTATTTTAAACAGCAATTAGCTCAAAACACTGTCAATCCTCATTATGTGAGGATTCCGTATTTGCGAATTCAGCTAAATTTTATTTGTAACCCAAAAATCAATACCCCCAGCACTTTACCGGTCACTCAAAGACACACACACAGAGCAGTGGAAAAGGTGAGTCACCCAGGGCTGAGGATGAACAAAGCGACACTCTGCCTTCTTGTTCCAGTTCTCCTACTGCAAACAAGCACCCTTTTCAGGGTCTATTTAGTGCCACAACTTTCACATTTTTTGTGGGGTTTCTTTGGTGATTTCACATTTAAAATGGCCCCAAGCATAGGGCTGAAATGCTGTCTAGTGTTCCCAAGAACAAGAGGCTGGGATGTGTCGTATGGAGAAAGTCCATATGTGTTAGATAAGCTTTCTCCAGGCATAGGTTATAGTGCTGTTGGCTATGAGTTTAAAGTTAATAAATTAATAGAACATATTAAACAAGGCATCTTTTGCTAGAAATACACATAAAACGAGGTTACATATTGATCAGTTGGCACAATGTGACCCAAGGCTGGCAGGAACCTAAGTCTGTATTTCTCCCAGGAGAGACAGTTCAGTGTTTGCAGGGCTTTGTGACAGGTCTACCACGAATGGCGAGGCTCAGAGTCAGTGCTGCCACGGACGGACCCCCAGGGAAAAGTGTAAAACAAGAGTGATTTCTCTCTGTGATTTCAGGGGTGCCAAGGGGCAGGGCCAAGTCAAGGAAAGTGTTAAGGGGGGTGAACTTTCTGCACCTTCTGACCCTGGGTGCAGAAGGGAGCAGAGGTGTCCCCTGGTCCCAGGCTTTTAGGTCAACTTTCAGGTGGCCCCTTTGAGTGGGGCCCTGTGTTGCAGTGAGGAAGCGCTCGGCGTCTGAGGGATGGGGAGGCACAGGGTGAGTGGGTTGCTTTTTGTTTCTTCAGACTTTTTCAGCTTTCTCTGAAAGCTCAAATAAAATGCAGTGTCTCCATATACCTGGCAGCAAACACTCTTGCTTGAACAAATCAACCCAACCAGGGCTGGAGCATGCAGCTGCCCACGCTGGGCCCTGCACAACTCGGTGGCAGGGTGGGGGGCTGCCATTCACCTCCAAGTCCACGTGCAGTGAAGGGCCCCGCAGAGGAGACATACTGCGGACCTGTACCTTCCCATCCCACAGTGAGCTCCTTTGGGGACCTGGAGCTAAGTGTGCACCTTCCTCACCCCAGTTAACAAGAAGTGGTTTTTCACTGGCAACTAGATTTCACAGATGATGAAACGGAAGTGTTTTCCCTGTCCTCCAGAAAGACTTACTATCGCCAAGTAACTGCCTTCGTCCAGTGCTTTGGGAACACACTACTGCTTTAGTTGGTTTCTGATCAGCAACAGAGGGAGACCTCCCCAGACAGCCCGGCAGCTGGATCCAAACCTAGCCCAGTTAGGGGTCAACTCCGGCAGGCACACTGCTGCCTCCTGCGTGGTCCCCACATAGCAACTGCCTCCAAAACTAGAGTCATGCGGGATCCGTTGGCCTCCCTGTAACAATTTACCCATACTGATTACTGAATGCCAGAAAGGAAGGACGGATGTAGGGAGGGAGGGAGGGAGGAAGGCAATGAGATACTAAGAGAAAACTTACAAAAACAGTAATTTATTATACGGATGGTCCTTGAAGTCCTCCTATAATTCAAACCTCATGTAATTCAAGACAAACGGCTGGGGGTGTTTCTGATTTTAGCCGAAATATATTCACTTTAGGCCTGGGCATGACAGTCTCTACTCCACAATTTACACAATTGCCAATTCAGCCCCATCCACATTTTCCTTTAGCCTTGATCCAATTAAATTTTGCTGCATTACACAGTTCCCCAAACTTAGAACCCTAAAACAAGCGTTTCATGCAATCTTGTCTTATGGATTCTAAGCATCCAGATTTCAGTCTGGGTGGAAGAAGGATGACTTGGCTCTGCCCGTGATGTCCGGGGCCTCAGCCAGGGAGGTGCAAAGGGCTGGAGTCCCAGGAGAGCTGGGCCCCGGGTTCACCGGGAGGCTCCTCCACGCCATGCCTGGCGTCTGGGGTGGAACGACTCGAGAGCCGGGCCCAGCAGTCTGCTGACCAGAGCTCCTACACTGCTCTGCCCAGAGGGCTTGGGCTTCTTGCAGCACAGAGGCTGGACTCTGAGAGGGAGCCTCCTTCAAGCGGGCATCCCAAGAACAAGAGATCCAACAAATTCAGGAGTAAGCATCAGGGCTTCTTCTGACCTGGCATCAGAAGTCAGGCAGCATCACTTCAGCCACCTTCCACTGGTGATAGACCAGTCACTTCAACCAGCCCAGATTCACGGGGAAGGGAATTAGACTATACCTCTCAATGGTGAGTGACAAGATCACGTCACACAAAGAACAGGCAGGCTGCGTGTGGTGGGTCATGCCTATAATCCCAGCACTTTGGGAGGCCAAGGCATGAGGATCACTTGAGCCCAGGGGTTTGAGGCTGCAGAGAGCTATGATCGCGCCACTGCACTCCAGCCTGGGCAACAGAGGGAGACTTGTTTCTAGAAAAAGGAAGAAAAGAAAAGGAGTAGGCATTATGGGAGATACTGACGCAGCCATCTTTGGAAAATGCAATCTGCCCCAAAGGACTTCTTGGCAATTTTTTAAGTGATTTCACATTATTTTAAGCTTTATGCAGAAAGTAAAATTTTATTAGTATTTGTATCTTACTATTTCATATTCACGACAACTCAAGTGTGTAAAAGCTGCCACAGTGGCACAACATGACAAAGAGCGAGTGCCTTCCCATTGGCAAAGCGGCTGCAGCCAGGACAGAATGGGGCCCGAGCCCTATGACCCGAGGCCAAATTCCAGTCCTCCCGTTGACTTCTCTTTGCCTATTTTCTCATCATTAAAAGAGAGGGTGACCATGCCCACTTTGGAGGGAAGGTGTAGAGATTAAATGACATTATCCAAGCTGTCAGATGGGGTCACTGAGGAAAGTTTTCAATTTGTAACCATTGTGCTTTCAGTAACCTCACAAGCTAAGAAAACTCTCAACGTGCAAATAGAAATCCTGAGTTGGTAGACAGCACCTCCCAGGGAGCAGGAAGCCTGGCCAAAACTAGCTTCCCCCCAGGAACCCTTTGCTGTTTCTGCATCTTCTTACAAGGAAAGAAGTAATTGCCTGAGCTACCTGGGTTTTTAACCACCAACCAACAGCTGAAATCAAATAGGTCCTCAATTTTATATCTTCATTTTCCTTGAAAATTTGATGGTTCTTTTTCACTGGGGCCAATGGAGGAAGTTGGGGTGGGGAGATGATGGCAGTTCAAGGTGAAGACGCTTGGCATGGGCATATAATGTGCTTCCATGTTCATTTTCTTCTTAGCTATTTAAGATGTGCTGAGATTTGATCCTACAATTTTCAAGAGAAATGAGAGGCCAAGAAATGTCTCCTGGTGTGACCACCAGCTACAAGGACGCACACTTATTGTACATGAGGCACTGTGCTGGGCCCTGGGATTACAAAGATAATTTACGCAAGGATTCTACCCCCTCCACAATTATGGGAGGGAAAGAGACAAGAGCCAGGTTACACGGTAGGTGACAGGTGCCACAAGAGAGATACAGAGTGTGTGCAGAGAGAGTTCACAGGACTGAGGAGTGACTTGTTGGGGAAGGCAGCTACACACCCGTGGCTGGACTGGAGGAGGGCATCACATGCGGAGGGGACCGCAAGGCGAGGATGTATACATGTGTACAGGAAAGTGCGGGGCGTGTATAGGAGCGTGCAGCTCATGTTGGCTGTTTGAGAATCGCTCTTGCTATTGGATGAATAGGCCGTGCCCACAGGACACGAGAGGATCGTGTGGCCACAGAGGGAAGCCCCAGAGCCCCAGGCACTGGACCACGCTTATTCCAATGAGGTAAAATCCCTCGGGAATGGTGTGTGTGCCTGGCGTGTGGCCAGGAGCGGGACAATGTGGCAGAGAATAGAGATGGGAGGGAAGTGCCAGAGAATGGGAAGTTGGCAGCTCTCAGAGGCCGTGCCCAAAGGAAGGGGAGCAGGATGACAGGTGGAAGGAAAACCCCACATAACACCCTAAGGTGCTCTGAACCCAGCAAAGGAGACGCAGGTTGAGGAAGATGCTCCCTGTCAGCAAGACCAGAACACAAGACTCCTCTAAAGAAGAGGAAAAAAACTCCTCATTGGTGTTTGGAAAGGTGTTTGGCTGTACTCATACTGAAAAAATTCCCATAACACACGCCGAGATGCCATTTTTCACCTATCCGATTGGCGAATAACACAACACTCGATGCTTCCAGCATGGGTGAAGGTGCAACAAATCTCACAAGGGTACAACTTGGCAAGGCTCCTACAGAGGGCCACTTGCAATTCTTTCTAAAATGAACCTCCCCTTAGAGGCAGTAATTCCACTCCTAGGAAGATACCCTGTATGTGTCCTCACACATGGGCACAATGACAATTATACACAACGAAAGAGGTTGTTCATCGTAACAGTGCTGTAATAACCAAGATTGGAAGCAACCAAGGTGCCCGTCGAGAGAGGACTGGGTAAGTGAACAGCAGCGCACCCACATGTGGAATGCCACGAGGACGGAATGACGACAGCTGTTGCTTCATAATAGAATAATCTCTCAGTATTTAATAAGAAAGAGGTGCAGACTACGTATATGATGTACAATCATGGATGGTTTTTGAAGGGAAAACGAAAGAGAGCCTTTTTATTTATTTATTTATTTTTTGCTTATGCACAAACCATCTCTGGAAGGATTCAGAAGAGACCGCTGGGCCTGGTTGGCTCCATGGGGGAGAACCGTGTGGCTGGAACACAGAAGGAGATTGTCTCTAACTCCCTTTTGTTGTTTTTGAGTTTTGAACCAGATAAAAGTTTTATCTATTTTCCAACTTAAAAATAAAACCAAGAACTCCAGGGCCAGAATGCCGCTGTAGGTAAAAAGAACCCCCTACTTCCCGCTCCTCATCCATATCCAGCCTTTTCCTTCCATTCCAAGTTTACAAAACTTCCCTGCACCTCGCTCCTTCTACAGGCTAATGTCTAATGCTTCTCATTTTTACAAGTTTTTGCGTTTCACATTTGAGTCTCTGACTTGAATGAAAAGTTGGAAGCATTCTAGAAAAGTATCTTATGGAAAAACTCACATATGTGCACAGTTACATGTATGTCCAAAGTATTCTTGTGATGGGGATAAATGAAAACCATTCAAATGTCCATAAGTAGGGGAGAAAATCAAATAAGTCTGCTTACAGCCACACTGCATAACACTATGCAGCAGGAAAATGATCAGATCCCTTTTATGTTTAACCTTATGCAATGAGCAGTGGCTTGGCTGGGGATTTTATAAACAAAAAAAAAAAGAAAAAAGAAACCTTATACAATATATCAAGACTTTATATAATATATATTAATATATTATCAATATAAACACATAAACTTTATCTAAATGTATTATATAAATTATATTAAATTTATAATTTTGCATAATATTTATATACTTGTATATGTTTATATAAAGTTTTAAAATATTTTTTACATTTGTAGATATAATAAATATTGACATATATACACATACAAAATATCTATTTTATGGGCACATATAAGACATATATATAGTATGTACACATACGATATGTACGTTTCTACATGTCTACATTTCAATGTGCACATATGGAAATGAATATATATATTATATAATATACACATGTATCATTTGTAAATGCATAGGAAAGCGTGGAAACGTCTTCTGGGGTGTAGTAAGGTTGGGATGAGGAAAAATAATGCAGGACAGCTTGAGATTTTTACTCTATAAACCTTCTGCATGGGCTGAAATGTTTACTTGTGTAGGTGTTTAAATAATAAAAATTTAATTTAAGACGTCTTTTGGTGCCTGGCATGGCCAGTATCTGCCACTAGAGGGCACTAGAGATTGCTAAATGTTTCCCAGGTTTCTCCTAGAGGGCGGGGCGCGGGTGCAGGGATGGGAAGAAGGCTGGTTCACCTGGCCTTTAGGGGGCCCTCTGCACGCTCTGCGACTGTGAGCCCACCCTGAACTTTCAGCGAGGCTTGCGCTTGGCCGGGAGCCCGCAACCGTTCTCTCCCCGCCCGCTTGAACCGGCCTCCGCGGCTCTTTGCGGGTGGGAGTCTTCTATCCAGCCGTATTGGCAGTGTCGCCCACCTGCCGTGGTCTGCGGGAAGCTGCTGCGGTGCAGAAGGCGGAACTGGCGTCCCAGTGCGTTTCAATGAGCTCATTTTCATCCCATCATTCTGCGTTCCTGTTCAAGGGGGCGCCCTGAGAAATTTGGGGGTGTTTGTGCTTGTACAGTGATAGTGGAGAGAAATCCTGGCATTTGGGAGAAGAAGAGGAAGGCTAGAGTTTCTGAAATGCCCAAAATTCAGCCTGAAATGCATGTCAGTGAACGACCTATTGATGACTACCTGCTCTAGACCCTAACTCTACCTGACATATAATCGGAGTGCTATTACCTAGTTTAGCATGAGCTGAATAGTGCAGGAATCCGGGGTAAGTCAAGGTGCTTTGTTGTGTCCAGAAATTTACTAAGAGATTGTCACCAATTTGGAAAACCATAACACCAAGACCATGAAGCCAGGGGTGTCTGAGTCACCAATACCACCCTCCAGGCTTGGTCTGGATTTGGGGCTGTCACTGCCACGTTCTCACAAGACAAACACCTGGGTACCTCATTTCGTCTTCTAGAGAACGTGTGCCCAAGCATTTGCCTTTTGAATACATATATTTACCAAAAGTTTCTTTTTTAACTTCCTTTTTGTTTCTCCTTTATATTACAGAAAGAATTTTTTTTAAATGATGTGTGTAAGTAGATTATACTATCTGTGAATTTCATTCCAAGATAGGACAGGAAGCATTACAAAATATTTGTGGTCTCCAAAGTGATTCTGACACATACCTTATGACGATGGAGAACTTTGGTTACCATCACCCCAAATAATTTCTTCCTAGAATAGACCAGTGGTTCCTCACCTGGCCTACACATCGAACCACCTGGGAAGCTTTAAAAAATACAGATGCCTGGACCCCACAGCCAGAGATTCTGCTGCAGTTGGTCTGGGATGCAGTCAGGGCACTGGGATTTTTTTAAGGAAGCCCAGTTGATTATAACACAGCCAAATTTGAGAACCATTCTCTCCCTATACCTTCAAAAACTGAAAATTAACAGTCCCTCACTTGTTGCCACTTCAAGTATGGCATGCAGACTTGACCTACCATATTAGCATTCCCTGGGAGCTTCTTAGCTGAATCTGAATCTCTGGGAGAGGGGCCCAGGAATCTGTATCCCCTCTACTATTGACTTTTCATTTAGCTTTAAATTACACTTTTAAAATGCAATCAGCCAGAAGGCAAGGGTGTAGGAGAAAATTTTTTTCAACACTTCTCATATAAACCCAAATTTTAGACTTCTTTTTTGGAATAAAACAGGCTCTTCACTGTTTACAAGGTTATTTCTGAGTTACAAATATTATCTTCCTCCCCCCTGTCATGTTTTTGTTATTCCTATATTCCCCCATTCAGTCTTGGCTGCCACAATCAGGCAGAAATTGTGAGGACACTTTCTTTTTGCATCTGTAGTGGAAAACTTAGCAGCAGACAGTAACTGCTCCAGACCTGTCAAATAAACACAAGTATCTGTATTTTTAAATAGCCTCCAAGTAATACTTTTGCATGCTGAAGTTTTTATTTTTGTATGCCCTAATCCTTACACGAGCACAAATTCATCTGAATTTTTTTTTAACTTACCAGAGAAGTCTTGCCAGTTGCAGATTTGTTCTTTAGCCACTGCTTTTCATTCTCATACCAAACAAGTGGATTTTTTTAAGAATTTGCATTTTTAAGAACTTTAAGATTCTCGCCAATCTTCAGTGGAGACACTCATCTCCAGATAAATCCAAAATCAGGAGCATCTCGTGCAGCTTTAAATATCATTAAAGTTCTGTAAGAGAAAGCTCACAGGTCTCTGCACCGCCAGCTAAATCTTTCCGAACAAGAGCACCAGCGCTGAACTTGGGCCAGATGCTTGCAAGACAATGAAGTGTGCCCCTCCTCCTGCCTGTTCTCCTTGTCCACCCTCCCAGGGCGGCTGGGCCCTTGGCACACAAGCAGTAGTGGCCATTCATCCCTAGTGGAGCCAACTTCCTCCACATTGATCCTACCCATCAGCATCTGACATCCCCACAATGGCAAAACTGCAGGCGGGCAGAGTCCGACTGGACAAGGAGGCAGAATGCCAGGTCTTCCACAGGGGTGCCCTTGGATGGCCGTCTCTCACTGTCCTGGGGTTGGACCTACACCACCATCAATGAAGAACAGGTAACTTGTGAACGCTCACCCCCCAAAATCCTGTTGTTCCATCAACTCTCATTGTAGAAAATGATTTTCCCAACACTTCTCATGTAAACTCAAATGTTAGATTCCGTTTTTGGATTTTGCAAACAAGATTAACAATAGACCCAACCACATAAATATGAATTCAGTGAATTGCATATAGTAGGCACTCAGTTCTTTGTTGAAATACTGAATACTACATGTATGTGAATGCACTGTATGTATGTGTATGTCTATCTGTCCATAGCTTATCTCTAACTGTATGTTCATAGACCTCTATATCTATAGAGAAACAGACTGGCCCCCCCCCCCCCGACCCAACGACTAGTCAAATAAATGAGCCTACACTCTGTGCTGCCTGCTGGACATCCCCGCATTCCTAATGTATCTCATTGAATCCTCACAACAAAGCCAGGAGATAAGTATTATCCTTGAAGCCTCATAAAACCATCTGAGAAATGTGTGCCCAAGGGTCAAAGCCATGTGTGGCAGAAAATGAGGCATTGGTGCAGAGATTTCCAGGAGCACTGGAGGAGTCCATGGGCCACCTAAGAATTACAGATTGCACAAACTCAGATGCAGGGGGAGAAATTACCTGGTATAGGGGAGGCTTAGACCTCAGGCTGCCTGGATTCAGTTTCCAGTCTGCCAGGGCCTTCAGTAGGTCCTGCCTTCTGTGCACCTGTTTCCTGGTAAACTCCCTGCAGCAGGAGAGAAGTTGGTAGGGTTTGGAAGAAATTTTGTGCAGGACAGGGGCAATGGAGACAGTCCTTTTTATGACACCTTTGGCCCTTGTGAAGAAATGCAACCGGGGATACTGGTTTAGGAAAAACAATATGTCTTCATTCATTTCCTAAAGAAAGTGGTCCTTGCATGTGACTGCCAAGAATTCATTTCCAAAGAGTTCCATATTAGGCTCTGATTGCCCCTTAGCAGACAGAAATGGCTGCTTTTGTTTACTCTTGCCCATCCAGAACAAAAGAGGTGTGCAGAGGTGGCACCATAAACACGAGCCCCGAGTTCATTTCAGCAGGGGCAAGTCATCCATCTGTGGGAACAGCTGTTCAATCCTTGCATTAAAGGCCACCTCCAGTTCTGCCTCCTGTTGTATCCTCAGTGCTCAGCACCTGGCCTGGCCCACAGTAGGTGCTCAATAAACACTTGAGTGAAGTATTGAATTATTAACATATTATGTGAACATCATTATCATATATTGAACACCTATTGAATATACCCAGCTCAGGGCTAATTGCTTTACATATATTTGTTGCATTTACTCCTCCTGACACCTTCTACACCCACATGACAGACAAGGACACTGAGACCTCAGAGATACAGTTTGGCACAGAACCACACAACCTATCAGCAGACCCATGGTTCATGCTGGAGACAGTCTGACTCCAAAGCCTGTTTGGGAGAAGGTTTTGTAATATAATTTTGTAATTTATTGTGTAATTTTTATAAAATTGTAATTTACATGATTTTTTATCTATTTGTAATTTTAAATCTTGTAATTATGTAATTATAATATCACAGGATTAACAATTTCATAAAGTTGAAATTGTATGTAATTGTGTACATTTTAATGTAATTTGGGGGTGGCCTATTTTATCTAATAAGGTTGCACATGTGTAAATTTCACAAAATATTTAAGTGAGAAATAATGCCAATCTTTTAGTATCTCTTCAAGAAAGTGGAAGAGGGTATATTAGTCTACTCATCTTATGAGGCTAATATACTTGACACTAAAATTTATATTATTAATAGAAGGGAGGAAAATTACAGACAAGTACCAAGTATAATGTAGATGCAAAAATCCTAATCAACAATAAAAAAAGCAGTCCGAGTCCAGTGGTATAAAACAGGAGGATACCTCATTACTAAATTTAGTTTATCTCAAGAAGCAAAGTTGGTTTAATCTTAGAAAATCAATCGATGTAATAAAGCAAAAAAATTGTGATTATTTTACAGATGCAAAAAAAAGCAATTGATAAAGTATAACATTCATTTATCATTTAAAATAAACACTATCAACAAACTAGAAAAAGAAGGGGAGGTATTAATGTGATAAAGGGTACCTGCAGTAAACCTTCAGCAAACATCAAACTTGATAGTGAAATAGTAAATGCTTCCCTTTGAAAATCAGGATGGGGACAAAGATTTCCACAATAACCACTTCCCTTCAACATTTATAGGATAGGTTTTCGCCAGTACAGTAAGACAAGAAAAATATATTAAAAAGCATGAAGATTTTAAAAGGAAGGAGCGAAAGTATTATTATTTTGCAGATAATATGATTGTATACATAGAAAACTGAAAGAATCTATATAAGACCTCAGAAGTTATGAGAACTTCACAAGGTTATTCATTATCCAAAAATCAGTTGCGTTTCTGTATATTAGTAACAAACAGCTAGATTATTAAATTAAAAGAAAAAGATACTATTTACATTTGCATCAAAAAAAATCAAATAAAACTAGGAATAAAGCTAACAAAAGACTTCAAGACCTCTATCCAGAAAACTGTACATTTTTATTATGGAAGACCTCAATATTAATAAATGAGGAGCAACACTATATTCATGGATTAAAAGACTCAATGTCATAAAAATACCAATCCTACACTAAATTGGTATATAGATTTATTGCACTCACAATTAAAACCCCAACAAGCAGATTCTGAAATTCACTGAAAAATTTAATGAAAAGGACCAAGAAGAGTTAAGATACTCTTGAAGAAGAAAGAAGAGAGTGGATTTGCTCTACCCATTATCATGACTTAAAGTGATACTACGTTAATTAAAGCAGCATAGTATTGGTTCAAGTACAGATAAACAGATTAATGGAATAGGACAGAGTGTTCTTAAAGAGACCCAAATATATATAGACACTTGATTTATGACAAAGATAACTGAAGGATGGTGGAGAAAGAACCATCTTTAAAATACATGTGGCTGGGACAGCTGAATATCCACATGGAAAATATAAAATGGGACCCCTATCTCACACCATATACAAAATCCAATTCTAGGTTGGTTATAGGTGAAAATCAAACTAAGATGTAAAAAAAATAAAGCTTTTAGAAGGTATCATAGGAGAATATCTTCTTAACCTTGGGATAGAGAAAGATTTCTTAAACAAGACACATGCAAAAAATACTAACCATAATGAAAAAAACTGATAAATTTGACTACATTAGAGATAAGAATTTTGTTCATCAAAAGACAACATTAAGAGGGTGAAAAGGCAAGCCACAGAGTAGGAGAATATATTTGGGGTATATAAAACTGACAGAGAGCTAAAACTACATAAAGAATGCCTATAAATCAGTAAAAAAGACAGAAAATCTCACAGGGCCCCCCAAAACCCTGAATACACACTTCACAAAAGGGAGTCCAAACAGCCAATAGACATATGAAAGATGCCCAACCCTATTAGTAATCAAGGAAATGCAATTTAATATAATGTTCATATTAGCCAAAAACTGGAACAACCCCAATGTTCATGAACTGTAGAATGGATAAATAAATTGAGGTATAGTCATACAGTACAATACTATACAAACAATAAAAATAAATGAACTATAGCCACAACACAATATGGATGAATCTCAAAAACATAATGTTGAGTTTAACACATTGACTGCCACACTAGAAAAAGAAAATTTTCCCTTGGGGCCACAGTATTTTATTATGAAAATAGAACAAAAACTTTGAAAATAAAATGATCCTTCCTACTTTAATGAAAATTTGTTATTTTTTATTGTTTTCTGTGAGTGAGTTATATGCAACTTGAAAAATAGCTCACACAGCTCAAGGTAGAGCGATGTGTGTATTACATATGCTTCACGAGGCCCTGGGCTCAAAACTAGTGTGAGTTAAATACAACTCACACGGCAGTTAATGTGTTAAAAAAAAAGATGCAAAAAAGTACATACTGTGTGGTTCCCCCTACAGAAAGTTCAAAAACAGACAAAAGAAAATGTTAAGTTTAGGATTCATAATTAGTTGATAAAACTATGAATGAAAGCAAAGAAATGATTACAGTAACAGGACGGTGGTTACCTGGAGAAGGAGACCAGAGGAGATTTGAGATCAGCGGGGGAATGCAGGTGTCTTTCAGGGGCTGGCGATGTTTGATTTCTTTACCCAGTGGTGATTACTTAGAAGTTTCACTTTTCTGTAAGTATGTTTTACAATAAAAATGTTTTTTAATTATAGAATAATGCAGCTGTAAGTATTCTTGCGCCTGCCACCTGATACAATGTGCAAGAGTGTTTTTGGGGTATATACTGGGAATGAACTTGCTAGGCCATGAGATATGCAGAGTTCATTTTTCCAAGATCGCACCTAATTATTTTCCAAAGTGATTGCACCAATTTACACTCCCAGCAGCAACGTTCAATTGTTCTCAGCAAATCACATCTTCACTAACACTTTATATCAGATTCTCTCATTTTTGCTGTTCCAGAGAGTATATAATGGTATCTCATTGGCATCTGAATTTGTATTTCGCTGATTACAAATGTCACGGGGAATCCTTTTTTTTGTTTTTATTCCCCTTTTATTTATTCCATCATTTCTCATATGGCTAGCACTATTTTGGTGCTCTATTAAAAAACCTTCCCTACTCTGAGGTTAGATATCCTAATAATTTTTTTGAAAAGTATTTATGTTTTACTGTGCTTGTTTTTTTTTCCTAATCCATGTAGAATTAAGTTCAAGTAGGTTGTGAGGTAGGAATCTAATTTCATTTTTTTTCCATATAGATAAACAGTTGGTCCAGCACCATTTATTAAATAATCCATACTTTCCCTAAGGATCTGTCATACACCAAGTTTCTATATGTTGGTGGGCCTGTTTCTGGACTCTCTGTTCTGTTCCATTGGACTATTTGCCTGTCCTTGTACCGATATCACATTTAATTACTATAGTTTTGTGATAATTCTTGCTGTCTGGTAGGTCAAGATCCCCAGTGTTACTCTTCTTTTAGGAGCATCTTGGCTGTTTCTACCTTCTTAACGTGAGGATTTTGTGGTTCCTGGGCAGCCCTTGTCAAATACCTGTGGATTCTTTTAGATGTGGGATCTGTCTTCTAGAAAACCAAGTATTAATAATAGCTAACTTTAAACCCTCTTCTAAGTGCTTTACTTGTTTTGATTCATTTAGTCCTCACAACAGCCCTGTGAGCCGCTGGCATAGCAAGGGCAGGGCAGTGGGGGAATTGTCTGTAGAAAAGTTTACCACAAGACTAATACTGATTAAAAGTCCCCTGCTTAATCATGGCCCAGCAATTTTAAAAAAGATCAGGAATAAAATACTCCTCTCTGATAAAAAAAAAATCTTTTGTTGATCAAACTTCTCTACAATTTAACGTGATTATTGATTAGTTTAAATTTTAGATAAATAAATGTGAGCTTCCAATTAGCATGTTTTTATTACATATCCTCTAATAAACACTGTGTCCTACACAGAAGTTAATACTGAGAATCCTCAGCCCTACAGCTGTCCCCCGGCCCACGTGGACTCAGGCTGTTTTCGAAAGTGAGTTTCTATGGCTGTGTTGTTTGAGCTCACTTTGCTTCAGGTGCAATCACAACCCAAGCCCTGGGGGTGCCATATTCATGGGAGAATAGTAGATTCCAAATAAACAATGATAGCATAGTGCTTAGAGAGGCGAAGAAGCAAAACCTGACTTATGACAGTTCCAGCATTCTAAGGGACTACTTGGAGTTTTTATTCCCATTTAAAATTCAAAACAGTGAAACAAGAGGCAAACTGTAAGATGACTTATTTTGGTTTGGAAAGTGCAAAATGAGTTCTTATCTGAAAAACTGTACCAAATTTGAATACCTCTTCAAAATTGAAATTTATTTTTATGTTTTAAATGTTTGTTTTAGAACTAAAAGCAAAATCAAACACCTTTATTAACTGTGTCTTGTAGAGGAAAGCGTGTTACCAAATGATACATCAGATGTGTGGGAAGGTGTATCACTCTTAACATGTGCCACTCTGTGGTAAGGAGAGGTTAAGGCTCTGGGGCCCCACAGTCCAAGCCAGACCCACACCCTTAGCCAGGCGTTCCACGGCCCCCCATCGAGCTCCGGCTCTGCAGAAGCCTCTGTACTGGGCAGGGAGCCTGGACGTCGCTCCTCTGGGTGCCCCTGTACCTGTACCTGCACGCTCCGGCGCAGACCCCTTGGGGCACAGGCAGTACCTGCCTACTGGACAGTGTTTTGCTCCAGTGAACTCAAGGGGAAGTAACATAAATAAACACTGACCACGGCTAAAATTCCCTGGTGTGAGAACAGGAGGTCAGAGTCCAACAGGACACACGGTGAAATGCAGTCGGCTGGAAACCCGGTGCACAGCCTCGTCTGTCCATTTCTGTTTTTCAGCTCCTGGAAAGTCTGCATGAGACCAGAGCCCTTGGAGCACAGAGACCTCCTCTTCCTTATACATTGTTGTCTCCTATCATTCCCAGAGGCTGTGCCCCCAGACCACCACGTGTCACAGTTTCCTCTTCACTGTCCATGTCACCCCCACCCATGCAGCTCCATGAGTTTGAAATGCTGGTCTTTGGCATCTCCAAGTTAAAACAAATGCTCCCTCCTCAAGATCACTTGAGTCTTTCCTTCCTTCTCTCTTTTCCCAGCGGAAATACCCAGGAAAGGCCTCCTCTGCCTCCAGTCTGGGCTCCCCTAGCGCCTTTCTTGGCTTCCAGACGTCCAGTCTCTGCTCCTCCCGCACTTCACTCTCTGTCCCTCTCTCTGCCGCAAGCCCACTCCTGGGCTGATGTTCTGCCTGAATTAAGTTAAATGGAAAACTCCTTTTTCTGACTCCAGCCAACTCCTCCAAACTCTCTGCACCCTGCACCTCAGCCCTAGCCAGCTCCACAATGTCATTTCCTCCTCTTTCCCGCTCAAGATCCTTCCTCCAAATGTACTTTTGCAATTTTCCACAAAACTGAGCCCATCAAAAGCAACAGACATTCTGCAGTTCTGTTCTAAACCGGCATATTGCCTGTTTGTATTTTGGGGTTTTGTGTTTGGTTTTAATGGTTGTCTTCACCCCATTCACGGTCCCCGTGGCAGCCATCACCTGTATCTCTGTTTTGGATTTGAAGGTCTTTCTTGTCATACGAATAAGGAAACTGAGGTTTAGAAAGATCATGTGGCTTCTCCAAGCTCACAAAGAACTGGGTTTTCAATTGCAAGTCTTCTGGATCCAAATCCTGGGCTCTTGCCACTACACAGGGATGCTCAGTGGCACCCAGGACAACTTTAGCTGGTACCCAGAAGAACTTTCTGTCAGTAGTTCAATATTTATTTTAATGTGTATTAGAAAAATTATAAAACCACCATACTCTGTGTTCAAGCTAAGTCACTCCTTTAATAAACCACCCTTCCCAGCAGGAGGACAGTCTTGTTTTCTGCCACATCATAAGTTAGAAGTAGCAGAGAACAGGAGTTTGTTTGAGCTCAGTGGTTCTCTCAACCTGGGCTGTCTTGAGAACTACTTGGGCGAACATTTTTTAAAATGTCAACGACTGGATCCCTGTCCCCTCCCTTACCTTTGTAAATAAAATTGGCTGACAGTGGAGCCCAGGTGGTTTTAAAATCTCCCCAGGTGATTCTCATTGAAGTCAGGGTTGAGATCCGCTGGTTTCCATCAGTGCCTCAGAGTCACCTGCAGGGCTGGGGCTGTGAAGTTCATCTCTAACAAGGCCTCAGGTGATGTTGATGCTGCCGATCCGATCCAGGGAACACACTTTGATTACCACTGATGTAGATGAACCTGAGGGGAGATTCTTCCTTCCCAGCATCCTTTCACACCTTTGGGGAACCGTGTACCTCAACTCTCTGGTGTAAGTGATGCTCACCTTGCCTCACCACTTCAGGAGCAGGAACAAGACCCAAGTTTGGCCAATCAACAGAATCTATATCCTGGGTCCAGTGAGTAATTTGTTCAGCAGTGGGCCTGTCACTTAATATAATTCAGTGACAGTCAGTGCTGGAACTTTTGCTGAAACCCTTGGGAAGAGGCACTGAGCTGGCAAGACGTAACCTGGAGCTGCTGGTGACCCTCTTGCTCTTGCACGGGAAGGACCTGCCAGAGGATGAATCGGGCAAAGGAAGGCAGAAGAAGCTAAGGGAGACCAAATATGATGACACCCTTTTATTCCCAGGATCCAGCCATAGCTGAATCTAGACCTAAATTTTTCAGTTACATAAGCCAATAAATTTCCTTTCTTGCTGAAGCCAGTTCAAGGTGGGTTTTGTCGCGTGTGGTTCAGAGAGCTCTGACCACGTGGAATACCAAAGTGCCTCCCCACCGCAAGGATGTGAGTCCAGCTTCTCTCCTGGATGCTGCTTCCTTCAGGCAACCATCTTCAAAAAGGCCCCAGAGCTGAGCAACAGAACTCTTAGAGGTCATTTAGTGTCACTGCTTCCCTGTTTATATAGGAAGATGGGGGGCCACCGAGGGGTGAGGACTGGCCCTGAGCCCTGCATATAGCAAAGCAGACTGGGATGTCAGCCCTTGGCTCTGTTGGTGACACCCACTGATAACACCCACGGCAGGGAGGGGGTCTCACTCCTTCCTCACGAAAAGGGGATTTATAGCCCTTTTCTTAATGTCCTAGTTTTTTAAAATTGCAATTAAACAAACACACACTTTTTTAAAAAAGCCATATCAAAACCATGATTTCTAGGATACTATTGCTTAGAACAGTAGATGTCAAAGTGTGGTTCCCCAACTAACAGCATCTGCATCACCTGAGAAATTGAGAAAATGCAAATTCTCAGCCCTTCCCCAGACTCACTGAACCCTGGGAGGGTCTTTGAAGAAGACCTCCAGGTGACTCTGACACATGCTCAAGTTTGAGAGCCACTGGCTATGGCTAAGTAAATAAAAAATTTGTTTGAAGTCTATTTAATGAAAATTACAAAGTAAATGCAGGTGATTTGTGGATATAGAAAAAATTTTTAAAGTTGTACAGAAATCATTGAATTTGAGTAAGTGCCATCCTATTATAACATTGATGCCTCTAGGAGTTCAAAGGCAGGAAGGTCTATTCCACCCAAGGGAGATTAAACTCACCCCCAAATATTGCACGAGTCCCTCAGTGCTAACAAGGGGGCTTTATCCCTGTTTTGTTTGTTCTGCTTAGGGACAGAGGGTTTACGTGTTTGACTGTGACCACTTAGCCCTCACTATTTGGAAAACTATAAAATAGAAGGGCCCTCTCTTTTAGGATGATCCATCCAGATGACTTAGGGACTTTCCTCTTATTATAAATAAAGAAATACGTTCTGGCCCCAACACTTTGAACAGTCACTGCCAGTTATACAAACCCAGCTCACCTTGAGCACACGAGACCCAGTGGCTTCTCCTGCTGTCACGTGAGAAGGGTGGGCCTGAAAGAGCCTTCACAATCACAGAGCATCCATAATGACCTTGAGCACAGATTCTCAAGGAGGACCAGGGACACACGTGGTTTCCTTAATAATGAGAGAGTGGATTTCAGGCAGGGCCCTCCGAATGCTTGAACCGAGCCCTGCCATGGGCCACAGTCCCGGGTAAATCTGATACATCTGCTCACAAAGCCTTGACCCACATCCATGAAAATCATTGTCACCACCATTGGACCCACCTTCCCACTGAATAGGTGAGCGGAATGCTTTGTTCAGATCCCTTTCCTTAAGGGTCCAATAATTTTTTAACCATGTCTATGCGGGATTCACTAGATAGTGGACTTGCACTTAACAAACGATTATAGCGTGGCACATCTCTGTGTACACCCTCAGTTCCAAATGCAAAATGTTACACGTGAGCATAAAAGCCCTAAAGAAACCTTGGTCACTGGTGAGGGTGGTATAAAATCCAAAGGTGCTATCTGGAGATGTCCCCAGGAGCGAAGACACAGTGTTGGTCTTACATCAGAAGACAGCTCAGGTATTGCACAATGGATGTGAAAACAATGAAAATAGCTTTTTGTTTCTTTGTAGTCTATTTCTTTTTGTTGTTGTTATGTTCACTTTTTTAAAATTGTGGTAAAATAAACATAACATAAAATTTATCATCTGAAGCATTCTTAAGTGTACAGTTCAATGGTATTAAGTAGTCACATTATTGTTCAGCCATGACCACCAGCCGCCTCCAGAAGTCCTTACATTTTGCAAAACTGAAGCTCTACCCATGAAACTCCCCATTTCCCCTCCCCCCAGCCCCGACAGCCACCATTCTTCTTTCTGTCTCTGTGAATTTGACCATGGTCTATTTATAAGTATAATATTTACACATCTCATTACTGGGTAAATCCTAATGAGAGTAAAAATGCCTTGCCCACTCAGCAAGTGAGTTTAGGATCCAGGCATCTCTGGGATATTCAGTATGACCAAAAAGTAGAATTCACAAAATGGGGCCATAGGTGGAAGTTTTCTGTTCCATATTGTGTTCTGTGTGTTTATTTGGGTGACCTGGTATAGTGGCAGGCACATTGGATTTGGATTCGGAAGATTTGGGATTGATAACTCAAGACTGTTATCTTGAAGAAGCCATCCAATCTCTCTAAATCTCTTAAACAGCTTCCTATTTTAAAAATCAGAAGGCTTCATGTAAAAATCTAAACTTCTGGACTCTCTTGAAAAATTCAAAAGTCAAAACATATACCCAATTGTTTTAAATAGGGAAAAGCTTTGAACAGGCACTTTACCAAAGAAGATATACAAGAAGCTATTATAACAAGCCCAAAGATGTTCAACATCATTAGTCATCAGGGAAACGCAAATTATTATAAAATCATGATGAGATACTACTTGGATACCTATTGGAATGACTAAATCAATAAAACTGACAATACCAAGTGCTGACGAGAACACAGAACAACTGGAACTCCCACCCACAAGCAGTCTGGCAGCTTCTTATAAACATGTACCTTCCATATGTCCCAGTTCCCCTCTCCTGGGTATGCACCCTAGAGAAATGAAAAACTACGCCCACAAAAAAACGTACACACAAACGTTTACAGCAGCTTTACTCACAATCACCTGGAAACAACGCAAACGTTCCTCAACAGGTGAATAGCGAGACCCCCTGGTCATCCATGCCATGGAACCCTCTTGGCAATAAAAAGAACAGACTACTGATATGAGCAATGGCATAAGTGAATCTCAAATCCCTCATGCAAAAAAAAAAAGAAACCCAGATTCAAAAGACTGCACATTGCACAAGTCCATTTATACAACATACTGGAAAATGCTGAACTGCATGTCAGTGGGCTCCAGGGGCTGGAGTGGGGAGGAGTTTACTTGAAATGGGCATGAGGGAATTTTGGGGGGTGACAGAACTGCTTTGTATCTTGATTTTGGTGTTGGTCACATGACTACTGCATCTGTTTGTCAAAAATGCACATAACTGGACACTAAAAAGAGTGAATTGTGCTATAGATAAATTATCTCTCAATAAACTTGATCCACCCCCCCAAAAAAAATAAAGATCTGGCACCCCTGGGCGCACCTTCCTGCATGGCCATGATTGGCTGAGCAGGATAGAGCTGGACCTTTAGGCAACAGGAGCTCCCCTTGCTCAGTTCGGGTTCCCCCAAACGCAGTTCCTGAGGTCAGTTGGGTGCAGGCAGTTTACCCATCGGGGGTCCCAGGACGCAAGAGTGCAGGAATGCGATGGCAGGAAGAGGGCTGGTAAAGGGGGCAGTAATAATTTGGTTCATCCGGACCAGACTCAATCCCCCGGGCGTTGCCAAGTAGAACGAGCCCCCGTGCTGTCTGTTCTCGGGACAGGGGGTGCCACGCTCACCAGCCTCACACTCCTCATTGTCGGGGTCGCCCTCCACGCCCACATCCCAGAGCAAAGCTCTGCTTTCCGAAAGTGAGGCACTCGGCAGGCCCCCAAGGGCTAACTAAGCACGGCAGGGGTGGCTGAGATCAGAGGTGGGCATTGGGGATGACACAGGCCCACTCAGGTCCCCGGGCCAGCCCAGGTAGGGTTAGGAGCTTGTCGCTGCTGCCAGCTGTGATGAGGCGATGGTTCATAAGATTATTCATAAACAATAATGAGGGCGGGGGAGAGGGTGGAATTGAGGTGGGGGGAGACATGAGGCTAAAAATTAGCAAACCTGGTTTCTATTTCTGCTTCTTCCAGCAAGCAAATCATGTCACCATAACAGGCGTCTGTTTTCTCATGGGTAAAATGAAGACAGATAGAATTAGGTAAGCTCTAGCAGGGTACATGGCTATAGTCCCAGCTACTCCAGAGGCAGAGGCAGGAGGATCCATTGAGCGCAGGAGTTGGAGTCCAGCCTGGGCAACATAGTGAGACCTGGTCTCTAAAAAAAAAAATAAAAAATAAATAAAGAATTAGGTCAGCTCTCCAGTACCTCTCATCCCTAAACAGCTATCATTCTGTCACATCTCACATCACCAAAGAGTGTCTTCCTCTGCAGAGCAGTCACCATAGAAAGCTATGTGTTTGGTCTGTTGCTGGAATTGTTCAAAACATGTCAAGGCTTAGAACACATGCTTTGGTATATCTTAAACGGCAAAGAGCTCCTGAATTTGGCGGACGGATTTGCTTGATTCATGTTTATGAATCAAACGGGGATCAACCTGGAAAGAGCTTGGTCCAAAACCAGGCATGAGGCACTGCTTCTGAAATGTGGTCTGAGGACACTCTGCATCAGGATTACCTGGGTGCTTTTTACGAAGCAGACGTGCAACAGGCCCAGATAGAGAGACATTCTACAAAATTACTGACCGGTACTCTTCAAAATTGTCAAGGTCATGAAAGACAAAGAAAGACCGAGGACGTCACGGATTGGAGGACACTACAAAGACAGAACCATGAATGCAACGTGGGATCCTGGACTAGACCCTGGAACAGAGAAAGGACACAGTGGAAAAGCTGGGGAAGTCCAAGTAGGGCCTGTAGTTCAGTTACTAGGGTTGCACCCATGGTAAGTTCCTGGTTTTGACCATTGTGCTATGATTATATAAAATGTTAACACTGGAGGGGGCTGGGTGAAGGGTAAACAGAACTCCCTGTGCTGGTTTTACAACCCGTCTGTATATCTGAAATTACGACAAGATAAAAAGGTTTATGCAAAAGAACGGTTGCTACAACTACTGTGACAGCTACTGCTACAAGCTGCCATTCACTGGCCCCTGACAATCCACCAGGAAAAAGAGCAGCTGTGAGGTCCCCCCACCCCGCCAAGTCCTGTGGAATCAAATTCCCTGGATGTGGAGCTTCAGGACCTTCCTTTTCACAATTTCCCCAGGTGACTTTAACACACACTGAAGTTTGAGAGCACAAGCAGTATAATAGTAAGAACAGGATGTGTGTGCGTATGTGAGAGAGAGAGGGGATGCCTGGGCCAGAATGGGAGATCCAAAGAAAATACAGGGCAAATATCAACATCCGTCAGATTAAGTTGGTGGGTACATGGGTATCTGTCATTTTCTGTTTGAGTAAAATATGAAATACTTTTTTAAATCAATAAATTTAATAAATTTTCTGAACCGATTCAGCTTCCGCACTCTTCCAGCCTTCAACTCATCTTGCACACTCAAGCTTGAGGCCTAAGGAAGACTTCAGGAAGTTGTTTGCACAGGAAGAAAGGATAGAGATTTAAGGGCAGTCTTGAGTCGTGCCATATTTCATGAGTCAAGACGAAGAAGAATCAGCAAAGTAAAAAAAATAAATAAATAAGGAATACAGGGGTAAGAAAACAAAGGTGAGGAATTCAAACAAACCTCCACTGAACTGAGAAAGACTGGTTTTCTTTTGGGGTTGAAAACATGGTGTTTTATGTACCCAAAGTTTCTGATTCTTTGAGGCAGGTAGATTACCCTTTTGTGGCTTGATGCCCTGTGCCTAACGTCAAAAGCCATCATAATTTGTGCCAGCTTCGGGCTCTGAGGGCCGGGGGTGAGTGACCCAGGACGGGAACGGTGTCACAATTTGTTTCGCCCTGAGTTGGCAGTCATTTGCAATGAGGGGCCGAGAGAAAGTAGGTCAAGGCTCGTGAAAACTCGAGTGTTGTCTTCTTTGACTCTCCCTGTCTCCTAAACCCACCTTTGTAACCACGGGGCAAGCCAAACATTTCACACTGCCATCCTTTCAGCAAGGTGGTTCACTCTGAAAATGCCAGCTCAAGGTCAAAATCACTTCTGAGTCCTCAAGGACTCAGGCCCTTCCTCTAAGAGCAAGAGATCCTGAGGAGACAGAAAAGACCACCAAGCCTCCCCTGCAAGTGCAAATGTGGCTCCTAGACCACCTACCCTGATGGCCCAGCAAGTCCCCGGGCCTGGCTGCACTGAACCAATGCCAGGCCATCGGGACAAGTCCTCCTTAGAAGGAAAAGACTCCTAAACAGTGCCACTGAGCAGACACACTGCTAGGCTCCCCGCATCTGCTTCCTGTGAGAATTATTAGGATGTTCGCATCAAACTCACATCAGCATTCAGCCTGAGAGAAGAGGCAGGAAAAACAAACATGATGGTTCAATTTTATTTTATTTTAGAAACAGAGAAAGTGGTAAGAGAAAGATGAAGCACTTCTACATGCAGCTCAAACTTTAAAGATCATATTATTCAAGAAACAGCCTTATTGGGGAAAAAATTAAGGGTAAAACCTTGCAAGATGAACATAATGCGAACGGGGTGCTTTTATGGAATCACCAACGTGTCCATTGTTCAGCCTGAATTGCCCATATTTTTGTATTCACTGCAGACAATGAGTTCTTGTGACATTCTGGCATACATTATAGTGGGGGAAAAAAACGCAACCTGCTTTATTTGTTCCATTTTCTGCTTTTAGACGTAATGGAAATGTTAACATGCTTAACATCCGTGGCCTCTCTTCCAGCCTAGCTTCACTTTTCATAGTTATCGTGAGTCTTGGTGAGGGTAGACCGCGCTTCCACACAAGAGGTGGTGCATGCTAATGCAGGCTCGAAAGCGGCCTGTTATATATCCTTCACCGTGCAAACTCTCTCATTCATTCTTTTAAAGACTTTCACAGTATATAGTCTCCATTATGATTAAAATGATCTCGACTGTCCTTCAGAAAAGAATGTAAGGCTTTTGACTACGTGAACCAGTTCAAGGAAAATCTCCCAGGAGTCCAGGACATGAAGATCACATTGTTGAACCCCTTTTATAAGCATTCAATTCCACCTGGTTTTATAGCTGGCTCACTCCCCTTGCTGGATGGGTTTCTCTTATATTAATTGATAACACTGTAAGTGCTTAATTTAAAGTTCACACCTAAGGTGGGAGCCGTATAAATAAACTATTTCAGCTTCATGGGAGGAGGAGGCAGCAAAAATACTCATTTTTTCAAACCCTGTACTAGAATGGCCATTCCTTCTCGGTTGCCTGCTTTTCCAAAGAGCCATATTTAAATTCCTGTTTTTAAAAAGTGCTCAAACTCTAAATTTTTTTATTTTTAGTTTTAGTTTCAAAATATTATCAGGGTACAGATGTTTTTGGTTATGCGTATCAATTTTGTTATGCTTAAGTCAGGGTTATAAGTGTGCCCATCACCCAGATATTGTTCACTGTACCCCTTAGGTATGATTTCACCCATCCCCTTCTCCCCCCTCCCCCCTGCTTGATTTCCACTGAGTTTTACTTCCCTCTGTGCACATGTGTGCTCATCGGTTAGTTCCAGTTTAATATCTAGTACAGGTGGTGTTTGTCTTTCCATTCTTTAGATACTTCAGTTAGGATAGTGGTCTCCAGTTCCATCTAAATTGTTGCAAAAGGTCTTAATTCATCCTTCTTCATGGCTGAGTAGTACTCCATGGTATACATATACCACAAAAAAGGAGGAATTTCACCTGGTAATAGATATTTCCCTTTCTGGTTACCCTTTGTGCCTGTTTTTGCTATTTCTATACTGTTACAAACACCCCACCACCACCCCAGAAAAAGGGAGAGAACCCATTATACAGAGAAACAACAGGGGTTCGGCTTCTGATAAAGCTCAAAGGAAGCACAAGGACACTTCTCAGCCCAGCAAGGCCTCCGAGGAAGAATCAGGAGAGTGCTGGGTTCCTCGGGAACCCAGGAGGAACGGACGCCGAGGAGAGTGAAGAAGGACCAGCGAAGCCCGATGCTGCCACGTGGAAGGCCGGGCAGCTCGACTCCATGAGACTCAGGGTGGGTCCTGTCGTAGGTTGGGTCCCCAGCACAATACAGGTATATCCATGAACTCAGAAGCCTCACAAGGCCTCAAAGGGGGCTTTAAGAGTAAACAGGAATATTATTCAGCCTTAAAAAGAATGGAAATTCTGACACATGCTACAACAACGGATGAACCTTGAACACATTATGCTCAGTGATATAAGCCAGTCACAAAAGAACAAACACTATGAGATTCCACTTATAGGAGTTGTCTAGCGTAGTTAAATTAATAGAGACAAAGTACAACGGAGTTTGCAAGGGTCTGAGGGGACCGGAGAATAGGGAGTTATTGTTTCATGGGTACAGGGTTTCAGTTTTGGAGGATGAAAATGTTGGATGGATGGTGGTGATGGTTGCACAACAGTATGAATGTGCTTAATGCCACTGGACTGTACACTTAGTAATTGTTAAGATGGTAAATTTTATGTTCTCTGTACTCTACCGCAAAGAAAAAAATTTTTTTGAAGAGTAAACAGGAGTGGTAGCCAGCCACTAAAAGATATTTTCACCAGTGCTTACCATGGCATCTGAATTTCAAGTGTGACCATCTATTCCTTTGGGGTGGTCCACAGTTCCAGCCTCAGAGGTCACCCTGACTTTTATAAACAGCCAGAGCTTAGCAAATACCACCTCTGGGTCTCTCTTGGCCCCCTCTGGCCCTTCTCCCAGTCCCCTGGACACCTTCTGCCCTGGACTTCCCTGCAGGGTTTTCCCCACACCCACCAAAGCCCAAGGATTCTTCCTCTTCAGCTCATGAGAATTACTATCCGTCAAAGGACACAAGAGATGGGACAATGTTCTTTTTTGTTTGTTTTTGCTGTGGGAGCTTTATACAAAGCACTAATTTTATATGATTAAAATAATAAAATACATTAAGCATATTTTTAAAAATCTAGTTGCATTAAGAACAAAATAAATTAAAATTAAAATAATAAACCAGACTGGCACAAAAACTTCAAATGATGTCCTGTATTCTTGAAAGGGCAGAAAAACCAACACTCCTCATAAACCACGGTGGAGTAAGCCTTTCTGGAAAACAATTTGGTTAATACACATAAAAAGTCTTAAAATCTGTGCACACTTTAACCCAGTGACTTTATAGGAATAACTTGTAGGAACTTTCAGTGAGAAAATGATCATTGGTTTTATGTCTCTACCACAAAGCTCAGTACCTCGCTAGGTCACATAGCAGGTATGCAATAAAGGTTTGCACAATGAATATTATTTACAAATAATAGTATATATACAATTTACAACTTCTAACAGCTGTCTTTACTGTTATAGCAAATGTTATTTATCCAAAGAAGAGCAGCTGAGTAACGCATCACAGTTTTCAAGGCAGTTTAATGCACATCACCTCCTTTGCCCCTCACAGCAACAATGAGGACATCATCATCCCATTTTATAGATGGGGAAACTAAGGCCTTGGAGAGATTAAATGATTTGTGAAAGAAATTTGAAATTGAAGAGTCCTTAAAATGACTTGATCTTTCAGTCCAAGTTCCCCAGCTTCCCGACAGCCTGCGCAGTAGGTTTTCCCCCCTCTTTCTTAAGTCAGCTCCAGCTCTCTAGATCAAACCAGTGAGCACCTGATTTCCATTCTGACCCCGCAATTGTCTCTTTTGACATGAGATGCAGGCGTTTGACTCCCTTGAGCAGTGTAGAGTAGACGTGCTTCTGTCCCTCTGAATTCCCTTCCTTTCTGTGGCACGAGTTACTCAGCTTACTATTCCTCATACTTAATTTGAGAATATTTGTTCAATTTGAGTGTGTTTTCGACCTGCCAGGTATCTGTGAAACAAAATAACTCCTACTGATAGCTTCTTATCAAGAGTAATTTAAAACATCCATCATCTACTGCTGAATGTCAAAATAAAGGTTGAGAGAAATTCCTGTTTCCCTAAATATGTTTTCTTTTCACTCTTGTCAGCATCATTGTCAATCCTGAAATTACAGTGTGCCATGGAAGACCTCAGAAATTGAGGCTTCAAAAATTGTTACAATGAGAACATACAAATCAGCCTGTGGTTCCCAGAGGCCCTGGGCAAAATTGCCCCGGCAGAGCAGCCTGGGTTCCACCTGTGCCGGGCAGCTCTGCAGGCTTCAGAGGGCTAATTAGGATCCGAAAGCAAAATGAGCACCCTGGAGAGGCAACTGTCCCTCCTTGCAATGGTGGTTAGAAGTTCAGCACTAAATTAGTCATTCCCGAGCTTTGTCTACATGCAGACTGCTCTACCACCTTCCTGACCGTGATTAAGCAGAACGAGAGCGAAAGGACAAATATATTATATATTAATAACCCCACTATTTAAGCAACCGTGTTATTTTCATCATGTGGAAGTTGGAGATTGTATTTTTCCAGTCCTTTCTATCACCAATTCAGCTACTGAGTGTATCTGGGTGCACCTGCCAACAGAGACCCATCAAGAGCTGGAAACTGGGGGGAGAGGCATAAGCATAAAGCCTCCAGCCATAAAAGACAACTTCTATAAAGGCCATGTTACTCTCTCTGCCATCTGGAAGAAAAGTCAAGCATTCCTATGTTCCAGCAGAAGCTCTCCCATTTTCCATTCCCAATGTCCATCCCTGGAACAGTCTGGAATTGTCTTAAGAGAGGAATGAAATCCAATTATTTCAGAAAATCGACAAATATATATTAAGCACAAGCAAAATGCAAGGCATGGTATGCCTGCATGAAAAATCTCCTCTGTATTTAAGGGATTTATCATTGGAAAGGGAATTGTTGGGAGCAGGACCTGGAAGTGGATGGTAGGCATGGCTGGCAGTTCAGAGGAGCACCCCCAAGCTTTCCCTGACATGCAGGTGGAGCTCCATTTCCAGCTGGTGACTGTCTGGGGGACAGTGGCGTGGAGGGTGGGCATTGTATGGATGTACACCCATTTAAGAAGGTTTTGATGACTAACTGTAGTAAACATGTTAACTGACTAAGCCAGCCCACCCCGAATACCCTCCTCTCCCCAGCCACTTTGCTGTGGGCCAGTGAGATGTCTTCTAGGTGAGGCTTCCAGAAAAGCTTTGCATTCCTGATGAATACACAGACTGAGCTGATACATTTCTTTGCCATTTAATGTGTCCCCCTTTCTCCCTGCCCGGAAAGCAATTGTGAGGCCATTTAGTAACCACGAGGTAATATGAATGAGTTCATATTCCAAAGCACTAGGCATGGTGGAATTGAAACACAGAAGTGTCCCCCACCCAACCTTGACTACCTACTCAAGACTTCTTGTTATGCAGAAGAAAAAAATCCCTATTAACATCTTCTCCAGCAGTCAGGTGAATTCACTACTAACAGAGATTCCAACACACTTCAAGTTATGCAACCAATAGACTTAGAAGAAGGAAGCCATGGAAAGACATTTCCATTTTTGCAACACAGAAACTTCTGACCAAAGGAAGATGATGTGCAAATTCTCAGTGCAAAAACAGATGAAATGGTTAGCAACTAAAAGGTTTTGATTTTATGATTGGCAGGTGGTATTTAAGGCACTGAGCTCAGTTGGTGCCTACGCTTCAACGTGGTTGAGGTAAATGTTGCAAAGCAAGTCCTCCGGTCAACATGGAATGTCTCACTAACTGAACTGCTCTAACCAACCTACACAGGCTGCATTAGGGCTGTCCTAAGATGAGAACCTGAACTTCCCCAGATATTATTTACTTTCCTCTTTCAAAGGGTCTCCAGATTCTGTTCTCACTAAGAAGCAAGGCTCCCCAAGCTAAAGGCACAGAAGTAGACCATGGCTGTCAACTGTAGTCTGTGATAAGAGCTCTGAATGAAAACACTACAGTTTTTTTTCCTTGATCAAGTTCTTTTTAATTTTTAAATTTTTAATTGTAGTTAAAAAATAAAATTTAAAGTTTTATCCATTTTTAAGTGTACAGTTCATAGTGTTAAGTATATCTACATTGTTGTGCAATAGATCTCCAGAATTCTTTCATCTTGCAAAACTGAAACTCTGTCCCCACTGAACAACTCCTCATTACCCCCTCATCCCAGCCCCTGGCAACCACCATTCTACTTTCTGTTTTATGAATTTGACTACTCTAGGTGCCTCATATAAGTGGAACCATAGAATACTTGTCTTTTTGTGACTGGTATAAATACAACATAATTTAGTATAATGTCCTCGAAGTTCACCTATGTTGTAGCATGTGACAGAATTTCTTTCATTTTAAGGCTGACTCATATTCCGTTGTACGTATATATCACATTTTCCCTATCCACTCATCCATATGGACATTTGGGTTGCTTCCTTGATCAAGTTTTTATTTCTTTTATCTTTCAACCACCAATCCTGCCTGAAAATATCATTCAGAGATCCTTCACTTGGATAATAACTATTGGTTTTCATTTATTATTTCTACTTGAGCATAATCATTGAAAAGTAAAATGCCTGGACATTTGACAGTGAGTTCAGGATTATATTTTAGCCATCACAGGCCAAAAACAGGATGTACACAGAGGTAAGAACATCATGAATGGCAGCTGTGAGAATTCTAAATAAATCATCCACAGACCACAAGGAAATTAACTCAGCATTTCAAGATAGCATTTGAGACAATCCCTATACTATTCTCTGCCCCTATTCCATGAGGTTTGTATGCATGCTTTGCTATGGATGGCAGGTTAAAAAAAAAGAAGACATGGCTGTAATATCCTGCAGCTCCTCCCATCAAGAGGTGAAGTCTATTTCTCCATCCCTTAAGTCGGGCTAGCCTTGATCAACAGAATGTGGCATGTACCAGAGCCTAGGCCTCAAGAGAACTTACAGCTTCCACCCTTGCCCTCTTGGAACACTCTTGGAATGCCCTCAGAAATGACTATATGAAGGAAGTGGGTGCAAACTCTTAGAAAGTGAGAGCCACGTGGAGGAGGGCACCTCCCCTGACAGGTCCAAGTGCCGGCCACATAAGTGAGGCCACCTCGGACTTCCCAGTCCAGCCAATTTCAAGCTGATTCCAGCTGCATGAGACAGGCCCAGAGAAACCAGCAAGGAAACACCCAGCCAACCCACACGATCACGAGAAATAGTAAGTCACTGTGTTTGTAAGTCACTAAGTTTTTGGGGTGGTTTTTTAAACAGCAACAATTAATTGATACTCTGTGTAGACACTAAGTCATCTCAGTGCACATATTACATTTTTAAGTGAAGCTTGTTTGTTGAATAAACAACAATATATGGTTTTTAAAAAAAAAAGACAAAAAGGACAAAAATCAAATTCTATCAAGAACTATTAACCAATATCAATATTTTATCATTAATATTCCTTTCTTCCATATATAATTCATTTTTACTTTGGTTGAGATACATAAGCCACACAAGAAAATTGTTTTTTAGGAACTAATGTATCTGCTTTTTGTGCAATTTGTTCAATCAGCCAGTATTTATTAAGCATATACTAGTTTAAGATTAAAATGCACCAGTTACAAGCTCTGGGATCAGACAAACCTGGATCTGTTGATTCATTGCACTTACCAGAACTTTAGCGACTTACCTGGCTGGGTCTCTGTTTCCTCATCTGTACAAGGATAATAATATCACCTGACTTGCAGAATTGCAATGAAACCATAAGTGTGATAACGTGGGGACAGCATGGAGCAGGGCACCTGGAAGAGAAGCAGCGTTAGATAAAGAACACCCTCACGACACACAGAATCCTTCAGGGGAAAAAACGCAGACAAAGCAATTACACAAGAGAACCTGAATCAGATGACTGCCCAGCCCTGAGCTGAATTCTTACAGAAACAGGGAATTTACTGCCTGCAAGGCGTCTCAGGACAGCTATTTCTGTTCAGAAGTTTTTGTTAATACAAGGCTCAAATCTATCCTGCTCAAATTTCCAACTATTTATCATCATCATCTCAACCCTCAAATCTAAGCAAAGCGTGGATGTAGTAAATCCTCTCCCACGAGGGAGCTCTTCCAGCACTTTCCAGTAGAACTTCCTGTGATGATGAAAGTGATTCTACATCTGTACATCCAGCACAATTGCCACGAGACACACGTGGCTACTAGGCATTTGCAATGGAACTACTGCAACTAAGGAACTGGACTGTTTATTTCATTTAATTTTAATTAACTTTAATGTAAATAGTCCCATGTGGCTTGTGGCTTTTGCATTGGTCAGCACAGTTTTGGACATTAAAGAAAAACAAAACAAAACAGGAGCAAGCATCTCCTCTCTTTTCTTCACCAAGAGGAACATCCTCCGTTCCTTTATTTATTTATTTTTATTTTTTATAATGGAAACCACTCCGACTGCATCCTCTCCCTCTTTTTTCACCCCCCCAAGGGACAGAAGAATGATCATCTATGGCAAACGGCGGTTGCAGCCCAGCAACGCCAAGAGCCAGCTTCACGCTCAGGAGCGAATGCTGCGCCTCCTCCTCATAGTTTCTGGTGCTCTACGTGTTCAGAGAAACTTCTCTTGTAACGAACTATAGAAATGATCCCTGAAACTATAGTCTTTTTATATATTTTGTTTGTTTGTTTGTTTTTTAAACAGGTTCTCACCCTGTTGCCCAGGTTAGAGTGCAGTGGTGTCATCATAGCTCACTGCAGCCTCCAACTCCTGGGCTCAAGCGATCCTCCTGCCTCAGCCTCCTGAGTAGCTGGGACTACAGGTGTGCCCCACCATGCCCGGCTACCTCCATTTCTTTAAATGCCATTTCTGAGTCCTCCATGTCCCAGTTCTGTTCTCAGGGATTCACTCTAATTTTCCACATCCCCATGGAAATGTAGCATCAGAACTGAACCCCTCTGCAGTTATCCAAAGTAGGAATATTCTGAGTAATGGAGACATAGCAGTGTACCCAGGGCTGGCATTGCGTCGTTCATTTCTGTATTCCCAGCATCCACCCCAGGAGGCGTCCCATTAATAATTGATGAATACACTCTCTCAGCAGGGTGGAATACAGTGGAGCTCTCACTTCCTTTGTTCCGGATACGAATTTCCATAAGTAGAATCTAAGAACATATTGTCTTTTTAAATTTAATTTGGAGGGGGGAGCATGTTGACTTCTATTGACCTTACTGTCAGCTAAAGCCCCTCTTCCACGTGTCATTGCTACTCTGCACTTGTGCTTGTACCATGCCTATGCAAGCCTTTACGTTTAATTCTGAATATCTTTTTCTTTGCTGTCCTAACTATGAAGACCTTTGGGGATTCTGAGTCCTATGGCTACCACAAGTTTCTCTGGGCCTCTGTACCAATTGGAAGTGGCTCCCTCTCTGGCTGGACAATTCACGACTTGACAGTGGACAGTCGTCCCTCTGGGAGGATGATTTGGAAAGAGCTCCTGCTCTGGGAGAGAGCTGCCCTGCAGGTTTGCTGGGTGAATCCCATGTCTGTGAGAAGAAAAAGTGATCCCTACTCTGAGTGGACACCCAGGACCCAAAGAGCTCAGCTTGGGGATGGGCACAGGGCTGGATCCCATCCTTCCACCCAGCGTCCTGCTGTTGCAATTCATCTGATAGTCCACTTGGTACAGCCTGTCCCTGGCTTACGATGCTTCCTCTTACGATTTTCCAACTTTAAGATAGGTTTATCAGGATGTAGCCCCATTGTAAGTCAAGGAGTGTCTGTACATCACTTACTAAGTTAACAACCATATCTTTTGTAACAGCACTACACAACCCTTCTGAGGCTAAGGACCAGGGTTTTTAAAATTTTTCAATCTTCCTTAGATCTATGCTTCTGTAAAATAAAAATAAATTATCAGAAAAATAAAATGAAAAAGACAAAAATAACCAAGCCTACACTTTATTTTTAGATTAATCAGACAAAAAAGTACCTTTCAATAAATATGATCAAAACAAACATAATGAGAAAAAAATAAAAGAATTATAAAACTGGACATGTTCTTGTGAAGATGTATATAGGCAATTATTATATAAAACTGCAATTACACTCATAATTTTTTTACTATTCAGCAGTCAAAGTTGAGGGATAGTTCATCTGAGCCACACCTTCTTTGACACTTCTCCTGTCGGGAAGTGGGATTATGTCCCCTCCCCTGAATCTGGACAGGCTCTGTGACCATATTGGCCAGCAGAATGTGGGAAAAGTCACACTTTACCAGTTTCTGGGCCTGAACCTCAAGAGACTAGAAATTTCCACTTTTGTCTCTGGGAACACTCACTCTGGGGACTTTAAGCCACCATGTAGAAAGTCTAGCTATCTTATTATGGTGACCACAAAGAGAGACCCTGATTCTATTAATGTGTGGGGTGGAGCCCAGTCTTCCTTCCATCCTCTCCAAGGCACCGGGCATTTAAGCAAAAATGTCTTGGACCCTCCATGATAGTACCCAGTGATCCCGGACAATGCCAGGTAAAGCAGAAAGATTACCTGACTAAGCCATGCCTGAATTCCTAACATAACAAATCATGAGATATAATAAAATGGTTGTTTTATTATAAGCCATTAAGTTTTGGGGGTAGTTTGTTATACAGCAATAGAACCAAAACAAGAATGAAACAAAATATGTAAACTTTTTAATACAACAAATGAGTCTTCTCCTTGCCTGTTAACATATATGACCCAGATTGGATTGACAAGAGTTCTACTCACAGGGCATAAGATATAGCTAAACTGTTTCTAGCTTGGCTTTAATAACACTCACAGTAGAGAAACCAGTCCACAAAGGTACATTTTTAGGAATTGAAGAGAAGAACTTTAAACAATTTCATTAAATTCATAATATTCACTTTAAATTTTTATCCCAAATGAAGTAAGTGAGGCTGTGTTTTGAAAATTCATTTTCAACCCTTTATCAGAAGCCATTTACAAAACTTTATCCTATAAAGTTACAGGATATGGCAAAAGCAATGGGATGTTCCTTCCATGACTAGATAATATAAGATTGTGACTCTATCTCGCTAGCTGCCTCTTTTCCTTGGTGTTAATGAAGCAAATTGCCAGGGGCCCACGTGGTAAGGAACTGAGAGTGGCCTTTGGCCAATAAATAGCCAGCTAAGAACTGGGGCCCTCAGTCTAACAATCCAAAAGGAACTGAATCCTACCAATACCCATATGCCAGGAAGTGGATCCACCCCTAGTTGAGCCTTCAGATGAGACCCCAGCCCTGTTTCTCACAAGTCTCACTGACTCCGATTTGTGAGAAACCCTAGAGCAGGGGATGCAGCTAGGCCATGCTTGAATCCCTTATCTTCAAAAACTCTGAGGGAATAAATGTGTGTTATTTTAGGATGCTACGTTTGTGTGATTGGTTATGCAGCAATGGATAACAAATACAGATTTTAGTAGCTGGAAGTGGGGTGCTGCTATAACAAATAACTTACACGTGGGAGTGGCTCTGGAACTAGACAGTGAGCAGAAACTGGCAGGATTTTGAGTAGCATGGTAGAAAAAGCCTAAACAGTCTGCTTAGTAGAAATCTGGACTTTGAGGACATGCAGGTAAAGGCTTAAAAGGGAGTATGGAACATGTTTTTAGAAGCTGGAGGAATGGGGTCCTTCATACGTAGTGGCAGAAAATGTAGCAGCATTGTCATCTGCAGTCATCTAGAAAGCACGATACATAGCCAATGAACTTAGTTATCTAAAAAGATTTCCAAGAAAAGGGTTGAAGTTATCCCCTAGCCTCTTCATGCTATTTATAGTAAAATGAGAGAAGAGAGAGATAAATTGAGAGAAGAGTGTTATCAAAATATATTTTATTTTTGTCTCCCACTGACCCTATAAACTTTATTCAGTGGGGGAAATCCTTTCTTGCTACGGATGGAAACTTGGCCAGATTTTTAAACCACACAGTCTCAGTGTCATAAATCAAGTCCAGTCCAAGATATTTATCTAAAGTCTTCATTTAGTTAATAATAAGGCTTCTACCCACTTTTTGTTGCTTCATCTGCCTGCCTTCAGGGAAGGGTGTGGGTGGCCCTACTCACTCTACCTTTCCGTATTCACCTCCTCCTCTACTTCCTGGTTGCTGTTTTGGACCAATCCTTCCTCCTTGAAGCCAGCCTGTGTGAGTGTGGTCAGGGTGTGTGGAAGAGGAAAGGCACTCATCTAATAGCTTCTGCCCTTGGTCTGACAAATATGAATCTGACATTCTCTCTTGGGCACTTCTTTGCATCCTTTGGAGATTCCCTCTGCTTGGGAGGCTCCAATCACTCTCTCCTGCAGTTCCCTTGGCTCGGGCAAATGCATCTTTACACTAGATGGCCCCTTGAATCGTTTCTCTCAGCTCCTCAGAATCCAGAGGTGGAGTTTTACATGCAGTTAATGAAGCTTAAGTCTCCAGTCCCCTCACTTATACAGAACTTTAAAATTTATTAAATGACTTTTGAAAACTCTTGAGATTCTAATACAATTTTTCTTCGTTGCTTTATTAATAGGGTGAACTAATGCATAGGTTTCCTGTTGCTCTCCATAAAGTGGGATTGTCCCATAACTTTGCATTTTTAAATTAAGCTAGTGATAGTTTGGCTATGTCACTGGTTGTTTCAAAGAACTAGTCCTGTGTTTATTTTTCAATATGATTGGTTTTCTGTTTTCTGATTCACTTTTTTAAAATTTTTTATCTCCATTAATCCCACACTTCTGCTTTATTTAGATGTTTTGTTTATGTGTTTCTTTAACTTCTTAAATAGAATACTGATTTATTTATTTTCATTCTTTCTTGTTCAATAATGAAAGTGCTTACTTTCTTTCTGGAATTTATTTATGGAAGTTTTCTTTGTGGTTTAAGATCTGATCCATTTTTACTGTTACATGAGTGTCTGAATAAAAGTATAGAGATTTTGACATAGATGTATAATGTGGCTGATCTGTCATATGTAAAATCGATTTGTCTTTTTAATTATCAATGTTTTTACTTTTTATTTTGAAGAAATTCAAAACTACAGAAAAATTACAACAATAGCATTGATGAACTGCCATATACTCTTTACCAGGTACTTATACTTTGCCATTTGTTTGTGTATGTGTACACATGTGTGTGTATATCTGTACATATGTATATGTGTGTATGTGTGTATATGTGTGTATGTATATGTATGTGGATGTGTGTGTGGATGTGTGTGAACATGTTTATGTAAGTGTGTGTATGAGTCTGTGTGAACCATTTGAGAGTAAGTTGCAGATATAATGACCCCTTGCCCCTAGATTATTCACCGTGTGTCTCCTAAGAACAAGAACTGTCTCTACAAACCACAGAGCAAATATTTAATTCAGGAAATTGAATATTGATGCACTACTGTTGTATAATATCAAATATATCTAATATTACCTTTATTCACATTTCATCAGTTTTCCCAACACTCTGCTTCCAATCCAGCCTCCGATCCAGGATTCTTATCTTTTGTTCTCCTTGATCTGTAGGATTAAGAGAGATTTGGCAGAGCCATTCTATATCACTGTGTTTTGTGCATTTCCCTTTGTATTTTTTGCTTGCTCTTTCTACTTTGATGCTATATCAATATATATGCATCTGGGCACTGTGTTTTGTAATGAGAAGTAATCCATCAGAGGGCATGTCCCTCTGCCATAAGGATGCTCTTGGGGATAAGACCAGTTCTACAGCTGACTTCTCCAAGGGTTACACTGTGAGCAAATGGGTTTGGGGAGCTTGCCCTGGAGCAGCCAGGGAGCCATCACACTTTCCCAAGGATGCTCCATTTGAAAGCAAGAAGATCCCTAGACTTAGAACTCAGTTTCTGGAGCGAAAAGACTACTGGGGATAATTTCGTATTAAAATATTTCCTGCTTAATAAGAATAAAAAGAATAATTTGAAAAAATAAAAAAGTAAATTAGAACAGGATAAGCCAAACAGAAACAAATGAACTTAATTGTACTTCAAATGAATAACATAATCACACTGGAAAGAAGAAAAAAAATTAATTAAAAAGAACCCCTAACCCAAGTAATTTTGAATGCAGTACTCTATTTGCCCTAAGTCTATAACCAAAAACACCTAAATAAATATTGAACTCTAATTAGAATGTTTGTTTATCTCAGTGGTATGTGTTTGCAATACTGAAGTTTTTTCTGTATTATGTGGGATTGAGCAAATGAATAAATAATGAGAACCAGGTTTCCCACTTTTAAAGAAAGGAGTTAGAAATAGTGAACTCTACGGTGTTAGAATGGAATAGGAGGTTTCATGATGAACTTATGTTTTTTAACATAGATGGGTGAATGGAAAAACAGAAAGAAAGAAGAAAACAAGGGGAGAAAAGAGAGAGAAAAGAAATTTCATAGTTCAAAAGGGCCTAGAAGCCATGAGCACCTCTACTGCCCAGATCTTGGTTTCTAAATACCATTCTGCACTAAAAAGAACCAGGGTTCCGTACAGAAATGGTTGATTCCAGGGAAAGTACCAGACGAGTCTGGAATAATTTATTGTGCCAGAACACATAAAGAAGTGTGCAAAAAATTAGGGGATGGGCCAAAAGGACACTGGAGCTGGATTGAAGGAGTACCCCCTGCAAAAATCTGGCACAATCTGAGCATGAAAAGGATAATGATAATAGCAGGTTATAATCCCTCAAATAAAATAAGACTCCATGAGCCCAACTGATATTAATTAGTTATGTATATCTTGAGAAAAGGTAAAGTCAATTAAATAATTTTAAACTGCTAGGGTAACAAAATCTCTAAGAAAGGCCCTTTAGGTAGCGGACCTAAGTTCTAAGAACTGAGAAGGCAAAGTTGGGTTTTTCTTCTCCAGAGAAATTCTCCTGAAGGGCAGGACTGTGGTCCAAGGTGCCCAATTTATGGTCTCCAGGAAGAAGGTTATGACCACAGAGGCTTAGGCTCACACCTCAGGTAGCCTACCACATCTCTGTAGGGTGAGTCACAGGGAAGGCTTCATTTCCCCAAGGACAATAGCTAAAAGCAAAATCCGGGACATGCTGGCAGTTCCCTGCCTCTGTTTGCTGTTATATTAGTTTTCTATTGCTGTGTAATAAATTACCACTAAGTTAGGAACTTAAAAGAAAAACTTAACCCAGGTGCAGATTAACAGGGTGCTCTGCTCAGGGTCTCTCCAGACTGAAATCAAGACGTTGGTTATCTCACCTGAGGCTCAGGCTTCTTGCCCACGCTCACTGGTTGTTGGCAGAATTCATTTCCTATGGTTGTAGGACTGAGGTCTCTCTCCAGAGACCCCTCTCAACTCCTAGAGGGTGCTCTGGTTCCTGGCCTTGTGTCCCCTAGGTACTTCCCAATGAGGTTGTTTTCACCCTTCCTGACCAACACAAGAGCATCATCAGTGCTTTGCCCTCTTTGAAAGAGCTCACATGACTAAGTCAGACCCACCCAGATAATCTCCCCCGTAATGAACACAAAGTTAACCAGTTAGTTACCCAATCACAGGAGTGACATTTGATCATATTCACAGTCAAGGGAAGGGGTCATAGCGCTGTGTACACCAGAGGGCTGGAACCTTAGGGGCCACCTTAGAATTCTGCCTCCCACAACCACTGATGACAGGAGAAATTCAGCCAGGAATGCAGTCTCACTATGGATAATCCACTATGTAGATAATCAGAGTGGCTTATACCCTAAAACCTAGGTATTTTGCTTAAAATTTTTTAGGAAAAAAACCCAGCACTTGTGGTAATTAATTCTAAGAATATAATGGAAAAATATGAGCTAATGTATGTACAAAATAATGCCTGCAACATTGATTATAAAAGTGGAAAATTTGAAACCAATCAAATATCTGTCAGTAGGAGACCAGTGAAATAAATTATGGAGCATCTTTTTTAATGCCAGATCTATATTTGCTGACATGGAAAAGTGGCCTAGAGATGTAGTCACATGAAAAAGCAGCTTACAGAACAGTGGATTCTGAATAACCCCATTTATTTTATTTATACATGTTTACTCATATCTATGCATTCAAAAATTGAGAAATGTATATATCAAACTGTTAATAGTTGTAATCTCCATGGAGTAGGATTACAGCAGTACCTCCACCTTTAACTTTATACTTCTTCACCATTTAAATTACTTTTAACAAGCATTTATTTTTCTTATGATTAGCAGCAAAAAAATTAAGCTACTTCCGCTTTGAGAAAAAGAATAGGGAATCTTAGGGGAGGATGTTATTTTCTTTTTCAGTCACTAAAATTACAACCCAACCTTTTTTCTCTCCATCCTCAACTTTTCATACCATCTCATCAAACAACACTAAATTGGGTGTCTTTTAAGAAAAGAATATATAAGTTTCTTTCTGATAAGTGACAAGTCCCTGAAATATATGAAATGCGTACAACCACAGACATGTGGAATAATGTGAACACAAAGTAAAAGACCATAATATATATTTCTAGAACAACGTGGTGATAATCACAAGCTAAACCAGAATCATTTATGTACTACAAATGTATTACATGCTTATCAGCTTCTGATTCATTTACTTTCAAAATTTGCTTATTCCTTCTGTTAAAACATTGCTAAAAACCATCAGCGAGTTCATCTTTAAGAAAATGCACACTGGCTCTTGTGTCATATTGATTTCTCAATGTGTCATTACGGTTAAGTTATTCTCCACCAAACAATGCTAATACTCTGAAATAATAACAGACTTCAGCCTTGCTACAGTATTAGCTTCCAACATGTGGCTGTCTTTGCATGTTAAGAATTAATACAACCTGCCAGGAGCTTCTGTCAGTTTGCCTCCCAAGTTTACACACACAGGCTGTGTGCTTGCCAATCAAATATATTTCATCCAAATAATTTTGCAGAGTAGTGATATTTTGGAAATGTCAAATGAAAAAATGTATGGTCTTTATGTATGCAGATGGCAACTCTGGCTGCTGTAAGCAACAGAAACTCAAGATCCAGACAAGCAGTAGCTCTCCTCCTCCAGGAAGCTACTAAAAGCTCGGGCAATATGATTCTGCAGACAATGTGCTGGAAATAATTCATTCAGGGTCATTATATAAATCACTTCATCTAGAAAATCTCAGCTGTCCTCACTTCCACTGTGAAGAGGAGCTATACTTGACTCCACTAAGATGGTGGAATCCTTTCTTGGGGGACACAATCCCCTGTTTAACTGCAACAGTCTACATGTTGTCCTTGACAGTTCAGTGTGCCATTCAGCCAGACTGTAAAATAACAATAGCACCAGGGCACCATCTGTTCCACCCAGGTGTGTGTGTTCTGTGACTCTGCTCAGGTCACTGAATAAGTGGGGGTGGGGAGCTTAGTTTCTCTGCTTCTGTTTGGTTTCCATCACCTAAAGTAACTTCTGCGTGGCTTAAGAGTATGGTTTTGTGCCTGGTCCTCTTGTGTCATTACATTCCATTTTAGAATACAGCAAGTCGCCTATACGTGTTTGTGCCTGGAACAAACACGGCATCTTCACCTAAAATAACTTAGTCTGGGTGAGTTGAGACCTGGTGAGGGATGTGTCAGCTCCCGGTGAAAGGACCTCCCTGCCTGAGAAGTCAGAGGTTCATAAGAGCACACTTTCCCTTTGGGTTTTGGCACTCTGCATGGAGAGCCATACTGTAGTACAAAGCAGTAATGACAGTGTCTTAGTCCATTTTGTGCTGTTGTAACAGAATACCACATACTGAGTAATTTATAAAAAATGAAAAATCATTTTCTCACAGTTCTGGAGGCTGGGAAGCCCAAGATCAAGGCACTGGCATCTGGTGAGGGCCTTTTTGCTGCCTCACGACACATAGGAAGGCAAGAGGGTGAGAGGAGAGACAGCCCACTCCTCAAAGCCCCTTTTTAAAGGCATTAAACCCACCCATGAGTGTGGAGCCCTCATGGCCTAATCACCTCTTTAAGGCCCCACCTCCCAATATCATTACATTGGCAATCAAATATAAACATGAGTTTTGGAGGGGACAAACATTCAAACCGTAGCAGAGAGTGAACACCTGGCTAACTTGAGAAACAATTTGAAAACCAACAAGTCACCAAGGTCCTCAGGCTGGCTGGTCTTCTCCTGGTTTCTTTAAAGAAACCTGTGTGGGCCAGCAGATGAACTTCAGTGGAAGAGTATGAATTCCATAAAACATGCATGGATCCGCACTTCAAAATGGCAAAGATAGGTATCTCAATGATTATGTAACTATTTTAAAAAGGTAGTCTCAGTGCCCCGCCAAACATTTCAGATGGAAAAGATGATGAAATCAGAGTTTACAATACATGAAGATCAACATTTTGGTTTATTTGCCTAGTACAGTCTGAGTCAACCAGCAGCACGTTTGAAATTTCCTTGACTGCTCATGTTTTATCATAAAAATTCACCTGAATTTTGCTCTTTCATACACAATATATCTGTATTGTTCATATCCAGAAATAGCACTACCAACATTTTAACATAGGGGGAAAGAGGGACTTCCCTGACCTCTGTTTTGCTGCATAACTGGACTGATGCTATATTTATACACATCTTTGGGTTCTGGAAAACTGGACCCTAGTGAAGAGAGCCGTCCTTGCATATTAGAGTTAGCAACAGGCAATTTCTCTTCTCTGTTTTGGCATTGCCATGTTTTGAGAATTCAAACTTACAAATTTTGCACTAAAATAATTCTCCAGGAAAATGCACATGTGCACACACACACACACACACTGCACTGCACATCTCAAACAAGGTATTGAAAAGCCTGGCAATAAACAACACCAGAAAGTAGCATTTGAGTAAGGGACAAGTGAACTCAAAACAAACAGATTGTATTGATCTCAGATCACACCTAATTATGGAATTACCATCATCCTGTCCCCTGGTATTGTCACTTCCTTTACCTCTTGGCATTTTTTTTCTGGTGCCTCCTATCTAGCCTGCTTATTTCTTCAATATCATTTTCCAAACCCCCTGCTTTCAAACAAACACCCTTTCCTTGGGTTCTTCACTGCTTCCTGCAGCACATAGAAAGCCTGGTGCCACCTTCTCAGGTCTACTTGGTGTGCTCCAGCCCTGCTCTTGATCCTTTCCCTAGTGCCGTTCCCATACCATTCCCCATGGTCCAGGGGATTCCCACCGCTGGAAAGTTCTGTCCTCACCTGAGCTGAAGCCCAGTGGAATCTTTGCCCACCCCCACTACCCCCCTGAGATCCTGGTCCTTTCAGGAGAACCCAAAGAATGACTTTGAACGGGCAATGAAAGTTCTTAGCATAAAAATACTGCGATTTTTAAAAAATATGGTAAGATTGGCTATCTTGGGCAAGTGCCAAGAGGTCTAGAAAGTGGATAGCAAATGTACCCCTCTACTGTCTGTGATTAATAAATGCCAGTTCAGGCAGTGAAGAGAGGAACTGACATGGTTTGGGGAAGGAAGGTAGGGAGATCTCTTCAAATGCTATGAAGAGATAGATGGTCAGAACACTGGAAGATTTAATTATTCATCTCTTTTAAGATCCACTTTCTCCAGGAAACACATTATTGATCAGCAGGTGGGATGCATAGACAAATGCCTTAGATTAGCAGGATGCAGAAAAATGTTAAATTAAGCCTTTCAATCCAGAAATAGTTCTTCTAGGAAACTATTCTAAATAAATACTCTCCTATGTGTTCAAAGAGTGGTACATTCAAGGATTTTTTTTGCTGCAGCATTTATTGTTGTGAAAATTTGGAAACAACCTAATGTCCATCATTAGGAGATAGGTTAAAGAAATTGTAATGCATGGATGCTGTGGAATATTATGCAGCCATTAAAAAGAATTAGAGAGAGATGTGCAGAGATCTTCAAAATATATTGGTAAGTAAAAGAAGACAGAGCAATGCATACTGCATGATTCTATTATTTTTATACATAAATATGTACAAACATATGTACATTGTATGTGTGTAAATGTAGCCTTAATGTTATCCATATAGGGTTTTATGCAAATTAGGAAGACATTCTCCTTCAAAGCACTTTATCTCCTTGGAAAAAAATGTCATAATAAGTAAACAAATCTTTAAAAATCTAAATAGAAAAATGCATTTTCCTTCTAAGACCATTTGGGAAGTGATATCCCAAATGATAGTCATAGCTCTAGCAGAACTTCAGTTGACTGGGACTGAACTAATCAAAACTCCAACGAATTTTTGACATGCCACTTCTTACAGAAAGGTGAAAGTCCATCATTAGGATAGACTTGCTCATATCAGGAATACCTACTTCTCCCACCTCAAGAGGGAAAATTTAGATTACTCCCTAGCACTAGGACACAGTCTAATCACATCCTTCTTGTCTTTGAAAATTGTGCAAAACCCAAGAAATTGCAAGATCTTAGAATACTTCTTAAAATGCTCAATTATCTTTAGTATACTATAATCACTTTGGAAGAACATGGGCAGGTACATTCTAGAAATACTTCCAAAAACAGATTGAAACACAACAATTATATTAGCTCTAAATTAAATTTTTAAGTGTTATAACCATAAAAACTTCGTTCCTCAAGCATTTATTATAATTTAAATTTTTACACTTAAAATGGTGTCAGCTAGAAAGAAATAAAATGAACATTTGACCCACTAAATGAACAAATCCCACTAATTATCTCATCCCTTTCTCCTCATGGTTTTTTACATAGTATTTGAAAACCATTAATAAGTTCCCCTTCTTCTCCAGGAAAGAAATGCCCACCATGTGAAGGGGAACATGAATACACTTTAAGTTTTCTGAGCATCTCAAAAGCACAGTATGGGAAGAGTAATCCACCACCACCCTTCATAACACAAGTAAGAAGCATCTGTCATGTCCAGCTCGAATGAACAGTACTGGATGTTCGCCTGGACAAATGGTCCCTGCAAATCCCAAGAGACATTGTGCATATGCATCCTTTGGAGTCTATCAATATTGACGCTGTATTTATGAAGTGAATCATCATCAACCAAGGTCTCTCTTTTCCCCTCCGGCCTATTCTGTGTAAACACTTCTGTGATTCTAAGTGTGAGGTTTCCAGAAAACAGTATATCTAATATTCTTATCATTCACAGAAATCATCTTTTCCTGCCATGAGGGCCTGAGGGAGGTAAAAGATTTTCATCCTACCTTTTCCACGTGAAAACCTTGGCCCTGCACCCAAATGACCTTCCAGTTCTGCGGACTTAGGCCAAGAGAAAAGGTGCGCTCAACATCTGGCTACAAACAACCCCACTGCTCTAACAATGAAGTGGTATTTCCCCCAGGATGGAAACACGTGCTTAGGAGAATAAACAAACCTCTGAATGCTATCTGTAACAGCTCCATCTGCTGGTTCCCAGATAATGTTACAGATCTGACAGGTGGTCATCGATCATATTGATCCAATAATAAACAGTGCATTATAATAGAAGTTTTGTCGTTTTTCTTCTCAGTTCATCCAGAACTGCTCCTGCCCCAGACACCAGCCAGCATGCACAAACAGCAACTGGGGAAGCTAAAACAGAATAAGGATTGCTTTTGGAAGACAATCTAGCTAAATAAAGAACTCTCCAGAATAAAGGATATAATAAAAGAACAATGTGGCCCTTTTCTGGCCCTCTCTGTGGCATTAGACAATAGAACTTCCTATTCTGTTCTTTTAGTTGTCCTCCCCAGGCAGAAGTAGTGATGCTCGTAACTTGGGTCCAAGTGACGTTAAGAGGATTACAATAATGAGGCTATGCTTGCGGTGCTGTGAGCTCCTAAAAGTCATGAGTCAGGTAAAGACAGAGGCATTATAATTATATCTTAATATTCACTGGAAGTTATTATTAAGCCTAAAATCTCCCATTAATTCAGCGAGAATTAGATGTCTATCAGAGACATATGGTTAACTGTTGCAATGTCAAAAAAAAAGTGTATTCGGAGAAAAAAGATGTGGAAGAGCCACAGTAGGCACAACTCAAATAGCCACCGTTTACAATTGTTTCATCAGTAGGAAAAGCAGTCCTAGGTAACTTTCTTGTCTTTCTTAAGCTATTTAATATACCTATAACCATTTTCCTAAAGGCATTGCTGTTCCAAATTCTTTTCAACCACTTAAAGGTCATATACCCTTAAATGCCTGACACCTGCCACCACTCTGCACACCCAGACCCAAGGTCTCAGAGGTAGGCACTAGAATCAGACTAAATTTTGGCATCACCAGGGCACAGCTTGGGGGTGTTGGGCCTTCCATGATCTTCATCACTCCACCCTAAGCCCATCCAAAGTGTCCTGGGTTAAATTGTGTCCTCCAGAAAGAGCTACAATGGAGTCCTAATGCCTAGTACCTCAAAATGTGACCGTTTTTGGAGACAGGGTCTGTGCAGAGGTAATCAAGTTAAAATTAGGTCATTAGGGTGGTGCCTAACCCTATATGACTAGTGTCCTTATAAAAAGGGGAAATTTGAAAACATGGATAGTCCTATGTAGAGGGAAGATGATACAAAGAAACACAGGGCCTTCTGCAAGCTAAGGAGAGAGGCCTGGAACAGACCTTCCTCTCACCACCGTCAGAGGGAACCAACCCTGCCAACACCTTGATTTTGTAATTCTGGCCTCCAGAACTGTGAGACTATAAATTTCTGTTGTTTAAGCCAACCAAAGAACAATTTTGTCATACTTGTTATTGCAGTTCTAGCAAACTAATACACCAAATAAACATACAGTCTAAGTAAAAACAGCTTGTTAATTTATCAATTGAATTATTTTAGAGGAAACAACACAAGAGTCACTCTGTAACAGGCAGAATGGCCTTGCCATGTCCTCCGAAGTAAAATACTCACAACATAAAAAGTTGATATGCAAACAATTTTAAATCTTAAACCCAACAAGATTTATAAATTCTCAGATGATCTCTAAATTGACAAGAGAAAAAAAAAAAGGAAACCTTTTCCTCATTGCCAAGTCCTTTATCAAATTCACTTCCATGATGCTTCCCATTGAAATTGAAAACTGTCAAAGAATCGCTGAGATTTGTGATGAGTTGTTTCTTTCCCCAACAGCAACATCAGCACCAGTTAAAATTTGACAACCATAATCTAGATGACAATTTTGTGATTGGGTCCAAATGTAATTTTTTCTTCCCCTGCTGCTGTAATTGCCCAGACCTTATCATTTACTTTATTGTGATATCAGCCATGATACCTTTTTTCCCAAAAGATCACCCAAAGAGCTAAACTCACCCGGGTCAGGTAAATATTAACTTCTTGAAGAAAACCCTAGGGGGCTCAAAAGCAAATTTGTAATTCAGCCGATGGATTGCCCATCACCTATGGAAAGCTGCTCAGGATGGGGAAAGTATAACCTAGTATGATTTCTTAGCTTCATTCTCCTATTCCTAACATGTTAACCTGTCAGAAAGCCAGTGACCATGAATCCGGAATAATTAGAGGAAATGCCAATCCACTCACTGTGTGCATCATTTTCTAAGTGTTTTACTCCCAATATTGCAGTGAAACCAGATGTCTTCTAGGAAAATGTAGTTGTGTCATCTCCCTATTGTACATGTCCAAGCAATATGCTCTCCCTTGCAGTCCCTTCCCTAGTGGGGAGCTCATAACCCCCAAAGGATACAGGACAAAGGAGTAAGTGGGGGCACTGACTACTATCCATGCAGTGGGGGAGACAAGGAGTTAACCTATGGTGAACCCGCTGTGATAAGAGACAACCACTAGTCTGCTTGAGCCTGGGGCCGTCCCAACCACAGAATTCAGTGCCATCCATTCCTACTCCGGTCTAGTGGCTTCCTGTTTGTAAGAGAAATACATCATGGATACAAACCCTCCAACCAAAACCACAGAATAAGACTTACGTTTTAACATGTAATACTTCCGTAAACCAACGTTACTGGAAAGTGACATGACTTTCCATTTCAAACTTTCAGCATTTTTGGCTGCATCTTTTTACTGGAAAGTAGTAAAATCACCCATGAATCAGTTACTTATTTAGTTTTGAACGCCAGCAGCTGAGACAGTGTCTCTCATTGCCACCAATAGATGGACTGAAGAGAGAAAAAAACACTATGAGGAAAAACAAAATTAAAAGAAACGAAAATGGAGGAGAAAATCCAAGTACATGCAGAAGGAACAATAGAATTCAGGCAATGGAGATAAAAACCACTAGGTAAAAAGTTGTTGGGGAATATGGGGGATATTTACAGAGTGACAAAGAATATTGAAACAATGCCAAGGGATCACTCATCCCTCAGTTACTTACTAATCACTTACTAATTTGTATGGGGTGATCTAGTGGTCACCACCTTAACCAAGTGACCAGACTGAGCCTCACTGATAGAGACATGATTTTCCTCCTAATGAGATGCAATGTTACGTGACACACATTCCTACCACAAATGTGTAGCATGCACCTAATCACGACTCTAGATCTGGCATCCAGTTTATGGCTAGGCAGGTGGTAGGGGAGCAAGGCAAATGACACCAGGAGAAGGCAGTCAGCAAATCCAGAATGCAGGGCGTTCTACAAATGCCCTAGGTTCTCAAAAGTCAAGGCAGGAAGGAAGGAAAAGGGAGAAGGAGGGAGGGAAGGAGGAGAGAAGGAAGGAAGGAAAGAGACTGAGGACAGTAAAAATCTTTAAAACATCAAATACAGTTCATGAAACTTGACCAAATCTTGGATCTGGAAAAAAATAAACTGGCTACAAAAATACATTTTGTTTTTGGTGAAATTTGAGAAATGTGAATCAGGAATTAATATCAGACAATATTATGGAATTGTTGTTAATTTTCTGAAGCACGGTAGCGGTGCTGTGATTATATTGAAGAATGTCTATTCTTAGGAGATGTGTGCTGAAATAGTCAGTGGGAAGTATCATGATTTCTGTGGCTTTAACTCCAAGTAGTTCAGCAAAATGACAGTGCACTTATATAGAGTGATAAAGTATATGTGGCAAAATGTTAACAAATGTTGAGTCCAGGTGGAAGGTATACACATGTTTACTATTCTTTCAACTTTTCCGTGTGTCTGAAAATACTCAGAATAAAAATTGGGAAGATGGAAGGCAACTTTCAGGTGCACCTGTTTTCCCCACCCCCTCCATTCCCTCCTAGCTTCTAGCCCAGCACCTTCCAGCCCGGATGAAGATGAGATGCACCGGGTCTTTTTAAACAGCTTTATTGAGATATAATTCATACACCATAAAATTCACCCATATAATGTGTACAATTCAATGGCTTTTAGTATGTTCACAGAGTTGTGCAACCACCCCAAAAACCCATTTTGGAGCATTTTCATTACCCCAAAAAAGAAACCCCAAGCCCCTTAGCCATCATTCCCCAGCTTCCCTATGCCCCTGACTCTGGGCCACCATTAATCTAGTTTCCGTCTCTAGATGCATTTGATTTTTATTTCTTGAAGATTTGACACATGTTGCCAAATTCTGCAGCTGCTGCCAACTCTTTGACAAAACACCCCGTGAACTGCTGTGTTTGCTCACCCAGGTTCTCTGGTTCTCCGCAGAAGATAAGGAAATAGTGTCATTCTTGGCCTCTGGGAGTCCAGGAGCCTCATAAGATCACGACATCTGCCTTCTGGCCCTGCTAAGGGATGTGCAGGTGGGAAAGTACCAGGTCTGCTTTCAAAGAGAGTGGACCAGGATTCTATGTTGGACAAGCACTGCCTGCCCTTCCACTGGTTGAGGGCACTGGACAGGGCATTGCCCATCTCCAGCATGGCATGTGCATTCTGACGATATTCGTAGATGCACAGGGCTTCCTGATAGCCCCTCGTGGTCAGAGGTGGGCGCTGTTGGCTCTCCTCAGAATGCTTCTCAGCTCTCACCTCAAAGGCACCCCTCTGGATGCCACACACAATGCTCAGCTGAGGCATGAGCAAGGCACCTTGCTTCCTTGATCCAATAAACTATGCATAGCAGCCCAAGCAGCTATGAGGCGCAAAGAACTTCTCTATGACAGAACCACTGTATAACTCTTTTTAAGACAATCCAATTATATGCCAGTTCAGTTCAAAACATTCTAGAGTATTTGTTTCAGTTGATTGTTTACTTGTAAGTTCCAAAAACTGCTCACTCCCAGAGAAGAACAGCATAAACACTTTGTAGATGATGACACCATTGGAGACCTTTGTGGAGGAAGGTTTTTCCACTGTGAAAAGCCCAAGAATTTTGAGTCCATGAGTAGGACAGGAATGTTTCTGAAGTAATAATAGCATAAAACTGCGGTCCCCAACCCCCACCGCAGACTAGTACCATGTTAGAAACCAGGCCGCACAGCAGGAGGTGAGTGGCAGGCAGGGCGACCCAGCAAAGCTTTGTCTGTATTTACAGCTGTTCCTCATCACTGGCATCACCACATAAGCTCCACCTCCTGTCAGATCAGCAGCATTAGAGTCTCATAGGAACCTGAACCCTACTGTAAACTGCACGTGCGAGGGATCTCGGTTGCACGCTCCTTATAAAAATCTAATGCCTGATGATCTGAGGTGGAGCTGGGGCGGTGATGCTAGCGCTGGGGAGCGGCTGCAAATACAGATTATCATTAGCAGAGAAGTTTGACTGAACAATAAATGTAATGCACTTGAATCATCCCAGAACCATCCCCCCTTCCACCTGGCCCGTGGAAAAATTGTCTTCCATGAAACCAGTCCCTGGTGCCAAAGAAGTTGGGGACCCTGGCATAAAAGACTATGGAACTAAGAAGTGCATGAAATCTTTGTAGGTCCAAGGGTGCTTAGTGTATCAAGTTTAGCACTGCATTGCTCAATAAGCCCAAAGAGAGGACGCATGAGTTGTACCCAAGCAGTTGTATTTCATTTAAAGCTTGTTCCCCGATGTATCTTCTTTGTAAGGCTTTTTATTATCAATTACCTAGTTCATGTCCTGCTACAGATGCTGTTTTCAAATGGGTATTCCTACACAGGAATGATATGAAGCCTGGCTGGATGTACTCTGTGCTTCATGTCTTTCAGTTTTCCACCCCTGGGACCACCACACACCAACTTTTTAAGCTCCTCATCTTCATCTCTGTCCACTGCCTAGCAGGTATCAGTGACACAGGCAGGAAGAAAACATGAGCCTCTTCCCAGGACACTTGTTAGACAAAGATACTCATTCCCATGAGGTCTACAAATGGGAAGGTGCCTTCAAGTCCCCTTGTCTAATTTTGGGCATGAAGCAATATTTTCATTCAAAGAAGCAATTCTTTGGTGATCCCACAGTTTATACTTGGACGTGATGTAAACATGAAAATAGGCTCTATAGTTTGTTTTTAAACCATAAATAAAGACTTAAAAATTAAAAAAAAATTAAAAAAACAAGAATGAAATACAGTAGTAAGTAAGTTTCCAAGATCTCCTGTGGGCCTGAAGGTAGCCCCAGATTTTTCTGCAGTAACTAAAGATTTCTAAAATCTCAGTCTAAGGCCCAGGAAAGCAAACCAGGAAAGGCCCTGTTTGTGCTCAGCACTTAAGGTTAAGAGGTTCACTTTACAGCTCTCTTTTGCACCTGTCGAATGGGTTCCTCCCTCCACCCCCAGCCCGTGTTGGTTCTCCCCTACTCTCCAACCCCCTTTCAACAGCATCATTTTTCCACCGTTAACAGCCACCTAAGGACAGTTATCCAGTGAACACAGACCCGGGGTAGCTTGTAATAGTAAAGTCAAATGCTTATGTTTTTCCCTGCAGTAGGGCAACATTTTTCATCTCTTATTTTCCTTGGCCAGAAGGAAGATGTCATTCAGGGAACCCCAGGTGTTTTGAAGATGAAAAGGAAGGTAGGAGGCCCAGCTCAGTGCTTATTAACCACAGAGAGATTTTGGTTCACTTCAAGAAATACTAAAATAATGGCATGGGAGAGACAATGACTCTTAATGAATTTATGTGAGTAAAGTGCGAGGTGACCAGTTTGGGGACATGCAGTCCTGAGGCTGCCTTCTGAAGGAGGAAAACAAAACAATTGTAGTCTGCTAAGACACAGTATTTACCTCCCTTTCCTGAAACTCACAGGGCCAGCCAGATTCCATACCTAATGCCAGGATTGCCTCTGAGTGCCTTGGCTGCTGTTTAACTTAAATAAGGCAGATGATATGTGACACTGGAGTCCATGGTGGGGCCTGAGGCGGGAATAATCTCAGACGCTCCCACAGCCAGGTGAACCGCTCCTCTTCCTGCCCTGCCCCCCCATCCCTCCCTCGGGAGTCAGGAGGCCCCCCACCCTCAAATCCCACCCACCCACAGGGCTGCCCATTTTCAGCTTTCAAACACCACCTTATCTGTGTCAGACCTATGGAACGTATCAAAGCCTGGACAATAAAACAGCCTCCCAGGGCCTGTGGAAAAAAGGAAGGCAAGAGCAAGGAGACAGGAAAGCTACAGAAATAAACCCCAGAGGCTGCCTCTAATCCTGGACAGGTGGCACCTTGGCACAAGCGCACTGAAATCACTTTCTTCCTGGGCTGCGGAGCTGAATCCCTTTCCCGGGAAGACCAACACCCCTCAATCTGGAGAGGGGAGTGTGCTGGGGGAGGAGCTTAGAGCCGAGGGTGAGAGGTCCGCGACCTCCAGCGAAGTCGTGCTATCTGCCTGGGATCCGCATATCTAGTGTAAACGCGGGTTCACACATAAATAACGTGCCACATCTGGCCCTTTGGTTTTATGGCGTCTTAGCGACGGAGCAATTTGTAGATGGCGACCTCGTTAACCAGCAGCCCGGGCTCGCCGGGAGCTGCGGGGTCCAAGGCACTGCTGGGGACCGAGGAGGGGCGAGGGGAGGGGAGACCGGGGTCCCAGATCTCCAGCTCAGAGGGGCGCTAAGGAGAGCCAACCTACCCACGCGGTTTGGGGGAAGGGGCCAAGGCAGGGTGGAAGCCCTCTTCCCCCCCAAGCCGGCCATGTGGCAGCTGAAAGAGCCATCGAAGCCCAAGTGTGTTTGCGCTCATACCCAATTTATTACCGCTGAACATATGGCCAATATTTTGACTCACGTCAGTCGGGCAAGGAAAACAAACAGAGAGCGCGCGGCGCGGGGGAGCGGCCCCCTCCGCTGGGGCTGCGCGGCCGCCGCGGGCCGGAGCCGGGAGGGTGGGGCCGCCGGCCGGGAGCCCAGAGCCGGGAGCCGGGAGGGGGAGCGCTCCCCGCCGCATCGCGCCGCGCCACGGCCCGAGCGCCCGCGACTCTGCAGCCGCCCGCGGCTCAGGATAAAGAGCGGCCGGGGACCTGCGCGCTCGGCCAGTCGGGGGTCCAGCGGCGCCGCGGCGCTCCAGGTGAGCCTGCTGCTCGCGCGCATCGCCGGTGTGTTCGGGGTTGCCGGGGACCCGGCGGAGCCTGGGAGCCGCCACAGAGCCCTGCGGCGGCGGTGCAGGACGGCCCGCGTCGCCCCCGCTGCCAGGCGCCGACTCTCTGGTCCTCCTGCCGCAGCGCCCGCACGGGCCTCCGCGGCCGCCGGGCACGGGAACGCGCTCCGGGCACAGTCCCCGCGGAGGGCCAGCGGAGAGGGGGTCCCCGCTGAGCTGTGCCAAGGCTCAGGGTGCCCCTGCACGCCCCACTGGCGCCCTCTCCCTCTCGCGGGCCCGGACTCGGCTCGGTCCTCAAGCCGTGGAGTCCGGAAGCAGCAGGTGGGCAAGTGAGGGGCGTCGGAAGTCCTCCCCCCACTTTGCCGATTGCCTGGGCTTGGGAGCGAGCACTCGGGGAGGAACAAGGCCCCCTGTCGCGCCTGCAGTCGGGAAAAGTTTTACCTGCCGCCAAGGCCAGGTGCTCCCGCCGCTGCGCACTTTCCAGTACGGTCTGGGAAAGCGGGACTGCCGGGGGCTGGGCAGGTGCGGGGGACCGGGGGGCAGAGGAGGAGGGAGGGGCGCGCGCCCGCGGCCGCCCCCGCCCGCCCAGAGCCCGGCGGTCCCTCGAGCCCCGCCCGGGAGGGCGCGCGGAGGGGGAAGGGCGCAGTAGAAGGGGGGTCCGGGTAGGTGGAGGACTAGATAAAGACGCGCGTTGACATGCGGCGGGGCTGTCGCCGCAGCGCTGGGGAGTGGAAGGCGGAGCGGGCGCGCGGAGCGCCTCGCCGGCTCCGTCCCCACGGCCGGGTGCCGGACGCGCCTCCGCTCCCCGGGCCGCCGCGAGAAGAGGCCCGCCGCTTCTCCCGCCTCCGCCGGGTAAGTCTCCCCCTGTGCGCCAGGGGGGGCTCGGAATTGGGGGTTGAGGCAGAGGCAGAAGTCCCGAAGGTAATTTGGACATGGCGCCTAGTGGAGACAGGGAGTCCTCCTCAGGCGGAACTGGGACTTGAGGGGAGAGTGCTGAGCAGCAGGAGGGCAAGTGTCGGGAGTCACCAGGACTGAGGGCCCGAACAGTGGACAGGCTCACTAGGGAGGTGACTTAAGCGTGGAGTTTGGGGGCGAGTGTTGCCCAGGCCATGCCCGGCGCCGGACAGTTCTTGTTTGTGTCAGTAGAGATCGCCAGAGGATCAGAAATGAACCTGGGTGGGGGTCTGCTGCGGCCCTTGTCTCCGAGGGGCGCCCTCTCCGCTCCGACCCCCTCCCCCGGCACGCACGCACACACTACAACGAGGCCCTTTGGCGCGCCTCTCGCGCTTTCTGGACTTTGGTGGCGCTTGGGGGTGGAAAGGGGGCGTTACGTCTAGGGGATGGTTGTGGACCTCTGGTGCAGACTGGAGAGATAAGAGACAGATCTCCGGGAGCCCCCACTCTGTTGATCCTCGCGGACGCGTTCCTTGTCCTTCCCAGGCCGCAGCCGCTAGCTCGGGCCGGAGCGCGCCTTCCCCGCGCCGCCCAGGACTACATTTCACGTCCGCCCGCCTGGCCCAGCTTTAAGCGCAGAATGCTAACCCGTTAGGAGAGGCCGCTTGTTTTCCAAAGTCTTGTGGTAATGATTTTGTCACGTGTTAAGAAGAAAATTCAGATAACAAAGTGCTGTAAGTGCGTGTTTCCTAGAGAAACCCAAATCTCCCGCATTGAAATCGCCCTTATCGGGGGAAGGTTGGGCTTGGCTGGATGAACGTTCCTGAAGGCAACACTGACGATGCGTAATCTCATTGTAACATATTTAATCATTACAGCAGAGTGAACGAATAAAGCGAAGGGGTTCGCCCGGGGGGACGTGGCGTTTGGTTCCCCAATAATCTGGTGATAATGGATTGGCCGGGACAGGCTCGTTTGGCTCGAGGGGAGTTTAAAGCTGCGTTTTTATAGAAAATATTGCAGGGCGGCCGGTTCCATTTTGTAGCTCGCCCCGAGCCACATTTTGTGTTCAGTTTAATATCCATGGAAGTTAAAGGGCTTTTCTCGCTTTTTATTTTCTTGGATGCATTTTTAAAGATCTCATTAAAGTGCATTTATCAAAGTCCTAACATATGCCCCGGGGGGTCTTATGCCCACACAATGAGGCTGATTAATAGAAAGAGAAATACTAATTTGTATTACAATTTACGTCCTTGGGAGATATTTGCCCCTTTTTTGGTGGGGGGAGGCAGGTAATCGGGAAAGTGTATATTTTGCCTTGCAAAAGAATACAGAGAGTCAGCTCACTTAGATGCCTTCTTCCCGCACCCACAGTTAATTGCATGGGGACTCCAGGCTCTAGGTCCCAAGATCAGTCCTTTTCTCCATGGCTTCACAGGGGTCCTGCCGCTCTGGAGGAAGAAGGGGAGTAAGATTTTCCCAAGACACAGAATCTGAACTCAGTCTCTGGGCCTGGAAAACTTATTTACCCAACACCTTCTTGGTGACTTTGGAGGATTGTCTATCTGGGGGGCATCCACTCATTCTTCCCTTCCTGGGGCAATTTTAAGACTTAATATCACAATATGGACCAAAGAAAGAAAGAAAAAAACTCACCTTAGGCTTGAACCCAAAGTGGGATGGGATTTCCTTTCCCTTCACACTAACCCTCACTTTCTGGTCCATCTGTCCAATGGCTGTGGGTCTCTCCTGCCAGAGATCTGCTTTCATGGTCTGGCCTCCCCAAAGTTGCACGTTGAGACAGCTTTAGTCCCTGCAACCCAGACGCGCCACTCCACCGCGCCACAGCAGGAATTTCCAGTGACTTCAGTTTCCTAATCCCTGGGCAGAAGGTGAGGACAATTGGAGCTAGGACTGATTTTCAGTTTTCTGGTTAGGAAAGGTCCCAGCGTGGGGTGGTACTCCTGGGGCATACTCCTTGATTTCTCTCATCTGGGACTTGGAGCTGACACCCCTGCTTCCTGCAGCCCCTGCTCCCCCTCATGAAACCGAAACCCATATCAGGGCTGTTTTGAAGGTGTGCATCTTTAAGGTGAGCATCTTTATCGCTACACTCAGAATCCAGATTGGGCGACATTTTCCTTCCCCATTGATTTCCAGTGCATGCCACCCTCCAACTCGAGTCTCCAACCCCAGATAAAATAAACCTTCCCCCTTCGACAAAACCTTTGTGTCCGCGCCTTTAATCCTCGCTGGAGCAGGAAGGTGCAACGCGCTTTGTTTCGGGAGTGAATGAAGACAAACGCTTGCACCTTGACGCTAACCAGACAATAAACTAATCCACTTGAAGGTTGTTATCTGAGATGGGATGTGTGGGGGGCCTGAGAGCTCAGATACATACTGTGTCGGGAAAGGAGTTTCTTTTCAACCCCTTTTCATTCCAAAAAAGAAAGAAAAGAAATGAAGTCAAACAAATTAGTGTTTCCAAATAAAGGGAAAAGGCCTTGTATGTTTAATGATTGGAAGTGCTTTTGTAGGTGGGGAGGGAGAGGGTGCCGCCTAGGGCTGCCAAAGCTTTGGGCTCCTCAAGGCTGCCCCTCCCCTTTAGCCGGTCCCCAAGACACCCCCCTAGGACTTTTTCTGCCCTTAACTCCCCTGGAGGATGCACCTACCCAGCAGCTTTCACCAGCCTGAAAGGGGAAGGATGTGCCCAAAGTGCCTCCCAGGAGGCCCTCAAAGCCCAGAACAGAGATGGTGGGAGGCTTAGATGCCATCTGAGGACGCCCACTACACCCACAGGCACACTAAGGGAGGCTCCCATACGTGGGGTTGTGCCGAGGGCTCTCCGAGCTTTCCTAAAGTATCTTCTTTTCTCTCCTGGTTTGCTGCTGTTCAGAGCGCACCCCCCCCCCAACAGGGGGCGTAAAGCCGCAGTGTGGGGACCTGAGAAGCTGGGGACGCAGGAGCCGGCAGGGCAGCCCCTATGCCCTGGAGCGCAAAAAAGGCTCTCTTGTTTGAGCTACCTGGGAAAGTAAACAGGTAAACACTGCGCGGACTTAGAGGGCCACTTGTCCTGGAGTGGGGCCACTTAGCCTGTGTACATTCACCTCCCCTCCTGGGCCTCCGGCGATTGTTCAGCTCCCCCGCCACCGGCTTTAGCCGCCTGCGCCAGAGCTTCAGTCTGTCCCGGAACCCAGAGCAGCAGAGGCCAGCTAAGCACCGGGAGGTTCTCCTGTAGCCTCCAGGAAGAGAGGTTCTCTTCCTCCCCTCTCCCTCTTCCCCTTGGGGCCTGTGACTCCCGGTGCGCCCATCCTAAATCTAGGAAGAAAGAATACAGAGTTAGAGATTTGTGCGAAACCTGGAGCCCCAGTGCTGATAATAAAGATGGGCCAAGAAGGTGCTCCAGCTGTTTGGGTGACTCCAGGAGGGATGGGCAGTGTTGGGGACACTAAGGAGGCACCAAGCAAGCCTCCCTCTGGCCCAGGGTATGCTGGGCTCAGAACTTCCAGCACCTGCCTCAACTTCCTTTCCAAGATCGCAGCAGGAGAAGGCCCATTGTAGGGAGCTCACAGGTCCCCAGACTATGGCAGCTGACCCCAAAGCCCAAACCCAAACTTGCTGGAACTGAGGACATTGACCTCTCCTGGCTGCAAGATGGAACCTGGAAAGAATTTGCTAAAGAATTCCAAGTGGAGGAGACTAGAGCCCATCCAAGGGGAGCTGAAACCGGTGCAAGTGGATGCTGACAGGGTGGGGGGTGGGGACATTAATAAAAGACTCTCTAGGGAGGGGGAAGGGGCACAGGGGGCTGGGTGCTCTCAGCCTGCTGGGTGTGCGGATAGTGCGGAACAGGAGCTCCTGGGATTGAAAAGGCCAGGCTGTGGTGCTCCCAGGGAGGCCTCTTGGGAAGTCCTCAGGATGCAATCACCTGTTTAATTTGGGTGGAAGAGGTGTGTTTGGCGCCTGACCCCTTGACTCTTCGGGCTGCAAGCCGGGCCCATGAAATCGAGGAGACCCTGGAGTGTGCTCTGGGAACCGGACTTGCCCCTGGTCGCCAGCTGGGCCTGCGCCGGGGCTCCTGACGTCCACAGGCCGCTCCTTGGGGACTGGCATTTTATGATCTTCCTCTAACAAGCCCAGTTTCTCCCCTTCAATTATGGGCCTCCCAGCGGTCTCCCAGCTCTTTTTCATTTGCAAATGTTAACGCTTTGGAAGCGGACGCGGGAACCGCACGAGCGAGGAAGCAATGGGGAAAATGGACTCGCGAGGTCCCGGGAGAGAGAGACTCTGAACGCTATGGATCTGGCCGCCCCGGGCACAGCGGAGGCAAGGCCAAATCTCTCTCCAACTCCCTCCCTCCCTGCCCAGCTGCCCCAAGGCCAGCGGAAGGAAAAACTGGGGGACTAGCTGGAGTGAGGGTGGAGGAGGGGACCGAGATCCAGGCAGCGGCCTGGGCAGGCAGGGGAAGTGGGCACGGCAAGTGCTCCAGGAGGGAGACCCTGAGAACTGAGACCCAGAAGGCTGAGGCCAAGGGACAGGCGTGGGGCAAACCTGGTCTTTGTGAACTGGACTGGGGGCCTCCTTCTCAAGAGGTCAATGGCAGCACTCCCTCCCCGTGATTAATTCCCAGGAGGCTGCATTCCCATAGGAAAACAGTTGTCTCTCAGGTGCTCTGCCCACCTTGCAGGCTCCCAGGGGCAAGGGGAGGGGACATGACTAACAGCTGCAGTGTTGGTTAGTTAGATCTTGAGAAGAAAGGCCCACTGTGCTCAGGGAAGGGAGAGAGAAATTGGGATCCATGTGGAACTACATGGCTCCAAGCTGAAGAAATGAGCAGGGTCTGGAAGGCCTCTGTTGGGCAACACCCTCCCCCGTGGCCCTGAGGATATTCGAAAAGGGACACTGCTTGCCAAAGAACCCCTTTTCCATCCTACCCAAGAATTGGCCTGGCTTTGAGCAGCCTCCATTCTGGCCCCAGTACCCAACCATGGAGGCTGCCCTGGTCCCCAAGAGAGCCCCCACCGCCTTAGGAGGGGGGAATAAGAGGAAGAACAAAAGGAGAGTCTTTACTGCAATGCTAGGGTTGAGGAACTTTTTCTGGCCAGTTATTTATTTAGCAGCTGAGTAACAATGGGCAGGGCAGGCCCACCCTCGCCTCTGTGTCCAAACTCCGCGCTTCCCGACTCCTGGAGAACCAACTTCTCTCCTCGGGCAGGGGAGGGCGACGAGCTCCCACGTGAAAGGGGCGAGGGGAGACAACGGGGAGGGAGGCTGAGAAAGACAGAGACTGGAAAGAGAGCAAAAAAAAAAAGCATGGAAAGTAGTGGGTTCGAGGAACACGATTCAAACCAGTTTCTAATTCTTGCAGTGGGGAAAAGGGGGGAAGGAGGGGGAGAAAGGAGAAAAGAAAAAGTAGGAGGAGAAAGCGAGGAATCGGGGAGCGTCGACATGAAGGGGTTTCCTTAATATTGTGGACGGATTCCGAAATGAATGAAGAGATAGTCCATTGAAAAGGGTTGAATGCCATGACAACTAGGAACAACCTTAGATTTATTCCAAACAGTTAGGACACATTGAAAGAGAGCGTCAATCATGTATTATTTCGCCACTGAAATAAATGCAAAAACCGAGCCCGGACAAAGGCTTCCAACGGGAGCGGGACATTTGTCTACATTTCGCTCATTGTCCGCAGCTTAGCAATCGGTTTGTATTTGTGTTTGCCCGGGTCCGACCACCCAGGACGCGCCGACGAGGGGCTCACTCTAACCTGGGCCATTGTCACCCACGTCACATACTGGGGGCGAGGCAGCGAGGGTTGCAGAAAGCCGCCGAGCGGCTCGGGGAGAGGCGCCCTCACCCGGCGCTGGCAACCCCGGGGGCGGCGGGGGCGCGACGGCGGCCGCAGCAGCTGCGCGCGAGGAGGACCCGGCGCCCGCGCGCCCCGCTCGGCCCGCGCGGAGGCTGCCCCGGCTGCGGCACAGGGGGCGGCGAGACCCGGACCCCACGGGCGGCCTTCTCTGCCCTCCCCGCCTCCAGGCAAAGCTCCTCCCTGACGCTCCCCTGGGGTAATCGAGCATCAGGTAGCAGCACCCGCCCCCGCCAAAAAAATTCTGTTTAACTGGAAGGAGGGGTGGTAAGTGCGGCGAGGCCTTTTCCTCTCCAGCGCCGAGGAGGAGGTGCAGTCCAGGGAAGTCCACGTCCCGGGTTGGAGAGCGGTTGGAAACTTCACGCTAACCTAACGCAATCTGGGAACCTGACGCGCGTCCTCGGAACGCGCCCCCAGGGCGTCCAGAAGGAGACGAAATTAGACGCGCGGGAGCGAAGAGAACAGGGGACGACGCCGCAGCAGCCGCCAGCCCTGCGACCCCTCCCCCGCGGCTCTCGGGGTCCTGGGGCTGGAGACACTGCGCCCCCGCCCCGCCCCCAGCCCTCCGGCCGCTCCCCCTTCCCGCCCGCTCCACCTTTAGCTGGAGGCCCGGGAGGGAGGGGGCCGGAGAGGAAGGGATAATAGAGGGCAGGAAAGGAGCTGGGTCCTCTGCCCTTTTCCTCCACCCGCAGAAGGCGGCCCGCGGAGCCCCGAGGCCGCAGGGCCCGGGTCGGAGCCCGGCCTAAGTGGGAGCTCCCCGCTCGCCCCGCCCTTCCCTGGACCGCCCGCAAAGCAGAAAGTGAACTGTGTGTCCTCCTCGGCCCCAAAGAAATGGAGGCGGGGGGTGGAGTGGGGGAGGGGAGGGGTAGCGGGGGGGAGGCGGAGTGAAGGAAATAAATGCGTCTTTAGCAAATAAAGGGCGGCTGGAGGGGGGTGGGTCGCCTGGTGGTGGCTCCGGCCGGCCCGGAGCCGAGCCCTCTCCTGGGTTTCGGGCTCTTTCGCGGTTAACTAGAATCAATTACTTGCCTTGTCATTTCCAGTACTGATCCTTAAGCCTCAACCAAAATATTGACCTAGGAGGCTTACAGAAGTTGGGCTCTTGCCATTTGAACCGGATCTTGTTTAGGGAACCACCAGCGATGGGAAGGAAAGATTTCCGCAGCTCAGCCTTCGCCCCCTCCCCCTATTCCAAAGGCGCCACAAATCGCCAATTTTCCGGCTTGCCCCGGGTGGGAGCGCGGGGGCGGGGAGGTAGGACCCGGTGAATGTTAAAGAGGATTTTTTGCCCTCCTCCAGGTTTCTGTTTTGTTTTCTCTCCTCCCTCCCCCCTTTTTTTTAAGATGCAATTTGTTAAAACGGCCGTTTCAAGTGTGTGGACTCGCGAGCGACGCGGTGGTCCTTTGTATGTAAATACTGGGTAAAAAAAGGCTCGCCCCGTCTTTGCAATTAATTGACACGTTACACCTCTCATCTTGCTCTAGAGGGCCGTTGGCTGGGCGCGCGGAGCTCCCCAAAACCCACAATTTCACATCTGCAAATACTGTCTTCATCCACTTGACTCCCAAGACCCGCCCACACGTGGCCAACCTTTGCGTTTTTAATGTCTCTTCCCCTTTTTTTCTACCCTTCTCTCGCTCCCTCTCTCGCTCCCCCTCCCTCCCTCTCTCTTTCCCTCCCTCCCTCTCTTTCTCCCCCTCTCCCCCCCTCCCCAGGTTCGTGAGTGGAGCCCAGCCTTATATGGACTGATCGCTCGGGCAATGGCCCATTTTTTCCTCGCCACCAGCCGCCACCGCGCGCCGAGCGTCCGCCGGAGCCGGAGCTGACGCCGCCTTGGCACCCCTCCTGGAGTTACAAACTAAGGCCGGGGGCCCGCGGCGCTCGGCGCGCAGGCCGCCCCGCTCCCTGCGTCCGTTTCCGCGTGCTTTCAAAGAAGACAGAGGCACTGGGTTGGGCTTTATTTTTTTCCTTCCCCTTCCCCAGCGTTTCTTTCTTTTTAAAATAATAATAATTATCTCAATAATTAAAGCCCATCCCCCCTCCCCTCCCCCAGTCCCTTTCCCCCAACCCTCCCCCCTCGCCCGCCGGGGCTGGGTAGCCCCACGAATTGACCAAGTGAAGCTACAACTTTGCGATATAAATCGCGGGGTCTCGAACCATGTCGCTGACCAACACAAAGACGGGGTTTTCAGTCAAGGACATCTTAGACCTGCCGGACACCAACGATGAGGAGGGCTCGGTGGCCGAAGGGCCGGAGGAAGAGAGCGAGGGGCCCGAGCCGGCCAAGAGGGCCGGGTCGCTGGGGCAGGGCGCCCTGGACGCGGTGCAGAGCCTACCCCTGAAGAACCCCTTCTACGACAGCAGCGACAACCCATACACGCGCTGGCTGGCCAGCACCGAGGGCCTCCAGTACTCCCGTAAGTAGCGAAACTTGGCCGCCGAGGCCGTGGCCGCCTTCATCCCTGCGGCCCCAGGCAGGGCTGGACGCCGGCAGTGAAGGGGGAAAGGACCATGTAAGCCTGGATCCCCCACTCCCGGTTTCTAGAAAGATTTTTAACACTTGTTTAGGACACCCTCTTTCCTCCTTGTCAAGTCCCCTTAGTCCAGGAAAAAGACTTGGTCTCGGATATTTTTTGCAACACGAGAATTTAAGGAGAAAGAGGGGGAAGGGAAATACCTCCCCCCAAGGGCTGGTTACACATGTCAACCGGGACTGCTGGCTTCAGCCGAAGCCCAACCACCCACCCACCCAGCCCCAACACTGACTCTGACTGCCGGGAGGGACTAGCCTGGCACACTGGAGTTAGCCAGAGAGCCGTGTCCGGGTACGGGTAGAGTGTGGGGGTGGCTTCGGGTGGCCCGGGTATAAATAGCTCACCCTGTCCCCTGCACGATCATAGAGGACGCTTTGTGCGATGTGGGGGATGTCGAGAAAGCCCTAAAGCAGAAACGAAAGCCCCCAAAAACCTGCCTTAAATGGCCCGGCAGATCAATGCTGGGATTGTGGGGTTTTTCTTTTAAAAATCTGCCCACGTCTCTCCGGAAAGAAAGCCGCTTAAGGGGGCCGGAGCCCTTAACCCGGGATGATCTTCCGCATGCCACTCCCTCCCCCAAATTTGCACCTACCCTGAGCGAACCCCTAGAAACTCGAGACAGGAGCCCCCACACCTGCCGATTCTCCTCTTTATCCTGGGAGGCCGCGACGGCTTCGTTAGGCGTGGAGCAGGGCAGGGGTCACGGCGAAGGCAGCGGGACTGGGCTGCTATGCGCGGAGGGCCAGGGGCGCACGGAGGATCCGGGGTGCTCGGGTCTGGCACAGGCGGCGTGTGGCCTCCGGGCGCCTGACGCGCTTCTCTTTCCCCTCCCCTTCCCCCAGTGCACGGGCTGGCAGCCGGCGCGCCCCCCCAGGACTCAAGTTCCAAGTCCCCAGAGCCCTCGGCCGACGAGTCACCGGACAATGACAAGGAAACACCGGGCAGCGGGGGGGACGCAGGCAAGAAGCGGAAGCGGCGGGTGCTCTTCTCCAAGGCGCAGACCTACGAGCTGGAGCGGCGCTTCCGGCAGCAGCGGTACCTGTCGGCGCCGGAGCGTGAGCACCTGGCCAGCCTCATTCGCCTTACGCCCACGCAGGTGAAGATCTGGTTTCAGAACCATCGCTACAAGATGAAGCGCGCCCGGGCCGAGAAAAGTATGGAGGTGACGCCCTTGCCCTCGCCGCGCCGGGTGGCCGTACCCGTCTTGGTCAGGGACGGCAAACCGTGCCACGCGCTCAAAGCCCAGGACCTAGCAGCCGCCACCTTCCAGGCGGGCATCCCCTTTTCGGCCTACAGCGCGCAGTCACTGCAGCACATGCAGTACAACGCCCAGTACAGCTCGGCCAGCACCCCCCAGTACCCGACAGCACACCCCCTGGTCCAGGCCCAGCAGTGGACTTGGTGAGCGCCGCCCCTCCGAGACTCGCGGCCCCAGGCCCAGGCCCAGGCCCCACCCCGGCGGCGGCGGCGGCGGCGAGGAGGCCTCGGTCCTTATGGTGGTTATTATTATTATAATAATTATTATTATGGAGTCGAGTTGACTCTCGGCTCCGTTGAGGAGGCGCCGGGAGGTTGCCTGCGTCTCCCTGGAGTGGCAGATTCCATCCACCCAGCTCTGCCCCCATCCCTCTCTCCTTTTGAACCTTTGGAGAGGGCTGAACTATAAGCCGTGTTTACAGAATGTTTGCTCAGCTTCGCTTCTTTGCCTCTCCCCGGGGGGACCAAACGTCCCAGCGTTAATGTCGTCACTTGAAAACGAGAAAAAGACCAATCCCTCCGACCCCGCTTTCGTGAATTTTGTAAAATATGTTTGTGTGAGTAGCGATATCGTCAGCCGTCTTCTTCTAAAGCAAGTGGAGAACACTTTAAAAATGTAGAGGATTTCTTCCTTTTTTAAAATAAGAAAATGCTAAATATTTATGGCCATGTGAACGTTCTGACAACTGGTGGCAGATTTCGCTTTTCGTTGTAAATATCGGTGGTGATTATTGCCAAAATGACCTTCAGGACGGGCCTTTTCTCCCTCGGGGCCCAACTCCTTTCTTTGTGGTTTGGTTTGGTTATGTTTGGGTTACCCCTGCTTTCTTTTTCTTTTTTTATTTTGTTCAGTGCAAACATTTCTCAAATATGAAAAAGGAAAACATGAGTAGGCGGGAAGCCCCCTGCCCGGTCCTCGGGTCCTGAGCCCCGGAACTTGGAGCTCAGCAGTTCCGCGAAGTTCCCCAAGAGCGCCGGGCGCTGAAAGCTTTTCGATTTTTTAAATAAGAATTTTAATAAAAATCCTGTGTTTAAAAAAAAACAAGCCCAGCCCTCCCGTTTGTCTGACTTTGTCGCCCTGCGCCGGGCCGGAGGCCTCGGGCAGGGAGCCGGGCCCCGCGGCTCGAAGCGCTCCCGCCCGCGCTTCCTCTCCCGGCGGGGAGGCCAGGGGCGCCGGAGGGCTGGAGGGGCTCCCGGGACAGGCCCCAACCGACAGACAGGCTGGACCCCACGCCTAGGACCCGGAGCCGGGGCGGGAGTGTTCAGCCGGCCTGAGAGCTGTCGGCCCGAGGCCCAGGGTCGCCCGCCCTCTCCTGGCTTGGTGCACTGTCTGAACCCCGGGCGGTAGCGTCCCGGCTTCGGGAGGAAAAGTGACTTTGGGAAACGCAAAGGCTAGAAGAGCAAACCCCCCTCTCTGGCCCAAATCTACGAGTGGCTCCTTCAGCCTGAGAAGCTGTTGAAGCCACTACACTCGATGACTTTCACTTTGTTGCGTTTGATTTACCTCTGGCTAAGAAAGGGGGGTGGGGAGGATGTCTGAGGTTAAGACTGGTCAGCTTTCTCTCCACTCCCAACCCCCTTTTCAAAAATCTGTGGACCGGTGGAGGCCTAGGAGACCGCTCCAAGGCCTGGGGTTGAGGGGGGCGGTTCAGGACGCGCTAGGCCTCGGTTATTAGCGGGCGACGCGAGGTCCTGGCGCGGAGGAGGGAGAGGGATGCTGCAGCCTCCTCTAGGCTCTTTGGCCCCAGGGAGCCAGGGAGCGGGAGTCATTGGCAATGCCAGGAAACAGCGCCTTCCCTGGTCCCTTCCGCGCCCATCCTTTCTGGGTTTCCAGACCTCTCTAGCTCGGGATTGGATCCCGGGCCTCTTTCCCTCCAGCGCTTGGCGGTGTGCGATCCCCCCAGGCTAACCCTTGGGCGCGGGGCTGGCTAAATTATTAGAAAGTAGAGGTTTGGAGGTGAGGTGGGGCGCCGCGGTCAGGAAGTGCGCAGACAGCCCCAGGCTCGCCCAGGAAGAGCGCATCCATCCTTCCCCAGGAGGGAACAGATTCCATCCAACCCTTGTCGCAGGGAGCAGATCTCCCTGGCAAATGCTGGCGCACATTTGGCCACGCGGGGGAGTGTCTTCGGGGGCTGGGCAGACTGGAGGGTACGCCTTTCTTCTCTATGTCTCCGATTTCTGAGATACTTGGGGATCTGTAGTCAGAGCCCAGTGGGCGTTCTGAGACGCCTGGGGATTGAAAGTCAGCCCATTTGGAAATTGTATCTCTTGTTCTTTCCAAAGCTCGAGGCTGGAGGGGGATTGGGGGAAGGGAGGAAGCCGGGCAAAGGGAGCGGTCCCAGCTGACTTTCTCGCTCCCTCTAGTTGATGATCAGATTTAATTCAATATCTAAAGCAAACATGATTATCCGTGTGACCAAATCTGCGCGTCAATAGCACTCAGCGCAACACGCCCAGGGACGTGATTACACTTTATTCCCGCGTTGCGCACCCGCCCCGGATAATTGAGGGCGTGGGAGTCTTTCTAATATCCCTGTAAAGGTCCTTTCCCATCTCCAGGTTCATCCTCAGAAGGGGGCAGTTTTCCTAAGTGCTGAAAAATCTCCCTTTGTTCTCCACACTAGCTTGGAAATGTTTGGGATTTTATGTCTTGCTGTTTGTAAAGGCCAATGAATTTCTCCCAAATCGTTTGTTGTGAAATAATTGAATGCCCAACATGCCCTGGTACCAACCACTCAACATCCACTTGCAACTTCCCTTAACCCCAGAATCGCTGGGAAGGGAGGTAGGGGTTCTAAGTCTCTTGGAGAGGAGTTGTCACCAGGCCTGAGGAGCAGCCCGGAAAGACTCGAGTTGATTTTGACTGTTCCGGGCCCCAGGACTTCCGGGGGCCAAGAAGGATCATAGGAGCCCCCCAGGTTCCCAGGGAGGAAGGGGGAAGCGTGAAAGATCCAAACTCTCTTAGGCTTCCACTGCTTGCGCATTGAGGGCGCATTTGGGGTGGTGGCCAGGTCTGCAGGAGTGCAGTCTGGGTGTGCGCTCACGCAGCGGGCCCGGAGCCGGGGAGGTGGGCCCGACGCCCGCCTCTCTCTGTCTTCGGGTCCCCATGGAGTCAATAAAAGCGCCCGCAGAGACCTGTGTGGCCCTAACCCCAGCGCCCTGGGAGCGCACCCGGCGCGGGGTCCGCTTCAGCAGTCTATCTTCGCCCAATCTACAGAGGGCCGCACAAAACGGCACAATGGGAAAGCTGGGAGCCGGAGATGTTAGAGGCGTGCATATTAAAAAGGGACACAGAAAAGATCGCAGGGGACAGAGAGAGGGGAAGAGGGAGAAGAGGGCCGCCCTCCCCCCACCCCCGCCCCACCCCGCACCATTCAGTGCGCTTATCGCGGGCAGTGAATCCCGGAGTCAGGCAGAAGTCTCCTTGGGGTTTTGTTGGGCCTGTCACTGGGTCCCTTTGTCATCCGCGGGCTCCATGCTGGATTCCATATGGCCAGCTGGGCCGAGGGAGCGCGAGGAGGGACCCGCACAAAACCCAAATTGTGTCCGGCTTTCAAACCCTGTATTGTTGTCTGTGAAAGGAAGACGCATTAAAAATTCGTGCTATATCTATTGGGGAGGAGACTGGAGGAGGGGAAAAAAGCCACCCCTGTCTTTGATGGCTTCAGAGGGCGCTTGCCCTGCCTAGGCCCCATGACACGCTGAAAGCTGGATCTCTCTCTCTCACTTTCTCTTTCTCTCTCCTTCTTCCCCGCCCCCAATTTCTCCAAACAAATATTGGCTGTAACGCTTTGGCCAGGGTCTCTGAACCATGTGCCTTCAGGTTTTGGGATCATTGCGCGCAAGTTGCGCGCTCCTGTGTGTCATAGCTGGGAACTAGGCTTCTCCTCCCTTGGAGCCCCGCGTCGAAGCCATCGCACCGTCCAGGGGCTCAGGAGGCAACTCAGAGTACTCAGGGTCTGGGTGATGCTCGGTCCCCCGCGGGTTTTGCGGCTCAGGGTAGATGAAAATCCAGTCCCCTGGTTCTCACATCCGACGCGTGCCGACGCCCCGGCTCACCGAGCCTCCCTTCACAAGAAAGACTCTGAGAGGCCAAGGGCCCTGCTCAGTCCTGCTCAGTCCTCAGCCCAACTTCGGCCGCCGGTTCCAAGGCCACTTGCGCCAGGCCAGGCCACTTGGTTTACCAACCCGGAAGAGCTAAGGGTTCCTGTTCATTTGAATTACGCGCGGGGATCCCACTGGCATCTCAGTGTGATGGCAAACCACTTCAGAAACTTCTCCAACAGCCTCCCTTCTCCCATGTTGGACGAGGAAGAGACTTCCTCTTTAATTTTCAGTGTCTTCTGCATCCTTGTGTTTGCGAAATTCAGTACCATGGAGACACCGCAGGGCTTCCAAGGAATTTGCCCATTTTTGCCTTGCCTAAGCAGTCCAAGTTGGAGTGGGGCAGTCAGAGATAATTTGGGTCATGCCTTCTCCCCTGCAATAGCCAGGTCAAAACTCTTATAAGCAGTCCCCAAATAAACATGTACTAAACAAAAAGTTTATGCTGAGCACTGTGGAAATTAAAATAGAACCCAGACATCTTTCCCAGGGACAAAGTCACTCAGCCCTTAATGAGCACAACTGAGTTGGTGGAAATTCCAACTAATCCAAAACTTGGGTACTCCCCTTTTCCCTTTTAGAATTACTGTCATATTTAGTAGAATCAGATAACTTGGTAAGACTCGGAGCCCCCTTCTCAACGTTCCCCACCCCAGACAGGGAAATAACTTATTTCCTTACCTATTGACTGTTGGGCTTAGCTGAGACCTGGTGTGGATTTCTCGAGCTTTTTCAAGAGCTTGGTCATTGAAAAGCTAATCCAATATTTACTGAGCATAAGGACAGTTCTCAGACGTATTTATTAAGGCCCATCGCTAAGTGATTACTTGGACCCAATACAAAGGCCAGGGAAGGGTGCGTCTAGGCACACCAGATCCTGCCCGGGTGGGGTCTCCCCATCCAGATCTAGGAAGCCAGGCGGGAACTTGTGAGATGCTGAGGGTCCCCTCCCAATGCTTAAGTGGCGCGTGGATTAGATATTGTGTTGGGTGGTATTTCAGGAAATATGTACTTGTGGCTTCCTGAGAGGCCAGGCGCAGTGACACTCTAAACCGCGTAGATATATCATCTTTTATCCAGGATCTGCAAATAAACCCCTGATCCCCCTGGCGCATTATAGCCGCTGCTATCTCGCCAAGGAAGCGATCTGAGTTTTATTGCTTTCACCAACGACCCAACGCGCGCGCGCGCGCACACACACACACACCCTCCCCTCTCCCACTCTGGTTTTTAAAGGCTCTATGTTCTTCCTCCCGGGCCATCGTTATTAATAAAGAGGCGAATAGGCCTCAGCGCCGCCATCCGAGCAAGTGGGGAAATGCCGGCCTGCCAACCTCCCGCCCGAGCGCAGAACCCCCGTCCCCTCCACGCGCCACCTCCCGCCCGAGAAACTAGCTTGTGCCGCGCGCCGCCGCCGCCAGGAGGCGCCCGAGCCCCGGGCTCCCGTGTGTCGCTGAGCGCTGGGCCTAGTCCTGGGAGAGCGCGGAAGGCAGCGCGGCGCCGGAGGTCCCAGGCTGCACATCCACCGAAGCGCGGCCCCGGGCCGAGCCTAGTGCCCAGGCCGAAGAGGAGTCGGCGGCGGTTCGGAACCACCGTTAGACCTGCAAGTCAGACGGCGGCGGGGGCACCCGCTCCACCCTCGGCTTGGGGGTGCACGGGAGCCTGGAAAGTGCACGTCGACAGGGGACCATCTGCACTTGTGGACACGCCTTTTCCTCGGTTGTAATATTTTCCCCCATCCTTCTCCTTCCACGTACATGCCACCTCCCGTTCCCGCCCCCATTTCTACAGTGTTTGGGCACAAACGGCAGCAGACAGGTCCAGGAGTGCGCTGGCCACTGGGAGGGCTCCACCTCCACGAAGGGCACCATGGCGCCCGGTCTCCGAGATCTCAGGTCCCTACGCGCATAACGCGCGGCGTCGGCCCCTGCAGGTGAACGTGGGATGGGCACTTCTGTAAGCCTGCGGGAAGTGGGTGCCCACGTTGGGGTCCAGGGAGGGAGGGGGAGTGAGGCCCAAGATGGATTTTTATTTTGGTCCAGATTTGCGGAGGGGGATGTGGTACTAGAAAGGAGAGACCCTCGCCTTCCGCCCACCATCGAATCCCGGCTCCAGCTACTCTTGTTCATCCCCAGTTCCAAGCGGGCGAAGGTGCGGCTCCCGCGAAGAGAGGCGTTTCGGGAAGCGGTTCTCCGCCTTGCTTCTTCCGGGGCCTCGGGGAGCGGGGCAGTGGCGCCTCCTGGCCACCAGGGGGAGACGCCGCACCGACGCCAGGCTGTGGGGTCTAGGCCCCCCTCACCCCAGCTGAGAGCGCCCCAGGTAACCCCGACTCTGTGCTGAGACCTTGACTGGGTGCAGGGGTAACCTGGAATGGAAAGGACACGAGAGTGTGGACCTCTCCTACCTCCGCCCACGCCCTGGTGCCTTTCTGAGAGGCTGCATGTGGGGCAGGAGACCAGGGAACAAGAGGGTTACATTCCTCAACGTCCGTCCTCCCCTTAATAAAAAGGGCCTGTGATTCCCGCTTGTTTGGGTAATTGTTCGATGGAACCGCCTCCCATCAAAGACGTTCGTGGCTCCAAACATTGATCCCTTTACATTCTTAAGCGTCGCTTCAAAACCAGCGGGCGGACGTCAGATTAGGGAGTCTGCAGTGCCCAAGTTGTCCGCGGGGTGGAGCGATTGGATAAGAAAAGACTTCTCAGTCGGTCACTGCCCTGGGCCAAGCACAGCCCGGACGCCTGCAGCATTTGAGAGATGTCTCAATGAGGTGTCCTTTACACTGGTGTTGCAATCCCCCAAATAATTAAAACTCTCTGCCCTTTGTACTTGGCGCCTGGAGTGTGATGTAGAGGCTCGAGGTATCCAGCCCAGCCCTTCTCCTCCGCCCCAGCCTCACCCTCCCCCCAGGCTGGTGCTGTCGGTGCCTGGATAACTCCCACCACCACGATCAGGACAGAGAGCACTTACACCAAATGTCCCCTTCTGCCAGAATCACGTGTTGTTTTCTAATAAAAAATACCAGAATACATACATGTATCAGTTGAAAGCCTTGGATGAAAAATCCCACCCTTTCCTTGTTGTTTGTTTGCCCTGTGGTGTTTTTGCCTTTCTTTATAAAATGGTACAGAGAAAGCCTCAGGTCTCTGACCCCGGCCCCTCATACCTGAAGACGATGACAACCACCACCATCTACTATGGCCAGGTACCTGCTAGGCGCTTCTCCTAATAATCTTACGAGATCATCATACCAAATCTGTCTTACAGATGAGGAGACCGAGTTTTAGAGATGTTAAACTTGTATAAACAAAGCAGTGTTCTTACAAAGAAAGACTTCCTGGTGGTGAAGGTGTGATCTACCAGACTGTCCCGTCCTATGTCAGGAGAAGAGTGGGGCGGGGGTGAGGCAGGATGCAGCCCCCTCCATTCTGCAGAAGGCAGCTGGGTGGTGGGCTTCTCCATGGAGCAGGGTTCTGCCAGCTCTTCTTTAGCAGCCAGTGCTGGCGTCCCAGTAGGCTGGTGCCAGCTGTGCCAGCCCTTGACATCCTCTAAGAAGCCTGCATACCACCACCTCCACTGGGTGCCATGTGGCCATACCAAGCAATCAAGAGTCCCCCAGGAATTGAGGGGTCAGCTGAGGGGCACATTCTGAGCCTGTTCTCACTCCTGGGCCTATGGCCTTCCATCTCCTTGGTTTTGATGACACAAGCGACTCCCCTTTCCCCCCAGGATGATAAAAGGTACAAGAAAAATAGATTTTCAATTGCCAATTGATCTTATCTCTTTAATTAAATGATTACTTGTCTTTTACCTGATAAGGCAGAAAAGGAAAGTAAGTTACTATGTTCCTTTGGGTACAGTGCTGGGCTCCTTAATCTAACAGATTTACAAGAATTATTAAAAGGACCTATATTAAGTATTTACTTCCAGACCTCTCCATGTTTTTTTTAACTCTGCTAGCTGCAAAATAAAAGAATTGCCTCATCAACTCTGTAGGGGAAGATGAATTGTATGGGAATGGTGTAAAAGATGGGGGGAGTTAGATTTATAAGGTAAAGCCAAAGGAATTAGATTTTTGTGCCTGTGCTAGAGGATCAGACACCTGGTAGTCTGGCCACAAAGGCACCTTTCTGAAATCACCAGTCCTTCTCAACCAATGAACACAGTCAGCTCCTTCAAGCATGAAAAACTGTGGCCCAAATTCCTGCTGTTGTGACTCTCTGGAGAGGAGGAGGTGCTTGCTGCAGGCTGTAGCCCCATACCCACTGCCCCTGGGCACTCCCTCTTCCCATGTGCTGGCTTCCTACTGCAAGTTTCTGCCTGAAGGTGGAGCAGGAGGGTGCTGGACCCCTGGGACAGGTGGCAAGTCCCGGGAATTTCATGGTCGTCAACCAATTTCAGGTGGAGGTTACTGGATAACTAGCCCAGTTTCTTGGCCCCAGGTGGCACAACTCTGAGGCATGTTCTACCCCGTCTCCCAGAGGTCCCCCGTGGGACTGAGTGCCAGCTGCCCTGAGTGGCAATCTGCTCATTGCCACTCCTTGTACTGGTTTCTTTCCCTTCCCTGTCTCACTTCCCCACTTCCTCGTTGGTCCTTTCTGGGATCCTCTCCCTAATTAACTACTTGCACAGGAATCCTTGTCTCAGGGCCTGCATCTGGGGGAGCCCAAACAAAGATAGAGATACTTCTACCTTCATCCTGGACCTGGCATTGGTCTTTCAGAGGTCACCCATGACCTAATGGCCCATCCCAATGGCCTCTTCCCCCGTGTGTTCCTTGGGAGTGTCCATCATTGATGTGTCTTTCTGTACTAAGTTTTTGAGTGGCAAAGAAGCAGTTAGCCCAGGCAGCTATGTGACAAGGAACGTGGAGACTAACAAGCAGCTGGCCAGTCACTCTGGCTCCTCATGTTCAAGCCTGGGGCATACAGCTGCCCTCAGGAAGATGCAAACTAGGGCTCTTGTTCCCTCAGGACCCATCCTCAGGGCCAGTGACTTGGTCTTTTCCCATCACAAAGGAGCCCCCAGATTCTCTGGGTGCAGCTTACATTCCTGCCTCCCAAGAGGGAGAATCTGATTGGGTCAGGGAGGCACCTCCAGTTTGCAGAGCCCTTGTTGGTCAGGTTCTGGGTCCAGGATACCTGATGGGCAGGTGGCTTCTCAAAAGTCCAGCCTACATGGTTACTTTTGACTTGGACATGCAGGACAAAGGGCCACACAGCGTGGACACAGAGGGTGACAACTGCATGTAGGAAGAGCCACTCTCAGTGTTATGGGGTGAGTTGTGTCCCCCCAATTCACATGCTGAACCTCTAACCCCCAGTACTTTGGAATGTGGCTGTATTTGGAGACAGGATCTTTAAAGAGGTAACTGAGTTAAAATGAAGTCATTAGGGTGGGTCCTAATCTAGTATGACTGGTGTCTCTATAAGAAGAGGAGATTAGGACACAGACACATAAAGGGAGGACCACGTGAAGAAATAGGACAACACGGCTGTCTGCAAGCCAAGGAGAGAGGCCTCAGAAGAAACCAACCCTCCCGACACCTTGATCTCAGACTTCTTAGCCTTCAGAACCGTGAGAAAATACATCTCTGTTGTTTAAGCCACCCAGTCTTAGAGTTCTACCTTGACTTTCTCTCTCCCTTAGACTTTTTTTTTTTTTTAAGCCAAGTGCTATTTATTGAAAAGAGCAGAGAAGATAGAGACAGGCACCCTAGGGATGGGATGGAACAAAATAAGCAGTGCAGGTCTACCTCCTGTTCAGCACATACTCTGGGTGCCCCACTGGGCCATCTTGTTGACAGGCTCTTGAGGAAGCAGTCACGCTGCTTGGAGGCAGCTTTTTTCTCCAAAGCCGCAACATGGCACATGAAAGCCTTCAAATTTGGGAACTCATCCAGGCACTTGAGTTCACACATACAGTCCTGATTTAAGACATCACAGGTGAGAAAATTCACAAAGGTGAACAAGGAGAATTGCTTCAGTTGCTCACGTGGCAGTTCTAAGTATGGAGGCTTCAGTGTTGAGCAGAGCTGTATTAGTTGCATGCAGAAATCTGTTATTTGGTTCTCCATGATGTCCACTGGAATCTTTTTTCCTTCAGTCTTGCCACACTGAAGAAGTGTGCTTTTGAGTGATGTAGGGCAGGATGGTGCTGTTCTGGGTGGGCTCTTGTTCTTCCTGTCCATGAGGTAGCACAGATTAGGGAAGTCCAGGTCTAGCTTGAATTTCACACCCAGCCCTTGGCTTCACTCATAGTCGGGAACTTCCTGCACATGACAAATTACCAACATAGGGAGCAGGCAGGTCACATACACCAGCCTGCCAACATCCCAGTTACCCATATCCACAGTCAACCTGGATGACATGGTGATGCTTCTGTGCCTTTGAGAACAGTGCCTTAGATTTTTGTATCTGGATCCCACCTCGTCCTCTCCTCTAGGTTGAAACAGCCATTCCTCAAATTCTAATCTGATGAAATCCTATTCTTCCTTCCATTGTAGTTAGAGACATTGTGCTTCTCTAGGCTTCCTGTGGTCTCTAGGGATGCTGAACCAGCATTCCCTTGAGCCTTTCAGGGACTCATAACCACATTGTCCAAAGTCCACCTAACGCCAAGTATATCCTGTAGAACCAATATTCCAATTCCTAATTCTACAGGTCTTACAGGACCACAGGGTGTGCGTGAAAAGCCTGCTGCAAGCCAGACAGCTTCAGCTGGAGTATTAATGAGATAGAGGGAATAGGCTGTAAGAGCAGATGATGAATCCCTAAGGAGGTGGACTCCAGAGCCAAAAGTGTTCTCCACAAATTCTCACATTTCTGGGACATAAGTAGGAGAGAACATAACTCAACCTAGGGAGGGAGCTCAAACTCCAACTGGAGAAGCCCCAAGGGGAGAGGCTGTGTCCTGGTGTAGCACTGGACAGGTTCCCTGTGTCTGTTTGATTCCCTATGCAGGTGACTTGCATTCATCCTTGTCTCCCCAGGGCCTGGATCACAGTTTCTCACATTTTGGGATACAAATGAATCACCCAGGATTTTCATAAAATGTAGTATCTAATTCAGCAGCCCTGAAATTCAGCAAGCCCCCGGGGGATGCAGATGCCGCTGGTGCAGGACCACCCTCTGGGTAGCTAGGGCTTAGATAACAATTCCAAATGTCTTATTAGAGGTGATCTTCTATTAAATTATCAGTAGGAAGTCTACTAGAATGATTGCTGCTCCGAAACAAGGGTGGGGAATCTTTTAAAAATGGTACTTGAATCATTTGGGAAATAAATGAAAGAGACATATGGGTAAAAATAATCCAAAAAATATGCTATAAAGGGCCAGAAGAAATTTTAGCATCATTTTATAACAATTCCCTCCATGAATTTTCCAGATGAAGAAACTAAGGCCTTGAGAGGGAAACAATCTGCCCCAGGTCACACTGCCAGGTGGCCTGTGGCAGAGGAGGGAGACTCACAGCTGTATCTCCCGGCTCCCATTCCAATGCACTTTCCACAGTGATGCCCTGCTAGAAAAACACGGCAGATGCCAAACTTAACTGTCTTTAAAATTAAGACCATGTGACTGTCATAAATATTTACAAAGCACAAACCAAATCATAAACAAAGCACAAAATACCAGGAATCAGAAGATGTCTTGTGTCCATGTGCAACCTTGAACCAGTTACTATACGCTCTCTGAGCCTGTTTCCCCACTAGTTAAAAAAGTAGAAAAGGATGTAGCTGCCCTTCCTAATTCAAAGGGCATCACAGGAGGTAGTTAATGTGCTGAACCATTTCAAAATTGTGGAGCTGAACTCACAGTAGGAGTTCACACACACCATTTCATGGCAAGGACTTCAGTGAGGGGAGGGAGGTGGGGAGTCAAACATTCAGAGATCAGTGAGGCTGGGAGGCAAAGGAATTAGGGGAGAAAAGGAGGAAGCCAGAGGGACAGGCCCAGGCTGGGCTCTGAAATCAGTGGGTGAACAAGGTAAAGAACTAGCAGCACACTGTCCATGGATATGTCTGTGGCGATGGAAATGTACTATATCTGTGCTTGCCAATATGGCGGCCACTAGCCACATGTGGCTATCAAGTACTAGAGATATAGCTAGTTTGATTGGGGAACTCATTTTTAAATTATATTTAATTTTTATTAATTTCAATCTAAATAACCACAGATAGCCAGTGGTTCCCATGGCAAAGATCTAGATTATACCTAATATTTGTTTGGAGAAGTAAAAGGAAAAGTATGTGTCACCCCTTCTTACCTCCCTATAACATGCTAATTAATATCACTGAAATTAACCACCATTCACAGCTCTTCACTTGCTCTTATGAAACCTTCCGCTCACTCTGTAATGAACAGATACAGTGGCAAGGGCTGGGAGTGGTGTGGGAGGGGGATGTATGTTTATCTCTTCACACACTCGTTATATCCTCAATCACAAATGCCTCAGGCTGTATAAAATTCCATAAATAATAAAGAGGTTTTTAAAAAAATATTATGAGTCTTGGTTGATTCCCTACTATCTATCTGGCTGGGATTGGGGTGGGGCTGGGGGGGAGCACTCAGAAATGCCGATTACTGTCCAGGTGGGGGGAAGAATAGAGCCACCTTCCAGAGGTTCTTAAGCTCTTGTGTACCAGGGAGCCCAAGGCCAGGATGAATACTACAGAGCCCTTCGTAGAAGAATGAATGTAGGCTATAAAGGAAATTAGATTACAATATAATTCTGCCCCTTGGGGATGAGGGGCTGTGGATTAGAGCTCCTCACTCCACATAGAGTGACGGAGTCCCTTTGCTTAGGCACTTCCACCCCTCCCCTGCCAGCTGCCCCCTTTGCCAACTCAGGATGAATCTGGAGAAGAGGACCAACCAGGACTTGCCTTCTGGGTCAGAGAAGAGTATCTGAGGTCACCATGGACAACAACATGGTAAGACCATGGAAGGGACATATTGGAGGGCAAACAATGCCCCGAGGTAGAATTTTGGTCTTGTTGGACATATAGGCCAGGCAAGGGGCTGAGAGACGGGCTGCAGCGCTTGCTCTCACGTTAACCCTTCCCCACTCCCATTTCACTCCTCTCTGTGGACATAATGACATTTCATAAAATTAGGTATGATATCAGCAACAGGAGAAAATAATTGAACAAGGCAAATTGAAATATCACTCTTGATGCAAACACCCTTTTAAAGTTTACCACCCTGATCCTGTGCAATTAGGCAGAGCAATTATGAACACTGTCAAGCGCCCTCCCCAGACCTGCTGGTTGAAATGAAAGGCTCTAATGGAGACTTGGCCGATCAGGCTGGAGAGGCTGCGTGTGCACGGGATGCTGAAACAATGATCGCAGCTGGGTTAATTAATCAAATGAGGAAACAGGATAAAAATCCATCTTGCAGCAGTAACCCAGAGGGTTCAAATGCAGAGGGTGCAAAAGAAACAAGGCAATCCATACTTGTCTGAATCCTTACTTTCAATGAGTGTAAAGTTGGAGGATCATGCTCTGATTTGATTTCAACTATGTGGTTGAAAAGTAAGAGAAGGTAATGCTAAGGAATGCTTTAATAATGATCCAAGCATAATCAACTGGCAACATTACGTCTGACAGGAAGTTATCCATTCCTAGATTTTTTTTTCTTTTTGTTTCCCCAACATTTATAATATGTATATTTACGCCACAATATAACCTTCATGGATTCTGATAAAGCTGGTCTTAAAAACAAATTTATTTCTTTAAACAGTCCAACACTACATCAATTTAAAAGGTTCTTCAGATTTTACAAGGCATGAAACTTATTCAAATAGAATTTACATGAATATTTTAATGTCTGTTTAGAAATGGAATGAAGCTGTTCATGGTTCTGTCATGTAATAAAAACATACTTTTACATTAAGTATTGACATTTTAGAGCTCTCTGCTAAAAATTTCAATAAAGTCTGTTTCCAAAAAATAGGAAGGGCTGTTTCCTCTTAGTAAGAGTAACACCGTATGCCATACCATTTTGTACATATTCAAGCTCTTAATAAGCATCAAAAATATGTGTCCTTTCATAGGTAAATAAACAATTTAGATGCAGGCGAATAAACACCAGAATTAAAAACAATCTCCGTGGAGTAGGACTAGGAGATTTTAACTGTTCATTGTGTACCTTCTGCACTGAATGTATATTTCCACATGCATAATAACTCTAACAATAATAACTCTAACAAGAATAGCTAAAGGCTTATGTTTTCAAAAATACAGTTAAGCAGAAAAATAAAAGGCAGTAATTTGAGACATAAAATTCTCAAACTATTCCAGATGATTTTTTATGTGAATGAAAATTCCTCCCTTTTATATCAGACTTCAGAAAATTAAGGACATTGCTAACTAAAACCTACCCATCTTTTAAAAATTGGATTATTTATTCTTAGTAATTTCAAACTCACTAAAGACCATGCTGTAATCGATTACACCCTTGAGAAATTATATCTAACACTATTTAGATAAAATTTAAGGAGATTTACCTTTTTTTCTTCTTTTATTGACTACCATCCTTTTTTTCCCCCAAGACCAGGAAATGGTCCCCAGCTTATTTAAAGCAAAAAAGTATCCATCCTTCCCTCCACTGGCCACCCCTTTGGTCTTCCCTGATCCCTCAGCAACACAGCCCTCTCTCTCTTCAGGCTCACAAGCTGACAAAATATTTCACTGCTCCCTTCCTTCCCAAGGACATCCACATCCAGTGTTGCTGACTCATTTCTTCCCTAGCCTGCTGCCACCACAAGTCCAAGCCCTCACCGTCAGAGTCTGCATTCTTGAAGATAAGAAGACCCAGCTGACAAACTCACTCCCAGAACCAAATATGTGCAAAGCACTTAGCACAGCACCTGTCTGTCATGAGTGTTTAATACAACCTGTCATCTCCCTCACTATTGTTCCTGTTACTACCATCATGATTATTTATTTGAATGCAGAGTACTGGTTAAAAAGTCTCAGCTCTGTGATCAACTAACCCAAGTTTAGGTTACACTTACTTTTGTGACAGTTGGGTGGTTACTCAAAATCTGTAACTCTCCCTGTCTTGATCTGTAAAACAGAATAGTAGTAACCTAGTCCCTAGGAATTCTGAGCAGATTAAATGTGATTATGCATACAAAGCCTTTAGCATGGGCCCTGATTAAGTAAGCTCTCGATGAGAATCAGTTAATTTTATTAGCAACATCAAATCAAGGACTCAATACTGTTCACAATAGCTACAAAGAAAATAAAATACCTAGGAATATACTTAACAAAGGAGGTTAAAGACCTCTACAAGGAGAACTACAAGAACACTGATGAAGGAAATCACAAATGACACAAACAAATGGAAAAACATCCCCTGCTCATGGATTGGTAGAATCAACATTGTTAAAATATCCGTACTGCACAAAGTGATTTACATATTCAATGTAATCCCCATCAAAATACCAGTGTCATATTTCACAGATCTAGAAAAAAGTAATCCTAAGCTTCATTTGGAAGCAAAAAAGAGCCCGAATAGCGAAAGCAATCTTAAGTAAAAAGAACAAATCTGGAGGCATCACATTACCTGACTTCAAATTATACTACAAGGCTATAATAACCAAAACAGCATGGTACTGGTATAAAAGTAGAGACATAGACCAATGGAACAGAATAGAGAACCCAGAAATAAAACCATCTACCTACAACCAATGGATCTTCAACAAAGTAGACAACAACATACACTGGGGAAAGAAAGCCCTATTCAATAAATGGTGCTGGGAAAATTGGATAGCCATATGCAGAAGAATGAAACAGGATCCCTACCTCTCGTCATATACAGAAATTAATTCAGGATGGATTAAAGACTTAAATGCAAGGCATGAAACCATAAAAGTTCTAGAAGAAAATGTAGGGAAAACTCTTTTTGACATTGACCTAGGCAAAGAATTTATGACCAAGACCCCAAAGACAAATATGGCAACAATAAAAATAAATAAACAGGACTTAATTAAATTAAAAAGCTTCTTCACAGCAAAGGAAATAATCAAGAGAGTGAATAGACGACCTATAGAATGGGAGAAAATATTTGCAAACTATGCATCTGACAAAGGGCTGATATCCAGAATCTACAAGGAACTCAAACAAATCAGAACAAAACAAACAAACAAACCCATCAAAAAGTGGGCAAAAGACATAAACAGAAGTTTTTTGAAAGAAGATAGACAAGTAGCCAACAAATATATGAAAAAAAGCTCAACATCACTAATCAGGGAAATGCACATTAAAACTGCAATGAAACACCACCTTATCCCTAATGGCCATTATTAAAAAGTCAAAAACCAACAGATGCTGGCATGGATGCAGAGAGAAAGGAAGGCTTATACACTGTTGGTGGGACTGCAAATTAGTACAACCTCTATGGAAAGAAGTATAGAGATTCCTCAAAGAAATAAATGTAGACCTACCATATCATCCAGCAATCCCACTACTGGGTATCTACCCAAAGGAAAAGGAGTCATTTTATCAAAATGACACTTGCACTCAAATGTTTATCACAGCACAGTTCACAATTGCAAAGATGTAGAATCAACCTAAGTGCCCTTCAGTTCATGAGTGGATAAAGAAAATGTGGTATATGTATACCATGGAGTACTACAGGGCCATGAAAAGGAATGAAATAACATAATTTTCAGCAACTTGGATGGAATTGGAGACCATTATCCTAAGTGAAGTATCTCAGGAATGGAAAACCAAACATCATATGTTCTCACTAATAAGTGGGAGCTAATAGACGGGTATGCCCAGGCACAAAGCAATATAAAGGACACGAGAAACCAAGAAGGAAGAAGGGTGGGAGCGTGGGTGTGGGATAAAAACTTACCTAGTAGGAACAATGAACACTATTCTGGTGATGGGCACATCAAAAGCCCTGACTTAAGCATTATACAAAATACCCATGGAATAATAACACTTGTACCCCCTTAATTAATATTTTGAAATTTTAAAAAATGAAAAAAAATATTAGCAACCAGTTGGTCTTCTTGTCTTCAGTTTTTTTCCCCAGGTGTGACTGGTTCTATATATTGTTTCAAATAAATCTTTATGAAGGCAGTTTTGCACATTCTTGCTTTAAAAAGTTGCACAGCTCCTCACTGTCCATAGCTGGGTACCCACCACTGCCCACCCATCCCCCCACTGCTGGCCTAGAGCAGCCTTTTGACTTAACCCCAAAGTCTTTTCATCTACCCTAAAATTCAGCACCTCTTTCCCACCCTGATGCCCAAGTTCTAGGTTTTCTCTCAGTTGATGGTGGGGTTTAGTACTGGGAACTCACCCCACTCCTCAGCCAGGCTGGCAGTGACTAAAGGGCAGGATCCGAGAGTCCCACTCCCGGTAGACACTCAGTCCACGTTCACTGTTGCTGCTGAAATAAAATAAGAACATGCTATAAAACCCACAAAGCATGGCGGAAATTGAAGGTGTTAATTAAAATGTCACTTTTACATAGATTATTAATCAGATCGTGATGAAAGAACTCTGATGTGCATCAACAATGAATCCAGGATCCTTCCAGGTGATCTTTCTTTCTTCCTGGCATTTGTCACCTAATGAATTTTAAATGTTTAGCCTGTGAGAGCTCTAGTTGAATATGCATCCAAGTAACAGGCTCTGCTCAGGTCTCCTGAAGGCATTACTAGAGGGGGAGGGAGAGAGTGCACTCTGAAAAACCCTGGACCACCTGTGTGAAAAGCAAAGGAGTTTCTCAAATAATAAAAATGCATACACATTTTTCAGTTCCCCCGCAATCTCAATACCTAAGCAAATCTTAAAACCTCTTAACCAGGTTGTATGAGGCTTTGTCTATTTTTCTTTCTGGGGTTAAGACAGCTTTAACCAAAGAAAACACCACTAGGTTTCCTACTATGCTTTCAAAAATCAGGAGTTGGGATGTTCTATAAGATGTCAGTTTGACAAATGTAAAGTTCTTTTCCACACAGTTATAATTACATTTTGTAATATGCCAATGTATGTTTACTTTCACCAAATCAATCGTATATTTTGTTATCAGGGCAAGCTTTATATTTTCGGTATTTCAATTGTTCCCTTAAGGTGGGAAGAATCTGTTTTGAATAGTTCTGTATTATAATTCTTTTTTTTAAAGCAATTTTATGGCTTTATATCTGCCAGGCCAATGAATCTTGCCAAAGCAACTATATTTGGAGACCTCCTGTTGAAAAGGATACTTTTTAATATTTTTTAAAACTTCTTATTCTGCAATTATTTTAGACTTATAAAAAGTTGCAAAAATAGTTTAGAATAGAGTTTGCATTTACCCCCTGACCAGATTCCCCTAATGTTAACACATGAACATAACCGCGGTAAGACTGTCAGAACCAGGAAATTAATGTTGGAGCAATCCTCCCAACTCCAACCACACACTTTCTTTGGATGTCGCCAGTCTCCCCACTGATGTCATTTTTCTGGTGCAGGACCTACTCTAGGATCCCACTTTCCATTTAGCTGTGTCTCCCTAATCTTTCTTCTCCAACCTGGGATAGTCCCTCAGTCTTTCCTTGTCTTTCATGACCTTGAAACTAGTAAAGAGTACTGGTCAGTTACCTTGTAAATGTCTTTCAGTTTGAGTCTGATGTTCTCTCATGATTGAGACTGAATTGCACATTTTTTGCAAGAATACCACAGAAGTGATGTTGGGTTCCTCCTAGTACACCATATCAGGGGTATATGATGTTAATGTGTCATATCATTGGTGATATTAACCTTGATCTCTTGGATAAGGCAGTATCTGCCTGGTTTCTCCATCTTAAGGTTACTATGTTTCCTCTTTGTAATTAACAAATATCATGGGATTGGGTACTTAGACTATGCAGATATCCTGTTTCTCTTCAAACTTTTGCCCTCTAATTTTAGCATCCATCCCTGGATCTTGCCTGTAACAATTATTGGTGTGGTGTTGGCCTATTGGTGGTTTTGTATTTCCCTCCTTTACAAGGACACTTTTGAATAGACCTGTTCGTATTTCAAAATAGGGTTCATGTTCTTGAAGATTTTTTCCTAATAGTAACTCCCAAAGATCTTAAAAGTGATCCCAGGGTCATCTCTGGGTATCTACTTCCCTCCTCTCACCCCAACAATTTCTCACAATTGAAGTTTGGTCTAATTAAATCAAACATTAAAGGTAACCTCAAAGATGAAATGTTACCAAAATGACACCACGAACAGTGAGAGAAGGGGTAGAAGAAAGAGATGTGTTGATGTTGATCAACTAGTCCCAGGATCCTCACCTCTCCTACTCCAGCTTTTATATGCTTTTTGGAAGCAGGTACAATTTTTTTAAATGAGGTAAATTTAAAATATGCTATTTGTATCTTTATTTGGGGGTATTTATTTTAGTGTTCATTAACTGGAACCTTCTTCCAAAGGATATAATACCTTCTCCTCAGAACAACTAAGAATGTGCCAAAGGTAGCCAAAACCCTGTGCTTCACCCTGTTTCTGGGATGGCTCTGAATATCCATATTCAATTCCTTATTCTCTGATTGGTTTCCCAGAAGAAACATGGTCAAAGAGTTAGTGAGGGTTGTTCGCCCAAGAGATGGAGGATTGAGCGATTGAGCACTCTTCCACCCTAACATACAAAAGGCTTTATAAGAAAAAACTTGATGTGAAAGTGTCAAGCTGCCCAAGAACTATGAGTTACTCAAAACCCACAAGGAAAGTAAAGATAGTCTTGATTGTCATGAGAAGACATTTGGAAACAAAGGGGATTGAGAAGAGCGTAGCTCAAAACAGGATCTGTCTAGCCCAGTTGAAATCTGAAGTCTTGATTCCGAAGTAATCCCCTTGCTGTCCAAGTTATCCTTACCTGGCTAGGTGAGCTCTCGATACTGAAGAAGGGAAGTAGTGTGGGTGCTGATTTGACTTTTGGCATTGTGAAATGAAGCTGTGTATTTATAGCCTTTATAATGAAGGGTGGTGAGGTCACAACAAATCAATTTTAGATGACAACTGTTCATCACTCCCTAAAAGAAAATGAATTTTAATAAGCATAGTTCACATTTGTTGAGTATTTACTATGTCCAAGCATTGTTGTTGCAAGTGCTTTGTATGTATTAACTCATTTAATCCCTATAATATCCCTATGTGGTAGGTACTATTTAATGCAACCATTTTATAGATGAGAACACAACATCATGGAAAGGTTTAAGTTACTTGTCTGAAATTACACATTAAGTGGCAGACCTGGGATTCAAACCCATGCTGTCTGAAGTCAGAGCTGGTATCTTAACCTTCATGCTCAACTGGCTGCAAAACAAATGGCTCATTGGCTAGCACCAAATAAAAGGCAAATGTTACCTTTTGTAAAGGGCGATGTCAGAAAGGATGCTTAGAAAATCACCACCAGACACCATCGATGATCAATCTACAGTCCAATTTTAAGCTGTTATGATGATATCTCACATACATCTATCAGGGAATAGGCAGCTCCTCTGGACCACACACATCTTCATACCTGAGTGCATGCTTACCTGAAAGCCACCTCCCTTCCCCTTCTTCCCCACCTGCCTCCATCAGGGAGTGGGATGAGAATCAGAAAGGATCCATTTGTCATCAGCACTCTATATTCTGGCTGGCTCTAGACGAAGCTAATCTCAGCTAACATGAGGACTCTTTTCTTCGTTTTTTTTGTTTGTTTGTTTGTTTGTTTCTTGTCCTATTTTGTTTTGTTTTGTTTTTAAGAGACAGGATATCTCTATGTTGCCCAGGCTGGAGTGCAGTGGCTATTCACAGGCACAATCATAGTGCACTATAGCTTTGAACTCCTGGGCTTAATTGATCCTCCTACTTCAGCCTCCTGAGTAGTTGGGACTACAGGCACAGGCCACCCTGCCCGGCTTATGAGGATTCTTTTAAGGAAAGTAGCCCCAAAGAAGGCAAAAGTTCTTTTAGTACAATCATAGCTGGGTAATAGAAAAAAAGTAGGTCAAAGTAACGCTGCTAGAAGAAATATGTTTTCTTCATGTGAGAGTGGACTTTTTGGAAGAAAATTAATAGCCCCTGGCTATGGCTGGTATATTTTCAAGAGTGAACTCAAGCAGCTGCAGTATCACTATCAGGGAGTCAAAATAGGAAGGGCAGTGCCCACAACATGTCCCCAACCCATACCACAGCCTGTGTTGCCCTCATTCTCTGGAGCAGTAGAGCCCCAGGCAAGGAAAGCCCCCCTAACACCCAGTGAAGAAGGAGCCACTAGAGTTTTTTCTTTCTTAAGAAGAAGGAATTGAAATCTGGGACTCCTTTCTTTCTAAGAAGGAGGCAAGTGTCCTAAGGGAAGTGGTGGAGGGAAGGGGAGACTAAGGAGTGTCCATTAGGGGAGGAAAAGGAGGATGGGGAGATAGAGGCACCCTGCCCTACCCTTCAAGGTGCTCCACATAACTATCAACCAGATTTCCACTCCTGTTTATTTCAATTTTTTTATACCCCCCAGAGTAGCAGCTCTCTGAGGTGTCAGGAAAAAGCAATATCATTGAATTATTTTATATTAAAATGTAAGTGACTGCAAGACTCAATCTCCTGGAGACCTTGACATTTCAGAAGGAGGATGAAGGGTCTCTATTTGGTTGGATTCCAGGCAAATGCAAAAATGAAGACCATGTGCACAATGTATAGATAGTTATGGGCAGAATATTCTGCCACAGAGAGACACCAGCTCTCTGCAAGAACCTACCCCCAGGCTCGAGCTCCATACCCCTAGATGTTACTGCTTTTCATGGGCTTCTTTTAATTATCTGCTGCATTAACTCAGGATTCCTTACACTGTCTCTCATGTGCATAGGGGCACCAGTAGCTTTTGGGTTTGGGTTTGAATTTGGAGGGATGGAAGTAGGGCAGCACAGTGACATTCTTTGTATGGTTGAGCAGTTTCTGGTATTCTGGTCATATATTGCTTCTTAACAAATCACCCCAAAACTTAGTGGCATAAAACACCATTTGATTCTGCTCACAGATTCTGCAGGGCAAGAATTCAGGCAGGGCATAGTAGGAACAGCTTATCTTTGCTCCTCAATGTCTGGGGCCTCAGATCGTCTGAGCTGGAGGCTGGAGTCACTGATGCTGGAGGATTCACCTCCAAGAGGGCTTCCTCATTCCGATGTGTGGTCTGTGGGCTGGGAAGGCTGAAGAACAGGCTCAGCTCAGACTGTCATGGACTGTCAACCAGACATCCACATGTAGCATTGCCAGCATGGTGGTCTCAGAGGAACTGAACTTCTTACAAGAGCAGCTCCAAGAGCAAATATTCCCTAAGGAAAAGACAAGCTTTATTACTTTCTATGACTTGGCCTTAAAGGTCACATTGTATCACTTCTGCCACACTCTATTGGTCAAAGTAGTCCCAGATTCAGAGAGAGAAGATAGGTTCCACCTTGCTATAGTCTGAATGTATCCCCCAAAATTCATATGTTGGAACCTAAGACCCAGCGTGAGAGTATTAAGAGGTGGAGCCTTTAGGAGGTAAGTCATGAGGGCAGAGCACTCATGGATGAGATTAGGGCACTTATAAAAGGGCTTGAGAAAGTAGGCATGCTGTCTTTTGCTCTCCCACCACATGAGGACACAGCATTCATCCCTTCTGGAGGATGCAGCAACAAGATGCCATCCTGGAATCAGAGACAAGGGTCTCACCAGACACAGAACCTGCCAGCACCTTGATCTTGGACTTCCCAGCCTCCAGAACTGTGAGATATAAATTTCTGTTCTTTGTAAATCACCCAGTCTCAGGTATTTTGTTATAGCAGCACAAATGGACTAAATAAATCACACCTCTTGATGAAGCCATTTAGACTGATGCTCTGAATATAGTCAAGTGGTTCTTAAACTACAGGGCACCTAAGCTTGTGAAAAGTACACATGCCTAGGCTCCACTCCCCCAGAGCTTCTCTCTTACTAGTCTGCTTATCACCTATAATCTGCACCCAGGTCAGTCTGATACTTCTGTTTATTATTAGTTATTTTTTCTTTTTGTACCCCTTTCCCTCCTCTTAACTGGTTTAGAAGTTATACAACCTATTTCTATTCTTTTAGTGGAAACCTTGAAATTTTATCTTGTATATTTTCTTTACTAAAGTCTAAAACTAATATCTTAATATTTCTCCTGAATAATACTTTAGAAGCTTTAACTCTGATCTTCTCAACTGAATTCCTATTGTTTAATATTCTAGTGCTTTAAATTTTGAATTCCAGTCCTGCCACAGACAATGTTGAGTGCCCTGCTATATCTCACTAGTTGAGCCTGGAGTCACTTGCAGCTTCAGTGGGCAATTCTTCTACATATTGATGTCTCAAGCACCTGCATATCTCTTCTGAGGATTTTTACTGGTTGCAGGAGCATGCTCTGCAGTCCAGAAGAGTTGACACCAAAGAGAAATCCTCAGCCAATGAGGAACAGAAGTTCTTTCTACTGTCTGCTATGTGAGGATACAACCAGAAGTCAGCTGTCTGCAACCTGGAAGTGGGCCCTCACCAGAACCTGGACATGCTGGCACTCTAATCTCCAGCTTCCAACCTCCAGAACTGTGAGAAGTAAATTTCTGTTGTTTGCAAACCCCCCAGTGTATGGTACTTTTTTACAGCAGTCTGTTTGGGCTTCCCTTCCCTGACTCACTTCTCCACTTCCCTAGTGATGCTTCCTGGCATCACTTTCCAAATAAGTGACTTGTATCCAAATATTTGTCTTAGAGTCTGCTTGGGGAAAAACCTGAACCAAGACAGCCTTACAAATTATTTTACAAAATATTTTTATTTTATGCAGAGCAGACTTTAGATATATTATGCTTACTAACTTTTTTGCTCATCATTCCTTCTATCTCTGATCTTTCTTCTAGGATCATTTTCCTTCTTCTTAAAGAATATGCTTTAGTGGTGTCTTAGTGACAAACTGGTTTTGTTTTTGTGTAAATGTGTTTTTATTTCACTTCTATTCTCATGGATATTTTTGCTGAGTATAGAATTCTAGGTTGGCGTTTACTTTCTTTTTCTTGATTTCCACTGTTGATGTTGTGAAATGTGCTGTACCTCTGCCATTACTTTGTAGGTGATCTAACTTTTGGTCTCCTCTTGGTCTTTGGGATTCTGCAGTTCCACTATAATGTGTTTAAGTGTATTTTTTCTTTTATTTATCTGAGTAGGTAAGAGTTTCATTTTCTGTACCTGTGGATTAATATCTTTCATCACTTCTAGAAAATTCTCAGCCACAATCTCTTCAAGTATTACCTTCAATTCTTTCTCTCTTCTGGAATTCTGATTAGATATATGTTAGATTTTCTCATTTATCTTTTATGTCTCCTTATCACTTATTCATATTTTCTCTTTTTCTTTTTTAAATTGAGATAAAATTAACAGAACATAAAATTAACCATTTAACTATTTTAAAGTTTTACAATTCAGTGGTATTTACTACATTTGTGATGTTGTACAACTACCACCTCCTTCTAGTTCCAGATAATTTTATCAACCCAAAAAGAAACCCCATACCCATTAAACATTCACTCTCTACTTCTCACTCCCTCCTGGCCCATTAGTCTGCTTTCTGTTGCTATGGATTTACTTGTTCTAGACATTTCATATAAATGGAATCATACAACATGTGACCTTTTATGTCTGACTTCCTTCACTTAGCTTAATGTTTTAGGGATTCATCTATGTTGTAGCATGTATCAGTTCATCATTCCTTCTTATGACTGAATAATATTCCATTGTCTGTAAGTACTGCATTTTGGTGATTCATTTGTTAGCTGATGGACATTTGGGTTATTTCCATCTTTTGGCTATTGTACATAGTGCTATAGTGAAACATTCATGTGCAAGCATTTGTTTGAGTACCTGTTTCCAATTCTTTTGGGTATATATGTAGATGTAGAATTGCTGGATCATATGGTAATTTTTAATTTTTTGAGGAACTATCATACTTTTTTCCACAATGTCTGCACCATTTTACATTCCCACCAGCAATGCACAAGGGTTCCAATTTCTCCATGTTCTTGCTAACACTTATTTCATTTTTGTTTTGTTTTGGTTTTTGTCTTATGGAGAACCCAGTGGATGTAAAATGACATCTGATTGTGGTTTTGATTTGCATTTCCCTAATGAATGATGATGTTGAGCATCTTTTCATGTGCTAGTTGGCCGTTTGTGTATCTTCTTTGGAGTAAGGTCAGTTCAAGTCCTTTGCCCATTTTTAAATTTTATTGTCCTTTTCTTGGTGGTTCATATTTTCTGTCACTTTATTTCTCTGTGCTGCATTTTGAGAAATTTCTTCAGCTCTATCTTACAGTTTACTAATTTTTAATTATGTCTAGTCTGAAGATTAACTCATCCAATAAGTTTCTTTTTATTTCAACAACTGTATTTCTATTTCTAGAAGTTCTAATTGGTTCTTTTTCAAATCTACCCTGTCATTTTTTTAGTTTCTTATTGATTCCTCATTTTTATGATTCCATCTTTCACACATAGTTATTCTATATTCTGTATGTGAAATTTCATTGTCTGAAGTCCTGGGTTTTTTTTTTAACTAGTATGGGTATATAATACTTATATATCTTTACAGGGTACATGTGATGTTTTGATACAGGCATACAATGTGAATAATCAAATCAGGGTAATTGGGGTACCCATCACCTCAGGCATTTGCCATTTCTTTGTGTTAGGAATGTTTCAATTCCACTCTTTTAGTTATTTTAAAGTATAGCCTAACTTATTGTTGATTATAGACACTTGATTGTGCTATCAAATATTGTTCATTCTAACTGTCTATTTTTGCAACCATTAACCATCCCCACTTCATCCACCCCCACCACCACCCTTCCCAGCCTCTGGTAACCATCATTCTACTCTCTGTCTCCATGAGATCAATTGTTTTCAATATTTAGCTCCCACATATGAGTGAGAACATGTGAGATTTGTCTTCCTGTGCTTGGCTTATTTCACTTAACATAATGTTCTCCAGGACGCTCTCTTGTGGGGCAGGGAGAATGGAATGGCATTGGGGAGAGAACCCATCTCTCATTCATTCATTCAATAAAGTGCACATTATGTGTCACGTGGAAGAAGAACACTATGGGGGTTGTCATCAGTTAATCTGGCCCTGTAGGCCAGAGCTGAAGTAACCACAGGCCCTACCTCCAAGGGGCTTCAGACTAGGGCAGCCAAGTGGGAACAGTAAAGGCAATATGGTGCAGGCAGTGCTGGCAGAGGTCTCCCCTGGCCTGGGGGGAGCCCTCAGGAGGACATTCTCTTGGGTCTTGAAGGTTGAGTAGGAGTTTTAAGAGCCTATAAGAGCATTCTAGAGAGAAGGCACCACATTATAAAAGCATGAAGGATTCAGATAGGGGATTATGGGTAACTCAGCCTGGAGGAAAACAGGATGGGAGGGGACCATCATGCAGGGGCTTAAATGCTGGGCTAACATGGATGGGAATGTTAGAGCGTGGGGGAGAAGGGGGAGTTCAAGGATGGGAATGTGAAAGGAGGAGGGTAGATCAAAACTGGGAACGCTAGAGAGTGGGGAGATCAAGAATGGGAATGTTACAGAGTGGGGAAATAAAAAAATAAAAAATAAAAAAATTTAAAAATGTTCTCCAGTTCCATCTACATGATTGCAAATGGCAAGATTTCATTTTTTTTGTGGCTATATGATATTCCATGTGGATATATACCACAATTTCTTTACCCATTCATCCTTTGATGGACATTTAGGTTGACTCCAAATCTTGGCTATTGTGAATGGCACTGCAATAAATATGGGAGTGCAGATATCTTTTAAATATACTAAATTCCCTTCCTTTGGATATACACCCAGAAGTAGGATTGCTAAGTTATATGGTAGTTCTATTTTTAGTTTTTTGAGGAAGCCCCATACCATTATCCATAGTGGTTGCACTAATTTACATTCCCACCAACAGAGTATGTGGGTTCCCCTTTCTCCACATCCTCACCAGCATTCATTATTGCCTGTCTTAAAAGTCACTTTAACTGGGGTGAGATAATATCTCATTGTAGTTTTGATTTGCATCTCTCTGATGACTAATGATGTTGAGCATTTTTTCATATACCTGTTGGCCATTTGTATGTCTTCTTTTGAGAAATGTCTATTTAGATCCTTTGCCCATTTTTAAATAGGATTATTTGATTTTTTCCTATTGAGTTGTTCCAGCTCCTTCTATAATCTAGTCATTAATCCCCAGTCAGATGGTTAGTTTGCAAATATTTTCTCCCATTCTGTGGGTTGTCTCTTCACTTTGTTGATTGTTTTATTTGCTGTGCAGAAGCTTTTTAGCTTGATGTGATCCCATTTGTCCAATTTTGTTTGGTTGCCGGTACTAGAGGGTCTCAAAAAATCCTTGCCCAGAGCAATGCCCTACAGTGTTCCCCCAGTGTTTTATTTTAGTACTTTCATAGTTTTAGGTCTTAGATTCAAATCTTTAATCCATTTTGTTTTGATTTTTCTATATGGCAAGAGATAAGGGTCTAGTTTCATTCTTCTGCTTATGGATATCCAGTTTCCCCAGCACCACTTATTGAAGAGACTGTCCTTTCCCCACTGTATGTTCTTGGCAACCTTGTCAAAGCTAAGTTCACTACAGATGTGTGAATTTATTTCTGGGTTCTCTATTCTGTTCCATCAGCATAATGTCTGTTTTTATTCCAGTACCATGCTGTTTTGGTCACTAAAGCTCTTTAGTATAATTTGAAGTCACATAATGTGATTCCTCCAGTTTTATTCTTTTTGCTTAGGACAGCTTTAGCTATTCTGGGTCTTTTGTGGTTCAATATACATTTTAAGATTTTTTTTTCTATTTCTGAGAAGAATGTCATTGGTATATTGATGGGGGATTGTACTGAATCTGTGGATTGCTTTGGGTAGTATGGAGATTTTAACAATGTTGATTCTTCCAATCCATGAGCATGGAATATCTTTCCATTTTTTTTGTGTGTCCTCTTCAATTTCTTTCATCAATGTTATATAGTTTGCATTATAGAGATCTTTCACTTCTTTGGTTAAGCTTATTCCTAGGTATTTTATTTTATTTGTAGCTATCATAAATGGCATTACTTTCTTGATTTCTTTTTCAGGTTGTTTGCTGTTGGCATATAGAAATGCTACTGAATTTTGTATGTTGATTTTGTATCCTGCAACTTTACTGAATTTATCAGTTCTAATAGTTTTTTTGTGTGGGATCTTTAGGTTTTTCTAGGTATAAGATCATATCATCTTCAAACAAGGATAATTTGACTTCTTCCTTTCCGATGTGGATGCCCTTTATTCCTTTCTCTTGCCTGATTGCTCTAGCTAGAACTTCCAGTACCATGTTGAATAAGAGTGGGGAAAGTGGGCATCTTCTCATTCCAGATCTTAGAGGAAAGGCTTTCAGTTTTTCCTCATTCAGTATGACATCAGCTGTTGGTCTGCCATACATGGCTGTTATCATGTTGAGGTAAGTTCCTTCTATACCCACTTTTTTCAGAGGTTTTATCATGAAGGGGTGTTGAATTTTACTAAATGCTTTTTCAGCATCAATTGAAATGATCATATGGTTTTTGTCCTTCGTTCTGTTGTTATGATGTATCACATTGATTGATTTATGTATGTCGAACCATCTTCGCATCCCTGGGATGAATCCCACTTGATCATGATAAATAATCTTTTTAATGTGTTGTTGAATTTGGTTTGCTAGTATTTCGTTGAGAATTTTTTTTTGTCTATGTTCATCAGAAATATTGGTCTATAGTTTTCTTTCGTTTGTTGTGTCGTCTGGATTTGGTATCAGAGTGATACAGGCCTCATAGAATGAGTTTGGGGGTACTCCCTCCTCCTCAATTTTTTGCAATAGTTTAAGTAGGATTGGTATCAGTTCTTCTTTGAATGCTTAGTAGAATTCAGCAATGAAGCCACCAGGTCCTGGGCTTTTCTTTGATGGGAGACTTATTACTGCTTCTATCTTGTTACTTGTTATGGGTTTATTCAGGTTTTGGATTTCTTCCTGGTTCAATCTTGGTAGGTTGTATGTGTCTAGGAGTTTATCCATTTCTTCCAGGTTTTCCAATTTATTGGCATGTAGTTGCTCATAGTAGTAGCTAATGATCCTTTGGATTTCTGCAGTATCAGTTGTAATATCTCCTTTTTCATCTCTGATTTTATTTATTTGGGTCTTCTCTTTTTTTTAGTAATCTGGCTAAAGGTGTGTCAATTTTATTTATCTTTTCAAAAAACCAACTTTTGTTTCATTGATCTTTTGTGGGGTTTTTTTGTTTCAATTTCATTTATTTCTGCTCTGATCTTTATTATTTCTTTTCTTCTACCAATTTTGGGTTTGGTTTGCTCTTGTTTTTCTAGTTCTTTGAGATGCCTCATTAGGTTGTTTATTTGAAGCTTTTCTACTTTTTTGATGTAGGCACTTAATGCTATAAACTTTCCTCTTATTACTGCTTTTACTGTATCCCACAGGTTTTGATATGTTTTGTTTTCATTTTCATTTGTTTCAAGAAATTTTTAAGTTTCCTTCTTAATCTCTTCATTGACCCACTGGTCATTCTGGAGGATATTGTTTAATTTCTACGTGTTTGTATATTTTCCAAGTTCCTCTTGTTATTGATTTCTGGTTTTATTCCATTATGACCAGAGAAAATACTTGGTATGATTTCAGTTTTTTTGAATTTTTTTAGACTTGTTTTGTGGCCCAATATGTGGCCTATCCTTGAGAATGATCCATGAGCTGAGGAGAAGACTGTGTATTCTGCAGCTGTTGGATGAAATGTTCTGTAAATATCTATTAGGTTCATTTGGTCTATAGTGCAGATTAAGTCCAATGTTTCTTTGTTGATGTTCTTTCTAGATGATCTGTCCAATGCTGAAAGTGGAGTGTTGAGGTCTCCAATAATTATTGTGTTGGGATCTATCTCTCTCTTTAGCTCTGATAATATTTGCTTTATATATATATATATATATGGGTGCTCCAGTGTTGGGTGCACATGTATGTAGAATTGTTATATCCTCCTGCTGAATTGACTCCATTATCATTATATAATGACCTTCTTTGCCTCTTTTTATAAGTTTTGTCTTGAAGTCTATTTTATCTGATAGAAGTATAGCTACTCCTGCTCTTTTTTGGGTTCCATTTGCATGGAATATATTTTTCCATCCCTTTATTTTCAATCTTTGTGTGTCTTCATGGGTGAAGTGGGTTTCTTGCAGACAACATATAGTTGGCTCTTGCTTTTTCACCCATTCAGCTACTCTCTGTCTTTTGTTTAGTCCACTCACATTCAATGCTATTATTGATAGGTAAGAACTTACTACTGCCATGTTGTTATTTGATTTCTGGTTGATTTGTGGCCCTCTTCCTTCCTTCCTTCCTTCCTGTCTTCCTTTACTAGAAGTGTTTTAATTTCTTGCTTTCCATTTTTTGTGTATCTGTTGTAGGTTTTTTGATTTGAGGTTACCATGAGGCTTACAAAAAACCATTTTATAACCAACTATTTTAAACATATGACAACTCTGCTTACAAACAAACAAGCAAAGAGAAATCTAATACAAATTCTACACTTTAACTCCATCCTCCCCGCCCCCCGCTTTTTAGCTTTCTGTTGTTTCCATCTGTATCTTTTTATACTATCTCTCAAAAGTTGTTGTAGTGATTTTTGATAGGTTTGTCTTCTAGTTTTCCTACTCAAGATATAAGTGGCTTATACACCTCAATTATAGCAATAGAGTATTCTGTATTTGTGTGCTTACTGTTACCAGTGAGTTGTATACCTACAGATGATTTCTTATTGTTCATTAACATCCTTTTCTTTCAGATTGAAGAACTCCTTCTAACATTTCTTGTAGGATATGTCTGGTGTTGATGAAAGGTCTTTATTTCTCCTTCCTGTCTGAAGGATATTTTTGCAGGATATAATATTCTAGGGTTAAGTTTTTTTCCTTCAGTACCTTGAATATGTCATGCCATTCTCTCCTGGCCTGTAAGCTTTCCACCAAGAAATTTGCTGCCAGACATATTGGAGCTCCTTTATGTGTTTTTTTTTTTTTCTTTTTTCTTGCTTCCCTTAGGACATTTTCTTTATCCATGACATTTTGGAGCTTGATTATTAAATACCTTGAGGTAGTCTTGTTCGGGTTAAATCTGCTTAGTGTTCTATGACCTTGTTGTACTTCAATATTGATATCTTTCTCTAAGTTTGGAAAGTTCTCTGTTATTATTTCTTTGAATAAACTTTCTACTCCAATCTCTCTCTCTACCTCCTAAGGCCAATAACTCTTAGATTTGCCCTTATGAGGCTATTTTCTAGATCTTGTAGGCACATTTCATTCTTTTTTATTTATTTTTTTTCTTTTTTCTCTTCTGACTGTGTATTTTCAAATAGCCTGTCTTCAAGCTCACTAATTCTTTCTTTTGCTTGGGCAATTCTGCTGTTGAGAGACTCTGATGCATTTCTCAGTTTGTCAATTGAATTCTTAAGTTCCAGGATTTCTGTTTGATTTTTTTTTATTATTTAAATCTCTTTGTTAAATTTCTGTGATAGGCTTCTGAATTCCTTCTCTGTGTTGTCTTTGTTCGTTGAGCTTCTTCAGGACAGCTATTTTAAACTATTTATCCTAAAGGTTACATATCTCCATCACTCCAGGATTGGTCACTGGTACCTTATTTAGTTCATTTGGTGAGGTCATGTTTTCCTGGATGTTCTTAAGGCTTGTGGATTTTCATCAATGTCTGGACATTGAAGAGTTAGGTATTTATTTTAATCTTCTCAGTCTGGGCTTATTTGAACTTGTCCTTCTTGAGAAAGCTTTCCAGATATTCAAAGGGAATTGAGTGTTGTGATCTAAATCTTTGGTCACTGCATCTGTATCAGCACAGGGGGTGCCCCAGTCCCAGTAATGCTGTGACTCTTGCAGACTCCTGGTGGTACCACCTTGGTGGACTTTGGTAAGATACAGGAGAATTCCCTGGATTACCAGGCAAAGTCTCTCACTCTCTTCCCTCACTCTCTCTGCTGGGCTGCTGGAGTCGAGGGAGGAATGATATGGGCACTCCCTGTGGCCCCCAGCACCAGGTCACACTTGAAGCCAGCCCAGTCTCACCCAAAGCCTGTGGTGACTATTGTCTGGCTACCTCTGATGTTTATTCAAAGCCCAAGGGCTTGTTAGTCAGCAGGTGGTGAATCCTGCCAGGACTAGGTCCTCCCCTTCAGGGCAGCATGTTTCCTTCTGCCCTGGGATGGGTCCAGAAATGCCATCCAGGAACTAAGGCCTGCACTCAGGGGCTTCCTTCAGGAGTCTACTTGGTACTTTATTTTACTGCGGCTGAGTTGGTACCCAAGTTGCAAAACAAAGTCCTCTGAACTTTTCCCTTTCCTTTCCCCAAGTGGAAGAAGGCTTTCCCTGCATAGCACTGCCTGTGGTTAGGGGAGGGGTGACACAGGCACTGGCTTGGCCGCCACCCCTGGTGTCTCACTGGGTCATGTGCACCCCAAGACCACTGGCTCTGAGCCAGCACAGCTGCAGGAATTTCCCAAGGACTGCAGCCTTTGTAACCCGACTGCCTTATGAATTTAGTCCAGGCCCCAGGCTGCTTTTTGTCAGCCAGTGGTGGGCCTAGCTGGAACTTGGGTTTTGGGGTAGAGGATTTCCCTCTGGCCAGGCTGGTCTAAATACACCCTCTGTGGGCACTGGCAGAATTCTGCCCTGTTCCATGTTCCCTTGTGCCGGAGCAGCCCTGAGATTCAATGTTAAGTCCCACAATCACTTCACTCTCCCTTCCCGGGGCACACAGATTCTCTCTCCACTTGGTGCAGCACTGCCAGAGGATGGGGGAGGGGTGGTGTAGGCAATGAAAGATTGTCTTTTCTGCCCTCTTCAGTGCCTCTTTCCTTGGTATAATGTTAAAATCAGGTAGTATGATCACACACCTGATTTTTCGTTCTTCCGAAGGTGCTTACTTGAGTGGATAGTTGTTGAATTTGGTGTTCATGCAAAGGGACCGTCACTGGAAGTTTCAATTTGGCCATTTTGCTCCACCCTCCTGGGGTTCTTAATCTGTTATTTAGTGTTGTAGCTGACTCTTATTCATCATGAACTTTTTCTTTGTGGGCTTGATAATCTTTGATTTTAAACTCATATTTGGTCCTTTAATGTATGGAAAACCTGACAGCCTAAATTAAAGATTCTTTACTCCAGAGTAGATTTGTAAGTGATTCTGCAAAGATCCAGGGGTACTAATGATCTGGGATTATTTTTGCACCCTTCAGAGGTCCCTAGCTTAATCCTGGAGCCTTGAGTTTGCTTCCTATATCCCAAACTCCCCTCCCAGACTAAACACGTACACACACACACACACACACATACCCAGACACACACTTTAACCTTGGAAATTCTGATAATGGCCTTTGTGTGTGTGTACATGCTTGGCTTATTGTTTTCCACTCTGGTGTCAGCTCACTATTATTTTTGCTACTCTTTCCCACTCCCATTGGAGATTTTCCTTACAACCCATAAGCCCAGCAAAGGTCTAATTGTTCCATAGTGGAAGGGTCCCTCAGGAAGTTTAGTCCACTGTACTTCCCAAAGTGGAAGTGATTCTTATGTTTCTGTATCTCTGGTTCACATTTTAGGTAACACTGTAAAATACTGTATAGGGTTTATGTGTTAGATTGTATTATTGTTCAACAAATATTCATTTTCCCCTCCTTCCCCAGGGGTTAAGTCCCTTCCCTTTTCCATTGACATTACAGTGGCTATATGACTTGCTTTTGCCAATGGGATATTGGCAGAAGTGACAGTGTCCCAGTTCCAAGCAGACGTTTTAAAAGATATTGGATTTTCTGTCAGTACCTTTGAACTCCTATCCATTGCCATAAGAGAGTGTGCCCAAGGTAGCCACCAATCCTTCATCCCAGATCCCAGAATGAAAGACAGACAAAGTAGTGTCAAGACACATAACCTAGGGCAGAGCCATTATAGCTGACTCACAGATATGGGGCAAGAAAAACAAATATTTGTTGTTATGAACCATTGAAATTTGGGGGTAATTTGTTAAGCTATATTATCACAGAGAAGATGAATAATACTGTTAAATAAAATTTGTACGAGGCCACTGATGTGGATTAGGCTTCTGCACTACGCCTAACAGACCAAACCAATATGGAATTTAACTACAGTAGCTGAGCTTCAGTTAATTGCAGGAGTCTCTGTAACCAATTAACCAATTAAATTGTCTGTACATCGCACTTTTGTTTCCTATAAATGCTGTCAGATCACGTTGTTGGCTAGAGTTCTCAGAAACTGTTCTGGTCCTGGGGGCTGCCTGACTCACAAATTGTTTTTGTTTTGTTTTTAATTCCTTAAATAAATTCCATTGAATTTAATTGGTGAAAGGATTTTTTTCTTTCAACAACATGTGTATATTTGAAATACTACTGTTCTTTATATGTGTGTTTGTGTGGGTGTTGGGGGTCATCATAAACAACTTGCAGACTCCAAAGTGGAAGATAGTATTTATTTTGGGTGAGGCCCCTCCCTTTGTTCTAGGATAGACCATTTTGGTGAGCCCTTTCTAATCAAGTAGATGTGAGGTAGGAAAATACTTTTTACATTGTTATTAGGAAAACCTTTCAGACTGAGATATTTAATGTACTGTTTCATGCTGAAAAGTATTGTCTTATAGAGACAGAGACCATCTCCACTGAAATTTTAAAGATTAAAACTGGTTTTCTTTTTCCTGGGACATTGGACCCTGGACATAGAGAAGAAAGGTAAAGTGAAAGGGATCCCAATTTCAGGGGATGAAATGTGGGGGTCATCAGAGTTAGCCCCAGGAGAAAATCCTGTGTGAAGGATCATGGCCCAGTGGACCAGAGGAATAGCAGCATCTAATATTCCCATTCAAGTCTTCCTTTCCTTCAAAAATATTTGTAAGCACTTTTAATTAGTTGTGTTGCTTTGGGAAAGAAATGCACTGCTTTGGGTCCATTCTGCAGGATAAAACATCCCTGGCAGAATTGCTGCATAAGGAGAAACAATGATCAGATAGCCAGAGGGGATGACTGTTGAAGCCTCATGCAAGCAGCATCTAAGTGACCATCAAGATGCATTTGTAGAACTTTACAGCATTCTTGGGAATTCTTAGAAAGATGAAATAAAAGGAACCAATGAAAGACAAGGACTTTCAGCTGATCCTGAAGATGGGATCTTGGATGTTATTGTCAGTATTAAAGGGGAGAATGGCCTTGAAGGATGAAGACAGAGAACAAACAGATGCTTACTTATTTATCTCTTAACTTTTCTCAAAGTTTAATATTCATGCAAAAAAGGGCACATATAATAAGTATAAGGCTTGATGAATTCTCACAAAGTGAACATACCATGAAACTAATGTTGGGGCCCAGAGCACAGTACCCCAAAATAAAGGCCTCAGAAGCAAAAGTTTTTCTCTGATCTCCCCCTGTTCCCTAAGCCTGGCCATGGAAACCAGAATCCCTCTTCCCCAAGGTGAGTCATAAAAGCCAGAACCTTTTTTCCCAAAAGCCAGCCATAAAACCTAAAATTCTTCTGTACAAAAACTGGCCATAATGAAATTATCTGACCTACATTGTTTGACTGTAGGTCACCAAACCCCCATTCCAGAGAGGTTTCTACCCCACACCCAGAAGGAAGGAACTCATGCTCTGAGAGCCCAAGAAGAATCTAGACAGACAGGCCTTTCTGGGTTTTCTCACTCAGTCTATTAACATTAGATCATACCCTTTTTGTCCAGTCATATTTCTACATGGCTGTCCATACTTTGCTAAACCTAAGCATAAAAATGGACAATGTCCCCTGTATCTTGGTTCTTCATTCTGAAGGTTTCTGTGTATACATGTTAAATAAACTTTGTATTCCTTTCCTCCTATTAATCAATCTGCCTCATGTCAGCGATTTTTCAGTGAACCATTATGGAGCCAAGAGCCTTCTGCTCTACACAAGCATCCAGGTCAACAAAAAGAATATCCCAGCACCTCCAGAAGACCCCTGTTGTGCCCCTTCCCAGTCACTACTTACCCACTATCCTAACCTCTAACAGAATAGATTAGTCTTGCTGGGTTTTGTACTTTATATAAATGGAATTATACAGTATGTATTTTCTTGTGTCTAGTTTTTTTAATTCAAGATTATAATTGTGACATTCACCTGTGTAGCTGCATATAGTAGTTGTTCATGGCATACTCATTGCTACATTCATTATATAAATATAGTACAATTTACTTATGCATTGTACTGGAGATGGGCATTTGAGTAGGTTCCAGTTTGGGGCTTCTGAACTGTTTTTATTCCCAACATTTTTGATGCCAAATGTGTTGGTTTTTTTCACACCATCAACTAGTTCCCTAACTCTCTGGCACAAACTGGGTGTCCTACAATTTAATTCTGACACTAATTACCAGTGTTAGTGTCAGACTCCACAGGTTTAAGCACTCAGTCCCACAAGATTGTCCTTACTTCGGATGCCAGTCATAAGTATTATGTGCTCTGGGTACTCACACTTCTCTCTGACTTGGCTACAAAGTTAGGGGTTCCCACAACTCCCAGGGTTTCAGTAATTTGCTAGAACAACTCTGGGACTCAGGAAATCACTTTATTTATTACTACCAGTTTATTGTAAAGGATACAACCCAGGAACAGCCAAATGGAAGAGATGCATAGGTCAAGGTATGGGATAGGGAGGTACACGGAGATTCCATGCCCTCTTTGGACACACCATCCCCAGCAGCTTGATATGTTCACCAACCTAGAAGCTCTCCAAATCCTGTTGTTTAGGATTTTTATGGAGGTTCCATTACATAGGCATGATTGATTAAGTCATTGGCCATCAGAGATTGAACTCAATTTCCCAGCCCCTCTCCCTTCTCCAGAAGTCTGGGGGTTGGGCTGAAAATTCCTACCTTCTAATCACATGGTTAGTTTCTTTGGCAACCAGCCCCCATTGTGAAGCTATCTCGGGCTCCCACCAAGAGTCACTTCCTTAACATAAATTCAGGTATGGTTGAAAGAGGCTTGTTATGAATAACAAAAGATGCTCTTATCATCCCAATCATGCAGAAAATTTCAAGATTTTTAGAAGTTGTGTGTCAGGAACTGGGGACAAAGACCAAATATATATCTCATTGTAGCACAGGGCTATTATGAATATTGTTTTAATGAACATTCTACTTTATGTATTTTGTGAAACAGATGTATACATTTCAGTTGGACATATACATAGGAGTAGAATTGCTGGATTTGCTTATTTTTAAAAATAACACCTATTTCCAAAAGGAATTTGTGATTGATTAAAATAAAAATGTCACAGATACAATCAAATTCAAAAGTATTTGAAAATTTAAAGGTCCTAAAGTAAAGAAGGAAGTGTATTTTTATATATGCAACAAAAAATTAACTATTGTCCCCAAATATGGTTTATCTTATCTTCTTTTTGTCAAAAGAGCTAAAACAAACTCTATCTCTAAATGAAGGACTAAAATATATTTCTGAACTTCCAGCCTATTTTATATACAATTTTGACTTCTAATTATTTCAGGAGCTGGGGAGCAGTCTATTATAGAGTGTGTTTCATGGCCCAGAATGTGATCTATCTTGGTGAATGTTCCATGTGAGCTTGAGAAGAATGTGTATTCTGCTGCTGTTGGATGAAGTAGTCTATTTATGTCCATTATATCCAGTTGACTGTTAAGTTCAACTATGTCCTTATTGATTTTCTGTCTGCTGGATCTGTTCATTTCTAATTGAGAGGTATAAAGTCTCCAACTATGTTAGTGGATTCCTCTATTCCTCCTTAAAGTTCTATCAGTTTTTGCCCCATGTATCTTCATGCTCTGTTGTTAGGTGTGTATAAGTTAAGGATTGTTATATCTTCTTGGAGAATTAGCCCCTTTATCTTTTTGTAATGCTCCTTTTTAACTTTGATAATATTCCTTGTTCTGAAGTCTCTTTGTCTGATATATCTTTCCCCATCCATTTACTTTTAATCTATATGTGTCTTTATATTTAAGGTGGGTTTCTTGTAGATAATACATAGTTGGGTCTTGTTTTTTGATCTACTCTGATAATCTCTGCCATTGTTTCATTTAGAGCACTGATGTTCAAAGAGATTACTGATATAGTTAGATTAATATCTATCATATTTGTTACTGTTTATTGACTATGAGGTTAGTTTTAGATGTCAACTTGACTGAGTTAAAGGATACCCAGATAGCTGGTAAAGCATTATTTCTGGGTATGTCTATGAGGGTGTTTGCAGAAGAGAGTAGCATGTAAATCAGTGATCTAAGTAAGGAGGATCTGCCTTCACCAATGTGGGTGGGCACCATCCAATCCATTGAGGGCCCAGATAGAACAAAAAGGCAAAGGGAAGGTGAATTTGCGCTTTCTTCTTAAGACAGGACACCCATCTTCTCCTGCCCTTGGATATTAGAACTCTAGATCCTCTGGCCTTCAGGCTGCAGGACTTACACTAGTGGCCCCCCAGGTCCTCACCTTTGGACTCAGAGCAAAGTATACTACCAGCTTCTCTGGTTCTCCAGCTTGTAGATGGCATATCATGGAACTGCTCAGCCTCTATAATCATGTGAGCCAGTTCCCATAATAAGCATTATCTATCCATCTATTTATTTATCTGTCCATCCATATTATTGGTTCTGTTTCTCTAGAGAGCCCTAATACACTGTCCTTGTTCTTTGTTTCTGTTTTTGTCTTCTACTCTTTTCTGTCTTTTTGTTTTTAATTGAACTTTTTTTTTGAGACAGAGTCTTTCTCTGTCACCCAGGCTAGAGTGCAGTGGCATCATCATAGCTCACTATAACCTCAAACCCCTGGGCTCAAGTGATCCTCCTACCTCAGTCTCCTGAGTATCTGGGACTATAGGCGCACGCCACCACACCCAGCTAATTTTTCTATTTTCAGTAGAGACGGGGTCTCGCTCTTGCTCAGGCTGGTCTTGAACTCCTGAGCTCAAGCGATCCTCCCACCTCAACCTCCCAGAGTGCTAGGATAACAGGCGTGAGCCATCATGCCCGGCTTAATTAAACATTTTATAAGATTCCATTCTCTTCTTTCTTAGCATATCAGCTGTACTTCCTTTTAGTTTGTTTGTTTACTTTTGTTAGTGGTTGCCCTAAAGTTTGTGATATACATTTACAACTAATCCAATTCCACTCTCAAATAACACTGTACCACTTCATGGGTAGTGTGAGCACCTCATAATAACAAAATAATCCTAAATTCTTCCTCTCATCCCTTTTATCATTGCTGTCACCCCTGACACTGATACATAAGCATACAAAAGTAAGTATATGCACTTACAGATATATAGGCATGCATAACTGGATATATTGTTACTATTATTATTTGGAATTGTTGATAATGAAGAAAAATTAAAGTTTTCATTTTACCTTCACTTATTCCTCCTTCAGTATTCTTCCTTTCTTTATGCATATCTGAGTTTCTGACCTATATCATTTCCTTCTCTCTAAAGAACTTCTTTTAACATTTCTTGCAAGGCAGGTCTACTGGCAACAAATTCCCTCAATTTTTGTTTGTATGAGAAAGTCTTTTATTTTTGAAAGATAATTTCTCAAGGTACAGAATTCTACATTGCTGTTTTTTTTCTCTCAACACTAAATATTTCACTCCATTCTCCTCTAGCTTGTATAGTCTCTGAGAAGAAGTTAAATGTGATCTTATCTTCGCTTCTCTATAGATAAGGTGTTTTTTTTCCTCTGGCTTCTTTTAGGATTTTTTCTTTATCTTTGATTTTCTATAGTTTTGGAGATGATATGCCTAGGTGTAGTTTCTCTAGGATTTATCTTACTTGGTGTTCTCTGAGCTTTCTGAATCTGTAGTTTGGTGTCTGACATTAATTTAGGGGAAATTCTCAGTTATTATTGTTTCAAATATTTCTTCTCTCTCTTTCTTGTCACTCTTTCTTTTCCTTCTGGTATCTCTATTATGCGTATGTTGCACCTTCTGTAGTTATCCCACAGTTCTTGGATGTTCTCTCCTCTTTTTTTATTCAATCTCTTTTTCTTTTCACTTCTCAGTTTTGGAGGTTCCTATTGAGACATCTTCAAGCTCAGACATTTTTTCCTCAGCCAGGTCCAGCCTAGTAGTCAGCCCATCAAAGGCATTCTTGATTTCTGTTACAGTATTTTTTATCTCTAGCATTTCTTTTTGGTTCTTTCTTAGAATTTCCATCTCTCTGCTTACGTTGCCCATCTGTTCTTGCATGCTACCTACTTTATCCATTAGAGCCCTTAGCATATTAATCACAGTTGTTTAAAATTCCTGGTCTGGTAATTCCATCAACCCTGCCATATCTGAGTCTGGTTTTGATGCTTCCTGTGTTTCTTCAAACTGTGTTTTTTGTCTTTTTGGTATGCCTTTTAATTTTTTCTTGATAGCTAGACATGAGGTACTGGGTAAAACAAATGGCTGTAAATAAGCCTTTAGTAATGTGGTGGTAAGTTGGGGGAGTGGAAGCATTCTATAATCCTATGATTCATTCAGTCTTTTTGTCTGTACCTCTGGACTGTGAACTTCACACATGCTTCTCAGTATTTTTTGTTTTTTTGTCCTCTCCCCTCCCCTCCCAGACTAGGTGGGACAGGATGGCTAGAGAGGGCTGGACTTGGGTATTTCCCTTCTCCCATGTGGAAAGCTGCAGGGGGCAGAAGTTGAGTGTTTCCCTTTCCCCACATCATTTAGGCTCTGATAAAACCACAGCAGGTTAGACTCTGATTAAATAATTTCTCCTGGGGGCAGACCTTGTTAAGAAGAACAGAATGCTCTGGTGTATTTCAAAATGGTTCCTTTTTCCTTCCTCTGCTGGAAGCACGAGGGGATTTTTCTTTGCTATTCACTGAGAGAATCTAGTAGAGCTCCAGGAGGTAGAACTCACAAAAGTGTGCCCACCATATCCCATGACTGAGTCCCCCTGGAGTTTTTGATTCTCAGACTTGTCCACGTTGGGCCTCCAGCAATTTGTCAATTATAGTTCAAATTTCCCTATTCTAGCACTGGTTCCCATGGAGGTTGCTGCTCATAGGTTTCTGCACTGACTCTCGTAAATTGTGATTCTGTGTATTTGCCTGTCAGTCCCTCCAATTGGAGGGGCAGCAGTTTGCCCTGTGACCTCACTTCTCTTACAGGTCTAAGAAGAGTTGTTGATTTTTGGTTTGTTCAGATTTTTAACTCGTTGTTAGGTTGGAGAAGTCCAGGAATAGTCCATTATATATACTGCATAGTTACTATGAGGTGGTGTATCTTTTTTTTTCTTTTTTGAGACAAGGTCTCACTCTGTCACCCAGGCCAGAGTGCAGTGACGCAATCATAAATCACTGAAGCTTTAAATTCCTGAGCTCAAGTAATCCTCTTGCCTTGGCCTCCCAAAGTGCTAGGATTACAGGCACGAGCCACCTCACCTGGCTGAAGTCATTTATCGTTAGGCCAAATAAGTTACCACACAGTAAACATAGACCAACTTTAATCATATTTTATTATAAAATAATACAGTAACAAGTCCATACTTGCTTTAATAGTATTGTCCCATGAAGTGCAATTTTATAGTCTATTCTTTCCTACCACCCAATAGATTGTGAATATTACCCCAAGTTTTCACACCAATCTTTTTTAATGGCTGCACCAAGTTTAATTCATCCTGACCACTGGATGTGTAAGTTGCTTTCAATTTTCAAGCCAAGGTAAACCAAAGCCATACTGCAGTTAACACAAGCCTCACTGGAGAGGAGAAGTCAGGCAGAATGAGCCTGAGGTCCCCTGTGCATCTCTTTGGGATCCACCTCATCAATGTTAGCTCCACTCAGAGAAGGAGAGGGTGCACTGGCTGAGCTACCTGTCCTGCAAAACAGCCATCAGGTTCTTGCCAGTCAAGTCCCTTGCAAATTTTAATGCAACAAATTTTAAAATCTGTATTCTGAGAACTATTCTGTGTGTAACAAGCTCCCTAGTCTGCTAAAAACAGAGAACTTAATTTCACATAATTTATACCTACCAAGTCACCAAAGCCCATGTCCTCTGACCCAGCAGTTCCCTCAATTCTGGACATTCATCCAGCAGGTATCATCGTCCCTCTTCTAAATGGACACATGTGTGAGGTTGTTCTCAGTAGCAGTGTTGGTAAGAGCAACCAGAGTGCCCACCAACAGGACACTAATTAGATGAATGATGGCAGGTTCTTAACATGGAATATTATAGTGCTTTAAAAAAAAAAAGAATGAGGCTCCCTTTGAACTATGTGGGAAAATCTCCAAGATATATGATGAAGCATAAAAACGTAAGTTGAAGTACTCCAGTATGCTACCATATAAGGAGTATATCACATTTGTTTGTATTTACATAAAACATCCACATAAAATACTGATAACAGTGATTTCCTATGGGGAGGAGAATGTGAGAGCTGGAGAAAGGGGTAGGAGAGAAGGTTCACTGAATATCCCTTTTGATAAATTATCCCCTTTGATTTACAAGGTAGATGATATTTTCTATTAAAAAAATGAAGTCCCTAGTTTTTCAAATAAGGTTACATTTCACACAAATAATTACTGTCACTTATGCAGTACTTGTGCAGTTTGCTACTTGTGCATTTGCCATATTCAAAACATAGGGTAATGAGGGAGAAGAATCATAAATTGTTAGTCCATGGCCAAATTATATTAGAAGACAAATCTACACATACACATGTCTGCACGTGCTCACTCACACACACATCTTCCCTATCCCCAATCCCTTGAGAAAATTAAAGTGTTATTAGTTACCAAGAACCTTCACAACGAGTTTATGGAGATGGTGGCATCCCAATTACAACAAATTCTCTAATACTTTCATAAAATCATTGATAAACCAAAAAAAATGTTTGGACCAGATATAAGTAAATTTGGCATTAAACATTTGAAAAATATAAGGGGAGGAAAATTAACTACAAAACATCTACAGTGAATATTTTGATCCACAGAGTAGATCTGTAGTTGCAGTTGGTTGGATGGACATAGTGGTGGAAATAAATGGTATAAGTCTTAATGTGTTTTATGCTGCTATAACAGAATACCTGAGAGTGGGTAATTTTAAAAAAACAAATTTATTTTCTCACAGTTCTGGAGGCTGGGAAGTCCAAGATCAAGGTGCCAGCATTTGTTGTTTGCCAAGGGCCTTCTTGCTGCATCCCCACGTGGGAGCACATGGAAGGGTGAGAAAGCAAGCTAGCTGAATGCTGCACAAAGCCACTTTTATAAGGGCCTAATCCCATCAATGAGGAAAGAGCCATCATGGCCTAATCTCCTGTTAAAGGCTCCACCTTTTAATACTACCACATTGGCAACACCTGAATTTTGGAGGGGACATATTCAAACCATAGCACTGTAACTCCTTGGAGGGTGGTCTGATAGGAAGAAAGGAAAAGAAAACTGGTGGAAAAGGCCATTCCAAGGTGGCAAGAGAGACAGATGACTTATCCACAATGCTCAATTCCACACAGACACAAACTGGAGGCCCTGTGGTGAAGAGCTGTCACCAGTAAGCAAGAAAAACCACAGCACAACGGCAGGTCCAGGGTGAGAATGAAGCACTTTCCTTCCTCAAGGGAAACTGAGCAATCCACGGTGATTGTGTACCTGGATAAGGTAAGGGTATTCAGAGAAAGCATGGACAAACCTTTCAATAATTATGCAGGTGGGAGGGTCTTTTTAGGCATGACATGAAAACCAGAAGTCCCCCACTAAAATGTCTGGTTGTCAATTTCTTTTTGTAATTCTGTCAGTTTTTGCTCTATTTCAAAGCCATGTTGTTAGGCACATACAGTTCCTGATTTTTATATCTTTATTGTAGATTGTTACTTTTATCATCATTCCTATTTATGTTTCTCATTTTAAATTGTATTTTTTGACATTATTGCTACACCAGCTTTCTTTTGGTCAATATTTGCGTGGTAAGTCTCTTTCTTTTTTCATCTTGATTAATGTGTTGGGATTACTAGAATATTTAATATTTACCACCTTATACTTTATGTTTACCATCCTCTTTCTTTGCTTCTTCTTGTTCTTCTTTTCTGTCTTCTGTTGTATTAATAACATTTTACATACCCTCTCTTTTGATCCTCTGCTCATTTGGCAGCTTTATTCTTTTAATGGGAACCCTTCAAATATTACCACACACAATTGTCTGTACATTTTTTCTAACAGCTATTCAATATGCCTCACTTCCTATAGACCACAATGACCTCAGCATAATTTAACCATTGAATACTACATAACACTCTCTTCCTCATATTGTTATTATTGTTTAGAATTTGAGTTTTACCTTTCTTACACCCCAAAAAGAGGTTTTTATTTTTTTTAGTTTTACAATTGATAATTTTACCAACATATTTTACCAATTGACTATAAATACTCACTTTTGTTTCTGATAGCCCATGATCTCCTGTGGTATCAATTTTTCTTTTTTACTTACTCAAGTATATCTTTTAAAAAGTTATTTTAGAGAGAATCTGAAAACAATATTTGTATGACTAAAAATATTTTTATGTTGCCTTCATTCTTGAAAGATACATAAACAGTTATTTTTCCCCTCAGCATCTTGAAGATATATATTTATTGTAGCTATGAGAACTCTACTGTCAGTTTAGCCACAGTCCTGAGTGGTAAACAGGGGATCCTCCTAACCCTGCCCTCAGAGCCTTTTATAAAGCAAGGTAAAACTACACACAGTGAAATGCATAGAACTTAAGTATACAAATGGAGAAGTTCAGTGGGGTTTTTTTTGTTTGTTTATTTTGAGACAGGATCTCACTTTGTCACCTTGGCTAGAGTGCCTTAATTTGTTTTTTGTTTGTTTGTTTATTTTGAAACAGGGTCTCACTCTTGCTTAGGCTGGTCTCCAACTCTTGGCTTCAAGCAATCCTCCCACCTCGGCCTCCCAAAGTGCTAGGATCACAGGCGTGAGCCACCCGTGCTCGGCCAATTGGATAAGTTTTGATAAATGTCTACATCTATGTAACCACCTCCCTAAAGAAAATCTAAAACACGTCTATCACACTGGAGTCCAGAACCTCAGTACATTTTCAAATTGTTGGTTCATTCTTGCTCTTCTGCAATCTCACTAAGATGGGTCTAGATGTGGATTTATTTTTTTTTATCCTCTGGACTTGAAAGTACTCTTTTGACTTGAGGACATGTGCCTTTTCTCAATTCTAGAAAATTTTAAGCTATCATTCTACCAAATGTTGTTCCTCGGCCATGATCTCCATTCTCCTCTTCCGCGTTTCCTATTAGAGGACTGTTGGAGTTGTTCAGTCTATCATCTTGTATGAACTGATCTTTCATGTATATGCATTTCACATATAAAGTTATTTTAAAGTCTCTTTCTATCTCTGTTCCACATCTGGATGAAATCATTACTTTTAGCTTCCAATTCACTGATTTTTCTTTCCTTTATTGAATTTTTTATCATGACTATATTTTTATTTTCAAGATTTACAATTAATTTTTTATCATATTCACCAACTCTTTTACTTATGCTTATTTCATTATTGCTTATTTTTAAGAATTTGATTCTTTGGTTTTTTTTCATCTATTACTATGAAAATTTTTACACTCATAGAAAAGTTGACAGAATAGAATGAATACTCATAATTCTACCACCTAGAATCAATAACTGTTAACTGTTAGCCATAATTGATTTCTCTTTCTCTCTTTCTCTTTTTATATATATTTTGCTGAAACATTTGGGCTTGGCTATGCCATTTTGGTTTCCACTTTTTATTAATATATTTAACTGTTGCTGGTATGTGTTTGGAACAGAAGGATTGATCAGAGCGTGAACATGCAAAGACAGGGGAGACTCTAGGCTGAATTGATGAACTTTCATTGAATCCTGGGAAGAAAAGAACAACATGGTGGTGTTGTTAAACTACTGGAAATGTCTCAGTTAGTGACATATTTTATACCAAAAATACCTGCTATATATTTTGAATCATCATTTGAAATTAAAATGTATAAAATACCTCTGCATTCTGCACTAATACTCATGTGCATGTGGTCTTTATGTGTGCATATGTTTTGTGTGTAAATTGGGGGAGGAGGGATGGGAAGGTGCAGGAACTGGAGAGTATTTCAGAGAAAGAACCCAGGATGTGAGGATATGGAGCACCTGGACTCTCACACATGGCGGGTAGGAGTGTCAGTTGGTATGCCCACTTTGGAAAACTGTTTAGCAGTGTTCACTAAAGCTACTACTCCTATCCTATGACCCAGAAATTCTACTTGTGGGTAAAAATGAATGTTTATATCTACTAAGATACATGTGCTAGTATGTCATGGCAACTATGCTCATAATAGCCAAATTCTATTAGAAAACCCAAATGACCATCAAGAAGAGCATGGCTAAACAAACTGTGTACATTCATACAATAGAATACTACACAGCAATAAAAAAACTACAGACTACTGATGTATGGAACAACATGGATGAATCTCAAAACCATTATGTGGAATAAAAGAAGGCAGACACAAAAGTACACATATTGTATGGCTCTATTTATATGAAGTTCAGAAACAGGCAAAGAGCAATCTATGATGACAAAAGTCAGAGTAGTGATTACCTGTAGTGGGAGTCTAGTGTGAACTGGGAAGGAACTTAAGAGAACCTGCTAGGGTAATGGAAATATTCCCTATCTGGCACTGAGTAGGGGTTATATATGGGTGTTTACATGTGTAAAAATTGATGGAGCAGTACACTTCAGATTATGCACTATATGTTAGTAATAGGAAGAAAGAGAGAGAGAGTAAGAGAAAAAAAGAAAAGAAGATGGGAGAAGATGGAGGGATGGATAGAGACAGGTACAGAGGAAGGAAGAAAAGATGAGAGAGAAAGAACGAACCAAACCCAGGAATGTGTCCTCTCTCAGCTTCTGAGGTTGCTACGAGTGGCAGATCCAGCAGTCCACATCCTAAATAAGGAGTGAGGTATTAAAAGAAGGACTAATTTGAAAACAGGAGACTGATAAAGCTATTAAAAGCACTGGGCCTCATAAATACCTCCAATGGTAATAGCAGGGCCAAAACAGGGACATCATTTATCAAGTGGCCAGAAAGAAAACGGAATTAGCTCATTCATTTCCCTATACCACCATTTGAAATTCATACTCCACTCCATGTCACTGAGTATAAGCGATACTGATTCTGCACTAATAGTGTTCTCTTATGCTGTCCCAATCCCACATTTGCCAGGGGCTGAAAGAGGTGCCATGAGATGATTTGCTGCTGCTACTGCTGCTGCTGCTTCAGAGGCTCAGAAGCAATATGGAAGCACAGCAATAAGAATTAGTTTTGTCTGGGAATGACAGAAGACTCCAAATAACAGTAGCTTATTGTGATGGTTAATTTGACCAGGCTAAGAAATGTCCCGATATCTGGTAAAACATTTCTGGGTGTGTCTGTGAGGGTGTTTCTGGGAGAAATTAGCATTTCAATTGGTAAACTGAGTAAAGAAAATTGCTCTCACCAGCGTGGGTGGGCATAATCCAATCTGTTGAGGGACTGAATAGAACAAAAAGGTGGAGGAAGGGTGAATTTGCTTCTGTTTGAGCTAGTATATCCATTTTCTCCTGCCCGCAGATATTGGTACTCCTGGTTCTCAGGCCTGCAGACTTGGACCAGGACTTACGCCCTCAGACTCACACTGAATTATGCCATTGGCTTTCCTGATTCTCTAGCTTAAAGATGACAGATCATATGACTTCTTAGCCTCCATACTCATGTGAACCAATTCCTATAATAAATCAATTTCTCTCTATTTCTCCATATATACATATAGTCAGCCCTCTGTATCCATGGGTTCTATGTCCATGGATTCAACCAACTGCAGATCAAAAATACTTGAAAACAATTATATCTGTACTGAATATGTAGACTTTTTTCCCTTGTCATTATTCCCTAAGCAATAGAGTATAACAACTACTTACATGGCATTTACATTGTATTAGTTATTATAAGTAATCTAGAGATGATTTAAGGTACACAGGAAGATATACATAGGTTATATGCAAATACTGTGCCATTTTATATCAGGGACTTGAGCATCCACAGATTTTGGTATCTGTGGGAGGTCCCGGAACCAATCCCCATGGATACTGAGGGACAAATGTATATATCCTATAATCAATAGGAAATATATATGTACACACAAAAATATATATATAGATATATATATTGGTTCTGTTTGTTTCTGTTGGTTCTGTTTCTCTGAAGAACCCTGACTAATGCATTTATATAAGATAGAAATTATTTTTCTCTCTCACAAAATAAATCTTAAGACAGACAGTCCAGGACCAGCAAGGCAGCTTCGCAAAGTCATCAGGAACCTGGCTCTCTGAAGATCTCTATTCTATCATCCTCAGAATGACCCTTGTCCCTCATGATCCAAGATGGTGGTTGGCGGCTGGTATCATATCCACATTCCAGACTAGCTAGAGAAATAAGGAACACAGAATGATGTGCCCCCACACACCACTTCTACTTTCAATTCATTGGCCAAAGCCCAGCCACATGGCCATACCTAGCTGGGAAGTTGGGAAAGATAGCCTTTTAGTGGATCACCTGTTTTTCCTAAACAAAATCAAGTTTCTGTTATAAAGGAAGGAAGGAAAGAAGAGATTGTGATAGGCAAACAGCAGTCTTCCACAGAAACAAATATATAGGAAGAGTTTACAATCATTTCCTCCACAATACATATTTTTGTGTATTAGTAGAGAGATATATTTTTAAAAACTCTTTGTGGCTGTCTATATCTGGAAAAGATGCTCATTATTGTTTTGCACTTAAACTGAGTCTGTAGAGTTGAAGGTCGGCAAATAATTGAGGCAATTATCCTGTTAACAGTATTGAGAAAATAATCTCTAAGTCTTTATGATAGCACTCACAAAATCTTAAAGACCAAATAATTCAAAGAATTATTCAATTTTTCAATGAGTTTTGGGTGATTTTTGGGTGATTTGTACGATAAAGAACAAGACACCCCACTCACCTCAGGTGAACTGAGGGATTAAGGATAAAGAGCATATGAGGAAGGCTTAATTTTCATTATTTTTCTATCATTTGAAAGAAATTTTATTATCTACTTATATAACCTTCTCAAAGTTTTTTAAGAAAAAAATGTGTGAGCTGATTAAGAACCAAGGCTACCTCATTTCTATTCATTCGAAGAAGCAAGATAGTGAAGTTCAAAACTGACAAACCCCTACCTCTCCCCACTTTTAAAGGTTCACAGAGGGAAATGTAGCTTTGAGATGATGGTGATCTTGCTTTGACCATGCCAGTTATTTTAAATAGAATCCATTTGTTTTCCTCATGACTCATATTACAGTTTAATAAAAGCCTAAATCAAGAGACTCCAATGTTCTCTTTCCTCAAGGAAGCAGTCCTTAGTTAGACAAAGAATAGGCTTAGATTTGGTTGTAGTTTACATTTCAGTAGTGGTTATTTATGATTTTTCTGTTATGCCTATTCTAAACTCTACTATTGTTTAAACAAATTTACTTTCAATTCTCCACTGAGTTCACCAAAGATAAGTAATCCTCCTGCAACTGGCAGGGCTGAAAATTAAGCCACCCTGGACAATTAGGCGTATCCCAAGGTTCAGCTGGTGTGCTACAGTTTACATTCATTACAGCCATTTAGCAAGGTTCCACAGCTTACACCCCTGCTCTGAATGAGGATTTGTACCCTTCATTAGCATTTCTGTATCCAGCTAGGATGTTGTGGCATATACCACTGTCAGGCTGACTCACAGCACTATGAGATTAGGGCTGCAAATTTCACCCTTCTGACACTAGTGGAACACTCTACGACTCAGCCTCCGTGAGCAGCTGTGTCAGTTTTTGAAGGGAAACCGGAATGGCTACCAATAAGAAAGTATGAACAACCAAGGTTCACTAACATAGTTATAAAATTTGAAATTGGGGATTCAGTTTTGAATCAGGACTCAAAATAGATACAAATGAACTCTCAGGATCTCCAGTTAGGTACCTTTTTAAAAGAGGGCTACAAGTATATTAGCAATATGGCATTATCAGTTAACTATTGTTGCATAATAAACATCCTCCAAAAAATCTCAGCAGCATACAACAATAAGCACTTCTATAGCTCACAAATCTTTAGGTGGGCTGAGTGGTTTAGTTCACTTCAGCTGGGCTCACTCATGTGTCTGGGCATCAACCAATCCAGCATAGACTTGGCTAGCGTGATTCAGCTCTGCTTCGCATGACTCCCACTGTCCTCCTGGCACTGGCTGGTTGACCTAGGCATGTTCTTCTCATGACGGTGGAGGCAAAAAGCAAGATTTCATAAGTGCTGTCCAAGCTTTTGCTTGTTTCTCATCTACTGACATTCCATTGGCCAAAACAAGTCAAAGTGTGTAGAAGAACATCCTACACTGCAAAGTTACATGGCAAAGGACACAGAGACAGAAAGGGATGAAGAATTTAATGCAATCTACCAGATGACCCAAAGAGAGTTGAAAATATACCCCTGAATAATGATGAAAAAGACTTAATAAACAATTAAGTTCCCCATTTTAAAAAATTACTAATAAAAGACTGCCAGCTACCTTTAGGACTTAGAGGATCCTGAAATATTACAACTGGAACTGAATTTAGGGTCCTCTAAACCAGCGGTTCTTAGCCTTCCTGAGGCCTAGATTCTTCTTTAACATAGGCATAAACATACTACATTTTACAAGCATTCTGTGGACTCTCTGAAAGCCATCTGTGAGCCCCCTGGAAATCTATAAGCTCATTGTTACAGGTGAGAAACTGAGTTACATTTTGATTTCTTTATGCTGAAAGAGATCTTTCAGCTATAAAAATTATGCATTTAGTTGAATTCAGTATTGAATCAAAGTGAATATAAACAATCCACTGCTTAAGAACCTCCTGAAGCATTCCTTACAGTGTAAAATCCCTACTCCTTACTATGGCCTCCAAGGCCCTCCAAGGACTGTTCCTTGCCCAGCTTCACAACTCAGCTTTCATCTCTCTTCCCTGTTATACCAGCATCCAGCCAAACAGGATTCTGTACTGTGTCTTGCACTTGCCAAGTTCGGAGCCTGTGCAATTGCTGTTCCCTCTGCCTGGAATGCTCTTTTACTGCATATTCACACTGCTCTCTCCCTTGCTTCATTTAGGATTTTGTACAAATAGAGGCCTTCCTCGAACACTACATTTAAAATGCCTCCCCTCAATCACTCTTGCTTTATTTATCATTTGAGTCATTTGTTTTTTTCTCTCCCCATATGGTGGGTAAAACTACCTGAAGACAGGAACTTGGTTTATTTGTCCCCCAATGTATCCCCAGCACTAGCACCAAAACTGAAATATAGCAGGCACTTGAGTAGGTATTAAATGAGTAAATTGGCATGTTACACTACAAGATATATATCCAGAGAAAAAAGTATACCAGAACACATTCCACAACCAAATTATACGAGAGATATTTTATATAGCTCAGTCTTGCAAAGAATGTGGATTCCTTCTACTGGCTTTCTGGATGGAGTACTTTCATTTAAGAATTTTAATGTTTAATTTCAAAGTAAATAATGACAATTCATCAAATCAAACTATTAGCCATAGCTAATTAGCTCTATCAAGGATTGTGTAGGGTTTTTATTACTTAGTAATAGATCTGTTAGTACAAGTGGAAATATCTGAAATAAAGCTTTGGAGCAAGAACTTGACAGATCAATGGGTATGTTGGTCCCTTTACAGGTGGGCATCATAACATAACGCTTAGTTTCTTGGTGTATAGCTTTCTTCTGTATCACCAGTCTAAGATTTGGAGCATCTTATAAAACACTGAATGGAGATGGTGACTTGGCTGTGAGGAGGTATAAGCTGTTCTTAGCAGTGATTTGTGAAGGCTGTGATTTCAGAGGTTAACAAAGATTTGCTTCAGGCTTATGTGCCATTTTCCAAAGTCATTCTGAACTGACAGATAAATGTGTAGCCCTCTTTGCTGGCGCCTTTTATGGGTAGGTACAGCTGGATGAAAATCAGCCACAAAGGAGATCCCAGTGTTATCATTAATGGTGACTTTGTGTAACAGATGTTGTCTACATATTAGGGGAGGCTGCTTAATTTGTCTCTTGCAAACATGAAGCCTCTTAAAACTATTATGTACTAAACATTGTCTGGAAAATTCTATTCTTTTGTAACACAATCCTCCTTCAGGAAGAGCAGCAGTTTGGAATTAAAAGAATAAAAGAGGGACTCAAATGAAGGAATACTACATCCATTACATTTGTGTTCATCATGATTATGGTGAACAGACAAAAAAAAAAGACATTATGGTACTGCCAAGGGAAAATACACATATTAAAAACAAAAGTCTAAATGAATAGGTACTGAGCAAGTGATGAGAAATTAGGGTGGAGATGGGGTTTTGCCTCCTGTCATTTGCAAGCAAGCATCCCCATTGACTTATTGCCTAAGAGGAACAGAGTGGGTGACAAAGAGTTAGAAATCTTGCACATAATGGTAGGAAAGTGATTTCATCCCACTCACCATCTGGTCAGCTCAGCCTATTTTTCAGGCAAAAGATTAGTCGTTTGTTAGGTACATTAAGCCCCAATTCTCTATACGGCCCACTACACACACATACACACACAGACACAACTGTGATAATCCTAAACCATATTTCTCTACCTTTTCTTCTCTCTAAAAATATGTATGAATTTCAGTTTTATTTTGGAGCAACTTTGGGGAAGTTATCATGCATAACATCACATAAATTGCATCTACCCTATTCTCAGTATATAAAAGGAGATTTTCATAAGATGATAAAAAGAAGGTCATATAAGGGGCAATTGTACATTGGTATAACCATGTTTTAAAAAATTTTTTTGAGACAGGATCTTGCTATGTTGCCCAGGCCAGAGTGCAGTGGCTACTCACATACGTGATCATAGCTTACTGCAGCCTCAAACTCCTGACCTCAAGCAATCCTCCTGCCTCAACCTCCTGAGCTGCTGGGACTACAGGTGCATACCACCTTGCCCAGCTGGTATGACTATTTTGGAAAGAAACATGGCAATTTTATCAAGAATTAAAAAGACTTCAAACATTGTGCCCAAAAACTTTACTTCTGGGAATCTACTCTTAAAGAGTTCAAAATAATACTTTACTTCTGGGAATCATCTCCTAAAGAGTTCAAAATAATACAAAGGCATATCACAAAAATACATTTTTATGATAGCAAAAATGGTATTTTTATAATAGTAAAATTGGAAGCAAACTCAAATTCTTACATTAGGTTATATTTAAATAAATTATTATAAGTCAATTAACAATATTTTTAGCCATTAAAATTATAGACATGAAAACTATAATATGAAGACATTTATGCTATATATTAAATTTTAAAAAGAATGCAAAATTATATATATGATGATTTATATCCTTATAAAATATGAAGAAATACTGTAGGGAAATATATCATAAAGATAAATATTTTTGTAAAAAAGGCGGCTATAGAATGGAAGCATGATACATCTGAAGAGTAAATGTTTTTCTCACTAAGCACCAGCTAGTATATTTTAGAAGCAGTTTCCTGTGTATCAAACTACTTTATTACATGCTTATCATTCCTGGCAATCCTCCTTCCCTGGCCATATTTTCTGATTATTCATAAGATCATCACTATAAATAAAAGGGTAAATGTTTGCATCAGCACTCATTTCAACACTAAAAATGGCAAACGTGTTTCTCCTCTTGATTTAGGGGGCCAAGGTGTAGCAGTCCCTCCATCCTATTCCCAAGGCACCTTCAGATTCTCAGAACAAAGGATGTATGGGAGAGTTGAGACAATAAAATGTTTCGTGTAAGCTAACTCTCCAACACAATGGCTTCAAGCGTGTCACTGCAACATATACTCAGTGAAGACCTTTCCACCTTGGAATCCTTTCACCATTCTAAGTGGAAAGAGGTTGGTTGACTTAAGAGATTAGTAAAGACCTCCAGGACTGCTCAAATTTTGAGCATTAGTACAAACGCACTGAGCTTCACAGGTCCCAGGCCAAAGAGCACAAAGGACTGGGGCTATGGAATATCTGTGGACTTACAGATATCCAGCCTCAGAGTCAAATGTAACCTTCCAAAATTACAAAAGAGCTCACTTTTTTTGCTGCTGTCAATGCCGTATTGCTCAGGTACTGTAAAATAATTTAGCTGAGAGATACATTTATTTTATAATAACCTTCTCTTCAAGATGAAAAATCCCTAGTTTTTTATTTATTTATCCCTAGTTTTTATTTATTTATTTATTTATTTATTTATTTATTAATTAGAGACAGGGTCTTGCTCTGTTGCCCTGGCTGGAGTACAGTGGTGCAATTGTAGCTTATTGCAGCCTCGAACTCCTGGGCTCAAGTTATCCTCCCACCTTGGCCTCCCAAGGTGTTGGGACTACAGGCCTGAGCCACCATGCCAGGTCAGAAATCTCTAGTTTAAAACAAAAAAACTCTGTGCCACCAGTAGACTTAAGCAAAATGTAAAGATTATCCAGGATGGTGGGGAGGGGCTGCCCCTGCACTGTGCCCAGCACAGGCCTGGCCTTTGGTTGCTTCAAAAGCATTGGGCTTATTCCCTGCCCTCAAGGACCTTAACATCTGATGGAGGGACACAATGCATGTGTAACTGATGTATCAAACAGTCTCTATTCAGTAGGTCATAGACAGAAATTGTTTTCTTTTTCTCCAGTCTCTGCTTCCAGCTAGGCTACTTCAGATTCCCGGTTCTGGTCCTTAAAATCTTAGGCCTATCACAGAACTTCCCTAGTTGCTTTTGGTTATTAAATTCAGTCCACAGAATTCCTGAAAACTGAAATCTCAGTTCCTCCTGTCCCCAGTGTGGGCTTTCGCAGGGATGTTAACTGCATGGAGTATGGGGGTGGAGGGTACACAAGATAGGAACAGAACATTGGGATAAGGAGAGAAGGGAGGATCTTGTCTCTTTCCTCAGCTGGCAGCAGCTGGCATTCTCTCTCCCCTGTAACCATTGCTCCCCTGGCAGACAGTGCCTGCCCCTGAGGCCCACAACAAGGCAGGCTCCACATATCAGCTCTCCTAGGGTACTTGTGTAGATGTGGGGGAGATCCAATGGAAGCAGCACTTCCCAAAGTTCCCTGATGTGGGAGAACCACCCTGCCCAAAACTGTTGTCATTCTCCCTTCTTGCAGGCCCCCATCTCTATCAGAGTCCTATGGAAGCACCCCCCCCCCAACCTTTGCTCAGCCTAGGGGCAGGGAGGACTCCCACTTCCCCACAAGGAGGAAGAGGATAACCTGAACCCGTTAACCTTTCCCTTCCCCAAGGGCCACTCTCCCCTCCCAGAGTCCTCCTGAGGCAGAAGAAATGATGAGAAGTGTGCTGCTTATAAGAGTTTTGGGGGCTATTTTTGCCACCTCTTGGGTGGAGCATAGAGGGTGGATTCTAGCTTTAGTTGTTAGCTGCTTCCTTAAAATTAGAACATTGGTTCCCAACCTTGGTTGCTCATTAGAATCATTTTGGGGAGCTTTTTAAAACTACTAATGCCTGGGGTGGCCCACCCCACACAATGATGTCAGAATTTCTGGGGATGGGCATTGAAGATAGGGGGAGATTTGAATATGCAGTCAGAATCCGGAATGACTACAGTGTTAATATTTAGAGCAGAGATTCTCAACCTTTTTTGCACCTTGGATTAACTAGAAGGCTTTTAAAAACACAGATGCTGGGTACCAGCCCCTCTCCTGGGAGATTCTGACGTCATTGGCTGGGCACTTCCACTGCTTGTGGGAGCTCCTCCTCTCTGTGGCTGATACTGCAGAATCCCCAGGAGAAGGCTCTGGGGAGGACGAGGTGCTCAGGCCATAGTGGGCACGCAGGGCTACTGCACCACAGCAACTCTGTCCAATGTCAAGTTTGGTCTCCTCTCCTGCCATGAGCTTCTCCAATAATCCTCCCTTCACCTTCACCCCTAACCCCTGCCTACCCAGCTGCTTCAATCATACACTGGCCTGAAAAACAAATCTTTACATCTAACCTCACGGCTAGGCTTTCAGCTCATTGTGATGAGGAAGACTAAAAATACAGGCTTCACTAAGGGCTGAAATTTTACATTATCCTTGGTTTACCTCCTGCATAAGGTAAGAACAGAAGAAAGCTGACTCGGAACATCATGGGTCTAGTCTACCTACGGCCGGGCACGCTGTACCCTCACAAACACTCAGAAATTATACTGAACTATGGTCTGAGTTTTCCAATATTATCTCTTTTCAGCTCATTCTAAAATGAATCCATCTGGTAACTCTTATGGAGGTTTCCAATGGTAAATTATAAAGAAAATCTAACAGGGTGCTGGACGGGAGACAAGCTTGTGAATGCCTTTCATCTTTCCTTCTCTCCTTCTGCATAAATTCCATTCAACTTCCAGGGTTCTCCTTCATGCAAGGCCACCTCCTCCTTGAAGCCATTCCTGACATCTCCTGTTTATGAACTCCCGTTGCTATTAAATTCAGAACCACAAAAACTAATAAGCATTATTTTGTGTGTTTGTCCATATTTTTCTACACACATGAAACAGAATGTTGAGAGGAACGTTTTGTTGCCCTAGAATTAGTGGCTGGAAAAAACAGATTCTAGGACATGCGTGGTGGCTCACACCCATAATCCCAGCACTTTAGCTGAGGTGGGAGGATTGCTTGAGGTCAAGAGTTCAAGACCAGCCTGGGTGGCAAGGTGAGACCCCTGTCTCTACAAACACATAAGAAAAAATTAGCCAGGCATGGTGGCTTATGCCTGTGGTCCCAGCTACTCAGGAGGCTGAGGCAGGAGGATCACTTGAGCCCATCTAAAAAAAAAAATTCTAAATCTCAAGCTGGGCTGTACATCATAATCCCTTGGGCCTTTCACAAGCCATCAGGTGCTCATATAAAGGTCAGAGGCCTCAGCAAGACTTCTGCTGGAAGATCTAAACAGGAAAATCCAGACATTGGCAAAGTGATTTTTCACCTGGTAGACGCATCTGGTTTGGTCATAGAATCAGCACTTTTCAGACAACATGAGAATGTGGTCCGGGAAAGTGGCAACCTCAAGGTGAGGGGGCCAGTTCTGGGGGACAGGGAGGGGAAAGGTGGAATTCAGTATGTATGGACCCTATGTGGTTAAAAACACTGCCAGAATCCTCCCAGAGAAAAATTCCACAGTGACCTTTTGAAGAGCAGAACTCAAAGTCATTCAGACTACAAGTGAGTAGTAACCCAAGTTTCTCAGAAAGGGCAGCATTTATTTCCAAAGGAAAAAGAATTCTCACCTATATAATGCACAACTGCAGCCTAAAGATATCAAGACTTCTGTCCTTCAAGGAAAGAGAGAAGAAAAGGAGCACACTCCATGTCCCATGCAAGGCGCTGGGGATTTTCACAAATGCCATCTCACTAGTCTTCATATCTATCCTTTTTGTATAAATATTAATATTAATATTCCTGTTTTTATAGCCAAAAAAATGGAGGTTCAGAAAAATTAAGTAATTTGCTGAGGGCAGAGTTGGGATTCAAACCCGGATCTGACCTTGTGTCCCTAAAGCCCCCTTCAACTTCCAGTTTCTTTTAGGGGGGCCTCAAGTGACTCCTTTTTTTCTCCTTAAAGTTCCAGATAAAGTACATATCCAGAGTGGCTCTCATCCTTGTCCAGGATGGGATATCTTTGCCCTGAATTTTCTAGCAGCAGATACCAGTGATGGGGAGGAGGGCACATTTTCTGCATTTAGGACTGGGAAGGGGACAGCATGCCAAGAATAAAGGACACCAGTGAACAGGAAGATTTGGGAGATTGGCAAATATGCCCATTTGGGTGATGCTGTTATTTATGTTGCCATTGCTGCTACCCTGTTTGAAAACAAAGTTTATCATGAAAATTTTCAAGCATTCAAAATAATATACAATGAACTCTCATATACCCATCACCCAGTTTCCACAGTTACCTAGATGTTGCCACATTTGCGTCATCTATCCCTTTTTATGACTGCTTTTTCTTGCTCAAGTGTTTTAAAGCAAATCCCAGGCATGTCATTTCAGCCCTCCATCCTGTAATAATACTCATCTCTTAAAAAAAATGGGTATTTTGTTGTGTAACCACAAAGCCATTATCACACCTGAAAAAAAAAATCATTATTTGACAGGGCTGAGACTCAGGTGAGGTAATCAAGATGTGTAGAGCATAAAATTGAAGGAAGCACTGCTCTCTGGACTGTGTGGGTGCAGAGTCAGCACCTGAGAGCAAGCTTCTCCTCAAAGTACCTCACTTGCCTCACTTCAGGACCAGCTCTATTATTCACTGATCAGTTCGTAATCTATTTCCCCTGTTGTTTCAAAATTTTCTTTCCACAGTTGGTTTGTTCAAATCAAGATTCCAAAAAACAAAAAGCCAACACTTCCTTTGGGATGCCTTCTGTGTAAGGTCCTAGGGATTTTCACAAATGTCATTTCTCTTACTTTAGGCCTTTTATTTAGAACAGTCTTCACCCCTTTCTTTTCTAGCTGTTGATTTGTTGCAGATACTGGGTGTCTCTCTGTTTAGTTATTTCTTTACTGATATTTTTTAAACTTGTTTCTCTATTCCCTGTATTTCCTATAAAGTCTGAGATACATGGTGATAGGAATATATTCAACTTTACACCTATTTTATAGAAAATATTTACTTCATCTATAGTTTTTTTTTAACTTATTGGTATAAAATTGCCCATAACATTGTCTTAGAACTTGTGCTCTCTGTATCTGTAATTACATACCTTTTCTCATTTGTAACAGATCTTCTTTTTGTCTCTTGACCACAACTCTATCTCAGTAATATTTCAAAGAACCAACTCTGAATTTCATTGTACTCTCCTGGAGTTTTTGTTTTCTTGTTTGTTTTTAATTATTTTCATTGTTCCCTTCCTTCTATGCTGCCTGATACCTCACAGAGCAGGGGCAGCCCTGCCTGGCTACCTCCAGTTCTAAACCCATGCAGCCCTGCCAAGGACTCACCACACAAGTGCACTCGTTCTCCAGGAAGCCCCCCAGGAACATCTTAGGCTACAGTTTCTTCTTTCGGTCATTTTCACTTGCCTTCCATCTTTCAAGGATTCATCATTTTTCCAGTTACTATTGCTACATACAAACCATTTCAAATGTGACAGCTTAAAACAATAGTGATTATTTATTTTGCTCAGGAATCTGCAATATGTGTAGGGTTTGATAGGGACAGGTCATCTGTGCTCCATGTGGCATCAGGCAGGAAGGTGCAACCGAATGCTGGAGGATCTGTTCTTAGATGGCTCATTCACGTGGCTGGTAGCTTGGTAGTAGTTATTAGCTAGGAGCTCAACTGGAGCTGTGGGCCAGGGGCCTTGTGTCCTCTCCCCAGGGACCTCTCCACAGGCTTTGTGGGCTTCCTCACAGCATGGAGGCTCTGTTCTCTCCAAGAGAGCAAAGTAGAAGCATGTGAATTTTTATGACCTCTCAGACATCATATGACATCCCTTACACTATCTCTATTGGTTGAGTAACAAAAATCCATCTAGGTTCAATGGAAGGAGATACATATACCTCACCACTGGGTAGGAGGAATGTCAAGATCACATTGCAGCAAAAGCACACAGGAAGAGAGATATCATGGCCATGTTTGGAAAATGTAATCTATCACTCATTACCTTTGATCTTTTTCTGTTTTCCAGGACTACTGTGACTTTATGTTAAATAAAACTTTCAGTTATTTCTAGGAGTGGGAGCATGTATTGATTAGTAGTTTCATGTTATTTGTTCTTTCTGATTGGAATTTTTCAAGCAACATATTATCATTATTAAGGCTCATTAATGAACTATTTTGCTGAGAGTTTTTGAGGCTTGGCTAGGTCGCAGACCTTACTCCCTTAAGCACTATGGATTAGCACTTTCTTCTCAAAGATTAGTGGGGTCTCTTTTGTGGCAGACACATGGGTTTCTTTCCAATGGAGAGGAAAGGAGAGGGAGACCTGAAGTTTAGAGGTCACTGACAAAAAGATTGTCTTTCTGCCATGAATGATCAGAAACATAGTTTGAGCCTGTGCAGCCAAGCAGAAAGGAACAAACAGTATGTGTTTGTCCATAGGGAATAGGCAGTAATTGTCCTTCATCTTCCTGCTGGTTATTCTCTGTGTGCCCTTCCCCCAGGCCCATTTTCTACCCTTCTCTACCTTGCTCTGCACTCTGTGCCCTGGAAGCCTGACCTCTCTGTGCCACATGATCTGAGCTCCTATGCCCTCTGGCTTCTAGTTGGGAGGTGAGGGAGCAGGAGGAAAAAGGGGCTAGAGTATTTATTCCCCCCTCATACCTTCCCCCATCTGTGGTTAAATCGAAAGGAAAGGAGAAAAAAGGAAATAACAACTTTTAAAAAATGAATCACAATGAGATCCTACATACCCTTAAATTTCATTAAGAATTTAAAAAAACTTCTGGTTTATTAAAATTGATACCTGGGTATGCCTTTGTCTTTGATTAGAAGAATTATGTTTAGCATAGATTTAAACAGACCTTATACTCTTAACTGACTGAATCGAATTCAAAGAAGTATGAAGTGGGACACATGGAAACTTACTTTTAAATGTTAACTGGCACTATGTGAAAGGTTGTAAAGTTTGCAAATTATTACAATTTCAATTTTTAAAACTTTGATATTTGGTAAAACACAAATCAACTAAATAATGACACTTGCTCATATGAAAACAATAATGCTAATACTACTGTGAACAACTCTGTATTTCTGACTGCATTTCTACTTATTTTTCAGTATGCACTCCTAGAAGAGGAATTACCAGGTCAAAGGCCACAAACATTTTTCTACTTTTGGTACACACTGCCAAATCCTTTTCCAGGTTGGTTATACCAATTCACACTCCCAACCAGCCATGATGAAAGCCCATATCTCAATACATTCTTAGTAGCATCATCGATTTTCAATCTTTTCTAATTTCATAAGCAAAATGGTATCTCATTGCTATTTTAATTGACATTTCTTTTGTTACAGATTTTTCACACATTTCTTTGCCATTTGTGTTTATTTTTCAAAATTACCTATTCTTGTTCTTTATCCATGTGTCTATAGGGATTCTACTATATGAATTCTTTCTAACTTAAAGCCATCATATTTGGAAGTCATTAATTTTCATATCTTTTGTATACTTTTTAGTACTTGTGATGTTTTAAGCATAGAGATAAGAGTTTATAAACTCAATAATACTGATCTTTTTATTTGTGATTACTTTTATTAGTTGTATGCTTAGAAAGTTTCTCCTCTTCTAGAGATCAGGTAAATATTTATCAAAATTTTTTCCAAATATCACTTAATTTTTTTACATTTAATCCTAAATTCATCTGGAATTTACATAGAATTTTGGCAGAAAAGGAAAATCTATCCTTTCCCCCAAATATAGCTTGCCAACTTTCTTAAAACATTTATTAAATTATCCATCTTTTAACTATTGATCTGAGACGCTTCTCTTATCAAATACTGTTTTCATGAATAATTTGTTTGGAGGCTGTCTATTCTGCTAATTTGAGAAGAATTGGATTCCATTACCCAATTTAGCCATCCTTCCCAGAAACACAAGTGTCTTCATTTACTTCAGGTTTCTTTTATATTTCTTTTTTATTGATGGAATTTCTTGTTAAGATTAGATTTACTTTAAAAACAAAGCATGCTAATCCTGTTACTTTCAATACTTTCAAATTAGATGTTATATGAATTGTCTTCAAGATCTCAAAAAGATCAGTTGATTTAGTCTCCTGTCTTGTATGCATATGTGTATTCCCATATTAATTTCAATTTTTTCAATTAGGCAAAATATAATGAAGAAACAAATTCAAGACCAAAAGAAAAAATACATGCATATTTCAGATAAAAGGGAAAGAAAGGAGAGTGCTGCTTGTTTGAACTGGATCATTGGTACAGGTCTTACTTTAACTTTCCCTAAGTAAACATACCTTAATAAAACAAACTACTTAACTTTGTAATGATTATTCTAGTTTCATATGGATGTATCTATGCAGAATGTGAAAAAATTAAGTGTTCAGAGTGCTTGTTGAACATAGCTTTTCTCCTAATGTCTTGGGTTCCTGGTAATAATTTCCATGTCAAATAGTTTCAAAAGCATTTGGATTTGGCCTTATTTGGGCTGGCTGAGACAAATTTGAGTTAATTTTATGCCCTGATATTAAATCCACTGAAGAATACATTTTCTCCATAATGCAAGGATCCATATGAAAATATAATACTGTATGTGTATGTTTGCTATTATTGTGTTGTACGAGTAATCCCCCAAAATGATTTTGTTTCAGGGTGACTCCTTTTCTTTTGCATTTGGACTTTGTACTGATTGATTTCTTCATCTCATTCTTGCAGAACTGCAGGTGCACAAATATGATTTGTTAATATTGAATATATTAGTGTCACCACTACTTTATTTATAAAATAGGTGCATGAATTACATTTTAAAATTTAAAAATTGTCTTCTCAAACATCTTTTAATGCTAGAAAATATGCTATCAATTCTTTATATCAGAAAGCTTTCCAAATGCAGAACACTTTGCTAAAGATGATATAAGATTTGTAAAAATAATACAGTCACATGGCACATAAGAGAAAGTGTTTTATAGATAACACTAGTTTTTAATCCCAAATGTTTATAAGTTTACATAACTTGATACATATGGAGATTAATTGCCACAGACATTTTCCTGCATGTCTCTCAACCTGCACTTGAATTTTCTACCTTCAGTCTCAGAAAATTGCAACTCTTTCCTGATTAAATACTTGATTGTGGTCAGTGGTTTTTGGAGTTTTTCAACGGTTTACTGAAGTTCCACTTCAGACACACCATGATCAACCTCTGTATCAACTTTCCCGTTTCCCCGCAGCAAATGCTTTCTGAAGGATGCTCACAAAGCCTCGATCACATCTCTGCTTCAGAGAGGGCTAAGCATCAAGCCATCTGACCCAAGCTCTGGAGAGCTGGACACTGCTTGATAGGCAGGAGTCCGATGATACATTTTTCTTGCAGGAGACTAAGTATTTCTTTTGAAGAATTTTAAAGAGGCCGAGCCACATGGGGCTGCTTGTGAAAGCTTAATTGACAGGCAGCTCTTCAATCAGATTGAAATTCCAAATCATCTTTCAGCATTTGTCATATTGATCAATACCATTTTGAATATCTGTGACTAGTTTCTGAATTTCACCTGGACAAAATTCTATCCATGAGCAGTTCTTTTTCTTTCACTGCACCTTCAACCTACAGCCCCGACCCCCCAGTAACATTTTCAATTTTTTTTCCAGTTAATGGCAGTGTTTTGGTAATGAGTAGCTTTTTTAAGGTACACATTATAGATAGAAGGACAGAGTATATATGTTATCTTCAGGCCAGGAAACAGATCATCTCTCTATTATACTTTGAAGAACGTTGACCAGGTTTTCGTTTTACTTTGCATAAATTATTGAGAAGAAACCAGACATATTAAATATTCAAAGAGGTAAGAATGAGAAACTTTCCTGTCACTGCAAGAACCCCAAAGGTGGAAAGGACTATAGGTCCTCCTCAAGGACTACAGCTTTCCTGACCTTATAACTACAAGTTAATCTGCAAACAATTCCAGAATTAAAACACCTTCTTGGGGGATCTGGCTCACTCAGTTAATGTCTTCATCAAAATCATAAAGATTCACAAACATTTGTGCTGTTTCCTATGTGTCAAGCCCTGTGATTAGTATTTGTATGGATTATCTCATTAAGGATACTATTATCCTTTTAGGAAGATGTTATTATTATCTTCATTTGCAGATGAGAAGATTAAGTTATTTGCTATAGGAAGTGGTAGGCGGGATATAAGCCCAGGATGGACCCCTGAGCCCTCAATCTTCATCGTTCATCACTATCCTCACCTGCTTTTTGTCCTCCAGTTTCAGCCAGGAATCAATCTTTGGATCTCCCTTTCCTCCACCCCCTCTTTCAGTTACTCATCAAGTCCCATTGATTCTAATTTGGCTCTCAAAACTACCCATGCTTGGCTCCCAAATCTCCATCCTCCCCATGGCTGAGCTCTTACCAGCTCACATCAGCTTTCTCCTCCACAATACCAACTGCCACCCCACCTCAGTCTCCCCTACTCCAATCAACCCTCTGCACTGGCACAGAGCAAGAACCCAATCAGTCCAGGTTCCACCTTCCAAAAGCAGAGATGTGACCATGCCACTCTACACTGACGGCAGGATAAAGTTTCAAACCTTGAGAACAATGTCTAAAGTTCTTATTCAGGTTCCAACCCACATTTCTAGCTCAGCCTCCTGCCATCCCTCCCCACTAGCCCTGTGGTCCAGTAATCCAGGATTACCAATAATTACCCAGACAAGCCAGGGACTTCCCTGCCTCTCTGCCTTTGCTCCAGTTCTTCCCTCAATTGGAAAGTCTTCTCCCCTATCCTACCTCTCATCCCCATTTTCTGCTAGTTGAAAGCCTATACTTTCTTCAAGACCCTGCTCAAGTGCCATCTCCTTTGTAAAGCCTTCTTCGACTGCTTGAATTGGAAGTACTTGCTCTCATAGGTCTGTTTCTACAGAGCCACACCACTTTATTCACAGTTCAGAAGTGTAAAATGCTCTGAAAACCAAAACTTTCTTGTAATTTTGATGCAAACTTTTTGGTGACCTACCCTAGTTTGAACTGACATAAGACTATGTATAGTCAAGTGTGGATATTCACACTTCATTTTAGAAATACTGGCTTCACTTTAGAAATCAAAATTGGGTTTGATTACTGCATGCTGCCCTAGACACTGGGGAGTTATATAAAATATGGTATATGTAGCATATTGCCTTAAATTCTGAATTCCACAGCACACGTGCCTCAAGGCTTCCAGAAGGATTGTGGAACTATACCTAGCACTCACTACAGTATTTGGTACTAAAGTTAGTCACTATTGTTCATCTCACCAGCCACCCAAGGGCAGGAATTATAACATTTCCGTCTCCATAGGACCAGGCACATATGTGATTGACATCAGCACATGCTTCATGTAAAGCAATGAGAGGCATCAGGTCTGAGTTCCCTAAACTTCCCTCTGCAGTCAACTACCTTCCCTTTTTCCTTGTTGCAGACTGCATAGTGCCCACGCACATCCAAAGCAAACTCCTCCATCTGCACTCTTCATCCCTCCCTTTCTCTAGACTCAGTTGCCTCAATTATCCCTTATATTCTCTACTTTCCCCTTTTCATTTCATTTGGATCTTTCATTCCGTCCATCCAGAAGAAAATTCAGGTTTCCCGCATTCTTTTTAAAAACCTTCTTTATCCACATGGAAATAAATAAATAAACAAAGAAATAAGAAGAGCTCTTCCTTATAGTAATAAACCAACTAATAAATGCAGAAAGAACACATTTTTGAGGGGGAAAAACCCACCATTTTATAACCATCCGTTTAATAATTGATTCAGGCAAAAATCACCAATAGATACTAAAACTAGGAGGTGATTGTCTAATGAGGAATAGGATATTTATATGGTCTCAAAGTATCTTTCCACAAATTACTTTTACTAATTACACAGAGAAAATAGCTACTTTGCAGTAGCTGGCAGACACCCCTTCACCAAGTAATCTAAGTTCATGTCCCCATAAGGGAACTAAACAACATCAAGTGCCTCCTGATTGATGCCTTGAGAAGGACACAATGTCAATTCTAGGGTATTCCTCCAACAATTAGTAAACTTGATCAAATCCACATTGAGGAACATGATGCAAAATAACCAGCCTGTACTCCTCAAAAAAAAAAAATGTTAATGTCATGACATACAAGAAAGGAAATGTTCCAGATTCAAAGAGACCAAAGAGACATGATGTATAAACAAAACCCATGATCTTGGTTTGGATCTAGAATGGGGGAAAAAATAGCTACAAAGGATATTTTGGCAACAATTACTGAAATTTGAATATAGAATATAGATTAGATAATAGTACTGTGAAATTTCTAATCTAACAACTATACCATTAGGAAAAGAAGGTCCTTGTTCTTAGGAAATGTACACTGAAATATCTAGAGGTAAAGGAGGTATGATGTCTGCAACTCAAATGGTTCAAAAAGCAAAAGACAGATTGACAAAGCAAAGAGGCAAAATGTTAAGAAATGGTGAATGGTCACATGGCAGTAGTATTCATCAGGGGGCAGGCAGGCGGGAGGGGGGTGGAGGGGATGGGAAAGTTCTCGCTGAATGGGTGCGGGGCGCACAGTTTGGGGGATGTCCACGATTATAGCTCTGACATGGGCAGTGCATGGGTGATATATATAACCAAAGTGTTGTACCCCCATAATATTCTGAAATAAAAGGAAAAGAAAAAGATTTGAAAAAAAAAAGAAAGAAAATATTATGCTAAGGAAAAAAGCCAGTTACAAAAGACCATATGTTATGTGATTCCATTTACATGAAATGTCCAGAATAGAAAAATCCATAAAGACAGAAAGTAGATTAGTGGTTACCTAGGTCTGGGGTGGGTAAAGAAAAGGAGAGACTGCTAATGGGCATGGATTTTGGGGGTTAATAAAAATGTTCCAAAATTGATTGTAGTGATAGTCACACAACACTTAAAACCATTAAATTGTGAATTATAAATAGGCAAAAAAAAAAAAAGAAATGGTGAATGGTAAATCTGAGCACATGGGAGCTCATTGTACAATTTTTGTAACTTTTTGGAAAGTTTGAAATTATATCTGAATATAAGTCCTCCATACCACTGAAGACCACTCAAAAAAAAAAAAAGTCCTCCAAATTCCTTAGACTCTAGCTTCACCTAAAGCTAACAACTTGTTTCTCTCCTCTTCCACGATCTCATCCTCTTATACTCACTGATGGCACTTCCTCATTCGTGGTGACTTAAGTTTCAATTACTTTTTATTTCTCAACCATCTTGACCGCCTTTGAGCTTTTTAAAAATTCCTAACTAGCCACTCCTCTGTAAAATCTTAACTTTCCACAACACAACTTGCTCTCTTTTTTTACCCACATTTTCCTCCTCTTTCCTGGTATGTTCACCGACTTCCCATCAGGTGTTTGCCCCCCAAGATGCATCTTCACTTTCTTTTCTTTCCATTCACCATTGTCTTCTAGGCATCTCATACATTCCCATGCTCTCTCCCAAGTAGTTAAATCCAGCCCTGCCTCTCTCCCAAGTTCCAGAACCACATTATAAATAGCCTAATGGTAAGCTTCTCATGGAAGTGCCCAACTTTACCAAAATTACATTATCATCTCTCTCCCTTTAAACCATCTCCTTCTTCTGTCACCCATATCTCAACCACTAAAATTCCTAACCACCCATTCTAGCTCATAATTATAAGAACAATTTAACTCCTCTCTTTTCCTACCTCGTTCTTCTGATGCCACCCCACCCTCTCCTCCACTCTTGGCCTCTAGCAGGGCACTGGGCCTGGCTAGCTAGCTACTGCTCAACTGGCTGGTATTAATGACACCATCCAGCCTCTTACTGGATTGTGGCCCAAGACCGTTAGCATGACAGTCAAAGCCCTTTCCGATCCAGGGGCAGCCCGTCTTCTGGCTTCACCCCACCACTTCACCCCAGCACAATTATTGTGCTCCACATGCTCCAGCTACACTCAGCTTCTCACTGGATGCCCAGAACATCATATCCTATCCCTTACTCCTCTTCACATGCTGTTCTCTCTTCCCTTCCCCAGCCCTCCACCTGATGATCCTACTTATCTCTCAAGGCCCATTTTATTTTTTTATTTCATCTTACGTATTTTTCTAGAGATGGGGACTTGCTCTGTCACTCAGGCTGTAGTGCAGTGGTGCAGTCATAGCTCACTGCAGCCTCAAACTCCTAGGCTCAAGTGATCCTCCTACCTCAGCCTCCTGAGTAGCTGGGACTATAGGTACACGCCACCATGTCTGGCTAATTTTCTTTTTAATTTTTTGCAGAGACAGGGTCTCACTATATTGTTCAGGCTTGTCTGAACTCCTGTCAAGGCCCACTTTAAATATCACTTCCATTATAAAGTCTTTCCTTATCCCTCCTTCCAGATTTAATTCTCTGTGTTCCCACAGCACTTGATTTGACCCTGTTTTAGTGCTATCTACAAACTAAAGAATAGCCCAGTTAGTGGTGTACATATCTGTCTCTCCCTCCAAATTTTGAACTCCTAGGAAGTAAGGCTACATATGACTCCTTTTTTATTTCTCAAGCACATGGTAGGCTGTCAACAAATGTTTAAAAAGGACTTTCATTTCTGCATGCTGCAATTATGTCAGTTGCCTTGAGCCATCTCTAACAAAATCTGCCGATCTTGTTTTGAAGTGCCTTTGTTGGCAGCCCAATTACAGCTCTTCACTCCTTTCTCTTCTGCCCATTTTTGGCTCCAGGCATAAGGCTTCCATTTTGCTTCTTACCTCTGCCCTGAGTCCTGTCGGCATCCAGCACTATCCTGACATCATCCCAACTTCCTCTTTCCTGACCTCTTTTCTAGAAACTGACCTGGAAGAGGTGGGGTTACATCCTGACTTGCAAGGATGCTAGAGGCAACCATTCAATTCTCTTCAAAGACTTTCGTCTGTTCTTTTGATCCCATTCTCAGGTCCTCCCAGGTGAGCTGTGCTCTACCTTGGATGTGACCCTGTGGGCTACACAGGCACTGACTTTAAGCTCCTCCTGAGACCTCATAGAGCATCTAGTAGAAACCCTTCAAATTGCAGATGAGAAAATTCAGACTCAAAGAGGTGAGCAGACTTGTTTAAGGTCATCTAGGCGGTTAGAAGCAGCCTTTTGAGTCCTTTTCAACTTTATATTGCCTCTATGAAGAAAGCTTTATACATCATCACTCTAATTTTCGAACAGTCTTCCCATAAAAGCCTATTTCACAACCCTAGTTCATCTTATTTAGTACCAGGCAGTCGTGTTGCAATTTTTGATTGTTGAATGTATTATATTTATTCATGTTTGCTAAGTAGGCTTTCATGTATTGTAAATAATGCAGAAAAGCAATGTCTCACATATGGAAACTGACTAAATATTGGCTGTTATTTTGCCAGATAATTGTAAAATAACCACCTGAGGAAAAAAATCAGATATTGTTTTCTATGCCATATTGTTTTCAATAACATTGGGTTTGATTAACATAGAAAAAGAAAACTGAAGATGAAATGAGAAAAAGAAAGAGGGTTATTTACATACTGGTTTGTTTGTATGCCCTCAAAGACAGCTGTAATGCAGCACAATTTCAGTGATTGCCATTAAATTGGTAGTTCTCAGCAGCACCTAAGATTCTCCATTGACCTGATTGTTCCTGGAATTCATTATAAAAGAAAGATAAGGGTAATTTTCCTGGGATTATTGTCAAGCATCTGATTGTGTAAGCAACTACCATTTTCAGGTGGTTTCTGAGCATAAAAGCATAGCAAAGAGAAAGCAATAATTAGGTAGAAATCCACAAAATACATTATAGTCAAACAACCTTGTATATATCTATATTTGTTCTGTCTTCTTTAGAATTCAAAAATCGAAGAAGGCAGAAGCTATTTCTTTTTGGGTTTACCTTTACTTAATATATCTTCCTGAAGTTCATGTAAATGTTCTTTCTACTTCTTATATCTGACGTGTAAGTGCCTTATTTTAAAAAATGAATCCTCTCAGCAATGCATGAGCCATTTCCAAAATAAAATGTCTTCCTCAGCACCTAAAAGAAGTATATCCAATTACAAACAGAAGTTTAATGATGCCTAACACAAGCTAAATTTAAACGACCATGTGATGATGTGTCTCCCTCACTCAACAGTAAGTGCCATTAAGCACAGATGTTTTGGTTTGGTTTCCTCCAGAAGTAGCTCCTCCTTTTAAATAAAATTCTCCTCATTTTGTGTTTGTCTTTACTTGGGATTAGAGTAAGAATATTCTAATGACTGTTAGAGTGAGAATACTCTGAGAATACTCAGCTGGAATACTGCAGAGGTGATGTCATGTCTTTCTCAGGGTATTACATTTGAAGGCACACAATGTCTATCTGCCCTCATTGGTGCTGTTAATTTTGATCACCTGGGCAGGGTGTTGCCCAATTTCTCCACTGAATAATTACTGGGGTTTAATTTTCTCATACTAACTAATAAGCAGTCTATGAGGAGACACTTTAAGACCATACAAATATACTGCTCCTCATCAACATTTACCCCAAATTTAGCACCCATTGGTGATCCTTGCCTGAACTCATCTTTACCATAATGGTTGAACGATGATGACTTTCCAAATCCAGCACTCTCTCCACATTTACTGCTCAGCATTCTACTGCAAGCAAGAGGCCTTCCTTTTCCTCTGTTTATTAATTCATCTATCTATTATCAGTAGGGATTCATGAATTCCTACGGTTTTTTTCTCAATTCATTACTAGACTTAATTATTTTGATCATCAAATTGTCCCAGAGTTGGCCAGTGGGAACTACTTAAGGCTGGTTCCTATGTCCTAGTGACATGCCTGATCATTTATTTGAGCATTTCCTTACTCACTGGCATAATCAGATACTCCAGGTCCATTTTGCACTTACCCTGCCCCAGCCCTGGAATTAGCCATTTTTCCAAGGAGCCCTGGTTCCTTTTAATGGGAAATAGTATTAGGGACCAAGATCTGGGCTCCAGAAGTGCTCATTGCTACTGGGGTGTCTTTGCTTCTTGGTCCTTGTAGGGGAAAGAGCTAGGAAATATAGAATGTACATACACATACAAACACCCACACATATATATATACAAATACCTATGTATTTACTTAAGCACATAAACATGCATATATATATTTTAGAAATCATTAATTTATACAATAACTCTAATTCCAATTCATCCCATTCTTTATTGGTTTTCCTATTCCACAATTATATATTCCTTCTCCCACAGTGAGAATCCTGGCTTCCAACGACATCCACACATTTACTCATTTGCTCAATTCAATAATATATCTAAAATAACATCAATATTGAGGAAGATACTTTTGGCCAGGGCATTTTTCAGCATTCCTCAAATTCAAGAGATGCTTAATATTAGAATCTGCATTTACTATGAGGCAGATGAAGCAAACCTAAAAAAGAAAAAATCCACCCAAGTTTCATCTACCAAAAGATATAATACCTGAAAAGAGGTAGGAAAGTCCCTTTTAAGAGCCTATGTCAATACCAAAAACCACTAGATTATACACTTTAAATGGGCATATTGCATGATATATTAATTATATCTCAAGCTTTTTTAAAATAAAAAGCCTATACCAATCAGAAAATTGATAAATTGTTGTTATATCAAAGATGCTGATATGTGGAGCTACCAGAATATTATTTCTTTCTTCACTCTCTATTTTTGCCATCTTTCCATATAGAAAGCAATTTTTGGCTGGGCATGGTGGCTCACACCTGTAATCCCAGCACTTTGGGAGGCTGAGGCGGGAGGATCATTTGAGGCCCGGAGTTTGAGACCAGCCTGGGCAATATAGCAAGACCTCGTCTCTACACAATTTTTAAAAAAAAATTAGCCAGGTGTGGTGGCATGCACCTGCAGTCCTAGCTACTCAGGAGACTGAGGCAGGAGGAATGCTAGCCAGGAGTTTGAGGCTGCAGTGAGCTATGTTGGCACCACTGCGCCCTAGCCTGGGTGACAGAGCAAGACCCTGTCTCAAAAACAAAACAAAACAAAACAAAAATCAAAAAACAAAAAAGAAGATAATTTTTAGAAAAACACCTTCAAAAAGTGTGGCTAGAGGAAGCAGGTATTGGGGAGAGACTGGCAGTGGTAAATGGCAATTGGGAGGTGAAATTCCCAAATGTGTTAGGTGGGAAGGGTGATTGGCAGAATCTTAGTAATAGTGGCTTCTACAAGTCATGGTTTTTCTTTCTTTTCTATGTACATATTAATTCAGAGTTACAGAGAAACTGTGGGGCAAAGGGGACGCTACTTCACTAGAGCAAAAGGGCACTAATAGAAAGCTTCCACAACTCAGATGTGAGCTGAGAGCTGTGCATGTCAATCAGAAGGAATCCTGCCATTACACAGGTGACCAGGAGCCAAGCTAAGGCAAGCCTCTTACCCCGTCTGCTTCAGAACATCAAATCAGAACACATTTTACCTTGTTCAAGCATAAGTAAAGGATACACAAACCCACATGGGGCCTGTGGAAAAAAAAAACCACTAAGAAAGAGAAAGAAAACTCTATACATAACCCAGAGGAAAATTCTCTCTGTAAATGACATAATGCAGGATATGAAAGAAAATTTTAGTAATATTTTGGCACCTTCAACATTGTGCAGGAAGATAAGACCTTTAGCAGTGATATCAGAAATCTGTAAGGAAGTAGCAGCCATTACTGAAATAAATAGGCTGAAATAAAAAGGCAACTGGAAGAGATCAAAAGACAGTGTAGAATAAAGTCTTAATAGCTATTATGTATTGAGCACTCACTATATGCCAGGCACAGTGTAAACATTATCTATGCCCCAAAACCACCAGAAAAGGTAATATTATTATATCTCTATTATAAAATAGGCAGTTGAGAGTTCAAGAAGTGAAATAACTTGCCCAAGGTCAAACAGCTGTAAGTGTCAGAGTCATGATCTGAATCCAGGTTTGTCTATCCACCTGACTCTAATGCCCATTATGCACAGGTTAAACAAAAAATAATTACAAGGAAATTTAAAATGCAATCATTAAAATTCACAAGTGTAGAGTACAGATGTTGAACCGATGATGTGAAAAATCAAATTGGAGGTATAATGGACAAATTGAAGAAGCTTTCCCAATATGCAAACTAAAAGGATAAGAAGAATAGCAAAGGAAGAACAAAGTAACAGAAATGGAAGAAAGAGACTGAGGAGTCAACATTGGGAAACTGGTGCTTCTGAAAGAGAGAAGACTGATTTAAAAAAAAAAAAAAAACAGCCATGGATACTGAGAAATAACTTTCCAAAGCTGAAAAAATATTAGAACAATACAGATAAAAAGAATCAATCAAAAGGAAACCACACCTGGATAAAACTTAACAATAATTTTATACTATAAGTATAGAGACAAAAACATCCTAAAATATCTCAGGCATAAAAAACGGTTATCCAAAAAGTACCAAAAATCAGCCTGTCCCTAGACTTCTCTGCAATGCTAATACCAGAGTCTAAATCTCTACAGTCTAAAGGTGTATGGTGGGGAGGGGGGTTGGTAATGAGCCAAAAATTTTATAACAAGCTAAGCAAGATGTATAAAGGCAGCACTGAGCTATTATACAGGGGCCCCAAACGTGCCATCCATATACTCTTCTTTAAAAAGACATATATAAAAACACAAATATAGAACCAACTACACATTGCAATTTAGTATATGATAAAGGTAGCAACTTAGCTGCCTTAGTAGAAAAGAGGTATTAGATGTTAGGACAACTAGATAGTCATGTGGAAAAAGTTCAAATTGGATCTATTCCTCACATTATGCATCAGAATAAATTCTAAATGGATCAAAGATTTCAATGTAAAAAATATAAAATACATAAATACTAGAAAGAACAGGTAAATATTTCTATAACCTGGCAGTGAGGTTATGAGTTAAAAATCCAGAAAACATAAGGGAAAGATATTAATTACCTAAAAAGTTTTGCATGTCAAAAATATCATTAGCAAAGAAAAAAAAACAAATGACAAACTGAGAAAATACTTTTGCTATTCACATCAAGCTATAGGGTTGGTGTCCTATATATAAAGAGCTTCTAGACATAGAAAAGAAAAAAGCCAATACCCTTTTAGAAAAATGGACCAGGAAAATGAACAGAAAATTTCAGAAAAAGAAATTCAAATCATTCTTAACCATATAAAAAGATGTTCAACCTCACTCACAATAAGGGAAATATGAATTAAAACAATACTGAAATACCATTTCTCATTTATCAGATTGGCAAAAATTACAAAGGATGACAACACACTCTGTTTGCAAGTCTGTCTCATCCACTGATGGTGAGAATGAAAAATAGCACAACCCCTTTGGAAAGAAATTTGGGAGCATGTAGCAAAATTATATATGCAGTTACCCTGTTACCCAGCAATCCCATTTCTAAGAATCTATCCCAAATATATACACATAAAACCAAAAATGATACATACTATGCACTGCAGCATCATTTGTAATAACAAAAGACTGGAAACAAGTTAAATTTTTATCAGTAGGGAACTAGTTGAATAAATTTGGCACATCCAAACAATGGAGTACTGTTTAAGCTGTTTAAAAAGAATGGGAAATATATCTATATCTACAGAGTGATCTCCAGGATACACTGTTTGAGAAAAGCAAAGTAAAAATAAGTGCGTACAGTACTCCTATTTATATAGAGAGGATATATGTATATAGTCATGTATGAATACTAACTGGATATTTTATTATAGTTTATTACTTTTATATCTGATAAAAGTATTATGTTTTTTAAAAAAATATATACCTTAAAAAAGAAACATTAGAAGATGTACTCCAGTGGACCTAGAGATAAGGCGGAAAAACACCAGAGCTCAAAAACAAAGAAGTGGAACATAGATGGAAAAATCCCTTAAAATTTATGAGATCCATTATTTTATTTAAAAAATGCATCATAACTAAGTAAGGTTTATCCCAGTAAGGCAAGATTGGCTTAATATTTTCAAAATAATTCACCACATTAGCAGAATAAAGGAGAACTATATATTGTCAAAAAGCATTTGACAAAATTCAACATCTATTCAAGGCAAAAACTCTTAGCAAACTAGAAATAGAAGAAAACTTACTCAAACTGATAAAGGGTACCAGCAGAAAAAATACAACTAACATCATATTTAATAGTGAAAAACCAAATGCTTTCCCCCTAAGATTGGAAAAAAAGCAAGGATGTTTTCTTTCATCACTCCTATTCAATATTGGGCTAGAGGTCCTTATCTTTGCTGTAAGACAAGAAAATGAAAAAAAAAGGCATAGAGATTGGAAAGGAAGAAATAACACTGTATTTGTAGGTAAGATCATACATATAAAAAATTCCAAAGAAATCTACATAAAACCATTAGTACTAATAAGTGAATTTAGCAAGGCCACAGTATACCAGATAAATATCTAGAAGTCAACTATACTTCTATGTAATAACAACAAACAATCCACAAATTAAATTAAAAATAAATCATTTACAATAGCAACAAAACTATAAAAAATTTAGAGATAAATTTAAATATGTGCAATACATATACATTGAAAATCCTAAAACATTACTGGTAGAAATTAAAGAAGTCCTAAATAATGGTCATGAATTGCAAAACTCTATATTGTCAGGATGATGGTTCTCCATAAATTGATGTACAGATTCAACATAATTCCAAGCAAAATCCCAGTGGATTGTTTTGTTGAAATCGAGCATGTCTACTGAATGACTCTAGGCCCCTTGGAATTTTACATAATCCATTCCGGACCTGTTTGAAACCAGTTTCCCAGCATCAATGATGTGAAATGAGACTGATCACTCTCAAAGAAAAATGTATAACATTTATAATCTGCCAACTAGGCACTCAATCAGAATATTACATTAAGTGATATACTTTTTCTTTTTTTATCATATATCTAATCCTTTAAACTTTTGCTGAGAACGACTTGAGCTCACACCTGAATGATGTTGCTTTCCCCAACACACAGACAAGTAAATTCACCTTTGAGTAAGGAAAAGAAAAGGGGAAGGGAGGGAGGGAGGGAGAGAGAGAGAGAGAAAAAAAAAAAAAAAGAGGTGACTATACAGGGCAGTAGACTCATAGTTTGCACTATAAAAAATGGAAATAGAATTCAAAATGCTTGGTTATAAAGCCAAAATTAAATGTAAAAAATGTTATATATATTTTACTGCAATAAAAGGAAGTGAGAAAAAATTTTACTGAAATTTTAGAAAAACCATAATGCAAGTAAAATTATACCACCATCCTTCAAAAAATTATAATAAAATACAATGTAAAAATGTACCAATTACTTGGATCTAAAATTCAGTAACATAAAAACATAAAAACGGGGATGAGGAGAGAGAGGAATAAAATTATGCCAAATTTCTTGCTTAATAGAAGAGATTTCATTATATGGTGTTTCCCTCTGTCACTGAAGATTATAGAAATAAGGACTAAATATTGTTTGTAGAAAACTGAAAGGTAGTCATTAGCATATTCAAAACAGCATATATGCCTTTTTGATCATTAAAGATGAATGCAAAGCACAGTGCACACACACAGAACTATCTACAAAAGGCAAAAGAAAAAAAGTATAAAAACCAGAAAACACAAAACAAGATGACAAAAGCAAGACAAGATATGCCAATTATAATAATTATAATTGATTATAATAATAATTGAATTAAAAGACAAATTTCTTGATTTAATAATAATAATACGATATCAAAAAGGCCAAAAGGTCAGGCCAATGTTTATCAGGAAGATCCAAAGAATAAAAAAGTAGAGGTACAATGCTAATACCAAACAGATTAGAATTTAGGGCAAAACATTAAATGTGCAAAGAGTTATCAGAGCAAATAAAACAACTCAAAATGAATTAGTTTCATGAACCTGTAACTTCTGAATAGAATTGCATCAAAACATACAAAAGTTGTATATTTATATCTTACATTTACAAGAATAAAATTACCATATTTTCAAATGAGCAGGGCAGCAGAAGGTAGGATAGGAGCAGGGAAAGAATCTTTTAGTGACTCTCCCTCTATCTCTGACAGATCAAACAAACAAGAAGTAACTATTATAGGTCAGGTTCCCTGGAAACAGACTATGAGACAGAAGTTGAGTGCAAGAGGCTTATTGGTAGTACTCTCAGGAATAACACCTGTAAGGGAATGATGGAAACAGGATTGGTATGAGGGGAACTTGAACCATACTGCAGTCACAACAAAGGCCTCCGCAGATCCTGCAGGGAGCTCTGAAGCTGACATGGCCCCATTGAAGCAAGGAGGGTAGAGCTTTGTATTCCTGTATTTATCAACCAGTCACTGGATGCAGACTACCCCCAGGGAGGGGGCTTAACCCTTCCAATGACAATTTCTGGGGAGGGACTCAGCTCTGAGCTATTAGCAGCCAATACCTACTATAGTAACAAGGGCTATACTAGTATTGTTCTTACCAAGGGGAGGAAGAGCCAGAATCACATAAGGACCTTGGATCAGAATGGGAATGTATGCAAGAGAGGGGAACTGAGCATAAATTGCCAAGATTATTCCGATATGCTTCCTCCAATCCAAGTCAGAAGTATTGAAATCTATCGGAACAATATAAAGGTTGGTTTAAATGATTTATATCAAGCTCTTTACTCTAACAACAAAACTTACCTTCTTATCCCGCATCCAGGGAACATTTACAAAATTTGATCAAATATTAGGTTACAGATAATACATAAGTACATTAACATCATATTCTCTATAATGTACTGAAAGTAATAATTAATCATAAAAGTTATAAAATAACTAATCAGTAAAAATTTTAAAGCAGAGTCCAAAATAATAAAGCTAAAATTAAATGACAAACAGAAAGAAAATTACCATTCCCCACAAACAAAAGGTGCTTACAAATCAAAAAGAAAAAAAAAATGAACAAATACCTTAATAGAAACAAAAACCACAGACAGACAATTTGGAAACATAAAGACTACTCATGACTACTTAGCATGTAAAAGATGTTTGGCTTCACTTAAAATTTTTAAAATAAAAATAAAACAATATCCAGATACCATTCTTTACTTCTCAGTTTGGCACAGACTAAAATGACTGAAAATCCCATTGCTGCCCAGGCAGTCTCCTGCAAGGATTAGGAAAGAAGATATAAATTGGACTATCTTCTTGAAAGGCAGTTTGGCATTTGAATGAAAAATAAGCATACCAGTTGACTTCGCAATTCTACTTTAATTTATCCCTTTCTAGTAGATTTTTTAAAATTAAAGTATAATTTACATATAGTAGTAAAATTTGCCCTTTTTAGTATACTACAGTTTTGACAAATATACACAGTCATGTAACCATAACAATACAGAACAGTTCCATTACCATCCCTCCCAAACTCCCTCATTCTACTGCTTTCTGGTCAAACCATTCCCCCAGTCTTACCATTGGTCTGTTTTCTGTCACTAGACTGTTGCCTTTTCTGGAATGTTAAATACATAATGGAATCAGATAGGATGTAGACTTTTGAGGCTAGCTTCTTTCACTTAGTATAATAAATTTGAAATCCATGTGGTTGCATGTATTCCATTGTACAGTTGTACCACAGTTGAAGGATATTTGAGCTGTTTCCACTTTTTGACAATTTACTAACATTTTTCTTTCATAGATTATGCATATTTAAAAAATCTTTGCCTAACCCAAGATCACAAAAATTTTCTCCTGCATTTTTTTCTAGAAGTTTTATAGTTTTAGGTTTTACATTTACTTAGGTCTATGATCTATTTTGTGTTAATTTTTGTGTAGAGTGCAAGATATGGATCAAAGTTCATTTTACTGCATATGGTTGTCCATTTGTTCTAGCACCAGTTGTTGAAAACAATTATCCTTTCTCCATTGAAATGCCTTTGTACCTTTTTCAAAAATTAATTGACAATATATGTGTGGGTTTATTTCTGGGCTTTCTACTCTATTCCACTGATCTATATGTCTGCCTTTTCACTAACATCACACTGTCTTCATTACTGGAGCTTTATAGTAAGTCTTGAAAGCAGGTAGTGTGATGTCCAAATTTGTTCTCCCCCTGCTGCCCAAAATTATTTTGGCTATTCTAGGTCCTTTGCTTTTCCTCTTAAATTTTTAGAATCAGCTTGTCAATTTCTACAAAAATTCCTGCTGGTATTTTGATTGAGATTGTGTTGAATCAATTGGAGGAAAATTGACATTTTAGCAATACTGAGTCTTCCAATGAACATGATCTATCTCTCCATTTATTTAGATTTTTTATTTCATTCACTAGTGTTTTTGTAGTTTTAAACATATAGATCCTGCACATATTTTTTAGATTTATATTTAAATATCTCATTTTTGAGTGCTATTATAAATGATACCTTTTAAATTTTTTGATTTCCAATCACTCATTGTTAGTATATAGAAATATAATTATATTTGTATATTGACCTTGTATCTTAGTACCTTGCTAATTAGTTCCAGTAGCTTTTTTGAAGACTCCTTGAGATTTTCTTCACAATTATGTCATCTGCAAACAGACATAGTTTTATTTCTTCCTTTCCAAGCCATACGTTTTTTATTTCTTTTTCTTGCCTTAATACACTGGCCATGATGTTCACTACAATATTGGATAAGACTAGTAAGTGGACTTCCTTGCTTTGTTCCCATCATCAGGGGGAAAGCATGCAGTCTTTTATCAAGTTTTGTATTAGTGGCAGGGTTTTTGTAGACACCCTTTGTCAGGGTGAGGAAGTTCCCTTCTAGTCCCAGTTTTCTGAGAGTATTTATTATGAATGGATGTTGAATTTTGTCAAGTTCTTTCTGCATTTATTGGGGGTAATCATATGCTTTTTTTTCTTTCATTTGTTAATATGGTAAGTTAATTACATTCATTTTTGAATATTGAATGAGCCTAGTTCATATTCATGGTTTTGTCATGATGTATTATAAGGATTGAAAGGGAAGAATTAAAATTGTCCTTATTCACAGATAATACAATTGTGTGTATAAAAAGTTCAAAAGAATCTACAAATAAATTATTAATGAATTTAGCAAATTTGCTGGATTTAAAGTATTTCTATACAACTATATTTCTATATAACAGCAACCATTAGGAAATAACAATTTGTAAATATACCTTATACAATAATATTTTTAAAATCATATTACTAGAAATAAATCTAACAAAGATGTGTAAGATCTATAAAACATTATTAAGAGGCTAAACAAATGAAGAGACAGAACACATTTATGGATTAGAAAACTCAACATAATAAATAAGTCAATTTTTCCAAATTGATCTGTAGAATCAATTCAGTTCCAAATAAAATCTCAAAAAAAAATTTTTTTTTAGAAACTGACAAAGTGATTCTAAAATTTAAATGAAAATGTATAGGGACAAGAATAGCAAAGGTAATCTTGAAGAAGAAAAAAGTGGAAGGACTTACCAGTTATCAAAACTTATTGTAAAGTCACAGTAAATAAGACAGTGTGGTATTGCTGCATGGAAACACAAATAGATTAACAGAATAGAACAGAATTCAGGAAGAGACTCGAGCCTATACAGACATTTGATTTGTGACAAAGAAGGCAATGCAAAGAAGTGGGGAAAGGATGTTACTTCCATGGTTCTTTTTTATAAATCTGTGTTCCAGTATTTGTCACACTGTATTCTAAACTAGAACATAATCTATCTGGGGGGCAGAAACTTGATTTTACTCATATTGCATAATACCAGGTGCTAACAAGCCCTGGCATATACCAGGTGTTTAATAAATGCTGATAGTATATACAACTGAATGACTAAAACCCTAAGGAGAGATTACATGAAGCCATGTGTTTTAGGGGTTCCTATACAGTTCCACCAACTGGCAATTAGGCAGGGATAGACAGGAATGACAGCAGGAGGATACTGTATCAGTTGGTGCTCTCTGAGCCTATTTGACCTGTAACACTATCACCACTGCCCCCACCAAAGAGAATACAACTGCCTCTTCTTACTTTCACACACAAACTTCAGACCACATAATCATTCTGTGACTTCTTTCCCCTTCTAGATTAACCTGATTTTACCTTTAAAAATAAATGCTGATCTGTGCACTGTGGCTCATGCCTGTAATCCCAGTACTCTGGGAGGCCGAGGAGGCAGAAGGATCGCTTGAACCCAGGAGGTCGAAATCAGCCAGGGAAAAAAATATAGTGAGGTTCCGTCTCTCCAAAAAATTTCAAAAATTAGCTGGATGTGGTGGCACATGCCTATAATCCTAGCTATTTAGAAGGTTGAGCCAGGAGAATCACTTAAGCCTGGGAATTGGAGGTTGCAGTGAGCTGTGATCAAACCACTGCACCCCAGTCTGGGCAACAGAGTGAGACCCTGTGTCTAAAAATAAAAATAAATGCTGGCCAGGCATGGTGGCTCACACCTGTAATCCCAGCACTTTGGGAGGCCAAGGCAGTAGGACTGCTTGAGGCCAGGAGTTTGAGACCAGCCTGAGCAGCATAGCAAGACCGCATATCTACAAAAACAAAGAAAAATTAGCCCAGCGTGGTGGCAGTAAAATTAGTCCCAGCTACTCGGGAGGCTGAGGCAGGAAGATCCCTTGAGCCCAGGAGTTCGAGGCTGTAGTGAACTATAATCTCGCCACTGCACTTCAGCCTGGGTGACAGAGCAAGAACCCATCTCTAAATATATATATATATACACACACACACACATATATGTACATGAATTGACTCATGCTTGTGGGAGCTGGCAAGTCTGAAATCTGCAGATCTGCGGAGCAGGCTGGAGGCAAAATTCCCTCCTCTGGGGATCTCATTCGTTTCTCTTAAGACCTTCAGCTGATTGGAGGAGGCCCACTCACATTCTGGAGACTAACGGGGCTTAACTCAATGTCTACTTATTTAAATGTTACTCACATCTAAACAACACCTTTACAGCAACACCTAGACTGGTGTTTCACCAAACAACTGGGCACGATGGCCTACCCAAGTTGACACATAAAATTAACTATCATAAGTTGTACAATCTTTAGTATGGATTCTATATACTAGAAACATACAAACATCATGCCACTCCTAATTCCAACCTTTCCAAATGCTTTAAGGTACCATGCAATCACATGCTGAAATCTGAGTCATTGACCAAGGGGAATATGTAATTACTCACTAATATAGCAGCCCCTGTACATGGTTCCATGATTTATTCAGACCTCTTGAAGGATAATAGGAACATTCTAATGGTGACTGAGATAATAATATTTGATGTTGCCATACTACCTTATGAATTTAGGCAGAAACCAGAACATTAAAAAGTCATGTTGGAGGGTCATCGGATTGTATTAAAGTTTAACATTTTATGAGACTGACATGCTATTCTCTGTGCCAAGAGGGTAATTAAAGTTTAACATTTAGATACCTTTTCTTGGGAAACTACTTCTAATCATGATTATACTTCAATAGCATTATTTCACCATCATATTTGTATCATGTTTATTTTCATAGGAAACAAGATACAGTTCTCTTTCAATAAGCAATGTGGAGGTATGTTGAATGTAATTTTGATAGACGATTATAATGATTACATTGGTCATGCTATAGTGTAGATTCTGTCAGGATTATACAGTACTTGCTGAAATGTTTCCAAATTCATAGCTTACTGATTTAATTCCATTTGACTTAATAAGCAAATCTAATCCATGTTAATGATGATAGTACAATCTCTTTGCATTTTACTAACGAGTTTCTAGTTTTAAATACAAGGAGCGAACATCACTCTTATGATTGGAAGATTATAGTCCCTATTTTAAGTGAAAATTTGTCCAACATTTTCCAGGAAAGTGAGATCAAGGATTGTTACTTTCCTATTTTTAATTTTTGAGGTTTCTACATTAACAGTTTTTATTTTTGCCAAATATGTCTAGCAGAGAAATCTCTCAACTCCATGAACTTGATCTAAGTGTGAAATTCCTGTTGATCTCTCAGAAATTTATGGTTTGCAATTCTGACAAGCAGAGAAATGGAATAAAAAGAATTTCTGCAGTGAAAGGCAAGTGAGTAATGCCTTGAAAAAGAAAGCAAACTATCTGTACATATAATAAAAACCTACATAGGACTCATGGATCAAAGGATCAAAAAGATATAGTAGTATAAAAACAAAATAACAGAATATTAAGCCTTTAAAAACAAATAACTACAAGTAGAATTTATGACTCAAGAGCCTGGTATATGACAAGCTTTTACAGAATGCAAAAATTAATCACATAGCATTAAATGGTGAAAAATGAGTAATATTTGATTCTTCAGTTTTCCCAACCAATCATTCAGGCCTTGAAAATTAGTATTGAACATGAAGCCCAATTTATCTCAGAACTAAATATGATCACAAAGATATATGTAACTAATGTAAGTCGAAGAACCCACTGAAATCAAATGGCCATTTACACTCTCAGCAATAGCAGGCATATCTAAGAAATAAATTCTCTACTATGTCAGTTTGTACTGTTGAAAGTGGTTACCAAGAAAGACAGAAAATCTGAAAAGCAAGGAGTCAAGAGCAGTAACTGCTGCCTAAAGAGACGGAATGAAATTACTGAAAATGATGGGATGATTTCAGGAGGAAATGAGAAAATCACATGTCAATGAATAGAATTTTCACAAAGGAAAATAGCCACAGTTTACCCAAGCACTGATACTCAGTATTCTAGAAATAAATGCATTCCTGACATCTGATTCATAGGACATTAGTAACTAAATCACCAAGTAATGGAAAAACTCAGAGGACTGAGGCATTATCGCTAGAGGAGTATAAGGTCAATGCAAGTAGTGTGGTTGAGAAAGCCATTTAAAATCTGCCTCAAAATAAATGTCTGGGCCATCCAGGTGCCTCAGGTTAGGTGTGGTGAACACCCACATCATATTTGGAGTTCCTGACACAGATATTTTGGTTTTTTAAAGGTGTTTGGTTGGTTGTCCCTGGCTATTAGCAACTATATAAATGCCTTTGGGTATAATCTAGCATTTTGGGCGAGTGAACTCTTCCATATACAGTGCTCCCACCTTTCAGCACTTGAAGGAGCCTAAGAATATGTAAACGTAATTGCTCAGTGACTGGTGATTATAACAAGGAGCCTAACTCCATTTTTTAATGCCTGACTGCTATCTGCTTTTGAGCCTCACCCTCCTTCTACCTCTGCCCCACACCTGGGCAAGCTGATAAGCAAAGATTATCCCTTTGGTGCTGGGGGAAGATTCTAACCATGTAAGCCCCTGCCCGTACACGGGAGCCATCTCCCTAGCCCCAGCCCCAGCCCCAACCCCAATAAAATCCCTAGTCAGGCTCCTTTCCTGGCTTTCTCAAGCCATTTCATACCTGCTAGGAGCACCTGCTCTGCTCTCCCCTGAGACCTCAATTATTTACATAATAGATCTTTTCATACCTTCTTGATGTGTGTGTGGTATCATCATCTCAACATCTGAAACAAATTTTGAGAGGATGTCCATTCTGTTTGTCAGAGTGACAATAATAGTAATTAATAACATATTGCTTAGCCAGGCTTCTTTCCCTTTACACAGAAAAATCTAGGCCAATTGGTCAGTGGCTTACAAATTACAAAGCTGGTATAGACTTGGTCAAGGCTGGAAACAAAAGGTTTGTTCAATTTAATGACAAAGGAATCATAGGTTCTACCTCTCATTTACTTATGAAACATTTGAGGCAATTATGTAAGCAATTATGTAGACACAACCAATGTCATCAAACCGGGCTCTTGGTTCTACCCAATTTCTACGGTGTTTATAAGATTCTATTTCACTAGAACTGTCAAAAACTGTCTTCATATTTCCCTTCTCCATTCCACCATTCAGCATAGGAAGTAATCCTACAATAACCATTCTCATAACAAGACAGATTCTCCATGCTTAGAAGATTTTAAAAAATCATTTGGAGTAATAAGTACATTTAAATATTTTTATAAGATTTGAGTGGGAAATGAGTGAAAAACCAGAAGCCACAAAGAAAATACCAACAGATTTGACTGCATAAAAATTTTAAAGTATATTTTAAAGTCCATTTAGCAAAAGACAGAATCAAAATTAAAAGACAATAAACTAGGAGAAATGTCTATAATATACATGTATGACAAAGAGTTAATATCTCCATAAGCAATACAGAGAAGATAAGCACCACAATAGAAAAAAGACTTGAAAAGGCAATTCACAGAGAAAATCCAAATGACTATTAAGTGTAGGAAATGATGCTCGGCCTCATGAATAATTAAAGAGATGCAAACTGAAACAATAAAATACCATGTTTCCACTAGTATGAATATGGTCTGAGATAGATGAAAAAGCAGGCTGAAGCCCAATGCTGGTGAGGGTGTAGGGAAAAGATGATCCTTATATACTGCTGGTGAGAGCACAAATGGTGCCCCTTTTCTAAAGGGTAGTGTATATCAAAATAGAAACTCTATCAGTTCCACTTCTAAGGAAATCATTGTTCAGGTGCACAAAGGTGTATATACACTGGAGTCCATGGGACTGTTTTCACAATATCTGAAAAGTGGAATCAACATGAACATCAGTCAATAAGGTCTGCTGAAGTAAACCATGCTATAATTATATTAATACAATGAAATTTCATGCAGCTGGGAACATGGAAAATGCCATCAACATAGAAGTATGCAAACAAAGCAGCCTATAGTCTATGTAAGTATCACCCCCTGTAAGTAAAAAAAAGAAATAAGAAAGAAAGAAAGAAAGAAAGAAAGAAAGAAAGAAAGAAAGAAAGAAAGAAAGAAAGAAAGAAAGAAAGAAATGCATGAAAGAATCTAGAAGACCACATATCATATTTTTACATGGCTGACTCTGGCAATCATGTCTTGGGAAAGAGTTCAAGGGGAGGCATGACTAAATGCCCTGGGGTCATTTGCACAGGTGCCCCCTAGAGGACTGAGATTTGGAGCTTGCAAGTGAAATCAGCTTCTCCTCTGACCCCCACTGGCTTCTGCCCCAAGGATTGAACCCTAAAAGGACAACGAGATGTCCTCCAATTACAGGAGTCCCTATAAATAAGGTACCATAATAAGCACAATGAGGGTGGGTGGTGAATCAGGAGGCTTAGAACACATTTCACTTAGCCCCGCCCAGCTAGTTATTCCTGGCTATAATGTCTTCAAGAAACGGGAGATGAAGGGTCCGTTGTAACACTGGGGTGGGGTGGGAAGGAGGGAGTGTCACAAAAGTGCTGAGGAACTCTGTAAACTCCCAAGCCTGGCTTAATGAGTTGTGCTGTGACCTAGGCAGAGTGGGTGGTAAGAAGGACTACTAACTTTTTCAGGGAGGGAGGGAAATGACATCAAGAAAAGGGCAGTGACTTGCCTCCTGTGAGTCATCAGAGAGTGTTGGGACAGAGTCCCTTCAGAGGTACACTCCACAAGCTGTCAATTGGAAGGGAGGGTCCCAGGGTTTTAGCAAACAGGAAACACCACTTTAGCAAACAGGAAACAGCAAACAGCAAACATTACACGCAGTGTAATGAAGGCAACCTGGTACAACTCTCAGCAGGGGCAGTGAATGTTCCTATCTTCAGCCCAGCTCCAACTTTTTGGAATCTGGTGCTCAGCCCTATGCATGGTACAGAGCAGGAGGCAGCTGCAGTCTGTGAGTGGCCATGTTTACCCAGTGTTAGGGCAGAGGTGAACATTCCCAAGGTCACAGAAAGTCACCCAGTGGTAGTTTGAGAATAAGAGCCACTGGGGAATAGAACAGATCAGGGATCCCTGGGTGGATCAAAGTAAAAAACTTCCCCTTTCATTCCTCTCCCTTTCACAGCGACGCCCAGGAGTGACTAGTTTAGAATCCCAGACTCTGGAGGTATGAGGAACACAGCTTTTAGTGGTTGGTTCTCCGTCTCCTGCTCCCTGCACCACCACCACAACCAATAGAGACAAATCTACCTACAGCTAAGGACGGGCTGGGAGAGTGAGAGTACTTTAGAAACAAAATATCTGGTATAACACAGCCCTTGTCAAAGGAACCAAAGAAATCTTGCTTCGGATGTAGGCAAGGGAGAAGTTGAGGTACCCCAATCTTGATGCACACTCTACAACTCAAATGCAGGCCAGACAAGATGAAGTTAGACAAAAACAAAAAGACTTTTACTAGGAGTTTAGGGAAGGAAACATATCTACTTTCTCAGTAATGTTTTATTCTTGAATATTTTAAATATTGAAACAGATTTTCTAGAAACTAGAAAGTAATTATGGGACCAGAGACAACCTGTGACAAGGATGGCATAAATGGTTTCATTGTGATATCTGAAATATTTTCACACATGACAGGCTTAAACATGTTAACATTTTCATTTCATTATACTGGCAACATAATTAGTTTCAGGATATAAGTACTGAAGGTGTTGATCCAAATGTAATCTCTGTATTTTAGCTCTGAGATATAAATGTCAATGAGTTACAGTTGCCTAAGGCATTTTAAAAAATTAAAAATATGTAGAGAGAGAACTTTGCTTTGTACTTTTTTTGGTATATCACAGCTTAAGTAGTGAAATAGTGATGACAGTAAATGTTAGGTCTTAACCACACTAATGAATTTAAAATTTCTGAGATTCATAGACATTCAGATCAATGAAATAAAAGAGAGAGCTCAGAAATTTTAGATGCCCACATATGTAGTCAATTGATTTTCAACAAAGACAAAAAAGCAATTCAATAAATGGTGCTAGAATTGGACATCCATTTGGAAAAGAAAGAAGGAAGGAAGGAAAGGAGGGAGGGAGGGAGAGAGGGGAGAACAGGAGGGAAGGAGGGATGGAGGGATGGAGAGAAAGAAAAGAAACTAGGTCCACATTTCCTTACACCCTACACAAAAATTGACTCAAAATGTGCCATATACCTAAGAATAAAATCTAAAACTTTAAAACACCTAGAAAAGGGCATAAGTAAATTTTTGGGGTTAATGGAAACATTCTATATATTGATTGTGGTGGTGGTTACATGACTGTATGCATTTGTCAAAACTCATTGAACTGAACACTAAAAAGGTGAATTTTAATATATGTCAAGTATATCTTAATTAAAAATTTTTCAAAAGTATGAGTGTTGAATTCAAATGTACATCAAAAAAATAATTCTTCACGATCAGGTGGGCTTCATCCCTGAGATGCAGGGATGGTTCAACATACACAAATCTATAAATATAATTCACCACATAAATAAAAGCAAGAACAAAGATTACATGATCCTTTCAACAGATGCAGAAAAGGCTTTTGACAAAATTCAGCACCCTTTTATGATAAGAACTCTTAACAATATAGGCATAGATGGCTCATACCTCAAAACTATCAAAGCCATACAGGATAAACCCACAGCCAATATCATACTGAATGGGGAAAAATTGAAAGCATTCCCCCTTAAAACTGGAACCAGACAAGGTTGACCACCATCTCCACTTCTATTCAACACAGTACTGGAAGTCCTTGCCAGAGCAATTAGACAAGAGAGAGGAATCAAGGGTGTCCAAATGGGGGCAGAAGAGGTCAAACTTTCACTCTTTGTGGATGATATGATATTATATCTAGAAAACCCCAAAGAGTCAACCAAGAAATTACTGGAATTGATAAATGAATTCAGCAAAGTCTCAGGATACAAAATCAAGGCACACAAATCAATAGCCTTCATATATGCCAATAACAGTCAAGGCAAGAAACAAATTAAAGACGCAATACCTTTCACAATAACACCAAAGAAAATTAAATATTTAGGAACATATCTAACTAAGGAAGTGAAAGACCTATATAGAGAGAATTATGAAACACTGAGAAAAGAAATTGCAGAGGATGTAAACAGATGGAAAGCCCTACCATGCTCTTGGATAGGTAGAATCAACATTGTTAAAATGTCTTTGCTACCTAAAGTGATTTACAGAATCAATGCAGTCCCTATCAAAATACCAACATCATTTTTTGCAGATCTAGAAAAAATAATTCTATGCCTCGTGTGGAACCAGAGAAGACCCCGTCTAGCCAAAGCAATCTTAAGCAAAAAGAACAAATTGGGAGGTATCAATCTACCAGACTTCAAACTATACTACAAGGCTATAGTAACCAAAACAGCACGGTACTGGCACAAGAACAGAGACATAGACCAATGGAACAGGACTGAGAACCCAAATATAAAACCATCCTCACACTGTCATCTGATCTTTGACAAATTCCACAAAAACATACACTGGGGAAAAGATTCCCTATTCAATAAATGGTGCTGGGAAAACTGGATAGCCACATGCAGAAGACTGAAACTAGATCCACACCTCTCATCTCTCACAAAAATCAACTCATGATGAATAACAGACTTAAACCTAAGACATGAAACCATAAGAATTCTAGAAGAAAACGTTGGAAAAACTCTTATGGACATTGGCCTAGGCAAAGAATTTATGAAGAAGACCCCCAAAGCAATCACAGCAGCAACAAAAATAAATACATGGGACCTGATCAAATTAAAAAGCTTCTGCACAGCCAAGGAAACTATCACTAGCGTGAACAGACAACCTACAGAATGGGAGGAAATATTTGCATGCTACACATCTGATAAAGGGCTGATAACCAGAATCTATACAGAACTTAGGAAAATCAACAAGAAAAAAATCAAACAACCCCATTAAAAAATGGGCAAAGGACATGAACAGAAACTTTTCAAAAGAAGACAGAATAATGGCCAGCAAACATATGAAAAATTGCTCAACTTCTCTAATCATCAGGGAAATGCAAATCAAAACCACAATGAGATATCACTTAACTCCAGTGAGATTGGTCACATCAAAAAGTCCCAAAACAACAAATGTTGGTGGGGATGCAGACAGATAGGAACATTAATACACCGCTGGTGGGACTGCAAATTAGTACAACCTCTATGGAAAGTAATATGGAGATACCTCAAAGAACTAATAGTAGAACTACCATTTGATCCAGCAATCCCACTACTGGGTATTTACCCAAAGGAAAAAAAGACATTCTATAATAAAGACATCTGCACACGAATGTTTATAGCAGCACAATTCACAACTGCAAAGATGTGGAAACAACCCAGGTGCCCATCAATACATGAGTGGATTAATAAAATGTGGTATACCATGGAGTATTACTCAGCAATAAAAAACAACGGTGAATTAACACATCTGGTATCATCCTGGATGGAGCTAGAGTCCATTCTTTAAAGCAAAGTATCACAAGAACGGAAAAACAAGCACCACTGGTACTCACCATCAAATTGGTACTAACTGATCAATACTTATGTCACACATGGCAATAATATTCATCAGGGGGCGGGCAGGCGGGAGGGGGGTGGAGGGGATGGGAAAGCTCTCACTGAATGGGTGTGGGGCGCACAATTTGGGGGATGTCCATGATTGTAGCTCTGACATGGGCAGTGCATGGGCAATATATATAACCAAAGTGTTGTACCCCCATAATATTCTGAAATAAAAGGGAAAAAAATAAGAAAATTATGTAAGGGGAAAAAAGGAGGCAATTAATAAATTCAGGCTGAGTTTACACCAAAAAAAAGAAAATTACAAGTGTTAAGAAGGGATCACTTTACATAAAACCTATGAGAACTCTACCACTAGTCATCAAATGTGACCTGAGCAAAAACCTAAATTTTGGGAGCTCAGCTCTTTAATAAGTATATTGAAGTCAAGATAGGTAGTATCTGGAACATAAAAATATATTCATAAATACATCTTGGATTGATTAGAATAAAGAAAATACTGAATTATATAAAACTTGGAAACCATGAATTACATAAAATTCAGAAATATTATTACCTCAAAATATCTCTAAGCCCTTGAAAACAACTTTTAAAGACTTGTTTTATTTTTTAACCTTTGGGAACATGAATATTTCTTAAAAATAAAATAGTAAGATATAAAACAACCAATCAAGGTCTTTCCCTCTTTCATCATTAACAATAAAGCTTTTACTGCAAAAGCAATAGAAAGTAGCCACACTGCACAAAAGCTCTGTGCTATAGCACAGCAGTTTCTCAGCAATGTAGACAAATTCTGAAACCCTTGGGCCTATCTCTTCCCTGCACAAAACCTACAGAAGAGGAAAGTTGGTTTCATGGGAGCCTATGCACAAGGCATATTCTCTTTTCTTGCCTCATAGGTACACTTGTGAGCCATGTCCCTCCAGCCCAGAACTACACAGAAATGCACACTTGGCCACCAAGGTCTCATTTGGAGCACGGCTACAGGATTCCAAGCTGGTCACTTGTACATAAGCCCCTGCTGTGGAGGAGCTCCAGGCTTAAGCCTCACCTGCAAACCTGAAATGCAGCTCAGGACACTACGTTAGCTTCCTCAAAGGCCATCACCATTACACATGGGAAACTGGATTTAAACTCTATGTAGACAAAAATTTGGAAGAGAAGTAGACTTCTTCCCCTTTGGGAGATTTAAAGGACACCCTGCAATCTGGAGAGGCAGGTGAATCTAGAAAGTCTGCTGACCTGGAGCAAAAATGCTAGAGCCTTAAACTGGAAGGAACAGTTAAATAGTGAATGTGATGAATTTCTGGAGGCCAAGAGTGAACTAGTATAAGAGTGAGAAACTCTTGGGGACTGTAGCCTAAAGGGGGCCCACATTTTGATGGGTTTTACCTCTAGGAACCCCATCAGGTTCTTGCAGTAAAAAGCCAGGAAAGAGCCCCTGTAAGGCTCTGGCAGGGCAAGGGGAAAGTGACCACTGTATAATATACCCAGAGCATTCCCCTACAAATGCCCACTCTCCAGGGGGAAGCACTTTGCCAGAAACTTACCCCACCTAGGAGAAGGACACTTCTCTAACTCCACTCCAGTTTGCCTTCCTGACTCACCCAAAGGGTGGGGGAGAAAAGAAATACTTGTAAAGATCACATCCAGGAACACAAGCCCAGTAAGAGACTGAGATCTCATCACTAGAATAAGAGTTCTATAATCATAAACATGATCATTTAAGAGTTCTATAATCATAAAATCATAAGATTATAGAACTCAATCATAAAATTAAGAATTCTATATTATCATAAAGTAGAATTCCCCCCCACATTACCATTGTTAGGTCTGAGCCAAGAGGAAGACACTCAAGCCAGAGATATAGCAAAACGCCATTTATTTGGGCACCTGGGTGCAGGTGGGTGGAGGCTGAAAAGAGCGTCCACCCTGAGGAGGGAAGAGTGGCAGGTTTTATAAAGGATAAAGGTTTGGAATGGTGAGCCTTTTCTTAAACAGCCGCTGGTCCCTGCTGGTCCCTGCTGGTTCCACCACCACTGTTTGTGGTTGGAGTTATCTTTACAGCCTCTGAACTCTCCAGACTCCCGTGGCTATTGTTTCACCCTCCATGCAGTCCTTATCTGAGTTCTTCATCTGCCCCATTCCCTTCCATACATTTTTTGAGTTCCCACCCCAAGCAGGCCCAAAAACCACTACACCAACAGGGCACCAGTATAATAGGAGTGAATTATGCTGAAAGAGTTGTAAGATGCAGACTACATTTAAGGAAGAATTCTTAAAGAAGCCCCAAAACAATAGGAGAAACAAAAGCAAGGACACTAGAGAAATGTGAAGCCTCTGGCACCTGCAGTTATAGCAAACATTAAACACAGGCCAACTCCTAGAGAGATTAACATATAAACCTCACATTAAAGGCCTATTTACCTCAGTTCCTATTACCTGATACATAATGTTTGGCTTTCAACAAAAAATTACAAAAGCGTGTTAAAAGGCAAGAGAAAGGCCAGTCTGAAGAGGCAAAGCAAATGTCAGAACCAGACTTAGATATGGCACAAATTTGTGGATTATCAGACAAGGAATTTTAAATAATTATGATTTATATGTTAAGGGCTCTAATGGAAAAAAATAGACAACATGCAAGAACACTTGGGTAATGTAAGCAGAGAGACAGAAACTAAGAAAGAATCAAAAGAAAATGCTATAAATCAAAACCATTCAGTGAGTTTCAAGAGATGTCAACAAAAACTTCTCAAACTAAAATGCAAAGAGAACAAAGAATGAAAAATACAACAGAGCATCCAAGAACTGTGGGACAAATTCAAGGGCATAATATATACATAATGGGAATATTAGAGGGAGAAGAAAGAGAGAAGAGAGCAGAAAAAATATTTGAAGTAATAATGGCTGAGATTGTTTCAAAATTAATGACAGACATCCAACCAAAGATCCAGGAAGCACAGAGAACACCAATAAATATTTTAAAATCTACACCTAGACATATCGTATTCAAACTGCAGGAATTCTCCTATGCAAACTGTCTCTTTCTCAAAGACAAAGAGAAAATCTCAAAAGAAGCTGGGAGGGGGAAACACCTCACTATAGAGGAACAAGTACAAAGATTATAGCGTATTGTTTATCAGAAACCATGCAAACAAGAAGAGATTGTAGTCAAATATTTAAATTGTCAACACTGTGGTAAGTGCTATGAGAAAGAGATGACATTATCTATAGCCAAAGAGTGAACTAACTGGAAAAATAAGCTCAACATGTAAAAAACAGATAATCCTAATAATCACAGCCATGTTTAAAAAGTCAAAACTTCTCCTTTCAATCCCCCTATTCCTATCCAGTAGGGGTGGCTCCTTGTAACTGTTTGGTATGACTCCTTCCAAATAACTTTCTAAGCACATAAACAGATTGATAAAATTTTACATGTACATTTAAGATACATAGACAGGCATGGTGGCTGGCGTGGCTTGTAGTCCCAGCTACTTGGGAGGCTGAGGTGGGAGGATTGTTTGAGCCCAGGAGTTCGAATCTAGCCTGGGAAACATAGCAAGACTTTGACTCTAAAAAAAGTTTTTAAATTTTTTTTAATAAAGTGGGATCATATTGCATAGTTTTGCAAACTGCTTTGTTTTTCTCAGCAATATATCATTGATATCTTTTCATAGCTGTGGATACAGCCGAATACAGCCCTCCCTCATTCTTTCCAGTAACTACACAGCATTTTCCTATTGATGAAAATTCAGATTATTTATAACACTACAAATTGTGCTATCTGGATAGTGTTTACGTATATCCTTGTTCAAGTATTTTTGCAGGATACTTTCCTGGAGATGGATTTGATAGATCAAAGGGGATGTACATTTAACATTTTCAGACCAAAAAAAAAGCTGTATCACTTCACTCTCATCAACACTGTGCCCTTGTAGTACTATATTCTCCAACTCTGGATATAATGTAAATCATTCTGGAAGAAAGATGTTGCCTAGGCTGGCCTTGAATTCCCAGGCTCAAGTGATCTTCCTGCCTCATCCTCCAGACTAGCAGGGACTACAGGCATGTAATAGTATTATTACATGGTGGCATGCCTGGTTTTTGAAGGCACTTTTGTAGTAGCAATATTAATCCTTCATATATATGTTGCACACATTTTCCCCAGTCATATGTATTTTGACCTTGCTTGTGACATATTTTGCATCACAGAAATTTTGAATTTCTATGGAATCAAATCTGTAATGTATTCCAGAACTGAGTCCATGCCCTCCATTCTACATGTGTGGAAACCAACACAGAGAGGTCAAGTCACATGCCCAATTTTATATTCCTAGCCAGTACCAGAGCTGGCATCAGAATCTAGCTCTGTACACATAATGTTACTTCAGCTAGGTCACCTCCCTTGATCCTCCACAACCCACTTCCCTCAGACTTCTCCTCAAGTTAAGGAATACTTCTTTGTACTTCCATAGCCCCTCATGCATAAGTACCATAGCACTTTTAAAAATAAATTGTAAATGTTGGTTCATTCATCTCTCTCTCCTTCCCTGCTCCTTGCCCCTACCAGGGGGGCTTCACTGAGGACAGAGCCTGTCCTGTCTTTTTCTCCTTATCTATAGCACAGTGCGTGGCCTGTTGTGGGCAATCCACAAATGCTTACTGGATGAGGGACTGAGAGGATACAGCACATATTCTTATAGGTGTTTCCTTCAAGGGCTAAAAGCCATTCCATCTCTAGACACAGATTCTGCAGTTGTTAATTTAGCAAATAATAGTAGAATAAGTTTATATGTAATATAATGTGCTAATTACAGAGGTGTCCTTCATTAGTACACAATATATTAAATATTGCAAAGTCCCCATCGAAAGTTTCCCAAGACATAACCCTCAAGGTGTCTCTACCTTGGCATAGAATTTTCCACAGGCAAACTATTTGGATAAGAAATGTTTCTAGGCTGGGTGCATTTCTGGGCTGGGTACGGTGGCTCACGCCTATAATCCTAGCACTCTGGGAGGCCAAGGCAGGAGGATCGCTTGAGCTCAAGAGTTTGAGACCAACCTGAGCAAGAGAGACCCTGTCTCAACTAAAAATAGAAAAATTAGCCGGGCATCATGGCACGTGTCTGTAGTACCAGCTACTTGGGAGGCTGAGGCAGGAGGATCACCTAAGCCCAGGAGTTTGAGGTTGCAGTGAGCTATGATGACGCCACTGCACTCTACCTGGGGTGACAGAGCGAGACTCTGTCTCAAAAAGAAATGTTTCTGTTTTACTGATTCCAGGATCATCCAGTTGATTTTCTTCCAAAAGGAAAAGGAGAGGTACTTCCTTTATGCCAGAATATTCATGTTTTCCTAACAGGGAAGATAACAGTATTCAACATTTTGGCTGTAGAAAGTCATGTGACAACAGGAGGTTAAGTGAAAGAGAGGTGTTGTGAGATGGTCAGGAGACTCAACCCTCAATAAATCTTTCTCTCTGCAGGTCCAGATCCACTGATACACTATCATTACTTCCCAGCTATCTCCTTTGACATGTTGGTCACCGACCTCTGCAATAAAACATGGTATTTTACAAAATATGTCCCTTTCTGGTTCTCATTAAGAAAAAAAGTTAGTGAGGTGCCCATGAGCACTGCCTAAGGGCCCAGGGATCAGCCAACCTGGAGCCCGCTGCTGCCATCACCAGCAACCCTGTCTATCCCAGCAATGGGGCCACCCCATGCCTACATGCACTGCCCAGGGGCCCAAGAACCAGCTCACACAGGGCCTGTCACCTCCACTGCTGGCACCTGAGTGCTCTACCCAGTGCCCTGAGGACCAGCCCACCTGGGACCCACCACCACCACCACTGTTGAACCTGCCCCCTCCAGTGAAAAGGCTACCATCTGCCCACATGTGCCTCCATGGGGTCCAAGGCCCAGCCCATCCAATGTCCATGTTCCCAGCAAAATCACCCCACAGCCTCTACAAACAACCACAGCCTAAGCCACTAAGGGACTTGCAGACACTGCTGACATTGATTACAGCTAAAGAAATCATATGACAACTACACTACCATGTCTACCCAGAACCAAAGCCAAAGCATCACAACTAACCAACACTATAAATATCTGCAGGAAAAAGTCTTTCCCTGTGAAAGCTACTCCACAAAATTGGAAAAAGAGACAATGGCACCAAATGCACATATACCAACACAGGGACAAAAGAAACATGAAAAAGCAAGGAAACATGACACCACCAAAGGAACACAATAATTCCCCAGTAATGGACCCCAAAGAAAAGGAAATCTATGATATACCTGAAAAGAAATTTAAAATAATGATCTTAAGGAAACTCAGTGAAATACAAGAGAACACAAATAGATAATACAAAGAAATCAGGAAAACAATTCATGATCCAAATGAGAAAGTCAACAAGGAGATATATATCATAAAAAAATAACCAAACAGAAGGCCAGGCACAGTGGCTCGCACCTGTAATCCTAGCACTTTGGGAGGCTGAGGTCAGGAGTTCAAGACCAGTCTGAGAAAGAGTGAGACCATGTCTCTACAAAAAAATAAAAAGAAAAATTAGCCAGATGTGATGGCACACACCTGTAGTCCCAGCTGCTTGGAAGGCTGAGGCAGGGGGATCCCTTGAACCCAGGAGTTTGAGGTTGCAGTGAACTATGATGACGCCACTGCACTCTAGCCAGGGTGACAGAGCAAGACCCTGTCTCAAAAATAAAAATAATAACAATAACCACACAGAAATCTTAGAACTGAATAATTTAATGAAAAAAATGAATGCAGTAAATACGCAATCAACAGCTTCAACAACAGACTAGATCAAGCAGAAAAAGAATATCTCAACTCGAAGACAGTTCTTTTGAAATAATGCAGGCAGACAAAAAGAAAAAAGAAAAAGAATGAAGAAAGCCCATGTAACATATGGGATATGATTAAGCAAACAAATAATCACATTTGGGGAGTTCCAGAAGGAGAAGAGATGGGAAAAGGTATAGAAAACCTATTTAATGAAATAATAGCTGAAAACTTCCCAAGTCTTGGGAGAGACACAGACATCCAGATACAGAAAGCTCAAATATCTTCAAATAGATTCAACCAAAAAAGGTCCTCTCCAAGTAACATTATAATTTAACTGTCATAGTCAAAGACAAAAAGAGAATTTTATAAACAGCAAGAGAAAAGTGTCAAGTCACATATAAGGAAATCCCCATAAGACTAACAGCAGATTTCTCAGCAGAAACCTTATAGGCCAAGAGAAAATGGGATGGTATATTCAAAGTGCAGAAAGAAAAAAAAAAAAAAAACTGCCAGCCAAGACTACTATATCCAGCAAAGCTATTCTTCAAATCTTTAAGGAAGAACCCATTCTTTTGAAACTATTTCCAGAAATTGAAGATGGGGAAATTCTTCCTAACTGATTCTACAAGGCCAGCATTACCCTAATGCCAAAACCAGACAAGGACACAACAATAAAAGAAAACTACAGGCCAATATCCCTGATGAACACAGATGCAAAAATCCTCAACAAAATACTAGCAAACTGAATCAAACAGCACACCAAAAAGACAACACAGTATGATTAAGTGGAATTTATCGCAGGGATGCAAGGATGATTCAACATATGCATATCAATAAATGTGATATATCACACCAACAGAACAGAGGACAATATGGTCATCTCAATAGATGCAGAAAAAACATTTAATAAAATGCAACATCCCTTCATGACAAAAAAAACAAAACTTTCAACAAATTAGGTATAGAAGGAACATACTCAACACAATAAACACCATATACAACAAACCCAACCCACAGCTAATATCAGACTGAACAGGAAAAAGCTGAAAGCTTTTCCTCTAAGAACAGGAATAAGACAAGAATGCCCACTTTCACCACTCATATTCAACACTGTACTGGAAGTCCTAGCCAGAGCAATTAGGCAAGAGAAAGAAATAAAGAGTATCCAAATTGGAAAAGAGGAGTGCAAATTGTCCCTCTTTGCAGACATGATCTTATATATAGAAAAACCTAAAGACTCTATCAAAAAACTCTTAGAACTGATAAATGAATTCAGTAAAGTTGCAAGATACAAAATCAACAAACAAAAATTAGTAGTGTTTCTATACATGAATAATGAACTCGCTGAAAAAGAAATCAAGAAAGTAATCCCATTTACTATAGCTACCAAAAAAAAAGTACTTAGGAATAAATTTAACCAAGGAAGTGAAAGATCTCAACAACAAAAGCTACAAAACATTGATGAAAGAAATTGAAGAGGACACACACACAAAAAAAGAAAAAAAATGAAAAGACATCCATGCTCATGGATTGGAAAAATTAATATTGTTAAAATGACCATACTACTCAAAGCAATATACAGATTCAATGCAATCTCTATCAAAATATCTTCAAGGTTAGGAACCAGGCTGCCTGAGCTCTGCCTCCACAGCAACCCCTACCATCCCATCCATGGAAGAATTGTCTCCCATGAAACCAGTCCCTGGTGCCAAAAATGTTGGCAACTGTGTAATAACCCAAATAAAAAATGGGCAAAGACAGAAAAATACCACATGTTCTCACTCATATATGGGAGCTTAAAATTTGCACTCATAGAAGTGGAGCAGAATTGTGGTTTCCCATGGGAAGGGGAGGGGGAGAGGAGGATAGGAAGAGGTTGGTTAACAGATACAAAATTACATCTACATAGGAGGAATAAGTTCTGGTGCTCTATAGCACTGTAGGATGAAGAGGGTTAACCATAATTTATTGTATATTTTCAAAAAGCTAGAAGAGAGGATTTTGAATGTTTCCAACACAAAGAAATGATAAATGTTTGAGGTGATGGACATGCTAATTACCCTGATTTGACCATTATACATTGTATACATGTATTAAAATATCACTCTGTATCTCATAAATAGGTTCAATTATTATGTGTTAACTAAAAAGAAAAATAAAAAAAAGAATACACTTTTGGGACATTAAAAAAGGGAGTGATGAAAGGAAGAAATAAATAAAGCAAACAATTTATAGAAGTTCTATGATAGGTGATTTCATCTATTATTTAAACCTATTTAATCTAAACTTTTACATATGAAAAAACTGAGATTCATAAGGATTAAGTAAAATTTGCCACCAAATTTTATGGTTTGGTAGAGTAGGAGTCAACTGAAGTCTATCTAATTCTAAAGCATAATTGCTTTTTACTATATCTCACTCCTCTTAAAGAAAAGTAACAAGGATGAAAATGAAAATGTATTAGAGTTTAGGCTAAAATTTTTAGCTTGAATACTTATACAATTGTGTTATTTCTGGGTGTTATTTCAGGGAACTTTCCCTTCACAATTTATATATTTCTTGGTTAATTTTTTCTTTTTGGTTTTTTAAATGAGCAATAGTATGTTTGTTGATAGAAAAATATTAAAGAAATACTAAAGTACTTATGTAATACTGAACATAGTAAAAAATATTTTTTAAATGATTATCTAAAGTTGGTTAGAGATGTAGGGGAAAAGGTCATGTACTGCCAACATGGAAACTGATAGTCTTTTTGGAGGGCAATTTGGTATTCTCTACCAAAATGTACAATAAACTTACCCTCTGATCCAGTTTTACTTCTAGAAATCTATCTTGCAGAAATTTTTGTACCAGTACACAAAGATCTGTATGTATGTTCACTGTAGCACTGTTTATAATAGAAATTAAGAAAGGAAGAAAAGAACAAGAGAATGAGAGAAAGTGAGACAAAGAAAAACAAACCTAAACTCATTAATAGGAGACTGGTTAAATAACTTATAGTAAAACCATATTGTGCAATATAATATAATCATTAGAAAGAAAGATGAAGATCTATGTGCACTGCCATGAAAACGCTTATTTGTACTGACAAGGAACATAGGTATGGGAAATAGGATATGGAAATTGGTATAAAACATAGTTAAGTGAAGAAAGGAAATCACAGAATATATATATAAAGATACCATTATATTAAAAAGTGTTAATATATGTTCTAGATACATAAATGGAACTATAGAATATGTATGTGTTTGTGTGTGTGTATACGCACAGATTTTTAGAACATATAGGATGTATACAGAAAGATCTGGAAAAACACACCAAAAAAACCCTTAATAGTGATTACTTCTGGAGACAGGTATAGGATTGGGTGTGTGCAAAGGTGACTTTCCCTTTTACTCTAGTTGATCAACATTTTTTATAAAAGGGCCACTAATTAATATTTTAGGCTTGTGGGCCACACAGTCTCTTTTGCAACTACTCGACTATGCTGCTATAACACAAAAGCAGCCACAAATGGAGAGTGGCTGTGTTCAATAAAACTTTATTTATGAACACCAAAATTTGAATTTCATAGGATTTTCACATGTCACAAAATATTATTATTCATTTAATTTTTTTCATCCATTTAAAAATGTAAAAACCAACCAGGCACAATGGTGCACGCCTGTAATCCTAGCACTTTAGGAGGCCGATATGGAGGACTGCTTGAGGCCATAAGTGTTTGAGACCAGCCTGAGCAACATAGTGAGATCTCATCTCTACAAAACATTTTTTAAAATACTAGCTGGGCACAGTGGCTCACGCCTGTAGTCCCAGCTACTCAGGAAGCTAAGGCAGGAGGATTGCTTGAGCCCAGGAGTTTGAGGTTGTGGTGAGTTATGACAACGCCACAGCACTCTAGCCTAGGCAACAGAGTGAGATCCTGTCTCAAAAAAAAAAAAAAAAAAGGTAAAAACCATTCCTAGCTCCTGGGGCTATAAGAAACAGGTGCTAGGCTGGATTTGTGTTGCATGTCATAGTTTCCTGATTCCTGTTCTGGCTCAATACAGTACACTGCTACTGAATACTTGAACTGTGGCTAGTCTGAATTGAGATGTGCAGTAAGTGTAAAATTACGAAGACTTAGTACCAAAAAAAAGAAAACACCTCCTTAACAATTTTATGTTCACTATGGGAAGCCGAAGAAGGAGGATTGCTTGAGCTCAGGAGTTCTAGACCAGCCTGAGCAAGAGGTGCATGCTTGTAGTCCCAGCGACTCAGGAGGCTGAGGCAAGAGGATTGCTTGAGCCCAGGAGTTTGAGGCTGCAGTGAGTGATGATGATGCCACTACCCAGGAGGACAGAGAAAGATTCTGTCTCAAAAAAAAAAATTATATTGATTATGTAGTATATAAAAATGATAATATTTTGGAAATATTAGGTTAAATAAAATATGTTTTTATTTAACCTCACCAGTTTCATTTGACTTTGTTTAAGGTAGCTACTATAAAATTTTAATTACGTATGTAGCTCACATTGTATTTCTATTGGACAGCATTACTCTCTGTTTCTATACTATTTGAATTGTTTTTCAAAAAGCTTATATTTATCACTTCAGTAATTTTAATAATATCGAGTTAATATCAATAATCAATGCCAATGATCTACAAATAAAATACCTGTAATTCATTATAACTTGAGAAATTATATTGTTAATTTTTCTAAGAAAATTATTTTATCATTGTAGTACATACAGGAAAGAAACACCTTTTATCCCTGCTCCATTAACTCTTATAGCCACTTGAAACTTCCAAACTTTCTGCTGTCCTGATAAAGGAAATGTGTACAAAACAAATATCCAACAGAATAGTAAGTTTGTAAATTTTGTCTAGATAGCCATCAAAATCATCAGGTAGTGTAAGAATAGTATCCTTGATGACAGCTACTTAAAGGTAGCATAAATCCTAATCTATTGACCTATTTGATTCAGGAAAGCAGCCACAAATAACTTTGAGCTCTCCTTTCCACTCCTATTTAGAATATTTTTAATTTGAATTCACTGTCAATGTTGATCACACTTTAAGTTCTCTCCTATTGCACCTATTAAATGAGATAAACACATAAAGCTCATGAAATAATCCAGCATGTTAGTAAGAGATTTATAAATATCAGTAATTTTTAGAATTTTTGCCTTATCTCTATGAATGGGATGTGTTCTGAAAAGGATATTAGTAAGTCAGTTGTTTGGAACTTGACCTGTATTTTCTTTTAGACAAATATATATTTTTATATATTATATATTTATAAATTTTAGGCAAATATATTATACAGTCTATATATACTCACATGCATAAATACATTCATGTGTACATATAATTTAAAATAATACATAAAAGGAACACATGTATTACTTATATGCACTTAATTAGTATATACATTTTTAAAATACTGTTCAAGGTCAGGATATGGATGACAGGAATAAGTTTCCTCTCTCTGATATCAGAGTGCTCCTTCCCCAATTTTCTAAAGCACCCAGGACATTGTTAAGCACATAGTAATCACTTGATAAATTTTTAGTTAATACAATTGTATATGTTCATTCCAGATCTTTTTGTTCTGTGGGATTTTTTAGTATGAAAAGGAGAAAACATACAGATAATATAATAATACAATATCTTCTTACATTTAGAGAGCCTTGTGGGAATAAACTAGACTTATATTTTGGAATCAAAGGACTGAACTAGGATTGTTACCTGCAAATTATGGTGACATATTTAGCCTCAGTATAAGGACTTTCTGTTAATAATAACCAGACTGTTGAACAATGTTGTGGTTTTTATGAAGTCTTCTTTGGAAAGTATACAGTTCATTCCTGGGCTATCAGAAATCTACAAACCTGGACCATATTATTTTGCTCCCACCCCTCAGAGTCCTTAATTAAGCTGATTTGGTGTTGAGATGTCAAATATTTTAGGAATGGCCACTATCACAAGTCAATCTTATGAAATAATAACTTCATCTGCTATAGAACTGTTAAGAATTTTATATTCAATGCCTCCCTGTGAGAAATTTCTTTAAAGCTGAGTGTTAGAAAGCATTTCTTTTAGAGCTGAGTGTTAGGAAATGCTTCTCTCCCTGAGGAATCAGAGTGGGCGTGGGGCATGTTTTTCCTAAAAATAAGGAAAATGTAACTGGCTTTTCAATTGACCATTAGGAAGCTTAGAGCCAAATTTGAGGTTCAACTATAATAGGAACTTGGTAGGCTTTATAGCCTGTTTAATTGAAGTTTTTTTCACCCATATCTCAACTTCCTACTCTAAGATCCTTATTTTTGAGGTCCTGATTCTTACCAAATGTTTAAAGTGTACAAATATATTTATAAAATGCCTCATATTTTTTATGAATCAAGGCAGAGGAAGAATAAATGTATAATTTTTTCTTTTTTGCTTCATGTAATTCCTCCTGAGTTTCTACGTCAAATGTGTATGTGAGAGAGATACAACTTGCTTGAATACATGGAAACAGGACAATCTGTACATAGAAAGCTAAGGACAATTTGTGATTAGACTTTCTCAGGCATGAAAAGTATTTGGTTTTCATCAGTGTTAACCTATATTCATATATTACCTATGAAGGTAAATACAATTTCATATGGTATATTGATTATACAGAACATTCTCCATTTCTCCTTTTGACATGGGAATAGAAGCTCTGATTTGTTTATTTAAGATCCATGACCAAATAGTCTCTTTATGCCACATAAATTTTTTTTCATGAGCAGAGCACTTAAACAACAATTGTACCTGCTAAACCTGGGTTTTGTGTGAAGATTATTTCAGAGGGCACTAGAAACCCCAGGTTTCTCTTCGATCCTCTAGTGTCTTTAGAAAGCAATTTCTAAACCACTATTTCTACTAATTTACTAATCTCTGTAAATTGTTGGTAAGAGCTACATCAAGGTAGTCTACTACCAATCATGTTCACAACAGTAGCCCAATCATATATGCACTGCCACTGATTATCCTAAAGAAATATTGCACTTGAGAGAACCAACTATAAAAGAAATCATCATACGTACCAGACTATTTATAGAAAAATAAAACTTCATATGTGAAATACTTTCCATTCAGATCTTTCAGAATATTTTATATTTTTATAATGGTAAACATATAAAGCATATAAAAATATATTAAAACAATTACCTTGTAAATTATTCCATTATCCAAATTCTAGAATTTATGTACAACATTCAACCTTAATATACCCGTCACAGTTCAAAATTTATTTATATCATTAAAAAGTGAACTTTAAAAAATTATAAATTCAGTTTTTTCTTTTTTACTGTGTAATTTTAAAAAAACCTTTCACCTATTGAGGTTCATCATTTTTATGGTAGAGTTAGTTTTTGGTTTTTGTCTTTTGAACTTATTTTGGATATAAAGTATATACTTTTTATCTACTCCAAATGTTGTAGTTTTCTTTTATGAGATAATCACACATTTTTAAAGACATACTGCATACCACTGATAAGTTTCTTTCATTTAAGCTGGCACTGACTTTCTCAAGCAATTCTCATTTCTCTGGCTTGGTATTTTGGGCTGAATTCCTAAGGCTTGTGGTTTGTGGCATTTTGTGAAATTTCTGTGATTTCTAAAAGCAAAAAACCAGTTTGGATCATCTTTTCAGTATTACCCCTATATAATTCCCTGTACAATGACAAGATCAAATTGCCTTTTACATTTAATACTTCATTTTCAAAAACTTTATAATAAACACTAGATTTACTAAAGAGTCTGATCCTATTATTAGTTTATTTCACAAACTGGATATTTTGGGGGAATAATTAGTAATTTTCAAGTCCATTTGACAGATTTGTTGTGATTTAAGACTCATTTTATTAGGTTTTTTTTGTTTTTAAGGAAATCTTATGAGGCAACTTTTATCATTCCGGTTCTCCTTGTGACATTCATAGTCTGAATAAAATAGATTAATCAAATTGTTTCATATTAAGCTTTTTAATCCAAATTATTGAACCAATAATTAAATTGCTTAAAATCTACCAAAACTATTATTGATTTATGAGGTGAACACTAGCTTCCTTTTAAGCACAGTTCTCAACCTACAATTCAGACAGATACATACAAGTATCTGTCAAGTATCTCCTCAACATTAGTAGTGCATAAAACAAAAAAGGACAAAATGGGGCAAATTATTCTCTAATTATTATATTGCCATAGTTACTTCTTCTAAAATTTACATAGTAAAACTTTATTAACAAATGTAACAACCTAATAATCAATTTACTGAAACATCAAAAATTGGAGTTCTCCTTCAAGTAAGTAATGGCAACAAAATAACCCAATTACTTAGCTCAGATATAAAAAATGATACCTTTCTTGATAATTACAAATTAATTTGTAAATATAAAGTGATACATCTTTAATGAGACTTACAGAAGATAAAGAGACTGGACATTAAATTCACTGAACCTCTTAGACTTGGAAAACCTGACAGCATATGAGAAGATAATTATAAAAATACATATTTTCAAAAGCTATATGCATTCACTCTACTTAGGTATGTATGGAGATGTGGTAGCACATTTAGAATAACTAACTCCTCACACAAAATAATCAATAGAAATATGGTTTTGTTCAAAATTCAAAGGATTCCTTTTTCCTCTATAAAAGATATTTAATAACATCCAAAAAATGTAAAAAAACAAAGATATTGTTCAATGGAAATGCCTTTTATATATTATAAAATGTTTTAAACTTTCTATATAAGCAAGATATACTAGCAAACTTGTTATTCAGAAATAAAAGTTGTACCCAACTTTCCTATATCATGTATTACCTTAAAAAATAATTTTTAAAACAAATTTTTAATTTCCTATTCAAGCTCATAATCCTAGGGTAAGAGAATTGGGACATATTGGCTAATTTTATTATTTTAACTCCCCTGTTATAACCTAATGTTATTCTCTACCATGACTATAAAAACTAGTGCTACAGCTTGGCCTCAGAAAGGGAGGTTACTTGTTTTGGTTTGGTTTGGTTTGGTTGGTTTTCTTTTTTTTGGAGAAGAGGAATCATTTCATTGGACCTCATTATTATGATTTAGACAACAATAATGTCTTTAATACTTACCGTTCATTCTCACATTGTACTAATAATTGTGTTAATTTAAAATATATTCATTGGTCACAATAATCATTGGTCAGAAAACAGAAAATGATTTTCAGTCTAAAATATCTGACTCTCAGGGTGACAAGATTTTTTTAAAAGTAGTTATATTACAAGGAATTTGCCTTTTGTAAAGAAAATATGCAAGGATTACTATGTCACATAGAAATAACAAAGTCATATAAATACAAGTGTAAAATTACCATAAGAAACTTAAAATAATTGAAATGAACATTTAAAACAAAAAGACCTTAGGGGGACTAAAAAGAAATGAGAACCACATTTCAGAAACTGGTGAAATTAGCAAAACATTTTTAAAATAATTAAAATGAATTTCATGTTTCATCTCCATGGCAGTTTTGTTTTCCTCTTTATAACCTCAAATTTTGCTACAAAATACTAGTGTCCTTGACATGTTTCTTTACCCCTTCCCAACTGCAAAGATGATATTTTCAAGCTACTTCCACAATATGAGAATTTTGTTAATCGAATTATTTCACAACTATTTAAAACTAATTACAAATTCAGCAAATGTCTCATTTCTAAAGGTACTTATGTTCTTCAGTGTCAAGCAGAAAGTTATATTTTCAAACAGTTTGTCTTGATGAGGAAATTCAGGACCCACTGGAAATCCATTTGCCACCCAGAAAAACAAAATTGCCTTCTAAGTATTGGTTGGAACCCCACTTCAAAGTGGATATGTCAGAAGTTTCCCAGGCCCCCTTTGCTAAGCTTCTGACAACAGCAATTCCCAACTCTGGGGAAGGCTCCTTCTTCAGAACTTTTTTGCCAAATATTTTTGGCCCTAAGGTTAACTAACACATCAGAGATTTTCAATAAATACCACATTTTGGCCAGAAAGCCAAGAGATCCTACTGAATTTTTTTGTCTAGAAAAATTTTCTATGTCTGCCACAGCCTATCTTATTAAGATTTCAGTGTCAAGTGTGATGTGTGTGTGAAACTACAAAAACCTAAACTATGAAAAAAACAAGGTACCAAATCACATAGATCATGCTATCCCTTGTTTATAAAATGGTGGTATGCTTCCAGATGAAGAGACTATCCCAGAAGAAACAGGTAACACCAAGGGACTCTGAGGAGAAGAACTGGAGGACAGGAGAGTGAGAGCCACCTCTTTTCACCGTACTCCCTTTGGTAGTATGTGCTTTTGTTTTTCCCCTGAGTGCCAGTATTGTTTAAAAACAAAAACAAAATAAAACAAGAAAACATTCCTAAGAAATAAATTTCCTGTGAAATCCAATTTAGTCAATAGTTTTTAAGAATCTACTAAGTATAAATTTCCATACATAATTTAGGTAGACAATAATCTGATGAAATGAAATTAAGAAAAATCTTCAATGGAATATCAGTCGGATTGCTTTAATTTGTGTCTGTATATAAATATGCACACATACATCCTTCAGACTACCTCTATTTTCAGAATCATCCCCACATGTCCAAATAGTGTTTCCAGCATAAAGATATATAATTTCTAGAATGAGACACAAATAACTGATAGGGAGAAATGTTGAAGACTGTAGATTTTTTTTTCCCTCAGAACTGTTCACCTCCAGTGAAGGAATACTATTTGGCTTATCAAGTTCCTAAGCAGTCAGAAAGTGACTCTCTGTAGAGAATCTTCACATATGATAAAGTGCTCTTTTTTATTTAAAGATGGAAGCATTCCAGATGTAAATCCACTTGTAACAGGATCCAATAGGGTTGAAAAACAAAATAAGCAACAAATTAGAGCATAACCACTTGATGTAAATTCTGTATCAAAGTTCTATAAAGAAAATTACAAGAGATAAAATGTATAGCCTGAAAATAGAGAAAATAATAATCATCTGGAAAAAATTATAATTGTAAACACTTTTTCAGTTTGGACAACTAATCAACATGAAGATTATGATAATGGTTGCATTTTTGAAATATGTTTGAAATTGACAAATAAAATATAATGGTTCACAAGTGACTTTTATATTCACAGATGTTATAACAACTGTTTTTTACTTACCCTATTGTTTCTAGGAAAAGTTTGAAATGACTTTCTACTATTTTTTATTTAAGCTAATAAATACAAGCAAACAATACAGTTTAAACTAAACCAAAAACTTAAAAGCCAAACTGTAGTTTTCAGAAGGATCCCAGCAACTGCTTAAATACATACATAAATGCTCCTTTGTGTACCATTAATTAACAAAAAATAAGTAGGCAATTCCAGTGCAGGTGAGGATGAAGACCTAGCCCAAGTGTTTCAAGTTCAGGAAAGACCTGTAAAAGTAGCATCATGTTAAAATTGTAGCAATACTAATCTTGCTAAGTCAATAACTGATGTCTGCAAATAATTCATGTAACCTTGCATTTTGTTCTTTCAGTATATCACTCTAAACATTTTGGCTAGTTGTCACTTTCTTCCCATAGGTGACCATATGGATTTTTCCTCCCCTAGAAAGGGCAGATTCTTTCCAAAATACACTGAAATGAGCAAAACAATGATTAAGACAATAAGATCAAAACCATGGAGGACATTCCCACCAAAGGGCTGAAACCAAACAGAAAAAGGAATCAGTAACACTATCCTTGCCTTCAAGACATTTGCTGTCAGGTTAAACTTACATTGTTCTCACACATCCTTTTCTTCCTTTTTATTTTAAAAGAACCACAATAACATCTTGCTTAAGAAAAGAGTTTCCATGTTTTTCTTTCTCCTGCTCCATTCTAGGAAAACTTAAAAAATTGTATCTTTTTTTCCTATGATTTTTTTTTTTTTTTTTTTTTTGCTGCAAGATTGTTTCCAAAATTTAGTCAATATGCTTCGCACACTTCTTTTGTCTTATTCTTTGTCTTGTTCAGCATTTGGTAGAGAGTTCACAACGTCTACATTCTCCTTCCATGCAGCAGTAATTGCAAGTCAGGATCAAGTTTTCAAATCTTTATCTATGTTTGTAATTCAGGAAATTACCATTTTCACCTGATTTCTGCATCCATTTTCATATTCCTTGAACAGGTTATATTTTCCAACAATATCAAAAAGACCCATTAGAAACAACTAGAAAAATTTAGAACTTCAGGGATTTTTTTCTTTCTCTTCTTTTTGATCATAGAAGTGATAGGAGAACAAATCCTAAATCAGATATTTCTATATTTATGGGGGTAGGAGGAAGAGACGAACAAGTGAAGAAACATAAAACTTACAGGTGCAATTGAACATGAACATTTTGGCAAATAAAAACGTACCCTCTTTCCTCGTTCAATCTCCATCCCCACAGAGTAAAATCAGAATACTTACAAGTTAGCATCTGTGTATTTGTCAGTGTCTGTATGTGTGTTTTCTCTCTTCTTTGGATTTGGATACTTCGAGCTAATTTGGAAGTACCCAGTTTGGTTGCCCACAAAGTGATGCTTAAGGGTCTAAAGATGCATAAATTAGGGAGCCCTACAATGGCAGAGGACGGTCATTGTACCTCTTCTCTTTATGCGCTCTTATGGTGGGACCCAAGAGCCTTTTTTTTTTTTTTTTTTTTAACACTTTAGATGATGGAGCGAGTGAGGGGCTGGTAACTGGAGAGGACGAGGGGCCCTGCAAACTCCCCCCATCCAAAACTTAGCAGCACGCTCCCCCTCCCCGATTATACCGCACTCTGCTACGAAGTCACCTTAGGAAAACTGGGGTCTGGATGGGGACCTTCACGTCTAGCCTCGACGCCAGCCTCTGAGTTTCCATTTCTGGGGTTTGATGGCTGGGGTAACCATCGCGGATAAAGGCGCGAAAGATGGAGAAAGCAAAGGGGGGTGATCTTTTCATGAAACACCCAACTGACCCTTCTACCTTTTTTGCCTCCATTATGGGGAGAGGGGGCGAGAGAAAAAGATGTCAATGATCATTGTTTGCTCGTTTGGGATGTTGCTCCGCCCCCCGAGTCTGTCGTAAACCTGGCGCCGGACTAAGATAAACCCCAGATCCCGCAGCTCCGGGGGCTCGCCGAGCCGCCGACTCCTCGTCATAGGCGCTGCCACCGCGGCAGAGGTGGCGGCGACCAGCGGCCGCCGCGTCCCGCCCGCGCCCGCCCCGGGCCCCCCTACCTGGCCGTCCGCCGAGCCATGTCGTTGAGCCCAAAGCACACGACGCCCTTCTCCGTGTCCGACATCCTGAGCCCCATCGAGGAGACCTACAAGAAGTTCGGCGGCGCCATGGACGGCGCGCCGCCCGGCTTGGGGGCGTCCCTGGGGGCCGCGGCGGCCGCCGCCGCCTACCGCGCGCCACCGCCCGGCCCCTCCTCGCAGGCTGCGGCCGTGGCGGGCATGCAGCCGCCGCACGCCATGGCGGGCCACAACGCGGCGGCGGCGGCGGCGGCGGCAGCGGCGGCGGCCGCCGCGGCCGCCACCTACCACATGCCGCCGGGCGTCTCGCAGTTCCCGCACAGCGCCATGGGCGGCTATTGCAACGGCGGCCTGGGCAACATGGGCGAGCTGCCCTCCTACACGGACGGCATGCGGGGCGGCGCGGCCGCCGCGGCCACCGGCTGGTACGGCACCAACCCGGACCCGCGCTACTCGTCAAGTGAGCGGGGCCAGAAGCGCGGGACTGAGGGCAGGCGGGCGGCGCGGGCACTTCCCGCCACAGCCCCGGGCGCGGGCGGGTCATGAGGTCGGCTCCGGGCCGGCGCGCGCTGGGGGTCCTGGGACCCGCCCGGGGACGCGCGCGGTGTCCTGGGACTCGGCGAGGGCGCGCGGGGCGTGCTGGGTTCCTGGCCGCGCGGAGGGTGCTGGGGCCAGGGGTCGCGGCGCGCAGGGGGTCCTGGGATCCAGCCAGGACCTGGCGGCGTCGCGGCCGCCGTGGTGTAAAGAGAGTGGCCGCGGCGGTGGCGACGGGAGCAGCTCGCGGCGGGCCTGGAGCTCACTAGCCTTCCCCCTGGGCCCCCTCCCCAGTCTCCAGGTTCATGGGGCCGTCGACGGGCGTGAACGTGGCCGGCATGGGGTCGCTGACTGGCATCGCGGACGCCGCTAAGTCGCTGGCGCCGCTGCACGCGGCGGCGGCGGCGACGGCGCCGCGAAGGAAGCGCCGCGTGCTCTTCTCGCAAGCGCAGGTCTACGAGCTGGAGCGGCGCTTCAAGCAGCAAAAGTACCTGTCGGCGCCCGAGCGCGAGCACCTGGCCAGCATGATCCACTTGACGCCCACGCAGGTCAAGATCTGGTTCCAGAACCACCGCTACAAGATGAAGCGGCAGGCCAAGGACAAGGCTGCGCAGCAGCTGCAGCAGGAGGGCGGCCTGGGCCCGCCGCCTCAGTCGGCGTCGCCGCGCCGCGTGGCGGTGCCGGTGCTGGTCAAGGACGGCAAGCCGTGCCAGAACGGCGCCAGCTCGCCGACACCTGGCCAGGCCGGCCCGCAGCCGCCGGCCCCGACGCCCGCGCCCGAGCTAGAGGAGCTGTCGCCCAGCCCGCCCGCGCTGCACGGCCCCGGGGGCGGCCTGGCGGCCCTGGACGCAGCCGCGGGGGACTACGGCAGCGGTGTGCTGGGCGCTAACCTGCTGTATGGCAGGACGTGGTGACAGCACGGGCGCCCCGGGGCGGGGTCCCGCCTGGCCGAAGGGTCTGCAAGAAACTGCTAAAACGGATGGGGGATATGTGCGGAAGCCGACTCTTGTGTACACAGTGATCAAAAACGAACGGGTCTCGGGAGAGGCGCAAACTCTGAACCTCTTTCCTGGGGGTGGGGGACAGCGACAGCTCCGGGACCGAATAATATAACATCACACCAGGAGGCTTTGAGGTGGTGATTTTCTCCTTCCACAAGTTCCTAAATTATGCGAATAGCTGGCGGAGTTCATATCCACCAAGTTCCTAACCACAGCTGTCAGAGTTTTAAAAGAAACTTTGTTGGTGTTTGTAGCTGTAAAAAAAATCGACCCAGCTTCATTCATTTAACAATGAATCCTTTTTGAAGTGGAATTTATCTCGGGAGATTAATTTTCGAAGGGCCCCCTCCAAGTGCAATTTTCTTCATGTCTGAAAGTAAATTAAATTGTAGCTCAAGGTGGATCGTATACATAGCAACATTATTGCAGAGGAATTATTGCCATTTAGGTAATAGAGCAATGGAATAATCAAAATACTGGTGATGTGGATCTATATAACTTTTTTAATTAATGCTGATTTCAAAATGTTTTGGTCACTATTTGGCAAATGAGTGTTTGTATATTGCCCTAAAAGAGGATTTTCCCCCCTAAGGTGCAGCTCACCATAAGAAAAAAGGGTTGTATGCTTCTTTGTATATGGCATCTGGTCTCCCAAAATCAACTGATAAAATAAATACACCCCATCCTTCTGCAGACATGGTATTTACTCTTTTTGAGGTATTTTCTTGTCTGAATTTGAATACCTTGATAAAGTACTAGAACAAGCAAGTAAAATTGCTAAAATTGACGTCAATTAATCTATCCTTCAAAGCATATCAAGAAGAGAGTAAGGTTATTTGTTGAATTGTAATCAAGATATAAAGGATAACTGAAATATTTATAATTTTTTCATCATATTTAGAACTTAATAGGAGTTGCACTGATTTTGTTGGTGTTTTATTGTATAAATAATGTATTTACTCTTTAATATGCCACTTTATATTTCCTATGTTTCAAATGGATATTTAAATATAACTTAAAAGAGCCTTAAGTACTTTTTTCTAAAAGTCAAGTGGTCTTTTCTTTTTCCTTAAGTGTATAGGATTTTGTGGTTTTTTTTTTTTTTACCCTAGTTGGCATGATGTGACAATACAGCTCAGTTTACTCATTACTTAAATAACTGATACTGGAGTAAAAATACTACAATCTGAAGAATGTGAGCATATGAAATTAATGAAAATTAAAGAAATAACATGGATTAAGCACAATTTACAAATGATCAAAACAGTTCTACATTTGAGGTTTTACAATTACAGCTTGGGGCTGAAACATTGTATTTCACTTCATTATTATGGCATTTTCTAAATGTGCAACGTGGATCCATAGGAGGGTGTTCTAGAAGTTAAACTTGCACTTCTCTAAACTGTATTTTATATAGTAATTTTAAAGAAATAACTCCAGTTCCTTTCATGGTGGGGGGGTAGCACTAAGAAGCAAGGGAATCACCCTTTATCAAGAGGCTGCGAATACATATTTGGAAAATGAGATCTAATTTTTAAAACATTTTATATAAGAAGAAATCATTTGAGCAGACAAAATAGTATGAAACTAGTGCAATACACCTACAGAAAATTCTCCCAACTTGGGTTTTTGTATATTAATGGAAGTGACTTTAGAAATGTTAACCAAGCGAAAACTATTACTGATGTGCCAAACTTCAAAATACTTGAGTCAACTTGATTTCCTCATAATAGTACCAGAATTCTGAAATTTTACTTTTATGAAACATGTTCTAAAAGTCCACATAGTTTGCAATAATTTTTTTTTACAGCCCAACACCTGCAAAAACAATACCTTATGGCCTAAAGGCTCCAGGTAATATATTTAAAGAAAATGAATCCTCACGGACAGTTTTTTCCTCGATGATTTATTTCTGGAACGAAAAATCCCTTTGACTGAAGAAGTGAACTCTCTTTCAAAAATGTCACCATTAAAAAATGTCATTTTTTATACAGTATCTTCTGAAATCTTGGTGTGGGCGCATCTTTTTCCCTTCAGCGTTCCTTTACGTAGTAGAAGACCCAAGTGAGAAGTAATTGCTGCAGAGGACTTAACATTACACACCCAGAGACTTGCTGAATTTATGTATGCACATCCTGAAATTAGGAAAATGTTTAATTCCTGAAACATTAAAATAGAAAATGTTTTAATATACAATTCCACCTTCTGATTACTGCAAAACAAGAGCTTTTTTCTTCTTTTGCAATTAGTGCTTTGCAAATCTTTTATGAAAACACAAACGGCCAGACTAGGTGAAACTCATTAACTGAAGAGGAGGATAAGTGTCTCCACAACCAAGAGGGAAGATTGGCGCAGGGTCTGAGTGGAACAAAGCCCCTCAAAGTTTAGCAGAGACCACGGCAGACCTTGGTTTCTGAAATGCTAACTTTGCAGATGGGACATTTTCCTAAATATTTTGGGCTTTTATAACAATCTAACTTATCTTTTTCCATTGAGGCGTGGAAACCAAAACCCAGAATCAAAGTTGCAGAGAGGAGCGGCAGGGATTGCAGGTACTTTTCTGTAATCTGTGTTGGGATGTAAATTAAAGTGGTGTGCATGTGAGAGTGTGTACAATTTTGAAGGACACAAGAAGGGTGTTTTGTATATGGAAGGGTGGGGGCGTAACCCAGTTGTCTTCTATTTAAGGCTTTGCTTAGAGCTAAAACCTAATAGTCAGAGCAAGTGGTCAACCAGACTTCTATCAACACAGATGTTGTGTTCAAATTCTATTCTGCCAGTGACTGTTTACCTTCAATTTAAAGCAAATCAGAGACTCAATCCTGTTCACTAAATGCAAGCACCTTCCATAGACTTGCTCTGTTAACTGCATTGAATATTGATGATTTAGAAAGACTTTTAGAATAAAGTTGTGAACCATAATTATATAAAGACCTATCAACTGGATTTTTAGATATGAATTTGTGCCTAAGAGAAAATAATGCATCATCTTATGGTGGCAACATAAATTTCAGACGGAAGTTCAAAGCATGGATGACATTCCCCAGCTGCTTAACATAACATTAACACTCTATGTTAATTGAGTCCAGTTTTTTGAAACACTGTTACTTGCCATCCCCACACCCAGAGAGACGGGGAAGTAGGATGCATTTTATAAAAACGTAAGTACACTTTTACTGCTAGTGAGAATTGGTGAGCATGTGAGGAAGTTTCAAAGATGCCCAGACTGGGAACTGCATCCACATCGCCGGAGGAATTCGCTCTCTCCAGTTAAGTATTGAGATAACTTTGTGATTTCAAGATCACTTTGTTTTTATTATTTTTAAGTTTAGAGGTAATGAAAGTTTCTGGGAGAGATTTTTTGGTTTTATTTGGTTTTGCTTTAGAATGTTTACCTGCAAGTAAATGAAATGCCATTCATGTTTTTTAAATTCCATGTAACCTCTTATTTCAGTAATTGTTTAGGTGACTTCTAATAAAAGCTTAACCACTAACATTACCTAAATTTAAGCTGTGCAAACTGTTTTGCAGTAGTGAACAGCTCTATTCCCATTTAAAGCATGTTCTGTCTTGGCCCCCCTTCCGTAAATACGGCAACGAGAAACAAGCCGCAGGAGTAATCAACTTTACCCTGAGTGGAGGAAAAAGTCCATAAAGAATGGGCCGTTTGTTATTTCATTCGTTTGTTGACCTTTTTCCTGGTTGGAAATAGCAGAGCGGTCGATCACCAGGAATAGAGTGGCGGGATCTCAGCTGCACGGCGCTCTAGGGGGAGGCAGGAGGCGTCAAACGAGCGGGACGGAGCTAGACAGCCACTCCGCAGTCTGGGCGTGGGGACTCTGAGCTGACTCTTCAGAGAATGGCTAGATGCTAGATTTCTAAGCATAGCTAACAATTTGGTTACATTCAGGCTTCGAACTTAAAACAGCAGCCACGGAAGGAAGAATATTTCCAATATTTTCTTACAGGTGCGGTGTTGCTTTTGTACAGGGAGTTGAGACGAAACTGGGCAAGTTGAAAAGCTGCGGTGCTGCATCCGAGGAACGGAGAGATGGTGGCACCCCGAGGGTCGGAGGTCGGAGCTTTCCCGCGCCCAGGTTGCTCACGCCGCCAGCTCGCAGGGCTCCCAGGCTGGCGATCGGTGGGGTCTGCGGGGCGGGCGGGGCAGTGCTGGGGAGACCCGGGCGCCGGGCATGCGCCCCACATGCACCGAAGGCCGAGCGCTTCCCAGCCCGGCTGGGAAGAAAATTGGGCCAAGGACCAAGGACCTTGAGAAGCAGCTCGCCTGTCCCCACCGTACTATCCCGCCGCTCCCGCCCAGGAGCCCTTCAGTTCAGTCCAGGCGCGCACCGCCTTCAGGGCGCCCCGCCAGAAAGGGGAGCGTGCGACCCCCAGCCCTACCCCGGCCTGTTCCTGACGTCCCACGTCATCGTATGAAAATTAACCTATCGGTCATTACACCCAATTTGGCTTTGTAACGTTAAATGGCAATCTAATACCAGTTTGTAGTCGGCTTTGTACGTTAACATACTACCCAATTTGATTTTTAAAGCAAGACAACTGCTCATTATGGGCCCTTTGTGCCACAATAGTCAGCCTGTTTCTAGGTTCTAATATATCTTTTTAAATCTTTAATATGAAACCCTGAAAAAAACGTGCCGTCAAAATTGAGTACAATTTACTACTTAAAATTGGCCCATTGACTTTTTTACATCAAAATGTGCAGATATTTACAGCTTTAAATATTCCACTTAAAACTCTAAAAAGCCTTTCACTTGTTGAAATTAACAGGGCATTTTTCTTGAACATTCAAATGTAGGGACAAGTTGGAAAGAGATGGAGGAAGACTAAGGAAGGAAAGAAGGAAGCGAGGGTGAAGGTAGGGAGCAGGGCCTGTAGTGAGGGGTCAGCCAGCTGGCAGGTGCCCTCAGGGCACACCCACCTGTTCTGCAGACCGCAGAGGAAATCTCCCTGTCATTTCTTCCATCAGGACTTTTGCTTAGATGTCTTCACACCAATGCATTAAACACTCAGTCAAAAACGGAATTATTTTAAAGATAGTTTCAAGATAGCTTAAAATAAAAGGTCAGAGAAAACATAAAGAGTAGAATGTGGGGTGTGGGTTTTGGATGCCAATGAAGCTATACACAGACATTTATTGGGCTCCTTTGGAATATGCAATGATTTAAAGATGGCTATACATTTTTAGTATTTCAGAAGATAAACTTACAGAGAAACTTAATAGCAGAAGGCATTATCACTTGAATGTCAAATGAAGGTGATATATAATGGTAGTGTTGGTAATTCCTAATGAAGAGACCCTTTGTCTCAACAATAAAGGATCCTGTTCTATTCACCCCATCATTAGCAATGAACTCAATAGCTTCAAAATACCTTCCTATTCAAGATTAAGGTGAGGATTTTTTTCCCACATAGACCAAGATTAACAAGCGTGCTTTACTTGAATATTAAAGCAAAAATGTCCTAACTCACAAGGTCAAAGAGAAAGTTTGTATCTTACAATTTTAGGCTAAGATGGAAAAACGGAGACAAAACAACAAGTCTTTATATGTGTGTCTAAATTTGTTTTGGCAATCAAATAAAAACGGTATATGTAAGTGCTGTATGTGATCTCCAAATATATATTTAAGGAATTATAGTGTGCTTAGGAGCAAGGAAAATGAGTACAAATTGAAATCTATGAAATAATACAAAATATATACACATATATATGCTAAAGAGAACAGACTAGCTATGAATTAAAATTTTCAACTTTTCCTAAAGATTTAAAACAAGTCCTTAAAACTGGAGCACAAATCTACATGAACTTTGTAAAAATGTATATAATTTATTCTCACAAGGATTTTATAGTTAGCCAAATCATTAACAAGAAAGTATAAGTTTCTGTTGGATTGCCTTGCTGATCATATCCTCTTAAAATCTACTTCTTCATTGACTTGCTTTTGACATCTAATTGTAGAAACAGATCATTTTCCGCAAAAGTAGATTAAAAAAAAAACATGCTTGGTCAAGATTTTCAAAGCTGAAATACTATAAAAGAAAAAGAACACAAGAGACCAGACTTTTTAAAGTTTTACTTTATTTTTTTTACTAAAGTCCAGAAATTTCTGTAGGACAAGTACATTAATGAAATGTTTCCAAAGAAATACTGAACAATATATCCTCTAGAGTTTGCTGAGTGTTCCAGCTCAAGAGTGCATACCTAATTCTTGCACATTAAAAATCAGTATGGATCTCAGATGATCTAGAATACACTGTGTTTTGAAATCCACAGCTGGTTTGATTTTTAACCATAATGAAAAACCAGTACTCCTATTCCATCAAATGTGTTTTACAAGCAATAATAAATTCAGATCCACTGTGTTATGCAATACACATCTTTGGAAAGCAACATAAACAGTGAGATCAGATCAGTAGAAATAGACACAGTTAAAAGAAATACACAAAGTACTGTAAGTTTTATTAAAAACTACTACTTGAGAAAGAAATCTCCTTTCCACAAATAGCATAAAACTGTAGAAGGATGAAAGGATTTGGGAAAGCTTTACAAAAGCTTAATTCCAACTGTATCTTCCTGAGGGTGGTGGCAAAGGGTATTTCCTTCCTTCTCTGGGATATCCCTGAAAATAAACAAAAGAAAGTTTATTTTCTGGACTAATACGCTTGCAAGTAAGTTAATTTTATATCTCTCTGGAAAAACACATCATAAAGCAGCTGAGTATGTCTTAAAAGTATGGCACATGGAAAGTCCCCCAAACAGGTGCTTTGATCCAGAGCTTTAACACAAGCTTGTTGCAAAGTTGGAGACAAGCACAAATGTTATCACTGAAAACTAACCAAAATAGCCTGAATAACCACACTTTTAAAATTCCCTAAAATGTATAAAAATGTACTATAGTTAAGTGCTTTGTGTAAACAACATGTATAGAAAGTGGTTCTCAGTTTTACCACCACCACCACCACCAGTAATTCAAGTCACACTCTGGCAAGGTATGCACATCATCTTTAGACATACTACACTAGGAAAATCACTTTGCTTAACCAAGGCAAGAGCTTGGTAATAATAAGTCAGTTAAAGCCAAATAACCAATTAATTTTAGGAAGTTTTTGTTTAGCAATAAATAATACAGCATTAAGTAACATATTAAAAGTTATTACATAAGCAATTAGTGGTGACATTTATAACATACCCTAGTATGCTTGCAAATAACATTTCTGTGTAACAAAAGACAAATGTGACATCTCTTCATCATAATTCCCTTTCTAGGCCTCCAGGGTACTGAAATGGACCCCCTTCCCCCCATTTCACCACTGAGAGCACTTTAGTACTTTAATTTATAATATGAATATGAGCCACGTTTCCATTCCCAACTTGGGAAATGAGGTGACTAGACTAAACATTCTCTAAGGTTTCTTCAGGTTATAAATACGTCTTCATTTAACAAGTGCTCATTATTTAATTAATTTATTTAACTAGTGCCATCTAGACTCTAGAAACAAACAGCCTCAATTTACTGATATAATTTTTGTAAGTCTTGGGTTGAAAGAATTCAAAGCAAAATACTGTGAAGTGATTTAAATGAACTGTAACAAAATCCTCTCAAAAGGCATTAACTATGTGCAATTAAGGTGATTATTTTCCTGTAATGTAGACAGAGACTTGTAAGAATATATCAAAAAAGTATAAAAGAAGATTTTCCTTAGCTTTTAGAAGACAGATCTTACAAATTAATATGCAAAGCACTGCAAAAGGCCTGTAGGCAACCCCAGGTAAGCAATTTTAAAACCACTTCACATCACTGCAGGTGCCAAACTCCACAAACACTATACACTCTGAATCACAGCATTCCAATCTGTTCTCTAGCAAGGAATCCATTAAAGAGCATGTAAATACTGGCCAGGGTGTCAAATTGCTGGAAGAAATTATGGCAAATAGACCTCAGTTTTAAAGGCTGCTAAAACTGATACTGTAAGGAGAAGGAAATGAAGCTTACATCTACTAAATTTCTCTAGGAATTATGATACTCATTCAATGATACAGCTCTTTACATTTAATAGAAAAATATGTGGAAAATTACCAAGAGGAGATTCTTTTCATGAGAAGGAATATTAGATGAATCAAGACAGGAGACTTCTATGATGAATAAAGACAATAGCTGAAAAGGTAGATTCTTTCTTTCAGCTTCCAGAAAATTACCATCTATTATGTGGGATCTAGTTTCTACAAAAAACCAATATCCTTAAAGGGAAAACAGTATATTTTGGTGACTGAACCTATTTGGAGTAATTATCACTGACTGCTATGATTAAAAGGGTTTCTGGGCTGGAAATTCTTCAGCATCTTCAAGGTATAAAACCCATTTAGCGAGGCAGGTACTCACCCTATATACATTTTTAATGATGGATCCAAGTTCAGCTAGGCTACTCTATCAGTATCTTCTCCAGAATGTTGGTAAGGAAATAAGGACTCCTGAGAGGCTTGTGTAAATACAAAGTGAGCAATATGCTTCTCATCCCACAGCCCATACTGTATTACCTGTCTCCCTCCACGATCATCTCGTCTGGGTGGATACCCACCAGGCCCTGCTATCATCTGGTACTGGTTTGGCTGGAAGGCTGCATTTTGGGTTTGGAGCATCCGGTTCCATGGCAGCAGAGGTTCAGCTCCAGCGCCTCTGTGGAAAAGCACCATGTCTGCATTAGAAGCCAAGCCTATTATACAGCACAAAGCCTAAAACTAGCAGGTATCATCTCCAAATTTTAGGACAATCCAATTTGCCTATCCTATGGGATATATAATAGTGTCAGAATGGCCTTTGTGTCTCTTATATCCAGTATAGTCTAATAAAGTCTAACATGTTTCAAGAAGTATCAACATTTATTACAAAGGGTATACTCAATTGAGTCAGATGTTCTGGCTTTTAAAAATTATTTTTGTTTGGTTTCAATTGTCAAATTTCCTTTTTAGTCACTTAAAGATTTGGACCAAGATCACCAAGTTGGCTACATTTAAGATGCTATCCAAAGAGTAAACATGTACGAGACAGGAGAATGAGGCTTTATTTTGAGAAACGTCCAGACTCCTCCTTGGATCCATTCTTTCTAGTTAATTGCAGGTTGCAAATGAATTCTTACTGCTGAGTATTTTGAATCCAGGGTAGGGGACTTGGCTGTTTTTTCCCATCCATTATTCTACTCAATATGTCAGAAGGTCTGATTGGGAGGAAACCTTTTCAAGTTCTATTGATGCAGCTTTCAATTGACCACGGTGACCTAGCAACATGAGCACTAATTGGCATGGGCTGACTGGCATTTGGTGTACAGTTTACATGGGAACACAGATTCAACAGCTATTATAACCCAGTTTGCTGTCCCAGATTATTAGTTGTAAGAAATGTTTTAATTGTCTTCAAGTACCTATTTTAACTTTGTAGACACAAAGCAACAGGTATAATGTATTAACTCATAACTTAATTAAAAATTGTCACATAATGTAGCGAAGATATGCCTTCTAAAGGCAATCAACATTTCTCCTTGAGGCACTTTCTTCAACTTACATTTTATAGAAGTCACTACAAAGAATAAACAGAAGCAAAATGCTCTAGTATATTTTAACATTAGAAGCTTTGGGGCCACTGAAGATGTTAGGAGGAATTCAATAAAACTATAAATTCAATAAAGTGCTGACTAGCTGGTATTGGTTTATAACCATAGCAGCATAAGAATTTCACTTCCGAGGTCTTAGGGGGAAAAAGCCCGAAGTTGGGCTCACTGTGTAATGCATTCTTCTCACAGCTATTCAAGCCTGAATCCATCCTCTCTAACCCCCTGCTCTCTTCTCTTCACTTGAAGCTTGCCTTCTCTTTATTAAAAAAACACCAAAGATAATTATTTTTGTGTGATGGCTTGAAGAGAAGAACAGCTCTCTGAAGAACTCTAGAAAGGCTAAAGTTATTCTTTACAGTTGGTGGCTGAAACCAGATCTCTAATAATATAATTTGCTATAAGTAATTCAAAATAAAATTAAAAGTAAGTCTGTCTTGGGAAAAAAATGCATATGTTTAGAGCTTTTAATTATTTTTCAAGTTATTAGTACAAATACATTTTAGCAAGAATGCCTCATCTGTTTTAGCAAGTAATAGCTCCATGTGCACAGATAGGAATGGTCTCTTCTGGTCTCTGCAGGAGGAAGGGGCTAAGATTTGTGCTGTGATCAAGAAAGTTCATCAAAATTGGGCCATTAATGCAAAACCCACAAGCCCAAAGTGCAGCTCACACGTTGTATTAACTGATCAATTTTTCTTTCTACTCTTATAATGATAAAATTCACTCAACTGAGTTTCAGGAAAAACTGCTGGCATGAATAATATACATTATAAATACAAATAAAAATATTTTACGTTCTAAAGATAGGTTAGGAATAAATTCACAGTTTAAAAACACACAGTTCTCCTTTTGTTGAAATGATTACTTATAATATTTTTGACAAAGATAATTTTTATGACAAAAATTAATAATTAAAATTAAACAGAAGGAACAAAATAAGAACATGTACTAACCTCTTCTGATTTTTATTGGTAGAAAGGCCTTAATTTTCTACAAGTTTACTTATGTCTATACTAATTATATTAATTTGCAAATACAAACTCAAATTTGTCTAGGAAAATACATTTTAAGATCTGGGATGGACACACTAAGGTTGACCCATCCTAACTTTTTAGAGTTAGCGGTTAATAATTGAGGTAACTTATTTGAGCCATGTGCCATCACGGATGGAAGCAATATTTTTAAGTTTCCAAATTACTGTTTTGAAAAGTTACTGGCAATGTGAAGTAACTACTACCAATTTGGATACTTTTAATTTATAATATGGCAAATGAGAGTTTTAAAAGATTTTCCATAAATAACTAACCTTAATACTCATATATTAAAAATTAAATGGCCTCGCAGACATACATGTTGGGGAAAAAAAAAAATTAAATGGCTACCATGCATACAGCCAGAAAAGAGAGGACTCCACTGGCAAGAAGAACCCAGACAATGTGGCAGAACTCAAGTGACAAAGGGAACTCAAATGCTGGACATCTCTGTTTAGTATTAACACTAGGCTGTCTTTGTGTGGGGAGGAGGAGGGAGGGATGTTCCTGTTGTATTATTAAATTAAGTGAATATATGGATTTAAATACCATCTCAAAGTAGGAAATAACTCAAGAAATGAGTGTAACTTAAAAAAAAAAAGGCACCCTCAACATTCTCTTTTCTAATAGGATTCTCCACAAACACTCAAAATAGTACAGTGGAAATGTACTGAACTGAGGATCAGTAAAACCTTCTTCTCATAAGAATTCTACTACTTACTAGTTGCGCTATCTCAGTAAAGTCATAAAAGTTTCTCCTCTGTCTTATAAAGTCTGAATGTTGGACTTATAACAAGTGCTACAAAAACGAGTGATGTAATAATCTACTAATAGGCTAATGGAGAAATTTAGGATGGCTGAATTCAAACTTAGTTTTCTAACTTAGATTTCCTTATCAATAAAATAGTACATTTCTTAAATGACCACAATTTAAGACTTATAAAATAGAGTTTTATTATGCTCACATTTAACTTTTGCTTTCAGGCATGATTTTAAATATCTAAGTAAAAGTAAGCACAAAAACACCCCCACAAAACTTGTCCCTAACCTGCTGGGTTCACAAAGTTAGTCAGAATAATACCAGTACTTGGCTAGGGTAGAATAAGAACAAAACCCAACAGACATCAGGGGAAGGGAAGGGACAATGATGATGATCTTAGGAAAACTCTTAATGTATACAGAGGTAAGGAAAGCTGTTGGGCTGAAGAAAGAGTGCCTCAGAAGTGGAAGTAGATCCTTTGCTTCCTTTGAAGTCCTTATGGATTTATATTATGCTCAGAGTAAATACTCTGATGAGTTTTGTTCCAGGGAAAAGTTTCTTGGTAAAGAATGGCATGAAAGAGTGACCTTAGGTGAGCTACTGAACTTTGGTGTGCCTCAGTTTCTTCATCTATAAAAATGTAAAAATAACATCTACTTCGATGGGTTGCTGGGAGAAATAAACAAAGTCATGTTTATAAAAAAGGATGTTAACAAACTGGTAACTCTTTGTAAGCAGACAATAAACATTAGCAATTATTATCAATATGGAAAGAAAGTAAGCAATAAGATAGGTAAAGCAAGTACATAATTTAGGACAAATTTACCCCTTACTCATTTCATTTGTTTGAATATGGTGCTACTCTGAGGATAATGAAATAGCACGATTTTGAGCATGTATGTATACTAAAAACAAAACATACATACACACATTGCCAGTCATATTAAATTTAATGGGACTTCCACTAGATAGTTGATACTATTAATAAATACTGAATTACATGGTTTTTAAAATCTTTTTCAAGAAAACAATGAAATGAAGCTTTGGAGTTTTCTTAAAGGAAGAGAAACATTTATAACTCCATTTATAAAAATACTTTGTTCATTTCAGATGTGAACAGATTAGAAATTGCTAAGACGGCAGAGGAGAGGGAAATAGAACAGATTAGAACTGGGAAGGCAAAAAAGGAAGACTTACTACAATGGGGCTCAATTTGTTTTTGCATTTCCTGATGCTGGCAAAACCATCAGGAAATGATACATTTTAAAGCTGCTCTTTAAAAAAATTATTCTACCGATGTTAATATAATTATTCATAACATGCCTAGCTGTCTTGTTGTGTAGAGTCCATCTGACTTAGAAGCACACAAATTATCAATGAAGGAACACATGTCAAACATCCCTTTTTATTAAACCATGTCACATTCTTCCTAGTCCATGGTACTTATTAGACTGCAGATCCCATAATCCTCTTCTGAGTCCCTTCTGCATTTAATTCAGTTCAGTCTTAAGTAGTTAAAGAAACTGTTTTCAGTGGCAACTAATAACTACTGACCTACAGTGACACTGCCCTACAATAGGCTTGTCAGCTCTGAAAAAGTTGTACCAAAGAAGCTGATTAGGACTTCAAGAGGTTTGTAGCAAGAATCAATGGCTGGTCTGTACTAACGCTGCATTGCCGCACAGAAATGATAAAAGTGGAACACCATTAGTTATGCCTCATTAAGCTGCACAACCCTTCCAAAAAGAAATTTGTTTAGCCTGACCAAAACCTAATACAGTTTTAAGCTCTGTGTTGCATTTTTTAGGTCATCTCAAAAGCGTCAATAAAATAAAGGCCAAGAACCAAGAAAAGGGGCAAAGTATATAGACACCAATCTTTTAATTGAAAGTATCAGCTATATATTTTCCTAAAGGACAAGTGCAAGAGAAACTGTTCTTGATGGGGAAAAGTGTATTTCAAACTATGAAAGTTTTAGTTTCTAAAAAGCCCATAAACCCAAAATGTTGACGTGAGAAAATATTTAAACGTCACACTTGCTTTAACATTACCTGTCAAATCTCTGCGGCTGGAAAAGGGGAGGAGGACCTCGCCAGGAATCCTGGGGCCTCATATCTGGAAAATAAACAGGGAAGGGTTAAAACAGAGGATTTTAAAAAGTAATCAGTATTCAACTGCCCACATATTTTATAGTTAAAAGTTCTTGGAAAAAAGTCTTCGAGAGAATGTAAACCATACAAGCTAGCGTCATAACTGCATACCACAAATGTAAAAGTAACCAACAGGGTCCGCAAATTCTTCATTTCACCACTTTTCTTTTGATAACAAAACATGGTTTTAGTAGCCTTGGCCATTAAACACACATTTCTCTCGCTGTGTGTGTGTATACGCACACAAAGGTATAGTTTTTATATTTATATTTTAAATACTATGCAAAAGGAAAGGATTTATTTACGTCTTTTCCATAAATACAAACTGAATGAACAGAAGGCCTGAAATTATCCTCCTAAACGTGTGAACTGTCATAACATAAAGCAGAGAGCACACAATCTCTCCAACACAAACCGAGACATGTAATGAGGCCACCCTTTTCATGTTCTGATAGTCAAACCTCTTCCCCCAACACAAAGCTGAACTAGCAACAATATCCAACCAGAAGAAACAATTAAATAGCTGCTGCTCTTCTAAATAAACTGCCCATTAAATGGGATGAAGAACACACCTATTCAGGGCATTCAGTAGCTCTGCAGGTTGGTAACAACCACATCAACCAACCACAGCTGGCAGTCACCTCACCGCCCTTCAGCGGGGTTCGCTGTGACCTAATCAAAACAGCTGGTTACAGAAGTTGTCTAACGAGTTTACCGCACGAGAACAGTAACCTCCTCTAGACTCCCGAGACCAAGGACAAGGCTTACCACAATGTATTCAGGCTCACATTTTAATAGAAACATGAACTAGAAACATGCTTTTCAAAATTACATTCTTAAAGAAAAGAAGAAATGAAAGCTTATCTCTGGTTAGGAACCACCCCCCCCAAATGTAATCTAGTTTTTATTTAAAAAAAAAAAAAAAAAGAAAGAAAGAAAAGAAAAAAGTAGAATCACGCTTTTAAAAGCCCCACAAAAAGAACATGGACCGAGTAAAGTATTTGGCTGCTCACAATGATTCTAGCCGGACACAACTGGCTGCCTCTGCTCTGGCTACCACAGCCTGCTGCCACCTCGGTCCATGGCCAGCACAAAGTTCCCCACAGCCAAACCCGGGAGCTGCCTCGCTCAGAAAGGTTCGGGCAGCCCTTCACCAGCTGTTACTTCCAGGCAGAATACCACTTTGAATAGAAAGAAAGTGGTTTCTCTGGTCAATATGAATTAAGTCTCTTTTTTATCTCTTAAAAGCCAAACTACTAGCAGTCAAACCGAGTAATCATGATGTGGAGGCTTCTCGGTGGTCATCATACGTGTAATGCATCTTCAAAACCCGAATGGAAACACAGGAAGCTAATCACTACACAATCCACAGAAAACGGAGGAAGAAAGTTCCCTATTCTAGGCCCGGAGTTAAGTTCTCAATCACTACTATCAGAAAATCATAATTTTCTCAAGAGGTAAAAACCAGAAATTCTTACAAGAATAGCAATCATTTCATTCATATGGTTTATTTCTATAGAAAAACTTAGGATACATTTACCTCAATATATTATATGATTTTCATTGAGTTAACCACTTATGAGAAAGTAATCTACTAAAAGTAAAATCAACATGTAGGCCACTTTTTCTGATCATGACTTTGTCAAACTTGAAGTCCATCGGTCTATTCAGAATTCAGATCAAATACAAAAACTAATATAGTGAGAATCAGTTAAAATGTCCCCAGAAATATATTTTATTTTAGTGCCTTTACATATACAAAATTAGCTAATAAAAGTCAAAATAAATACAGTGAATTTCAGTCAGACCTCTGTCTAGCTCTGTATTTCACACGCCCCAGAATCGCTATGGTCACCCTGGAAACACAGCCCTTTTTACCATTAAGACTTAATTCCATGATATCTCTTTGTGTACGGTATAATCACAGAATATACACTCTCTCCATGGCACTTATAAAATATTCCACACTGGATCCCTAATAAATTTTAAATTGAAAAACCATAATAAAAGAGACACACCTACATTAAGAGAAAACCTCAGATATCTTAATGTTTCATGAAAAATAAAGACAAAAAAAGCTTCTGTATTTTCTCTTAGAAATAGTACAACTGGAGAGAAAGTCATCATGGTCAGTAATACATATATTCATTAGATTCAAACATACTAAATGTTAGATTAAGCACAGCAATATTCCCAAGTAAAACTAGAATGTGAAGTTCACTAAGTATAAATGCTTTTTTTGGAGAGGGGGGAATGCTTCTCAATAGTCTACCCATACACCTATAAGTGCCTAAAAACCAGCAAAAGTTCCTATTCCTCCACTTCTAGTATGCTAGGTGCTTCCCTATTATTATTCCCTCACTTACTATTTCTCATCTCCACAACAATTTTTTCACATAAATTCAGCATATGCAAAAATTATAGTTTTTTAAAGTTAAAACCTAAGCAAACTTTCTAAAATTTAAAAAAAATTGTGATGCAATTATTAAAACATCCCTGATTTCAATCAAAAAAAAGGATCAAAGAAAAACGTCAAGGCTACCTTTAAACAAATTCTTCACGTGGCTCTGCGTAACATATATATAGCCTTTAAGTATTCATAAAGCAGAAATATTTCCTGGCTGATAAGTAATGAAGTAGATAGTAAAACAAACTTATTATCATTCATTTGTATGGCTCTAACAGAAGATCCATTTGAGAGGGAGAAAAAAAATTCTGAGATAGTGAATTGTACTTCAGAAGGCACAGGCAAGAGAGGAAAAATGACAGTTAATTTTTTCCTTTGGTCTTTAAAAACTTACTCTTTCCTAGAGCTCTAAGGCCACATAAACCAAGCTTCACCAATAGCTTCTCAAGTGACAATTTACCCAATCAGCATGGCAATCACAGAAAAGATTCCATGTTTACTGATTGCATTAATCAAAAATCACTTTTCAAATGCAGCTAATTGACAAGTTTACCAACTGAAATGAAGAGAAGTCACATATAAGGTTCTCTGGGCTGCAGAAACCAAATGCTTTATTCATGCGGAGTACTCAGGGCTGCACTTGACTCCAACAAGTTATCAGTACTCAGACAATTACTCATCAGCCAAAAACTGACACATCAAAGACAAATCAAACAACAATAAGAAACATTTACAGCAGACACTTGACAGAGAGTTGGCAGTTTGACCAAATGGCCCTTCTTGAGTGTAATTTTGCACCACATGAAGAAAATAGTTATGATACTAAAAACATTTTAAAAGACTGATTATAATGGTTTAGATCTCAATTCTACTAAAACAATTTCTGATCAAATTTTAAAGTTCAAAATTCTATAAAAAGGAAAGCTGACCTTTTATCATTTATTTAATAATTTCATAGTACTTACTATGTGCAAGATACTGTTTTAAGTGCTTAACAACTTAAATTCATTTAGTCTGGATATTCTGTGAGATAGGTATTCATATTCTCTGTTCCATTTGACATGAGGAAACTGGGGCACTGACCAAAACCTGCCTGAGATCACAAGGTTATTAAGGGGCAGAATGAAAGCCAGAGGATGTGTTCTTAACCACTCTCCACTACACTATGATACGGTATCTCCAAGTTTCACATGCACTTATGCTGCTGGTTGAGGTGACACTTCACGTTAATTTATTTCAAAAGGACCAGAGTAGAACTACACCCGATTTTTGTGCTTCTCAATCAGAGGGCTCAGAAACTTAGAGGACTTCAAGAAGGCAGGATTAGGGATTTGATAACTACTCTCATCATTCTGAAAGTTTAGAACTGACATAACACGTATCTAATTAAGAAAGGACAGAAAAACAACACACACTTTGGAAGTAAGCATCTTGACAAATACAGGACTTAAGGGGAGAAAATAAATTGTCATGGCTAAAACTTTTGAATCCCTGCTCTTTTTGAAAGGATAATTCTACCCCAAAGATTCAGTATCCAAAAATAAATAAATAAAACTATACACACACACACACACACAAAATACATATATAAAAAGGAATCAGATAGAAATACATAAACAAATATATATAAAAACATATAAATATAAATAGAAGGGATCAGATAAAAATCAGAACCAGATATTGACAGACATGAGTGGATGGATGAAGGACAGATTGATTGATAGGTGGGCAAGGATTAGTTCTACATAAGTATTAAATCTAGAAGCCACAAGAGACCACAAAATAAATATGCCAGAAAAGTCTGAATGAGAGTAAACTAAAAGGAAATAAAAACTAAATCATGTGTTGGGCTATTTGTAAAGAATATTGGGGAAAACGTCACAAAACACGGGATTTCCTTTCATGATAATCAGCAGCATTTTTCTGGGCTTATCATCATTCAATGACCATTCTAGATCACGCTAATTATTTATCTGACACATTTCTTACAAAAATATCAGGGAATAATTTGTAAATTGACATGGCTGCCTTCTAGGAAAGTTCAACCTCTCAACCCAAGCTTCTCTAGGTTCTCTTACAACCAAGGGCAATTAAAATTTATTAACCTATCTAAATCCTTTCTGAACTTTTACATTTCTGGCTTATATGCAAATGACTCCCAAATTTCTCTCTCCAACTATGTTCTCTCTCTCTCGAGCAAGTACCCAACTCATATTACCACCCACCAGCAGATGACTCTAATGTCTTTCAGGCACTTCAACCTCCACAAAATCACTCATCATATTCTTCCATATTCCTTCACCCTCTGGGGTTTCCAAATTCTGTGAAAGGCCTCATTAGCACCCCAGGTGTCCACAGTGGACACACAGGGCTCATCTTGATTCTTCTCTCCCTCTCCCCTCACTCTGCACATTCAATTACCCAGACTTTCAATCCTTCCCCTCCTGTCTTCTCGACTTTGGATTTACTTTGCCACAGACGACTTCAGACCTTCATCCTCTCTCTCTAACTAGAACAGCCTACAGAGTTGTGGTTCTAGAAAGGAGATGTACCTGGTTCACTCTTCTGCTTAAGAAGAGTTTTTAAAACCTCTTACAAATAAACAGAAAGACTAGCACCCAAATTACATCAGAAAGGGATAGGAAGAGCCAACTTATGAAAGAAAAATTAGTCAGTAAAAACATGATCAAAGCAGCAATTGTTTAAAAATTATATATTAAAACAAAGATATATTATTCCTTCTTATTAGATTAGCAAGAACTTTTAAAAAAATGATAACACCTGGTACTGGTGGGAGTGGGATATTAGATGTTCTTATGTGCTACTGGAGGAAGTGTAAATTGGTATACTCTTATTTGGAGGTTAACGTGGTGATATTAACCAAAAATCTAGAAATTCAGCATACCTTTTGATCCAGTATTACCATTACTAGAAATTTAGCCTGTAGTTAAGAAAGAAATATATTTTTAAAAGATTATTAGGAAAGCCCTGTATGTTTAAAAATTAAGCAATATACTTCTAAATAATCCATAGGTACATAATAAAACAAAGTGGAAATCAGAAAATACTATGAACTGAAGAATAATGAATAAACGATGCCAAACTTTGTGGGATACAGCTAAAGTAATTAGAGGGAAATTTACAGCACTGAAGTACATATATTATAAAAGAAAGATTAAAAATAAATTACCTAAGTCTCCATCTCCAAAAATTAGAAAAAGAATACCAATTTAATAAGATGGTAATAATGAAGACAAATGCAGAAATCAAATAGAAAACAAACAGACCTGGCGGGGGTGGGGAAGCCAAAGGTTAGTTCAATGTGGGGGAACCTGGTAAAACTAAATAGGCTCTAGCAACACTAATCAAGAAAAAAACTCTCCTGTTGTACATGGTATGACTTGATACTGAATATATGGAAATACTCAGAAATGTTATTGGCTGAATCTTGGGGGAAGTAGCTATTTAACCACTGCACCACAAGCAGATCCACAGGCTCATTAAACTCTGTATCCCTTCTGTGCTTCACTAAATACAATAAAACTACTGAAGTCCATAGTTTTCATGATAGAGTCTCACAAAGCTCCATTCAATTTCATTAAGCCATACAGCAAAGCCACACCACCAGACAGAGGGAGAGAAAGAGAGTGAACAATACACTAAAAACAGAGGGCCCTGAGGGAACGAGGGCCCTACAGAACTCATCTTTTCTAGGGTACCATATCGGAAATCTGGGCTTCGGGCTAAAAAAGTGGTTTGCAACTTAATTGGCATTAAAACAATGCTAGGCACATAGCATAAACACTTCCCAACAATTATCCACTTTAACCAGGTATTTTCTTTAGTAACTACAACTTCAGTTTAAAAAGAATTCTGAGGGTTGTCTGCAATAGAGTAGCACTCTCTCTCTTCTGAAATTTAATTTTTATGAAATACTTCAAACATTCAGAAAAAAAGTTTTAAATGATATGACATTGAGATTTAACAAATGTTAGCATCTTGCCACATTATCTCTTCTTCCCCATGCTGCTGTAGCAACCAAACAACCAGAAATGGAGAAGCAAAGGCTTCATGAAGACAGTGGTTTTAAGAACTTGGTGCATGACTTATACTTCCTTGATAAATGGGCACAGCCCATGGAGCTCAAAAATAACATTAAAGGGGATACGTTTTAAAATTAATGCAAAATCTATTAAGTCTAACATTCAACTAGCTTTTCCATTTCCCACACAGGGGTTGGGAACCTGTGGCCTTAAGGCCACATGTAGCCTTCTAGGTCCTTAAGTACGGCCTTTTGACTGAAACCAAATTTTACAGAACAAATCCTTTTACTAAAAGGGGCACAACAGAGAAAGATGAAGCTTTTCTTGCCTCCTCTTGTGCTTAAAAAAGAACAATCTTGAAATCAGAAGGCCACAGGTTCCCCATCCCCACGTGACAGGGTTAAAGGTATATTCCTACCTAAAGCAATGCCTGGCTATATGTTAGGTAGAACTTATGTTCTTAAAGTCTACTGTCTGCATTCACACAACAAATCTTTTTTTCTTAGCAATGAAGATTAGAAACCAACCTTTGCTGTGATATTTAATTTATAACGTAAAGTAAACAATTAGTAAAAACTTACTTGACATAAGTTTTGGAATCTGGGCTTGTCCTCTTAACAGTGGCCTGTATAAGTTTCCCTGATAAGTCGCAGGTGGTGGTGCAGCACTGTTGTAAACACCTGTTGCTGAGCCTCTTGGCATGACATGGCTATAAAACAACACCCCAACACACAAGAAAAATATTATATAGCCATATATCCATCACATCACAGCTGACACAAATTAAGCAAGTGCTTGTAGCCGTTATCTTTATTACTAGATCTTTACTACTAAGGTAACACAAATCAAAAAGGTTTATAATTAAAGTTCAAAACCATACAATGGTAATGGTGATAGCAAATGTTCATTTGTCACACCAAGATTCTTAATTGATAATCATTTAAATTAATTATGTTATACAAAAATAATGAGTTCATTTCTCTGTTTTTGCATTGTATTTCAGTTTTTTCCTCAAGGACCTATGTCATTGCTTTGCTATTTTCAATTTATTATATCAAATATTTCCCTATATCTTTCTTTAGTCTTCATAATTCCAATATGCATATCGATAGAATATTTCACTATGTTGATGTCTCATATTTTACAAGGCCATTCCTCTCATTTAGCACTAGTATTACAGATTACAATGCACTAGAAATATTTGGGCCTCTAACATTACTTCCTCAGGATAAATTCCAAGAAGTAGGAATTTGGATCAAAAGTTAAGAGTATCTTCAAAACTCAGAACTCTATTTAGAGGAGATACTATATTGCTTTCCAAAATAGTTAAAATAATGCAAAAAAGAGATATCTTAAGACAATTTTAAATGTGCATTTCTTTTACTGTTATTAAGAATGAAGACTTTCCAAAACAATAACAGTTAATGTTTACAGTCTTTAGTAACTATCCTAAGCACTTAACAGACATTAGCTCACTTAATTCCTTATAACAACATCCTAATTTTAAGAGTTTAATTATTGTCTCCACTTCAGATGTAAGGAAAGTCAGGCAGAGTGGTTCAGGAACTTCCACAAACATATTAAGTGGTAAAGGTATTTGAATGCAGACATTTAGGATCTAAAGCCCATGCCCACAACCACAATGCCACACTGTCCTTCTTACTAGTCACTGTATCAATTACGTGTGATTATGACCTTCTATGTTAATCACTTTTTGAATCTTAAGGTTTTCCCATTAATTGGAAATATCTATTTATGAGTTACCTTTATTAATTCATGAACCATAACTCATTAATATTTCCCCCAGCTTGTTGCTCTTTTTATACCAGCTTTACTTGTTATTGTTTCAAAGTCTCCTCTCTCTATATAGTCTCTTCTACAGCTAGGAAAAAGACAATTCAACAGCTAATAAGGGTAAAGGATAGAAATCAAAAAGTTACAGAAGAGGAAATAAAAATGACCAATAAACATATTAAAAGACAATCTCAGTAGTAGCAAAATGCCAATTCAAGCAACAATGAGATACCTCTGTTCAAGTATTGAGTAAGCAAAAGTTTAAGTATTCTGTATCTGAGATTTAAAAATAAATAAATAAGAGAGTGGAGGGTTTGTGTACTAATGTATTGGTTAACACTTTAAAAAGATTTTCTGTCATACATTAATTCAGCTAAAATTTCTTGAGAGTAAAGAGAATTTTTTATTCCTTTGAAATAACTGTCAGAAAGATACTAAAAAGTCTTAGAGAAAATAATAGAATTATAAACAGAGAAATGAATTTTTAAAAACGAAGAAAAGCAGAAAAGTATCAAAGTTAATGTTTTATCCAAAACGCCTATTTAGTTTTTAAAGATGGAACACCATTCTTTGCTTGGTTTTACGTATGTATGGAATGTTATGACAGGACATAGTAGTAGTGGTGGTCAGACATGAAAATGGTGGCCAGACAAAAATATACATGTGAAATAAACCCAGTATTTTAATCAAGTAAAAAAAAAAAGAAAAGAAATTGTGGCATAAATACTGACCTGCTTTGTAGGATGATTGAGATAAAGCAAAATATACAAGGGATAGAAATCCACGACTTACCCCAAAGTCCTGAAGGCTGCCTGATCCAGATGGACAGGTCGCCGGTCCCGGTTAAAGCCAAGCTGGGGCTTCCACTGCCGTCCATTGCTGGATTTTTCCCAGTCACTGGGTTTCAGTACTGCTGCTGGCTTTCTGACCATTTGAAAATACAACACTTAGTTATAAGGATGAACATCGTCTGTACAAAATAAACCTAGGTATTAATTGTTGTTACCTTGCTCCAGGAAGCATTACAGCTTTAAAAATGTAATCTTCAGCAAACTGTGGGTCTTTAAAATTAATACTGGAAAAGAACAATGAACAATTTAATGATTTGATCATATTAGCCTGGCATAATTATCATGTAGACTGAGGTATTTTTCATGTTTAAACAGAACAACTAAAATTCAAAAGTCTTCTCCAAAAATTATTTTAGCCAATGGCTTTACCAAATGGCTAAATATCTTCCTCACCAAACTGCCTCTAATTCCTGCTACAAAGTTTTCATGGAACTTTCTCTGTGGCAAAAGCCATGTTCTAGCTAACTGTGGGTGACAATAGAAAAATAACAGACATTGCCCCAACTCTTGAGAAACTTCAATATGACATCAGAGACAGGCTGAAAAGGTTTACAACAACAAAAAATAAAAATAAAGGTAAAATATCTTTCATTTTGTTCAGTCTGTGGCAAAGATCCCTATGACCTCAGGGCAGATTAGCTCTTATTGCAATAAAGAAAAGAAGCAAACACTAATAGAAATATTTGCAAAATCAAAAAACATACACAAATAGCTAAGAAATCTAAGGGGAAAAAACCCCCAAAACAATACTAAATCTCTCAGCTGGAACCCTGTATCCTGCTCTCCTATTGTGTGTTTTTTAAATAATGAAATACTCACATTTTGAAAATTACACAAATGTCTATTTTTAAAAGCTATACGCTCAGACTTTGAGTATAAGCTGGGTCAAACTTCTTTTCTGGTGGGGTGTCTGCACGTGTGAGTGCGTGTGTGTGTCTATCTATCCCAAAGGTAAGCACAAGAGTCTTTCTTCTGCCATAGCAAAGCTCCTTTTAGGACTATAGTTTTTCATCAAATTTATACTTAAGGATGCTTATACCATCACTATTCATCATATTGAAGAACTGTAAAACCTAAATGTATGAATAATAGTGGACTGGTTAAAGAAACTAGGGTTCTTCTTAACAATGGGATCCTCAGATTATATTTTTTAAAATTTAGTAACAGAATACTTAACAACATGGGAAATATATATATACAACAGACTAGACTAGACATAACATTCATCAAAATGTTATCAGTGATTTTTTCCATACAATCATCTTTCCTTCTTTGTGGTTTCTGTCTATAGTTTCCAAAATTCCTCCAATGATTATGGATTATAGCAACAGTCAGTTAAAACGGTTTTACTAAAAAATGTTCTATTGAACTGGTTGACATTTTTAGATAGCTAACTTTTTTCTTTTTGAATACTGCCACTTTAACAATTAGAGTTCACCTGCTATATAGAAATTTTCATTGCAGTACGATTTAACTGTATATTTTAAGTATGCAAAATAGCTTCACTTATAATAAAAAAAAAATCATGAGCTCAAGAACAGTTCAATACTCCATTTGCTCAATTGGTTCCTCTTACAACTCACTGTTCACTGGCAACTGTCTTTAGCTCAAATGTTCTCTCCTGGGCAAGGTGGCATAGGGCAGGGCACGGTAGGATAGGCAGTGATAGAGGCTTAAGAGGGTGACAGAGGAAATGACAGTTAAGTATTTGGGTTCATTAAGGCTTTGCAGATACAAAATAAAGAGAGAAAACTGGTAATAAAGCAAGACTTTCAGCTAAGGTGTCTCCAAGCAGATATCTTTATTTCAGTAGGGCTCTTCAGCAAATTACCAAATTGTTCGAGTGTCCACTGCACACATGGTATCACCGTAGGACTAGGCATACACACACTATCCAGGTATCAAGCCTGCCTCCCTTTCTAGTAAGGAAGATAAAGAAATGTTTGGTAATAGTTTTATAAGGAAGAAAGTGGAAAATGCAACAAGCAACACAAAAAAGATGTTGAGTCAAAGCATGTGTGTGCATATGCCTTCCACACAAATGTCTTTGTCAGTGTGGGCTAAAGGTTATGTGTGTACGGGGGGGAGGGAGAAGGGAGTTCTTTCATCTGGGGACCAAAGAAAATATCATGCAAGAGGCTGTGGTTTAAGATGGGACAGGACAGGTTACAGGATGGTAGAGGAAATAAATGGAACAAAGATATGGCAAGGGGTCCCAGGCCAAGGAACGGTTCAGATTAATTGGAGCAGCCCTTCTCACTGGGGATCTGGGAGAGAAGCCCTATAAAACAATGATTTGAGTGACTACATTCTCAATTCTCCCATGGAAGATACATAGCTGGTACCATTCCAGAGGCATAGGACACAAACCGATTCATTGCACATAACATATGCTTTAAGTTCTCAAGGGGGAATTCTCCTGTGCAACCCCAGTTGAGAAGGGCCAGATTGACATAAAAAGTATATGAGCAGCAGAAGGGGGCAGTAAGAAAGGCCAGCTGAACTGGGTTATGCTCATGGAGGACTTGTCTCACTACAATGTGAAGCCACTGCAAGTTGTTTCAGTAAGGAAGTGAAAGTGATCAAAGATGCATTTCAGAAAGAACAACCCAGCAACAGTATGCAAGAGAGAGGTCACCGATATGCCAATTATTCCTTAGTAAAATTGTTTTAAAAATTCCATTACTCATGCTCATGCTCTGAAAGGGAAAAACTTGCCAAGCCTATAGAAAAACAGTCTCCAAGATCTGCCCTATTTCCCCTCAGAACCACACTCAACAAAGTGATCTGTACACTTAATATACTACAAACCATTAAGAGATTGAAAAGGAATATCTAAAAATAAGTTAGGAAGTCCCCATTGACAGGACAAGGACACTATTTATGATTTCAAAGATTAAAGCATTCTTTTTCCTTGGATCTTTAAGAACAATTTGAAGACACTCTCTCTCCTAAAATAATTTAAGCTCCACTGGTTGAGAGATTTTAGCATTTTAATTTGCTCCAAAAATGTATACTAAGATCTATTATGTCTTTAGAAGTGTACTTTTCCAATATGATAATACCATCATAACTCAAACTTCCTAAAAGTGAAACGGACTAGACAGGAACGCATTAGGCAAAGACCCAAAGGGTAACTTTATATGGATCCACACTTTTGAAGGTCCTTCATTTTCTTCAGGTTTATGTAATTTAAACTTTTATAGGTAGAGCACTGAAGGAAAAACAAATATAGTTTACCCTTTGACAAATTTCCACCATCAGAAACAAAAGGATTAATTGTGGAGGGTTTATCTGGGGAGGGAAAGCATTAAGTAACACTGAGATGAGAAGAGAAGCACCCTCAACCTCTGAGAAGTACAGGGAAGAAATGAGTTTACAACATAGCCTATGGACTCAATGGCCTGCCCAGCGAGGTAAGAGAATTGTGTTTAGGTTGATACTGTTTCATCTAATTCTGTAAACGGAAGTATTTTTGTCTACTTTCCCCAAAGCAGGCGAAACAGTATTAACTGATTCAGCATTAGCCTCTATGCCCCAGACCAGCTCTCCCCCCATGAGTAGTGTAACGGATTCCTTCCTTGATAAGTTACCTCCCCATTATTTTAATCACCCGATTGTCTTCATAAACACATCATGGGCAAAATAAACAAAAATTTAAAACCTGAGCATGGCTGAAAATAAGGAAACTGAACAGTGCTTTTATTTGTATCACAAGTAGCACTCTCAACACTATTGGCAAGAAGAAAACATTGTAGCGTCTTAACACAAAAGGGATGGAAGAATGGAATCCTGCCATTTGCAACAGCGTGGATGGAACTGGATGGAGAACGCCATGTGAAGTGAAATAAGCCAAGCGCAGAAAGACAAATCTCATGTTCTCATATGTGGGAGCTAATATTAAAAACAACTAATATCACGGAGACAGAAAGTTGAATGATGGTTTACCAGAGGCTGGGAAGGGTAGCGCAGTGGCGGGGGGAGTGGGGATGGTTAATGGGTCCAACAACACAGTTAGATAGAACGTATAATATTTGACAGCACAACAAAGTGACTATAATCAATAACTTAGGGTATACTTTAACTAAAAAAGTGGAATTGGAACGTTTCTAACACAAAGATATGGTAAATGCCTGAGGTGATGGATATCCCAATTACCCTGACTTGATGAATTCACATTGTATGCCCGTATCAAAACATCACATGTACCCTATTAAAGATATATAACTATTACGCACCCATAATAATTAAAAAATTAAAAAGTAAAAAGTAAAAAATTTTAAACAAAGAAATGGAACGTACAGCACCTTTTTCGGATCCAATCCACTTTAAGAATCATCCTTAGAAATGCTATTTTAAGTACTATTATTGTTAGAGATTACTACCACACTTCACAAAGAAAGCAGAAAACTTTAAATATCAAGTTTCATTTTTACCCTACAATTCCCTGATACATTCCATAATTAATGCTAAATCAGCACACCAATGCAAACTGCTCTTGCAGGGAAATTTCATGATTCATATACTTGACATTTTAAAACACTTAAAGAGTTTATAGGATTGTGACATTCTATCGAAGAGGTTAACCAGTTCAGTGTCCCACAAGTATCACAGGCAGTGAAAGTTAAACCCTCCCAAGTGTTTTCCACCATCAAGTCTAATGCTGACTGCACATATTCCACTTTCTTCAGGCTTGTGATTTTGAGTTATCTGATTGCCAACCATGAGCCTTACAAATATTGCAGGAATGGTTACATTAAAAATACATCTCCACACACATTCACTTTTTTTTAAAACATCTCGAAGAGATAAAATGTTCTATACTTGCCTGATCCACCCAAAAGTGAATATAAAGTTTGAGAAACACTCCTCTGAAAAAAAAATTTGGGGCTCATGAAAGGCTTTGGCAAACACTGGTTCCAACATTATGAACAACTGATCTTTTATAAGGATTTAGAACTATGCTAGGCACTATGAGAAAAAAATGAAAAACCTAACAACGCTACTGCTGAAAATTACGTAAAAATTGTGTAAATTATAAATTATGTTTTAGAAGACAAGCACTGAAGGACAAGCCAGGGGCAGGCAGAGAAAGAAGGAAAGAGCATTCCAAACAATGGGAAGAAGGAGCAGAGGTCAAAGGGATACTAAAGGGACCAAAAGAGGTAGTAAGGAGGTACTGAGGATTCAGGCACAGAGCTATAGCTCTGCCAAATTATGACAGGCCTTAAAAAAGCAGAAGTAAGAGTGTGCATGTGTGTGTGTTCACACCTACCCCTCCAGATGAATAAACTTGGAAGATAACTTTTCTATAATTTTAAAATCATATGTAGAAGGTTTTATATATTTAAAGTTAACAAAGAATTATTTGGAAAATACCATGTCTAGACAAACTATAATGGTGGAGGAAGAGCAGGCTGAGGAAAATTAAGGAAAACAGCTCTGTCCTAGTCAAACTTAAACTACTAATATACTGAATGATTTATGAAATCAGCATTGGGAAAAAATGATCTCCTAGGTCAGAGCTGACTGTATTCTCTAAGCGTCCTTCTATGAACTTAAGATATTTCAATAACCTGTATAATGCAGATAGGACTGCATGTAATGGAAAGAACTGACTTAAACTCAACTTGAGGAAACACCTTCTTCAATGCGGAATAGGATACTGGATGTATCCAAATAGGGAAGGGAAAAAAAAATGCCAGGAGTCTAAACAGAAATAACTTGCAAGTGACACTGAAACCTGAATTTTCAGATTTTTGTTTATAATGCAAATATAATGCTGGGATGCAAAACAAGCCCTAAAACAAACACACACAAAAAACTGCAGAAAACTGGATCTCAGCTTCAACATTATTTCTCGGAGAACACACTGAAAATTATCTCACATAAAGTAAAAGTTAACTTCGTTCTTTCACGGATCTTTAGAAAATTAACTCAATTAAATCGATTTTATTATGAAGTTATTTTCAACATACATGTGAATATGTTCCTAGATCTATGATTTGTTTTATAAATATAATAATCTTGTGAACATAGTGGGTACCAAAAACCAAAGGCTCATTCAGGCTCAGAAATAAACAACTAACCAACCAACAACATCATCCAAACAAAAATTCCAGGATCTGTCCATTAATTTTGTAACTCTCCTTTGAACAAGCCTCTCTATCCTAATGAGAAAGTTAAGTAGAATTAACTATTTCTAGAGGGCTAGGCAGGAAGACTCTTGAAAATATGCAGAAAAAACTAAGGCACACAAGCAAACATGTGACAATCCAAAGAGAGAGCTGTGGAATTAACTGGCCCGAAGTGCCATGGCCTCAACGTAAGCCAGAGACCCCAGTGTCCACATCAAATCTGTCAGAGCCAGATTGTTTGTGATGGGCTTAGGAGCATGGCTTTCAATTCTGTACTCCAGCTTTAACAAAAGAGCACAAAGACAAAGAGTCAGGCCAAATTATGTGTAAAGATTAAAAAATTATGTGTAAAGATGAATGAAAGCAACTGATCCAGGAAGATTTTCCAAACTCACAATAGTTTTCTTTAAATAAAAGCCCTTCTAGAATGGCAATCAGTTACTACCCAAATCCATTAAAGATAGGAAATAAACATGCTTATACTTCACAATGAGAAATCTAAGTAAAATCTAAAATATTTCCTGAAAAGAAGAGAAATAAAAATGGTGGGACAGGAGGATGCAGGATTAGTAGGCTTTTACCAAATTCTTGAATACCTGAGATGTGTTTGCTTTAGTCTTGTCTAGACTAGAGAAAATGGCAATTACATTCTGCCATCAAGATTAGTCATTACATTACACAAATGCGTAAGTTTGTCGATTTTTATCCTAAACAGTCACATTACATTAGTTTTACTCAAGAGCAAATGCTGTCAGCACTGAAGAGCTGAGGTATAAATAAGTTTTCCAGATAGCACAAATTAGCCCTTTAAGTTTTCAATAACTGTTGAAAAAATTTTTCAAAATGCATTCTATTTCATCTTAACTAAAATATACTACAAAATATTTTTGTTTTAAACTCTGCAGGGCCGTGACAATAAACATAATTAAAGTAGTCTTTTATAATACGGTGAAGCTGTGTGAGACTCCAGGGTGCAGAGTTCTGTTTGCTCCTATATAACAAACTACTAGAAACTCCTACTCTCTACCTCCCACTTTCCTAATCCAGAAAGAATTGGAGGTTGTCAGGGGAAACCAGAAAACAGATAAGCAAGCTTGTTAAATCAGCAACCTTAACAATATACATAATTTAAAGTCAAGAGGCTCTGTGAGGTCTGCAACACAGGGACTCTTCCAATCTCAAAGCATCGGTGGATTAACAGCTGCAATTTCCTTGTGAATGAGAGGTCTTTTAAAATTGATCTGCAAGTTCAGAGCTGTGTTCTGGGCGAATGCCATGAATTTTAGAAAACTTACCTGACTGCAGTGTTCTGTTTCAGATCTGGTAACATGGGAACAGGAGAACATACTGTTCTAAAAGCAAAGAAGAGGATAAGAACCACATGTAAATTGTAACCTTTTAGGTAAGTGAAAGAAAGATGTTACTATGTTAGGCCTTAAAAAAGAGGAATCATTAGAATGCATAACAAAAACAATATAATCACTTATATCTTTAAAAAATGATCCTGTTGTCCTTGTTATCATCTCATAAACAAAAGAATTTGTAAAGAATGCCTAAAACCAAAAAGAGGGGGAAACAGATTACCCAATTAAAAAAAACAGAACAGGCACCTCATAAATGAAATGGTCAACCATTAACCATAAGACATGCAACCTCATTATTAATCAGAGAAATGCAACTGTAAACCACAAGATGCCAATAAGCATCTACCAAGCTGACAAAAACTAAAGTCAAGACAATTCAAAGGCTTGCCAGAATGTAGAGCAATAAGTTCTCTCACAAACTGGCACTGGGATTATAACATACTGTAACCACCTTGAAAAACCACCTGATATTATCAAGAAAAAATGAAGATACACATACTCTATGATCAGCAATTCCATTCCTGTATACCCTTGAGCAGCCATTCTCAAACTCTAGTCTCAGAACCCTTCTACACTCTTAAAAATTACTGAGGACCTCAAAGAGCTTTTATTTATGGTGGCTATATTTATCAACATTTACCTATTAAAAATTAAGAGTAAGAAATTTTTAAAATTCTACATTAAAGATAATAATCCTATTACATGTTAACATAAATAAGTTTTATAAAAACAACTATTTTTTACAAAGCAAAAATAGAAGAATGGCATTGTTTTACATTTTTAAAAAATCTCATTAATATCTGGCTTAGTATCTATCTAACAGCTGGATTCTCTCTCTGCTTCTGATTCAATCTCTTGAGATATCATACACTACATTAGCCTCTGGAAAACTCCACGGTACACTCAAGAAAGGAACAGAGTGAGAAAAACAAATAACACCATAACAGCTTAGTATTATAAATTTCCTTCCAGTTGCCTCAATTACTAATATATACAATGAACACTTACTGATCTGGAAGAATAGCTTCTTCATCCAAAGAAAACTTTCCTTGAATCCCATGACATAGTTCAGGTGGTACATCCACTGGCTGTGGAAAAACGCATTCCTGATTATATACCCAAAAGAATGGAAAATGGGGACTTAAGCAGATACTTTTACACCAATGTTCATAGCAGCATTATTCATAAAAACCAAAAGGTGGAAACAACCCAAATGTCCATGAATAGATGAATGGATAAACAAAATGCAGTCTATACATACAAGTGGAATACTATTCAGCCATAAAAAGGAATGAAATTCCGGTACATGCTACAACATGGGTGAACCTTGAAAACACTGTGGTAAGTGAAATCATCCAGACACAAATGACAATATTATATGATTCCACTTGCATGAAGTATGAAAAACAGGCAAATTCACAGATACAGAAAGTAGAAGAGAAGTTACCAGAGGCCAGGGGAAGGCCAGAATGAAGAGATAATGTTTAATATTGTTTAAAGGGTACAGAATTTGTTTGGAAAGATGAACAAGTTCTGGAAATGGATAATGGTGATGGTTGCACAACACTATGAATATAATTAATGCCACTTAAATATGGTTACAATGGTAAATTTTACATTATGAATATTTTATCAAAACGTAAAAAATATGCATTCCTTTTTAACCAAATTGCACTCCATACCTCTGTAGAACCTGTTTGGTACAGCTCCAAAATGAAGTCATGGAGTGGGTGATGTTTCCCCACAAATAAGACATCAACTCCAAGGCTGTTTCTTCTGGCTGGGGGGAAAGTAAGGAAAGAATAAGATCTTTTCATTAACAAATTATATGTGCAAGACCAATTTTTATGAGAGTAAAACAAGGGAAAGCATCTAAGTTTTTAAAACTTGATTATAAAATTTACAAAAAATAATTTAAAAGTGATAAGTTAGAAGGAATAAGTTTTAGTATTTGATAGCATAGTAGGGAAATTACAGTTAACAATAATTTATTGTATATATCAAAATAGCCATGAGAGAAGAATTATAATGTTCCCAACACAAAGAAAAATTGGGTGATGGATATCCCGATTACCCTGATTTGATCATTATACATTGTATACAGATATTAAAATATCATATGTACGCCCAAAATATATACAACTATTACGTATCAATCTAAAAAGTTTTTTTTTTAATTTTTAAGAAGTGATAGGCCTAAATATATGATATGTCTCTATGGAAGAAAAAATATTTTTACAATAGGTATCAAAGATCAATCACTATCAGGGGAAAAAAAAAATCACTGTAAGGTATCTGAATACACTGCAAGATTAAGTATAGGGTTATTTATAAAGACCTCAATTTCTTAGTATAAAAAATACATAAACATTCCCGTGTGTTTATAAAATATATAAACACAAACAAATTGTATCATCTGATGACAAAGATTATTCAAAAGATGGTTGATAAAGAAATTGTTTCTACAGGCTTATTATACTGGCATTAAATAAGTTTTTCAATAGAGCCCAGCTTTGTAATTTCCCAATCTGAATACTTTTTACTGTCGGTATTAATTACAAAATTCCACTTTTTATGCAAAATAACATTTCAAGTTAGCACTCTAAGGAAAAGTGTTTGTTTCACCCTAAACATTCAAGCAAAGTTGTTATTATTTGGGGGTGGGGGAGTAGTAGGGGAGAAGGCAGATGGAGGAAATGAACACAATCTTCCCGAGGCAAAAATATTTTTGTGTGTGAATGTCATATAAGAATCAAAAATTCAAAGGATATTCATTAAGTTCTTTCTTAAAAATTTAACAAATATTTGATTTAAGTACTACTCAATTTAAAGGTAATTAAGAAGCAAAGTTAACATTTGTTATAAAGAAGTAAAATCAATGATATGTGTCCTCCTTTATGGGAAATTGACAAATAGAAAATAATGGTCCAATTTTATACAGAAATATAAAGTCTATATTTCACAGACTCAATGCTGATCAAATGGAAGTGTAATTCTTACTCTCTTCTGGAGTGAGGTCTGGGTATACCTCTTCCAGGGCAGCCCGCAGCCTTCGCTCATCCACAAATGGCAGCAGAGCAACGCCTGGGAAAACAAACACACATGAACCACCCCAGCTATTAGGATCACCTAAATTCCAACTCATTGTTGGTCCAAATAAACATTTCTAGTAGAATATCCTTACTGATATAAAAACATTTTGGAACTAACCTCTGTTGTCTCATCTAGCCAAAACTCAGGTGCAAATATTTTCTACATGGTGGTAGAAGAAAAAATTCTACATATTTTCCATCCTTAAAATGGCTCACGTGGAAAATCATATTTTCTGAATCTTAACTCTGTGGTGATAAAATTTTTAAACGAAATGAATGAGTGCCACCTGGACACTAGGTCTATGCTCTCCCCTTACTTATTAAGATGGCCTCAGGAAAGCCAGTTAATGTCCCTAGGGCTCGAGCTTGTCCTGTCATCTTTCTAGTATTTTGTAAAATACATTTCTTTTGTAAAATGAGACCATTCAACTAAAATACTCAGCTGTGTTCAACTAGAATGCATAGGTCTTTTCCAGCTCTAAAACTGCACAGTATTCTATTTATATTTTAAAGCCTACTAATTAATTTATAAACAAAAATCTTTAGACTTGCTTAAATAAATGTGGGGGCAGGATACACAACAGAGGCTATTCACTTGGGGCTGAAAATGATCCTCTGGAGTATGCCAGAATTAAGGGCATTGCTTTATTTGGATCCACATGCACACTTTTCAAAGAAACATATCACTAATACAGTATCTATTACTAGGAAAATATACAAAGTTATTGGGCTACAGTGCATTGGCATCATCATAGCTCAATGCAACCTCAAATCCCTGGGCTCAAAGAGTCCTCCTGCCTCAGTCTCCCTAGTAGCTGGGACTATGGGCACGTACCACCATGCCCAGCTAATTTTTCTATTTTTTGTAAAGATGAGGTCTCACTATGTTGCTTAGGCTGATCTCAAACTCCTGGCCTCAAGTGATCCTCTGGCCCCAGACTCCCAAAGTGCTAGGATTACAGGTGTGAGCCACTGTGCCCAGCATAAATAGTATTTTGACTAAACAAAAATTTTAAGATAACAGCAAAGACAAATGCTAAATAGAGCTAAATAATTTTGAAGCTACTGCCACTCAAAACTGCTGTATTTGTGATTCTTTCCTCTAAAATTGTACAAAATGAGGATTCCAAAGTTGTCATTTATTATTTAGCTACTATATTTTCAAAGTTAGGAAACATGTTTAATTACACTACCTAGTAAAAGAATTTTTTAAGTTAAAAAGAAACTACGTTCTAGTGTGAATTTTGAATAGCCTAAAAAAGTGATTTCAAGGATATTAATATCTAACCTCGGAGTCAGGCTATTTCAATTGCTATTAACAGTAAACAAATGGAAAAAGACCCAGAGAATTGCTTGTTTTATTTAGTCATTCACTTAAGAGAAATACATCAATGAGAAACTATGACATTATCTAAGCTGTTTTCCATCTCCTATATTTAGGATCTAAAAATAACCTACAAAAGACTTTCCTACAATATCAACTCCAGAAGCTAAATTCAATTGGTAAGCAACTTGCAGTGCTACTGACAGCAATAAAGTTACTAAGCAATAAAATCAGCCCTACTGGCCAGGGTAGAAAGCAATGCCTTACATCCAGATATGATAGTGCTGGAGAGTAAGCCGATAGCAAAATTGAGAAAAGCAGCTACTGTTTTCTGAACACTTACTATGTTACACGTATTATCTCATTTAATCCTCTCAACCACCCAGAGGTCGCTCAAGTAGTGGTAATACTCAAGTAAACAGCCATTTCAAATGTGAGCTCTAGAATCAGACTCTCTGGGTTCAGAGCTTGGCTGCCACTGTGTGACTTTGATCAAATTACTTAAATTCTCTATTCATATATAAAATATATAGCAATTGAAACTACTATGCTATGTATCTCTATATAGTACTAAGCAAATTTTACAAAAACAATTATTACTATTAAATGATAATGCTGATAAGCATACATGTTCAAAAAATGTTGGAAAAGTACCCAGATATAGTTTATTTTCTAAGATGTACCCAACCCAGGAAAGAACTTAACTAAGTATTATCATTACTTTTGCTAAGTTCTAAAAACATGTATGGGGAAATAACTATATTTCCTAATTGTACTAAATTTTACCTCAAGAAAAGTATGTTCTTGCTCCTGAGCTTAGTAAGTAAAAATACTTATATAAAATATTATATAAAATATTAAAGGTCAAAGTTTAAACCCATCCTAAAATTCATATGGAATCTAAGGGACCCCAAATAGCCGAAATAATCTTGAATAAGAATAAAGTTGGAAGACTCACAATTTCTGACTTTAAAATTTACTACAAAGCTATAGTGATTAAAATCAATGGAACAGAGAGCCCAGAAATAAACCCTTACATATATGCTCAATTGATTTTCAACAAGAGTGCCAAAACTATTCAATGGAGAAAGGATGGTCTTTTCAACAAATGGTGCTAGGAAAACTGGATATCCACATGCAAAAGAATGAAGTTGGACTCATACTTTACACCACATACAAAAATTAACTCAAAATGGATCACAGACCTAAACGTAAGAGCTAAAACTATAAAACTTTTACAAGAAAATATAGGGGGAAGGATTCATGACATTAGATTTTGCAATGATTTCTTGGATATGACACCAAAAGCACCGGCAACAACAACAAAAAAAGAACATAAACTGGTCTTCATCAAAAATAAAAACTCTGTGCATCGAAGGATATTATCACAGAGTGAAAAGATAACCCACAGAATGGGAGAAAATATATGCAAACCATATATCCAATAAGGGATTAATGTCTAGAACATACAAAGAACTGTTACAACGTACCAACAAAAAGGATCAAACCACCCAATTCAAAATCAGGCAAAGGACTTGAACAGACATTTCTCCAAAGAAGATACAGAAATGGCCAATACGTACGCGAAAATATGCTCAATATCACACTAATCATTAAGCGAAATGCAAATCAAAAACACAATGAGAGAGAATTTCACACCCATTAGCATGGCTATTACAAAAAAAAAAACCTGAAAACAACAAATGTTGACAAGAATGTGAAGAAATCTGAACTTTCGTGCATTACCTTACTTCTCCGCTAGAATTAAATTATACTGAAAATATCCCTTGTCAGTGATAGAAACGATAAATACTACAATGATACAATTGGCAAGTCACCTGCATGTTTATGTATTTATTTACTTATTTGTTTAATAAACCCAGACAAGGATTTAATTATTTATTTGACAAACACTCACCTAAATGTATTTCCTTATTAAATAATTTACTTATTATTTTTACTTTACAATCCCCCATTTTCCTATGCTTCCTCTCTCTCTACTTTAATCAAAATATCCTCCATGAAGTGCCTTTAAAAACAACCTGAATCTCCAATCCATTTACATGTAACAATATATGACTATGGAGCACACAACACTTATATAACCCCACCCAATGGGGTACATTTCCCATTATCATTCCATTAAAGTAATCTGAAATTTCTGCTACTACATAAAATCAAAAATCAACCCTAAAACCTCATAAAATCATACTTTTCAATTTGTAAATTATTTATGCCCTTTTGCCTCAAGATTCTCGTTAAATCCTTTTACTGGTCATTCCAACCACAGGGAATAATCAAGAAAAAAGTGAAAACATGATTTTACCAAACTTGCTCATTATCCTAGAAAAGTGTATGGTGGAAGAAAAGGTTAAAATGATTTGCTGAAAGCAGGGTTTGGTGTGAAACAACAGTTAGCTTATTGTGTGAGAGAGATTTCTTTACTGTGTTTTACATTCAATTATCATCACATATTGGTTGAGTGGTGAACACCACCTTAAATTTAATACTAATTTTATAGTGCCATTCCTACAAAATCTGTTAAGAGATGGGATGAAAAATAATAGGTAATGATAAATGTAAACTACTTAAACTAAATAAAAATTTCTGATATATTTTTCAAAAGTTTCCATGGAGTATAAGTGAATCTCCACATGGACACTATCATGTTTCTGTATCTCAGCAACCTTAAAAAGTGTTAATGACCTACTGACTGAATGGAACAAGTCCCCTTAATTAATCATAAAGGAGACAAAAGATATAATTATCAACCTATTTCAACCCAAGTTACTGTTTATCAGAATGTTACTATTAAAACTATTAATCACTGCTAATCCCAAGTTGGATGGAGAAACATCAATTTTTCACATATAATTCTCTTTTTCCCTTCCTCCTTCTCCCTGCCTTCTCACATAAAATTCTTAAAATATTTATTATTTACAGAATTCTTTCATCCCATAAATCATGTTTGTTCACAGTTTTACCAGAAGGAATAATGTCTAAATTTTACCTTGCCATGCATATTTCTTCCCATTCAAATCAATAGCAAAATCTTCAGGATAGAAGTCAATTATACTAGAATCCTGTATCAGGGAGAAAAAGTAGAGAATCAAAACATAAGTCCACGTCTCTGTTATAAAGAATTTGATATGATTTTCATTCAAGTTATCAGGCCTGATGAGGAAACAAAGTGCATTCCTTTTAGAAAATGTTATGAAGATATGAGATCATTAATCCCAAGTGTAGTAAGACAAAATTAAGAATTTTATTTCAAAAGATGAAAAGAAAAGGCATTACTGTAGAAGAATTTTAGAATTGACAACTGTGGGCCTCAGGCAGGCAGAGTTTATTTACTCTAACAATTAACTTCCTGGCTGGGTCTCTCACTCTTTCTAGCTAGCACACAAAACAAGTTCATAGGTGATTTTGGGTAAGCCAGTTTTCTGAGCTCTGGCAGCCACCATACATGGCTGGAACAAATAAAAATAAAGATTCACAGGCAGGCTGAGAACAAAATGACTGTTACAATAACTACTCCCAAACACAAAATTTTATTTTCTGGGTAGGGTACTGCTAGCCAAAGAAAGCAGGAAAAAAAAATACGTAGTGAAAAATATACACAAGAACTCAAATGTTTTGTTTCTGTACTTCACTATTTTAAATATGAGATACAAAGGCAATTGTGAATAAAGTTAATAAAATATATGACAAAAATCCAATTACCCGCACACTCAAAATACTAAGAGACTCACAGGATCACTCATGAGCTTCTGCCATGACGGAGGTAGAAAGTTACCACTTGCAGCTGGAAAAACTCCCATAAGTTGTTCCAGTGGTTTAAACTACAAGAAAGAAAAAAGTTAAAGGCCCAAAATTATTGTCTAATCCAAAATTCTATAAATTTTATGACTTTAAATAATCAAGCTTACCGGTTTTGTACCCTTCTCAAAATCAGATGGCATGTCTGCAATACCTTCAAAGTCTGAAGCAAATGGTGCATAATGGAATGGATAATACCACTTCCAGGAAGCACAGCCCTAGAATCATTAAAAAAACAAACAAAAACAACAAAAACCTCTGTTAATGATGGACACAATGAAGAAAACAAAAATTAGACTATTAACCTATAATGTTCTATTTATAAAACACAAGACTTCTGGTATATATTCCATACACTGATTTTGTCCATGAGCCCTAAAAATTATTTTGATTGAATCTGAACTTTCCATTTCATATAGATGTCTCCTTGGCTTAAAAAATACTGCAAAGCATCTTTAATAATCAGTAGTTAATGCCTTTATGTCCACCAACACAATTTGGTGAAGATTTTTATCCTTAAAATATATTTGGTGACAGTTCTTTCCAACTCTAGAGCTGCCATCATCAAGTAAAACCAACAGCAGTTGCAGCTAACATTTATTGAGCATGTAAGTGGTTAACAACATTACTGAAACAGTGGTTGAGAGTAAACCTGCCAAAAGTTTCATTTTACAATTAATTCACTATTATATTTTCATATGATAACATTCTCCTGGCTATAAAAACATTTGAGTAAACACACCAAAAAGAAAACAAAAGCAAGTTATACTCAGAAAAGAGATGTCTTTCTGACATGTTTTCTAACTCTATGCCTAGTCAATTACAATCTTGATAGTAGGCGTAAAACATGCAAATAGAATATTTTATAATCAATACTTGGTGCGTTGTGTTACTTTCTTCTTACTGACAAACTTCACCTATCCCTAGGTCACACCAAACTTAACTTGGTTTGCTCTCTGAGCACGAAATCAGATGTTAACTATCAGTGTTACAATCCCCAAAAGGTCTCCCTAATCTCACAACAATCTGACATCTCAATTATCAAAAGGTACACATACAGATTACTCCAATTTTAAATATTAAAAACAAATGATCTCATGGAGAAAAATTAGAATGATGGTCACCAGAGGCTAGGAAGGGTAGGAGGGACTCAGGGATGGTTAAGGGGTACAAAAATATAGTTAGATAGTTAGATAGATAGAATGAACAATGTTAGCGCAACAAAGTGACTATCATCAACAATAAGTTAGGGCATACTTTAAAATAACTAAAAAAGTGGAACTGGAATGTCCCTAACACAAAGAAATGTTAAATGCCTGAGGTGATGGATACCTCAGTTAACATGATTTCATTAATTCACACTGTATGCCTATATCAAAATATCACACGTACCCTATAAAGATATACAACTATTACGTATCCATAATAATTAAAAATAAATACAAACAACTTCATGTAACATCACTATATTATGGAGAAGATGGTATCATTCAAATTCTCATTGGTATTTTCTAGGCTTTGTCCTTTGCTCAGTCATTTAGTGACTGTCAATTTATTACCCAATTATTTTAAAATTCCAATTAAAAAACACTTTAATCATCCTAAAGACAAAGTACAGTCAACCATACTACTTGATGCTGAAAATCCTTTAACAACAGACATAGCTTTGTTTATATATTAATACTTAAGGAGCTTCAGAGTCTTTATGAACAAATATTGTTATTATCAATTTCTGAACGGGAAGCTTAAAAAAATGAGTCTGGGTTTTATTTCAGGATACAGCTCAATAATACATATTATTATAGAAATTGCTATCTTTCTAAAAAGATCACCTCCAGAGTTAGAGAAAAATATTCTTTTTTGTACCTGGTAATAATATCGAAGAACCCAGCAAAGTCCTTCAACATAAGACTGCACAACTTTACGACGGAATTTCTCATCAGCCGCATCAACATCAAATTTGTTCTTATAGTACCGCTGCTTCCAACCAGCTTCCCATAACCTAAAAACCAGGCAAAGCCAGTTTACGTTGAACTAATACACTTCTGGTAATAGAATGTCTACCTATTTATATCCCAAATCAATTTATATTTAATATCTGGGGTAATGTGAATGAGTTAAATAGTAATGCTAACAGAGATTCATTTAATTATTTATAAAAAGTCTACTTCCACAGAATTTATTATCAACTTAAAGACAGTTACACATCAAAAACCCAAACACTGATTTTGGTAAGGCCATTATAAAAGTACTTTTTAAAAAAATTTATTAAAACAGATACAAAACACTTGTTGGCTCAAATTTTAACACTGCTTTACATTTTTTTGTTGTACAACAATTCTAAAACTACATTAAGATTCAAATACTGAAGATATTTCATATAGTTCAAGTTCCGGAATCTGTTAAAATATATCTAAACTATACAAAGAAAGTCAACTAAATTACTTTAAAAACACCCTTGCACAGGTTAATTTTTTAAAAGTAAAAAATGGTTTATAAAAGAATAATCTAGGAACTAGGCAGAAACTGTGTATACCTACTCTCTCTATCCTCGCTTGGGCCTTATCCCTCTTTCAGCTAAGAGCTGTTGATGGCTTAAGGAAAGGAGATAGAGATATATATAGAGAGAGAGACACATTCTATATCTCTATATATCTATATACACATATAACACACATGTATGTACGTTCTGGTAAAGCCTAGAAGCAGCTCAAGTAATCCACTAAATTATCATTAATCACTGCAAATAAAATGTGAAGAACCACATTTTCACCCCAAAGTATATGTTTTCTTAAGTACTCATTTCTCATTCTCTAAAAGATTTAAACATTTTATTTAATGAACATGAAGAAGCCAAAGAACACTTAAAAAAAAAAAATCAGGACAGATCAAGAACATCAAGATGTTTCTCCATTAAGGGCTATTTTCCACATGTGCCAGATCTCATAATTATAGTCATGTTTCAGAATACACCACACCAATTTTAATCCTCCCTACACACACACACTCACAGAACAATAATTAGGAGAAGGATCATCTATCTATAATGTGGAGTATCACTGTATTACAGAAAATATTAATGAAATAAATGCTAAGAGCCCTCAAGCATTTCTTGGTAGGAGCACTTCTGCTGTGATTATCCTCAGCACCAGGATTAAACAATAAAATACTAAAATCAAGTTACCTATTAAACTAGTATTGATCATGACAGCTACACAGTGAAGTTTCCAATCATAAACACAAACCACACACTTTCCATGTCCTATAAAGGAAGCATGAGCTGTAGGTGACTCCTGTCTTGTTTACCTTTGAAATAGATGATTTTCCTAAATTCTTAATGAGCTACAATTATTGAGATTGTTGCCTTTTGTACTTGGAGCCCAGGGTTGAGATCTGGATTTAATTACATGAGAGGCTGTTAATCTTATTACATAATGATCTTGAACTTTAGGATCAATTAAAGAATCAAAGTTTCCTATGATGAGTTTTAAGTATACAGCAAAAAGGAAACTCGTCTGTAATGAAATACAATTGTGCGTATCCAAGTTTGTGGTTTTTAAAAACACAAATATATAATCTGTTAACAGAATGATTTTTGCATATTTCACTTTGAGGAAGAAACTTTTCAATTGAGAAGATTAAAGCAAACTGTATTAAGTGTCCAAGTGTAACTGAACTTTGTAGGTTAAGCAGGTTGAAAATTTAATCTCTAAACAGTAACATTCAGATCACATAGTGCGAGCTAAACACCTCATGTCTAGCCGATCTAGTGCCTGGTCTCAGAGGAAAAAATGGCTTGGAAGATGAAAACCTGCATGCATACTAATCTACATACTTAAGTTTAACAGCTATAGCTTATACATCTCATTGGAATTTACTGACTATTCTAACCCTCCACATTAATTACTGGTGGATAAAAAGATCACAGGCAAGCATCTGAAGGCACTGCTGCTCTAAGCTAAATAGCATTAATTAGACCGCATCTATTTCAGCAATTTGCTAACAAAGTGCTACCAAAAAATGGCTTCACCTGACGTTATCCTCTGGCTCAGGTTCACTGTCACTGTCTTCTGCTTTTCGCTTAATTCCTCCTATTGGAGATGGGGAGCCATCAGATGTGAAACTTGTATTAGGAGATACTGAAGGACTCTGCAGATAATTATGACATTACAGAAGGATTTCATTATTCATTTTAATAAGAAAGTATATCCAACCGCCATTACCTACCATGCTTCACAGTAACACATTTTTTTAAAGCTATTAAACAGGGAACAGTAAATATATTTAGAAAGTACAGAGACTGATCTTGTCCTATTCTACCTCCCTCAAAAAGAGTAATATAGTGTCAAACTTCCTAGGCTTAAACTCAAAAGAATTAACATTAGTAGGGTAAAAAATGTTTCTGAAGAAAGAAGAAAAATTTAATTTTACATATTAAAATATATACAATAAATAATCACTATATATGTCAGTAACATATAAAATAGTCAATGCTGCTGAGAATGCAGTTAAATAGTAATGTTCAACCTAGTACAACCACTCTGGAAAGCAAGCTTAATGAGACTCTGCCAGATAACTTAATTAATGTTATATGTTCTGTTTTAAAATTCAATATACAAATAAAATCTACTGGTCAACTTAGAAAAATGCAGATTTTTTTAGTAGTATTTCAAAGACTTGGATGTCACTTTAAATTCAGTTATTACCTGCCCTTTGTACCTAACTCAATTAACGTAATAGACCCTAAAATATTTTAATATTTAATAAAAACATTAAAAGAAAATTTTCTGCAACTTTAGTTATTTAAGTTAAATGAATAAATCACCAAAAACATAAGTGGCAGAAACATTTTCACAGTGAAGTTTTCCTTCTGTTATTCACAGTATATTAGCTATTTTGAGCAAATTGAATTATTTTAAAATTGAGAACTCAAAAGGCTATTTTAATGATACTATAATTAGTTACACTATCCATGGCATGAAGGCAGTTAGTTCATACCACAGGCCAAGAAAAGTAAAAAATTATATTTCACATAGAGCTTTGAGCACTTCCCTTTCAAAAACATGTCAATTTTATTCATGAAAATGTACAGACGACAATACAGTTTTTAAAAACCTAATAAAAAATCAATACAGGAAGGCACTGTTGTACTTGAAAAACAAGGCAGGTATTTTTAATCAGACAGATCTGAGTTGAAATACCAAGTTCCAACTTTACTGGCTGTGTGGCCTTGGGCAATTTACTCCACGAGGCCTAATCTTAAAATGGGGATGATAATGTTCTACCTCCTTACAAGTTATTGCAAGAAATATATGAAACAACATATGTGAAAGATTACTGGCATGCTCCCTGCCTGGCACATGGCAGTTAACACTTCAGAGTAAGTCATCACTATTATTTTTTCAACCCTCTTCTAATCCATTTGGATTAAATTATAAAGGTATATTCCTATTGTCTAAGTACAGAGAAGTTGTATAAAAAGCAAACTTTCCCAAATTGCTTCTTGACTAACAAGACATAAACTCCATCTTCAGAAGACAAAAATAATAGACTTTCAAGGAAAAAAAAAAGCCATTCATCACTTAATACTAGATCTCTGCTGCTGTCTCTACCAGCAAAGGTATTCTTTTCTGAATATACTAGATTCATACAAATTCATTCAAACAAATTTCTTTTTAAAAAGCTGTTTACAACCAAATTCTATTAAACTGAGAATGGCCTCAGATATAATTAAGCCATATTTTAGAATACAAAATTTAAAGCTACATATATGAGGAAACAGAAGCTATTTAATAAAACATTAACAATACTGACATCAGTAGACAAGTACTGGAGACTACTAACATGCCCAACAGCTCAGAAAAAATAAATGGGCAAAAATCTACAACTTTAATGCCTCCCTTTAAACAAATGGGTAATTTGGCTTCATGATTTCCTTAAGTTCAGAACATTCTAAACGAAAATCCCACTATGCAGACTCCAATTCTATACTCCTCTATATAAAAATAATTGTGTCAAGAGTGGTTAAGACAGGATCAAATAAGCAACCTAATCACCAATCTCCCCATTCCTACTCCCATGGCAAATTTTATTGATCAACAGTATAGTTCTGTGGATCTACAGAGCCTGAATATAACACTGGAACCCTTCTCAAAGCAACCACAGCTGGCAAAGTTTAAACCTATCTGCCTCCCCAAAATTAAGAAAGAAGCATTCTATTATCAGTACCACTCACTCTCAGCTCCGCCCTATGAGGACTGTAGTAACTATAATCTTGAATGATGTGCACTGGCTTCTTCTGTTCTCCCCAAATGTCTCATTGCAACCCCCTTCCCTGACCCTCCACATCCCACTATTAGTGGGACAAGAAAACCAAAATCAGATGGAACAAAAAACACAACAGAAACCCAGGTTGCTTCTTTGAGGAGATGCAAAATCTCAAGTTTTCAAATTCTAAATCTAAGGTCCTAAAATTTCTAGGTGTGAATTTATGTGAATACAAGTTGAATCAGTCTCCTGACATGGCAAAATTCCACATGTGGGGTTGCCCTGTAGTAAGGGAAATGAGCATCAACAGGAAAACTATTAGAATAACAAAACTTAAATATCCAAGCTTATGCAATTTCCTTGGACATGTGATAGCAAAAATGTACATCTACTACTGAACTTTCCACAATAGCTTTCCTTCCTCTACTATTAGCTCACAGTCTATTCCCTAACCCCTGCTGCTGCCATACCAGGTGCTCTGAGAGCTCACGGTCTGTTGCCACAATAGGAAGCTGGTGGACAGAGTACTGCCTTGCTGGGTAGGTTGATTTGCTTCTGCAATTTGGATTACAAAGTTCAAATAAAGAGGGATACCATAAGGCAAACCCATACAACCAGGGCAAATTCATCCTTGTGTTCCTGAGTTTACAAGTAGGGAACAACCAGAGTTTGGATAGTAAGGGCTACCTTAAAATATTTATTCAGATCTATTCCATGCCTGAATTGAACAGTGAGAGTTTATGCTTGAGGGAACACTATTTTGCAAAGTGCTCATAACTGACCCCTGGGAGGAAAGGGAAAATAAGGGAGCAAAAGCTGCCCTCCTCTTGCCCCAGCTATAAGACATATGGACGTCTCCAACAGGCTTCTAGCACCATCCACCACCCACTTCTTTGGGGGACAGGGAAGCAGTGTGGCTCATTTGCATTACAAAAACAATGCAGCCACTTTGCTATGTCTTTATATTCGTGTGCATCAACTATCCCACATACTTTTCTTTCACATGATTTAGATATTTTCATATTGATAAAGATGGATTTAACAGAGTTAAAAATACTTTAAGGCAAAGAAATTGAGAAAAAACTATAAAACAAAAACAACTCCAGGCTAAGTGATAAAACTCACACACACACACAACTGCAAGAGGCATCTGATTTTCACTACTATGCAATGCCGCATAAAAGTAGGCCACTTACAGAATTATTGTGCATCCTCATTTCATAGGCTGCTTGCCTCGGATTACTGGCTACGTGAGAACCTGGTGAATTTCTTGAACTCAAGGCATGAGGGGTTAATATTCCACTAGGAGTGAAAGCTGGTTGATCTCTCTAACATAAATGGAAATGAATACAGAAATTAAAATTAAATCACAACAACACAGTTAGATGGCAGGAAGAAAGGACAGCAATGGAATAGAGTTCTTACTATAAGTATTTAACTACTAAACTCACTAAAAGAACAAATGGATTTCTGTTAACATTACAGGGTCGTCAACACCTTGATTTGATGGTAACTTACACCCTGTAAACAACAGTCTGTAATACTTAATAACCCTGCCCTAAAACTATATACAATAAATACAAAGAATCTATTCAAGTCTCATTATGCTAACCCATTATTTGTTTACAATTTCAGAAAACATTTAAGACACAATTTTAGACAAATAAAAATAATACAATGATTAAAGTAAAAAAATAAGTTGAGTTTGACTTATAATTAGGCAATACAACTTTTATTTACCCTTTAACTTGCTAGAATTTAACTCTTTGTTTCCAATTACAAATATGATTATAGCTATAATAGGTGATAGTCTTGGCTGATTGATAAAAATAGATATTGACTGAAAGAAAATAATAACATATAAGCAGAAATTGAATATGCCCCTCCCAATCTAAGTGGTCTTAAACCTACCTGCAACAATAAAATAACTCTATTTTTCTCTCCCTTTTTGTTTCCTGAAACTGTTTAATTCTAATAAAACATGACCATAAAAGATAGTCCCTAAATTCCATGGGTTTGAAAATCCAGTAGGGAAGACAAGAAATACAAGAAGTAATGACATTGAATGACTGTAAAGCATTATGCAATTAAGTAAGAAAACAAATGTCACAGGCAGGAAGCTCGAGAGTTAAGAGGATCACGGACCAACAAGGGAGGCCTTGTGGAAAAGGTAAGATGTGAGTGAGTCGCAAAGTCAGAAATACATTTGGAGGTACCAAATGAAGGCAACACTCTGAGTCAGCAGGGACACGGTATATTCAGAACACAGCAGGGGATAAGCTGGATGGTTGGAATTCAACCAGATCTTAGTGTGCACCAAACTAAGATAGAACTGGATTCTGAGGGGATTAAGGAGTCACTGGTGATTTTGGAGCAGAGAAACAACAAAGTTTAGAATGTTGCCTTCCAGGAAAATTAACCTGACAAAGAAGTAGGAATAAAACAGAGTAACTTTCAAGAGGATACAAAGGGTTGACTTTTTATTACAAAAACAATACCAGATTGTTATAAACAATTCAAATAGCTAAGTGCCACCTGCCTCCCACCCCCCAGACTCCAGAGCTTTGAAAGAGCTTCTTTAAAATTAACACCAGTATTCTTTCTCCAGGTAAAAAGGTAGCTGGGTGGATATTATGTCCCTGACCAACTCCTACGGATAAGGAATAAAGCTACTGTAATGAACATCACCTTCACAAATTATAAACTTACGCTATTGACAATCTCATGAAGTTAATTAAAACTCACCTTCATTCTCTTTCTTTTTTCTTTCTGTCGTCTTCTAAAACTGTCCTAAAAGTATAAAATCCACATATTCTGTCAAATAATTACACAAAAATGTAAGAGTTAAACATTACCAGGAATGATTCAGGAGACAATTTAAGTTTCAAAGGAAGACCCCAGAAATCTAGGTACATGATTAAACTAGGCAACAGACTGTATGTTCAAAGTGTTGCTTAACAGAACTTCAGCTTGGTAGAGAGACTGAATTTAGATACAATTTAATTGTTCTTAATTTGTTTCAGATAGTTTTTGACATCATTTCAGGAAAACGCAAGAACTATTACAAAGACCCTTGGTTCTATCCTGGAGCAAACAGGCTGTCAGTACGGAAAAGATACAAGTAAGTATAATAAGAAAACAGTAATTCTTAAATTTTAGCAGAATATCGTTAATAACTAAGATGACAGATTTTTTAAAAATCAACAAGTCAATTTAATGAGACTCTGTCACCTAAAAGGGGCTTGACAGTTCCTAACTGCATGCATGGCATAACATGCATGGCGTAACAGGGAAAAGAGAGAAGAGAGAAGTAGGAGTCTATTCAAACATTAACCCCACCCCCAGCTTCCAAAAAGCCAATCCAAGGGAAGGAAGGAAGGAAATTCACTGCTTACTCTGGCCCAATTTAATTCACAGGAACAGGTCCAGTCCACATAGATTCTTCCCCTCCACTCTTTTTCAAAATGCAGCTATGGTTTCAACTGGGCAGGATTTTGGGTTGTACTTGCTTCCCACTAACTCTGGGCCATTCAAAGGCCTCCCATGCCCATGTCCAAGTTTCCCTGAGCATAAAGAAGTGAAACAGCAGCTAGGGTGACCATGGCTACTGCGGTGGCCTAAAATAGGGGCCAACAGGTACTGTACTAATAGTAGTCATCCTAGTAGTTGCACTTCTGTCCCTTCCAAGTCAGTCCTGTCAAATGCAATATAATACACCTTAATGAGATTTGAAATTAGTGCTTTCTGCCAGGAGAGGAGCTAAACCTTGGATACGTAAGTCCATTGCTCTGAAGTGGAACACAGGTGATGAACTACCTTAAAACCCCCTATGATATGGAAACCACTGATTTATTTAATCAAGCTTCTGCCCCCATCTTCAATGATCTATGTCACCAATGACCTGCAGATTGTGAAATTCATTAGTCAATTTTCAGTCCTTATATAACCACGACTCTTTCCTCCTTGAATCAGTACACTCTCTGCACTTGGCTTCCAGGACTCTACACTCACCTGGTTCTCTTCCTTCCCTCTTGCTAAGTGCCTTCACTCCTCAACTCCCCAACCTCTTAATGTTGGTGCTCCCCTGGGCCCAGTACTGGGACCTCTCCACTTCTCTCCTCCCACAGGAGTAATTAGCCAGTCCTGTAGCTTTAAAGACCATCTACATGCTGATGACTCCCCAACCAGCCCTCTCCCCAGTCAACATCTCCATTTGGCTATCTCAAACTTAACATGTCCAAAATGGAATTCCCCACCTCAACTTTGTACCTCCCACAGTCTTTCTCATAAGGGTTGCTCAGAACATTTTTCATTGGCTGGGACAAATACCGTGGAGCCATTGTTGACACCTTTTGACACCTTTACTTCTTTCACACCCTGCATTTAATCCATTAGCCAATCCCATTGATTCTACCTTCAAAATATGTTCAGAATCCAACTACCTCATCTTCTCCACTGCCACCATCCAGGCTTCCTTGGATTATTATAAAAAAGCCTCCTCACTGGGCTCACTGCTTCAACCTTTGCCTCCATACAGTTAGTCTCAACATGGCAGCTGGAGTGATCCTTTTAAAATATGTATCAGATACTGCTACAGTCCCTATAATGACCTATTGGGTCCCACGAGACTGGACCCTCCATCCTCTTTCTGCCTTCCTCTCCTCCTACTTTCCCCTTGCCTCTGCTCCTGCCACACTGGCTCCTTGCTGGAACATCCTGGGTATGTTCCTGTCCCAGGGCCTTGGCACTAGCAATTCCTTCTGTCTGAGATGCTCTTCCTGCAAACACCTGCATGGTGTACTCCCTCACATCCTTCAGGTCTTTATTCAAAGTCATCTGTCTGTGAGGCCTTCTCTGGTCACCTCTTCTAGAATTGCAATGTCTCCATCTCCACCGTCCCAGATGCCTCCTCGCCTGCTTTAGTTTTCTTTGTGGCACTTACCACTCTCTTAACACCTTATGAGGTTTAGTTATTTTGCTTATTGTCCAGCTCCCCTAGGAGAATGTAAGCTCCATAAGGGCAGGAATTTTTGTCTGGTTTTTTTTGTTTGTTGCTGTATCACTAGCACTCAGAACACTGGCATACAAACACTTAACAGATACGGGCTGAGTAAATGAACAACATTTACAAGATAAAAAGCAAACATTGAAGCTTATAAAATAAAAAGCATCACATTTTTGGCCTAAGTGCTCAATTCTGGTAATAAATATTGTATTCCTTTTCTACCATTTGTTCTGGTGTGTTGAATACCTATTTCTAAGGGTGACAGTCGCACATAAGCAGAACAGAAGGCCACCTGGGTGGACCTTACTCCTCTCTAATTTTTTTTGTGCTATGAGCTCCTTTGAAAATCTGTCAAAAGTCACAGACTTTACAGAAAAATACATACACCCAGAAACTTTCATATTGAATTTCTGAGAGTTTCCCCTGATGTCCAACCATGCTGAAGGACATCATATGACTTCAGGGACACCAAAAAAGCTTCAAAGCTTTAAACGCCCTCTCCACCAGGTCAACTGGAAACCATATTAATTAATTCTACGACACTATGGTATCTATAAAATCCCATACTTCCTCCTCTAATGCCAACTTATCACCAATATTTAATGGTACAGAGTCTGCTAAAGATACATTAAAAAAACTGTTCTAACACAAGGTTTTTACACCAGGTAGTATGTAGTACTAGTTTATTAAGTATGAAATGTCCGATTTCCTTAAGTACTAGGTTTGACAGTTGATATCTCTGACATTTCACTTTAACACTTCTAGTTTTATTTTTATTGTGAAGATACATCCTCAGTCCTTCAAATGCATGTTTTGGCTTGTGATTATCTTCCAAATTTTTTTTTTTAGAGAAATTCTTGTAAAACCATGGATAAGTCAAAAATTTGTGTTATTTTCACATGAGTTCCATTGTGGAACCAATACAACACAGACAGCTCGAAATATTAACGAAGGGTTTGGGAAGGATGTGGCTAATGAACTCACAGTACATTGATGGTTTGGGAAGTTACGTTCCGGCGATTTTAAACTTGAAAATGAACCACATGGGCAACCTGAGAACAAGGTGGATAATGATGAGCTGAAAGCTGTAGTGGAAGTGAATCCATCTCAACCTACGTGTAAATTAGCAGCAAGGTCTGATGTTACTATTCCAACAATATTGGACCATCTAAAACAAATCAGCAAGGTGAAGAAGCTGGATAGATGGGTTCTGCAGAGAAATCATCTCGAAGCTTGCCTTTCTTTGCTGTCACGACATAGAGACAAACCATCCCTATACCGTATTGTTTCGTGTGATGAAAAATGAATTCTTTTTGACAATCACAAGCATTTGGCAAATGGCTGGATAAAGACGAAATGCCGAAACACAGTCCAAAACTGAATATTCATCAAAAAAAGCTAATGGTGTCTGTATGGTGGTCCTGCGTTGGTATTATCCACTATAGTGTCATGAAATCTGGTCAATCAATTACAGTGGATATCTACTGCAAACCACTGGGCGAAATGATGAGGATGCTTAAAATTAAGGAGCTGAGATTGGTCAATAGAGACAGGCCAATCCTCTTGCAAGACAACGCTCAAACTACATGTCATGCAAACAACGCTGCTCAAACTACAAAAGCTGGACTTGGAAACTCTCTGTCACCCACCATATTCATCAGACCTTGCACCAACTACCACTTCTTCCAGGCTTTGGACCAAAAAGATATGGAAAACGCCTTTCATGATTTCATAACCACTCGCTCTCTAGGCTTCTTCGCTGCTGGCATAAACAAGCTACCATTAAGATGGCAAAACTCTGTCAATAACTTAGACGTGTACTTTCATTGTACCGCTTCTTGTTTGAGATATAATAAACTACAATTTTGATTCTAAATCGGACATTTCATATCTAATAACCTAAATATTACAGTTTTTTGTTAGGTAGGTGTAAATGGGAGCAGGTCAAGTGAAGCCACCATAATTGTTGAAAAATTAGTTAAAAATAGCTGTTTCGGTATACATTGATACCCACAGACAAAGCTAGTTCTGTAACTTGAATTTTATATGCGAAAACTCTTGCCATCACAGAAAAAGATTACCAAGTACTGAAGGCTTTGGAAAGAATGCTTACAGTCAACTTACTATATGACATAAAATGATGCCCAAAGTTGTAAAAATAAGAGATCACTAGCTTCAGCATACAAAAGTTGAAGAAAATAGAAAATCTTGTCAGATTCAATGACATGTTTTAATCTGCTGGGAGATCATGGAGCAATGTAACAGTATTATTATGTTATCTGCTTACAGCAGTCATACACTTTTTATAAAATCAGATTCTGAAAGGATTTCCCTCACTTTGTTTCTATGAAGCTACTATCTGCTCATTATGCTCAATTCGGGCCTCCCTTGCCATCCCTCACCATCAGCCTCCAGCCCTCTCTGCCTTCAGGCTGCTGCCCGTCCATTGCCAACAGCTCCCCAGGGCCTTCCAGCCCCTGGCCCAGACTAGGTATCTGCTCGTCTCACTCTGACCCTCAGGCAGCACCAAGAGCTAGAAGTGGCTCTTTTCTCCTTAAATGTCCACCCTGCCCCAGGCTCCTGCTGGAGGCACTTTCACTCCACACAAGCTCCCAGGAAATCCAAGCTCACACTCATGGCTTCACGTACCTCCATCAGCTAATGGTTCTCAAATCTCTTTTCAAAAGACTTCTGCCCTGAGCTTTACACACATCCACCCAACTGCTCAATGGACTTTTCTCCTCTCAGGTGTCCTATAGCCCCTCACACTCAACATCTCCAAAATGAAACTCCATTTCCAACAAGCCCCCACCCCAACCCATTCTACACCTAGTGCTTGCTACCTTAGGGAATGGCACCACAAACTCCTAACTCCCTAAGCCAGGAACCAGGACTTTTCACCTAAGCACTCGCCTACCATAAGCAATCAATTTCCCAGCACTTTGTTATTTCTTTCTTTTATGATTCAATTTCTTACTTAAGAGCTGCAGCCCTCTGCAGATCCTACATTCTCCCAACCCTCTGTCCTGGCTGATACAATTCAACCCAGACCCCCCTACACTCCACTCCTAGAGTACGAGTTCTTAGGTCTTAACCCATCTTCCTGCCTATGAAACATGGCAGTCACTAGCTCAATCCCTGCAGTCTCTAGCCTTGGAACCCTCTTTCATATCCTATTTATCAGACGGGTGTTTGGATTTATATTCTAATTAAGATTATGAAGCGAGGAAAAAAAATTACAGTGCATCTCAAAGGGTGTGCAATACACAGTTCCACACGGCACGCATTGTAACCCTTATAAAATAATCAAAGCACTGACTGCTCATGATGACATTAGTGTTGATACACCGTAATGATATAACAACACACTCAAGAGAGGTTAAAAGTACAATCACAGGATCATCATAGCCTATTAGAGACAGGAGCAATTTTAGCTACTGCAATAGAAACACTTTACCTCATCATCCTTTCTCTTTTTAAAAATGCTATCCTCAACTTCACCAACTGCTAACATGATCATCTGTACTCTTTGCAGATTGACATAACCACTTTCTGTAAGGTAACCCTGTAAGTGATAAAATACATGTCAAATGATCTTCTTATAAAAGCAAATACTTGTGTTTTGAAATTATTCAAGAGTGAACTTACCCCAGTTTTGTGTACCACATTTTTGTATATGTTAACCAAACGGTCAATTGCACCTTCCCTGCCACCAGGAGACAAACATTATGCATTAGGACCAGCAGGCACTGTAAAGTCAAGAAGGCTAAAACACTACTTTGAAAAACCACACAAATACACATACCTAATCTCTAATGATGGCAAGTGAGGAAGGAAGTCATTTCCCACAAAGAAGCACATGAAGACCCAGTCATCAATGCTCCTCTCGACATCAAATGTGAATGGAAGGCTGGCCATGGTGAGTTCTCTTTCCAAATACTGCAACCAAAAAGAAACGCTGCCATTAAAGCTATCAAAGGCACCCTACTTTAGAGTGCCAAGTCCAATGATTATTACTACATACCTCACGAAGAACATTAAGACGAAGAAAGATAAACTCTCCTTCTGCACAAGGAAGACTATCTGCAAGTTCATCGTGCTGTAAGAATGGGAATGAAAATTAAAGTCTACTCTAAACCCTGTAATTTTTTCCAACCAAGCAAATTTTAATGCTTTTTCTAAAGAAAGGTTCATTTTAACACTGCAAGTATTAAATAGAAAAAACTCACCAAACCATTCTAAAATAAAAATTTCATTTTAAACCCAATTACACCTAGACCAGGGTCAGCAAACATTTTCTGCAGAGGGCCAGATTGTAAATAGCCTTTGGGGGACATACAATGTCTCTGTTGAATATTCTTTCATGTTTTATTTTGGTTTTTACAATCCTTTAAAAATGTAAAAACTATTCTTAGCTTACGGGCCAAATCTGGAGGACTGTAGTTTTCCTGACCTATACCCAGCCCATATTAATATTTTGATATATATACCTCTAGCCCCTTCTTTGTGAACATATGTGCATAGGTACATGTATATTGTCTTTATTGTATTACATATCTGAAATCATATATTTCCACCTTATATTTTTTCCCACCTGTCACCACCCCCAGCTATTCTAACCCTAGTGCTTGCTGTCAACAATGTCTTTTAAAGAGGCACCATATTCTTAAAACAAAAGCCCACCCTGATCTATACCCAACCAATATTAATATTTTAATGTATATGCCTCTAGCCTCTTCTCTCTGAATATATGTGCATAGATACACGTATATTGTCTTTATTGTATTGCATATCTGAAATCATTCAGCATATTTTATTTTTTATCTACCTTTTTCACTCAAGAATGTCCTTTAAAGAAGCACCATATTCTTAAGACAGAAGCCCCTTTAAAGGGAACTGGATACAACCAAGTGAACCCAAAAATACATAGAAACTGCGAGTAAAAGTATCAAGAAGTTTTTAATAAATTTGATTTGTAATTCCTTTTAAGAAAAGTAACCATTTGAAACAAATAACTTCTACAAATAAATCACATGCAATGGGCATTATCTACTAGAGCTAAGCCTCATATAGATACAGGCTATGTCAGAAAAACAACAGAGTAGAAAGAACAAGTGTGTACATTCTTTCGAATGCAGGTTTAAAGTGTTTTAAAAGATACAGCTCTGTGAGGGACAACGAGAGCAAGCAGGTAAAAAAAAAAAGCTAATCAACCATAATCTTTTCTTTATTCATTTCAAAAATGAAGCAACTTGAATATACTTAATGCTATTTAACTGTACACTTAAAAATGGCTAAAATGGTATATTTTGTGTAATGTATATTTTTTTTTAAAAAGATGAGACAACTACCATCTCAAAGTTCTTACCTTTCCCTTCTTTTCTCTTGGCAAACCTTCACAATCCTTGACCTCATGTCCAAACTGATTACAAAGACCACATGGTTTGGGTTTGTTTGGCTTGAATTCTTCTCTAATAATGGTAAAGTTGGGTTCATGTGTAGCAAGGCCAAGCATAATGAGATCAGCTATCAATCAACAATGAGAAAAACACTGAACAGTGAGCACTCTGAGAGGATCCTTACCGTAAGCAAAGCACTACAATACACCAACACAAAGAAAAGCCCAAATGAGCACACAAACAGAGGCAGCAACGTCCAAAAGCCTAAAATCTCCTAGCAGTTCTCAGTCAACAAGAAGTCCTCCAGATATGTGAACATCCAACACAGACTACCACTCAGGATTAAACATTTGGGAAATTTTCTACTTTAAAGATATGAGCAGTTAAATTAAAAGGCTGGAAAATGTAAAAAAAAAAAAAAAAAAAAAAAAATTAAAGACAAGTGATCATTGATCACAGATTAAACAGCAACTCAGTACTAGTTCCCTCTCAAACATAATATAACCAAGGCATTTTAGAATTTCCAGGCAACCATGAATAATCCATTACTACAAACCAACCCAGCAACCTGCTACAATTTAATCCAAAAGAAGCAAATACCAAAGAAGAAACTTACCATCTGCTCCACATAAACAATGATGAGTATTTGGGTCATGGTTAGGCTGGGCTAAAGAGGGGAGAAATACATATTATTTTTATATAAATATATTATATACCACAGGAATATCATGTCTTACCAAATATTTTCTATTCTCTGGCTTATCTGTTTTCTTAATAGAACATATAATAAAATACTTATAAGGTTTACCTCTTTGTCTTCTAATGTAATCCATGATTTTATGTTCTCCTTCACCAGGAGCACTAGCATCAGATAAAATAACCTATTAAAAAAAGTTTTTAACACTTTCAGCTCATCCCCAGTTTTCTTTAGGCACAAAAATCAAAAGAATTGAATATCTTAAGAAAAACTAAGATAATTCTATTAATATTAAGATAGTTGACTAGTTGGAAAATTATCTGAATAAAGTATGTGTGTGTCAAACAACAAAATTACTTTATTGGTTAACTTATTACACAGAATGGAAAAGAATAAAATGTCTGGATCAGACTTAGCCATAAGAAAAACTGATCAGTTCACAAGTTCCTACTATTTTCACTGCCACCCAAGGACAAAACACCAAACCAGATATGCCCTGAGAATAATCAATAAAAGATACCCACTAAATATTATTTGCCATATCTAATTAATAGGGAAACAAGCTTATGAACAAAAAACCATAAAAGTTCATTTAAATTTTACTTAAATACTTATAAGAACATGGCTATTGTTTTAAAGGCAGCCTCACAACTTTAATCTTGCTGTATTTTGATATCTAATAACAGAAATTTCCATTTAAAAATAACTTTTCTATATTTGTATTTTAAAATTATGAATCCCATTTTATGGCTTCATAGTGATGATAAAGGATAAAATTGGCCTTGAGAGAAAATTCAGCCATCTAAAATCTGACCATGCAAGGCACCCCATTTCCAATAACCCTGGTAGCTTTTCTTTCCTCTGACAGTCAACTAGCATTTTATGGGGGGAAAAAGGATAAATAGTATCAGTCATATCAAAGTACAGCCTCAGATGATCAACCTAATCTTTCTGAAGTATGAAAATGTGAAACTTACTGTCAAATTTTTCCACCCGGGGTCATTATTTAAACGATCAGCTATGTAATAGCGGAGGCATTTAGCAAGATTGTCCATGAACTCGGTTCCCTAAAATGACAGAAGGAAATAAATTAACCCATCATTTAAGAGTTAGGAATAGCTAGCAAAGTATGAGACTACTTACTGGTGTAATACAGTTGCTGTCAAATCTTTCTTTTATTTCTTCTGGAGGAAGAAAGCCACCTAGAGAAAAGAGGCAATGTTTCGTTCTCCCCACAAAGAGTCAGGTAAATCACTCAATATCAAGCCAAAACAACAAATACGAAGTTCAAATACAAAAGACAGAGAAGTGTTGTCACCTGAGGAACAACATTCCCCCTTTTGGGAAATAAAGATTCCTCCCTTCAAATTTAAATGAAGTTTTAACAAGACTGTCATACAATACATGGTACACAAAAGATACTACATTGTTACATAAAAATACAAAAATTAACGAAGTTCTTCCTCTGCAACCGCATGAACACACACAGGTTAAGGGTTTTATTTTCGATAATAGTTCTCAAGGTAAAGGTGCCTTAGAAAAATGAGATTAAAATCCTGAGTTTATCATATCTTTATGGGATAAGAAATAAAATTATCAGGTAGAGGGATATAAAAATCCTATTCTTTCCTCTATATCACTAATTAGCTGCTTCTCAAGAAAAAATATGTTTCCTTACATCTTCAAAAAAGAAGAATCCTTAAAATCAAAACATTCTGTTCTAAATACAAACAGGTTTTGGCCGGGCACGGTGGCTAACACCTGTACTCCTAGCACTCTGGGAGGCCAAGGCGGGAGGACTGCTTGAGCTTAGGAGTTTGTTCGAGACCAGCCTGAGCATGAACAAAAGCAAGACCCCGTCTCTACTAAAAATAGAAAAAATTAGCCAGGCGTCGTGGCATGTGCCTGTAGTCCCAGCTACTCGGGAGGCTGAGGCAGGAGGATCCCTTGAACCCAGGAGCTTGAGGCTGCAGTGAGCTACGATGATGCCACTGTACTCTACCCAGGGTGACAGGGCTAGACCCTGTCTCATAAATAAATACATACACACATACATACACACACACACACACACACAGGTTTTAGAGTCTTAATTACAAGCTGTGGCTAAAAAGTAACTATTACTTGTATACTTCCAGAAAATTAAAATAACTTGAAATTTATTACAATTACAGGCCTGAGCTGACCACACTACAGCATCTTTTTCTCAACTGCAAAGTGTAATTATCTTGAGCCAATGAACTGTGGCTTTTCTGGTCTACTGTACCGTCTTATGCAGCAGAAAACCACACAAATCACCCTGCTACAACCATAACCTACCTCACACACAGATGAGGTGGGAAAGAATCAGTCCACCCCAGTCTGCATCAGCACCCTCCAACCTTTCTCCTGAGACTTTGTCATCTCATACCTATGTACCCACTAGGAATTCCAAGGCTTTGGGGAACTGCAAAAATGACCGCATTCCACCCTCAACTTCCCCAAATTGAGAGAACCCTGAGTACAGTGCCTGCTCTATCAACCTGTATTGAAAGTGTGTAAGTGACTTGGCAACAGCCCGTAAATGTGGATTAAATCATCTCTGGCCTCCTCAGATAGACCTCAGAGTTTCTAGGGGAAGCAATAAGCAAGCAAACCAAGAATGATCTGAGGTAAATGTTTACAGAACTACAGCTTTCTGACAGATCCCACAGAGAAGAAGTACTCTCATTGTACTTCTATTTTACAAATAAATAAAAGTTAGCTGAAGAACTGCACTTGCCTTGAGGGGCTGACAATCTGCTCTCCCTATCAGCACTCCCTCCTTTTATTCCCAAGTTTCCCTTTTACTGTAGAGTCTGGAAATGAACAAGCTTATTAATGGGGGTGAAGGATTCCATGAACTATTTTTCCTCAACAGTGAACATACATTTTCCTTGGATATTCTGGGATCCTCATTAAATTAAAACCTCGCCTATTTATAAGAAAAAATTGCCACTCCTCCCACGCTGCATATATCTTGTTAAAAGTCCAACTTTCAGATGTATGTTCTTTACCTTTTGCCAATATTTCTTCCCTGACTCGCTGCTTCTCAACTGCTGCCTCCATTCCTTCTTTTGATGCTCTGAACCGCCTTGAACGCTGCTGGTTCATTTTAGCACGTGGTGCCTGAAAACATGTATTTCATATTCACATAATACTAATAAAAATATTCACAAATAAATCTGTACATTATTTTGAATAAGTCATTCTTATGAAAGTAGTACATTAAAATGGAAGAAAAGTAAGTATTAATAATGTCTAATAATCCTTTCATGACAGATAATAGATCCTGAGAACTTAAATATGGACCAAGAACTTAAAAGCTGAGTTCAATCAGGTAAGCAAGTGACATGTCAAATGGATAAAAATCCTATGAAGCACTTCATACTGCAAGGCCCATGGCCTAATGCCAGTTCCCCCAGCTTAGGGTGCTTCAAAGCACACCCCCCCCTCAAAAGAGCTCACTTTACTTAAAGATCCAGTAAGCATTTGATGATTAGTTACCACAGAACCAGAATCAGGAAGACCTTCCTTATGTCTACGCATAAAAGAAACGATGGTCTTTAAATGGGATTCATGATGTCCCACGAAAGGAACAGAAAAACTACTTCTTCTTGACCTGCAGGACCTCAATGCACTTCTATTTTGTATGTCCCAAAACAAGGTTCATAATTATCACTCTGTCTTTCAATAAGGCACAGCAGTTAGAAAAGGAACAATGTTTTAACCAAAAGTACTTTTAAATCATCCTAACCAAATGCAATTTAAATCACTGGATAAACCCAAATAAAGTGAACTGGACTGTAAGATTTTGGAAGTTACTGGACTGAGTTTTCGGGTTGGAAGGAACTCTGAAATGTCCTGTGTACATGTAGATGTAAGTTATCTTATATTCTCTTTAAACAGTTGCCTTTCCTGTAAAATGAAACCATCTAACGCAGCCCTCTCAAGTACCAAGTTCTATGATCTACATTTATACATAAAAATGTGTGTATATACATGCACATATACATACACATACAAACATGCACCTATTTTATATTTGATCTAAGCAGTAAGGGCACACTGGATTAAAATTAAAATTTAGCTGAATGTAAATTGGAATATGCTCTAAACAAGACATATTCCTGTTCTCTTTATTCTTTATTCTAGTCTAACTGCAACTTAGCAAGTTATCAGGTAGCTAAAATTTTTCATTGAGTAAAAAGAACCTCACAGAAAAGTTAATCTTGGATTCAAAGTTTTCTGGATTCTCAAAATCATTCCATTAGCCAATGGGATGTACTAAACCTAAAAGAAAGAGAATCTACTTGCATATGGCCAAATAAATTTAGGGCATCCATCCCCCACCACCACCCACCAATCTCCAATTATTCTTCATCATTGGACAAAAGTCACCTCCTCTCTATCTCTAACTCCCTCAGTAGCGCGGCCTTCATCCCTCAACATTTATCTCCTCCCTTTGATGGTAAACCCTACAAAAGCAAGGGCAGTCACCAGTATCCCCAGCATCTCACAGCATCTGGCAGCAAACAGGCACTAAAAAACATTGGAATGAATAAATGAAGTAGGAGGTTTTCATTCTTAAACTCACCACTGTCAACCAGACACTGGGAACACAGCAAAAATCAAAATAGAAGCTTCAAAGTTAACTATTTTAGCACTTACCACTCCATCTATTGCCATGTACAGAAGTCGTCTTGGTCTTACGATATTGAAAAGTCTGTCAATGTACTCAAAAATTGCAACCATCATTTCATCTTCGTTTTTTGGTGCTGGTCTATAATGACAAGCAAACAATGTAATATAATATAGTATTTCCTCTGTGATTTGTGATATCAGTGACAAAAACAGGTTACGTACTTGTCTTCAGGATGAGTACAGGGATGGATGATTCCATTCATATCCAAATACAGATTATCAAACTCCGCATCATTGGGGTTAGGTTTACTGGCATCAACTGGAATCTTTACACCATTGCATTCCTTTGGCTATGAGGAAGTGATAATTAATAGTAGTTTGATTGTTCAGGTCTAAAAAATGACAAATCCTAGGCTCAGTATAAACCTGTGTTTCATTACTGACCTGGAAATAAAACACTTCAAGTAACCTTTAAATTTTAAGATAAGAAGTTATTTTATTCCTCAAAGCAAACTGAAGCAGATATTTCATCTTTAGAAAGTAGATGGCTTTTAACACAAGTTAGTTTGACAGTGTGGGGAATGTTAATCAAATTCCCATATCATTCAATTGTCCAAGTGAGAAATCATGGGAGTCATCTCAGAATTCATTTCCCTCATCACCCACATCAGCAAGTCCTGTCAGTGCAACCTAAAGAATGCCTCTCCACTTCATCTCCTTTCACTCTCACTACCATGAACAACATGAGGTTATCATCTCGCACCTAAAAGAGTACAACCACCTTTGTAGAGAGACTCCCTAGTCTCCCGTCCACCCTCTACACTGTCAGAGTTCCCTTTCTAAAACATAAATGTATCTGTGTCTTAATCTTGCCCAATTTTTCCAATGATTCCCACAGTAGTTGGTGACCAATGAGCCTAGACCCTTACTAGTCTCCTGTCCTGCCACAATACTGTTGAGGTCCACTCGATATCTCCTAAGTTCCTGGAAAATACTCTTTCATCTCTCAATGCCTTTGCATAATGCTGCTTCTCTCAGAATCCCTTCCTCCTCCCTGCCAACACTCACTTCCTGAAATCTGACTGATTTTCCAGGGTCTAGACTCAGACCAAATGTCACTCACTTCATAACACTTTGCGAACATCTCCCAAGAAATTAACTGCTTCTCCTGCATTTCCTTAGAATTTAGCTTGTTCATTTAGAGCATTTCCATAGTTTTATAATTAATTTATCATCCTAATCCAGCTACACTGTGAGTTCTTCAAAAGGTAAGGGCTTATTCACTCCCAGAGGTACTCAATTACATTTTTAGAAATGATATTACCTTTGTTTTTTTCTTCCAGAGCTTCAGCAAAAGATTAAGAATATGAGATCCAATTTTTACTGTTATTAATAGTAAAAGTCACTTAAAAAATAACAGTTCCCCAGACACATACAAAGTATCACTTGCAATAGTAAAGACTGTAAACAATTTAAAAGCCCATCATATATACATGCTACATCATATAGCTCAAAAACACTATGCTAAGTAAAAGAAGCCAGTTGCAAAAGACCACACACTGTACAATCCCATTTATATGAAATAGAATAGACAAATATATAGAGACAGAAAATAGATAAATGGTTGCTTCAAGCTGAGGGGAGGGAAAGGATGAGGAAGATGAGAAGTGACTGCTAATTGCTTTTGGGAGTGATGAAAATGTTCTACAATTAGACAATGGAGATGGTTGTACAACTCTAAATATACTAAAACCTACTGAATTGTACATTTGAAGCAGGTGAATTTCATGTTATATAAATTATATCTCAATAAAGCTGTGAAAAAAAAGAAATAAAAATCAAAGATCAACTTAATTGGGGGGTAAAAAGCCAATCAAGAAGAGAATGAATTAATAAACTATGGTATGTCCATTTACTGGAATGCCAGATGCAAGTGAGATTCAAAGAACTAGAGCTGAATGGTCACAAATACACTCCTGAGCCAAGAAAGCAAGCTGCAGAAGAACATATATAGCATACCACTTACAGAAAGTTATGAGATAGATAAAACATTAGCTACTCTTCAGGGACGGATACACACACAATGAAAGCATAGTGAAAAGCAAGGCAATGATAAACACCAATTTCAGGATACTGGTTATCTTTGAGAGGGAAAGAAGGGAATGAGACTGGGCTTAAATTTGTATTTATAATTGGGGGGAAAGGATACCAAAAGGGATTTAAGACAAAACAGAGAAGATGCTATTGGACAGTGTTCTGTACATAAACGCTGGGAATCAACAAACAGGGGCTTGACTAGAAGCAGTGTGTGAGGTAAGTGGTAAGGAAAGCAGGAGGTCAATTCTTGGTGGGGGGGAGGGTCTATGAAAGAAGAAAATTTGATAAGCCCCAAACAAAAACAAACTCCATGAAGGCAAGAGGCTCTCTGCCCCTCCATCTAACCTCCACACCCAAAGTCCACATCTTCCTTTCTCCTGTACCAAGCAGCCATCACGCTTAGGAAAATCAAGACTCATTCTCAGTGCTCCCCAAGAAGCCAGACAGTCAATATTTTAGGTTCGTTGGGCAGATGATCTCAGCTGTAGCAACTCATATGTGCCTTTGTAGAGTGAAAGCAGCTATGTGCCCTAGGGCTTAGCACACAACTAGGCACATTACAGCTGTTCATATTGAGTGTAGCATTTCTACTTCCACTACCTAGAAAAAAATATACTATAGGGAAGGTAGCATAGGTGGGTCCTAATTTTGGAAAAAAGAGCTCCAGGCATTCCCAGTAAAAAAAACTGAACATATTTTCCCCTTAGAATACTGTAGAAGTGTTCAACACATTTTCTATATAAATTTAGAATCCCTCTCTTCAAGAGAAGATTTTGATGTTCAACAAAGGAACTCATTTCTCAATAGCCTTGTCAAATACAATACCAACGTGTTTCCTGTTGGGTCAAAGAGAGATCCTTAATCAAAGGGCAGCTAAAAGGAGAACCACTCTGAACTCTAAAACCAATTTATTTCAAATAGTAACTCTTCATTATCTTTTGGATTCCCAAGATGAGAGGCTGAACACACAAAGCAATCTTCCCTTTCTACCCCAAGACCATATAAAAGACTAAACAAACAAACAAACAAATCAACTGCATAGCTATGATGGAAAACCAGAAGCAGAACCTTCTGTGGCTGAGAAATCATGAAGGGGGGTAAACACAAGAGGGCTCCTGACCCAGACAGAGAGCTCAAGGGACAGCTTGTGGATGACCCATCAGCACCAGTCACAGAAACAGTCAGGTGGATCAACCCTTGCCCTCTCCTCTTCCCTCACCCCATCAGGTCTCATATGGGCCAGGCAACTCGACACAGGCATCCCCAGAGAACATAAGAGCTTGGGTTAGAAGGGCAGTGCAGTGCCCTGGCTGACTAGCAATTCCCCAGAAGACCAGGAAGCACCCCTACCAGAAGGCTGGCAGTCAAGGTAGCTCTGCCTAGCAAGAAGCCCACTCCTTCTCTACTTCATGATAAGAGGAGGGGATACATGTATACCAAATAGACAGTTGGGATATTATTCTATTTGTGCATGAAAATGCTAAGAAATCAAAATAAAGAAGGTATTTAAAGAATTAAAGACACTACAAATACATAAATAGCGATGGCTATGTAAAAATACATTACACAGGTTTTGAAATAAACCCCTAAAATGAATTTCATGGCAACCCACTGTTCCAGTCAACCTTATAAGCAGAAATCACTACTGTCTGTAATAGCTAGAAAGATGCATTTTCGTTTAAACCTACACAGGATTTAACAGCAACATTAGAAAAATTATGAATCATGTCTGAGCTTCCAGGGTAATAAGAGTATCCCACTGATGGAAGTCAAACACCAAACAATACAACTCAGTTTCAGATTTCCCTTAAAGCAGCTTGGAACTACAAAAATACAAAATGTGGGTGATATTTTGGGGAGAAATAGCCAAAAGGCTAATGAAAATTTCAAATTACAGTATTTTGGCTTAAAAATTCAAGCTGTAAGTTTTGATGTAGATGCCAAATAGGACATTTGAACACTTGTGGGTGATTAGTTTTTTTCAAGTCGTATGTGCATTAGATCTTCATTTTTATACAATGTTAGTGAACAAGGACTAATAATTGTCACTAACATTTATGGAACACTTAAAATGTGACAAGTGCTGTTCTAAGGACTTTTACTCATGGATTATTCCATTCTATCCTCACAACAATCTTGTGAGGTCTGGAGTATCCCACTTACAATGGAGAACACAAATGCTTAGGGGGGTTAAAGTGGCTTTTCCAAAGTCACACTACTGCCAGGTTCCGGAACTAGGATTTAAATTCATGACCTTCGAGCTGGTACCTTAACCAGTATGTTAGACTGACTAATTGTAATTTCAGTAGATTCAAAGTGATTTGTGCTGAGGACTACAGGAAGTACTATGGAGGATACAAAATATGCAAGATGTGTGAAACTGATCGCTGTTCTCCAAGACATATAATCATTTCAGAGAAATCTGATTCCAACATGACAGTGTGAGAAGCTTCATTCATCTGCTCCCCAGTGAAAGTGGTGAAAAATATTTCCAAGACAAAAACATTTAAAGGCCTTGGAAATGATCCTAAGGGCAAACAGCAACCTAACTGAGAAAGCCTATGAAAATTTTGGAACTGACTTCATCTGCAAAAGTTCATGGCATTACATGTCTTGAGTTGTTCAAAAAAAACAAAGAAAGAAAAAAAAGTACACAGCGAAGTTTTAAACCAAAAGGCACTCTTTTAAGAATGGTGAAAGTTGTGGTGCAAAGCAATTGGGAGGAGATTCCCGGATCTAATGAAGATACAGCCTAGACTACAGGCCAGCTAGTCTGCAGATGAGAACTGGGGAATAAGATAGCTGGGAGAAGCCCTTCTCGGGGTTGGCACAAATACCAAACACTGACCTCAGAACTAATCCTAGAAGGAGCCACAATTCCACTGGACTAGCTTGTAGAAGAATTTATGCCCCTGGGCTTTGCTGAAAATAATAACGCAATGGGACCAACTGGTGCAGTTTTACTGCTGGGTGTGATCAGGTAAAAAGTGGGCAAGAGCCCTACCTGTACCACTGTCACCCCAGGGAGGCTGTGCCCATGCCCCAAACTGCACCTCCCTGAGGAAAAACATCAGAGGTATAATACAATAGGGAAGAAATACACTTCATTAAAATAATCTAGCCAGTCAACAACAAATAAACAACTATATAACGATAACAAGCCCTGGAAGGGGGGGGGGGGGAGGGGACAGTACCCAGAGTTGCTACAATGTATTATCTAAAATGTCCTGTTTGTGACAAAAAATTGCCAGGCATGCAAAAAACAATACAAAACAAAAACAAAAACAAACCAAGAACGTATGACTCATACACTAGGAAACAAGCTGGCAACAGACACTACCTGTAAGAGTGACCAGATGTTGGATTTAACAGAGATTTTAAAGTAGCCACTAAAAATATGCTCACAGAATTAAAGTATGATTAAAGAAGTAAAGGAAGATATCATGACAATTCATATCAAATAGGGAATATCAACAGAGATAAAAATCATTAAAAAAAAAAAAGAAGAACCAAATGGAAATATTAGAGTTCAACATTAATAAAATAAATTCACTACAAGGTTGGGCGCAGTGGCTCATGCCTGTAATCCCAGCACTTTGGAAGGCTGAGGTGGGAGGATTAGTTGAGGCCAGGAGTTCAAGATCAGCCTGGGCAACATGGCAAGACTCTCAAAAAATAAAAAATTAGCCAGGCATGGTGACACACACCTGTAGTCCTCTCTATTCAGGAGGTTAAGGCAAGAGGATCGCTTGAACCCAGGAGTTTGAGGCTACAGTGAGCTACAATCACACCACTGCACTCTAGCCTGGGTGACACAGTGAGATCCTGTCTCTAAAATAAAATAAAATAAATTTAATTTAATGTAATTTAATTTAAAACTTTTATTTGTCAAAGGACACCATCAAGAAAGTGGAAAGACAACTCACAGAATGGGAGAAAATATATGCAAATCATATATTTAATAAGGGTCTGATATTCAGAATGTATTTAAAAACTCGTATAATTCAGTAACAAAAAGACAACCCAATTTATAAAGCAAAAAATCTAAATAGACAGTTCTCTAAAAAAGATACACAAGTGGCCAGTAAGCACATGAAAAGATGTTCAACATCACTAGTCACCAGGAAAACGCAAATCAAAACCACGTAAGATACCACTTCACACACGCACTAGGATGGCTAAAGCCAAAAAGTCAGCACCAAGTGTTAGCAAGTGCAGGACGGTTCTCTGGGTAGCCTTGGACCAACTCGGTTCTCCACCCTTTCTTGCTTGTAGTTCCAAGAGTAACTGTAGAATGTGATGGAATGCAGTATCATGAAATAGAAAAGAACTGCCTGAAAGTGCCCAGGCTTTGTTCTTGTCTCTCCCAGGGAATGTAACATCTTGAGTTAGAGAACTTGCTGGAATAGCCTGGGCCTTGTTTCCTCCTCTCCCCTTAAAGCAGCATGTCCTCCAAAGCTTTAGCCCAGTGAAGCACACTGCCCACCCTGGGTTGCCTTTGGGGTCCTTCAGTTGCAACACAAGTGGTGCTTGTAGGTGAGACTCCATCTGCCCTGGGCATCTTTCCTGAGCCTTGGGAAACTGACTCACAATAAATCCTAGGCTTCTGCTGTTCCTCACTGCCTACCTGTAAATAATAAATCCTCTTCATATAACTTCTTGTATATAGGTGTTCTGTCTCACCAGACTCAAGACAAGTTGGTAACCAGTACACAATAAACCTGCTTCACTACAAGAATGTAGAAAAACTGGAACCCTCATACACTGCTGGTGGTAATATAAAATAGTGCAGCCATTTTGGGAAAGAGTCTTGACAGTTACTCAAATGCTTAAACACAGAGTTATCATATGACCCAGCAATTCCACTCCTAGGTATGTACCCAAGAGAAAGGAAAACATGTCCACACAGAAACTTACACATGCATTTTTAAAACAGCATTATTCTTAATAGTCAGAAGATAGAAACTACTCAAACGTCCACCAACAGACAAATGGATAAACAAAATGTGCTATATCCATACAAAGGCACATATTTGGTCATAAGAAAACAATGAAGTACTGATATATGCTACAACATGATGAACCTTGAAAACATAACACTAAGTGAAAGCCAGTCAGAAACATACAATATGATTCCTCCCATAGGAAAGTCCGAAATAGGAAAATCTATACAAACAGAAAGTAAATTAATGGTTGCTTAGTGCTGGGAGAAGAGGGGACAGCAGATAGAGGGATGACAGTTAGAGGGTACAGGTTTCTTTCTGAGGTGAAGAAAATGTTCTAAAACTGACCATGGTGATGGCTGCACACATCTGTGAATATAGTAAAAACCACTGAATTGTATACTCTAAAGGGTAAGTTGGATGTTGTGTAAATCTTACCTCAATAAAGCTGTTTAAAGAATGTAGTAACCAGCTCCAAAAAAAAAAAAAAAATCATATTGGAGAAAATAGAATGCAGGGTCAAGGACCAACGTCCCCCTTGTTCATTATTATTCTCTCTTCCCTTAGAGCAGTGCCTGTCACAAAAGAAGTACTTAATGAAATAGAATAGAAAGGAAAAAGGAAAGAAGCAGTGTAGGAAACCTGCATTTCATTACATGAGAACAGTAAGAGCACAACTTTACACTATGCAGTGTTACCAAGAATTAGACACAAAAACATCTCCACTTTTACTCGGACATATAAACTACTAGAAATTAATTTACCAAGTAAAATTCTGAAATCAGATTTTCATAATAGTTGCCATTTATCAAGCGCTTCTGTGCCAGAAACTTAACTTGCATTAATACATGTAATCCATACAACCAGCCTATGTGGTACATATATAGCTGATCATTATTCATGAATCCCATATTTGCAAACTCACCTACTTACTATTATACAATGTATTTTTAACCCCCAAATTAATACTTGGAGTACTTTCACAGTCATTTGCAGTCATGCAAAGCAGCGAAAAATCTGTGTCACCCACACACACATCCCCGGCTGAGGTCAAACAAGTGGATCCTGTCTTCTGGTTCCAGCACTCATACAGAGATGACCAGAAGGTAAGGACTGTAGGGGCAGTCCAGTGTAGTGTGTTAAATAAAACCAAATTTGGCCTGATGCCTCTTCTACTGAGACATTAACCAACTGCAACCTAATTTAGTACATAAACTAACAGAAAGTCTAATTTAGGAGTATACTTTTATAACAAATAGCTGAGTCTCAGCCAATCACAGCAGCCAAGCTTCAGTCAATCACAGGCTGCCTGCCAACTGATCAGGCTATGTTCAAACAAGGTGAATGCCCAAACTGTAACCAATTGAGTTGTTTCTATACCTCGCTTCTGCTTCCTGTCCATAAAGGCTGTTTGCCCACATTGCAGAGCAGAGCTCTCTGGATCTTTTCTAGTTCTGAGGACTGCCCAACTGGTGAATTGTTCTTTGCTCAATTAAACTGTTAAATTTAATTTATCTAGAGCTTTTATTTTAACAAGTGCAAGAAGCTCCAGCTCTCTAGAGTGTAGGCATTTAAGTCACTTTCCCAAGGTCAGAAGGCTAATAAATGGAGGGACTGCATTTAACTGCCAAGCAGTTAAAGGACATGAAGTAAAGAAGCTGATAACTGAATCAATAAAGAGTAGTTAATAAGCCAACAAAAGAAATAAAATGAAGTCATAAAAAATATTCAATCCAAAAGACGGCAGATTTGGGAAATAAACAAAGAACAAATTTCTTTGCGAGTGCAAAGAAATAAGATGATAGATTCAAACCTAACCATATCAATAATCATTTTAAATGTAAATGTTCTAACTAGCCCAATTACAAAGGAGAGACTGGGAAAACAGTCTGGTGGTTCCTCAAAAAGCTAAACATAGAATTACCATATGATCCAATGATTCTGCTCATAGGTACACACCCAAAAGAACTGAAAGCAGGGACTGAAAGAGATACTTCTACAACAATGTTCCTAGCAGCATTATTCACAATAGCCTAAAGTGTCCAAACAAGATGTAACATATATTATACATACAATGGAATATTATTCAGCCTTAAAAAGGAATGAAATTCTGACACATGCAACAACATCTAAAAACACTATGCTAAGTAACATAACTCAGACATAAAAGGACAACTATATGATTCCACTTACATGAGGTACCTAGAATAGGCAATTCATAAAGACAGAGAGTTAGTGTTTAATGGGTAGAGTTTCTGTTCCAGATGATAAAGAAGTTCTGGAAATGGACAGTGGTGATGCTTATACAATATTGTGAATGTACTTAGTTCCACTGGATTGTCCACTTAAAAACAGTTAAAATGGTAAAGTTTATGTTATGTATATTTTACCCCAATAAAAAAGGGGGGCAGAGATTGTCTAATTGTATAAAAGGGCAAGAACCAACTGTATGTTGCCTACAAAAAAATCCACTTTAAATATAAAGACGCAAACAGACTAAAAGTAAAAGGATATAAAAAGATATACCATACTAAAACTAGTCCAAAGAACTGGCTATATTAATATCAAATAGAGTAGATTTCAGAGCAAAGAATATTACCAGGGATAAAGAAGGTCTTTTCACAATGATAAAGAAAAACGTTAATCAAAAAGATAGAATAATTCTAAGCATTTATGTACCTAATAAAACAGCTTCAAAATGCAAAGAGCAAAACCCAATAGAACTGAAAGGAGAAACTGAAAAATCCAAAAATGATACTCAGAGATTTCAACACCCATATCTATCTATAACTGATATGACAAGGAAACAGAAAAAAATCACTAAGTATTGTTCAAGCCTTCTATATCCTATCAATCAGCACAATAACATTTATAAAGCACCCAACAACAGAATACATATCCTTTCAAGTCTACCTGAAACATCTACAGAGACCATATTCGGAACCATAAAACAAGTCTGATATATTTTAAAAGGACTCAAATTATGCAAAGTATACTCTCTCAAAAGGGAATTAGAAATCAGTAACAGAAAAAATATCTGGACAATCCTCCAAATATCTGAAAATTAAGTAACACTCTTCTAAATAACCAATAGGCCAAAGGGGGATTCAGAATATATTTTTAACTGAATGAAAGGAAAATACAACATGTCAATATTTGTGGCATGTTGTTTAAACAATATCTAGAAGGCAATTTTCAGCACTCAACACCTGTATCAGAGAAGAAGAAATGTCTCAAATCAATGACCTCAGCTTCCACCTTAACAAACAAGGAAAAGCAAGCTACATTCAAAGTGAGTATAACAAAGAAATAATAAAAATAAGAGAAATCAAAGAAACAGAAAACAGGAAAATAAAGAAAATCAATGAAACAAAAAGCTAGTAATTTTAGAACAGTCTAGCCAAACTGAAAGTGGAACAAGAGAGAGAAGACAACATTACAAGAATCAGGAATGAGAGAGGTGACATCAGTACAGATTCTAACAATATTAAAGGAATAATAAGAAAATACTATGAATAACTTTATGTCAACAAATTTGACTTAGATGAAATGGACAAAATCTGTGAAAGATAAAACTACAAAAGCTCATCTAAAAAGAAACAGGGGGGCCAGGCGCAGTGGTTCACACCTGTAATCCCAGCACTTTGGGAGGCCAAGGTGGGAGGATCCCTTGAGGCTAGGAGTTGGAGACCACCCAGAGCAAGAGCAAGATCCCATCTCTACAAAAAATAGAAAAAGTAGATGGGTGCAGTGGCGTACGCCTGTAGTCCCATCTACTTGGAGGCTGAGGCAGGGAGATCGCTTGAGCCTAGGAGTCTGAGGTTGCAGTGAGCTATCTATGATCATGCCACTGCACTTCAGCCTGGGTGACAGGGCAAAACTCTGTCTCTTAAAAAAAGAAAAAGAAAAGAAAGAAAGAAAGAAATAGGTAACCTAAGTAGTTCTATATCTACTAAAGAAATTGAATTTGTAGCTTAAAATCTTCCCCACAAAACTCCAGGTCCAGACGGCTTCACTGGTAAATTCTACCAAATACTTAAAGTAGAAACAATAACAATCCTACATAAACTCTTCCAGAAAACTAAAGAAGGTATACAATGCAACTCAATCGGAGGCCAGCATTATTCTAACATCAAAACTAGACAAACACATTACAAGGATGCTACAGACAAATATCTTCCATGAACACAGATGTAAAAATCCTCAAGAAAAACTTTAGCAAACTGAATTCAACAGTACATAAAAATAATACAACACGAGCAAGCGGGGCTTATCCAAGGAATACAAGGTGGGTTTAGTATTTAAAAACCAATGTAATTCCCCATATTAAAAGACTAAAACCAGAAACCATAAGAGGAACTAAAACTATAAAACTCTAAGAAAAAGATAGAGAAGAGCTTAGTGAGCTTGGCTTTGGCAAAAATTTCTTAAATACAACACAAAAAGCAGAAATATAAAAGAAAAAAATTAATAAACCAGACTTCATTAAAAATTAAAAATGTTTACCCTTCAAGACACTGTTAAGAAGTAAAAAGGCAAGCCACGATTAAAAGAAAATATTTGCAAAAGAGATATCAAACTAAGGACTTCTATCTAGAGTATGTAACAAATTCTACATTTCAATAAGACAAACAACCCAAAGTAAAAATGGGCAAAAGAGCTGAACAGACACCTCACCCAAGATGATATATACAGAAAGCAAATAAGCACCTGAAAAGATGAGCAACAGCATTTGTCATCAGGGAGATACGCAAGTTAAAACCACTATATGGTAATGCTACACTTGAATATTTAAAACCAAAAAGACTAACCATACCAAGTGCTGGTAAGGAAGCAGAGCAACTGTAACTCTCATACACTGCTGGTGCCAAAGTAAAATGGTATAATTAATTTGGAAAACAGTCTGGTAGGTTTTTCTTTTTAAATAATCACACACCTACCATATAATCCAACCATTTCCTAGGTTTTTTCCCTAAAGAAACTAAAGCATATGTCCACACAAAGACTTGTTCACAGATATTCACAGAAGGTTTTCTGAAACTGCCAAAAAATGGAAACAATCCAAATGTTCATCAATCAGGTGAATGAATAAACAAAATGTAGTATATCCACAACATAGAATACTACCCAAAAATAAAAAGAAATGAACTACTGATACATGTAACAACATAGATGGATTTTAAAATAATTACACTGAACGAAAGTAACTGAGCCAGGTAAAAAATGAATACATATGGCATAATTTCATTTATATAAAATTGTAGAAAATGAAAACACATCTATAGGGTTAGAAAGCAAATCAGTGGTTGGCAAAAGATGGGTGGCAGGGAGGGAGGGGCGGTAGAGAGAAATTACAAAGGGACAGAAAGAATGTTTTACCAGTGGAGGTGATGTTCATCGTCCTGGTAGGGGTGATGGTTTCATGGACGCATACATTGTATTAATTGTACATTTTAAACGCGCAGTTTATTTTATCTCAACTATTCCTCAATAAACCTGCAAAAGGGAAAAGGGTTGGGGGAGGGGAAAAGAACACTCAAGAATGAGAGGGAAAAAAGAAAATAAAAATAAATCAGCCTAGGAGGACCAGTATCCACAGTTGAAAAGGGAAGAGAAAAAGGCCAGGAAATAAAGAGCATTCCCTAAAACTGAAGAACACAAGACTCCAGACTCAAAGAGTCAAGCAAGTGCTGATAAAAACGAATTTAAATTTAAAAGAAAATCTATACCTTGGTACATAATTATGAAAGTTTACACTATCAAGGATAAAGAATCTTTTAAAAATTCAGAAAGAAAAATTGATAAACATGAATGAATGAAAGCAGTAGAAGAGCATAAAAATTAAGAGCATGGCCTTCCTGGTTTCCACACTGGCTCTGGCATTTATCAGCTGAGTGACCTTAGGTATGTTACTCAACCCTTCTGCGTTGCAGTCTTCTCATCTGTAGTAGCAGTAATAATAACAACATGTAGTAGTAGTAGTAGTAGTCATCATGTGGTTGTTTTGAGGATCTAACAAGATAACATCTGTAAAGTGCTTAGAACAGTGCCTGGTACATAGTAAGTGCTTCATAAGTGCTGGTTAAATAAATAATTCACATTCACATTGAACTGTCATCAGCAATACCAGATGACAGAATATAAAAGCACAATACTTTGAAAGTTTTGAGGAAAACTAATTTTCAAACTCGAATTCTATGCCCAGCTAATGATCATTCATGTATATAAAGGCAGAGTGGGGATATTTTGGGGCCTACAATGACTCAGAAAACTCACATCCCACAAAGTATTTCTTAAGAATTCAACTGAGAATAAAAACCAAAAAAGGATTTAAAGCAAGAAAGATGATATCCAGGAAACAGTACCTCCCACTGAAGAAATTGTTTTAAAAAATCTCAGGATGCAGCTTTCCAACAAGCTTAAAGAATAACTAGGTGTAACCGCAATAAAAATAAAGAAGACCCCAAGAAGGAGTCTCCAACAAGAAAGAGGACTTGACAGAGTAACTGATAAAATAGTGTTTGGGTGCAGAACGATGTAAAGTGGAAAAAAGAAAGGCCACGCCAGGAAAAAGACAAAAACCGCAAGAAACAGAATCACAGTACACAACCTGAATCTGCACAGTGACAATAATCAGAAATCCTACTTGATTTTTCAGCTTTTAAAACAAACCTGAATAATCAAAGCCCTGATAATTTAATTTTAGGTGCCCACAATGAAAAAGTACAGCTGACAAACTTGAAGTGAAGGCTAGCAGGGGTAGAAAAGCTAATACCAACTTTAGAAAGCAGTAAGTCAAGGAACAATTTACACAGGTGATGGAATAAAAATTAAAGGCCTATTACTTACAGTTCTAAAGTTTACCAGTAGAAAAAATATAGTTATTTTTTCTATTAAGAGCATGGGGAGGGGTGGCTAAACGACTAAATCCTCTCCTATCATTGCTAGAATTCAATAGCTAGAGCTAAAACTAATAATTCAAGAATAAGCATGATATTTATAGAGAGAACCAAAACAATTAAAAGTGAAGAGAAAAGAGGAGAAATGGGATGGGAAGGGGTGGTGCAAGGAACTGTTGCTTTTTATTTGCTTAATCCATGAGCAAGTTCAATAAAGTTTGATAAAATTTTACAAAAGAAAGAAAGACTCAGTTTAGCAGTTTCCCTGTGAGAAAAACACAAGAAATACTGGGAATGTCACCAAAACAAGGCTTTTGGTTTCTCATAGGATATAAACCAAGAAAGTAAAAAATCAAGATCTTACCAATCTAAGCAAAAGAAATAAATTCACAGTGACAGGCGAGTACTGCCTTCAAAAACCAAGGAGCGAGGGAGACGTGATGTGCCCCTGAACCTTCCCCGTCCAGAAATTCTAGTAAGAGTACAAAATCGAACTCGGACGGAAGCACGGAAACGATAAAAACAAAACTCAAGAATGGCCAAAAGTCTACCTATATGTTAACAAAAAAAAAAAGTGCACTGTTAGAGTGCACCCAATAATCTTGAAAATTTCAACAAGCATGCTGTCCAGCACTCGGGGCACACAGAGAAGGGGGAACTTATCAGACTTCCATCTCATCTTAGAACCTAACATGTTGCTTTCAGAATAAGACCTAACAAGCGCAACAAATGGCCTCGCACGCCAGAAAACCTTCTAGGCACGGATGGTAAACAAAAAGCTCGCCGCCGGGATTATTTTACAAGGCTGTTAAAAGCTGGAATCAGCATGCGCACATCCCTAACCAGTTAACTCAGAAGACCAGGCAGGTATGGCTCAACCACCTCAGAGCCTCTTCTGAGACACAAAATGCGCGGTCTCCGGAGGAAACAAAGCCGTGGGCGGGGCCTTCCGGTCCTGGGAAAAAGCGGGCAGGGAGGAGCGGCCCTTCCGCTAATTCGGACCCTGCTCAGCCCTCGGCCCGGCCAGGCCGCTCCCCAGGGCCCGGAATCCGAGTGTCGGCGTCCAACCGCGCGTCGGGCTGCGGCTGTCCGCGGGGCTGGCAGGGGGACGCGGGCTCCCGCAAGGCTCCCTGGGGGCAGGCGGCTGGCCCCGAGAGCCGCGGCCTACACGCGCTGGGGCCCCAGGCCCCAGCGTGGCGGCCGCCTGGCGCCTCCTCACCTTCTCTTCCACGCAGTTGACAATGATGGACGGGTACTTGCGACTGAGCCAGCGGAAAAACGCCGGGACCCCCATAGCTGCAGCACAGCCGGAGGCGGTGGCCGGCCAGCGGAAGAGCGTAACCAAAGAGACAGGCAGGAGCGGCTGCCCCGGGCACCGACACTTCCTCCCACGTGCGCGCCGGCGACGGAAGTGATGTCACGGCGTCGCCGCGGGGGGAGCTGGGAAGGAGGCGCGGCTAGGTGAAGTAGCCGGAGGGCAGGGCAGGGCCTGGCCGGTTTGGTGGCGGCAGGTGGCCTCGGGCTGCGGACAGGGTGGTAAAAGCTTCGGCTTGCTGTCGGTGGTCCCAGCCCTGGAGCGCGAGGCCGAGAGCATCTGAGCCGCGGGGGCTCCCGGGCGACGCCTTCGCTGTAGCTCCCCCGGGTTGTCGCTTCCCCAGTCCTCAGGCTCCCCTGGCACGGAATCCCCGCGCTCTGCAGGCCCCGAGGGAGCTCTTCCTTGCCGGTTTAGCCACCTCTGAGTGGGAAGAGCGTGTCTTCTGTCTTATTTTACCTTTCTTTCTCGCCTGTCTCACTAGAGAGATTCAAAGCATCCAAACTCACTTGTTAGTTTCATTTTCTCCCGGTTTTGTGCCACAGAACGTACCAGGACTATCAAACGGAGCGTTTTAAAGTATTTTACAAGAACAATGGCTGGTTCGCATTAAAAACTCACTTGAAATATTTACAGAATGGAATCTAGCCGACATTTAGCATACAATACAACCTTCTTGCTACACTTCAGAGTATAAAATAATTGCTAATATCATTCTCCATTTACTGAGTGCTTACAATATGCTAGGGCATTGACTAGGGGATTGTCTCATTTAATCATCACTTGAGCCTTCTGAGTGTACTGTTACCATTCCTGTGTAGCAGATGAGAAAGCCAAATTGTAGAGGGGTTAAGTGGCTTATTCACAAAGCTTGTGTTTCAGTTCAAGCAAAGATCATTTAATCTCCTGTCCTTGTTCTAACGTGATACTTTATCCTTTGTTTTCTGATGGCTTCAAATGCATTTTTTTTTCAGCATATGAAAGGAGAGGTCTGGAAGAGGAGGTATTTATGGCCATTTGCTCAAGCCTGGAAGTCTGTCCCCTGGAATCCCCTCTTGGCTTGACAAATCACACTCAATCCTAAAGGCTCACCTCAAGAGACCTCTATGAAAGTATTTCTCCCTGCTATTGGGCAGGCAATATTTATTGCCCCCTCCTCTGTGGTCTGATGACACTTTGTTGAAACTGCTGCTGTGGAAATTAGGGAACTGGTTATCCCATATTTTACTTAGGGACAGACAAAACTATTCCAGAGTATTATGTCTATGGCAAAATTCCTCCTTGTACCTGGAAACTGCCCCTCCCTCCTCCTCAAGTATTTGGTGCCCTTTGAAGGTGCTGTGCGCTTGTAGGAACATACACACTATAGGCAATTGGTGCAAGGACAGGCAGCTGGCTGAGTTGAGCCGTTCAGAATCCTTGCCCAGCATTTTTGAACTTTGGGCAATAAGGAATGTAAGACTGCCCTTCCCAGATGGATGAGAGTTGAAAGATAAGAATTGGAACTTGTTGCCAGTCTGCAATGAGAGAAGCAAGTGTAAGTCCCTGGTTCCAGCTAAATCCTTCTCTTCCTGCAATTTGGTTAGAAGTCTGTCCCTTGATTCAATGAGCCAAAAAAATTTCCTTTTGCCCTAAGCTGGCTTGGGCTAAATTTCTATCCCTTACGAAGGAAAGAGTCCCAACAAACCTGTAACAAAATGTGGGAAGTACACAGCTAACTTACCTGGGTGGTGAAATTGGTTTGCATAGAAGTATAAAAGTTGGAGTTTGGGACACTTAGAAAAGAGGAGGGTGAAAGGTAGAGAGGAGGAAGAACTTGAAAGGTGGCAGTAGACTAAGTGTTGTGACACCTTCCCCAGCCCAGTGTGTCCAGTAAAGTCTGTTAGGCTCAGTCTTGTTAGAGGTTTTTCATGTAGAAATTGAAGAAGAGACTGAGTCTCATGTTGGGGTCACTGTGGTCTAGAACCACAGGGCTGGGCAACATAGCAGAGTACAGGAAGCAGAAGAGGTGAAGAGAATTTATTAGTGTTGGAAATTAGCAGGAATATGAACCAGACTTTGGACTTCTGCAGGCTGAGAACTCAGGTTTTGAAACATTTTTGCCTAGATCTCAAGGGGCCAGAGGAAGGCCCTCAGCTGATATCTGGGTTACACTAATATGAAGAATAATATGAAAAATATACAATATATAGAAACTAGGATGTCCTTAAATATTAATTAATTTTTAAGCCCCATTAACACTGTAATTATCATAGAAAAAAATCTTTGAAATTTTTTTGCCTACAATTTTTTTTGTGTCTGGATTATCAAGTGCTTCCTTTCCCTGTTTATCCTTACAAAATTCTTTGTGAATAACCTGATGTATTTAAAATAGTAGTTGTGATGGTTAATTTTATGTGTCAACTTGACTGGGCCACAGGGTGCCCAGATATTTGGTTAAATATTATTCTAGGTGTTTCTGTGAGGGCATTTTTGGATGAGATTAACATTTTTAATCAGAAGAGTAAAGCAGATTGCCCTACATAATGTGGGTGGGCTTGATATAATCAGTTGAAGGCCTGAATAGAACAAAAAGGCTGACCCCCCAACCAAGAGGGAATTCTCCAGCCAATTGTCTTTGGATTTTATCTGCCCTCCTGAGTCCTGAACCTGCTGGCCCACACTGAAGATTTGGATTTGCCAGTCTCTATAATCATATAAGCCAAAATCCTTATAGTAGATTTCTTTCTCTGTCTCCCTATATATAAAGATCCTGTTGATTCTATTTCTCTGGAGAACTCTGACAACTACAGGTTCTGGTACTAGGGGTAGTGTGGAACAGAATCTTAAGGATGAATTTTCTGAATTGGTTCTGGGGTTTCTGAAAATGGCTCTCTAATATGATTAGATTAAAGAGATGAATGACTCTATTTCCATCAGTTAAGAAAGCACTGATTGTCCATGACATGATCAGGTAATAATACACAAAATAACAACATTAGATACTCCTAAGCCGACACGTAAAAGAAGCAAGGATCTGGGTGACCATGTGTATGATACTTCCTAAAATATTTGTCAAACTAATGAGTATAATGAGGTTGGCTGGTTGCTCCTAATGTTGCTGGGCCTAGTAGGAAAAGAAAAGGGTGAGCTCAGGGATTCCCCACTCAAGTACCACATAAGTGACCTGGAAGCTTCTATGTGTGCCTTGTCTCCTATAACTGCAGGGCTGAGGTTGCCGAAAATCAAACTCAGAATCTCATCCTGTAAGTGGCTGAATTACAATGCAGATTTAATTCTTGGCCTTGCATGGTGTCGACTCTTAAAGTGAGACCATTGATTGGGAAAGAATAGGATCCCAAAAGTTGGAGTGGGGACATATGGGAAGACCTTGATGGTACTGGGGATATTGAGCCCCTAAATTATGATGAGTCTTCTTTGCCAGTAGAAGCAGCCTCTCTATCCCCAGTAGAAGTGGCCTCTCCACTCCTGCCTGAGGACTCTGTAATGACCTCCCCTGAGGCAGTTGCCTTGCAAGGCAATGCTGATTCTCCTGAGGACCCAACCCCATCACTACTCTTAACTTCTAGAACTATAACTAGATTCAAATCCTAGAAGTCCCTAAAGGTTAGGTACAAAGCGTGATCCATAAGGTACACTACACTCCAAAAGAACTACTTGAGTTTTCTAATTTCTACAGTCAGAAATCCAGGGAATATGTGTGGGAATAAATATTAAAAATGTGAGATAAAGGTGGAAGAAACATAAAATTGGATCAGGCTGAATGTATTGATAGGGGCCCATTGAGCAGAATTTCTTCGTTTAATGTTACAGCTCAGGGAGTTAGAAAAGTCTCTTTAACTGGTTGGTTGGTTGGCTGAAACATGGACCAAAAGGTGGGCCACAGTAAGTTAGAAATGCCAGACCTACCTTGGTTTAACATAGAGGAAGAGAAAACTCAGGCCTGGTTTACAGATGATTCTGCATGATATGCAGGCACCACCTAAAAGGAGACAGCTACAGCACTACAGCTCCTTTCTGGCATATCCCTGAAGGACAGTGGTGAAGGAAAAGCCTCCCAGTGGGCAGAACTTTGTGCAGTGTACCCGGTTGTTCATTTGCCTTGGAAGGAGAAATGGCTACATGTGTAATTATATACTCATTCATAGGCTGTGGCCAATGGTTTGGCTTGATGATCAGGGACTTGGAAAGAACATGATTGGAAAATCGGTGAAAAGGAAGTGTGGGGAAGAGGCATGTGGATAGACTTCTCTGAATGGGTGAAAAAGTAAACATTTGTGTCCCATGTCAATCCCACAAAAGGATGACCTCAGCACAGGATGATTTTACTAACTGGATAAGATGACCCATTCTGTGGATAACAGTCAGCCTCTTTCCCTAGCCACCCTATCATTGCCCAACAGTCTCATTAACAAAGTGGCCATGGTGGCAGGGATAGAGGTTAAGCATGGACTCAGAAACATGGACTTCCACTCACCAAGACTGACCTGGCTATAGCCACTGCTGAGTACCCAATCTGCCAATAGCAGAGACCAACACTGAGCCCCCAATATGGCACCATTCCCTGGAGTGATCAGCCAGCTACCTGGTGGCAGGTTGATTACGTTGAACTGCTTCCAACATGAAAGAGGCACCATTTTGTTCTTATGGAATAGACACTTTGGATATGGATTTGCCTTTTCTGCATGAAGTGCTTCTGCCAAACTACCAGCCATGGACTTACAGAATGCCTTATCCACCACCATCTATCCACTCTATTAGTTCCTGTGAGAGCTGTATTCCATACACCATTGCTTCTAATCAAGAAACTCATTTCACAGCAATAAAGTGTGGTAGTGGGTCCATGCTCATAGAATTTATTGATCTTACCATGTTCCCTACCATCCTAAATAGCTGGCTTGATAGAACAGTGGAATGGCCTTTTGAAAACTCAGTTAAAATGCCAGCTAGGTGGTAATACCTTGCAGGGCTGGGGCAAGGTTCTCCAGGAAGCTGAATATGCTCTGAATCAGAATCCAATATATGGTGCTCTTTCTCCTATACCTGGGATTCACAGGTCTAAGAATCATTGGGTGGAAACCACTCACTATTACCTCTAGTGTATATTTGACCCTCCAAACTTTGTGTTGAAATTTGATCCCCAATATTGGAGGTGGGGCCTAGTGGGAGGTGTTTGGGTCATGAAGGCAGATCCCTTATGAATGGCTTGGTGCCATCCTCATGGTAATGAGTAAGTTCTTACTCTGTTAGTTCTCGTGAGAGCTGGTTGTTAAAAAAGAGTCTGGTACCTTCCCCCTCTTATACCTCCTCTCTTGCCATGTGATCTCTGCACACACAAGCTTCCCTTCCCCTTCTGTCATGAGTGAAAGCAGCTTGAGGCCCTCACCAGAGGCAAATACTGGCACCATGCTTCTTGTACAGCCTGCAGAACCCTAAGCCAAATAAACCACTTCAAAAAAATAATGAATTACCCAGCCTCAAGTATTACTTTATAACAACACAAAAGGACTAAGATATCCACTAGCAATATGTTTACTTTCTGTTCCTGTGACCTTATACTCTGCTGGCCTACAGGTCTTAGATCCATTGGGAGGTGGTTCCACCAGGAGACACAACAATGATTCCATTGGACTGGAAATTAAGACTGCTAACTGGCCATTTATAACTCCTCATGCCTCTGAATCAACAGGCAAAGACGGGAGTTTCTGTTCTGGCTGGGTGATTGACCCTGACTACCAAGGAGAACTTGGACTGCTACTCCACAATGGAAGTAAGGAATAGTGTGTCTGGAATACAGAAGATCCTCTCGGGCATCTCTTAGTGTTGTTATGCTTTGTAATTAAAGTCAGTGGAAAACTATGACCCAATTCAGGCAGGACTAATGGCCCAGACCCTTCAGGAGTGAAGGTTTGGTCACCCAACCAGGTAAAGAACCACAACCAACTGAGGTACTTGCTGAAGGCAATGGGAATGCAGAATGGGTAATAGAAGAAAGTAGTTACGAATACCAGCTGTGACCACGTGAATCAGTTATAGAAACAAGGACTATAATTGTCCTAAGGGTTTCCTCCTTATTTTGTTATGGATGTGTGTGTGTATGTGTGTATCAAATGTCTTTGTTTTCTTTCCTCACTTATCCCCGTATCATGTAACATATGATGTGTTGACTTTATATCATAGTATTTAAGTTATGGGATATCAAGAAGAGTAAATTCCTCTTCTGCTTAAAGGGTGAGTGCATTTTTGGTTATACAGAGACTAGTTCTATCATATTAGCCAGAAGGATAAGCTTGTATCCTTTATTGGGAGATGTGCAGGGTGTCAAGTGGCAAGAAGAGGTGGACTGGTCATGATTGATTTTCTGTGTTGAGCTGGGTCACAAGTTCCCAAATATTTGGTAAAACATCATTCTGTGTTTTTCTGCAAAGGGTTTTTTTTTTAGATGAAATTAACATTTTAGTCAGTAGAGTAAAGCAGATTGTCCTCCATAAGGTGGGTGGGCCTCATCCAATCAATTGAAAGGCCTGAATAGAATGAAAAACCAGCCTCCCCCAGCAAGAGGGAGTTCTCCAGCAGACTGTCTTTGCCATCTGCACCATTGGCTCTCCTGGGTCTTGAGCCTCTGGCCCACACGGCTGATTTGGACTCCAATTCTTTATAATAAATCTATAAGTCTCTCTTCCTATATATATGTGTGTGTCCCACACTACTGACTCTGTTTCTCTGAAGAACCCTGATAATCAAAGTAGTTTTATTTACCTGCAAATCGTCATGTGCATGTTTGCAATTTCATGTGAGATGAGCCTCCAATTAACTTACTTCCCATTCTAGATCAATTTTTCTTGAGTTGAATGAAGAGGTTTTTTGCAGAGTTTTATTTTTAATTCAAATAAAGCAAGTTTAGGGCATAGGAGTTAATGTACTTTCGTTTGTTGGTGAAAAGATGCTATCTGAATCAGGAAACAAGATTTATGAAGTTGTAATAATTAAGACAATAAGGGTACTGGTGCAGGAATGGGCAAAGGAACCAGTGGAAAATGAGTCCCAAATAGATCACATACGTAGGGACACTGGCAAGTGACAGATGTTGCACTGTAGAGAAGTAGAGAAAGGATACTTTTTAAAAATAATGGTGCTACAGTAATTTCTTACCTATATGGAAAAAATGAAATCGAATATCCTACCTGAAACTTTTAAAAACAGAAAACAACTTCCATTGGATTATAGTCCTAAATATGAAAGGTGAAATTATAAAGTTTTAGAAGGTAATATAAGAAAATATCTTCAGGACATCTGGATAAGGAAAATATAAAAAGCATTAACCATAAAGGGAAAGACTGGTAAAATTGACTTTACGATGATTAAGAACTCTGTTCCACAAAAACATGATACAGACAGTAAAGAGACAAACCAACCACAGAGTTATCACAGATAGCTGCAATACATATAGCTGACAAAGGACTAATATCCAGAATACTTAATGAACCCTTACAAATCAATTAGAACAAGACAGAAAACCCAACAGAAAAACAGGCTAAAGATCTAAACAAGCCCTTCACTAAAGAGGAAATCCAAATGGCCAATATATGTGAAAAAGTGCTCAATCTCGTAAGCAATCAGAGAATTGCAAACAAGAGCCACGAGGAGATACCCTCATGCAGTGGGTCCTCTGTGTCCATGGGTTCGGCACCCACAAATTCCACCAATCACGAATCAGCAATATTTTAAAAATGGATCTTTGCATCTGTATTGAACATATGCAGGCTTTTCTCTTGTCATTATTCCCTAAACAATACAGCATAAGGGCTATTTACATGGCATTTACATTGTATTAGGTATTTTAAGTAATGTAGAGATTATTTAAAGTATAAGGGAGGATGTGCATAGGTTATATGCAAATACTACACCATTTTATAACAGAGACTTGAACATCCCTGGATTTTTCTTCAAGGGAAGTCCTGGAACCAATCCCCCATGGATACTGAGAGACAACTGTATATCCAATAGATTGGCAGATTGGCAACAGATTATACCGACTATACCAAGTGTAGGCGAAAGTATGAAGCCAGCGCTTCGGGAGGCCAAGGCGGGTGGATTGCTTGAGGCCAGGAGTTCGAGACCAGCTTGAGCAACATAGCGAGAATCCATCTCTACAAAAAATAAAAAATTAGCCGGGCATAGTAGCGTGAGCCTGTAGTCCTAGCTAACTCAGGAGGCTGAGCCCAGGAGTTTGAGGCTGAAGTGAGCTATGATTGGGTCCTGTATTCCAGCCTGGGTGACAGAGCAAGACCCTGTCTCTTAAAAAAATAAATAAATAATTTTTTTTAAAAAAAGGCATGAAGCCACAGGAACTTACATTTATTGCTGGCGGGAGTGTAAATTGGTAGGATCTCTTTGAAAAACGGATGTGATCTACTAAAGTTAAAGATATACTTACTCTACTACCCAACAATTTACTCCCCTAGAAGCATACAAGACTATTCATAGTGCAATTGTTCAGGCTAGCCTAAAACTGGAAATCACCCTAATATCTCAACAGTAGAATGGCTAAACAAATTGTCATTCTAAAAGTAGAATACAGCAGTGAAAATGAGTGAACTGGAGCTGCACAAAAAATATGGGTCCCAATTCTCCGTACAGGTTCTGACATGCAGGGCAGGGTCTGCATGTTGTTTGTTCTTTGCATTTTCCTCAGCACTTAAACTACTGTTACTTAATCATTCCTTCGGTCAATGTTTGTTGAGCATTCACTGTGAAAAGTATTATGACAGCTTTATAAAGACCTGTCAACTGTTTAAATAGAGTTGCCCTTTCTAAGTCATATTATGAAATGTCCTCTTATGACATTTTAGTAAAAATGTCAGCTCCTAGAAAAATCCAGATTTAAATGGTTTAACAAAAGAAAATGTTCTGCTTCAAGTTTACCTAGTTTAATACTTCTGCAATATACTGTTGAAGTGACCACGGTGTCATCATTTTTCTTACGTTTTTACTTCTTAGTGACAATACTTTGTCTTTATGTGGTACACATTTCAGAAGAAAGCATCTTTGCGCCCTTGGGCCTAGAGTGGGTAGCAGGACTCTGTTCTTTATCAACAGAAAAGATGCCAAACTCTGTAAAATAATTTAAAGAGATTTTCTGAGCCAAATTTGAGGACCAGGGCCCAGAGTCACACCCAAGAAGCCTTGAGCAAGTGGACTCGCTGCGGTTGGGTTACAGTTTGCTTTTATTCAGGGAGACAGGAATTACAGGTAAAGTCATAAATCAATACATGGAAGGCATATCAGAAAAGGTGGGACATCTCAAAGCGGTTGGGGGGAAGGAGGGGAGGTGGGGAGCTTACAGGTTATAGGTGGGTTTAAAGACTCTTTGACTTGTAATTGGTTAAAGAAATGAAGCTTTGTCTAAAGGCTTGGTATGTTTTAAGTTAAGATAAGGAAGTCTGTTAATCAGAGAAAAGCTATATATTTGTTGTGTAAATTGAGGACCTGCAGGTTTGTCTTGTATAGCTTTAGGCCTCTTAATGAATTAAAAAGGGTATCTCCAAGCAGGGATGGGGGCATGATGAGGCATGTCTGATCTCCCTTCTTATGGCTGGCAACTCAGTTTTAGGGTATCCCCTTGGCCAAGAAGGGGTCCATTCAGTCAGCCGGTGGGGGGGAGCCTTAAGATTTTATTTTAGTTCACATCTTTATGACTTTGCCTTCCACTGAAGTTGAGGGATTTATTGACAGGGACTCAATTCAAATCTAAAATGAACCCTGGCCTGTTAGGGAGCTTCATGGCTTTGGGATCAGAGCAACTCAGGGTCTAGTCCTGGGGTCTGAGATGTGATAGTTAATTTTATATGTCAATTTGGCTGGGCCATGGTGCCCAGATATTTATTCAAACATTATTCCAGATATTTCTGTGAAGGTGTTTTTTGGATGATATTAACATTTAAATTGGTGGACTTTGAATAGATTACCCTCCATCATGTGGGTGGCCTCATCCAATCAGTTGAAGGCCTTAGTAGAACTAAGACTGGCCTCCACCGAACAAGAATGGATTCTGCCAGCAGATGCAACTCTTCCCCGGCCTCCAGCCTGCCTGGCCTACCACATCAGATTTTGGCCTTGCCAAACCTCCACAACTGTGAGCCAATTTCTTAAAATAAATCTCTCACATTCTGTTGGTTCTGTTTCTCGGGAGAACCCTGACTAGTACGTTGGCAAGATGTTTAACCTCCCTAAGTTTCAGCTTCTTTATCTGTAAAATGGGGATTATAGACTTCATAGGGTTTCTGTGATGATTCAATGATACAATGCTCAGAGCACAGTCTGAAACATGCTAAGCACCAGGAAGCATTAGCCATTGTATGGTTATCTGTTGTGTTCCACACTGTTTGCCTTAAAGAGGGCTGTTGCCCACTCTCACCTTCCAGATCATTCATCTACACATGGAATCATGTCTTACATTATTTCCTATTTCCTATGTGAACATTCTTTTGCCTCTAATACATCAGGGAAAGGTAGGCTTTGCTGCAGTAACAAGTAATCCCTGAAATCTCATTAGCTTACCATAGGTGGTGTTCAGTCTACTCTCCAGGGCTGTCTTCCATGTGGTGACTCAGGGATCCTGCTACTTTCATCCTGTGGTTCTGCCAGCTCAACACATGACCACCACAGTCACTACCAAAAGGGAAGACAGAGCAGGAGGGCTGTGCAGGATATTTTAAGGGCTAGGCTTGGAGGTGGTTTATGTTACTTCTACTCACATCCACTTGGCCCAAACCCAGTCACATGGTCCCAGCCCAACTGCCGAGGAGACTGGGAAATATAGTCTTCCCGAATGCTCAAGAATTGGAAAAGGAAATAGGATTGGTGAGCACATAGCATTGTCTCTGCCACACTCCATTAGTTGCAAATCAAATTACTAAATATCTATCTAAGATCCATAATCTTTGCTATGTATTTGGGTACCATAAGCAAAATAAGTTATTTCCCTCAAAGAGCCTACCATCAGGAGCAAGAACAAGATACAATCACAAAATCTGAAATATTAATAATTAAGTCACAGTTTGACCAACAATCAGCAAGTCTCCCACTGCAGCGTATCATTAAAATTCCAAGTGAATTGCATAGATAGTAATTGCTACAGGCATTTAGAAAAAGTAGAGATATTATCTAATGGAATCATTAAAGATGACAGGGAGGAAGTACAATGACCGTGAGTCCTGAATATTGTTAAGATTTGGTTGGGAATAAAGAGGTGTGGAAGGAGACGCTGTGACTTCCTTGGAGGCAGGGATGTGTCTTTATTTATCTTGTGGTGGGCATCTAGTAGATTCTCAATACATATTTTTATTGAATTGAATTCTTAGAGCAGTAGTTCTCAAAATGTGGTCCAGAGACCCTAAGGATCTCAGAGACATTTAGGGTATCCATGAGTTCAAAACTATTAGGTCATTAAATATGAGATGTCTGATTTCAAATCAGAAGTGTAGTTTATTATATCTCAAACAAGAAACAGTACAATTAATCAAAGTATGCACCCAAACTATCGACACAGTCTTGCCATCTTAATGGTAGCTTATCTATGCCAGCAGCAAAGAAGCCTGGAGAGCAAGTGGCGATGAAATCGCAAAAGGCATTTTCCACAGGTTGTTGAGAATTGAATATTTTTTCTTGTTAGAAGTGGTCCAAAGCCTGGAAGAAGTGGTAGTCAGCTGGTGCAAGGTCTGATGAATATGGTGGATGACAGAGAGTTTCTAAGTCCAGTCTCTGTAGTTAGAGCAGCGTTGTTTATGTGACATGTGGTTGAGCGTTGTCTTGCAAGAGGATTGTACTGTTGCTATTGACCAGTCTCAGCTGCTTAATCACAAGCATCCTCATCATTTCATCCAATTGGTTGTAGTAGACATCTGGTGTAATTGATTGACTAGATTTTATGAAGCTGTAGTGGATAATACCAGCATTGGACCACCAAACACACACCATTAGCTTTTTTTGATGAATATTTGGTTTTGGACAGTGTTTCAGCACTTTATCCAGCCATTGTGCCGAATGCTTGTGATTGTCAAAAAGAATCTATTTTTTATCACAGGTAACAATACGGTGCAGAAATGGTTTGCCTTTATGTCGTGACAACAAAGAAAGGCAAGCTTCCAGATGACTTTTCTTTTGATGTTTGTTTAAATTATGCAGTACCCATCTATCCAGCTTCTTTATCTTGTCAGTTTTTTTCAAATGGTTTAATATTGTTGGAATAGTAACATCAAACTTTGTTGTTAATTTATGTGTAGGTTGAGGTGAATTTGCTTCCACTACAGTTTTTAGTTTATCATTATCCACGTTGGTCTCAGGTAGTCCACATGGCTCATTTTTAAGATTAAAAGTACCAGAACAGAACTTTTTAAACCATCGATGTACTATGTGTTCATTAGCCACATCCTTTCCAAACACATTGTTGATATTTTGAGCTGTGTTGTATTGGTTTTCAACATTGGAACTCATATTTGAAAATAATACGAATTTTTGACTTATCTGTAGTTGTACAAAAATTATTCTAAAAAAATTTTGAAAGATAATCATAAGTCAAAATGTGCATTTGAAAGAATGAGGATGTACCTGTACGATAAAAATAAAACAAAAAGCTTCAAAGCGAAATGTCACAGATATTAACTGTCAAGCTTAGTATTTAAGGAAATCGGACATTTCATACTTAATAACCTAAATTTTTTTTTTTTTTCATAATAATATTAGGGTGTTATTTACCCTTTTCAGTCTCATGAGTGTATGGTGAAATTTTTAAGAGGCTCTGTGGCATGAGATATCGCAACAGATTGAATCAGAAGCAGATGTGACAACACAATTGTCTTCTATCAAGCCAGACATTGAAAAGATTTCCAAAAATGTAAAATAATGCCAATGTTCTCACTAATTTTTTTTTGTTTGGGAAAATATAGTTATTTTTATAAAAATGTTACTTATGGTAGCATGTGATGAGTTTCTTATGGTTATTTTTAAGTGAATCAATGAATTAGTATTTTTAAATTTTCTCAGGTTTGATTTCTAACATAGTAAATATTGATAGATATAATCTACTTAATCAAAAGCTCCTTGGAGTCCTCATTATTTTTAAGAGTATAAAGGAGTCCTGAGACCAAAAAATTTGAGGACCTCTGTCTTAGAACATAAAACTAGAAATGGAATCTATGAGTTTCTGCTCCTAGAACCCATCCAAAGCTAATTTTTCAAATTTTTAGGGTTTTGATATATTCAGATTTTGTCCCAAATACTCCTTATTTCCTAAAACAATCTGCTATCATTATCACCAAGTGTAATTCACAGGTACAAATGAACATGACATTGGTGAGCAAATATAAAAAACATGTTTGTTTATATGCAGGCCTATCCTCTTTGAGCTTTAGAATGTTGCTCAGAAATATAGGTACAGAAATGTAATACAGAAATGTAGATAATGGAAAGATGCATTTTAAGGCCTCAATAAGTGTACATTGATAAATATAGTCAGAAAGATTATTTAATTCTAAACTTTCTCAATCTATGCTCATGCCTTAAGTCAACCAAAAACATAATAATGAATAGTGTATCCCAAAATGTGTGAGAAAGAGGTTCTAAAGTCAAGTAACTTTGGGAATTCTGGGTTAAATTGAACTAAACAGACTGCATTTATGCAATCATCTTACAGCACTTTTGATCACCTCATGTCTAAATTTCTCAAACCATGAAAATCCTTTTTTTGGAAAGCATTTAGTGGGCCTTGCATCCCTTAGATACTCTGGGAAATGATGCTATAGATACACTAAGCAATGATGCAATAGATGTATAAATGTACACATGCTGCTACTGACATGTTTAGCAAGTTTTGGCTGTATGTGCCTAGGTTTCAGATAACAGGATGTGCTGAAAACCATAAATCTAAATCCATACTTGTTATTATATGGATTTGGGTGACAAATTCCATGCTCTAAAACATAACCCAAGTGATCAAAGCCTGCTAGAACATGATTCACTTATAAAGCAGGTACAAGACATCCTAGATCCAGCACTATGAAAGGATCTTCCTACGTTTCACTCTCTAATATGACATTTGAGAAAATTCTGGCAGATTTCTGTTTAAGGCCACAGGTTGTATTGTCTCTTAAAGGAAAGGACAGGAAGTTGACAGAAGCCATATGTTTCAAAGAGTTGAACAGTAATAATTCCCTCTAGGGGTATAAATGGAAGAAGCTGGATGGAAAAGACCTCGTTTAAAGGATAATAAAGTGTAAAGAGCTCTGAGAAGTGTTGAAGGTAAGACCTCAACCCTACAAGCTGATAAGCAGGCCCAGACTTTTATTTATAGTGACATGAGTGACATTTATCTGCCTTTCACTAGAACATGTAATCCACTTGTCAAGGTGTGTCTTAAATGGAGACCTGATTTCTGGTCAGGGTTGGCAGGCTTCGAATACAAATGTGACTGCCCTGGCTGAAGTTCCTGATTGGAAAAAAAAAATCATTGAGCTATGAAATCATTGGGTAACTATATCAACTCGATTTCAATTTGCCTCAGAGAGGACGTTGCCTGAAAAGGGTCTTGGCTTTGTGATAGAAATTATAATCTCTCAGTTAAAGTAGGCATGGAATGAATTACTGAGGGGTTCACAAACCTCAACATCTCCCTGCTTAGTTTCTAAGTACAGTTGTGATAGAGTTGTAGATGTCTCTTCAGTACCCCAATTGTTAACCCAGGCCAGTTTTAGGAACTGAAAATCAAGATGAATCAAGGACAGCTAGCTATGGAAACTGCCTGGCAGCTATAGTTAAGGGACTATGGGAGATCAGGGTATAGTAAGTACTCTCTTAAGGAGCTTGTCCTCTAGGTAATGAGATAAGGCATAAACACATTTAAAATTAAATAGCTATAAGCCAGTTGAATAGCAGTTCAAAGAGAAAAAAAGCCATAATTATTTACAAATAAACAGAACTTACTAGAATAGTTCAAAAGAAGGAAGGAAGAAAAGGTTGCTGTGGGTGAGGAGTCAAGCAAGAATTTGGGAAGGCAGTGGGATTTGAAACAGGTCTTGATGGAAGAGTAAGATAAATAAGACTCTCACTAAAATGATGTATCATTCACTAACGGCAGGCCCTAGTGGTCCCACTCTCCTTCCTCTCTCTCTCTGTCTCTCTTGCTCTCCCTCCCTCTCCTCTCCTTATTGTCCATATGCTTCTTTGGCCACCTGATTCATTCTCCCATCCATTGTTCCCAAATGCAGGGCCTTGTGTCATAGATCTGCACCTCAACTTCATACTAGACCAGAAACACCTTAAGGGAGTCTCTTCTGTTTCTTCCTCTTTGCCTTGTGTAAAGCTGTGCCCAAATATAGTTCTCTTTTTTTTAACCAATCAGCTTTATTTTGGTATAAGTTACACACATTGAATTGCATCTATATGGTTCAATGAGTTTTGACAAATGTATATCCTTGGGCAAACAACCACCACTACAGTCAAGATGTAGAACAAGTTCATCTCCCCAGAAAAGTCCCCTGTGTTCCTTTGCAGTGGAAACTCCTTCCCTGCCTCTGGCCTCAGGTAACCATTGATCTGTGTTTTGTCCCTATAGATTAGTTTTTTGGAGTTTCATACCACTTATAGTCTTTTGTCTAGCTTATTTTTACTTAGTATAATGTTTTTGAAATTCTTCCATGTTGTGTGAATCAGTAGTTTTTTTCATTGCTGTGTGGTATCTCATATAGATGTACCACAATTTGCTTACTTATTCACCTGTTGATGGATATTTGGGCTGTTTTCAGTTGTTTGGAATAAAGCTGCAATGAATATTCATGTATAATACAAGTCTTTTTTGTGGAAACACATTTTCATCTCTTTGGACCAAATACGTAGGAATAAGGGTTGCATGTTAGGTGTGTGTTTAACTTTGTAAGAAACTACTGAACTGTTTTCCAAAGTACTTGTACCATTTTATCTAAATACATGCTCGATGATTATAGGAATGGCCTCCGTAAGCATTACTGCCATTGTCAAAAACCATGGAAGCCTCTCTGATTTCTGTAAAGTGGAATTCATGCTCGTGGGTCTAGCTTCCTTGGCTTACTACCATCTGCCCTAATTTCACTTTTCAGGCTTTGCCTTCCACTGATCTGGTGCGTGCTTACTTCCCTCACTCACCATTGAACTGCCTGCCTGCACATCACTGAGCCATGCATAAGTGTCAGTGATTCCGGGACCGCAGATGGACTTACACTAGCCTGGCTCTTCATTTTGCCCAACTGTCCAACTGGCCGATGACATACAATTACCAGCCAAAAGCTCAGGGTTAGGCACACCACTGTAGACGTGTGACTCACCACATTCTTAAGACAAATTTCACAGACATTCTTAAGCTTGGAATTTTATTTGTCTCTAAGGAAAGCCATTCCAAACATGTTACTAAGATTTTAGGGATCATTTTTCTGAAGGGAGGGGAGTACAGAGGGCATTCTCTCTTCCACAGATTCAGTCAACAAACATTTAGTGAGCATCTGCTTTAAGCAAAGCTTTATGGGAGACACAAATATGTAGTGTCTCTGTAGGGTGGCTAAGAGTCACTGCAGCAGTCGGAAAAGGAAGAAATTAGCAGAGGCTCTTAGAGAGCCTAAAGTAACTTAGTGGACCGATGCAATTTTTACTGAAGCACAAACTGGAAAATTGGAATGTACGGTTCATGACAATTACAAAGAGGAAGAAAAAAGAAAAAGAAAAATGCAACCCACCCTGTCTCATTATTCTTTCATTGCTTAAGCAAATAACTTAAATCATCCATTTGTGGTGATCAATTTGAATGCAGCCTGTGCCTATTAGAAGCATCATCATGAGCAAGATTTGGTTCCATAAGGTCTCCTGGGCTCTCAGCTTGTGGTTTCTTCAAGGTAATGCTAATGATGATGGAAGCAAGGATGCGAAGGGGGTAAGGGGAGAAGAATTATGCATTTTTAAAATCACCAATAGCCAGTTTTGCTTAGTAAGACAATGACATCAATTTGAAGGAGAAAATACATTAGAATTCAGTGTACAAAGTGTGCAAGCACCGTTTCTCATTTCTTCTATTTTTTTCGTCTTGATTGGCAGTGTTCTGCAACTCACCATATTCTTTTCTGAAATGAATCTTCCACCTGGACTAGTGTGTTTCTTTGTCTGAATATGTGTTACTTAAATAAAATCGGTCAAGAAACTTGAATAAGAACTAAAACATGGAATTGGATACTTGTTAATGCAAAAATTAGTCATTAGCTGGCTTCCGGCTGGCAATGTGGGAGCTACTCATACTCCAGAATTTAGTACAGCACAATAGGAGAATGCCTTAAATTCATTAGTGCTCTCAGAAGTGTAACAAACGTAAGGATCAAAAAGCTTTTCTCCAAATGAATGGCAGGAATGTGTTTCTATCTTTCTGTCATGGAATCACTAGCTTAAAGAAAACTGGCTTTTAGAAATCTCCACCTTTTATAGAGAGCACTTTAGCCTATGGTTAGAACAAAAGGGGATATCATGACACCAAAAGACCAGGAATATTTTTTATGTGACTGATCCCACCACCAAAGGTAAATCAAATGACCTAAAATTCCAAAGAAAAAGCATTTCCCTTCTGTCTAGTGCAAAGAGAACTCGCAACGTGGGAGGCTGACGTTTATCGTCCAATTCATGGAGTCAGTCTCATTTCTGACATTTCATTTGTTTCTGCCCAACAGCACTGCCAGGCTAGGAATGCTCCTTTCCCAAAAGCTGCCGCACTGGAGGGAGGATGCAGCCCTTCGGCAGAGGGCTGAGAGCCCCGAGCCCTAGCTAGTGGCCCAAGTCTCACAGCCTGGCTTCTAAACCTGCCTCCGGGTGGCCATGAACCAGGCCCTCATCTCCTTTCGATCCCACTGTCCTTGCTCAGAAATGCGCAGCTAAACCAGGTCACCTCTAAGGACCCTTTTGGCTCTCATCGTTTCGGATTAGATGCTCTCTCCCCTGCCTGAACGCCTGTGATATTTGTGGTCTGCCTTTAACACATTGATACAAACGGTCTGTCTGATCACCACTTGTGTCAGCTGTGTGGGCTCCACTTGCCTTCCTGGAATCATTCAATTCATTTAATAACATTCAACAAATACTGACTGAGCAGCTGCTGTGCGCCAGACTCAGCTGTAGGCGCTGGTCTTCAGCACAGAGTGCCTGCTCTTCTAGAGTTTGCAGTGTTGTTGGGTGGCAGGTGGGGCAGGGAGAGAGACAGCAAATAAGTGGAAGGGCCAATCTGTCAGGCTGTGACAGACTGTGATAGGTGCTATGAAGTGACATAAAGCAAGGCAAAGGGACAGGGAGTGACCCTAGGGTAAGGGCTCTATTTTTGGGCCAGAGAAGGCCATTTTTCCATTTCTTAAATGGAGGTATAACTGATATACCATAAGATGCACAGTTCTTTAAGAGTTCCGTCACTGAGCTGTGCCAATTGTACAGACCTGCGGTGGTTCTAAAACACATCTGACAATTCTGTGACACTGTTCCCATACTTTCCCTTGAATGTGGACTGGCCTTAGTGATTTGATTCCAATGCATAGACTGTGGCAGAAGGGATATGATATGATTTCTAAGACTAGGTTAGATGAGGCAATATAGCTCCCACCTGGCTCAATCTCTCTCTCCCTGTCTCCCCCCTCCCCACCCCCCTGTGCCTGTCCTCAGAACCCATTCACCATGCTGTGAGGAGGCCCTGTGTAGGTGTTCTGGCCAGCACGCCCCACTGAGGTCCCAGCTGACGAGTGAATGAGCCTTTGGACAATCCTAGCCCCAAGGCTTCAAATTTTCTAGCTGAAGCCCCAGACATCACAGAACACACTGTCCCCACTGTGCCCTGTCCAAGTTCCTGTCCTGCAAAAATCTTGAGAGATAACAAATAGTTGTTTTGTGCAACTACATTTTGGGGCAATTTGTTACACAGCAATAGCTAACAGAAACAACATCCATGTAATTACTATTCAAAATATAGAACAATTTATCACCCCAGAAAGTTTCCCTGGGCTCCTTCCAAGCAATTCCCCCCTCCACTTAGAGACACCTCTTTCTTCTTCTACTGGCATTAATTGGTTTTGCTTATTTAAGAGAGGGAAGGCCCTTTGGAAAAAATGTTCTTTGATTAGACACCAGAAGGGAGTAAGGAAGTGATTCATCCACCAAAGATCCATGGGACCTAGGCAGAGGGAACATCCAATGAAAGGCCCCCCAGACGGGAATGTGACTGGTAAGGCTGAGAAACAGCAGAGACTAATGTGCCCTGAATGGATCAGTAGGAGAGAGAAGCTGGGAGAGGGAACAAGGGTCAGATTAGGTGTCTTGACGACCACAGTGAGAAAATTAATTTTTATTCTGGATGAAAGGAGAAGCTATTGGAGAATATTTAGGACTTATGTTTTAAAAGGAAATCTCTGGGAGTTATGTGGGGAATTATGGGCTGGTAAAGGTGGAAACAGAGAGACCTGTGTGGTGGACTAAAGATGACCACAAATTCTTTGCCACTGTTGCCATCAAGAGGTGGATTCTATTTCTCACTACTTGAATCTTGGCAGGTCCTGTGACTAGTTGACTAAAAGAATGCACAGAAGTGTCTCTATGCAACTTTCAAGGTTGTGATTTAAGAAATATGCAGCTTCCCTTTCAGTGCCTGGAATGCTCCCTCTCAGAACCCAGACACCATGCTGTGAGGAAGCCTAAGTAGTTATGTGGAGAGGTGAGGACCAGGTGGAGGAAAACCAAGGCCCCTGGCCAACAGCTCCAGCTGAGCTCCCACTGGGTAGCCATCCCCAACTGCCAGCCATGGGAGTGAAGCCAAACTAGACCTTCCAGCTCTCCTAGCACCCCAGCTGACATCACATGACATTGTAGAACTGCCTGATCAACCCACAGAATCAAGGGAAATAATAAATAAACTGACGTTGCTTTAAGCCACTAAAGTTTGGGATTATTACACAGAAATAGATAACTGAAACAACCTATTAGGAGACTGTTCTTCTGGGTGGGACATAATGGAGGCTTGACCTAGGATAGTAGGAATGGAGGAAGTGAGGAGAAAGATGACAGGATTTGTTATTATGGAGTAAGAGAGAAAGAAAACACAATGATGACACCAAGAATTTAGGCCTTAGCACTTGGAGGAATGGAGTTGTCATTTACTAAGACAGGAAGAATGACAGAGGAACAGGTGGTTTGGGGAGAAATCAAGGATTCACATTTGGACATGCTAAGTCTGATATTCCAATTAGACTTCCAAGTGGAGATGTGGAGTAGGCAGGTGGATCTGTGAGTCTGAAATCCAAAGGAAGAGTTTGGGCTGGAGACTTAAATTTGGAAATCAGCAGCATACACGTGGTATTTAAAGCTACAAATATGGACACAGTTACTTTGGGTTAGTGTTAAAAAAGAAGAGAAGAGTTCTGAGGACTGAGCCCCACAATACTCCAATATTTCAAACTCAAAAGATGAGGAGAAATCTCAAGGGAGACTGAGAAGGAGCTGCCAGTGAGATGGGAGGGAAATTAAGAGCATGTCCTGGGAGGCCAAATGAGAACATGCGTCAGGAAGGGAGTAAACAACGCTGTCCTGTGCAGCCGATACACTCCTTGAGTGCCAGTGTAAAAGCCACTATTTGTACCAATCATTTGATGTTTTTTGAAATTTTGTGGCTGAGTACGCAATTGATATTTATCAGTGTGTATTCTGCAGCAGAAGGGTACAGTATTCAATACATTGACATATATAGAATATATATTATATATGTAATATGTATATCAGATAAAGCCTGCTAATTGTGTTCATATCCTCTATATCTTTCATGATTCTTGTGGTCTATTTGATTTATCCACTACTGAAAATGGTGAGTTAAAATTGCCCACCTTAAGGTTAGGCACAGTGGCACACCTATAATCCCAGCTACTCTGGAGGCTGAAGTGGGAGGATCCCTTGAGCCTAGGAGTTTGAGTCCAGCCTGGGCAACATAGCAAGACACTATCTCTTTAAAAAATGCCTACTATATTGATGATTTCATGTATTTCTCTTTGTAATTTTGGCAATTTTTTTCTTTACATATTTTGAAGCTATGTTATTAGGGACTTTTGGATTTAGAATTGTTACATCTATAGGAAGTGACTCTCTTTATCTTGAGACATACTTTTTGTCATAAAAATTTATTTTCTATGACATTAATATAGCTAGACTAGCTTTCTTTTGCTACTTACCAGATATATTAATATCATTTTCTATCCCTTTTCCGTAACCCATTCTGTATTCTGATTTTTTTTGTTTTTGTTTATTTGTTTGTTTTTGTTTTCAAGACAGAGTCTTGCTCTGTCACCCTTGCTAGAGTGCAGTGGCATCATCATAGCTCACTGCAGCCTCCAACTCCTGGGCTCAAGCGATCCTCCTGCCTCAGCCTTCGGAGTAGCTGTGACTACAGGTGCGTGCCACCACGCCCGGCTGATTTTTTTCATTCTTAGTAGAGATGGGGTCTTGCTTTTGCTCAGGCTGGTCTCAAACTCCAGAGCTCAAGCGACCCCCACCGCCTACTTGTCCTCCCAAAGCACTAGGATTACAGGCGTGAGCCACCTCATCCCACCTATTCTGATGTTTTTGATATGTTTCTCTCAAATGGAAAATGGCCATTATTTTCTTTCTTCGTCTTCCCTCTTCCTCGTCCTCTTCTTCCTCTTCTTCCTCTCCTCCTCCTCCTCCTCCTCCTCCTTCCTCTTCTTCTCCTAGTCAGCCTGTTCCAGCTATCTCAGCCCAGGTGCAAGACAGGAGAGTCAAGAAGCCATCTTAGACATCCAACCCGGTCTAGCATTCAGGTGACTCCAACCCCAGCCATGGGTTACCACATGCAAGACCCCAGGCAAGCACCACTAAGTCCAGTCAACTCTCAACTCACAGAACTATGAGAAATGATAATAAATCATTGTTTCAAGCCATTAAGTTTTGCAGCAGTTTGTTAGATGTTAATAAGTAACTGGAAGAGAAAATTTTCTAATGTCAGAACAACTAGAATAGAGGAAATTACAAAACAGGAAAGCTAATGATTTGACTATATATCCAATATTAAAGAAGGGAGAGAGCCCCAAGGGAATTATGGAGCACCTCACCAAACAAAGGAAGAGAGAGTTATTCTAGGATTGGAGGAAGGTAGAATTTAGGCAAAATTTGAATGAAGCAGTATTTTGATAGGCTCAAAGCAAGGCCAGGTTGTATATGGCCATTAGGAGGTAATATTAGGTCTGCACTGAGAAGAGGACCCAGAGTTCTATTTCCTTAGAAACTACAAAATTAAGCTAAATGATAATGTTGCATCAGGTGGAAATGGAGGCTGCTTCTCTGTGTCAACGTGACCCACAAGATCCTCCAGGCAAGAGGTGGATGCTGCCCAAGTTTCTAGCATTTGTGATTTTAGAGACAAGGTTTCTTAGCATCTCATCCTTTTCGTTGATCAGCAAAGCAGTTTTAGCAGGTTCACACCAGAGTTCTTTAGCAACTGTTTGCTGGAACAGCAAGGAAGAGGGGAGGCTGACTCTTGGGTGGTCTTCTCTGGTCTAAACCCTTGGTGGGGGCTGGTGAGGGCTAAAGTGGGCACAGCATGGGGAGGCCCAGCCCTCAACCCTGCTCCTCAAAGCAGAATACATCCTCCTTTTAGGACAGCTTTTCTAAGTCAGGCCAACAGGCTTTCAAATAGTAAAACCAGGCTTTGTCCTCAACAAACAGAGACTTTACTTCTTCTCCAGACATCCTTAGAATATTTACGAAAACAGCTATATTAGTCCTGGCATTGCAAATTCCAAAAGGCAGTAATTCAACCAGCCTCATTTTCTGATCCCAATGCAAGGGACTTAGTCGCTAACAGTAAACTTGATGGGATGCTCAAGCTTAGAAATAATTAGGGGAAGACAAATTAAAGCAACAGGGTGATGCCAATTCTTCCACATTAGAATTGGCAATAACTATAAGCATTATTCATATCACATGTTGGTGAGATATGGAGAAAAGGATAATTTTATGAAGTGCACGAGTAGAAATTAATGCAGCCCTTTAGAAGGGCAACTTGGCAATTTCTGTTGAAATTGTACAGCATTCCCTTCTCAGCATCTAAAGAAACGCCCTTGTGCACAAGGAGGCAGATGCAAACATTCTCAAGGCAGCGCTCTTTGTAGTAGGAAGGAAGAATGGTTAGGTCAGCATGGTGTGTTAATATGAAGAAATACTCTGTAGCAATTTTTAAAGACGAAGGTAGAGCTATAGGTAGTAATATTTTATAGTTTGTAGCACTTTTATAATCAAAACCATGAAACTTTTTTTTTTTTGAGACAGGGTCTTGCTCTGTCGCCCCAGGTAGAGTGCAGTGGCGTCATCGTAGCTCATTGTAACCTCAAACTCCTGGGCTCAAACGATCCTCTTGCCTTAGCCTCCGAGGAGCTGGGACTACAGGTGCATGCCACCACGCCCAGCTAATTTTTCTATTTTTAGTACAGACAGGGTCTCGCTCTTTCTCAGGTTGGTCTCGAACTCCTGAGCTCAAGCAATCCTCCCGCCTCGGCCTCCCAGAGTGCTAGGATTACAGGCGTGAGCCACTGCTCCTGGCCACCATGAAACTTTAAATTCCTAAATGTGAGTGTAGGTTTGTAAATACATACCAAAATATCTCTAAGGATGCTTAGCTGTTTATTGCTTGAATATTATGGAACAAGAACTTACTCGTGTATTACTCAGGCATTTAAAACAAACTTTTATAGAGGAACTAGAAGAAAATGAAGCTAAATATTTATGGTGCTTGCTTGGGAACGTAAGACTTTCATGTTTATTTCCCTCTGTATTTTCATTTTTACATTGAGTACATTTCTAGAATGATTATATGGGAAAAAAGACAATGTTGAAATAACAGTAGAATCAAGAAAAGAGACACCCTTAAAAGTAGTTTGTGCTCATTAAAGGAGATATGAAATTGCACAGTAAGAATTCCTGAACATGTTCTGGACTCTTCTCCTCATTGAGTATAAACCCTTCCCAGGGAGTCTGTATATGGCAGTGGGGGCGGAGAAGGGTTAGGGGCCTCTGGGATCATTGCTCTTTGAAGATGCAGAATTGGAACAGTAGCCTGATATGGCCAGGTGGTAGGAATAGCTCTGTGGGGCCAGTTGTCCACAGAGAGAAAACAGGTTCCATAGACAACTGCATGGCTAGGACCAGCCTTACTAGGATTCAAAGCTGCTTGCCACAGGGAGGACTGGTCGACACCACCACCCTTATCGGGTGGATGGAGTTGCACCTGCTCTGACTGCCAGGCTGCTAAGGTTTCCCTTCCTTCTCCTTCTGTTTCTACTCCTGCCTGTCTGCTCAGCAGGCAGGATTGGTACTCAAGCCAACAGGCCACCTGACCCTGCCCACCGATGACACACTCTCTCTCTCCATCCCCTTCTTGTAATGCTGATCTTCTGAGCTCAGGAGAAGTAAATTCACAGTCCTGCCTCAGGTGAGGGCTGCTCACTTTTGTCCTCATACTAGTTTGGGGTCCAGGCCTCCCTATTCCCATCTCTGATTTCCTCATTTTCTGGATTCTAATGGTCCTGGCTACATGTTAATCGACCGATGGCCTTGGACCCTGGCAGCACTCAAAGGTCAGAATGCAAGACCAGGAGGTGTATCGGGGCAGTGGGAACAGAATGTGAGGTCTGAGCATTAACCTCCATTTGTTAAGACCTGGTTCCCAATCCAAGCCAAAGACCCTGGATGGGACCAAGAGAAAGAAATCCTGAGAGATTAGAAGGGAGTTTGCACTCAAGGCTAGAACGATTCAAGATGGAAGGAACACAAACAATGCCTTGGAGGGAGGCAAAAAAAAATTGCTTAGCCATCTAAATAAAATCACTGATATGTTAATTCTCTCTGGAAGTGAGGAGACAATACTGACAGTGACCCGCGAGCACAAAAGAGGGTTAGCAATGCCCTACATCAGGAAAAAAGAAAACCTATGCTTTAAAAACTTGTTTTGAAATAATTCCAAATTCTCAGAAAAATTGCAAGAATAGTACAATGAACCTCCATATACTTTTTATTCGGATTCATGACTTGCAAACACTTTGCCACATTTGTTTTGTCATTCTCTCTCTCTCTCACACACACACACACAATTTTTTTTCTGAACCATTTGAGTAAAGTTAGTGATATAGTTTGGATGTTGGTCCCTCCAAATCTCATGTTGAAATTTGATCCCCAGGGTTGGAGGTGGGGCCTCATGGGAGGTGTTGGTCATGGGGCAGACCACTGACGAATAGATTAATGCCTTCCCCCTCTCTCGTGCTTCTTCTGTCACCCCATGATCTGCACACACTGGCTCCCCTTTACCTTACAGCATGAATGGGAGCATCCCGACCCTCACCAGAAGCAGATGTTGGCGCCATGCGTCTTGCTCAGTCTACAGAACCGTGAGCCAAATAAGCCTCTTTTATTTATAAATTACCCAGCCTCAGGCATTGCTTTAGAGCAACACTAAATGGGCTAATATAGAAAATTGGTACCAAGGAGTGGGGTGTTGCTATAAAGGTACCTGAAAAGGTGGAAGTGGCTTTGGAACTGAGTAAGTGGGCAGAGGTTGGAAGAGTTTGGAGGGCTCAGAAGACAACAGGAAGACGAGGGAAAGTTTGGAACTTCTTAGAGATTGGTTAAGTGGTTTTGACCAAGATACTGATAGAAATGTAGGTAGCGAAGGCCAATCTGGTGAGCTCTCAGATGGAAATGAGGAACTTATTGGAGCAAAGGCCCTTGTCATGCTGTAGCAAAGAACTTTGGCTGCCTTGTGTCCATGCCCTAGGGCTTTTTGGAAGGCCTAACTTAAGAGTAATGACCTAGGATATCTCTCAGAAGAAATTTCTAAGCAGCAAAGCCTTCAAGATGTGGCACAGCTGCTTTAAACAGCTTACAATGATATGGCAGCAAAAGAATAACGTAAAGGTGGAATTTAGAATTAAAGAGAAAGCAGAGAGTAAAATTTGGAAAACTTGTAGATCAGCCATGTGGTAGAGGAGGAAAGAACATTTTCAGGTGAGGAATCCGAGAGTGCTGGGGAGTAACCACTTGATAAAGAGATTAGCATGACTAAAAGGGAGCCAGGTGCTAATAGTCAAGACAATGGGAAAAAGACTCCCAAGTCATTCCAGAAATCTTCCATGCCATGCCTCCCATCACAGGCTCAGAGGCTTAGGAGGACAGAATGGCTCTGGGGTAAAAGCCTGGGACACCACTGCCCTGCGCTACCTCAGGATGCTGCTGCCCACATCCCAGCTGTTCCAGCTCCAGCCATGGCTCAAACGGCCCCAGGTACTGCTCCAGCCACCACTCCAAGGGCTCATGTGGTAAGCTTTGGCGGCTTCCACATCTTGTTAAGTCTACAGATGCTCAGCATGCAAGAGTGGTGGCTTCCACCTAGATTTCAGAGGATGGATCAGAAAGCCTAGGTGTGCAGGCAAAAGCCCGCTGCAGGGACAGAGCCACCACAGAGCATCTCTACTAGGGCAGTGCCTAGTGGATCTGTGGGAAGGGGGCTGCCCCCTTCCACACCCCAAAATTATAGAGCCACTGGCAGTATGCAACCCCAACCCAGAAAAGCTGCAGGCAAAAGACTGCAACCTATGAAAGCAGCCAGGTTGACTGTGCCCAGCAATGCCATGGGGGCAGGGCTTCCCAGGCCTTGGGAGTCCACTCCTCACACCAGTGTGACTGGGATGTGGGACATGGAGTCAAAGATTATTTTGGAGCTTTAAGATTTAATGTCTGCCCTGCTGGGTTTGGGCTTGCATGGGGCCTGTTACCCCTTTTATTTGGCTGATTTCTCCCTTTTGGAATGGGAATGTTTACCCAACGCCTGTACCACCATTGTATCTTGGAAGTAAATAACTTGCTTTTGATTTTCCAGCCTCATAGCTGGAAGAAACTTGCCTTGAGTCTCAGATGAGACTTTGGACTTTTGAGTTGATGCTGAAATGAGTTAATACTTTGGGGAATGTTGGGAAGGGATGATTGTATTTTGCAATGTGAGAAGGACATGAGATTTGAAGGGCCAGGGGCAGAATGCTTTAGTTTGGATGTTTGTCCCCTCTAAATCTCATGTTGAAATTTGATGCCCAACATTGGAAGTGGGGCCTGATGGGAGGTGTTTTTTCATGGGGGTAGATCCCTCATGAATAGATTAATGCCCTTTAGGGGGCAGTGTGTGAGTTCCCTATTAGTTTCCATGAGAGCTGATTGTTAAAAAGATCCTGGTACCTTCCCTCTAGCTTGCTCTTGCTTCCTCTCTCAACATGTGATCTCTACCCACACCAGCTCCCCTTCAACTTCCCCAGGAGGGGAAAGCAGCCTGAGAACCCCACCAGAAGCTGATGCTGGTGCCATGCTTCTTGTACAGCCTGCAGAACTGTGAACCAGATAAGCCTCTTTTCTTTTCTTTTTCTTTTTCTGTTTGTTTGTTTATTTATTTATTTTAGAGCCGGTTCTCACTCTATCACCCAGGCTGGGATGCAGTGGCATGATCATAGCTCACTGCAGCCTCAAACTTCTGGGCTCAAGAGATCTCTCTGAGTAGCTGGGATTATAGGCATGAGCCACCATGCTCAGCTAAAGCTCCTTTCTTTATAAATTACCTAGCCTCAGGTATTCCTTTATAGCAACACTAAACAGACTAAGACAGAGATATCATTCTCCTTTACCCCTGAATATCTGATTGCATTTTCTAAGAACAAAGAAATTCACTTACACACAACTCCTGTTCAATGATCAAAATCAGGAAAATTATTGATACAATATTATTACTAAACATTCTATATTCAAATATTGCCCTTTGTCCCAATAATATCCTGTATAGCGGTTTTTCCATTCTAGAAGCCACCCAGGATCATACATTTGCACTGAGCTGTTGTGACTCTTTAGCCTCTTTCAATCAGGGACTGTTGCTTATTGTTTCTTTGTCTTTTTTGACCTTAACATTTTAAAAAAGTACAGGTCAGTTCTTTTGTAGGATGTCCCTCAACATGAGTTTGTCTGACATTTTCTTTTGGTTAGTTTTAGATTACATATTTTTGGGAGGAATATGACAGAAGCAATGCTGCTCTCTTCTTACTGCATTGTAGGTCAATATGTCCCATCACTGGTGATGCTAACATTGATCTCTTGGTTAAGGGGGTGTCTGCAAAGTTTTTCCACTGGAAAGTTACTATTTTTCTCTTTGTAATTAATGAGTAATTTGAGAGTGAATATTTTGAGAATACGTAAATATCCTGTTCTTAGTCAAATGTTCATGCACTGGTTTTAACATTCATTGATGATTCTTGCCTGACTCAATACCACGATGGATGTAAAATAGTGATGTCTCTCACTCCACCATTCCTTCTGCATCTATTAGTTAAACGGGGGTGAAGGAAAAGCTCTTCTTCACAGTAGAATGCCAACTAATAAGGTATAACTACTATATATAAACACACACATATATTATATATAATATACTAACAATGTATATGTATGTATACTTTATATATAGTATACATTATACAACATAGTATGATATAATGCATAATATATAATAATGTATACTACTATATAGACACACATAATGTATAATATACTAATAATGCATATGTATATAGACTTTATATAAAGTGTTCATTATTAGTTGGCATATATGTACACACACAGTATATGTGTGTGTAATAACCACAGACAGATGGAGTCTTTCATTTATGGGTTATAATCCATTACTGTCATTATTTACTTTGATTTATTTTGATGCTCAAATTGTCTCAAATTTGGTCAGTGGGAACACTTCAAGTTAGCTCCTACATCCTTTTGATATGTTTGCAACATTTTTAGAGTATGCCCTTTGTTTCTGGCACAATAAGATGTTCCAGACTCATCTTGAACTCTCCCTGCCCCAGCACTGGAATCAGCCATTTCTCCAAGTAGCCCTGGAAGTCTCTATGTTCAGAAATAAAATTAGTCCCTGTCTAAAGTTCTCAAGTACCCTGACTACTCCAGTGGGATATCCATTAAGCTCCCCATCTTGGTATAGTAAAACCTTTCCTTCAGCGCTAACATTCCATATAAAATTAAATTTTATCTCATTTAATTTTATTTTGTCTTAATTATTTGTAATATAACACATTGTAAAATGATTGTCTATTAAAAGGAGAGACTTTTGGCTGGGCTTGATGGCTCATGCCTGTAATCCTAGCACTCTTGGAGGCCAAGGCAGGAGGATCGCTTGAGCTCAAGAGTTCGAGACCAGCCTGAGCAAGAGCAAAACCCCGTCTCTACAAAAAATAGAAAAATTAGCTGGCGTAGTGGCGCGTGCCTGTAGTCCTGGCTACTTGGGAGGCTGAGGCAGGAGGATTGCTTTAGCCCAGGGGTTTGAGGTTGCTGTGAGCTATGATGACGCCATTGCACTGTAGCCCAGGCAACAGAGTGAGAGCCTGTCTCTAAATACATAAATATTATAAATGAATGAATGAATGACTTTTGATATATTCCATATGTTTAAACATCTTATGAAATTTAGAATAAAATGTAATATGGTTTCCTACCTTTTTTTGTGTGCAAAATGAGTAATTACAGCCACATTATGGAGTAAGTACGCTCTTATGGGCTGATCTGGGCACCTACTTAGCCATGATGTAGAATACTGATTGCGTTAGAAAATGCGTTCCAAGGATAAAACAACCAATTTATATTAATAAATGGACCTTGGAAGATAGGATATTTATAAGATGGGTTCAAAGGTAGTTGAACGAGTTGGCAAAGTTTAAATTCTCCTTCACTACTAAAATCCTTTTGCTTCTATTCATCTATGGTTACCTTTAATTGGAAACCAACTCAAAGCTCAATGCTTACACTTGGTGGCAAGTGTCATTTTAGCACATGACTCGGGGCTTGTATTCCTTTCCACTAGGAGTCAGTTCAGAAAATACCTGTCAAAGGAACCCCAGAGAGAAAAGGGTTTCCTACCAAGTCACGTGGTTTGGGGTCATAGTTTGCCCACAGTGTAAGGATGTACTCAGAAAACAAGGTGAGAGAGGGTAATTAGTTGATACTGTGGCCATGTAAGCCAGTGGTTCTCAAAGTGTGGTCCCTGGAGCAGCAGCAACAGTATCTCCTGGGAATGTGTAAGAAATATACATTCTCAGGCCCCACCCCAAATTTTTGGATTTGAATCTCTGGGGTGGGGCCTAGGAATCTAGGATTTAACATGCCCTCCAAGGGATCCTGATGCCACTTAAGTTTGGGAACTGCTGTTCAGAGAAGGGTGGCAGGGTCAGAGCTGCACCCTCTAACAAGCCAGGTGGCATCCCAGCAAGCAGCCAGCCAGGAAGCAAGAAAGGGAAGCTCCTTACACTGCAGGGACAGGGCTGTTTCCTGCCTCAGGTCTTGCCCAAACACTGCCAGGGGTTCAGGTGAACCAGAACCTGCAGGAAAAATCACCACATAGAGAGTTCCCTCTGTTCACAGAAAATCCACCGTGGACAGTGAGAGCCAAGTTGTGTTGACATTTGCTGGCTTTTGTGGTTCCCCACTCAACACCTGATTATGTTTTCAGAGCAGTCTTGGATGTTGGTTTTCTCCTGGTTGAGTCTCATCTGACAGGTAAGGTTACGGGAAATTCAAAGCAAACAGCTGTGAGAAGCCCTGCAGAACATTCTTACGGGGAGGAGGTTGGGGGACAGGGGCCGACCCCCAATTGTAGTGGGAATGTGGCCACCTCAGAGTTTCTGTTTCTAACCACTAGGATGGGGGAAGATGACCGTGATCCCGACCTGAAGCTACAATAACATTTGACATCTAATTTAAAATCTCAGAACAAAGCTTTTGCTGCCCCAGAAAAGGGACTGGTTGTGTTTAGCAGATGGATGCCAAGCTAGAATGGAGGGGTCAGGAACGGTCATGGACAAGCCATGCAAACAGGGACCCGCCGTGCTATTCTGGACTCAGGGGCCAATATCATCTCCCATTTTCTGAAAAGAAAGGCTTAGAGTGACTTCCACCTTAGCCTCTTTGGGAAATTACAAAGCTGGGAGCTGGGACAAAGCCTGTTCTGACCACGGCGGCATGGGCAGCCTGAAGATCCACACGCTTCTTACCTAATGATGAGCTCAGGCCAAGATGAGCCTTCAAGGCGAAGCCGCTGAGTCTCTTTTCTGCTCACTCCAGAGCAGGGCTGAGAGTCCTACTGGGCTGAGAGGCTCTTCAGTGATCTCAAGTTTGCCCAGCGGAGATGATATTGACCTTCCGTTTTTAATCAATGGTTTGTCCCGTGAGGCCACGCAGAAAACGGAGACTGCAATCTGTCCTTTTGCCTTCTTTTCTCTCTCTCTCGAGTCCTTCCCCAGGTCTGGCAGCTGTCTTTCCTTGGGAAGAACTAGGTAAACATTTGCATCTGACTCCCAAGGTCCTCGTTATAGCCAGTGGGGTCCTGCAGCCTTCTGTTTTCTCACGGTTTCCTGGGGGGAGAGAGTGGAGGAGGGCAGCCGTCTAAACCAAGGGTCGTGGTCCCTTTCCCCCCTCAGAGGACTTGCTGGAAAGAGGTGCCAGCCTAAAAGGATTAAGATCATGAGTCCATCTTTGAAAATCTTTGTAAACAGTTTAGCATTCATTTCAATAAAATAATGACTCCCCCACGTGATGTAAAGCCCATGTAAGCTCACCAGAAATCTTCGGCATCCTTCCATGCAGTGTCAATAAGAAGCTTGGGAACTTACTTGGCTCTGAAGCAGATAATGTAATGCCCACACCAACAAGAATTAGCGTGTGTATGCCCAGTTCTTCACGCCAAAAAGAACTGGTTTTAATGCCATGACTAGCGTTTCTAGGCTTCCATATCCTGGACTCCTCTCTGGCTCTGGAAGTACCCCACCTCCTCATCCACCAACAGGGGCAGGAGAGCCCCGGGTTTACTTACTTTCTCTCTTTTGATACCACGCTGCAAAAAACTTTTCCTTTCCTCTTCTCTTCCCTCCTCTAGATCCCGCTCTGTCTAAGCACCCCCATCCGGAGTGACACATCTCTACTCAGAAACATTACACTAAGGAAGCTAGACGGTTCCATAGGGGAAATGCACAGCTTGGAATTACTATACAGAAAAATAAATGATCTATCAAGAAATAAAGCAAGAACATGGATAAGGCCCATGAAGAAGCCAATATGCCAAATAGCGAGTACACTAGGTGCTTATGTGTGAGCATAAATGAAAATAATACATATGAAAACATTTTATAACCTAGAAAGGAGCAGTTAAAATGGTGTTCAGCACAAATAATTGATGACTCTTACTGAACCTCATAACCTGTGAATAAGTGTTGCTGCCATTCAGAGAGGAGCAAAGAGTTGTCCAGGTAATAACCACACAGTGACTTCTAGTTATAATCTTTTTCTTCAGTGAAATGCCTTTCAAAAATTCTTCATGTCCATAAAAACCAAATGTAATGAATAAGCCTTAAGTGGCTCCTTGAGTTAAAAAAAAATATGCTAGAAGAGAAGATTTTTGTACAAATAGGGAAATTTGAATATGGACTATATATTGGATGGCATTATTGAATTCATGTTATCATCGGTCTTCAATGTGATAAATAGTATTGTGACTAGGTAGGAGCCATCCTTGTTCTTTGGAGATGCTGGCTGGAGGATTTAATTTAGGCCATCAGTAAAGAAAAAACCATAAAGGAAGAGTGAAGGTATCAGAAGACCCAGCTGGTCTACTTAGGACTCTGCTCAGTGGAGGGAAAACACACTGTTCTGAATATCTATTGCTGCATAATAGACCAGCCCAAAACACAAAGGCCTAAAACAAGAGCAATGCTTACTTGCTCCTCGTCTGTACTCTGGGCAGGCACTCATCTCTGCTTCATGAGGCATCACCTGTGGTGCTCAAAAGGTTGGGGCTGAGAGGAGTAACGTGCTATGGGCTGGATTCCTTGGTTCTCCTCCATATGACCTCTCCATGTGGTTAGCTTGGGCTTCCTTACAGCATGGTGGTCTCAGAGTAGTTGGACTTCTTACATAACAGCTGGCTTCCCCTGAAGTGCAAAAGTAGAAGCTGCCAGACCTTCACAGGGCTTAGGCCTGGAACTGGCACTGTGTCAATTCTGTCACAGGTCATAGGGCCAGGCCAGCTTCGAAGGACTTAAATACCAGAAGGAGCAGAAGGAGAGGCTCATAGCCTAGAGTGGGGGTGGGGGGCACTAAACAGACAGTTTACCATGTGTAGGGTTGAGGAGCCATGGTCAGTGGAAATTTCCTGTAGGCCAGCAACCACAGGAACAGGGTACTCGGGAGGAGATTATATTTTGAAATTCTTCAGCTCCTTGGCCATACCAAAGCACCTCAGTTGAAAAGCAGTGATCAAACCATTCTATGAAAAAAGGGGAAAACAGGAAAATTTACTGCAGGACTTCTCCAAGAATTTAAGAAGCTCACATGCATTAGGGTATAATATAAAGCATTTCCCAAACTTATCTGACCGCAGGGCATACTTTTATTTTTTAAAGACTGTCATTTGGGACACTAAGACTGTAAAGACTCCAATTTGGGTTCTTACCCTCCAAGACATGGAGGATGAGTTTCTCATTGGATCATGGTCCTGGCTTTTCTGCTGTCTGTCCTCAGTGCCACCATGATACCTATTCACTAATCTCCTGATGCACATTGATAGTCTCTCTTCTCCCACATCCTCCCCAAGGAATTTGCTGAGGTTCAATGTCATGACAGGGTCAGAATGTGAGTCTCAGGAGCCTCATATGAGCTTGCTTGGTATGAGAAAATTCTAACTGCTCGCAGGTAAAAATTATGTCAGGGTCACACACTTCCCTTGGCACACATGCCCAGAATGACTGGACCCCCAGCTGTCCTCTTGCTGACCTCCTATGGATCCTTTGAGACTCAGGTCAAAGTTTACCTACTTATCTAAGCCTAACAGGACCGACTCACAGGCAGTCTATCCAATCCTTTAAGTGCACTCCCAAGGAATAGCAAATAATGATGCTGTCAGCTAATATTTATTGGGTATTTACTATGTGTATGATACTGTGCTAAGTACTGGGATTCTAACATAGGATTGCCCTGAACCTGACTGTTTAACCATTGCATGGTTTGGCCTCTCCAGGGATGTTCCTCTGTGAATATTTAGCACATAGCATTGTGTAGCAAAGACTGCCGGTTTTCCACCCAAATTCACTTTCCTCTTCTTGCTGGGAATATGGCTGTCCAGCTTGTGGTTGTTTCCCAACCTACCCTATGGCTTGGTGTGGCCAAGTAGCTAGGTATTCACCCATGGAATATGAGAAATTCCATGTCACTCCTTAAAAGGACATCTCTTTCCTAAGACTTCAATTCTTTTCCTTCTCCAAATGCCTGCACCCACCTTGGCCATGCAGACCAGGATGATACCCTGGGGACAGTAGAGGAATGAAATGGAAGGGACCTGCGTTTCTAAACATGTGGAGCAGAGCCACCTGCCAAACGTGGGGCAGTTAATGAGAGTGAAATAAACTTCTGTATTCTCTAAGCTGCTGTATTTTGGGGTCTATCTATCACAGAAGCTGAAAGATCACCCTAAACAATTCACCTTGAGATGATGTGGTTTTTCCTGATGAGACAGAGAAGTCCTTGAGAGCAGGCACCATGCCAAACTCATCTCTCCAAACCTATCTCTCTGTATATCTGGCCTGATACAATGCCTGGGCCATAGCAAGTACTCCAGAATGAATGCTCCTGCTAAGCCAGTGATTGAATAAAGTGCTACTTCTTATATTGTTGCAAAAACGCCTATGAGAAATGTTTGTTGAGACTGGATGCAGCCATGTCTGAAAAGGCAGAAAGACTGGTCCTCAGCAAGAGTTGGGACCAGGATGCAGGACTGACAGCATTCTCATGGGACTGGAGGGAGGATGCAGTCTGATTTGGGTTGATTTCATACAGTGGCCATGAGTGTGTTTGAAAGTGCCAGGAAGGCTGTCTGGCTAGACCCTACGAATACCATTTAGTGAACTACCATGGTGATTAAACTGCAGGATGCCACAGAATGGTTTCCTAGCTCTTTTCTCTGGCACGTTCCCTCACTTGAGTAGCACCCAGCTTTAAATTTGGGAAGGCAGGAGATAGCAGTTGGGCTGTCCATCAGTATCATCTGTTGTCATCTTTGAGCTGCCAGCCGGACAGCTGGGGAAGAGGAGGATCAAGTTGACTGGCAGAGTATTTTACATCTAATGAGTTTGTGCACAATAATAGTACAATAAATAAGGCTCTAGGGGAACTCGGTTATCACTAGCATTCCAAAAGTGAGATATGGCCTTACTAGAAGCTCACAGAGCCATCTGTCACCAAATATTAGTTTTTGTGTCAATGGCTGGACTGGCCTGAGGAAATGGAAAACATCAGTGGCTTAAAGCAAATGATGACACCGTGTTGTTCACAAAGATTTAAAGGGAGCTGCCTTGAGGAGCCAGAGATTTCTAGATGATTTTGAAATAAATATGTAACACCACTACCAAAAGCAGTTAGACTTGAAATCTGGGCTGCTGAATGCTGAAGAGTCTTTCCTTTGGATGAGTTCAGTTTCTGTCACTTGGGGTAAGTTCTTGAGTAATATCATCCTTATCTGCTTGGACTTGGGGCTGGAATTATTGCAGTCTTCTTTAATGTGTTTTTGCCAGTTTGATCCATCAAAATCTGATTGTCACCCACATTCTGCTGATGACACAGCCATTAGTGACAGGAATATTGAAAGTGGATGAAAGCTTGAGAATTGAATAAAAGCTGTTAGGTAGTTGTTTCGTTTCCTCATTTTTTTATTGAGGAAATGGAGGAAGAGGCTCACAAGCTGTCACAAATAGACAATTGGGGCCTAAATAAATGTCATCAATCAATAACACAAGTAGACACTGAGCATATCAAGCCACATAGTAATGGGGGAAGTTAGGCAGGACAGAGTGGCATGTTGACCATTTAAAAAGGATGCAAAATTAGAAAAACAATCCATTGAAATGAAAAGTTCAAGTATAGCCAAGTCCAAATGGCAGCAGATGCAGCAGATTTTATGGGCCTTATATGTCTGTGTAAGGTCTACAGCCAAGACTTGCCTTGGTGGGTTTATGCCTGGAGAAAGTGTGGTTTTTCACTGTTGATGGGAGACCTTTGTTTGGCCTCTGTTGGGGAGTAACAGGGATAGGCCCCTAGGGACAGGATACAGTGAGGTCGATTTTAGTGGTTTAGGCTCACAGATACACCTCTGGATTTGGTTTCCCTGTTGAGAATAATCCTTCTTAAATGCATTCCAGGAACAGTACTGGTAGATACTTGCAGTGGATGTGGTAGAATGGTACTAAAGCGTCCATTCTGGCCCCTTCTCCTATGTCTTGCTACACTGCAAAGCCTGGAAAGCTAAACACTACATTTTCTAGACTTCCTTGCATCTAAAGTTCTGTTGTGATTTAGGTAGGTCCTACCAATCAGATGTACTTGTAGAAGATTTGGAGAGTGGGAAGCAGGCATGGCAGTGTTGCTGCTGCTGGGGTTGCAAGCTTGCTCATGGTGGTGTCAGCAGAGGTCCCAGGGCATCAAGGCACAGCATCCAACATCCATTTTGCTGGTGGAGATGGTAGAGGGTAGCTTGGTTCAGGAGCTGGCAGCTGTAATGGGGATTTCTGGTCATGGTGGTTTCCTGAGTGTGGCTGCTTTCTGACCACTGTAACATCTGGATTGTGGCAAATGGCATATTTCTGGAGCTGGCAGCTGTAGAGTAGCTTCTCAGTTTGGCAAGTGATATCCTCTTTGAGCAAAAGGCAACAGATCCTTTGATGGTGCAGTTCTGTGATGTGTGGCTACATCTGTTTCTTCAGCGTTCCCAATGATTCTTTAAGCCTGTTGTGGTAGAGAGTTTCCAAAGACAGCTCCTTTCAATTGTTTCCCTTCTTGTATACACATGCAACAACACCCATTAAGAGGTGGAGCCTAATTCCCCTTCCCTGGCTGGAGCCATTGACCTGTGTGATGTGTGGAATGCAGCAGAAGTCACATTCTGGGGCTTTTGAGGCTAAGTCATAAGAAGCATTGCAGCTTCTGCCTGGGGCTCTTGGACTGAGCTGCCATTTAAGAAGCTTGAAACTGACATGCTTTGTGGAAGCCCAAGATAGCTCCATGGGACACCAACTACAGTAAGGAGAAAGCTTGCCAAGCAAGAATGACGATATTTCTGTGGTGGCCTGATTTGTTCGTCTTCACTGGACCTAATATCCATGACAATTGAATCTATTTTATGTACTAGGTGGGTAAATGGAGGAGACACCTTATAAATATTTGCTCTTTGGGCTCCCCTTCCTAAGAGCTCATGTTGCCTATTTGTAATTGTGGCAGTGATCACATGAGTGTATACATTTATCAAAACTGCATAATTAACATGGAAGCATTTTATTACATATAAATTATACCTTAATAAAGTTGACAAAGTTGTCAGCTATCTCTCTGGAAGCCATGTCATGCGACAGGTCTTAAAGGTGGGTGTGAGGTGACTTCTACAGATGTCTTTGATACCTGGCTTCATGGAGCCCAAACATTGTAAATTATCAGAGATCTTTAGGAAAAAAATCTTTCCAGCCAATATGTCTATTGTAATACAATCATATTCTATAATCCTTGTGTTATACTTCATTCAGTGAATCCTTTGGTAATGAAGTCAATATATAAGTAAGTCTCTCCCCTTAAAAACAGAGAGAAAACCTTTAATAATGCAGGCTCAGCAGAACTACTTGCATTTGAAACTGATGACAACTCCTATTTGTCCTATCTTATTAAACAGGCCTTCCTAGTAATAAATGATGAATTGGGAAGTTTTTGTCTGTTCCAGCCTTAGTTTCCTCCTTTGCCTGGTTTCTTTCCTTCCTCTGAGAATGGGTTTTCAGATGCCCTCCTTTACTTCAGATGCCCAAAGAAGCCCCAATCTCTTCTGGTGACCTTGTCTTATTGAAGTTGGGAAACACACAAAATTAACTACACTTACTGATTCATTGTTTATATTAGGTCATTAAATATGAAATGTTTGATTTAGAATCAAAAGTTTGGTTTATTATATCTCAAACAAGAAGCAGTACAATTAATCAAAGTACTCGCCTAAGCTATTGACACAGTTTTGCCATCTTAAACGGTAGCTTGTTTATGCCAGCAGCGAAGAAGCCTGGAGAGCGAGTGGTGATGAAATCACGAAAGGCGTTTTCCATATCTTTTTGGTCCAAAGCCTAGAAGTGGTGGTGGTCAGTTGGTGCAAGGTCTGATGAATATGGTGGGTGACAGAGAGTTTCCAAGTCCAGCCTCTATAGTTTGAGCAGCATTGTTTGTGTGACATGTGGTTGAGCATTGTCTTGCAAGAGGATTGGCCTGTCTCTATTGACCAATCTAGGCTGCTTAATCGCAAGCATCCTCATCATTTCGTCCAACTGGTTGCAGTAGATATCCGCTGTAATCAACTGACCAGGTTTCATGAAGCTGTAGTGGGTAATACCAGTGCTGGACCACCAAACAGACACCATTAGCTTTTTTGGATGAATATTTGGTTTTGAACTGTGTTTTGGCACTTCATCTTTATCCAGCCATTGTACCAAATGCTGGCGATTGTCAAAAAGAATCCATTTTTCATCACATGTAACAATGCGGTGTAGAAATGGTTTGCCTTTATGTCATGATAGTAAAGAAAGGCAAGCTTTGAGACGATTTCTCTTCTGATGCTCATTTAATTCATCCAATACCCATCTATCCAGCTTCTTTACCTTGCCCATTTGTTTCCAATGGTCCAATTGGAAACAAGTAATGTAAAACCTTGCTGCTAATTCACGAATAGGTTGAGATGGGTTTACTTCCACTACAGCTTTCAGCTCATCATTATCCACCTTGGTCTCATGTTACCCACATGGCTCATTTTCAAGATTAAAGTTACCAGAACAGAAATTCTCAAGTCATCGACATACTGTGTGTTCATTAGCCACATCCTTCTCAAACACTTCCTTGATATTTCAAACCGTCTGTGCTGTATTGGTTCCACGACAGAACTCACATTCAAAAATAACATGAATTTTTGACTTATCCATGGTTTCACAAAAATTGCTCTAAAAAAAAAGTTGAAAGATAATCACAAGCCAAAATGTGCACTTGAAAGAAGGAGGACGTACCTTCACAATAAAAAAACAAAAAAAACCCCCAAAAAACAAGAAGCATCAAAGTGAAATGTCAGAGATATCAACTGTTAAACTTAGTACTTAAGGAAATCAGACATTCCATACTTAATAACCTAATATTTCAGCTTAATTTCAGTCCAGGGGTTTGGCAGCTACTGTCAAGTTTGCCAACCCAACCCACGTTCCCTATTTCAACCCCTTTTATTTGCCTTCCTATATCATAGAGGTGGGAATGTGGAAAATGACCTTTTCTAGACTCCTTTGCAGCTATGATACAGGCAGAGGACCCAGAACCTCCCAATCAAACATACCTGGATGTAGAAGTGAACTACAGAATGATTCTTCTGTAGAACTGGGCCTTCCAGCAAGCACAGTGGGAGAGGTGTCAGGTTCCCCCAAGCAGTCAAGGCAGAGTTTGTTACATCACAGTTGGCAGGCAGTGGAGGCGGTAGCCGTAGCGTTTTCACTGGAACAGTAGCTGGGAATTTTTTCTGGTTTCATTGTAGTAGCTGTATGCACTTACAAGCCTAGTTAGCTGGTTCTCCTGGAGATTCCGTAGCTATCCAATATTCCTCAATAAATCCTTTTCTGCCTAATCTAAGCTAGAGTAGACACTGGGGTCCACCAGTAAGGACTCTGATCATTGCAAGTGATTACTGCAATCAGGCAATAATATTTTAAGTGTTATCTCTCATTGTGAATTAAGAGGCTTTTTGTTCAGTGAAAGGAATTTCAGGCATCGGTGACAAAGGAGTAGAAAGATAGAAGGGTCAGTCTAAGGAGTCTCTGCAATAATAGCGGTTATGCTACTGAGGTCAGTTATTCGGTACTTTTGGGTGAGAAGTAGAAAACAATCGGGACTATATGTGATCTCCTTTCACCAAGGAGGTGGCGTCCCCCCACTCCCTGTCCCCACCCTGCCAGTTCTTTTCCTGTGAAGGACGGCTTTTTTTTTTAAGACAACTTTAAAACACATGCATACTGCTATACTGTCCCCTTTTCTTCCCAGCTTTTGGCATTATCCCAGATTCCTACTCGCTGAAGTAAAATTATGACTGTTGCTACTCGAAATCCAACTATTTTAATTCATTTACTACCACATTTGGATTCAAAATAATCCCTTTAAACAGATTTTAAGTCCTACATTCTTATGTGTTCAACATTTTTTTATTTATATAAGCATTGTAAAATTATTTTAGTCCATTTGACAACAGTTCATTGAATCATCCTCTCATTACACATTAATGATTTAATTGAATCTAAAATGCCATCAATTATAAGGTCCAATGTTATTTTATCTACCACTAAGAAGAACAAAAATACCTTCCCTTAATCTGTGAGATAACGCTTCCTTTTCACTTAGAATATTTGTTTTATATTTTTTAAAAAGAGCTTTCAGACTTAAACATAGATATAAAAAATCATTCCACAAAAAAAAAATCTTAATTTAAAAATGGGCCAAAGACTTGAATAAACATTTCTTTACAGAAGATATACAAATCACCAATAAGCACATTAAAAGATGCTCGATATCACTAATCATTAGGGAAATGCAAATCAAAACCACAATGAAATTTCACCTTATACCCATTAAGATGGATACTATTAAAGAAATAACAATTATTGGTGAGTATATGGAAAATTGGAATCTGTGCACTGTTGGTGGGAGTGTAAAATGGCGCAGCCATGATGGAAAACACAATACTTTCTCAAAAAATTAAAAATAGAATTACCATATGATCCTGCAGTTTCACTTCTGGGCATATACCCAAAAGAATTGAAAGCAAGGTCTCAAAGAGATGTTTGTACACTCATGTTAATAGCAGCATTATTCACAATAGCCAAAAGGCAGTAGCACCCCAGGGTGTTTATCCATAGAAAAATGGATAAACAAAATGTGGTATGTACATACAATATAATATTCTTCAGCCCTGGAAAGGAAGGACATTCTGACACACGCTACAACATGGATGGATGAACCTTGAGGATGTTATGTGAAGTAAAACAAGCCAGACAAAAAGAAACAAATGTATGATTCTGCTTATGTGAGGTATTTCTATTCATAGGGATAGAAAGTTAGAATGTGGGCCAGGCACCATGGCTCATGCCTATAATCCCAGTGCTTTGTGAGGCCAAGGTGGGAGGATTACTCAAGGCCAGGAGTTAGAGACCTGGGCAACATAGCAAGACCCTGTCTTTAAAAAAATTAAAATAATAATAAAATAAAAAGACACTGCTGCTGACCCAATTGAAAAAAAGAAAGAAAGAAAGAACGCGGTTGCCAGCAACCAAGGGAAGAAGGGAATGGGGAGTTATTGTTTAATGCATATAGAGTTTTGGTTTTACAAGATGAAAAGTTCTAGAGCTGAATGGTGCTGATGGCTGCACAAAAATGTGACTGTACTTAATGCCACTGAACTGTATGCTTAGTAACGGTTAAGGTGGTAAGTTTTATGTTATGTGTATTTTTACCATAATTTAAAAAATTTTTTTAAAAAAATAATAATTTCAAAAAAAAGATTAAAAAGCACAAAAAAAAGAAAATAATAATTTCATTTTTGTACATATGTAAAAAAGAAAATACAGGCCAACCAAATAAATGGATGCATTTCCAAAACTCTTTCACATATGGAATGTGCCTCTTCCAAATCACTTTTTGATTGTGAGTGGCTGATGTCACCGTTTTCCACATGAGGTCACCCATGGTGCCATGGAGCATACTGGCAGCACAGCATTTCAGGGCACTCCACCATTGTCTCCAGTACTTCCACCCAAGCAGCTGACAGCCACTCTGCAATGACAACTATGCTGTGACTGTTGTCTAGCTAACAAGACACATCCCAATTTCAGAGTTGTTAAAATGTGAAGAAAAAAAAGTGTACCAGAAGCAATGAAATAGAGTAATTTTTGTTCCTGACTTTTATTACCTGGTGGGCTGAATGAGCCCGAAACAAGACTGCTAAAACACAAATGCTCTCTCCAAATGGAAATCTCATCCCCTGTGTTTAAAATTCTTCAATGGCTTCCAAACATTGACCAACAGAATGAAGTCGAAATTCCTTAGCATCGATCTAAAACACTTCATAACCTGTTTCTTTTTAAAATTAACTATTTTAAACACAAAAAATGTAGAGAATATCAGGCTGGAGCTGAGAGGAAAACACGCGAAGCCAAAAGATATAAAAAATTGTTCGTTTGAGCACCTGGGTGCAGATGGGTGGAAGCCGAGAAAGGCGTCCACCCCGAAATGGGGTCTAGTGAGTTTTTTATAGAGGGTTGGGAGGAGGGAGTGGAGTTTGGGGGAAATTGAACAATCATCGCAGTACACAGCAAGTCCTTGACGTTTGGGAGGAGGTTGTGCCTTAGCAGATGGCTAGTCCTTGAGGCGTCTTTCTTTTCAGTCACACCCCCTTTTAGGCTTGCAAACCTTCCCCCTTCTGCCTGCTCAGCTGCCTTTTATCTGCCCTCCTCCTTCCCATCCCCTGTTCTGGCTTTGCAAACCTTCCCTGGGGTAAAGACCACATACCTAACAGAGAACAACATAACAAATAACCTGTAGCCACCACCCATATTTGACAAATATTTGGTAAATGTTGATATTTTGCCATATTTGCCTAGAATATATGTGTGTTGTGTGGGGTTATTGTTTTTTTTGCTATTATAAGCATAAATAACATTTATAACACTAGGTTTTAAAAATGGTAAATTGTAAGTACAACATATTACAACTGTTTAAAAAATATACACTGGAAAAATGTAGGAAATAAACCAAAATCACAGTGTGAATATATGCTAAATCTTCTGGCCCCTCTTACATTTTTACAGCAAGCAATCACTGGGAAATTATTAGAAAATTCATTGTTACCAATGACATAAGTGAAGAATATGGCCCTTTATGTCTTTCTACATGAAGTTGAGATGGTATTTTGACCAGAATATATGTTTTTTAATTTAAAGAAATGAGCCACTACTGAGGCATTGTTCTCTGTATAACACCTTTCCTATTTTCCTTTTTTCTTCCCTAGAGCTAATCACGTTCTTGAAGAGCTCACAAATTCATCCACCCATGTTTTTATATTTTTACTCTGTATGAGTCCTTTCCTCCCTATCTGTAAATAACACATTGAATTGTTTTGTGTTTTTCACTTTTACATATATTTTATTAACTGTATAAATCCTGCAGCAATGTGTTTCTTATCAGTTTCCTGTTGCTGGGCACTAATGCTTCCAAATTTTTCCTATTTCAAACAATACTGCAATTAAAATTTCAAACATGTCTCTTTGTGTACAACAGCAAGTGTTCTCTATAGCACCTTTGGCCAATAGAAATATAATAAAACCTCAATTGCAAGTCATATATATAATTTAAATTTTCTAGTAGCCACATTAGAAAATGTAAAAAGAAACTGGTAAAAAAAAAAAGAAACTGATGAAATTAATTTTCATGATATATTTTAAACCAGCATATCTAATATATCCATTCTAACATATAATCGATATAAAAATTAATAAAAATTTTTACACTATTTCTTGCATGCAAAGTCTTTAAGTCTGATGTGTGTTTTTCAATTTGGACTAGCCACAACTCAGGTGCTCAAGAGTTACACATGGATAGTGATAATTGTACTGGGCCATGTGGCTCTAGAGTATATATTTAGAAATGGAATTGTTGGGTCATAGGATATGCCCATCTGAAACTTTACTTGATGTTATAAATGTGCTCTGCACAGTGTACAAAAGTCACTCTTTCCTGAAGTCCTTCCCAATCTTCAGTGTAACCTGCCTCCTAATCTTTGCTAGCCTGTTGGGTACGAAATGGTATCTATTGTGCATTTCTTTCACAGTTGCTGTACTAGTGAGTTTGAGTACCTTTTATGTTTACTGATCATTTGGGGTTTTTTCCTATGAATTTCTCCATATAATCCTTTGTTTTTTCCACTGACTTGTATTTTTCTTAATATGTGTTTCTTCATGCATTCCCAGCATAGATCTTTGATGGATATATATCCTACAAATGTCACCTTCTAGCCAATGATTTGTCTTTTCACATCATCAGTACTTTTGTCACACAGAAATTTTAAATTTCAATGTAGTGGTATTTACCAATATTTTCCTTTATGAGTTTGTGCTTTTTCTGTTTTGGTTAAGAAATTATTCCTTGCTCTAAAGTCATAAAGATACTTGCCTATTTTTTTTTCTTTAAAAATTTTGAAGTTTTACTTTTCACATTTAGCTCCTTATTCCAGCTGAGATTTCTTTCATGTTAAGGATGAGGTAGAAGTTTAATTTTGTGTTTTGCCACATGGCTTGCCAATTGGTCCAGCACCATTTATCAGAAAGTCAGTTATTGCTTCACTGATTTCTAACGCTATATCTGTCCTTTACCTAGTTCTCATGCCTGGGAATATTTCTAGGGCCCCTGTTCTGCTTTATGGTTCTATCCCTGAGCCAACACGACACAGCCTAATTACTATTCTTTATAATAAATCTTGATTTCTGCTACAGCAAGACCACTCCTTGTTATTCTTCAGAATTGTCTTGATCATTTTGGTCTTTTAAATTCTGAGTTCTATGACCAGCTTCCAGTTCCCAGAAGTCCTGTTGGGATTTCGATAGAAACAGTATTGACATTTTGGATTAATTGGGAGAGAACTGTTATTCTTTTATGATACAGAGTCTTCCCATCCATGAACATGTAGTTCTCCATTGTCAACAAATGTTTTAAAATTTTGTCTTTCAATAACTTCTTAAGACCTTTAAGGTTTGTGTCATACAGTTTTTGTTGTACTATAAGTAGCATTTTAAAAAAATTCACACTGTTTTCCTGGTGTATCACTCTACTGTTGATTTTGGAAGTTGCCCTTATATCTACCAACTTCGCTGACCTCTCACTGTTCTAATACTTTGCCTTCGGAGTCTCTTGATTTCTTTGTTAACAACCATAATGTCTGTGAATAATGAATATTTTGTTTCTTCCTTTCCGATGTGCAGTTACTCCTTCCTCTTGGTGTACTCTACCTCCCTTCATGGACTCAGCTCTCATCTTGCTACACAGGTATTCTGTGCTAGCTTCATGCAACAATTAATTGTGTTTAATTTACACACATTCTTTTGTGCCTCTGGGCCTTGCAGGTGCCATTTCTCTGCCTAGAGTCCCTTATGCCCCCAGCTCCATTCCATCTTGTACAAAGGCCACCTCCTATGTGACACTTTCCTAACTCAGCCCCAGGAGAAATTATTTTTCACTCCTCTGAGCTTTGGGAATGTACATAAATGGTTCCTCACTTAACAGTGTTTTGACTTATGATTTTTTGACATTATGATGAGCTTATCAGGGTATTTAATGCAGTTTCAACTACTATATTTTCGACTTAAGATGGGGTTATCAGGATGTAACTGCATCATAAGTCAAGGAGCAGCTGTATGCCTACCGTGATGTACTACATAAAATGCACCATGTTTCAGGCTTTGTCTCCTTTGTTGGAATGTGAGTATCCTGAGGTAGGTGACCCTGTTAGATTCATCTTTGCATCCTCAATCACACAGTGCCTGGCACACAGGAAGTGTCAGAAAAGGATTGCTGAATGACCAAATGATAAAGCTGTATCTGAACTTCAGTCAGTGGGAGCCGGTGGGGGGAGGTTTCCCCAGATCTAGAGTTGAGTCCTTAACCCTGGGAGTTCTGGTGTTTGATTTCACCAGTTCATAAGATCTTCATGTTAACCAAACTCGCAAAAGTTTTATTAATAAACTGGAAGATCATTTTACTAACTTATGCTGTGATACTGCCTTTACCTGGGAAACAAGACTAGCTGTGGCCCAGTGCAAACCTCCCCAGGAGCCTGACCCCCTGGAGGCCCCAAAATAGACCAGAGAGGTATTTGATGAGTTAATGGATCAGCCTCTACCTCCATCCACTTAACCAGGCCCTCATCGCACTTGTGCAGTTATTTATTCAGTATATTTCTGAAAGTCAGTTTTCCTTTTCCCTAAGATGTATTTTAAAAGGTAAATTTATATCCCTTTCAATACATTTTAAACCAGTGTCACTGAAGATATACAGAAAGTAACGAAAAAGAAAAAGAAGCTAAATTTTAGCTGGAAAATTTTGCTTGGTAAAGGTGTTGGGCCCTAGGCCTACTCTATCACTATTAGAAAGTAAGACAAGTGTTAGTGAAGTGGTAAAGACTAGCACAAAACCTAGGCTCTCTCCCTAGACTATCAGTACATGTGATCTCTAGGTAAAGATGTCCATTGCAGCACTCTGTGCATTCCGTTAGCATTGCTGACAAATATCGAGTTAGTGCCCTGGCTGAAGGGCCTGTTTTGTTTTCTTAGTGGGTATAATCTTTTAAACCTGGTAAGATTTAGATTAAAAATAGAAACGTTTAAGAGAATAAAAAAGGTAAACATGCATAGAAAAAGTCTGAAGGGCTGTCACCCAATTGTCACTTGTTTATTGCTGCAGGCTGGATTTTTTTTTTGTTTTTTGTTTTTGTTAATATTAGATTTACAGAAAAGTTGCAAAGATAATGCAGTTATTGTATACCCCAAGCCCAGTTTCAGTTTCCCCTAATGTCAACATCTTACATTACTGTGGCACATTTGCCAAAACTAAGAAAGCAATGCTACTGAACCCCGAAGGGGTCTGGCCTAGGTCTGGTTGCTCACTGTACAGAAAGCCAATCACTGAGATAATGAATATTGCTAGGGAAGAAAGGGTTTTATTGTGATTGATGTCAGCCAGGAGATGGGAGATACTTCTCAAACCTGTCTCCCCAACCAAGGGCAGGGGCTTCTATAGCGTGTTGTGGACTGCACGTGAGGCTGACTGGGGTTTGAAGTCATGGAGCCTGCAGGTGGTCTGGTTCAAGAGTCACCTGTGGGTGGTGGATGGCGAGTCACCAGGAAGTCCTGTGGAGAAGTTAGTTGAGCAAGATTGCAATGTTCTGCTTGTTAGGCTTCACTGGTCTGAAGTATTGGGGAGAGAACAACAAATAACTTAGGGAGGGGTTCATTTTGTAAGGCCAATTACACCAACACTAGTACATTAGTATTAACTTAACTCCAGACTTTGTTCAGATTTCACCAGATGATCCATAAATGTCCTTTTTTTGTTCAAGGATCCATAAATGTCCTTTTTTTGTTCGAGGATCCAACACAGGACCCCGCACTGTATTTAGCTGTCATGTCTCCATCTTCACTGATACATGAGCTTCTTAGTCTTTCCTTGCTTTTCATGATGTTGACAGTTTTGAGGAATAATGACTAGGTGTTTTGTCCAACGTCCCTCAATTTGAGTTTATCTAATTTTTCTTTCCTAATGAGACTGCGGTTATGGTTTTTCAGAAGGAACATTGCAGAGGTGAAGTGCCCTTCTCATTGCAGCGTTAGCAGGGGTGCCTGATATCCACATGAATTAGCACTGGTGATGTTAACCTTCATCACTTAGTTAAAGTGGTGTCAGGCAGGTTTCTCCACTGTAACATTACTATTTTTCCCTTTCTGTATTCTGTGGAAGTGAGTCACTAAATTCAGCCCACACTAAAGATGGGGGAGGGAAGAGTTAAGTTCCACCTCCTGGGTCAGAGGGTTGGAGGAGCCCAGTTCATCTGCTATTTTCCAGATGAGATGTATACAAACACCCAGAGAGATGCTCCAGATACCACTGGGCTTCACAATGGGGTGGGATTCCTGGGGCATTTCCCTGCTGACTGGTTCCCATAAATTGGCTCCCATTATTCAGTTATATAAATGTCCTCCTCACCCCCTGCCCCAAAGTTGGCAACTTTACTCCTACATTCTGCAACTGTTAGTAATTGTAACCACTTCATTTAGAAATAATCCAACCACAGGTCCTTGAGGTTCTCAACTGGAAAAAATGTTTCTTTACTCAGGAGCAAAAATTTACTTTTAAAAAAAATTTTCAAAGGTGTAATGTTTTTTCAATGAGCATTTAGGAAACCCTGTCAGTCTCACCACTCCAAAATTAAATTACACGTGGCCTAATTAGAATATATATAAATGGAAGAGTAGTATATTGGTCAGGATAGGCCAGAATTTTCCTATGGTAACAGCCTCCCAATGCCAGTGACTTCAACACACATCAGCAGGGGAAGTCTGTTCATCCTAGTCACTTAGGGGCCCAGGCTGATGGAGGCTCCATTTGTCACATGCTTCCATGATTGCCGACCCAGGAAAAGAGGACATAGAGAATCACATGTGGTATGTAAAGCTTCTGACCAAAAGTGGCACAAATTATTAATACTTCTGTTCACATTCCATTAGCCAAAGTCATATTTTTACTTTATCTTTTTTTTTAAGAGATGAGGTCTTGCTCTGTCACCCAGGCTGCAGTGCAGTGGCATGATCATAGCTCACTGCAGCCTCCAACTTCTGGGCTCAAGCGATCCTCCTGCCTCAGCCTCCCGAGTAGCTGGGACTACAGGCATGCACCATCACACCGGCTGATTTTTTAATATTTTGTAGAGATGAGGTCTTGCTCTGTCATCCAGGCTGGAGTGCAGTGATGCGATCACAGCTCACTGCTGCCTCCAATGCCTGGACACATTTTTGTATTTAACTTCAATCCTTGCCAGGCACACTACCCCTGCCTTGTCTTCTTAGTACCTATATTGTTCTTCACTTGGCTGCTTATTGTATTTATATATCACTTTCATTCAATTTTTTTTTAGAGATGGGGTCTTGCTATGTTTCCCAGGCTGGTCTCAAACTCCTGGCTCAATCAGTCCTCCTGCCTCAGCCTCCCAAGTTGCTGGGATTACAGGCATGAGCCACCACACTCAGCTCATATGTCACTTTTGACCAACTTTTCTAAAGTAAGAAGGTTTGATGAATAATGTCCCTTTTGACTCTAAAATTCTAAGACCATGTGATCTCTAAAAGCTTTTCCAGTCCTAAGGTAGTATGATTCTAAATCTTTCCACTGTGTGCTTTAGGCCATAATGTACTCCCTCATTAATCTGCAGAATGACCACTAGAGTCAATTCTAATTTTTAAATAATGGAATATTGAAAAACAATGCTGGAATATAAAGCTAAAGAGTTTTAAAAGCCAAAGAATAAAATATTTCATATTAAAACAAACAAGACAGAACAATATAAATAATGCAAAACAAAAACAAAACAAAACAAAAAATGCCCACAACATTCCTTGCCCCCACCAAAACCATGGATTTCAGAATTGGATTTATCTTCCCACAGTAGACTTTCCCAGAGAGTGATTCACACTGGGGTGCTTGCTAAAAATGCAGATTCCTAGACTCTACAGCAGATCTGAACTGGTCTCTATGCTGTGTTACTAAAGAGTCTGGGACATATTAGCTATTTTTATTACTAGCAGGTAGAACTATTACACAAATTATACCTTTTAAAAAAGAAAGGAATAAAAAGGAAACCCATGGCAGGATTTTTCCAAAGGCACTATCAAGGCAGCTGAAACAAAAACTCAGGTGTGAATGCTCACATAAGGGTGGTGATGATGGTAGAGCAGAGAGAGGAAGGGCCTTGGTAATTTGAGTGAGAAGAACAAAGAATACATGAGTGAGTCAAAGACAACACCAAGTTTTTGAGCCAGGGAGAGTGACAAACAGGAAGTGATTAAAAAAAAAAAGAATATTCACAATGCTCTTCCAATCATTACAATTTCAGAGAATCGGAGGGCTCAAAGGAAGACAGAGTAGTCACAGGCCCACCAGGCCTCCAGACTCCTGGGATACACAGCTTTTTTATTTTTGAGACAGGGTGTCACTCTGTTGCCTGGGCTAGAGTGCAGTGGCATCGTTATAGCACACTGCAGCCTCAAACTCCTGGGCTTAAGGGATCCTCCTGCCTTAGCCTCCCGAGTAACTGGGGCTAATTTTTCTATGTTTTTGTAGAGATGGGGTCTTACTCTTGCTCAGGCTGGTCTCAAACGCCCGACCTCAAGTGATCCTCCGCCTCAGCCTCCCAAAGTGCTGGGATTACAGGTGTGGGCTACTGCGCCCGAGCCCTCCATTCCTTTTTGTTGAGGAATGATATTCTAGTGTATGGATATTGTTTATCCATTTACCAGGAGATGGACATTTGGGTTGTTTCCACTTTTTGACTATTATGAATAATACTTCTATGAACATTCCTGTGCAAGTTTTTGTGTAGATATGGTTTCAATATTCCATTGATATGGAATCAATATTCCATTGATCTATATGCCTGTCTAGTACTGTACAGCTGTAATTACTATAGCTTTTCAGTGAATTTCCAACTGTTACTTCCTTTTCAAGATTGTTTTGGCTATTCTGGGTCTGTTGAATTTCCATATGAATTTTAGGATCAGCTTGTAAATTTCTACAAAGAAATCAACCTTTGTTTTGATGGGCATCGCATTTATCACTTTGCTTCCTGATGACACTTAAAAATGAATATGCTAGTTCATATTTATATCATGAAATTTTACTTAAATAGCAATGCGGTCTCAAGTTTTCCTATTAAACAATTAGAAAACTTGAAAGGACATGTTTATTTTGAATATCACACATGAACGCAGGGTTTCAGTTTGTTTAAAGACTTTATTTCCAACAGATGTTACAGCTTATGAATCATAAAAATCATCAAAATCATCGATGGATGTGTTATGGTTTCTAGGACGTAAAGCAGCTTCAATTTCTGAGTTACTGTCATCAGACTCACCCCAGAAGGCTGGAAGACAAAACCAGATAGCCATTTAACATTTCTGCACTCTGATTAAGAGTTTACAAAACAGTACAGGAGAACTAACATTAACTGGTGCACTGGCCTGCAAAAGGCCTACTAGGGACACTCCATGATGTATCTGACCAGACACACCTGGAATGCATGTCAATATTGCACAAATGTGTATGTTTCACAGTATGTTCTATGCATTGTCATAGAAAACACTTTGCAGAATACTTCCTTCTCCCTTCTGTTGTGCCCAACTCTTTACTATAGAATAGGGATTTCAAATCAGGGTTAACCTGGAAGCAGGGTGACCTGGGGTGTTCTATCAGGCCTGACCACCCCTTCACTCTGCTGATCATCCACTTCATCTCCCGCCATTCTCTACAAGAGCAGAGAATAGAAGGGAAAGACGTGGCAGGGGAATGAGCAGTGATGTTTAGCCTGAGACAGGACTTGAGTCTACATTATTTATCTGGGAGGTGATCCCAGGAACCATGGCAGGGAGTGACACAGGGAAGAGAGGAAGCCAATGACAGGCATGTTGACCAGCAGGTGCTGGCTGTGGACGGGAGGCTCAATCCTGCTGGGGACCCTCTGAGAGACGGTAGCACTCTCCTCACATTGTCCCCGTGGAGAGTGAGGGCGCGAGGGTGTTGGCTCACCAGCGCCCCTTTCTTGTCTGAGGGTTGTTCTCAACCCAGGGCATCAGCTCTCTGGCACTGTAGGCTGCCCTGTGAGGGTTGAGCACAACCCTGTGGGCAGAGGAAGCCCTCGGGCAGAGACCCACAGCTGCCTGGTGTGAAAGGCTGCAGGCACGGCCATCAGCTGGAGCTGAGATGACCTCCAGGTGGTCTGATGGGATGTGGTGGGGCATGGATGGCATTTACTACACTGAAAGCTTCCCTGACTATACTGACAACTATATGGCATGACCTGCAGCTCTGCACTGGCTTCTTATGCACAACTCCATTTAATCCTCGCACCAGCCTGGTAAGGTAAGTATTAATGTCTCCATTTTACTGAGCAAACTGATGCTGGGAGAGATTAAGTAACAGGCCTCAATCACAAGGTTGGTGGTGGTCAAGCTGGGAGTCCCACCCAGGTCATCTGACCCATGCTCTCCATCGCAGCCCACTGGGGTTGACTTAAGGAGACAGGAGCAGAGCGAGCCCGAGCTCTGTAGGGGATGTGGCACAGTGTCATGGTGGAAGGAGGGTTACATTCTCCCTCTGTGAGCTGGGCTTTGAAGGATGCATCAGAGCCCCCTGGGCTAAGGAGAAGGGAAAGGAACTTCACACAGAAGGAATGGCATGAGCAAAGATACAGAGGCATAGGTGTGGTGTATCTGGAGAAAGCTGATTGTGGCCTTCCCAACACAACCCAAAGGAGGCAGGTCCTGGGAGGAACAAGCCAGAAAGTAGAAGGGGCCAGACCATGAATGGAGCAAGTTTAGGCTCTGTCCTGCAGGTAGTGGAGAGGCATTGGCAGCTCTTAAGCAGGAAGGTAAGAAGGGTGAATCAGGTTTTGGATGCTGGTGGCCAGGTGGACAAGTCAGGGCCCGGGAGGGGCTGGATAAGAGGAAACCAGTTAGAGTTACTCCAAGAGCCCTGCCACGTCGTGAGCAATGAGTACTTGTGGGGCACAGGCAGTGAGGATGGGGAGAGAGGCAAGAAACCTTCCGTAGGTGGAATATACCAGTGTTGGTAATCAATTAGATGTGGAGGCCAGGATCCCCTGCACATCACACTTGCAAATGAGACTGCTCTGCCATTGTGGTCCACGGCACCTGTGTGGGTAGCCTTGTTCCTGAAGAACTGTGCCCCAGGATGCCCTCAGACCCCACCCGAGGGACAGCTGCGAGGGATCTCAGGTATGCTTCAGGCCTCACACGAGGGTGTAGAAAACGAATACACGTCACACACAACTTTTTTGATTAAAACACAAAATGAAAATCTGGTGTCCTATGGCTTAAAAATCTGCCTTTTGATATAATTCACTTTTTTTCAGTAAAAAAAGCTCCACAAAGGTATAATTTTCTAGGTTAAATATCTGTCAGTGTTCCCTTTAAATTTAGTGCCTGTTTCCTTGTTTGCCATGACCAAGAGTTATTTCTCTTACCTTTAGACTTTAAATTGGTCATAAGTTTTGTTTTGTTTTCATGCCTGTAAGATAAAGAAATAGCCTAAGTCCTGAAAAAAAAAGACAACCCGACTAATATTTTTACAATGAGCACATTAAGGAAGAAGCACCGTTATTCACTGAAAGGCCAGAACTTTACATTTACCTCCCAGATTTTATAAGCAAAAAGAAAATGCTGGGACTCTCTATGCCTTGATGGGAGGGTCACTGCTGCGACAGCATCACCCCTGTCCATATGACCCCCTTGGTCTGCCTGGCCCGCCCTGGGTGTGCCGTGCATGTGCTGGGGGCCTGTGTTCTTCCTCGAGGATGACTGCACCGCCGCTGAGGCAGAGGACCGATCTCCCATCAACAGGCCTTGGAAAGCACTGACATGTAAATTACTTATCTCAGTTGAGCCAGTGGCAGCAATTCTAACAGTTTAACAAAGGAGTTCAAAATAAACACATGGTAGAAAAAAAAGTAAGTTATCATGCACATCTACCCTTAGGATTCTGTGTACCAAATACATAAAAATGCTAGCGTCTGTAGCATCTAGTACCTAGTGACTTGTCCACTAAAGCCAATATAACAAGCAAACCGGCCCAACGGGGTACGATTTCTCCATGTGCCTTTTCAGGAGCTGTTGCAATTTTAATGCATTTAAAAGTCTCCTCTGAGAGCATCATTTCAATTTTTTATTATACTTAGATTCTTTAAGGCTTGTACTGAATGGTCAAAGGAGATGTTAGACAAGAAACCATTACTTGTGCACGGCTACGTATTTGCTTTATACCGCGTGCCACCGCTGCTCTTCTGGATGGAGGAAACCTCTGAATTCATCTTTTCCTTCCCTCTGGGCCAAGTCTGGTTTAACCTATGGCTTAAAAATCTGCCTTTTGCCTTAATTTACTTTTTTCTTCCAGTAGACAAAGCTCCACTAAGGTTAAATTTTCTGGGCTAAATATCTGTCAGTGTTCCCTTTAAATTTAGTGCCTGTTTCCTTATTTGCCATGACCAAGTAGTGTCCATGGCCATTTCTCCATGAAGAGCAGAAGACCCCTATGGCCATCTGGAAGCTGACAGTCATGGAGCTGCCAGGAATGTGGGGAGCTACCAGGAAGGTGAACTTGCAAGAATCCATCTTATAGAAAGTGCACACACCCGTGCACACACACAATAAATGCGACTATGGGTTGTAGCTACTATTTCCTCACCTCCCATTACCTGAGGACATGGGGCTAGGTGCTGGAAGGGAGTCGGATTATAAAAACACTGGTAGGGGTGCAAAGAGAGGCTAATTTGCCAGTCACAGTCCAAATAGTAGCCACGGGGGAACAGGCGAGGTCACCGATGGCTGGGAGAACTGAGGCAGTGGGCAATGAGCAGCTGCAGGGCCCCTGAGGAAGCGAGGTGTGTCCTGGACTCTGCTGTGAAAGAGAGGATTTCCCAGGCCTGGATGAGGGACAGGATGTGGCGGGGTGGGGCATAGGGGAGCCCCTGACACAGGAGCAAGGTTACAGAGGCAGGCAAATTTGGGCCAGGTCCCCGTGGCCCCAGGCCATGTCTCTGAGCTCCAGAAACATATCCAGTGCCCAGTTGGTGGCTCCACTTGGCTCCTCCAAAGCACCTCATAGTCATGGTTACTTCCATCCGTGACCAAACTCACCATCCTCCAGCATGGTCCTCTCTCCCCCCGCAAAACCAGGCCCTCTTCCTGCCTCAGCAAATGGCACCCCCCACCCACTAGTGCCTCCCAAGCCCCTTTCCACTCCTCTGCCCTCCACACCAGGTCAGCCCATACGTCCTGCCAAGTTATCCTCTAATACTTCCCATGGTCCTCCTCATTTCCCTACGCACTGCCACCAACACTGGTCAACAAAACCAGCATCTCTTGTTGCATCTCTGCAACAGCCTCCTAATTGGTGACACCATACCCATCTTGTCCCATGATCCATTTTCCACTCAGCAGCAAGAGTGAACTTTTCTTTTCTTTCTTTCTTTTTTTTAGAGACAGGGTCTTTCTCTCCTGCCCAGGCTAGAGTGCAGTGGCATCATCATAGCTCATTGCAGCCTCCATGGAACTCCTGGGCTCAAGGGATCCTCCTGCCTCAGCCTCTGGAGTAGCTGGGCTGCAGGTGTGAGCTACCATGCCTGAGTGAGCTTTTTGAAATGAAAATCTGATCACTCCACTTTCTTGCTTAAAATTCTTCAATGCTTTCCCATCGTTTTTGGCACAAAGACCTAAATCTGGAACAGTGCCTCCAAAGTGGATGCCCCATACGGGGCGGGCTCTCCCACTGCAGCCTCCCCATTCCCCACCCCCCACCCTTACTGCTGAGTCCTCATCAAAGTTGCTGTTTCACACTCATTTGTAAGCTAACTGATGTGCCACCCCTGCCCCTCTGGACTGAAAGCTCCATGAAGGCAGTGACCATACCTGTTTTAGCTCACCTGGGTAGCTCAGTGCTACGCACATAATAGGGGCTCAGTGAATACATGTGGAATGAACAAGTGAACCTCACCAAGCACATGGCCCTGCTTAAAGGCACTTGATCAATATTCAACAATACAATATTTGATTTGCATGTTTCTACTTAGTATGTGACCTCAAAATCAGGTTGTTCAAGTTTCTTTAGCTTCCCTGATGGCAAAGAAAAAAAATTAAAATCCAGAAAAGCCAAAGAGGGGGAAAAAAAAGAAAGAAAAAGTTATGTGCAATGCTGCAAACACGGCCACATGAAAACCATCTATGCAAGTGAGGGTCAGGAGGCACTTAACTCATCAAAAGCAAGTCAGCGGCAACACTGGGTCCCACTGTGGAGATGACCTGCCGAGCATTCAGGGACCCTCACTTCTGCACGGGGTATTCTAGGCAAAAATGAATTCTGGAAGCCATGTCTCCACAAGGCTGCTTGAACTTGCTTTTTCTGGTTGTCCTGTGGTTACACAGTGTGGCTCTGAGAACATTTAAGCCACAGGAAGCCAGTACACATCCTGGTAAAATGTGAATTAATTTCGTAATGGTTGTTAATTGTCTGTTTTATTACTTTTCTCAGAAGAAACGTGTTTCAGAACTAAGTGTGTGTAGTCTACCCACTGAGAAGAGCAGAGCTTTCCCGTGTTTTCTGCTCCACCCTCACAACTAAGGGGCAATTATTTTGCCTTTTGGGAACCCATCTCTAAAAGTCAATGTGACACTGCAATTCGAGGTTGATTTTTATTACGCACAATTCTTAGGGTCAACATTTCTTTCTCTGGGTCATTACCAACGTGTAAAGCTAAGGCAAGGCTGACAGGGAAAGCATGGGAACTTTCTGGAGTGCTGGATGGAGCCAACTTGTTTAGCTACTACAGTAAATAAAAGAAAAACAAAAATAAATTCATTTCAGAAAGCATAAGAAATGAAAGTTAAAGTTATAGGCCATGGGATTTGGTCACCATACTCCATGAAATGTGCCTGGAATCCAACTGCCTAATCTCCTGAGTGTGTGGAAATAATGTTTCTATCTTATAAGGCACAGGCTGGCAAAGGTTTTCTGTGAAGAACCACACAGTAAATAGTTCAGGCTTTGTGGGCCATAGGGTCTGTCAGAACTCAACTCTGTGGTTGTAGCATGAAAACAGCCATAGACAATTTGTAAACTAATGGATATGGCTGTATTCCAATTAAACTTCATTTATAGACACTGAAATTTGAATTTCATGTAACTTTCAGGTGTCATGAAACATTGTCCTTCTTTGACTTTTTTTCCCCAACCATTTAAAAGTGGAAAAACTACTCTTAGCTTGCAGGCTGTACAGACCCAGGCAGTGGTCTCAGCTTGGCCCAAGGGCCATAACTTGCCTCTTGTAAAGAACTGCCAACACGAGATGCCCATGCAGCATGTAGCAAACCATGCAGCAAACCCACTTCTCCCCTGTATGGTCTCTCATGGGTAACTCTTGGGAGCCCCAGGTACAAACTTGGAATTTTTTCCCTAGAAGTTTATAATTAGACTGGAGGTCTTACTTCAAAATAAATGATTATCAGGTAAGACATCACAGATGATTGGGTAAATTCAAATATAACCATGTTCTACTGGTCTCATTATACTGGAACAATTATCTCTGCAGATTTTTCCAGTAGGTTTGGTAATTTTTTCTCCTAGCTGTACCGTGACCACAACATACCCCATTGGGGAGATACTCAATTGTTACCATTTTGCCATATTGGCTTTATCACATATCTTCCCTCTGTCTATTCATTAAGCCATCTTATTTTTGGATTCATTTTGGTAATTGCTTATAAATTCCTCTGCTATTGATAAACCATATTAGGACAATTCTAATCAAAATCACTTGTTCTTGTCCTTGTTAAGCTTAAGAAGTTAAGGTTAACAGAACAGGGCTTATCTAAGAGCAGCCCTGGCACAGACTAAGCACCCTATATCTGAAATCATGATGACACAGTGCACTAACAAAAATAGTAAAAATTATGTGTGTTAGTTGCTCATTTTATATGAGTAAAAGGTTAACATAGCTAGAAATGGTCTACATAATCGACATAAATACAAAATTAGATGGAAAGGGTTACTGCAAGCATTAAGTTTTGCTTTGTGGAGCCAGTGAGTAGAGAAAAAAATGAGACACGGAATACCTAAGGCTACGAAACCCACTGTTCACTTGTTCAGAAAGTTCAGCGGTTATCCAGCACTGGTGATTAAGAAATTGCCCACTCCGATGAGGAGCTCACACTGCTCGGAGGGAGGGTACCAGCAAATAGCTCCTACCCTTGCACTACAGGTGATAACAGAAATAGCCATGGGGGCCACGGGGGTGGGGTGGGGGGGTGAGTATCCTGTACAGCCAGGACCTCTGCTTAGGAAACTTTCAGAAGGGTGAGTTAATCCTTGAAACATCTAAAAGGCATCAACTGGCCACGCAAGGTGGCTCATGCCTGTAATCCCAACAGTGTGGGAGGATCGCTTTAGACCAGGAGTTTGAGACCAGCCTGGCAACATAGCGAGATCCTGTCTCTACAAAAAAAATAAAAATAATTAGCCAGGCATGGTGGTGCATGCCTGTAGTCCTAGCTACCTGGGAGGCTGAGGTGGGAGGATCACTTCAGCCCAGGAGTTCAAGGGTACAATGAGCTATGATTGCACCACTGCATTCCAGCCTGGGCAACAGAGCAAGGCCCTGCCTCAAAAACAAATAAATAAATTAATTAATTAATTAAAATAAAATAAACTAAAATAAATAAATAAAAGGCATCAACCAAGTGAGAGTGGGACAGGAGCATTCCAGCAAAAGAGCAGGGATAAAGCCAGGGACATGAAATAGCATGTTGTTATGAGGATGTGACACACAGCCTGGTGCTGTTAAGAATGTTCATGATGTAGCAAAATTGCACAGTACTCCATGAGTAGATACAAATAAAAACTAAATGCCAAAAAAAAAAAATTGTTCATGAGCAGGGGTGTATGGGGGAGCCGGCTGGCAAGGGTGCGCAGGCCAACCATGCTTAAGGGGATGCAGGCAAGCAGGGCTCCTTGACAGATTTGCAGCAGCAGAAATGGGTATTGGATACTCATTCCTGGCCCTAAGTGGGGAGGAATTTGGAGAACAGAGTGAGGGATGTCCTAATGTTAGTAACACACTGACTTTCAACTTCATGGTCAGTATCTTTTTTTTTTAAAGAAAAAATATCCACAGCCCATTAACAAACATACCCAAGTTATTGTGACTTTGAAGCCATGTCTGTGGAGTTTGGCAATGAGACTCCGAGGGCCCTGCCAAGAGCAGTCTATGGTGTCCAGGATAACAAGGAGTGGCTCCCAGTGGGAAGTGTCCTTCTAGTTCTAAGGTCTTATTATAAGGCTGAAAATAACTAATTTATGAAAAGACATGCTCTCTAGACTGTGAATTCTAAAATTTGTAATGATTTTGACTGCTAGCTGAAAATCAGTCTTAAAACTTCTCAAGTAGCATCATCAGCTGGAATTTCCCCCAAAACAGACATGTTTCTGAAAAATAGAAGGTTAAAAAAAAAATCCTGAAAGAAAAAACTCCCAATGACTGTGCCAACAAATCTTTGTAAATACTAAATTTAAGTTTTAAAGGCCCACCGGGCTGAGACGGTTTTAATTTGACAAAGTCTGGGCGCCCCCTCATGGTTAATCAGGGGTCCTGCAGCAGATGCTATTTTTAGCTGCCTGGGGTCAACTTGCTAACTTCTTCCCTTCAAATAATCAAGCAAGTGATTGTTCTTATGTGCTCTGTGCAGAAAAAACAAAGTATGTGGGTTTATGATAAGAAATATGGACTGTTGAGGAAGCTGCTAATTCAGTAGAATTTAAGGAGAATGTAGACTTGCCAAGCCAATGACAGAGAAGGGTGCTTTTACATGAGAACCTAAAGGACTTCCAGGAAAAACTCATTTTTATTTCACTGGACTATTGGTTCCTTGTGATCTTTATGTTATCCCAGGGAAAATGGCACAGTGATCAGGCAAGAAGAGACGATGCCATGGCCCCCATTAGAGACTCAGCTGCAGGCTGGCGCCCTCCGCTGGCCACTCCTGTGGCTGCAGGGCTGGCATGGAATGCCACCCACGGTGGCCCTGCCAGGGTTCAGTGGCTGGGTGACTTCTGCTACGTTTACCCCAGGCAATTATGTTGCAAGCACACACCCTTTTCTTTTGGTTAAACATTATCTCGATCCAACCAGTAAGCTGAAGTTACAAGGCAGGAACCAGTAAGCTTAAGTTACAAGGCAGGCTGTTAAAATATATTCTCCATTGAATAAATGGGTTTGGGAGAGTGAAAACCGCTTCCTAGGGAAGGTAAAGCAAGACAATGTCTGCAGAGGAGAGGAAGCTCTGGCATGCACCCCTGAACAAAAGGGAACAAGTGGTCTTTACTCAGAGAACAGCTTCCTATTAGGACTCACTCCTTCGTACATTATGCCTTTCATCCCCACTCAACCACAAAATGATTTTGCTGAAGCAAATACAATGGTAGAAAAAGATTTACACTGAAAGAATCTTTAATAATAAACTGTTGCCGATCTGCCTACTTGCCCGTGATTTATAATACAATAAACATCGGATTCTATTATGGCTCATGCACTGAAGCTGCTGCTCTGAAAAATGGAATATGAAAGCACCCAGACCCCACCACCATCACCATGAAATGAGCATGTATAAATGTGCTAAGAGTATCTCTTTGCATCTTTTATAGCTTGTGTGTATTAATCTGTAACGCTTATTAAGAAAGTCATTGCTATGCAAAGCAGCACCCAATCCCTTTCTCTGGCTTTTCAACAGGAGTGCACTGTTTAGCCAATAGGACGGACCCTCTGGCCCTCATTCTGCATTCATCACAGGCAACATTTGCACAATGTATCTCTCAAAGGCGGCTGAAAAGAAGGCCTTAATACTCATGTAAACAACTGCAAACCAATTACTTAATGAATCAGGCCCACACATAATGAGGTGCAGACAAAGAGCTATAAATGCATTTTTGCACCCAAGCCGCTGCTTTAAAGTAAAATCCCTCAGCTGTAGTTTGGGCTTAACTAGCACATCATAATTATTGTCTCTAGGACATCAGAGGAAGCCATTTTTTTTTTTTTAAGGTCCATCGGGTCTTTTTTTTTTTTTTTGAGGTTGCTCATCAGCTCACTGACAAAATAGAGCAAAGTAGAATTTTTAAAAGTGCTACAGCAGCACTGCACTGTTATGTTTATTCTCAAGTACTGGGTTTTGAGACCACTTGTAAAAGCAATAAAGCACAAGGAGTGACTGCAGTAAGTGGGATCCTTAAACGTAAGCCTCTAAGAAATTTCAGTGAATCCAGGCACAAACAGCCAAACCGGAGCTCTGCAAAGCCCAGGATGGCATATTAACAACACCAAACCCAGCACAAGAACCAAACTGTGACAGACAGCAAGCCAAACCCGCGCACTCGACGCCCAGACCTTTTCATCACTGGATTATTATCAAGTGTCTAGAACCAAGGGTTCCTTGAAGACCTTTTTGCGTTGTTTTTTTTTAAAGGGGGTGATAAGATTACTTGTTAGGAAATTAATTTTATGCAGAAACAATAGTAATAACAAAAGTCCTCTGCCTCAATTTGAAGGGGAAATAAGTTTGGTTTAGTGAAATTAAATATTTAGTAAAATATAGAAATATTTTCATAAAATGTGTAATTACCAGGCTAAGAAATGTTCTACAAAGTCCAATTGCTTTCTGAATGCATTTAAAAATTGCCCAAAGAACATACACAAAGAAAGTTTAAAAAGAATTGGGTTTTTCAGTGCCTCTAAAATATAATGGAGATAAATACTTCTAACAATCTTTAAAAAGTAAAGGCATATATTATTAAGCCAAATGGTAACGGTAAACCCTGAAAACTATCTGTAGAATTTACTGTCTTTTAAAATTTCTTTTAGAGGATCTAGAACTTGAATTTATAATGCAATCATAGAAATATAATACTTTAACATTCTTCCTGTCCCACTTATCTCCCACTTCCTTCAAAAATATGGATGAAAACCCAGGTATTAAAGATAATAGTTTTAGATAATAAAATGAGTATTTCCCTAAAATTGAACTTCTCAAGTTTCTAAAAGCAAGAATTTTAGAAATTCAATCTTAGTTTAATTTATTCCAGGTCCTGTAATGTTTTTACAAAATATAAATGAAAATAGAATTTTTTTCACTTTAAAAATACTACATTTTTGGACCAAATTATTTTATCATATGGGACATTATATGTTACATTAGAAATGTAAAGTTCCTCTTTCAAAATTTCATCGGGGCACGTAGTTAATTCACATGTAATGCAATCCTCTAAAAGACACCTTTTAATGAGCAATGCTATTATGAAAGGAAACTTGCCATGCTGTTTTAAATGATATTTAGCCCAAAGCCAAAGGGTAGATATTTCATCAGATGATTGCTTATACTCCCATCTGTAAATTCTTTCTAAGTGACTTGAAGCCACTGCATGATTAGTATTTTATGTTGATGACAAATTCAACACACTTATCATTGCTCAAGCAACTTACAAGAAGTGCTACAGTTTAACAAATGTGAAAAGATAAAATATGTTCTTTATGGAAAATAAAGTATCAGAAAAGGAAAGAATAATCTAGCCTAAATACTTAGTAAAAAAAGAGGAATATAAAAATGAATATCCAGCAATTGCTGGTTTATATATATATCAGCCATCTCAGAAAGAAGAAACATGCCACTTTATTTCTTTTAAGGCCTTATGTTTTCTCTCTGCCCTTTTTCTGACAACCTCCATTGTGTGGTCTCTAAGCAGTCCTACTGCGAGCAGCTGTAGACGCTAATTTGTGGTTCACTGAGGTGTCAATTGAGTCTTAAACCAAGGAAACAACAGCTGCAAAACAATACTTGGCTCTGGTGCAAATATTTTCAAAGGTAGACTAAAGTTTCAACTGTTATTTTAGATAAACAAAAACCCAAACCATAACCCTCCAAGTCACAAAACAAAATGATATGCAGCCAGAGTTTATTCATTGTGTAATGACATTTCTCATCTTGTTGCTGCTATTCAGAAAGGCTTTCAAGACTTTACCTTGACAAAGGACTTCCTTCCCTAGATGAAAAACTAGCTTCCGAAGCGATTTTGTTAGTTGTCTTTGTCTTGAATGTACTGCTGCCAAAATTCAAACCTGTAATGAGCATAAACACGATGAGTGTTAGCTGCCGTGCAGCAACGAAATGAAATGAAGCAGCAGCCTCACAGTAACTTTGGTGAAACAAATGCCAACAGAGGAAGATGCTGTTCAAGCCCCAGAAGGCAAGGGAGCTTCTAGGGCAAGGACTGAAATGTTGGTAGAATACTGAAAGGGAGTATATGGTGTGTGTGTGTGTGTGTGTGTGTGAGAGGGGAGTGTTCCTGTGATACTAAAACTGAAGCCCCAAAAAGTAAAAAATAAAATCTCTCAAAGAGCTCAATCTTAAATGGCCAAGATGCACAGTAAACACATGAGTCTCTATTACAGCACAAAGCACTGGGTAATTCTCATTGTTATGACACATCAGCAGCAGACCAGGTCTCAGAAATAACTGACACCCTGATGACAGTTACCCACCCTACCCACCCTTAAGCCCCTCTGCCAAATCCTCTTATTTTCCATCCCACAGAGGAGAATGAGTGTCCAAGGAAAACCATCAAGGCCACTCCTTAACCAGCCTGCAAAGTTTGAGGAGGATGCACAATCCACCTCTTGCCCTGAATTGGACTATCCCCACAATGCCCCCACCTGCAGGGGAATCCCTGAATCCCTGATCTCTGCCTCCTGGGAGTTCTCAGCCTTGGATGTTTCTGCTACAGGTCTGCTTCTTAACTGTCAGTCACCTGAGATCACAGAGAGTGCATGGGCATCTTTGCAAAAGGCATTTGCTGACTTTCTAACCTGTATCCTGCCTGCCTGCATGTAACCTCTGCAGCAAAGCGATTCTCTTAACAATGTATCCACATTCGGCCCTAAGAGGGTTTCCACGTGCTTAACATGACACGGTCTTTTAAGACATGAAAACTAAGGTTCAAGGTTTAAGTGGCTTTTCTTAGCGACAGGTCTAGAGACACAGACCTAAAATAGCTCACTCTGAAAGTAACAGAAACATGCACTACTTCTTCACTGGTTAGATTTGGGGGTGGCTCTTTGAACTGAGTGCACATCCCTACCACTACCTGTAACAATGCTGTTAAGGTCCCCTCCGCTCTCCCAACCCACTTTCTGCTTCTCTTTGGAGCTCATAGAAATCCCCAGGACCAGAGGGAGAATGGGGGCGAAAAGGCAATGCACAGCCAAAGGTAAAATGAATCCCAGAGGCAGTATCTAACTATAATCACAGCAAACACCAGCAGAAGCACTTCCGTGAGTCTAATGCCAGAAAATACGGAATGTTACAAAGCACACAGTGTAATTTTGCATATGGAGTAAACTATACAACCCATAGGTGTCATTTCAATTATGAGTAAATTAATAAAAATGCATGGATTATTAGTATATTAATAGTTCCATAATTTTTGATACACATCCAAGGGACTATAGTTTATGTCAAATTTACTCATCCTTTGCACCTGTCCAATTAACTATCCAAAATATACTTACCAAAAATAGATTTGTGGAGTTGCCTTCCAAACTGTGTGTGTCTGCTAACCAGCTTTAATGCTCCAAGCAAGTCATCAGTCCCCTGGGGCCTCATTTGTATAAAGTGGGGGTGGGATCAATACCTTCTAAGATCCCTCTGGATTCTAATTCTGTGACTCAAATGTGAAGACGGTAATGAAAAGTAAATAGTTAAGAGTTTGAAAGTTATGTCTTTCCAAAGTGATGATGCCTTCCATCAGGACAGAGACTCTGTTTTATATCTCAATAAACGACAATGTCTTATGTTTGCAGAGTTCAAATAACCACTACTACCACAATGGCTAGCTCTCCCAGGGGGCTTTTTGCTACCAGGCACTATGCTGTACATTTAACTTGCAGTAGCTCACTGAATCCTCAAAACAATCCAAACAACTGAATTCTGCAGCAACCGACCCTACCACTAATATTATCTAGGAAATTGCTCTCCCAACACAGACAACTAAGTCTGATGCACCATAAGCATGTCCCTTGAAAATGTCTGTTTGAAGAAGACATCTTTGAGGCAATTGGGAAATCTGAATATGGACTGAGAATTACATGATATGAAAAAAAATCACTGTTTATTCTGATAGGTAAAATTACGGCATGGTGGATATGTAAAAATAAGAAAGCCATTAATGTATATTTCCTTCTATATTAATCCATTTTACTTTCACAAAGGGGGTTGAGATGACATATTTTAAAAAATGTGTAATAAAAGGAAAACCACTGAAAATAATAAATGCACAAGACAGTATAAAAAAACAAAGAAAATTACAATTAAAACAAAACTCTAAATTGAAGGAACTATAATCAAGCTTAAAATTTAGTTTTCCTGGGATTTATAGTCTTTTCATTAAAAGAACTCAAAATCCCCCAACATTCTGGGGAAGGAAGGCAGCTCAGCACAACACTGCCCACTGGATGATCAAGAGGCTGGGAGACCTTGGGAAGAGAAGGAATTTGGGGCATCTCCTGTGGTGGTTAGTGACAAGTTACTTTCATGACATGTCAGACAGACTCCACGGGCCTGTGAGGGCCATCGCCATGCTGGGGCAGCACGTATCCAGGATGAAGGGCTCTTCCAAACGTCTGTTCACTAAGGATAAGAAAGTTCTCACTTATTCTGACCTGGTGACAGCTTGTTACAAAGCAAACTCCAGAGACCTTCAAAGAATGACTCCCCTTTCCTGAACACAGCACTGGCTGCTGCCCTTGGCCCCTGGACACTGGCTTGAGTATGGAATCTGCCCTTATTTACCTGACAGTTGTGAGGCAGAAGCACCGGCCTTTCGAAATCTGTCTTCAGTTCGATTTGTATTATCCTGAAGGGTAGACTTCTTCAGCAACTGGTAGGCTTTTGTTTCTACAGATTTAAAAAAAGCACAGAAATACTGAATTTTCTATAGCTCATTGAGAAATTTCTTAAATTCTTCCTATGAGATTAATACTTTTCAAATGCATGCAAATTATTTTTTTGAAATTCTGAAAACAAAAAATAATTTAGCTGAACCCATGTTTCAAGACTGAAAGACAAGTTGTATGAGTTTATTTGAGGTGGCTGAATTCCAATCATTGTTTTAAGTGGGTCTGTGGATAGGTTTAACATCATAGCAAAATAGTTTCTCTTCCCTCCAGGCCTCACAGAAATAGCTACAGGAATGAACCAGAAGAGACAAGACTAACTTCCTAGGTGGTCAGGCCCCTCAGGTGCTCCCTGCCCTGGCTTTCAGGCTCTCCCACTCGAGTGTGGGGGTTCTGGGAGAGGGCTGGCAGTATGGGCAGGTCAGGAAGGACAGTGGCAGCAGGATGAGCTCAGAGTCTCACAGCTGAGGAAATCTCACCAAGGCCTGCCAAGGGGAAAGAGAGTGGATTTGCAGGAAGTAGCAGTAGCCTGGACCTGGCTTGTGTTCACAGGCCGCCCTTGGCCATGCAGGGCTTCTAATGGCATCTGCTGTAAGCTAAATCGGGGAAGACTATCGGGAAAAACAGCAAACAAAACTTACATAAAGAACCCAAGTGGCACAACCTTGCCCATTACTTTAAGTCTCGAGGGAGGACACTGGGATGAAACGGCAGACAGAAAACTAGAGTTTTAGCATAGACATAGCAAAATAGCACCCACGTCCACATCTTCAATGTGGCCACAAATGGATTCCCGCTGTCAGTGCCAGGGGCTGGCAATTGGCTGCATTCCTGTTTTTGTTGGCTCAATCTAAGAACTTAACCATGAATCCCTTATTACTGAATTAAAACGACCACCACACTGAAGAATAAAAATATAACATATCTTGCCCTACTGAAAACCAATCACAATAAAAATGAGAATTTAAAATGAGCCTCATACTTTGGAATATTAAATGCTATATAATTAAAATATGTACAGATCAGGGATTCTTAACTCTGAAGATAAATTCTAAGGCAATACTTTTTAACACTGTTGGATTGTGAAATCAGTTTGGGACATTGGAACTAGTATCTTGAAAAATGTAACAAAGAAAACACCAGATGCAGTGCATGCAGAAGGGAAAGTGCTGTCTCGTGTAACACGTAGGTATGTGTGTGTGTGAGTATGACTGGGGATAGAAAGTGTTTCCTGGTGAGGTTGGTCCCATCGTCCCAAGATGGCTCCCACAGGATGGCATCGTGACACCCTCTAGGCTAATCCTAACATCCATGTTACTTCCCATGTGGTATAAGGTAATTTTGGGAGAAGGAAGATATTAATAAAATCAAAGACAGAGTGTCTGAACTGTAAAGGTAAAGAATCACTATAAAAGAGATGAAAATGTCCTGCTTTTATTTTATAAAAGACAACCAAAAAGTTTTTCAGCTTTTAGGATACAAGTCCAGATCTTAATGATTATATGCTATTTCTCCATTCCATTAAACTTATTTGGCCAAGGAAAAGATAGCAAAGACAGAAACTACAAAAAAAAAAGGCGCAGCTTCTTGATAAACAAAGGCTCCCTGCTGATGGAGGCTGAGCTGGGTTTGAAGCTCCTCTTGTCCATTACCTCCAGTGACACAGCCCTCCTGCTTCTCAGAAACCAGGAGAACATGTGTCACTGACTTTTAAGAGAGGATATCTGGGAGAAACCTTGAGCTAGTAGTCCTGAAGTAATTTTAGATTTGGGGGGATTAAGCGTTCTGCCCAAATACAAGACAGTACTGATATTATTGCTGGTTTGGGTCTACTAGCAAGGGAGGAAATTACCAATGTGAAGTGAATTCACTTTCAGCAACAAGGGACCATGTTAATACTCTGAAAAAGGTAAGCCCTTTAGATGTTCTGCACACTGGTCTCCTTCCCTTCCTTCTCAATGAACTTGGGCTCTGCAATTGGTCTTTCCCTTCAAGACCCGGAGTGTGCTTTCAGCTGATCAACGGTCTTGGAGAGGGCTCATTCTCCCACCCCATTCAACCAGAGCCCAATCCCCTTCTAGCCACGCTCCTCACTGGTGTTTCATCCTTAAACCTTCTGAGGCCCTTCTCCAAGCAGAGAGTCACTAAAGCCCATTGGACAACTTTTATCTGGGAATCAGCTGCCCTGGCCTCAGTATAAAGGGCTGGCAAAATCAGGCTGAGGACTGCTGGGCACATTGCCCACCCATACACCCCAGTGCATGCTTCCTTAAATGGTTTAAGGGCAAAGTGAAGTTTAAAAGGTACAAGGATTAAGTGCATTCACTTGGAGGAACAGATACTAACTGAGGCAGGACCAGAGACATCAAACCAGTCAGAGAGGGTGGAGTGGCCAGCATAGCTGCCACGTGACAACACGACGTCTGTATTGAGGATCAGATGTGTCAGCACTGGAGCTGTTCTCCCCATGGCATGTATCACCCCCTTACTTTAGTCAGAATTGCTGCACAAAACAACATATGAAGGACTGGGAGATGACCCACACAGGAAAAACAGAATTAATAAGGTTTGGTTAAATAAGGGGAGGTTAAAGGATATACAGCCTGCATAGAAACAAGGCTAGAGAAGGGAAGGAGGGTTCAAGGACACAGATACTGCAAATAGACTGGACAGGGTGGGGACTGTGAATACAGACGCCTCTGGGGCCAAGTAGATACCGCAAATAAGTGACTCTGACCAGGCGCGAGTTGTGGCCAGCCTGTGGCAAGCTAGAAAGCACATGCCCTGTCCATAGGGAATAGCTTTTCCTTGGCTACAGCGAACTGCTGCCAGATGGGAAAGTGGGCCTATTCTTGCAAGACTTCTGCCTTTTCTTTTTCTTTTCTTTTTTTAAATAAAACACTGCACAGGCCAAACAGAACATATCTGTAAACTTGAAACTAGATATTAGTGAGCAATTTTTTGTGTTCACTGAAAGTGGTACAAGAACAGGTAGGGGAAACCTGCAGCCAAAGGATACAAGTTAGGCGTTAGGAAAAGATTTCTCTTTGAAAAGCTTGAGGACCTCGAACATGTTATCCAGGGAGGCTGCAACTGCTATACGAAGATTTTAAGTAGCTGTCTGTATCAAATGGACCATGTTTCAGACTCGTTGGAGGCAAGAGAATATTTTTTGCTAGGGATTCTCAAACAATTCAGACATCCTCCTGAAACAGCCTAAGACTTGACCAGGATGCCAATTTCATGAAGCAAAAGGATAAAGCTGCTACGGACATGAAATTTGTGGCAACTCAGGCCCAAGTTTTTTTGGAAGGAAGACAGCAAAGAATCAAGTGGGTAAAAGCTACACTGTGCTGCCTTGCAAATTCAAAGTTATTATGAACGAACAAAGGAGTGCAAGTAACAAATCTAGAAGTTCAAGTTAGCCTGCTATAAATGAGGAAGGGGCAAGGTTCACATATTTCCAAGGGGAAAAGAATTTAGTTTTCTCAACTGCAAATAAACCATTAAGTCTGAAAATTTGAGGATTGGGTGGTCACTTAAGGCTTCACTTTCTAGCCTGACTTAATTTTTCAGGGAAACACTTCCTTCCATTAGTAAAGTTAAACTCTCAGAAAATATTGAGTAGTGAAAACGAACAGATAAAACAAACAGTTCTAAAGAATACAATTATTTTCAGTTGGAATGTTCTGGTACACACAGAAACAAACAAACATGCATGCTGAAGCTTTCAGTTCTGAATTTCTCAGTCAAGCATCTACTATATACTCAAATCTGTGTCAAGATTTAGTTTTAAAGTAGAAAATACTGCACTTTAAAACATAAAACAAGGCAAGGGGTTCCATCCCATGCAGTATCCAGGTCCAGGAGGTTAAAATCTATCCTATCTATTAATTCCAGATTGATGACATAATGAGATAGACACACTTTTCCTTACTTTGTTACATAAGCTGCCTAAACCCACCCAATCATCTCTCTTCCTGCAAAGTGCTAAAGGATCACTGAGACTGTTTTTTTTTTCCTTTTTGGTATGCATTTTATGTCTAGAAAATACAAACAGCTAGAGAAAGAAAGTGAAAACATGCTGAATAAAGGGAGGTAGGAGAGAGATGATGTTGAGGGGAGGAGAAAGAAAAAGCCTCAACTTCTTATCTTTTATTCTCTTTTATATGCAAATGTACACCTGCTATAATACTTCTAAATCTACAAATAAAAAGAAAAAGAAAATATCTGATGAACAAGTGCTTTTAACAACCCATTACAAGAGCCAGATAAACGCGTGGTTCACCAGCCTCTAAGGGGTGTCTTGGAGGCAGGGAATCTGCCCATTGCTTTTGCAGAAATCTTTAATGAAAAACAGAAGAGTTGGGCCCAGAAAAGGAATAACAAAGGGAGATGCAAACAATACTACCACTACAGCTAGAAAAAATGACCTTGAACTGACAAAGAACAGGGCATCTTCAAGTAAGGAAGGATAATTACTATTCCTATACGAAGTGTGTAGAAATTTAAAAATTGAATTTGAAAAATATTTTCTGTCCATTGAGTTTCCCAGTGCCGTTACTTTTCTACCCCCATGTGGTTTTTTTCCCCCACATTACACTAGATGTGTTGCTGACACTGTAAATGCAGTCATTTTTGAAAAATAAAATAAAAACTGTGAGCTGTATTTCTGGAATTAATAGATAAGATAAATATTATCACTGAAAATCCAGAAATCATTAGCCCAGTAATCTGCTCAAATAAAAATGAGAAAATAGGATACGGGTGCTTTCACAATTCTGAAAATACAAAAAAGTCATCTATAAAGAGGCAGTAAATCTACACAAATATGAGATGTACAGGTTTGGATCTGTAACCAGAATCTCTTTTCATGTTCTGACTTTCTGCAATAAACTCCACACCACCAGTAGACCTGGGTCTGCAAATCCATTGTCAAGGTTGCTCTCTGAGCTCTCAGGAAGAGAGGGCTGATGCACAAGAAGAGACATGAGCCACCTGGAGCTACTTCGGAAAATAGGGATTTACATTATAGTCTTAATTTCTATGGGGCAACTCAACAATGAAAGCTGAAATTAAATACCAGGCTTGTAATTGACCTTTAACAAATGTTCCCAAAATGAACTGGAACAGTTTGCTGGTATTACTTCCTATATAAATTTATAACCAGTGCTTGTTACTAAACAGTGTTCAATCTTGGGAGGTGAATTTTCAACTCTCAAACTCATGGAAATTTTGACTTTTCAAAGCTTAAGCAATCTCGATCAGAAAGCTGTATTTTATTGGTATAATTAAATAGTTTTTTAAAAGACAGTATTTTTACCAATTTTAACTCAATGATTTATATAATGAGAAGAATCAGAAATAATGTCTTAGGCCAGATGCAGTGGCTCACGCCTGTAATCCTAGCACTTTGGGAGGCCAAAGTGGGAGGATTGCTTGAGCTCGGGAGTTTGAGACCAGCCTGAGCAAGAGTGAGACCCCCGTCTCTACAAAAAATAGAAAAATTAGCTGGGTGTGGTGGCACATGCCTGTAGTCCCAGGTACTCAGGAGGCTGAGGCAGGAGGATCACTTGAGCCCAGGATTTGGAGGCTGCAGTGAGCTATGATGATGCTACTGCACTCAAGCCAGGGTGACAGAGTGAGACTCTGTCTCAAAAAAAAAAAAAAAAAAAGAAAAGAAAGAAAGAATGTCTTTATCATCAAGTAGTAGTGGGACTATATAGTAGGACCAGGAATAATCACTGTATAAGATGAACTGGATGCTAAAAATGTAAAATATGAAGAAAGCCCCGCTCACCCCTGGTAGTAGGCTGAATTGTGTTATTGTGTCTGCCTCCCTTGCCCTTCACAAATGAACCTCAGAATGTGACTTTATTTGGAAACAGGTTCTTTGCAGATGCATTAGTTAAGGGTCTCAAGATGAAATCATTCTGCATTTACCGTGGGCCCTAAATCCAATGGCTGGTATCCTTATAGGAAGAAGAGCACACAAAGAGACGCAGAAAAGCAGGCAACATGGAGATGGAGGCATAGACTGCAGTGATGCTACCACAAGCCAGCAGCCACCAGAGGCTGGAAAAGGCAAGGAAGGATTCTCCCCTAGAGCCTTCAGAAGAAGCATAACCCTGGTGGCACCTTGATTTCAGACTTCTAGCATCCAGAACTGTAAGGAATAAACCTCTGTTATTTTGTGATACTTTTTTACAACAGCCCTAGGAAAATAATACAACCCCGACCCCCGATTTTATTAAAATAAAGCCTGACCTCTTTTCTCTCTCAATTTGAGTTTCTTGTGTAAAACAAGGGTGCCACACAATATGATCTATAGGGGCTCTTTCAGCTTTGAGACCCCTGCTCTGTAGTTCTCAAGCCTAAGAAGTCACCCGCATGTGTTCTAAAATAGTTATGCCTGGGTCCCACCCCCCAAAAGTTCTGATATAATTGATCAAGGGTGTGGCTGGGGCATGGACACGTTTTAAAACTCCACATGAGATTCTACTGTGCAACCATCGTGGAGAATTTCTCTCGGCCCTTAGGAATTTATTTCCTTGAATGCAGAAACATCCAATCAAGAGCACCTTTTCAGAAAGGTGCCTTTCATTCTTTCATGGCCACATTAAATAAATACCACCACCCTGTAACATCATGAGGAATGCTTTGCTACTGCAAGCAGCAGGCCACAGGCCCATGGGTTAAGCCCCAGCAGGCTGGCCCCTGCCATAAAGGCAGGGCAGTGTGGACTGCAGTGGACAATCCAGCAGCATATGGCGGTTCCTTTGCTTTCTGCAAGTTGGGGGTTCCCTGTTCCAGGCCCAGCAGGTAACATGTCTTTACTGATTCTTGTCAGGAAAGCACTTCCAGGACAGGATAGGTGAAGCATGTTCTTAGCAAAGTCTCAGTACTAGAGGTGTTATGCCACTATACTTTGGTGGCCCAAAGTTGTCACTGCAGTTTTTCCTCCCAGGATATATCTAGCCACCAATGGCAATCTAGGCACTGTATGTTTCTAGCCCTTTTCCAATTTGATGTAAAACTTGAGCAGTATTTTGGGAAGCACTGCCCAGAACTCCAAGTGGCACCCTCTACATCTTTGCTGACCTCCTGGAAAGATTCTAAATGGATGTTTTAGTATGACCTTGAATATTTCAGCTTTCCAAAGAGTATCAGGGAGGAATGGCAGAGTCAGGCAACCACTTTCAACACAGCTTGACTAAGAGAACTGGTGTCAAAAGAATGAGAGGCTGAATGGACATTCTTAGAGGCTTAATCCTCTTGAGATAAAAGCCAACTAGTCTCCTTTTCACATGGAGCTTAAGGAGACTAGTTTTGCCAGGATGGGCACGTGGGGTGGGAAAAGTACTGGTGGAGTGAATGACTGAAACAGATAGTATTCTGGCCTGAATCAACAAGCATTTAAGGAAATTCCTTAATATTCCCATTTTTATTCATTCGTTTGACAAATGAAGTGCCCACTGTGTGCCAGATACTGTATTAGGTGCTGGATTTTTATGATACTTAGCACAAGCTGCATGATTTACTAAAAGTAAAGCTCACTTAATGCTGAAAGGTAAAGTTAGTGTGAAAACAAATAAAATTGCCAATGTGGGGAATTTCACTTTAGGGATATGTGTTCAAAGGGAGACTTTCTCTCATAATCTAGGTAAGCATCACTCTCCTCCTGGTCTAAGTGTTTCAGGGAAACACTGACCTCAATACCCTACCATCTAAATGTGGTCTCAGAGGCCCAAGTGTGCTCAGGCTCGCTCCGCTTTATAAAGGCCAAATCTCTTGGTACAACCCACACTCAGAAATCCTTGCAAGCTGCCCACCTCTCCAGGCCTGGCCCAAGAGAAAGGAAAGGTATGGCTTTGCTCATCATTGCTCTCGAAAGCATCCTAGCAAAGCTCATCTTCTGTTATGATATACACTAATGTTTAACTGACCCAGGCATCCTGATGCAGTTGACTTTCTGGTAAAATAAAAGAGGCAGAGTAGTGGAATGGAAGGAGTTCAGAGCTTACATCCTGAAGTTTGTGTTCAATTCAAGATCCAACACACTAGTTACACGGCCTTGAGCAGGACACGACCTTTCTAAGTTTCTGTTTGACCATTATAGAATGAGTTACTAATATTTACCCTATAGAACTGTTGTGAAGCTTAGAGATGACAGGGCTTATGGAGGGAAGGGATCTAGTATTTTGCAGACCCTGGTATCCCAGTATTACACTTTACCCAAGTAAAGGTGTAATATACATGCAAACTATATACTACTTATTATATACAGAAGACCACACATTCAAAGATATCAAAATTAATGTTTGATTTCTACCTGGATTCTTTAGTGAGAACTAGACTAATAAAAGGGGTAGATTGTGTTAACAACAACAGATCATACAGGCTGTGGAATACTTACTCTGTGTGTGTAGGGGTATGTGTACAAGATGGTTTCTATGTAAATCTTAGCACAGAAAACTTACATGCTCCATAATGATGATTAACAAAGCAGATGCCTTCAAAGTAAGGGCAAACTCTTTAAGGAGGGGCCCTCAGCCAAGAAGAACTGTGTTTTGGGGTGAAAAGATATGAGAATGTTGGCACATTTGAATCCATTAGCATAGAGTGAGAATCAGTCTCTTAGCATTAGAAGCAATGTCAGAGGTCCCAGAAACAAGAATTCCTTTCACCGTGCCCCCTTAAGGGAGTCATGGTTCCCACCATGGTTCAAGCACCCAGCACAGAATCTCACACCTGGAAGACACTTATCTTGGTTTTGCTGAAATGAAGAGCTAGAAAGTTCTTTTGTTACTGAGCTACACTCTGCAATTAAGCTTGATAAAGGTTCTGCCGTGTACACGGCCTCGCCAATATTTAAAGAAATATCGTGCCCTTCTCAGGTTAAACTTCCCCAAACATCCCCAGGACCCTCATCATTCTGAAAATGGTGTAACTATAGAGCTCCCATCCCCAGCCTCCCGTGCCTGCCTGGATTTCACTTCAGCCTCTTTCTCCACTACATCTCTTCTGAAATGGCTGTAAAGCAAATAAAGACATACACAAGGACCCCACACTGAAGAAGAACACTTCTGGACTGCTGAAAGTTACTACTATAACCCGGTCAATTCCAGGAACAGCTTTAACAAGGTTTCAATCATAACTTCTGGGTATAGTTACACTAAAGTAACCCAAAGTCTCACTATAAAACAATCTCATCGACAAGGGAGCTTCCCACAAAATGGAACTACAGGAAAATATTGAAGATAATTTTCATGTATTGAGAAAACTGGTTCCTCCATTAGACTCATTGTTTTAAAAACCATTCCACACATATGTGTGTATATTTTCCCAAGCATGTTCCACAGAACATTAATTCTGTTGGCTGCTAATAGGAAGGATTTCATTTTCAAATAGATACATTATTTGAAACTCTAGGTTTGCATTTTTAACAATTCCTTTACTGAAAGTCTTCTAAAATTTTCAATATGCTCTTGTGTATTATGCAAACTGCAGAGGGAGAGAGAAGAACCACACAGGGTTTGGCCACAAAATATGTATTCGTTGAAGTATTTTCTGGGTGGAACATTGCACAGAACACATTTTGGGAAATGCTGCATCAGCACATCAACACTTGTAAGGCAGCGCAGCCACCTGGTGATCAGGTGCCCTGTGATGTCCTCCACTGTGACCATATAGGCACTCACAGGCAGAGATGTCTGGGCCTTGACCAATCACTCCCCAGGAGCCACTTTATCACCTGTTTAGATTATTCTCTAAGGGTTTCCTTACAGAACTAACTGGAAGTTCCAAAAGTATCATGAAACTCTCTCAAGATTCCTTTTTATACGGTAAACAAATCATCAGTTCTGGATTCGAATCATCAGTTGTGTTCTCAAGTGGCAATTCCTTACAGAAACTAACTTAGTGGTACTATGGGGAGCACAGTCTCCAGGGTCTGCAAAATACCATGCTTGTTGGGTGGGTCTTGGTCCCCAGTGGCTCCTGCAACTCAGGGAAGGTGGGCAGCTGCCAGAGCAACAGGCTGGAGGCGTCCAGACACTCTTCTGGGGGCTTGTCTCAGAATGACTCTGTGACACTGTGTTCTCACGTCCCCTGCTTTGTTTCCTCTTTGAGTTTGCTTTGTGAGGTTTCTTATAGCTAGATGTCACTGGTTTGGAAATGTAAAGGATTGTGGGGGCCAATACATAAGATCAACAACACTGCTAATGTTCATATGAATACTGTTATTATACATCACAGATAATATGTATTGAGCAACTAGGATCTGCTTGGTACTTTCACCCACATGATCTCATTTAACCTTTAAGACTACCCCGTCAGGTAGTATGTCTGTTTTTCCAATCTAGAGGCTCAGTAGGGGTAGAGAAACAGAGCAAGGAGTGAAAGAGCTGACACTGATGGCTGCTTCCAAAGCCCCGGCTCAACTACTACATCTCCACAACCCCCAGCGGACAGCCTCTGGAATATTCCTTTTCTTTGGAATAATCTAAAAGGAGTGCAGCCTATACAAACACAACCAACACACACCTACACAAACAGGAAACCCCAACAGAACTATTATGAAGGAGCAAGCAGAGGTTATCTAAACTATAAATTTGCCTTACTCTACCAAAAGCCAAATCTCCAAATAATTATGCCAAAGATACAAACATTTAATAAAGGGATGATGGCCAAGAACTTAGAGGTCAAAGTAGCTGCAATGACAGACACAGCAACAGTATTTAGTAGAGCCACGGTTAGAAGGCCATGAGGCCCTCAAACATGAACTTCATGGGAGGTCTGTGGGTAGGGAGCAGTGAAGGGCGAGAGCATGCTGGTAAGGACAGAACAGCAACGCTCCAACAAGGTATATGGCTTTGCTAAATTTTTTTCATATCCCAAGGTTTTTTTATGTCTAATATTTTGGCATATGATAGGCACAAAGTATTTTTTTTTAACTGTCAACTACTGATGGTTTGGTAGCAAGTTGTTGGAATTATGATTTCTTTTAAAATCTTACTGGCAAATAGCCCTGACTACTTCTAAGCACACTGCACTTCTTTCTGCATGAAGAAAGATTTGAAACCCCAGTATTTCTCTTATAAAGAAAGTCTATGAGAAAGTAACATTTGCATTAATTTTGGGGAGAGTCAGCTACTCCCAGCAAGTGATGAGTGGAAAGAACACTGAAAAGAGAATGAGCAACTAGGTCATTTCCTGGTTTCTCCTCAACAAGCCTTCATAATTTTAACAGAAATAAATTCAGAGGCCATTGGATACTTCTGCTTTCTTAATGGGTACAAATACATAGGTTGATAGAAGAAATAAGACCTAGTGTTTGATGGGTCAGTGGGGTGACACAGTTTAAAATAATCTACTGTATATTTCAAAATATTAAATAGCTAGAAGAGAATAATTCAAATGTTTCTAGCATTAATAAAAGATAAATATTTAAGGTGATGGATATCCCAGTTACTGATTTGATCTTTACAAAATATATGATTGTACTGAATTATCACATGTATCCTGATAATATGTACATCTCTTATTACGTATCAATAAAAAAATTAATTTTAAAAAAGTAAATGCAGTGAAAAAGCACCCAAATGACTTTTTGGTTATCTGCAGTTTGGAGTCATCTACATTTCTATTAACAAAAATAATCAACAGGGGACCATACCAGCATTTTCTCAAAATGAAGAATAAAAACACAATAAACATACTACTGGGAAAAAATGTTTAAAAGAAAAGAAAACCTCTGCATTTTGGAGTGAAATATTATCTGATGTAATAATATATACAATAATTGCTCTATTATAAACTCCTTTTTCAAAACCAGAGTTCATCACAGAAACATGAGTTTAAAAAATTAATCATCATGCCATGAATTGCATTGCCATAACAGCAAGTCATTCTTTTCTGTTTACAAACAACAACAAAACTACCACATATGCAGATGCATACCTCAGTACCTCAGAGCAATGGTGTATTTACTTGTATAAATATTTAAAGTCAGACCTTTGAATTTATAATGAAGTAGTACACCACTTTACAAAATAAGGCACTAGTAAATTTAGATGTATGACAAATAGAACTCTGTTCAGCATACTAATTGCTTCTGTTGCTATTTTAAGACTAAAAAAAGTAATGGTATCATTCAGATTCCATTTAAACAAGCCTAATACATGTGCAGAAATCTCAATACGTCTTGATGACGATTGATTGGTAATATTTTTAAATTATCAGGCTTTGTAACTGGGGCACAAACAAGCCTCCTGTCTGGTACTTTTTCCCCCTGCTCTTATTTTAATGATGCACATTCCACTACTACAGGAAAGAAAAGAATAAAATCAGAAATATCCATAGTTTGCCATATAATGACTGGGCGTTCCCCATGGAGACGGACATTTTCACACAGACACAGGGACTGAAAGAGTGCATGATGGAGGATGCTTACAGGTGTAAATGTGTAACACAATCATGAAGAATTTAATAGACACGGTTATTTTCCACTTTAGTTTATGTTAACATAAGCGTGTATGTTCTGCTCTTGTGATTAATCTCCTGCTCCAGCATGCAGTAGTTGAATACACTTGCTCTTAGCAGGGTCCACACACTAGTGACCTATAATGTTCTGATTATATAATAAAGCTGAATCCTTGTGTGAAACTCTCAGGCAACCACAGCTTTACCTGTGATTGGGATCTTTGCTGCCATGCTTTCTTCCTTGGTTTTGTCTTCACAGCCATTTGAAACTTCTAAAAATTGAACACATAATAATAAAAATGTATTTCAAAGTTAAGGGACACTCATTCAGGTTGCTTGATTCCAGAAAAAAAAGAAGAAAAGAAAAAACAAAGTTAAGGATCAAATCTTTGTTTAGGTTTTCAACTGTCATTCTTTTTATTTTTACTGCTTTCCCACTTTATTTTTTTGGTTAGTTTATTTCTTGTCTGAAATAATACTGTTCCTAAAAGGAAACCTATTCTAAAATTAAGGTATCTCTATGTTGCTTTCATGTGAAATAATTTAGCCTGACATCTATCAAATTTGCGTGGGACTTAAAACAAGTGAGCCTCAAATCCTGCATATGTATACTGACTTCTGAATACTTCCTGAGCAACTCAGAGCTGTCCTGGAAATACCATTAAAGCAGTTTACTGGTATGTCTTAGCAGTAATGCTAAAATAATCACAATTTCTGGGTACTAAAAATTGGTTATTAAATTTTGGGGGCATAAATTCATTGATTCTTAATCATCTGTTTAGACTTTGATAAGGTTCTATTATAATTAAAAGGCATGTTTAAAATTATAAGTAAATTCTATTAAATGATACCAAAAAACTTCATAGCACCTTATGGAATTATTTTAATAGAATCATCTTCATCTTTGTGGGATCAAAATTATCTACTACCAAGTGATTAGTTTGTTAAGATTTCATAATTTAGAAACACTTATTTTTTTAGAAATTCAATAGAACTACAGACCTACAATTAGATCTCCCATTCCTACTGGACTAAAGGAGAACATAGATACTTATTGGAAGGCTGTATAAAACAAGTAACATATACGTATATTAAAATCAGAGGTATTCTCTAGTCAGAGTTATTTTGTAGAGGATGTCGCATTAACTCTGAATGCCTTTTTGCTGTGGACAGACCCTTCTGACAATACTTACCTTGTTCCCTTGTACACACACTGTTGAGCCATGGAGCGGGTTTTGCTTCCTTTATTTCACTATTGTCACTGAGAATGGATGGCAAGCTGCAAGACGATTCCTGACTGTGACTGTCCAACCTATCTTCACACTCTTCAGTAAGGGCTTTTTTCAATAATGCCGTTGCCTACAGTGTTTCAAAGAGAGCACAAAGAAATAAAAACCAACTGTAGCCATATAATTTTAGGTTAAGCTTTATTTAGGATTTCATGTGCTTCCTGACATTTAACTGAAATTAAAATGCTGTCAAGATAAAATAACATCTGGTTATTTTCCAGCATAATTTAATTCTTTCCAACAATTTACCCTCACAATAATATATTTTTCTGAGGACTGAATCTTATGCAATGCAGAAGTGTTCTTCTCCCGTGAAGTGTGTGTAAGAGATGTGACCACCTCTGTTAATCTGCGCTGGTTTATCCTCCCTTCAATATATACAAAAGTCAGAGTCCCACACCTCCTTTCTGAAGGAAAAATTTGCTCTTTCATTGCGTGAATCTTGTTTTCCAGGCATGTATGACAGAGTTGGTTTGGACTGAGAAAGAGATCTAGAAAAATGTGACCTTACAATATTCCATCCTCCTGGAAATGACCCCTGAACTTCCCTCAGATGGGAAGATTGCAGAAAAATTTGTGGCCAAGGAGGATGCACTGAGCAAGAAGATAACTTTTCTTATTCTAAATCCTAATCTTCAATCAAGGATAAAGACCGGCTGCACTCTGCCTTTAAGTCTGCTGGGAGCTAGGGAAACTCACACCCCACACTGCCTATTTTTTTTTTTTCAAAGGGCACTAGATTGTCTTACCTATATTACCTCATGTGTCCTGGGCAAGGAGGAGGAAACAGATTTTTATTGCAGCCCACATGAGAGGTGGAGAAAAAGTGGCAGTTCACAGGACCTGGATCACAATTTCCAGATCAGCACTTTTCCCTCCCAAAATAAAAATATGCTAGTAACAAGAGTTAAACTTTTAGTAGACAACCATTTCTCACGTATTCCTGCTGCCAGAGTGTACGTTTCTCTTTCACTTCCTACAAAGAAGTGGCAATTTGTCCAGGTAGTTGGAGAGGAAATCTTGGTGGTGGTGGTGGTGACCTTTCACTGCTATGTGACAATGACAGTAAAACAAGGCAGTGTCCAACCCAAACTGTCGGAAATGGACATGAGACTTTACAAAATTAATATGAAGAGCAGAACTGGACAAAGCCTCACAGATTATCTTTGGTCTAAGAGCAGAGTGGTAACAACGTAATTATCCAGTGAACAAGAGGGGAAAGAATAACCTTTCCTAACATGGAAGAAGTGAAGAAGCTGGGACAGGGAGACTCACTGAAGCAGAGCATGGAAGATCTAGCCTTGCATGTTTGGCTTTGGCACTGACATCCCTGAAGAGTTCTTGCCCTCTGCCCTCCCTAGGACTGGCTGGCCTTCTGGACCCATGGCCTCACCTAGGAGCTGGACCACCTGATTTGGGGGGATTTAAGGAATTCTCGTCTCCTTGGCCAAAGAACTTGGTGTCAGGTTAGCCTTGCAGCCAGGATCTTTCTGTGGTCCAGTTCTAGTGACCCGGGGCTTTTCTCTAAACTACTGCCTGGATTTTACTGCAGTTGTGATACCTGTCTGTTGGGATGACCTGCTCAGTACCCATTTCTGCAGACTGGGGTTCCAGCATAGAGTCCTGCCCTCAGAGCCGAGGCCACGGTTGGTTCCTGTCACTGGCCACCACACTGCTCCCATGCCAGCTGCCTGCATGAACCACTGCACTGCACCTGCTTCTGAAATTCGGCCAGGAAAAGTGGGATGAAATAAAGACACCACCTCCTTGAACTGCCATCTCTCAACTGTCAGGGTGTTCTCTGGACTGTTCTGGGTTGTTTCTACCCATCCTGACCTAGTCTGTCTGTGCTCAATAATCCTGGATGTATGAAAAGCATTTTAAATTATGAACCAAAAGAACTGGATCAAATGCTGTAGTGAAAGCTATAATCTTCTTTTTCTGAGATTTAAAACACTCCATAAATTCTGAAAGAGCCTCAAATATGTATATCTACATTATATTACCTTATGCAATAGCTATAACTAATAATTTCTTGATATGACCTCGTAATAGCCACTGTCTTAACACACATTTTAAGAATAAAATTGTTAAAGGAGTAAAGTTTTCTGCACTTTTTACTGTAGAATTTGCAGACAATTGAAAGAGCTATAGGTTTTTAGCAATTTAAAATGAATAACTTTATTATTCCTTTCCTCGCCTGAATGCTGGAACTGTTTTGGAACAGCAATGACTCGATAACTTCTCGCTAGTCCCGCAATGATGACACAATTGATTTCACTGTTTTGCCCTTTCATATCAGATTCTCTTTTGCTTTAGCTGGGTTCCAACTGGGCTTCAAAAGTACGTGGAATAAAATGCTATAATAATATTGAAAACAGAGGAGGACGAGAGCCCACAGTGACTATGGTCATGGCGGACCAGGGGCCCACATGGGCCTGTGTGGCCCTGGTGGGAGGGGCTGTAGCGCCTGTAGACTGATCTTGCCCCCTTCTGCCTCGCACCACCCGCTCCCCTCAGTGACCTTTGCACATTCAAACTACCCCTGCACCTGTCGCCTGGAATCCAGCCTCAGCTGTCTGTTGAGCTCTCTGGCCTCCTTGCCCCAGAGTGTCCGCCACTCATCACATGTTCATCTTCATCACAACAACAACAAAGTTGCATATAAAGATGTTCCAATAATGCATGGTTTAAAAAATAGCACTTGAAGAAACAATAATACCGTAAACACCTTTCTAATAAGTCCTTGTATGCTTGGTAAGAATAACCCCACTGCCACCAATTCTGTGCTGGGCCCTTTTTCCAAGGTGAGGTAGGTAACGTGGGGGGCACACTGCACACCAGTTTAATTTACTTCATATACAGACTCTCCTTGACTTACAATGGGGCCACTTCCCAATAAACCCATCGTAAGTTGAAAATATCGTAAGTCGAAAACACGTTCAATACACCTAACCTACTGAACATCATAGCTTGGCCCAGCCAACCTTAAACTGCTCAGGACACTTACAGTTCATCGACCATGAAGGATATTTTATAATAAAGTGTTAAATACCTCATGTAATTTATCGAATACTTTACTTAAAGTGAAAACCAGAATGGTTGTATGGATACTCGAAGTATGGTTTCTTCACCATTGTAAAGTTGAAAAATCATAAGTTGAACCATTGTAAGGTGGGGACCGTCTGTATTTTATCCCATTTATCTTCAATACTCAATTCTCATCTCCAGGATTTCTTACTTTTTTTTTAATAGAAATGTTCATAAAAGGACTTATCTTTTAAGATAATTCTATAGATAATTTCCCACAGATGAGTATTTTGTGGATGGTCAAATTACAAGATGAGAATGGTTGGCTTCACTCTACGGAACCATGGAGCCACAAGAGAGAGCAGCAGATCTGCCCAATGAGTCATCTGTGAAAGGATCCACACTGTCAGTCCCTAACAAGCAGGGACAAAGGAAGAGCAGGGACCGATGCAAAAGTCAGCCTCAGACAGAGACTAGTCATAGGTTTCTAGACAAAAACAACTTCTGCAGAGTCAGGAAAAAAATGTGTAACACATTCTCAAGATGTATTGTTTGCAGATGTTCCAGAAAGGTGTATTTCTAAGGAAACCCCCAATTTGAAGTAGCGTGCAGCCTGAGACTAACAACACTAACCCATATCTGCAAAGAGATAAAAGCCCAGGGAAGAGTTAACAGGTTGCCTCATACATCTCATGCTGGGGCTGAATAGGCTCTGCAAATTGGAGCTTATTCCCTGAAAAATGTCACCAGACAACAATTTTACCAGGAGTCTTCTGATAGTGCTTATGAATGGACTATGCATGGGATTTAACCTATCTGCTACTAATAAAAGCTCTCTTTGAATTATATACATTTGGAACCCAGGAGGGAAAACTGAAGATTGTTTCACTGGTTTCAGCAGTCTGAAGCCTAAGTCAATACCAACAAACTAGAACCTCACTATTCAGCCTTCCCAGGAGCCAGGAGAAAGAACTTGGAAATTAAATGCCGGGGCACACACTATTTGCAGAATGACTGATGTTGATACCTTCATATTTCAGATCTTATGGCAGATAAGTCATTCTATAAATTATACTTAGTACTATTCCTAGAATTATTTGCTCAATTCTATTAGAATTTTCCTCAAAGTTCAGCTTAAATATGAATCCTATGTCTAGAACCCTAAGAGTCATCTAGGCTAACTCTTAATTTATATCCAGAAACTTATCAAGTGTGATATTCAAATGCATAAATATATAGACGAAGATATTAATGGAAAAAACATTGTATCCACAACACCTTTAAGAAAAATAAAAGGCAAAAATCAAACTGCTAAAAATATTGCAACAAAATGTACAAATTTATATAAAAAGAGTTCTTACAAGTCAATACGAAAAAATTACTAATCTGATACAAAAATGAGCAAAGAACATGAACTGGGAAATTATAAAAGAAGAAATACAAATGGCTAACAAATAGGGAGGGAAAAGTTTGACCTCAATTGTAATAAAAAGGTCAAATGAACCACAAAAAATACTGGATGTCATTTTCGCCTCTCAAATTAGTAAAAAAAAAAAAAAAAAAAAGTTGATAGTATCTAGTTTCATAAAGAACTCAAAGAGATGATGAGATGATATTTTCATCCATTACTGGTAACTCTGATGACCCTTCCAGAGCGAGATCTGGCAATGCATAGCAAAAGCCTGAAAGATGTACACACCTTTTGACCTAATAATTCTACATGTAGAAATTCATTCTAAGGAAATATCACGGATATCTGCAAAAATTGAATTGCACAGATGTTCTTTGGAACTTTTTTACTAGAGGAAAAATTAAAAACATCTTAAATGTTCAACAGACAACTGGTTAAAGAGACAGTGAACAGGATGTTGAAGAACATGAAATGGTACAAAAGGAAGTTCACTTTGCAAGAAGTGGGGGAAAAAACAAGGTTATATATACAAATAATGCAAGCCATGTTTGTCAATATATTAAATATTAAAAACCATACACACTACAATGTTAATAGGGTTATATATGAATAACAAGATAATGGCTACTTTTCTTTTCTTCTTTTTGTTTATCTTAGCATTCCAAGGTTTTCTTCTGCTTGTTTTTAAAAGAAAACATGCTAGCTCTAAAGGAATACAATTTCTGCTATGGCTGATACAAATACAAAGAGAAAGTGAATGCAAAAGCATTTGATAGAATTAAGTTCCCTTCTATATATAAACAAGTGCTACTAATATAGACACAGAAAATCAACAGCATTAAAAAAAAACCCATGGATATAGACAGTGGATGACATTTTCCCCTAATACACAGGTTTAACAGACTCTTCCTCAAGAAACTTCCTTTTGGACAGAAGTAATTTTTTAGTGTTTAAAGAGAAATTCAAGCATTATCACTCAAGTTATATCTAAGTTAAAGGAGAAGAAGGGATTTTATCTATACAGTAAATAAAAGAAATAGGAAAATATTCATATGAGCCAACAAATAAGTATTCAAGAGAACAAGAAAATAGTCCATCATTTAGGGAAAGAATCTTCCTGGTGAATAAAATTGGTGTGTGTATGGTGGGGACAGGGCCCGACCTACTCTATGAGTGTCACCAGCAAGTTGCTCTGTTGAGACAAAGTTCTCCTGGGTGGAAACAGATATCACTTGGGAGAAAAGGAATATTAAAGCACTTTGTATTTTAATGAAGCACCCAACTAATTTTTTTTCACATAAAGTAATTATAAATTTTTCTGATTTAAAAGCATGCAGCTCAATTATGTAATTGCCTAATAGGCTATGCAGCAGCTGCAGACCTTATCTGGTCTCAAGGGGACATAATTTGAGTTTCTGTGGCTTTGATGATGTATTTACTCAAGAGAAGGGATTGACTCCAGCTGACAGCACAGGGACCCACAGGTAAACATCATTTACATGTGGCTGTTTAATTAGCCATTTACCCAAGAGATCAAAGTAAATATTTCCGAGCTTCATTAGACTCTTAACCAAGTAATTTCTAGTACAGCTCTCTTAAATTTTGAAAATCATTTACTTTTAAGATTTTATCTGTAAGAGAGATATTTAACCCAGAGTATTTACTGAATGTGTATATTGTTTCAATACACAGAAAAAACTGAAAGACACTTTATTTTGCTAATTGTAAAAGGATGACAGGTAAACCAAAACAGTTCTAGGACCCACAAAAGCATTTTGTCTTAAAGTTCACAAAGCTTGCCTTACTGACGTCATGCTGGTACCACTGTTCTTTGGGGCTGTGCATTTCTTCAGTTACAACCTAACCATTTGAGAAACTGCCTGTTTATTTCCATTTTAAGGATAGATTTTGGTAATTTTTATGATTGTCACTAAAATGAGATCGTGATGATTTAAAAAGGAACAAAGACCTATTAGGGGAGGCAGAATATCATTTGATTCCATAGTTATCAGTTAGACAGGTCCCCCACCCCAATTATTTGAAAAATTATGAGTGGGTTGGTTGTTTGGGACTTGGAACATATTTTCTAATATAAACTACATTTTTTAAAAAAAATATGATTAGATAGCAAAAGGCAGCCAACCAACACTTATGTCATCCTTGGCTTGGTGAGATACGATGTACTTGCAGTGAACAAGCATGGAAAACGATCTTGTTACAAAATAGTGTTAAATAAAAGGGACAATAAAACCTGAAAACAATATCCTTCGTAGGATCTATATTAATCAACAGAGATGAAACAGATCTAAAAAAACACAGGTTTTGTTTTTCTTAAAGCACATGGTTTTAAAAGTCCACACAAATGTTATCATACCTGGAACAAAACAAAACTATATTTATGAGCTGCACACAATGCAGTAAAACACAAATGCTCAGGAAGGATATGCACGAGGTTATCTTTGAAAAGGGGTGTCCTTATACTCTCTTTTAGTTGGAGTAGCAAGGAAGGGGGAGCTTGAGGAAGACTGATGGTTCTCTGAAAGGCTGGAGGGGCACTGCCAGAGGCTCTAGACTGCACAGCCACACAGGCATGTAACTTCCAAACAGGTGGCAAGGCTTGAATCCAGGAGGGGCAGATGTAGAATCCTTAAACTATGTGCATGATAATAAATGATAAAAAAACCCAAAACTTAGAATCAAAGACGGAAAATCCTGTATTATGTATAAGGATGAAAAAACGTACTTTGAAATAAGACACATTCCCAAGACAGTCAACCTAGGAGAAGAAAGGCCATCTCCCTGAATGTGGCTCTTCTAGGGAATGACTTCAACGGACACACTCTAAACCTGCGCTTCTGGTTCTTCCCCTTGTGCTTTCCCTGGGAATTTGCTCCAACTGTTTCCACTTTTTGTTCAGCATCTTCAAACTCAATCTCAGCAACGGCTCCTAAATCAGGCCATGGCAGTGCTTCCTCCTCCACTGTCTCAGTCCCAAACCAAACATGAAATTTCCTTAGGCGCTATAGAAATCCTATCATAGCCCAGCTCAAAAAGCTCCAGGGGCTTTCCAAAATCTACTACACTAAACACGACTTCCCTAGCCCAGGGCCAGAACTGCACAACATGGCCCTCAACTACTTCTGTGGGTTTCCTTCTCCCCATCCCCAGCCGGGAGCCCACACTTCAGACATAAGGACAGCTCCATTGCCTGAATATGTGTTGGGTTTCTGGTGTGTTCTTTGGCTCAAAACAGCCCTTCCTTGTCACCCCTGTCCCCCTCCCCCATTCTCACCCTGTCAAAAGTCTGTCTGTCTTTTAAGGGTCACCTCACACACCTCTATACTCCCTCTATCATGAAGTCTGGCCTTATTGCTTCTCCAGGTGGCTTGGCTCCCTTTCTTGAAGGCCCATGTTCTTTGCCATTTTCTCATTGCACACATCCCACTACATCATACCCCAGAAGGGGAGGGCCACAGTTTATCTCTTTCCCTCCAATGGATCTGTGCTGGTAGCTGTGTACAGTCAGGGATCAATATATATTTGCTGCTTTCTTATCATTATTTTTTTCAAATATTTTAAATCATTCTTAAGAACATAACTATTTCCTCAAATGAATAACTTACACATCTTGAAACATTTTCTTTTAAAATTACTAACCTTGTCCTCTGGTCCATGTTTTTGACTGGGAAAACTTCAGACAGCTTAGCTACCTACCTCTTCTTTGAGAGAATTATCCTGTTCTTCCAAGGTGGCAAAATGCTGACCCAAGTGTTCCCTCAATAAGCCTGAGTCTGGTGCTTGTTCAGATCTGTAACACAGAAACAGGAGACATTACAGGTTTGTAGTACTGGGTTACTTATAAAATTGCCACATTTAAAAAAAAATTTATTTATTTACTGATTTATTTGGAGATAGGGTCTTGCTCTGTTACCCAGGCTGGAGTGCAGTGGTACAATCATAGCTCACTGTAGCCTCAAACTCCTGGGCTCAAGCAATTCTCCTGCCTCAGCCTCCTGAGTAGCTGGGACTACAGGCACACACCACTCTACCCAGCTAATTTTTTTCCTATTTTTTGTAGAGATAGGGTCTCCCTATGTTGCCTAGATTGGTCTCAAACTCCCGGCCCCAAGCGATCCTCCCGCCTGGGCAGGTGTGAGCCACCATGCTCAGCCATTTCCCACATTTTTAAAGGCCTCAATCAAGTTAGTAGAAGACAGTTTATCCAGAAAAGTCTGGAACTTAACATATTCTGGACTAAGGGAATTTTGAGTCCGGGTATCTTTTTTTTAACTTGAAAAAAATTTTGGTTATGATTTCATTGCTAAGCGAGCATGCTCACTTCTGCTGCACACAGAACTGCCTGGGGAGCAGCAAAATCTGGGTACCTAGGGCCAGAGTCCAGCGAGATTGGTCTGTTATATGGCCTGGCCATTGGGATTTTTTAATGATCACGGAGTTATTCTAAAGTGCAGCCATGGTTTTGAATCGCTGCATAGATGGTCAATCTCCTAAATGTGGTTAAGAGAAATAGATCACATTTTCATTTCAACAACAGTTTTTTTGTTATACTCTTACTATGGTCTACTTACAAACAAACAAAAAAATTAAGCTACTATTAGGAAAGAGTTAAAAAGTAAGCCTATATTGCTGCCCAGACTGTGGTATTTATATAATTAAAAAAACCAGGGTTCTTAAACAAAATGCCCTTTTCCAGATCTGGGGCAAGAAATGTATAAGCTCGGAACATCCCGTTGTACCAGAAAGTAAGGAAGCTCTCAAAGACTACTGAGTGTGTTAAAAGGACTTGGGGGAGGGAATATCTTGAAGGAGCTCCCACTGGTCAAAGATGGGACAATTTCAGCACCAAAAGGAATAATGACCACAGTGGACTGACGAATAGCAAATACACAAAAATCCACAAGTTCACTTAAAAATAAATAAGTAAAATTTTTAAAAATAATAAAAACCTTTGGATTCAGCCTTGAAAAGGAAGCAAATCCTGTCACATGCTACCACGTGGATGAATCTTGAGGACATTATGCTGAAATAAGCCAGTTACAAAAAGACAAATACTGTCTGATTCCACTTATATGAAGTACCTAGAGTAGTCAAATTCATAGAGACAGAAAGTAGTACAGTGGTTGCCAGGGCCTGAGGGGAGGCAGAAATGGGGAGTTGTTCAATAGGTATAGCCAGAGTTTCAGTTTTTTAAGATGAAAAAATTCTGGAGATCTGTTGTACTACAAAGTGAATATATTTAACACTACTGAACTGTACAGTTCAAAATGGTTAAGACGGTTAATTTTATGTTATTATTTTTTTTAACCACAATTAAGATAAAGTAAAAAAATAAAAAAACCTTTGAGGGCTGCTAGGGCAACAATTCAATATTCTGCAAATCGGTAAATAAAGGGATAGAATCAAGCATTTATCCTGCCTTTGTGGTCCAAAAATATATTTCAGAGTTACCAAGTAGTTAACGAGGGAAAGTTCTTCCAATAAATATAGAAGGAATGAGAAAATTAGAAAAGTCACCATTTTGCAAGTCCAAATTATTGAATGTATCTAGGAAATGATCATAATTCTGTGAAAACTGCATAATGCTAAACTTTTATACTGGAGTCATCAACCTTCCAACATTTGAACCCACAGAGCAGTCTTAATAACACTAACAATGGGAAAACCACCATCCTGTGCTGCCTGAGGATATGTAATAAGAAGTACCTGCACCACCTATGCCAGCCTCCTGCCAAAATAAGTGGCCTGGAATGTAATCACATATTTAGATCTAACCACCAGTTTACAGGTAATAAAGGGGAGAGAGAAACTGGTTAAACAATACCATGAGGCTATAACCAGCCAAATTGAGCATGTGAATTCTCCAAGACAAATGACCCAATTCCTTTAACAAATCAGTGGTATGAGAAAACAGAGAAACGGAATGTTATAAAATTAAAAGAGACTTAAGAGACATAACCAATTGTAATATATAGACCTTATTTGGATCCTTATTGAAACAAAACAAATGTAAAAAGACATTTCTTGAGATAATCAGGCTGAACTGACAAGGAGTAGATATTAGACAAACTAAAAAATTTTTGTTGATTTTTGTTAAATGGTAATATGTTAAATCCTTATATGTAAAAGATAAAATTATTTTTGAGAGAAATGATATGCTGTTTGTTTTAAACTACTCAAGAAAAAAAAGTGTGAGTGAAGGAAAGAGATAAAACAAACAAGACTGGCAAAATGTGGGCAGCTGGTGGATCTGAGTATATGGGGCTTCAAATGTCTAAAAAATTTCAAAGTAAAAAGTTAAAAAAAGTGTATTAATGTCTGCAACTTACTTTTACATGCATAAAAATAAGAGATGGATGGATGGAACGACTGATTAGACAAATACAGGAATGCAATAAAATGCTAATGGTAAAATCTGGGTGGTGGGCATATGGATGTTCACTACACAGTTCCTTCTACTTTTCTGTATGTTTGAAAATTTCACAATAAAATGTTTGGGAAAACAAGTCAGTCTAGGTACAATTCAGAACCTTCTTTAATAAATCTTAATTGTTATAACTTTTGTCTGACCTAACCTTAGTTTTTCTTAAGACTTGAATAAAGTGGAATGAGTCATTGGAATCCTTTAACTTATTTAAAAGCTTCTGAGAATAATTCTAAGGGTTCTGACTGATTTGATAAAAAGACCCTTCAACAAGTTGCCTTTCTTGGTTACTACCGTACCTCAATGATGTCATAAAACCACCCAATTTCTTTGTTCTGACCTTTGCATCTATATTTGGTTTCTCAATAGATTTCTCTACTGGGAAAATGCACTGACCAGTCATTGGTAAATTCTAGCCCATTCCGCAGGTATATTTTTTATAATAAGTAACTCAATTGTGTTTCTGGCTTGAGTAAATTTAACTAGGGTGAATTAAATTAGCTAAATAGTTGGGTAAATTAAATTATCAGAGAACAGTCCCCCCCTGGTGACTAATACACATGATTTCCGTACAGGCAAAGCCAAGGTGAGACTCTGGTTATTAATACACCAGCCAACTGTAACTACCCTTTGGGTCCCGGCATGAAAGAACTAGCTAGGGTTTCCTATAATAATTATACTAATTTCCCACAAAAGGATAAAACCAATTAACTGACTTGCACGAGGTCAAATAGCAAATGAGCTGTTGAAGGAGGTACAGCATCTAGGATTTGTGACTTCTAAACAGCTAAGCTAACTTTTAAAGTACAAAATCAAACTTTCTTGCAGATTTCTTGCAAGAGCCATGGCTGTCCTTGAATGGAGTCTTGCCCACGGCCCTACATAAACATATCATGTCAGAAAATTTGCAAAGTGGTACAAAGGATTAAAAACTTTTTTCTCTTTTGTCTACTTCACATTGGAAAATTTGTAACTTTGATGCCACATAGAAAAAACAAAGTTTGATGTCAGCTAATTTATACACTCCTTTAACTGAAAAGGTAATAAAAGAATATATTTTAACTTGTCTATAATTAATTTCATATACTCGAAATGGCCTCCAATCGGAAACTGCAATTTGAACAAATGTATCAGCATTTCCTAGCTTTAAATGCAAAGTAATAAATACCCTGAATTTTACTCTGAACATAGGCAGAATAAAGTAGAAGTTTTTACATACTGTAATCCAAACAATATAAAGCTAACTCAATTTTTCAGCATGAGTTTGAGAACACAATTGAGTAAGCTGAAAGCAGCCACTAATAGAGACAACTAGTTGTACCTGGAAAAAAATTAATAATGGGTAATTTCATTATTTTTTCATATAAGATAAAACTGTTATGTAATCGTTTTTATGTTAAATGTTTTCTAGAAGACAATCAGCAAAATTTTTATCACTTACCCCAAATGACATGGATCATATTTTAATAATTCCTAACTGTATAAAATAATAACTTGGTCCTCCACCTTTCATATGAAGGTCTTTGAACCTTCATATTAATCTTTGATATAACATAAATCAATAATGATGACAGGAGTGGTTTTGTTCTTTTTTTTCCCCCTTAAGATACTTTTTTGTGAGCAGGAATTAGGAAATCTTCATATTAACTTCTAGAGTATGCTATGGGGCAGGAGTCCCATTTTACAGATCAGATTAAAAAGATAGATGTGACTGCCATGATTTGGTCAGAGGCACAGGCAGGGCTGCTGCCACACCAAACATGGATCTATTTACCTGGCTTTAAGGATTTCATAACCCGTTGGAGCCTTTCCACCTTTAAGGATTTTATAACCTGTTAGAGCCTTTCCACCCTGCCTGGCTTAGGATTCTATGACATCAAAGTCATTAACTATTAAAGAACAAGAGTAAATCATTCTCTCCAAATCAGTGTTTCTGGAATGGTTTATCAAATTGGCAGGTGACTGACTGATTGGGTCCAGGGAAAGATCACAAAGCACACAGGAATATTTCACTTAGAGGAGTTCCCAGCAAGAACTCCTGGGTGTTGAGAGGCGCAGCAGTTAGCTACAGCAAAGAAGGCAGGGGGGAGCCTGGTGATTAAAATCCACTAGAAACAATCTATTTAAAGACTTGACCACTTGTCTCTTGAAGTTCACAAACACTTGGCACTGTTTCCAAGGCTAGAGAGTAAACCAGTGACAATCAGTGTGCATTCAACGGCATCCCCAGTCATAACATACATGACAATTCCAACTGTAACAGAACATAACACTGATAGTACAAAACATTCCTGACTTCTTTATCTGGCTTTAAAAAGTGATTGTGGTAAAGAAACAGTCTTGAAGACTCCAGATATTCATTTTAAAATTTATGTTGGTTACAAAGAAGGATCATTTCTTATGGAAGGCTGATTTACCCATAACGGTAGATCAATAGTCATGTAAAACACAACCTTTCATGATGGAAATCAATGCACTATTATGACTGTTGAGAAACTCTAACAATGCTTACTCTGGTAGAGGCAGACAACATAGCTTATTACCCACAATCACAGTCTGGCAGCCTAGGTTGAGAGTCACACAATGAATCATTTAGTCTAACAAGTCAGTATGCACAGAGAATTATAACTGCATACATGCTTTCCATGCTACATACTACATCTGTGGTTTATGCTAAATAGTATATAAACACATATAAAAGGCAGAGAGAAAGAAACAGAAGACTGGTTAAAGACCTTGTAACACGTAATCACCAAATGACCTACAGAGCTCAGGAAGACTCCTCCCAAGCCAGCTTCTTCCACCACCTTGTAAAGGAGTATTTTAAGACTGTGGTTTTTATCTTGCATAATAAAAAACATGAAAGAGGGTTTTCTTGCATTGCCCTTTACTGCCTTAGGTTGAAAAGCTACTGACTGGGAAGGTCATTTCCAGCATTTTCCATAGCTTGAGATCACTAGCACAGATGCGGAAGGTAACATATGGGAACCACTTAATCTGGTGAAGTTTTCTTGTGACAAATCCCATTTAAAGACTATTATCCTGACTTCTACCCATCCCTTGACCCTGATGGAATCCAGTATGTACTAGATTTAAGTTGCACTCTACTCTAAAGAAAATGATGTTATCCTCCCTATTTATATCATTAACATAAGATAGCCTAAGGGCACGTGAAATGTGGGGAAGAGGGTGCTAAATGTAAGCTAAGCAGACCCAGAGCCACTGGCTCACTCAGCCAGCCAAGGTCCTTTCACATGGGCTTTCACTGCCACACAGCTACTGACCACTCCTGAGGTATTTTAATAAGAGGATTGCAACTTTGTGATCCTTTTGATTTTGAAGCATTTGGAAACAAGAATGTCTATACCACCACAGGAGCAATTTAACACCAGTAATACCTAACTTGCTTTTCATTGTTGCAGCCCCCAGGTAAGTGTCTTGGGAGCTGGTTGAAGGACAACTGCTCTGCAAGCTTCAAGGTCTTCTTTTAGAACGCCACTGTGATTACAGAGCCTATAAAATAAAACAGGTGCTGCAGGAGATGCTTATTTAAGCACAGACCGTCAGCTTCTAGAATCTATGGTAGTTCCTTGTGGTTTACTGAAATATATCTGTAATATAATCTAGACATTAAAATGCAGCAACTATACTGTCTCTCACAAAGATATAAAATGGGGCAGTTTGAAAAACTTGTTTGTGTGTATGTAGCAGTTTAAAATCTATCAGAGGAAGTAACTTTTAACCCTTTGTTGACTTTAATGATGTTCAAATCCACAGCTGGGCAATGTCGTTCCACATTCCACCTGACTGATAGGTATGCTAGATAATCTTAACAGCAGAAAAGGCTAATTTTATATTGTCAATCATAACAAAGTTAGATCTCCACAACTCATATGAAATTTACTTAAATTGTCACTGCTAAGAAATTGAAAACTTCTGGCTGAAGTATAGGTTACGTCCTCTATTTCTGAATGTAGAAAAATGACTATTATTTTTCCATTCAGATCCCACTGAAGTAAAATTTTCTTTATTCTTAGTAAGAACAGGAAGGCACAGAAAGAGGGATTTATTCTTCATTATCTATTTCTAATCCATTGAGAAAGTGGTAGAGTCTAACACTTTGGCCACTATTTTAGGTTAGTTCTGTTATTGTATCATAGTAGCCTCCAAACAGATTGGTTAGTTACTACCTTTTAAAAAATGTCTATTTTGGGGAAGTATGATTCTAAAAAGCTATGGGAGAAAATATCAAAGACAAAACAGTGTTTCTCTTTTAAAGGAGTTGATCACATTTGGAGTTGGGAATATTCAATATATACCCCAAGAAGAAAATGAAGATTTACAGAGCAACTTATAAAGCAATATATTAACATGCAAAGTATTACTAATTTGCAATTACAACTACAGTTGGTTAAGTTGCTGGACCTATTTGATGGCCATGTACCTGATACCACAAGGCCGAAGGAGACGTGGTCTGTCTACTGCAGGGTGAGTGACAACCGCAGGCTCAGGTCCACCCCTACTCTGAAGCAGATCTTTACACTGGGAAGGAACTATTAATGGGCCCACTGCATTCAAGAGCTATTCTTGAAGTGCTTACTCTTACCCACCCTGTTGGTGCTACAGCTTGTTGCCGAGTCCTACGCTTCTGTCTAAACTCGATGCCTGGATTCTTAGTCCTTGTGGGCCAGACCCAGTGTTGGGTCTTCATTCCCGAGCTCTGCTGCCGCAAACCTTCCAGACTCCATGCCTGTCTGACTTATAGTGCCTATGAATACTTCTTGTTGCCTAAGCAAAATCTGGATCCTAATTCTTCCTGGAAGCCTTTATTTTGTGGCCACTCAATTCCCAGAATAACACTCTCCTGTAAGAGGTCCCACCTGTGGTGAGCCAGTCTCAGAGCAGTAAAAGGGAGCATGTAATCAATGGTAAGATGTACGTGGTGGGTCAGCAGATGGTCAGGAATTATGAAGCAGTAAAGAGACAGAGAGATCGTGGGGTCCCAGAGGTTTGACTAAGGAGGAGGAACTTCAGCTAGGAGAGGGGGGACGCTAAGGAATGGCACTAGCAAAGGTGATAGGGAATGGCAGGGTGAGAGGGGTGTGGGGACCAGCAAAGGAGACAAGTTTGGCTGGGTGGAGGTTGCTGCTGGTGATGGCAGGATAGTAACGGGGAATTAAATTAATATGAAACTTTGGAAAGAATACAGCAATAAACCCATGGATTTCTAAGCCATCGCTAGTTTCTTGAAAGCAGTGTTTTCGAGAGGGTAAGGCCTGCAAAGAGTTGGTGAGGAGAGAGGCCAGTCAGGAGACTAACCTTGTGCTCTAGGTAGCAGAGGAAGAGCAGGGGAGGAAGAAACAGTCCTTCACCACTCAGCTGGGGAGGTACTCAAGTGACTACAGGGAAGGTAACTGAGACCTTCCCTGGCTGCTGGTGGGGTGGGGCTACACAGAGCTGGGGCCAGTCACCCTCAGCTCCCACTGTAGAATATGTGGTCCCAGTGTGACTAGATCTTCCCAGTTTTTAAGAGAAGCTGGAAATTCACAATTGCAAGTTTTATTTGTGTGTGACAACTCCCAATTTTTAAACGGTGGTAGCTAATTCAAAAGGTTACACACTGGACTGGATAGACAGACCCATCTGCAGCCCACAGCTGGCCTTTGGGTCACTAGCTTGTGATCTCCAACTCAGACTGCCTTTAGTCTCACTTTCCAAACCAGGTTGTAAACCCAGAGCAAGGACCACAGCTTAATGTTTTTGTACATCCTCTAAAATGCCAGTGCTGTACAACAGTGGAAACTGGTAGACACTCAATAATGCTGGTAGGGTAGGGGTTGGGGGTATTGCAGTGGGAGCAGCCTCCCTCCTCCATGGGGAGGCATATTTTATCTCTGCTATCCTTAAGAACAGTAATAAGAGAAGGCAGACTTACTTTTAGTGATCTTATTACTGTTTTAAAATTCTCCATAGAAAATGCACCCCTGTATTACCTGCATCTGTATTCCCCATACAGCCCCACACTATCACCATGGCATGCTCAGTAACACTTGAATGTCCTGCCAGGACAAATGCCTTTGTGCTTGGCCAAGCTGATCAATGTTAATGTCAGGCTCACTTAGACTAGCTCATCTCATGCCCTCTAGAAGTTTCCCCGACTACCTCACTCACAGGGGTCTTTCTTATCCTTGAATTTCTTTAGCACAATACAAACAACAGCCTACCTTGTACTGTTCTGCAGTCTGCCATGTCTGCCTAGTCTTCTAACAAGACCAAAAGCTTGGTGAGAACAGCAACTGAACTTCTGAATTTTTATTTTACTTTAAATTTCTCACAGCACTCCTCACAATGCTGAACACATAATTTAATGATACTATGTGCTGAATGACAGGCCAAGATTTAAATCCAGATAACAGAAATTCATATGACACAGCTGTTTTCACAGTATTTTTTCATGGTGGTTGTTATACCAGTCCAGGACTTCCTATGTCTTCGGCACTGGGTGATCAATAAGATGGCCACAAGCACCGTCTGCACAGAGTTGATAATCTACTCTAGAATAACTCACAACTTTCTCTGGCTAAAGGATGAGCTGGTCTGTGTGAGGGTTTCTAACAGTGCCCTTCCCACACGATATCATACTTCAGTTTATAAAATACTCATCAGTTCTTTTGCTGAAAATAACTTTACTAAAGAATTCAAACACTGTATGGAGTTAAATATTCAAGACTGTGTGTTATAAAAATACTGTAACTATTTTAGAACTCAAGACCTCATTTTCTCTCATCTTCTTTTTTTTATACTTTTTAAAATTTATTGTTTTTTTGCTTACTCAGTCGTCTGACTATACTTGCATCTTCTATGTGTATTTCAACCAAAATAATTCCTGCTGGAAGGGCACTGCCTGAGGAACCCATGTCCAGTCTTTCCTGGGAATGTGTGGACTAGCCTGGCACCAGCACACAAGCCCTGCTGTCCCGCTGTTCTTTCTGAGGTCTGGGAGGTAGACAAACCTGCCAAATGACAAGTAAACAGATACATTAACGACACTTTAAAGAGGTTTTTGTTTCGTTTTGTTTTGTTTACCCGACAGCAGTTAAATCATATAATAAACTTAAACAATTTTTGGCCAAATTTAAAATAATTGCTTTCTAGCTTCATTTTCATCTTTCAGTCACACAGAATTTAGGAGATAATTTACAAGAAAACAACTCCACCCCAGGTTATTGTGAACACTCAAATTAAGGTACAGCTTTTTTTAAAAGTGAGGAAGAGAAAAGGTGCTATGCTTTTTCTTTTAGGATTACAAACTGAGAATTACTTCTTAGCAAAAATAACCTTGTATGAGGGCTACAGGAAATAAACTTTTCCTTAACCCTACCTGATAACTTTTACATATTCCTGTGAGTCTTATCTTTCGGGGGACTTAAATGTATATTTCAGTTGTAGCATAACAGGCTTGACTTGCAGGATTTATTTTCTCTAGGGAACAGCCATCTCAAAATGGTGTGGTAATCACTGATCACAAATAATAAGTTTGCTAACGCTGGGGCTCAAAAACCCGATACCCCAAAATATGGCACTTTAAAATGCTTGGCTGAAGAGGCAGCCTGAAGGTTTCTCTGACACCCCCTCCCCCAAAACCTCTGTCTCTCCCAAAGCATAGGATGCAGTTCTCTGAAGTTCCCTTATCTGCCTAAAGTCTGGACCTGTCAAAGAAGAAAACAATTACCTCTGGTCCCTTCCCTGATTTTTCATTAACTTGACTCATATCACAGGAAGAAAGACTGAAGTCTGTCAACGCACATGGACAGACTTTTGTCACAAACAATTGTCAGCTTTGCAGGACCAACAGACTTTGCCCTAGGCCATTGTATGTTCTCCAAGTCCATTCATTTTCCCCTAAAAATTATTTACTATCCTCCAAATTGACACATTTCTCCCATTTGCCCTCCCCTATGAAGAAGAGTAAATAAGCATCTGTACCCCATTGGGTTACTGGGCAATCATTCTCCTGCAATTCCCCTGTGCTATTTATGTTAAAAATAAATTGTCTTTTCTTCATTAATTTACCTTTCCTCAGTTGATTTTTCAGCAAATCTTCAGAGGGCAAAGGAAGTTTTCCCTTCACCTCTATATTTATGAATTACATAATATAACGTTACTTTAGAAACAAATTATAAAATATTTTTACTATATTTTTAATGAGATTGAAGAGTCACAGAACACTGTAGTTGGTCACATTCAGAACAAAGTTTTAGGGAAGGAAATTGTACTTCAAAATGAGCAACAACAAAAGGCATCGTTTGGAGAGGTGGTCCATAAGTGATGAACATGTAATTTAGGAGTAACTCATACCCATGAAGGTGGGAGAGTGGCAAGGCAACCAATCTTTCTTTCCAATTCCAGTGCCACAGAAAAATTGGCTGGGAAACTCAACTTCCACCTGCTCATGGATTTGGCCCTACCTTCCTTCCTGGTCCTGCTCCTTGGAGCCCTGCCTTCCGTTCCTCCAATCCCAGTGTTCTCCCCCCCATTCCATTCCTGCCCCCCTGCTGGAGCTAGGGTCGGTCCCAAGAAGAGAGGGTTTGGGGGTGGAAAAAACTAGAATATTCTTCGAAGGGGAGCGCCAGGTTTCTCACACTAAATTCTTTTCACTTGTAGCAGTCTGTGGTGCTACATATATATATATATATATAAATTTTTTTTAAATAAATGAAAAAACTAAAGAAACAACACAAACTTTTTGGTCAAACTCATATACTAAAAATATTTTTGCAGGTGCAAACCAACCAAGCTAAGTTCTTCTCTGGATGCTTTTCCCCTTTGTTCTCTTTTGGCACATGTACACAGACACACAGAAGCAAAATGAGCAAACTTCCTTATTTCTGGAAATATAAAATATTTCCTTATTTTAATTTTTAAATCATAATGATTTATTTAGTCTCTGTGAGGTTGAACTAACAGATCCAGTCACTGCCTCAAAATTTTTGAAAGTAAAAAAGAAAAAAAAATCTAGTTGTGGTTCCTTTCTTGGAACCCCAAAGACTCTGCCCTGGCCCGCCTCCCCTGGAATGCTTGGCCACTGTGCTTTTCCATCAGAGGGTCAAAACAACAAGATGCTGTTATTGTTTCCTGGGAGCCCCTCAAATACCCTTCAGTCAAATGCATTCAATTCACTTAACATTTCTTAAAAGGGTGATATTTATTCATAAACAGTTGTATCTACCTTCCTTTTGCCTGGCATGATTACATGGAAAACTTGTAGACTGCAGAGTCCTTTTAAATGATATTTACCATCCTGATCACTCTCAGCAACCAATACAATTCTTTTTGCTCCACAAACAATATCACTAATTTCAGTGGCTAGCATAGTGCCTGGCAGGGACACTTAATAATATTTGTTGAATAAATGAACCAATGCTTTATGATAGAAAAACTGGTGGAATTAATTGGTGATGAGGTGGTCATTAAAATGTCCCAAACTTTCTGTTTCCATTGTGACCAAGCATTCCAAACTCTGTCACTTTCCATCCATTTAATTCAGTGTATTATCCTCTCTTCCCCCACACTCCAGCTATTTCCTTCCCTGTCTCCCACCCCCACCCCAGGCTCACTATCTTATAATTAGAACTCACTCAGGCCAATGCTGGGCATCTGAAACTCTGACATGTAGTTCCAGCTTCACACTAGTAAAAAGACAATTTCATCTACTGTCTATACATAAGGCAATTCTAAACATAAAAAGGCTTTGATCTTTAAGAACATATGGTCTGGAGAGGAAAGACTACTTTTAAAACTATCACTTTATCAAGTTCTGGTTCTGGTTTTGTACATTTAATTTCCAAGGAAATGTGTTGATTTACATTTAATTCTGGTTTTGTTCTGGTTTTGTACATTTAATTTCCAAGGAAATGTGTTTATTTTCAACATTTAAAATCCTCCTAAGACCCATGAAGGTTCTTAGTTTAAACAGATGTAATAGAATGTGCCCATGTACCAAACACTCAAGGACCACAACTGCTACAAAATATAACTAATGAACCAAAGCAGACTGTTGTTGACAGTCAAAATCAGTTATCCTGAAGCAATTTAGCACCTTCACCAATAAGAGAAAACTTCTAGTGACTCTCCCACCCACAGGTACACAAATACAACTGAGAACCACAGCGAGGTCTGCAGAAGCTCTACCTCCATAAGGATGCAAATTAAGATTTAAACAGTGTAACAATTGGCTAGAGCTAATCCTTTTACAGAGGTGTAAATGGCTATTCAGAACTGAATTCCGTGCTGCTAGCTTTTGTTAAGTAGCATTACAGACAAATTTCACCCAAGAGCAATGCCCAGACACCAACTCTGAGGACTACTGGTATAGTTTAAAAAAGCCAGTGCTATTTGATATCAAATTCCCTGGCCATAAATCCAAGCATGTAAATATAAAACACATCAAGAATTAGTGCCCTGGGAAAATAAACTGGAAGCGACTATCTCAAGCTGGACACCCGATGGCTGGAACAGCTGTCTGTGAGGCCACAGTGAAGTTTGTATATGGGGTTTTGTTTGCCACACAAAAGTTGTAGAAAGGACAAACACATACATAGTTAAACAGTATTTTTCTTTTAAAGGGCTGTCTTACAAAACCTATGTTTTGGTGGCTACCTCAGTCTCCATTGTACAGCCCCCTGGGTGGTCCCTTCCAGGGGGCCACTTGAAGGGAGCACAATGCCAAAAAGGAGGGAAGGAGGGGACAGAGACACAAAGGGCAACAGAGCGAGGCAGGCTGCGGACCAGGGGTCAGCAAACAACGCTCCTTCTCTTTACCCAGGAAACAAGGGCTCCTTCTCTTTACCTGGAAACAGTGTGATTAAGCTGACAGCTTGAATTATGGGCTACATTTTGTAGGGTACCGTCCGTCTGCGCTAAGGTCCTCTTCATTGTAGCACAGGCTGCACAAGCAAAACCCTTGCCTTCCCTCCCCCGCCTTTGGCCTCCAAACAGACCTCATCATTCTGTTCCACTTTAATTCTCAGAACTACCCCCCTCCCATACCACTTTTTTTTTTTTTTTAAGTTTCTTAATGAGGAGCTAGAAGGCCTGGGAGAATTTATAATAGGTGTTTCCCTCTACCCTTAAACAGAGATAACCAGCCTGAACCTATCATCCATTTTCAGCAGCAGAAAATCATTAGTGATGGCTATAGATGTCCTGTATGAAACGAATAAGTGTTCTCAATCCATTCTCTCTGATAACTCTATGGATCCCAAACTTAACACACAGGTTGATCCTCCCTGGGAGAGTAAAGACAGGAAAAATTTACACTTGCTTCCCTCAGTTTCTTTTAAACCACCACTGATAGAGGGATGCAGTCTTCAGGGTGCTGGCTGAGTTCTCCAATCTGAGATACATAAATGGATCTCCAGGACTTACAGAGCCAGTCACCTAAAGCAACTTTACTTTAAATATCTGCTTCAAAAAAAGAATGTGGAGGGTGTAGGATGGAAAGTGGGTGATCCTGTTAGGGACAGAAAAACAAGTGAGAGGTAATGGAATTCAGAAAAACAGAATGGAGAAAGCATTTATAGAAAAACAACAAGGAGGAAATAGTTACAGAAAAATAACCAGGAGAAACAGTTCTTAAAGTCTTAAAGAATGGGGTAATTAAATCATGGAACACTTACCACCAATCAGAAAATAAAAAACACCCTAAATGGTGACTTTCTGCATCACACGTATGATTCAGTCCCCAAATCTTGTGACATATAGTCATAAGTGATTATGACTAACCTTGTTACTAACCTTTACATCAACATAAACGGCTAACATATAAAAGGAGGAAGTTTAGAGTTAATTAGCGTCTTCTCTACTCATGGAGACAGACCTGTATCCCCTTAGGAAACATCTTTGCTTTCTTCCCTATACTATCTTATAACTTCACTATTTCCAATAAATCCTTCACGTATACTTGCTGAGTGTCTGTCATCTCTCTCTGTCGTGTGGGCCCAGCTTGTGATTCTTCCAAGCCAGGAGCCCAAGAACTGGGGCAAAACTTCAAAGTCCAGCCGTGGACACTGGACCATGACAATCCCTTTCCTCCCCATTATAGGGATCAAGGCTGACACCCTGAACAAACAGGTTAACAAGAGAAAAGCATAATAAATTTATTTGAACACAGTTTTCCATGAAATGAGAGCCTTCAGATTGAAGACTCAAAGACACAGGAAAAACTATCCATTTTTATGCTTAGGTTCAATGAAGAATGGACAGCCATGTAGAACTGTGATTGGACTAAAAGGGTATGATCCAACACTAATAGACTGAATGGGGAAACTCAGCAAGGACTGCCCACATTCTTCTTGGCGTCTCTGTGCAGCATTCCTTCCTCCCTGGTATGGGGCAAGATCCTTTCTGGAATGCGGGGGTCTTATGACCTACAATAAAACAAGGTAGTTTAGAGAATTTCTTTATGGCCAGAAATGCAGAGGAAAGTTAGACTAATATTTTTAGGTTTTATGGCTGGCTTTGGGGAAAAGGGTTTCTATGACCTGCTTTAGGGAAGAGGAATTCTAGTTTCAATGGCTTGCCTCAGGGGAGAATGAGGTTGAGAGACAAGAGGGCAGGAGAAAGTCAGACAGAAACTTTGCTTCTGAGGCCTCCACTTTGGGATATCATTTTCTGAGCCCCAACAATGGTGAATGTCTTATTATCATACAACTTATGCCTTCCCCAAACTTAATACAACCAGCCCTGTATTATGGAAAAGTTTTAAAATACTTTGAACATATTAATTTTTAAAAATTTATTAGACATTACTATAATCAACTCTATAATTAAACTCTAGAGGGTGCTTACAGTAAAAAGGCACCCGATATTGTCAAGGAAGAATCATCTTTGCTGGGGCTTAATGGATGATGTAGGACCATAAAACAAAACATCAGACTTTGCTGTGTTGTTAACATGTCTGCCTGTCTCTCTCTCTACAAACACATACATATGTGTGTGTGTATGTAAGAGAGGAGACAAGGAGGCTCAGACTGGGCTGGTGAGGGTTGAACTACTTGTGCATATCCAGGGAGAAGGGAAACCAGAGGGCATGATGGGATGGTGGACAGGCTTACTGAGGGCTCAGGCAACCTTCAGATTCTGAAATAAGCTTCCATGTCACTTCTCCAGGATAAGTGAGTCTCCACACAGGCAAATTAAGTCTGATGAATGGGAATGAGGTCCAGTGCAGAGTTATCCACCATTAACCAGGTGTTCAGATGAGGAGGGCAGGTTCCTTCCTGGGTTCTGACTCTGTTCCTGGTCCACCTCCATGATGACATTGAAATAGGAGTAGTAGTACCATGGGAAGGCTGAATGCTTGGTTATTAACATTTGCCTCATGTTGTATGAGTATGGTAGAAATCAAACATAGGATTGCTAAAAGCTGCAGTCCCCAACCTGTGGGCCGTGGACTGGTACCAGTCCATGGCCTGTTAGGAACTGGGCTGCACAGCAGGAGGTGAGTGGGGAGTGGGCAAAGCTTCATCTGCATTTACAGCTGCTCCCCATCGCTCTTATCACTGCATAAGCTCTGCTTCCTGTCAGATCAGCGTCACCATTAGATTCTCAGAGGAGCTTGAACTCTACTGTAAACTGCACATGTGAGGGATCTAGGTCTTGCGCTCCTTATGAGAATGTAATACCTGATGATCTGAGGTGGAGCTAAGGTGGTGATGCTAGTGCTGGGGAGTGGCTGCAAATACGGATTATCATTAGCAGAGAGGTTTGACTGCACAATAAATGTAATGTGCTCGAATCATCCCAAAACCATTCCCCCGACACATACATTCAATGTATGTGTTTGTAGAGAGAGAGACAGGCAGACATGTTAACACAGCAAAGTCTGATGTTTTGTTTTATGGTCCTACATCATCCATTAAGCCCCAGCAAAGATGATTCTTCCTTGACAATATCGGGTGCCTTTTTACCGTAAGCACCCTCTAGAGTTTAATTATAGAGTTGATTATAGTAATGTCTAATAAATTTTTTAAAATTAACCCTGTCGCCGGTGCGTGGAAAAATTGTCTTCCATGAAACCAGTACCTGGTGCCAGAAAGGTTGGGGACCGTTGCTTTAGAGGATCATTACAGGTTGAGTATCCCTTATCCAAAATGCTTGGGGCCAGAAGAGTTTCAGATTTCTAATTTTTTTGGATTTTGGAATATAAGCATCCCAAATTCAAAAACCCCAAATCCAAAATGCTCCAATCAGCATTTCTTTTGAGGGTCATGTTGGCACTCAGAAAGTTTCAGGTTTTGGAGCATTTTGGATTCTGGATTTTTAGATTTGGGATACTCAACATGTACTGTATCAAACTGAAGAAGCTGAATCAATTTATTATTCAAATGCTTATTCACCTAAGAAGCTGCTAAGAATAAGCCAAAGACAAAAAGAAGAAATAAGAAACAAGCAAGTGAACAAGAACAAGTTATCTTTATGAATGAATAAATGGACTAATTGTGCAAGGAAAGCAGGCAGGATGCAAACAAGAAAACAACAAAAGCTAACCGGCTCTCTTAGGTAGACCCTGGGAACCAGGTGAAAAGCCTTCTCTTGTCAGTGTCAGAGTTTAGGGGATGTCAGATAAGCGTATCCCAATTCTGGGTAAGTATACTCTTCAAAACAGCAGAAACCAATTCCAAGTGCGTTCACGATACAGATGTAATAATGCTCCTGCAACAACCATGCCCAGTACACATCCATGTCATTTGTAGGACAGCTGACCATCAGTCCCATGAGCCAGTATTGGAAATTCTATTAGGGGTTCGGTTGTCCTGGATAAAGTAGTACTTTTCAATTTTTAAGGTGGCAGAACACCTGAAATTCACAGAACTTTTTGCCATGAAGTACTTTATATATTCCATTCAGACAATGAATATATGTACACAATACAAAAATCAAACCAGTAGCACTTTTGCCCATGAAAAAAACATCCGTCACAGCTAACGAGGTCAGCTGCTTCCACCCTTTCCATGAGTTTTCATTTGGTGCTCTCATTCGTTTTATTATCCTCTAGTAGGCAAGCTACAGCAGGTACCAAAGTTTGAGGAAAACAATTTTGAGGAAGGTCTCAAAATTTCAAAGATTCATTTTCCCATGAACTTGGAAAAGACCACTTTACTCAACTGTAGAATAATTCCACTGAAATATATCTGAGAATCACTGCAGTGAAGAAAACAAACCCAAATCTAGCATTGTTTTCAGCAGATTCGAACACATTTCCAGTCCATCAAAATGACAAGCAAATGAAAATGAATTTACACTGACAAAGGAAAATAGTCAGGAAAAAAAGTTAGAGAACTCGTTGAAAGCCATAAAAGACAGGGGATTCAGAATTGCTCCTCTTGTAGCTTAAGGTAATACTCTAAGTCTCCCAACCCAAACTCAGAATAGTGAGATTCAGGAGAAAAGTATAGAAAACATATTAAGGTCTCGCTTTTTGCTTAACTTTCGAGTTTCAGCTTGTCTTACTCAGTTGGCTTGTCTGCGCACTCTTCTCCCTCACTGAGGGGAAGCTTTCCCACTTAGTCATTTCTTTTTCAAATCCCACCTCAAAATGAATTTGGTTTTTCCAGAACCCTGTCACCAGTAGTAGCTCAAAGACTGTTTTTCACAGGTGAGAACTATGAGTTAAAGAGAATTAAAGGGAAGATATGCCACGAGGAACTGAAGCAGGAGGAATAAAATGAGCAAGAAAAGGCAGCAGTGAAGGCAGTGAAGGCAGGGATGCAGGGGAGGAAAGCATCAGGGTTGCCGCCTGGCAACCGGGCACAGATCCCAATTTGCTCTGATGAACCACCACTATCCTAACCTGCACACCTTGCATGGGGGATGAAGCATGGGGTCCAGGTATATCAATGGTACTCTCCCCATTATGATTATGTAGGGGGTGGGCACACGATGTGGTCAGGGCCAATGAGAGACTTTGATTCCGCAAGCCAGGACAAAGGCCTCAAGCTGCTGGGCCTGAGAATGGAGCCAAGCCAGAGGGAATGGAGCCAAGAAACAGAAAGAGAAGAGTCAGAGCCCACTGGCCCCATCTGAGCCTCCGGGAAACTAGCCTGGAGACTGCCTACCTGTGGGCTACATTGACATGGGCCACTAAAGTCCCCTTTGACTTAAATCAGTTTATATCTGTAAGTAAACAGATCCTCTGTTACTTATAACAGAAAGGGTCCTAGTGGATTCAAAGAGAAAATAATTTTAAAAAGAGGTGACAAGGTCAATAATATCCAGTAATTTACTGGTTCAGTATTAGTTTTATCTTTATTGTCAGCTCGCTAAGCCTTTGATTATAAAATATAAAATACTTTCTACAGCACGAAGAATATTTACTATATATGTAAAAAGGAATGGTCACTAAAAGCATCTCCATTATAGAAAGATTCCCAAGGACATCAGTGAAAGCTGTGAAGCTAGCCACACAGCCAAAGGTGCCCTTGCCTCCACAGGGCAAGCACCACAGAGCTGCAGTACATGGTTTTTAAGCTTTGGAATTCAGGAGATTTTTTTTTAAGATTTTTTTTGAAAACAGCTTTATTGAGATATAATTCACATATAAAATTCACCAATTTAAAGTGTACACTTCAGTGCAACCACCACATAACCTAATTTTAGAACATTTCCAAAAGACAGTTTGAGGGCTTGTTTTACTTTGATTTTTTTTTCTGATTATAAAAGTAATACTTATTCATCATAGAAAACTTGAATGTGGCATTCTCATTTTAAGCCACCAGAGTCACATGTCCACAATCTTGCTGGGGTAGAGTTCTGCCTCTAGACCCAGCTCCTTTGGCTGTTCCCTGCACCTACAAACTCGTCTTTTGACCAAATTCAGTAACACTGTGGTTGCCTACTTAATGTCCATCTCCCTTCTTCCTTTTCGCAGAACCCCAATTTTGTTCAGTAATCAAACTCTCCCTCATGTAATTCAGGGAGACATAACCCCTTGTCTGATTCTGGAGTAGGTCATGATTAGTCTAAGCCAGGGATGACCAAATCCAGCCACAGTCTGCTTTTGTAACCCCTTGAACTAAGTTTAAAGAGAGAAAGAAGGTGAGGGGGAGGAGGAGAGAAGCCTAAAATATTTACTATTTGGCCTTTTATAGAAAAGGTTTCCCTACTCTAAGCCAATTATAATAACTCTTTCAAATAGTAAGTTTAGGAATGGGCCTATGACCAAATTTTAGTCGATGAGATGTAAGTGGAGTCTAATGAAGGCTTTCCTTGCTCCTAACAGAGACCTAAGAAGAGAGAGTCTCTCCCTATCTTTGGAAGCTGTACTGTCTAGATGAGGCCCTTGGCACTTACACCAGTCTGCCTGAGGGCACTAAAACAAAATACCATAGACTGGGCGGCTTAAACAACCAAAATTTATTTCTCACAGTTCTGGAGCCTGGGAAGTTCAAGATCAAGGTGCTGGCCCATATGGTACCTGGTGAGGGCTCACTTCCTGGCTTGCAGACAGCCACCTTCTCAGTGTCCTCACATGGTGGGAGAGAGGGAGAGCTCTCTTGTGTCTCTTCTTCTAAGGGCATTTAATTCATCATGAGGGTCCCATCCTCACGACCTCATCTAACCTGAATTACCTCCCAAATGTTCCATCTCCAAATACCATCACACTGGAAGTTAGGGCTAAAATATATGAATTTTGGGGGACACAAACATTCAGTCCATAATAGCACTGTTATTGCCAATTTGCTCCTGGCCTCAGGAAGATGTCAATACTGAGGATGTCAAAACAGGGAAATGGAAAGGACCTGGGTCTTTGATGAAAAAAGACAACACCAGTACCAACCAACTCCAGGGACTGCTCTACCTCTGGACCTTCAGAAATGAGACATAACAACAAATGTGCTCATTGCTTTAAGCACATTTATTTGAGACAGTGTTCCTGTTATTTGTAGCCAACAGCATCCTGATACATCAGATAATTAATAGTTAAATGTTCAACAAGGCCAGAAAGCTAAGTTTGAAAAAAGAATTCCAAGGTTGGGCATGGTGGCTCACACCTGTGATCCTAGCACTTTGAGAGGCCAAGGCAGGAGGATCACTTGAGGCCAGGAGTTCAAGACCAGCCTGGGAAGCAAAGAGACAATCCGTCTCTACAAAAAATGAAAAAAATTAGCCAGGCGTGATGGCACACGCCTGTAGTCCCAGCTACTCAGGAGGCTGAGGCAGGAGGATCGCTTAAATCCAGGAGTTTGAGGTTGCAGTTAGCTATGATGATGCCACTGACTCTAACTCAGGCAACACAGTGAGACCCTGTCTCAAAAAACAAAAAAAAAAAAAAAGAAAAAAGAGAACAGAAATCTGATTGATGGCTTTTCCGTAATTCAAATGTATGTTTCACTGAAAAGAATTTAAAGAGGTATCTTGAAACAACAAATGTGCATCCTGCCCCATCCCCCTCCCCCCAACATGTTTTCTCTTTGTCTTTTTTAAAAATATGAGCTAACAGCATATCCTTGCCCTTGGTGTGGCTGGGCCACCATGAAGCAGGACCAGGTGGCTGCTCATGTGCTAGGACTGAAGAGATGAGGAAAAGACTCTTGTGGACCCTGAATGTATACCCTTGGCCTGTGGTGCTATACTCTGGCGTGTCTCATGGGCCATGCTGGTTTGTCTCCAAGCCTTTGCTCATACTGCAGCCCCCCCAAATCAAGAATGGCTTATCTCCTTCAACCAGCCAGACCAACCATCATGGCTACTCTGGTTATCTACTGTTGTGTAATAAAATAACCCAAATTTAGTGGTGTAAACCATCAACAACTTTTTATTATGCTCATGGTTTCTGTGGGTCAGGAATTTGGACATAGGCAAGGGAGTAGAAGGGGTAGAGTACTTCAGCATTCCATTGGGAGATCTCCCCAAAATGTTGTAATTTACTTATATATGAAACAGTGAGAGGAATTCTAGGAAAATAGTCACACAGTCATCATTGTCATCATCTTTTTTTAAATCTCCCTGAATTTCCTTATTAACGTATTTACCGCCATGTGAGTTATATTTAATTCACTTTAGTTTTGAGCCCGGGGCCTCATGAAACATATGTAACTCAAATGCCTCTTTACCTTGGGAGCCACTTGAACTATTTTTCAAGTTGCATATAACTCATGCACAGAAAACAATAAAAAATGACAAATTTTTCATTAAATTACAAAGGATCATTGTGTTTTTGAAGTTTTTATTCTATTTTTGTAATAAAACACTGTGGCCCCAAGGAAAAATTTTTTTTTTCTAGTGTGGCAGTCAATGTGTTTAAAAAAAATAAATAAATAAGAAGAGTGCCACTAGGAGAGCAAACCAAAACACGGATTTTTGAGTTTGAAAATTAATAGACAGTAATACAATAATTGCAGGAGACTTCAATATCCCACTTTCGATAATAGATAGAAAAACCAGACAGAAAATCAACAAAGAAAAAATGAACTTGAACAATGATACAGACCAAATGGACCTAACAAACATGTACAGAACATTCTACCCGACAGCAACAGAATACAAGCACTCACAGAACATTCTCCAGAACAGACCATCTGTTAGGTCACAAAACAAGTCTTAACAAATTTAAAAAGATTGAAATCATACCACGTATCTTTTCTGGACAAATGGAATGAAATTAGAAATCAATAGCAAAAGGAAAACTGAAAAATTTACAAACGTGGAAATTAAACAACACACTTTTGAACAACCAATGGATCACAAATGAAATTAAAAGGGAAGGAAATTAGAAAATATCTGAGACAAATGAAAACAAAAATACAACATATCAAAACTCATGCGATGCAGTAAAAGCAGTACTAAGAGGGAAGTTTACAGCAATAAACTCAACATTAAAAAAGAAAAAAAGCTCAAATCAACAACCTAACTTTACACCTCAAGGAAATAAAAAAAAGAACTAAGGCCAAAGTCAGAAGATGGAGGAAATAATAAAGATCACAGCAGAAATAAATGAAATAGAGAATATAAAAACAACAGGAAAATCAATAAAACTAAAAGTTGGTTTTTTTAAAAATTAAAATTGACAATTAAAATAGCTAATTAACCATTAGCTAGATTACCTAAGAGAAAAGAGAGAAAGCTCAAGTAAATAAAACCAGAAATGAAAGAGGAAATATTGTAACTGATACTACAGAAATTTAAAGTATCATAAGAAATTATTATGAACAAGTATTCACTAACAAACTGGGTAACCTAGAAGAAATAAGTAAATTCCTAAAAACATACAAATTGCCAAGACTGAATCATGAAGAAACAGAAAGTCTGAACAGACCTAAAACTAGTAAGGAGATTGAATCAATAATAAAAGTCCTTTCATCGAAGAAAAGCCCAGGACCAGATGGCTTCACTGGTAAATTCTATGAAACATTTAAAGAAGAATTAATATCAATCCTTTTCAAACTCTTCAAAAAAATTGAAGAGGAGGGAATACTTCCAAACTCACTTTATTAGGTCAGCATTACCCTAATGCCAAAGCCAGAAAAAGACACCAAAAAAAAGAAGACTACAGACCAATATCCCTGATTAATATAGATGCAAAACTTGTCAACAAAATACTAACAAGCCAAATTCAACAGCACATTAAAAGGATCATACCCCATGACCAAGTGAGATTTATCTCTGGGAGGCAAGGATAGATCAACATACAAAAATCAATTAATGTGACACCACATTAACAGAATGAAGGCTAAAAATCACATGACCATCTCAATAGACACAGAAAAAATGTTTGACAAAATGCAACACTGTTTCATGATAAAAACTCTCAATAAACTAGGAATAGAAGGAAATTACTTTGACATAATAAAGGTCATATATGAAAACCTCACAGCTAATACTATACTCAATGGTGAAAAACTGAAAGCTTTTCCTTTGAGATCAGGAACAAGGCAAGGATGTCCACTCTTGTCACTTCTATTCAATACAGTACTGAAAATCCTAGCCAGAGCAATTAGGCAATAAAAAGAAATAAAGCCATCCAACTTGGAAGTAAAATTGTCTCTGTTTGCGATGACATGGTCTTACATATAGAAAACTCTAACGACTCCAGGAAAAAAAACTGTTAGAACTGATAATTGAATTCAGTAACATTGTAGGATATAAAATTAACATACAAAAATCAGTTGTGTTTCTATACACTAAAAACAAACTATCTGAATAGGAAGTTAGAAAAATAATCCTATTTATAATAGCACAAAAGGAATAAAATACTAAGAAATAAACTTAACTAAGGAGGTAAAAGACCTGTATGCTGAAAACTACAAAACACTGATGAAAGAAATTAAAGAAGGCACAGCAAATGGAAACACATCCACGTTCACGGATTAGAAGATTTAATATTAATAAAATGTCCATACTACCCAAAGTGATCTCCAGATTCAATGAAACCCCTGTCAAAATCTCACTGGTATTTTTTTCTGAAATAGGAAAACAAGACTAAAATTCACATAGAACCACAAAAATCCCAAATAGCCAAAACAATCTTGAGAAAAAAGAGCAAGGTTGCAGGCATCATACTTCCTGATTTCAAAATATATTACAAAGCTACAGTAATCAAAACAGTAGCATAAAGACAGATATATTGACAAATGGAACAGAATAGAGAGCCTAGAAATCACTCTATGAATATACATTCAGTTGATTTTTGACAAGGGTGAGAAGAATATCCAATGGAGAAAAGATAGTCTCTTTAACAAATGGTGTTGGGAAATCTAGAAATCTATATGCAAAAGAATAAAGCTGGACCCTTATCTTACAACATACAAGAAAATCAAATCAAAATGAATTAAAGATTTAAATGTAAGACCTGAAAATGTCAAACTCCTAAAAGAAAACAGAGAAAAAACTTCATGCCTGTGATCTTGACAATGATTTCACAGATATGATACCAAAAGCACAGGCAACAAAAGCAAAAATAGACAAGTGAGACTATGTCAAGCTAAAAAGCTTCTGCACAGCAAAGGAAAAAACTAACAGAGTGAAAAGGCAACCTATTGAATGGAAGAAAATACTTGAAAACCATATTACATAAAAGGTTAATTTCCAAAATACACAAGGAACGCCTACAACTCAACAGCAAAAAACCCCTAACAACTCAATTAAAAGATGGGCTAAGACTTGAATAGATATTTCTCCAATGTCTTCATACAACATACAAATGGGCAACAAGTATATGAAAAGATGCTCAATGTCACTAATCACCAGGGAAATGCAAATCAAAACCACAATGAGATATCACTTCATACCTGTCAGGAAGGCTATTGTCAAAAAGAACAAAAGACAACAAGTGTTGGCAAAGAGGTGGAGAAAGTAGAACTCTTGAACACTATAGATAAGAATGCAAAATGGTACAGATGCTATGGAAACCAGTATGGAGACTCCTCTAAAAATTAAAAATAGGACTACTGTATGATCCAACAATCCCACTTCTAGGTATGTATCCAAAAGAACTGAAATCAATATCTCAAAGAGATATTATCACCAATAGCCAAGACGTGGAAACAACCTAAATGTTCATCAACAGATGAATGGATAAAGAAAATATCTTTATGGTATATACATATGATGGAATATTATTCTGTCTTAAAAAGAAGGAAATTCTTACACATGCTATAACACAGATGAACTCTGAAGACATTATGCTAAGTGAAGTAAGCTAGACAAAGAAGTTTTTGCTTACATATCTTCAAGTTCACCGATTCATTTCTCTACCATGTCCAATCTACTGATTAAGCCCATCAAAGGCATTCTTCATTTCTGTTACAGTGTTTTTTATCCAGCATTTCCTTTTGATTCTTTATTATAGTTTCCATCTTTCTGCTTACATTACCCATCTGTTCTTGCAGGTTGTCCTCTTTTTACATTAGAGCCCTAGCTTATTAATCATAGTTATTTTAAATTCACAGTCTGATAAATCCAACATCTGCCATATGAGAGTCTGGTTCTAATGCTTGCTCTGTCTATTCAAACTGTGATTTTTGCCTTCTAGTATGCCTTGTAATTATATGTTGAAAGCTGAACATGAGGTACTAGGTAAATAGTCCTTTAGGGTGAATATGTAAATAGGCCTTCAGGGTGAGGTTTTATGTTCATCTGGCCAGAAGTCAGGCTGTGTTTATTGTTTGTTGTGGCTGTAAATGTAGATATCAGAAGCTAAAATTTCCCTGGGTGCCCTTACTTTTGTCTCCTTGTTATCTTTGGGTTTCCCTAGAGATGACTTCTTAACTAAGGTCTGAAATGTCTGGTTCATTCAGTTGTATTTCCCTATTATTATACAGGAGCCCTATTGATGTGGTGATAAGGTATGGGGGAGAGGAAGCATTCTATAGTCCTAGGATTAGTTCTCTGTCTTTTAGTGACCTGTGCTCATGGGCTATGACTTTTACAAGTGCTTCTCGGTCCCAACCCCTTCCTTTGTGCCATCTCATCCACGTTCTTCTGATCAAGGCCAGCAGACCATGGTGAGCTGGCTGGCAAAGCCTGGGGAACTGGGTTCATTCAAGTTGGCCCATGGAGACTTTTTTAGTATCTCCTATACAGACACCAAGTGACAATGACTGTGATTACTGCCCACCATGCTGACAATCAGGTCTCAGGACTACTGCCTTCTTAGAAATCTGACTTGGACTTTTGAAAATTTAAACCAAAATAAGCATAAGGAAAATCTTAGCTTTTTCATAACAAAATAAGTAAGCTAATAGGAGAGGCACAGGCAATACTGGGGAATGAAGTGCCAGGCAGAAAACAAAGGGGATACCCTGATAGCTACACCTAATAGCACCGGGTTATTTTTTCAGAAGTATAATGCACAACCTTACTTTGAGAGGCCATAATCTGTGTGGTGGCAAGAAAAGGCTCAGGGGCCACCTGTGTTGAGAGGGCAGAGGTCATGTCCAGAAAAAACAAGTGACTGTGCTGATGAAAACAGACATGAAGGCATAATTGCATCTGAAGGAATGCTGAATTTATAAATATGCAATATGCTTCCAGCTCCTCATAAAGTGACCATAGGGTAAATTCTAGAAGAATACAGTTTGAACCCATTATTCCAGGCATATGATCTCCAGGAGCAAATCTTTCTCAGATGCAATAACTTCTTTCCTATATTTAACTTTGAAGAGGAGCTAAATTAAAATCACTGGATGGGATTCAATCTATGTGATCACATTTTTATGACCTTGCAGAACCAAGGCTTTCGTATGACTTAGTTTAAAAGGCAGCATTACATTCTGTTTTCAGTCACACTCCAGGGGGAAAGAGAACAAAGCAACTTTCCAAGTAGTTTGTTCAAGCATGAAGAAAGGCACACAGCACTTTATTGGCCTATTTGAGGCTAGAAAGCACAAAAATCAATATGGATGCAGCAAAAGGTTAAATTGCCACTGCTTAGTTTTCTTTTCTTTTTCTAATTAAAGAATATAATTTGCTTCTTGAGCTTCCTATTTAACCTTATAAAATATCCTTGAAAATATTATCCTCCAGCTATCTAGGTAATAGAAAGTTGCTGGGAGACAGCACAGGGGACCTGTTAACAACACCGACTGTGGATCCAGAGGGCCAGTTCAAAGTGCACTGAGCCACTTTATGACTTCGGACAAGTTACACAACTCTCTGTACCTCAGTTTCCTCATCTGTAAAATGGTGATGATAATAAGATTAAATGATTATAAATAAAGGTCTTACAACAGTGCCTGGCATGGAGTTGGTACTATCGAAGGGTATATCATCATTATGATTGTGATTTGGGTGGTAGAACACAGAAATTAAGAACATGAATTCTGGCATCAGACTGTCAGTTTGGACCCCACCTGCATCTCTGACCAGATTTGTGACCTGGGAAGGTTATTTAATATTTCTAAACCCTAATTAAAACACTCTACTTGGCATCTGCAGAACAATTTCTTCCTGGTTCTCCTCATTCTTTCTTAAAGCTTCTTCTTAGACTCCTTTGCTGATTCTTTCTGATCTTCCTGACCTTGAATGCGGAGTCAGGACTTAGGCTGCTTTCCTATTTATGTTCACTCCCTAGCAATCTTCTTAGAGCTCACAGCTTAAACGTGCATTTATACTCTGATGATTTACAAATTTATTTCTTTAGCCCTGACCTTTCTCTGAATTCCAGATTCATAAAATCCACTTGCCTACTCAACATCTCCACTTGAATGTCAAAAAGGCATTTCAAATGTAACATATCCAAAACTCCCATCTTGATTTTCTTTCCCTCAAACATGTGCTTCCTATATGCTCCTTATCTCAGTAAATAAGTTAATAGCTATGCTCCTAGTCACTCTGCCTCCAAACCTTGGAGTCACCCTTCTGCTCCCTTTCTCTCATAACCCACATCCAGTAGTGAATCCTCCTGGTTCTTCTTAAAAATATACACATAATCTGACCATTTTTCACCACCCCACTGCTGCCACCTCTCCCCCGGGTCACTACAATATTTTCCAAACAAGTCTCCTTGCTCCCACCCCTTCCCCCAGTTTATTTTCCCTTAAGCAGCAAGAGTGATTCTCCATTTCCCTTGAAGTACAATCCAAAGTTCTCCCTACAGCTTACACGAGCCTTCAGGATGTGGCTCACTGATACTTTCTCATTCCATCTCCTCCCTTCTCCCTGTTACCTCTTCTGATCCAGCCGCACTGGCCTCTTTGCTGTTACAAAAACACCAAGTGTGCTCCCACTACATGGCCGCTGTACTGTGGTTCCCTTTGCCTGGTATGCTCTTTCTCAAGATATATCCCATCCCACTCCCAGATACAGAAGAAGAAAGAGGAAACATAAACTGAGAAATAAACAAATATGCCAGGGTAAAAAGTAAGATGACAGAGAACAGAGCACGTTAAGTGAATAGAAAAGGGCACGATTTAACGTGACTTACCCACTCACTTACTTCAGGTCTCTACTCAAATGCCATCTTACCAGAGAGACCTTCCCTGACTATCTTACATTAAATTGTACCCAGGCCTTCTTTATCAACTTAACCTGCTTATTCTTTGTCATAACACTTTTCACACAGATTGTTTATCCATTTATGTTTCCTTCCTCCCCTCTACATGCATGAGCATAAGTACCATAAGAGCAAGAACAGTGCCTAGCACAGAGTAGGCACACAATATTTGATGTTAAATGAATGTACTCTTTTTCTAGTTGTCTATAGACTTGTAAAAAACTACCCCAAAACTTAGTAGCAAACACCAAACTCAATACAGAATGCCTGTGGTGATTTTACCAGTAGACTCCGCATAGTTAAGAAAAGTATCAGCGAGTTTAAAGATATGTCAATACAAACCTCCAAAACTGAAATGTAAAGAGAAAGAAGGATGAAAAAATCAGAACAGAATATCCAAGAACTGTGGGACAATTACAAAAGGTATAAATACACGTAATGGGAACACCAGAAAGAAGAAAGAAAGAAAGGACGAGAAGAAATATTTGAAGTAGTAATGGCTGAGCAATTTCCCAAATTCATGACAGATCTCAAACCACTGATCCACGAAGCTCAGAGAACACCAAGCAGGATAAATACCAAAAAATCTAAACCTAAGAATATCATTAAAGTCCTTAATATATATGTCCCTAGCAACAGAGCATCAAAATACACAGGCAAAAACTGGTACAACTGTAAGGAAAAATAGATAAATTCATTGTAGTTGGAGACTTGAACACACCTCTGACAGTTCCAGCAGGCAGACCATCAGTAAGGATATAGTCAAACTGAATAGCACCATCAATCAACTAGATCTGACATTTATAAAACTTCATCCAATAACAGCAAAATACACATTCTTCTCAAACTCAAATGAAACATTCACCACAAGAGACCACATTCTGGGCCATAAAACATACCTCAACAAATTTAAAAGAATAAAGTCACAGAAAGTTTGCTTTCAGAGCAAACATAACACAGAATACCATAGACTAGGTGGCTTAAACAAATGAAATTTACTTCTCACAGTTATGGAGGCTGGTGGTTCAAGATCAAGGTGACAGCCAATGCAGTTCCTGGTGAGGCATGCAGATGGCTGCCTTCTTGCTGCGTCCTCACACAGTGCAGAAAAGAAAGCTTTGGTGTCTCTTCCTCTTCTTATAAGGACACAAGCCCTATTGGATTAAGGCCTCACTTTTATGACCTCATTTAACCTTTATCACCTGAATTGTGTTTTTGGGAGGGGGCTCAAATATTCAGTCCATAACACCAGGCTAGCCAAGAAAAAAAAAAAAGAAGACAAATATCAGAAGACATAAATATCAGAAATGAAAGAGAAACCATCTTTAATATCTTATAGATATTAAAATAATAATAAAGGAATATTAAGAACTCTATGCCTCTGAAGTTGATAACTTGGATAAACAGACCAATTCCTTGAAGGACACAATCTACCAAAACTCACCCAAGAAGGAAAAGATAATCTGACTACCCCTATATCTGTTAAAGAAATTGAATCAATATTTAACCTTCCCAAACCAGGCCCAGATGGGTTCACTGGTAAACTCTATCAAATATTTAAGGAAAAAATTATACCAATTCTGTCTAGTCACTTCCAGACAACAGAAGCAGAAGGAACACTTCCTAACTCATTTCATAAAGCCAGCATTACCCTAACACCAAAACCAGATACACGTTACAAGAAAGAAAACTACTGATCAATCTTTCATGAACAAAGAGTCAAAAATTCTTAACAAAATATTAGCAAATTGAATCTAACAATGTATACAAAAATTATGTACCATGATGAAGTGAGATTTATCTCAAGTATACAAGGTTGATTCAGCATTTGAAAATCTGTAATCTGTAACTTGGAATCTACCTAAAATGTTATCTATCAAATCAACAAGCTAAAGAAGAAAAACTATATGATTATATCACTAAGTGCAGAAAAAGCATGTGACAAAATCCAACACCCGTTCATTAGAGAAACTCTCAACAAACTAGGAATAGAGGGGAACTTCCTCAACCTGATACAAAAAACTTACAGCTAATATCATACCTAACGGTGAGGAACAAGATGCTTTCCCCATAAAATTGAGAACAAGGCAAGGATGTCCCCCTCTCACCACTCCTATTCAACATTATACTGTAAATTGTAGCTAATGCAATAAGACAAGAAAAGGAAATAAAAGGCATGTGGATTGAGAAGAAAGAAATAAAACTTTGTTCACAGATGATGACATGCTTTTATATGTAGAAAATCCCAAAGAATTGACCAGAAAACTCTTGGAGCTAATAAGCAATTACAGCAAGGTTGTAGGATATAAGGTCAATTGTTTTCCTATATACCAGCAACAAACAATTGAAATTTGAAATTAAAAGCACAATATCTTTTACATTAGCACCCCCCAAAAAATTTAAGAATAAATCAACAATGTATGTACAACAGCCACGTGAAGAAAATGACAAAACTCTGATGATGAAAGAAATCAAAGAAGATCTAAATAAATGAAGAGATATTTCACGTTCATGGATAGCAAGACAGTATTGTTAAGATGTCAGTTCTTCCCAACTTGATATATGGATTCAATACAATCCCAATCAAAATCCTAGCAAGTTATTTTTTTTGGATATTAAAAAACTGATTCTAAAGTTTATATGGAAGGGCAAAAGGCCCAAATGAGCCAACACAGTACTGAATTAAAACAAAATCAGAGGACTGACACTACATATGACTTCAAGACTTGCTATAAAGCTACAATAATCAAGAGGCTGTAGTGTTGGTGAAGGAACAGACAAATAGATCAATGGAACAGAATGGTGAGCCTGGAAATAGATTCACACAAATATAGTCCACTGATCTTTTACAAAGGAGCAAAGACAATTCAATGGAGAAAGGACAGTCTTTTCACGAAATGGTACTGGAAAAAATGGAAACCTACATGCAAAAAAAAAAAAAAGGGAATCTAGATGCTGACCTTACACCTTTCACAAAAATTAACTCAAAATGAATTGTAGATCAAAATGGAAAATGCAAAACTACATATAAAACCTCTAGAAGATAACATAGGAGAAAATCTAGGTCACCTCAGGTTTGGTGATAAGTTTTTAGATATAACACCAAAAGCATAATCAATGAAAGGAAACACTGCTAAGTCTGACTTTATTAAAATTTAAAACTTCTGCTCTGTGAAAGACACTGTTAAGAGAAGGAAAAGACAAGCCACTGGGAGAAAATATTTGCAAACACATTATCCCCCTGATAAAGGACTGGTATCCAAAATATAGGAAGAGCTATTAAACCTCAACAATAATAAAATGAACAACTGAATTAAAAATGGGCACGATATGAACATACTCATCAAAAAAGATAAACAGATGGCAAATAAGTATATGAAAAGATGCTTGACATCTTATGTCATTAGGGAATTGCAAATTAAAACAATAAGAAGACACTACTACACACCCATTAGAATGGCTAAAATCAAAAAAACTGACAAAACCAAATGCTGACAAGGATGTGGAGCAATAAGAACTCTCATTCATCGCTGGTGATAATACAAAATGGTACAGCCACTTTGGAAGACAGCTTGGCAGTTTTTTACAAAGCTAAACATAGTCTTACCATATGACCCAGCAATTGCACTCGATGGTATTTACCCAAATGAGTTGAAAACTTATGCCCACACAAAAACCTGCATACAGATATTCATGGTAGCTTTATTCAGAATTGCCAGAACTTGGGAGCCATCAGGATGTTCCTCAGTAAGTAAATGGATAAATAAACTGTGGCATGTCCAGATAATGGAAAATTATTCAGTGCTAAAAAGTGCCTGCAAGCCACAAAAAGACATGGAGGAAACTAAAATGAAAATTGCTTAGTGAAAAGGTCAATCTGAAAAGGCAACATACTGCATGATTCCATCTATATGACATTCTGGAAAAGGCAAAACTATAGAGACAATAAAAGATCAGTGCTTGCCAGGGGCTTGGATATGGGGGAAGGAGGACGGATGAATAGATGGAGCACAGAAGATTTTCAGGCAGTGAAACTATTCTGTATGATACTGTAACAGTGGATATATGTCATTATGCATTTACAAACAAAACAAAAAACCTCAATACATTACTTTGTTCACTAGAGATAAATCAGAGAAGTATGTTAGCATGAGAAATTGCTTGTTGGTTAATGCAGTTGTGCACACCCACTTTTCTAGGTCCCTACCAGTCTGTAATGTTCTACCACTGCTTATCTGTCTGTGGCCATGTGTGAAAAAACACTTGCTCAGCTGATGAGCATACGACACAAGGGAAAGCACTTGGCTACCCTGTCACCATATGTTTCCACATTGAGCCCTGAACACATCTGATTCAGTCTGTTCCTGGTCATTATGGGTAGATACTTTTCCCACACAATCCTTGCTTCTAATCTTCAGTTGGATTGTATTAATTTCCTATCACTACATAACAAATGACCACAAATTTAGCACTTAACACACTTTTTTTTTTTTTTTGGAGGCAGGATCTCACTCTGTCACCACGGCTGGAGTGCAGTGGCACAATCCTAGCTCACTGTAGCCTTGAACTCCTGGGCTCAAGCAATCCTCCTGCCTCAGCCTCCCAAGTAGCTGGGACTACAGACCTGTGCCACCATGCCCAGCTAATTTTTAAATTTTTTGTAGAGACAGAGCCTCTCTATGTTGCCCAGGCTGGTCACGAACTCCTGGCCTCAGTGATCATCCTGCCTCGGCCTCCCGAAGTGCTGGGATTACAGGCGTGAGACACTGCATCAGCTTAACACACATTTATTATCACATAGCCCCATGGGACAGGAGTTTGGATATGGTTAGTGGGGTCCTCTGCTCAAGGTCTCACCAGGCTGAAATTAAGGTGTTGGCCAGGGCTACAATCTCATCTCAGGCTCAGGGTCCTTTTCCAAGCTTTCTGGTTATTGGCAGAATTAATATCCTTGTGGCTATAGTACTGAGGCCCTTAGCTCCTACAGGGTACATGCCATTTCTCGTCATGTGGTCTTTCCCACAAGATGACGGTTTGCTTTGTCAAGGTGAACAAGAGAGTATCTCAGCTGCTTTGAATCTCTCTGACTTCAGTAAGGGCCCAGTCCCACCTGATTAAGTCAGGCCCACCCTGGATAACCTTCATTTTGATAGCCAAAGGTCAACTGACTTAGGCCTTTATTATATCCGCAAAATCTTTCATCCTTGTCATATAACATAGCCTCATCACAGGAGTGAAATCCATCAAACTCCCAGTCCTGCCCACACTCAAGGCGAGATTACATAGGGCACATATGACATTCTGCCTACCACATGGGTAATTAATCCTGATGAAACTAGTGCTGCCAAATCAATCCTCCTTGATTTCATCACTCTGATCACTCATCACACTGCCCTTCTCTTAAAATAACCTTCAACAATTCTACAAAGTATAGAGAATGAGCTCTAAATTCATTAACCTGATACTCCAGGCCTTTCTCAGACTTGCCCCAGGAGATATTTTAAACCTTGACTCCAACAGGCCCTCCTCAGTGAGCCCTCAGTCACAGGTCCCTTCACTCTGCCCCTTCCATGCCCTCTGTGTTCTCTGTGTCTACATTCCTTCTTGCACTCTCCTCTGGGCCTAATTTGCACTTTCCCTCCTCCTTTTTATTCCAAATCTACACAGCCTTTGAGATGCCACATTGACACCTGTATAAAACCTTTCCTGAGCTCATCTTCATTTGAATTTGTCCTAAAGTACTATAGTAGATTACAAAAAATGACCATAAACTTCCCATGCCTTTTGCAGTGCAACTCTGTTGCTCATCCCAAGAGATGGGCTGGATTTCTCCCCTTCTTGACTCCAGGCTGGGCCTTGTGACTTTCTTTAGCCAACGAGACATTAGCGAACATGATGCAAGCAGACACTTGAAAAGCACTTGTGAGCTGGAGTTTGCCTCCTTGCTGTCCTGGGAACCCTGCTACCACCACCAGGTGACTGAGGCTGGATGCACCTCCCAGATGATGAAGGACATGTGGCCAAGTCATTCTGTCACATGAAAAATAACAACTGTCTGGTGTTTTAAGTCATGGAGCTTTGTACCAATGTTTACCGCAAACTATTTATTCCTTATGCATAAAAAGATTCAAAGTCATCCTTTTAAACCACATTTCTTTTATTCCATTTCATTCTAGTATGCTTTCTTGTGAGAAGAATTCATTATAGATTGTGATAGAGGAATTGTATGTGAATCATAGTCTGGTTTTCAATATGTGGAAGCATCCATGGGAGTGGGTCACAAAGCTTATCAAAAACACTTGGCTTTTAAAGGTACAAACAACACAAATGTCCATCAATAGATGAATGGGTAAACAAAATGTGGTATAGCCATATACTAGAGTATTATTCAGCTATAAAAGGAATGAGGTTCTGATACTGTACATGCTTCAACATGGATAAAACTTGAAGATATAATGCAATTGAAATAAGCCAGGCACAAAAGGAAAAATATTGTATGATTCCACTTATAAGAAATATCTAGAATAGGCAAATTCATAGAGATAGCCATTAGTTAGAGGTTACTAGGAACTGGGGTGATTGTTACACAACGTTGTGAGCGCAATTAATGCCACTGAATTAAAAATGGTAATTTTATGTTATAGATATTTTACTATAATATGTAAAAATTAATAATGTAATATACCAAACCATTTGAACTGTATACTTTAAATGGGTGAATTGTATGGTATGTAAATTTTATCTCAATACAGCTGTATTAAAAAATTAAAAAAAAAAAAGCAACACCAAAAATAACACTTGGCTTTACTTTTCTCCTTAGATGGGAACTATCCAGCATACTTCACTTCCCTTTTCACCTTCACTGCCAAGAAACTCAAGACCAAGTTTTATGTTCAAGCACAACTACCTAGCTGGCACACAGATTTGCTAAAACATAATAGCTACTATCATCATTGTTCTCATCATTATCACCAAATCAGAGGTTCTAGATTCCTGTTCATATCCTCTTCATGTGTTTTCCTTTGTCCCACCTCCTCATCTTTGTTAACTAAAATTCATTCAAGTGATTTTTCTCCAGGTCCCCAACAGACTCTAAAGTAAACTGAGATAGTGAACCTTTGAGGTTATAGTGTTAGCTCTATAAATATCATGCTACAGTCTCAGACTAATACTTAACCCTCAGAGCAAAAAAGAAGAGCTCATGCTAAACAGTAAATTAAGAGAATGTGAGACCCCAAAAGCAGTGGAGACATCAGCAAGTTAACCAGCATCATTTAAAACCACCTTCAACCTATTCCTTGGAGAGTACTTTTACCACAGAAAATCAGTAGGCTCAAATTTGAAAACACAGACATAGAAACAACCATTGCTGACTGACCTTTTCATTCTGGGGGAATTTTACTAAGAGAAATACTAAAAAATTCCCCAAATACCCATATTTTCCAAAAAATATCAGAAAACTATATCCCAAAATTCCAAGGAGCTTGGCTTTAAGGTCATAGAAAAAGTCATTTGTATAGAAGAATGGGAGATAAAACATTCTTGACTTCTAGAGAAATGTTAAGCAGTAATTCTATATACATATACAACTTTTTTCCCCTCAGAAAGAGTCCTGGGTAAGTATACTAGTTCCCCAATTAGCCTACTGAAGTACTAACTTGTCCAGTGTGCTATAAAAATAAGCCCACAAACACAAAACTAGAGATACATACATTCTATGTCTGGTAATAAAGTTTCTGACGATGTAATATGTATTACCAATACCTCTTTAATGAGAGAAGTATCACTACTAGAAAAATCCATTTGCTTGCCCTTCCAATAAGTCAAATTTCCCAATGACAGGAACCATGTTGGTTCTTCCATCCATAGTGCAAGTACTTTGTACTAGGACATGCTCTTAATAAATACTTCCTGAGCATCAGTTTGGACACAGACCATAAATTAAACTTTTCACCATAAATAGATAATGAATGGTAAGAGGCAATATATTAAAAGGTACAATGGTGCTCTAAAAGAAAACATGTGCCCTCATATATAAGAATGCCCACTTGGCTTTTCACTGCTGCCAGGACTGTTGGAATGAAAGGTGGCCAGCATTACAGTATAACTGGAAATTTGGTGGGGTGGGGGTGTGGCAGGGAGACAGGGTGTATGGAGGGTTCTGCCCCAGTGGCCTATGTGGCACTACTATGCCCCTGGCCTTAGTTTCCTCATTTGTAAAAGGTGAGAGCTACCTTAGCTTGTTTACTTAGGTTCCTTCTATTCCTAAAAGAGATTTGATGCTATTAGTGCTATTTTTTATCACAGAATCAGTTTTTAATAGTTAACAAATTTTCTACACAGTAGATACATAAAAACTTCCTACAAAGTTTTCTTCCACTTATTATATCCAATCAATAGTAAAAAAGCATATATGAGCTTTTATGAGTTAGGTAAGTGCTCAAAATGTGTAACACTGATATTCCTACTTAACATTAGAGATTCCAATGTTCTCCTATCTACATTCAGAAAAGGAAATCTGGCTTAGATATACAATTAGAAGGACTTATTAACTCATATTTAATCAGATGATAAAAACGACACTATGGCAAGGAATATAAGGATTAAGCAAATTAACTAGATACAAACTCCTTAGTCTTTAAAGCTGAATTCCTAGTAAGTTTAACAATTTGTCACCTTCTGTAGTACCAAAACTTCAAAATGGATTTATTTTCTAAAAGGTTGCAGAGTGGGGGCTGGGGGGAATGACTTATAAATTAACTAGGGATTGTCTGGATATAATTACAAACTGCCAATCACCATGATTCAATGATATTCAGACTTTTCTTTTTTGAGACAGTGTCTCACTCTGTCGCCCAGCCTAGAGTACAGTGGCGTCATCGTAGCTCACTGTAACCTCAAATTCCTGGGCTCAAGCAATCCTCCTGCCCCAGCCTCCTGAGTAACTGGGACTATAGGCACGCGCCACCACACCCAGCTAATTTTTCTATTTTTTGTAGAGATGGGGTCTCGCTCTTGCTCAGGCTGGTCTCGAACTCCTGGCCTCAAGCGATCCTCCCACCTTGTCTTCCCAAAGTGCTAGGATTACAGGCGTGAGCCACTGTGCCTGGCCAATATTCAGACTTTTAAAGCTATTTTGTTAAAGACAGACAGACAGAAAGAAAGAAAGAAAATTAGGTCTTATCTAAAGGACTATTTATAAGACTTAAGGAACTTACACATTCATAGCTGAGTGTTCAATAACACATTTTCAGTCACATGATCTCTTAAAATGTCTACAATTAAAAACAGAACAGTAAAAAAAAAAATTGAATGGCTTACTCTCTTCCTGGTGAGTTAGTGGAGGATTCCCTTTTTGAATCAGCAGAGCTTAGGGTTTGCAAAATACAATTATTTTTTTCAGTGGATACGGCATCTCTTTCTTGCTCAGCATGGATTAATTTTAAGGCCTCTATTCCACCTTCTCCCTCCATCTTGTCACCCGGATTTGGCTGAGGTTCTGGACTATTTAAAATCAGATCATCTTCACTTATAGAAACTGTGAGGTCACTGCTGCTGCACGAACTTTCCTCCTCCTCCTCTTCCTGCATTTTTCTGAAGGGTTTTTGTGACTTTGGGTCCTCATGAGCAAGATGATCTGTAAGAGAGGATATGAATAGATTACTAATTGCTAACTTTAGGGAGAAGCGAGGTAACACAGAGAGGAAATACTCATCAGTCAAAAACATGTAGAAACAATTACAGTGTTTAAAAACTCAAAAATATTTAAAAATATCACAATGGGTTTTAAAATCAGCAAATTCACTTGCAAAAGTATTTCCACATGCATATTTCAGAACTCATTAGAATGGAATTTGTTGGCAAAGTCACTACTTTGTTTTTGACAGAGATAAAATTAGAGAGTACATTGTCCTTTTATGAGACCACTACCACCCAGAAAAACTAAATACCGACAAAAACCAGCAAACAAACTCAGTCTCTCATCCCACCTGAGACACCTCCCCTAGCAGAATACTTCTCTTGAGACCACTTATTTTCAGATGCACAGTATTCTGAAACTGATATCGCAGAGACTGGCAGGTTGGCTCTTTCTTCCTCGACTTCAATATGTTTCCGTGTCAGTATTTCTCCCTCTGATCCCTCTGATCTGCGGGAACTGTCACACTTTAAATCAGTGGTTCTGTTCTCAGGACTTAATCTTTCCCATAACGGGGAATGGAGTTCAGCAGACTTTTTGCCTTCAGATAAATTACTCTTGCCGTGACGTGTGTTGCTGCCTATCTCCAAGCAATGAGTTTGTTCCTCCTCAGACAATACACTGGCTGTGACTGGCGTTTTCTCACCAATCTGAAGAGATGTCTTTCCATTTATTTTGTCAGACTTATTTAAGCACTGTGTGTCACTACTAGTTTGTACTACACAGCTGTCTGTCACATTACTGCTCTGGGCTGTCTGTTGGTGTGAATGTGGGTCAGGAATTGAAAAGTTCTTTGTGGGTCGGGGAGATTTCTGCTCTGTACTGAAATCTCCAATGTTTGAGACAGCTGACATTTGGCGGCCCATAAAGATTGTTGCTGGTTGATACAATCCTCTTGACATGGCTGTTTCTGAGTTAATTCCCACCTGCTCTGCAACCTGCAACACCAAAGGAGATGTGAGTTACATACATTGTGTATGAACAATGAGGGTTTTTTCAGAATAAAAGGAGGTAAAGGAAGCATGACTACTGAAATCAGCACCTATGATGTTTTATAAAACACATGGCTTCCTCCATAATGAGTGAGCAAAACAGTACAGTCTACACTATTTAATTTTATAACAATGATGGTTCACAAAACAAATACAGTGAAGCAACTAAAGAATGTATATTTTTGAAAAAAGAAACGCATGTTTCAGATGACATCATCAGGAAAGTGAAAAGATAACCCAAGGAATGGGAGAAAATATTTGCAAATCATATATCTGATAAAGGTCTAGTATCCAGAATATATACAGAAGTCATACAACTAAGCAATAAAAAGTCAACCCAATTAAAAATGGGAAAAGGATTTGATATATAAATGGCCAATAAACACATAAAATGATGCTTAATATCATTACTCATTAGGGAAATGTAATTCAAAAGCACAATAAGATACCACTTTACCCACTACGATGGCTGTCCTAGTCCATTCAAGCTGCTATAAGAAAATATCATCGACTGGGTAGCTTATAAACAACAGAAATTTGTTTTTCACAGTTCTGGAGGCTGGGAAGTCCAAGATCAAGGCACTAGCAGATTTGGGGCGTGGTAAGGGCCTGCTTTCTCATGGGTGGTACCCTTTTGATGTGTTCTTACACGGTGGAAGGGGCAAACAAACTCCCTCAAGGGGCAAACTCCCTCCCTCTTTTATAAGGGCACTAATCCCATTCATGAGGGCTCTCTCTCATGATCTAATCACCTCCCAAAGGCCCCCACCTCTTAATACCATCACCTTAGGCGTTAGAGTTTCAATATATGAATTTTGGGGGGACACAAACATTCAGACCATAGCAATGGCTATAAAAAGACAGGTGTTTTAATTTAGGCTCTTTAAGATGGAAAGCATCCCTCCAATAATTAGGAGAGAAACAGATGGAAATAAAGATTTTTAGGACTTGCAGGTCCTGGGGGCTACTCAGCATGCCTGGAAGCCACACACACAGAACAGAGGTCAGGGAGTTCAGGCAAGGAGAGAGAAAGGGACCTGTATCTTCACATGGTAGAAGGAACAAAAAAAAACACAGACAGACAGACCAACCGACCTATGGTCCAACAACTTTATTGGGTCCAGGGTGTTATCCAAACAGGTTTCCCATGGGAAGCACAGAAAGTTTGAACTGGTGGGTTTAAAGCAAGCGGGCACAAATTTCAGGAGGTCACCCAGTGACTGACAGGTGGTCACGGCAGCACCACCTGCATAGTCCGTGCAGGGTGTGAGCATCATCAGGGCCAGTCAAGCAGGCTGCATCTAGCTGTCCCATAGGGAAGTGGGCACCAGGGAGCAGGTGTGTAGGACAGATACCTGGATCAACCACATTGAGGAACTGGAGGTGAGCGGGGAATGGAACTGGAAACTACGTCAAGGGTGACTTAGCCCAGCTTCTGGAATGAGAAAGTCCAATTTATATTTAAAATGGATGCTGCTGCAACATAAAATTGTAAGAATTCACTACAAAGGACAATAACAAGTGTTGTCAAGGATGTGGAGAAATTAGAAAAATACATTGCTGCTGGGAATGTAAAATGGTGCAGGCACTTTAAAAAACAGTTGGCAGTTCCTGAAAAAGTTAAATATAGAGTTACCATATGACTGAGCAATCCATACCTAGGCATATACTCAAGAGAAGTGTAAACATTATGTCTACACAAAATCTTTTATAAGAATGTTCATAGCAATGTTATCCATAATAGCCAAAAAGTGGAAACAACTCAAATATCTATCATCCAGTGACTAAAAAAAAGTGACATATCCACACAATGGAATATTATTTAGCCATGAAAAGGAATGAAGTACTAATACTTGCTACATCATAGATGAATTTTGGAAACATCATGCTAAATGAAAGAAGGCAGTTACAAAAGACCACATATTTTAAGATTTCATTTATAGGAAATGTCTAGAATAGGCAACGTTTTTTAGACACAGAAAGTATGTAAGTGTTTGCCTAGGTCTAGGGGCTGGATGGCAGGGTGGTAAAAATTGGGGGTGGAAGGAGTTGGTGGAGGTAGGGAATGATTGCTAAAGGGTATAGGGTTTCTTTTTGGGCAATGAAAATATTCTCAAATTAACCATGATGATGGCTGCACAACTCTGTGAATATAATAAAAACCATAAAGTTGTCACACACAAAAAAGAAAAAGAACAAATAAAAACTCTTTACAAAATAAGTTAAGTTACATGGCTAATTTAAGATTAGGAAAAGTATATCTGTGCCCATAGAGGGGGAGGGTATGAAGATCCAGTAAGATAAAAAAGCATAGAGGAAAAAGGAAATTTCCCCTCTCTGATCCTTTAGTCCTCCAACTGTTCTCCCCAGAGATAGTAACTCTGATCAGTTTCTTGCAGAAAAGATCTGCATACAATAGTAAGTATGTGCGTGTATAAAGGGTGGCAGACTATGCGTTCTAAGTTTAACAGAACATTATCCTATTCTATAGATGTACCATAATTTATTTAACCAGTCTGCTATCGAGGGACATTGGTTTGTTTACCATCATCTACCACTCCAAATCATGCTGCAGTGATTATTCTTGATTGTATGTCTCTCTGCACACAGGTGAGTATATCAGTAGGACATTTTCCTAGAACTGAAATTGCTGGGTCAAGCCTGCCTTATAGGATATTGTCATTTTGCCATCCAAAGAGGCCATTACGTCATTTTTGAGAATTTTCCATTATACCATATGGTTTAAATAGTGAAATGAATATGTATTAGTGAATAGTATTTGTGATACAATGGATCTTCTATTCCTTTTGTAATCAAAAAGCTGATATAATAACAAAGGCAAATTTCAAAACAGGCAAAACCCAGCTATTATCACTACTCTCATCTAACAACTACTATCATTTTTCCTGTTCTCAAAAAAAAAAAAAGCTGTTTAAACAGATGGCTCCAAGGGATGGGCTACTGTGGAGAGCTATGGCTGGCTGAGTGCTGAGGCCTCAGAGTGGATGTGTAATAGTGGTCATTTGGTGGAGACCTGAGGCAAATCAGTGATCAGACTTGTAAGTCTGGGAGGCCTTCGATTTTTCACTTTCAAGACCATTTTAGAAAGTGTTAATGAACCAACACCAGAGCAACTGCTGACCCAGCACAGGGAGGACACAGCAGTCCTAAGCACCTCCCTCTTTTTTGATCTGCTAAAGACCAAGACACAAAGCAAAAAAGTAGGCACACCTCAGAGACAAGAAAGCCACCTAGGGAGGACCAAAGGAAGTGCCCAGGAGTTAACTCTGCTCAACCAGTAATTCTCAAACATCTCTGACTCCTAAGAGAGGCAAAACTGAGCAAAGAATCCAGACAGCCAAAAACTGGAGAGAAACAATGATTAAAATGGTAACCTGCACAATCAAGAAAAGTTGCACAGAACCATGATTTAACTTAGAGTAAATGCTTTCAGAACCATAGAATGTGAAGACAATGACCAATTCAAGAAACAACACTGTTAACAGAGGTTTACTTCCTTGAAAGAGAATTTACAACTCTCTGCGATAGCAAGTAGTTGTCAAGTTTGCTCTGTAATTTTGCCAAGCATAGCCAGACTTCTTGGAATACTGAACTCTGGGTCCTCAACAAACTCAAGCAATACATAATTTAATGAGAACACTACATTTTAGTGGCCTTCAATAAATCAGGCGTAATGAAAATGTGGTCCCTAGTTACATGTAAAAATGAAAGTCTACGGACTGGAGCATTATTCACCCATCAGGACCAAAAGTGGCAACTTACATTTGAGGATCCGCCGAAACCCAACAGGAAGTTTTTCCTGCTATATATATTTCTAGTTGTTGCTGGTTTTATTTTTAGGAAGCGGTAACTTTTTATTTTGATATAATTTTAAACTTACAGAAAAGTTACAATAATCATAAATAATACTCCCCTAACACTCTTTAAATGGGTTTACCAATAGTTTATGTTTTGCCCAATTTGTTTTATCATTCTCTCTCCCTCTACCTATATATGTGTGTATACATGTGTGTATGTATATTTATATACACGCATACTATTTTTTTCTAAATCATTTGAGAGTAAGTTGAGATACCCTGCCTCTCTACCACTAAACACTTCAGTGTGTATTTCCAAAGAACAGGGACATTCTCTTTCATGAACAGAGTTCATGGTCAAAATTAGGAAATTTAACATTGATATAATCTTACTGTTTATTCCACAGTCCATATTCACATTTTGTCACTTGGCCCAATAATGTCCTTTATAGTTATCTACCTTTGTTCTAGGTTCAGGATCCAATCTAGAGTCATGCTTCTTGAATCTCCATTAATCTGGAGCAGATCCGCAGACTTTCTCACTCCTGACTATGACATTTTTTAAGAATATAGGCTGAATACTTTGCAGACTGTCTCTCAAAGTGTGTTTGATTAATGTTTCCTTATGATTTCATTTAGGTTATACATTTTTGGCAGAAAAACTACAGAAGAGTGTTTCTAGTTTTTAAGTAACAAGAATAATACTTTGATAAAGTAAGTTTATTTGGGAGGAGATTAACTTCCAATCTTCCCACTATCAAACAAAATACAAAAAATATATTCATGTGTCACTTAGTGACAGGGATATACTCTGAGAAATGTGTCATCAGGAAATTGCATCATTATGTGAATACCATAGAGTGCACTTACACAAATCCAGATGGCGAGACTTCTACCCACCTAGGCTATATGGTATAGCCCAGGGGTGGGGAACCTGTGGCCTTCTAGGTCCTTAAGTGTGGCCTTTTGACTGAATCCAAATTTTACAGAACAAATCCTTTCATTTTTATTAATACATTTATTCATGTTTTATATTTTTATCTTATTTTTAAAATGAACATGTTTAAAATACCAAAGAATAAAATAAGTTTCAACGAAATAATCCTCCCAGATTGACCAGCACAATTAGAACATGAGCAAGCCATAAGACCTAAATTGACGGCTGCTACACTCATGATTTAGTTCTAACTTCCCCCATCTGGCTGGCACCACTACTGCATGAGGCTGGTTGGTGAGAGTTCATGGGGGTTGAGTACGCCAGTCTGTTATCAGCTTTTGACAACGGTGCACTGTCTCTCTCTCTGAAGTGGAATTTGTGAGCAGTTGCACAGCTTGACAGTATTTTTTAATTCTGTCTGCTTAACAGCCCATCATGTCAAAGAAGACCAAGAAAACACTGAAGGAAGAAAACAGATTTTTTAATGAGGATTGGGAACTGTAATATACTCTTGTTTCTGCTAAAGATAAAATGATTTGCTTGCTTTGTGATACTGCAATATCAACATTAAAGAAATTCAACGCTCATCAGCATTATAACACTCATAAGGACCACAAATAAATTAAGAGGGAGAAGTGTGAAAGGCTGTATTGCAGAAATTAAAAGATGAAAAGCAAAAGCAAAGACAATTCTTTCAAGCAGCAATAAGACCTGGAAATAAGGCCACTGAAGCAACTTACAAAGCAGCTTATATACTCAGGAAAAAGGGGAAGCCATTTAGTGATGTAGAAATTGTGAAAGAATGCATTGTTGAAGTTGTAGGATGCTTAGAGCCCAATAACATTTCAAAGTACAAACAACTGCCTCTTTCAGGGAGAACCATAACTGACTGGCAGCATGAATTAGCTTTCAACTTAACAGAACAACTTCATGCAATACTTCAAAAGGAAAATATATATTATTCAATCACTTTGAATAAATCAACTGATACTACTGACTCAGCACAGGTTTTATACTTCATTCAGGTCATAACAGAAGATTTTCTTTGCTACGAGGAGTTATTTGCTTTGGGCACTCTTGTGAACAGAACACAGGGAATAGATATCTTTAACAACTTTCAAGATAAATGCCGTGAAGTTGGACTGATTTTGGTAAATTTAGTAACTGTACATACAGACTAGGTGCACCTTCCATGACAGGAAAACATGAAGGGTTTATTGCAGAGATAAAAAAAGTATTAACAGATCTAGATGCTCTCATTTCTTTTCATTGTATCTTGTATCAGCAAAATCTCTGTGCTAAAGCTATTATTATTTTTTTTTAATTTATTTTTTTAATTTCAGAATATCATGGGGGTACAACACTTTGGCCATACACAATGCCCCTGTTCTGCCCGTGTCAGAGCCACAATCGTGGTCATCTCCCAAACTGTGCTCCCCACATCCATTCAGTGAGAGTTTTCCCGTCCCTTCCACCCCCCTCCCGCCCGCCCGCCCTCAGATGAATGTTATTGCCCTGTGTGATGTAAGTGTTCATCAGTTAGTACCAGTTTGATGGTGAGTACCAGTGGTGCTTGTTTTTCCAATCCTGTGACACTTCGCTTCGAAGAATGGGTTCTAGCTCCAACCAGGATAATACCAGATGTGTTAATTCACTGTTGTTCCTTATTGCTGAGTAATACTCCATGGTATACATATACCACATTTTATTGATCCACTCGTGTATTGATGGGCACCTGGGTTGTTTCCATAACTTTGCAATTGTGAATTGTGCTGCTATGAACATTCAAGAGCAGATGTCTTTCTTACAAAATGTCTTTTTTTCTTTTGGATAAATACCCAGTAGTGGGAATACTGGGTCAAATGGTAATTCTACTTTTAATTCTTTGAGGTATCTCCATATTCTTTTCCATAGAGGTTGTACTAATTTGCAGTCCCACCAGCAGTGTATGAGTGTTCCTATCTGTCCACATCCCCGCCAACATTTGTTATTTGGGGATTTTTTGATATGAGCCAATCTCACTGGAGTTAAGTGATATCTCATTGTGGTTTTGATTTGCATTTCCCTGATGATTAGAGAAGTTGAGCACTTTTTTATACGTTTGCTGGCCATCATTCTGTCTTCTTTGGAAAAGTTTTTGTTCATGTCCTTTGCCCATTTTTTAATAGGGTTGTTTGATTTTTTCTTGTTGATTTTCCTAAGTTCTGTATAGACTCTGGTTATCAGCCCTTTATCAGAGGTGTAGCATGCAAATATTTTCTCCCATTCTGTAGGTTGTCTGTTCACGCTAGTGATAGTTTCCTTGGCTGTGCAGAAGCTTTTCAATTTGATCAGGTCCCATGTATTTATTTTTGTTGCTGCTGTGATTGCTTTGGGGGTCTTCCTCATAAATTCTTTGCCTAGGCCAATGTCCATAAGAGTTTTTCCAATGTTTTCTTCAATAATTCTTATGATTTCATGTCTTAGGTTTAGATCTGTTATCCATTGTGAATTGATTTTTGTGAGAGGTGAGAGGTGTGGGTCCACTTTCAGTCTTCTACATATGGCCATCCAATTTTCCCAGCACCATTTGTTGAATAGGGATTCTTTTCCCCAGTGTATGTTTTTCTGGAATTTGTCAAAGATCAGGTGACTGTATGAGGTTGGTTTTATATTTGGGTTCTCAGTCCTGTTCCATTGGTCTACATGTCTGTTCTTGTGCCAATACCATACAGTTTTGGTTACTATAGCCTTGTAGTATAGTTTGCAGTCTGGTAGACAGATTCCTCCCAATTTGTTCTTTTTGCTTAAGATTGCTTTGGCTAGACGGGGTCTTCTCTAGTTCCACACGAAGCGTAGAATTATTTTTTCTAGATCGGCAAAAAATGATGTTGGTATTTTGATAGGGATTGCATTGATTCTGTAAATTAATTTAGGTAGCAAAGCCATTTTTACTATGTTGACTCTGCCTATCCAAGAGCATGGTAGGGTTTTCCATCTATTTACATCCTCTGCAATTTCCTTTCTCAGTGTTTCATAATTCTCTCTATATAGGTCTTTGACCTCCTTAGTTAGATATGTTCCTAAATATTTAATTTTCTTGTTGCTATTGCGAAAGGTATAGCATCTTTAATTTGTTTCTCGGCTTGATTGTTATTACCATATATGAAGGCTATGGATTTGTGTGTATTAATTTTGTATCCTGAGACTTTGCTGAATTCATTTATCAATTCCAGTAATCTCTTGGTTGAATCTTTGGGGTTTTCTATGTATAATATCATATCATCTGCGAATAGTGAAAGTTTGACCTCTTCTGCCCCTATCTGGACGCCCCTGATTCCTCTGTCTTGTCTAATTGCTGTGGCCAGGACTTCCAGCACTATGTTGAAAAGAAGTGGAGATAGTGGGCACCCTTGTCTGGTAAGGGGGAATACCTTCAATTTTTCCCCATTCAGTATGATTGGCTGTGGGTTTATCGTGTATGGCTTTAATAGTTTCTAGGAATGAGCCATCTATGCCTATATTGTTAAGAGTTCTTATCATAAAAGGGTGCTGGATTTTGTCAAAAGCCTTTTCTGCATCTATTGAAATGATCATATAATCTTTGTTCTTGCTTTTATTTATATGGTGAATTACATTTATAGATTTGCGTATGTTGAACCACCCCCGCATCTCGGGAATAAAGCCCACCTGATCGTGATGGATTATTTTTTTGATGTACATTTGAATTCGGTTTGCAAGGATTTTATTGAGAATTTTTGCATCTATATTCATAAGGGATATTGGTCTGTAGTTTTCTTTTTTTGTTGTGTCCTTTCCTGGCTTTGGTATCAAGGTGATATTGGCTTCGTAGAATGAGTTTGGGAGGATTCCATCCTTCTGGATATTTTCAAATAATTTCTGCAGTATAGGCACCAGTTCTTCTTTGTAGGCTTGGTAGAATTCAGGAGTGAACCCATCTGGTCCGGGACTTTTTTTTGGTGGGAGATTTTTAATTACTGCTTCAATTTTGGTGCTTGATATTGGTCTGTTTAGAAATTCTGTTTCTTCCTGGTTGAGCCTAGGGAGGTAGTGTGTTTCTAAGAATTTGTCCATTTCCTCCATGTTTTCGTGTTTGTGGGCACAGAGATTTTTGTAGTATTCAAAGATGATGTTTTGTATTTCCATGGTATCAGTTGTGACTTCTCCTTTTTCATTTCTAATTGAGCTTATTAGAGTCCTTTCCTTTCTGCTTCTGGTCAACCTGGCAAGTGGCCTGTCTATTTTGTTTATCTTTTCAAAGAACCAACTTTTCGTTTCATTGATCTTCTGTATTGTTCTTTTGTTCTCGATTTCATTTAATTCTGCTCTAATTTTGGTTATTTCTTTTCTTCTGCTGGCTTTAGGATTGCTTTGCTCTTCCTTTTCCATTTCCTTAAGATGATTCATTAGTTTACTGATTTGTGACTTTTCTGTCTTTTGGATGTGGGAATTTAGGGTGATAAGTTTTCCTCTCAGGACTGCTTTTGCTGTATCCCACAGATTTTGATAACTTGTGTCCCCATTATCGTTTAGTTCGAAGAATCTTTTGATTTCAATTTGAGTCTCCTCCTTAAACCAATAATCTTTCAGCAATAGATTGTTTAGTTTCCAAGTTTTTGGAGGAAGATGTGAGTTTCTGTTGGAATTGATATCTAATTTTATTCCGCTGTGGTCTGAAAAGATACATGGTATGATTTCTATCTTTTTGAATTTGTTTAGATCTGTTTTGTGGCCTAAGATGTGGTCAATTTTAGAGAAAGTTCCATGAGCTGATGAGAAGAATGTATATTCAGTGTTATTTGGGTGGAGTGTTCTGTAGATATCTGTTAGGCCCAAATGTTCTATAGTCCTGTTTAGGTCTTTTATTTCTCTATTTGTTTTTGTTTGGAGGATCTGTCCAGTTCCGTCAGTGGGGTGTTGAAGTCCCCTGCTATTATGGCATTGCTGCTTATTATGTTGTCTAGATCTAGCAGTATTTGCTTTATGTACCTGGGTGCTCCTGTGTTGGGTGCATAAATGTTTAGGATTGTTAAATCCTCTTGTGAGATTTTCCCCTTCACCACTATATAGTGTCCATTTTTGTCCTTCTTTACTTTTATTGCTTTAAAGTTTATGTCATCTGAAATGAGGATGGCTACTCCGGATTTCTTTTGGTTTCCATTAGCCTGAAAAATTGTATTCCATCCTTTCACCTTGAGTCTGAATGCGTCTTTGTGTGTAAGGTGTGTTTCCTGAAGACAACAGATACTTGGTTTGTATTTTTTAATCCATTCAGCCAGCCTATGTCTCTTCAATGGGCAGTTCAAGCCATTTACATTTATTGAGAGAATTGATATTTGGGGTAAATTTCTGATTATTCTGTTGGGTGGTATCTTTTGTTTTACCTCTTGCGTCATTGTGGAATCCGGTTTCTGGGGTTTTAGCTTTTGCGTAGTTTTACATAGGTGGGTGTCTGTTGCTCTGTTTAGTGTATAATGCAGGTCTAAGCATTTCTTGCAAGGCCGGTCTGGATTTCACAAATTCTATCAGTGATTGCTTATCTGGAAAGGTCTTTATTTCTCCCTCATATAAGAAGCTTAGTTTGGCAGGATACAGAATTCTGGGTTGACCTTTGTTTTGTTTTAGGAGATTGATGATGTCTTCCCATTCCCTTCTGGCGTGTAAGGTTTCAGCTGAGATATCTGCAGTTAATCTGATCGGTTTCCCTTTGTAGGTTACCTGCTCTTTTCGTCTTACAGCTCTGCGGAGTACCTCTTTTGTGTTTACTTTGGTCAGTCTAATAATTATGTGGCGTAGTGAATGCCTTTTCACGTTGACTCTCCCAGGAGTCCTGTGTGCTTCTTGTACTTGGATATTGAGATTTCTGGCTAAGCCATAGAAATTTTCCTCTATTATTCCTTCAAATAAATTTTCCAGCCCATGCGAATTTTCTTCCTCTCCCTCAGGGATACCTATAATCCTTATGTTTGGCCTCTTTACATAATCCCACATTTCTTGTATGCTTTTTTCCTGCCTCTTGTTTTTGTGTTCTTTCTCTTCTGCTGATTTATTTAGCGCATAGGAGCTGTCTTCTAGCTCTGAAATTCTTTCCTCTGCATGGTCCAGCCTATTCTTAAGGCTTTCCACTGTGTTTTGTAGATCCTTGAATGCTTCTTTCATTTCTAGGATTTCTATTTGATTTTTCCGTAATATTTCTATTTCTTTGGAGAATTTTTCATTCATTTCTTGCATTTTCCTTGTGGTTTCTTTGTGCTGGGATTCAATTTTCTCTTGAATTTCATTGAGCTTTCTTATAATCCATAAACGAAATTCCTCTTCTGTCATTCTACCCATTTCATTTGGGTTGGTATCCATTGCTGAGGAACTGATAATTTCTTTTGGGGGTGACTTTTCACTCTGATTTTTCATGTTCCCTGAGTTCTTTCGCTGGTTTTTTCTCATCTGGCCTCTTGGTCGAGAGCTGGGGGTGTTAGAGCTAGTTTATGGCCCTGTCACCATGCCCACAATTATTGTTCCTTGGCAAAGCCAGGGAGAGAAGTAGTGACCTGTATTGCCTTAGGTGTATTTTAGCAAGTTTGGTGGATCTTGAGTTAACTCTGACCTGTGGTGTTCTCCTCTTCCCAGTGGAGTGTGGTGAGAATGACCTCCCAGCTTGGGCTCTGAGCTAATGAATTGTACTTGAGGATATGAGTCCTCTGCTCCCTATTAGCTAGGTATTCTGTTATGTCCGTGGCAGACTCTGATTCCCCAGTTGGGGTATGCGAAAGCCCCGTGCTTTGGGAGGGCCTTGTAGCTCCTAGGGGTTACTTTGACCCTGCTTCTCCTGAGGTGCAGGTAGAAACACAATTTCTTTTGGCTGCAGTGTGAGAGCTGAGTTGGGAAAATTCTACACAGCTCAGAGGTTGCTCATCTAGCCACGTGTGGCTGCCCTTCTGATGTGTGTCTCCGCGTGATACTGGTTGATGGGATCTCCGATTGTGCACCCCTTTTCCACCACTAGACCCCAAGGCGAGGCGGGTGACCGTCTCTATCCCCAGCAGTCTCCACCGGGGGGATGTTCCCATGGGGAGGGGGGAGTAGTGGCCGCTGGAAGCACTCTTGGATGGCGCGAAATTCCCTATTGAAGTGGGCAGGATTATGGGGAGCTGCTCTGGTTCAGCCTGTGGCTCTTGAGGTATTTGGTTGTCATGGGAACCAGCAGTTATACCAAATGAGTCACTATAGCCAGCAACCTTCAAAATGAGCGATCTCTGGGGTACAGGAGGGCTGGGACCTGAAGGGCGGGCACTAGGACCAGCACGGAGCGGACTTGTCGGAGGCCAGAGCCGGGGTAGCGGAACCAGATGGATGAGCTGCAAACTGTTTCCAATACCCAAAGGTCCCACCGCTACAGTTCCGGGATCTCGTCCCACCTGGAACCCACGGATGCAGCTGTCCCTGGCCACCACAGGCAAAGCCTGTCTCGCCCCAGTGGAAGAGCCCCGGGCCGGGCCAGGGCGGAGCTAGAGACGCGGCTCACAGCTCCACGCGAGTGGCTGTAAAGATGGCGGCCGCCGCCAGCCTGGCGCACAGCCGGGCTCCGATCGTGCCAGGAGCGCAGTTTTTCTCCGCCGGCCGCAGCGGCAGTTGCTAGCAGCCTCTAAGGGCGTGTCCCACTCCCCGTTAAACTCCTGGGCCCAGTCCCGCTGACTTCTAGTGGCGCAGTGCCGGCCTGCGGGTTCCCGCGCACTGTCCCGGGAAGCCGCATCTCGGTCCCCGCCCAGTTCCTCCCCAGCCCTTGGCAGTCTCTGTATATTGCAGCTGCGAGTTGTGTCTGGCTCTGGCTACTTCCTCCTCTCCACAGGGCTCGCCGTCCCTAGCAACCACTCTGTTCCAACTCTGGGCTTGTCCCTGACTGCGTGTACGGGGAGGCGCGTAACCGCTTGGGGGGCAGGTCACGCTGCGCCAACCTGGTGAGCGCGTCCTTCCTGCGCTCTGGGCTCTATTGTGCTCCGTGCGCCCTCCGATCTTTGTGAAAATTTTGTACCTGTTTTCTTGGGCTGGGCGTTTGGCGTTGTTTCTCTGTCATTCGCAATGCTGTTTTCGGAGTGAGTGGTCTGTGCTCGCAGGCAGTCGCTGGCGTTCTTCACCTCCTTCCCTGAGAGCGGTGCGGTGGGAGGACTCTATCACACCGCCATTTTTTTCGATCGACCTAAAGCTATTATTTTAAGCGACACTTTGCAACAAGTTATAAGTATTGCTAATTATATTCATGCAAATGCAACATGGCATTGTCAATTTCATAACATGCTAAAGTTGAAGGATGAGGTATTCAGTGTGTATTTGCCATATCATTCGAAAGTGCGCTGGCTATCTCAGGGACAGGTGTTATCCAAAATTCTATCTCTGCGAGAACAGATAGTTAAATTTTATGAAGAACACAATCAACAATGTGAATTACTGAAAGAAGATTTCTATAGGAATGAAGCATTTCTGTGTGATATCATGTCAAATCAAAACGACTTGAGTATTTCTTTGCAAGGTAAAACTAAGTCTATATATGATATATGGCAAAAAAAAAATCCAAGCATTTTGAAAGAAGCTACCTTTTTTCAAAACACTTCTTCAAAAGGAAATTTTGGATGAACATTTTCCCCACGTAGCAAAGGTCACTAATGAGGATGATATATGTGAATCATTTGAAGAACATGCAGCTGTTATAGACCTATTAATTGGAGAATACAATGAAAGGTTCACTGACTTTGAGAATCATGACATCACACTCAAATTAGCAGTTCAGCCTCACCTAGTTGATATCACCAAGGCACCTAAAGAACTACAGATGGAATTGATTGAGCTCTCAGTAGATGTCATTTTAAAGTCATTGTTTGATGCTAAGACAGAGCCAACTGAAATAGGGAAAAATGCAGAATACCCATGCCTTCAGCAACATGCCCCAAAAATGCTTTCATGCTTTTCAACCACTTATTCCTGCGAATCTACATTCTCCTACCTAACCCAAATCAAGACGCCCTAAGATCATAAATGACTTATACCCATGTAGAGGATCAACTGAACCTGTGGACCTCCATGCTGCAACCAAATATTCAAATGCTTTCCAGCAAAAAGCAGACACAACAAAGTCATTAAAAGGTTAGTTAACTTTAAAATTAGCAAATAGTTTTTATTTTTTGAAATTATTAAGTACATAATAGATTTTTACAAAATAATGAACATTTTAAAGTATATCTAATTGAAGTTTCTTGAATGCAGCCTTATTTGATTACAGCTAAATTAATGCAGCCTTCCAACATGAAAAGGTTCCCCACCCCTGGTATAGTCTATTGCTGTTAGCCTATAATCCTGTACAGCGTGTTACTGTACAATACCATAGGCAACTGTAACATGATAGTAAGTATTTATGCATCTAAACATATATAAACGTAGAAAAGATACAGTAAAAATATGGCATAAAAGATAAAAAATGATACACTTGTATAGCACACTTAACCATGAATAGAGCTTGCAGGACTAGAAGTTGCTCTGGGTGAGTCAGTGAGCAGTGAGTGAATGTGAAGGCCTCGGACACTACAGTATACTACTATAGACTTTATAAACACTATACACTTAGGCTACACTAAATTTATTTAAAAGGTTTTTCTTTCTTCAATAATAAATTAAACTTAGCTTACTGTAATTTTTCTCCTTTGTAAACTTTTAAATTGTTTTTAACTTTTTGACTCTCATAACACTTAGCTTAAAACACAAACTTTTTTTTATATGTACAAAAATGTTTTCTTTCTTTATATCCTTTTTCTATAAGCTTTTTTCTATTTAAAAAAATTTTTTTTTTTTTTTTTACTTTTTAAACCTTTTTATTAAAAACTAAGATGCAAACACACACATTAGCCTAGGCCTACCCAGGGTCAGGATCATCAATATCACTGTCTTCCACTTCCATATCTTGTCCCACTAGAAGGTCTTCAGAGGCAATAACACACATGGAGCTGTCATCTCCTACAATAACAATGCTTTCCTCTAGAATACCTCCTGAAGGACCTTCCTGAAGCTGTTTTACAGTTAACTTTTTTTTTTATATATAAGTAGAAGGAGTACACTCTAAAATAACAATAAAAAGTACAGTATAGCAAATACACAAACCAGTAACATAGTCATTTATTATCAAGTATTATGTACTATATATAATTGTATGTGCTATACTTTTATACAACTGGTGGTGCAGTAGGTTTGCTTATGCCAGCATCACCACAAACACAAGTAATGTGTTGTGCTATAATGTTACGATGTCACTAGGAGATAGAATTTTTCCACTCCATTAAAATCTTACGGGACCACTGTTGTATATGTAGTCTGTTGACTGAAATGTTGTTATGTGGCACATGACTATAATTAGAAATATGCCTTCAAAAACTTGGCTTCTTAAAAAAACAAGACTGACAACCATGTGATATCAATATATATTTATTACAATAAACTTTTTCTTTTTTTTTTTGGAGACAGGCTCTGTTGCCTGGGCTAGAGTGCAGTGGCATCATCATAGTTCACTACAACCTCGAACTCCTGGGTTCAAGTAATACTCCTGCCTCAGCCTCCTGAGTAGCTGGGACTACAGGCGTGCACCACCACACCCAGATAATTTTTCTATTTTTTGTAGAGATGGGGGTCTCATTTTTGCTCAGGCCTCAAGCGATCCTCCTGCCTCAGCCTCCCAAAGTGCTAGTATTACAGGCATGAGCCAATGTACTCAGCCCCATTACACTAAATTTTTCAAAATGAAAATTATAATACTGAATCCTGCATTGGGTCCTGGAACAGAAAAAGGATATTAATGGAAAAACTCATAAAATGAATAAAATCTTGAGTTTAGTTAATAGTAACGTATCTGTGTTGGTTTCTCAGATTTGACAAGTGTGGCGTGGTAATATGAGATGTTAACAATGGTGGAAACTGGGTGAGGGATGCAAAGGAACTCTTTGTACTATCTCTGCAACTTTTCTGCAAATCTAAAATTATTCTAAAATAAAAAGTTTATTTAAAAAAATGATAACCTCCAGTACTGGGGAAAGTTAGGTGACATATAAGTTCTCCCTTACATTATTGGTAGCAGAATAAATGGGCAGAATCCTTTTGGAAAAGAATCTGGCATCAAAAGTCTGAAACATATTTGTTGCCTTTTATTCAGTAATTCTACATGGAAATCCATCTTAAGGAAATAAACGTAACAGAAAAAAAAAAGCTATGCAGACAAACAAGTTCATTTATAGCATTATTTAAAATCATGAAAAGTTGGAAGCAACCAGTATGACTATACAATAGGGCAAGATTATCAAGTCATAAAAATGAGACAGATGAAGACTATTTCATAATAAGAAAAATGCTTAGATATGGTAAATGAAAAAAAATTATATACTCAGCATGCTTATACCTATGTAACAATAAATCTAAACACAGGAAAAAGAAATTCACTAAAAGGTTTGTACACGATTATGTCAGGAATATGAACACTGTTATTTCCATCTTTTCTTTTTTCCAATTTAACAAATTCAACTTGATTTAAGCTTTTAAAAAGTTTTATTGAGATATTATTCATCCTTTAAATTCATCCTTTTAAAGTATACAACTCAGTGGTTTTTAGTATATTTATCACCCCAGAAAGAAACTCTATACTTCAAGCAATAACTCCTCATCCTCCCTGACCACTAATATACTTTCTAAAAATTTGCCTATTCTGGACATTTTATATAAATGGAATCATATAATATGTTGTCTTTTCTGACCGATTTCTTTCACTTAGCGTAATGTCTTCCAGGTTTATCCACGTTGTAGCACGTATCAGTATTTCATTCCTTTTCATGGCTGAATACTACTCTGTTCTATGGATATATCATATTTTGTTCATCCATTCATCAGATGAACATTTGAGTTGTTTCCACTTTTTGGCTATTACGAATAATGCTGATATGAACATTTGTGTACAAGATTTTATGTGGACATATATTTTCATTTCTCTTGGGATAGACACCTATGAATGAAATTGCCAAATGGTAATTATACGTTTAACTTTTTCAGGAACTGCCAAACTATTTCCCAAATTGGTTGCACCATTTTGCCTTCCATAAGCAACTTTTTAAACTTTTATCACAAAAAATGTATGAGAAACTTGCAAAAATTAACTGCTGCTCAGTGTAAGGTAATTGTTACATTTGAACTAGCCCAACATTTGCAAAAATTAACTGCTGCTCACAATTAGTATACACATATTTTGTCCCAGCAGAAACTTGCAAAAGTTCCCAGAAGAAACTTGCAAAAATTAACTGCTGCTCAGTGTAAGGTAAGTGTTACATTTGAACTAGCCCAACATTTGCAAAGTAAAGTACTGCTCCAGTAGAATACAGGTTGTGCTTCTGTAGGTTGGCAGCTTTCCCATTTGCTGAGAGATCAGACCCTAAGACAGGGTGACTCTTTTCTTTTTAAAAAGAATCTGTCATTTTGTTGGCTTAGCAACAGGAAATAGGGTGCTCTTTAATCTTAAATTCTGAACATTATTATGTGTCTTCTCAAAGCAGTTTCTGAGCCAGGGAAGCTGAAAAGAGAATGCCATGTTTCACATTATTGTTGACACAGGAATATTTGAAATTCAAAAGTTTTT